>OY998177.1:221775740-224275740 GCA_963921935.1 Galeruca laticollis | reverse complement strand
GAAAACTGACATGAAATGTTTGCTTACAGCAAATAGTAAAGTGGGCACCACAAAACGGCAGCAGTCTTTTATAAACTTTGGTGTATCTTTTGATGGCATCGATATCCGTTAGTACCTTTTGATGTTAGAACCTCAGATATATTTTATTTGATTGTTTTTTCCACATAATTGTGTAATATTTTTAGATAAACGTTTGTTTATTGCTTTTTTGTTTTGTTTTTATCTTGTCTCAATGTGGCCCACTTCGTGGGCTACCTTGAGACAAAATCAAATTTTTTAAATTCGACTATAACAGAAACAATTATAATATTGTGTTAATAATTTACTCAAAAAATGTGTGCATTAAGATGAAAGATTATGAAGCATACGTAACTGTAGCAAAAAAATTAAAGTTGCCAATTCTATTCCCAAAAAAGTAAAAATTGTCTCAATGTGGCCCACCCTCCCCTACTGAATCAGTGAATACTAAAATATTTTAATCTATACATATCAGAGAATTAGAAAATTTGAGGATCACTAGAGGACTCCAAAAACTATATTTTTAGATGATTCTAAACTTTTATATACTGATAAGTTTTTTTGGTAGTGATAAACTCAAACTTTTTAAATAATGTGAGTTAGATAGAGGCTGAAATTTAAAAATATTGGGATGTATGAAAGTTTTAAACCATCTAAAAATTTTTATCAAATTTTCCGATATTTTTCATCGTTCGTATGAAACTTATGGCTCCGTCAAAGTGAATCTAGTTCTGACTGGTTTATGTATTGAACAAATCCGATCTACTTAAATCGTTTGTTTGTGTTTGTATATTTTTCACTACTTTGTGATATTAAAATAAAAGTATAAGCAAATTCACGCAGTTTTATTTTTATGTATGGCAGAAACTTATCTTAGGATGTTTTCCAAATTTACTATTTTATATCATATATTTAACAAGAGTTACAGGAATCTATACGGAGACTGTTAAAATAAAAAGCACATGAACATGACAAAATAAGAACAAAATTATCAAACATATGAGCGAAATTGGAAAGATTTTGATACTAAAATGATTAAATAAAACTCTGAAAGATAAAATATACCTGAAGATAGGGAGATTGGAGTAATCTAACCTATACATTAGAAAGAGGATAATGAATATTGTAATAATTATCGTGCAATTAGCTAATTAGCACAGTACTCAATGTGTACGAACAAATCTTAAATATAAAGCTAAAATGGCATGAAAATACACTAACAGAAGCGCAGAGTGGTGTAAGAAAGGGATGGAGTACTCAGGATCACATAGATTTGAAATTACTTAATTAACAATAATTTGTGGTCCCTATTTACATTTGCATCTAATAATACAATAACATTGGACGTTTGTCAGGCAATTCTAGATCCACTTGCTTACGTCTGTAGTGTAACTTGTCTCATTGCTTAAGCATTATTCAATTGTTTTCACTGTTGAAGTGACTCTGTCCCTAGTATAAAAATATGACTCCCCAGCTTTTTCGACTAGTTTGTCCCTGGAAAACAGTATTTCAAACTCGAACAAAGAGTTAGTTTATTAGAGACAGCCACATGACAGCCGTTGATTGTATTTATCCTTGTTTGCTGTCAATATGTGATTTGAAAAAGGGTAACTCAGTTAACCCCTAATTCGTTGTTGTTGGATGTTACGACAAAAACAACTTATTATGTGAATAATGAACCATGCAGAAGCCTACATCCACTATCACAGGTGTCTTCTGCGCGACTAAATATTTGGATAGATAATGCTTATAAAAGTTAGTGTTTTAAAACACTAATATGAGTAGATTCCACGAACTAAGGGTCGAGACAGTTAATTTCTTATAACAGTTTGATAGATAAGTTTGTGATAAACTTTCTAATAGTATACATGTCGGCTTGATCATGTAACCATGAGGTTTTTGGAAGTTTGGGGTAAACTGTTGTGTACTTGATTGCCATGCGATCGAAGACATTTGTTTTGCATCACCTGCAATGTGTGAAAGTTGTGTTTTGCAGCAGTGAAGTAAACCGGTGCGACGTTAGAATTGGTCTTATGACCTGTTTTTAAAACATAAATTTATTGGTTTTTGAGAGACAACTATTCTTGCAAATCAGATGGTACAATTTGCATATTGTACATGTTGCGAGATGTGAGCATTGGTGTTGGTATTGTCTTTTACATTGTAGCCTAGGTATTTTAAAGTGTTACTGGGGGTGATCAATTGCCCATCAATACACAGCTGCGATTGCTCTTGTTCTGAGTAACTAGTACTCTGTCTTGGAGGCATTGATGGTGAGTTTGTTGTCGCTCAAGTATATAATGTGTGTGTTTAAGTGTGATTGGATGTTCTGTAGTGATGTGTCTGGTGATGATGCAGATGAAACAAAACAAGTGTAATCTGCATACATGGCTGTTAGGATTTGTGGAGAGCATGGTATATCGTGAGTGAAGAGGTAAAAATACTGATCCTTGGGGAACTCTGGCCCGTATAAGGTATGGTCCCGCAAAGCCTTCGTTGATCTTTGTATAAAATTTACGATCAGTTAAATAAGAATGAATTATTTTGATCAGGTCGTCCGATAGTTTTATATTTATTAATTTATGCAATCTTTCCTCGTGCTATACAGAATCAAAGGCTTTTTATATGTTAATCGTTACCATAACGGATTTATTTTTGTCTCAAAATCCTTCTCTGATATGATTGAACACTCTGATGATTTGCGCCACAGTACGGAATGATTCTAATTAAGGGACTCTAGATTTTAATTTAATTCGAAATAGAAAACTAACAAATTATCTGGATGAAAAATAATGAACCCTAACTCCGGGTATTCTGTCCAAGTTTTGCCAAATAACATTAGGGATCCAGGTACGGATAAATAGGGCAAATCAAGGAAATTGACAAACTCGTAGTTTACTCAGATGTTCACATGAATTCACTATTATTTAAGATTGACAAATGGTTTTATATTTTGAGTCTTGTTTCTGGGACAACAGATGTCAAAAAACTAGTTGAATTCTATTAGTTTTTTTTTTAATTTTTTTAATTACACTGAAACGCCAGAAGTAATTAGAATTAGAAGTACTTTTATTTTTATGTCAATATTATTAGTATACCCAATTTGAATTTTGAAAATGAATTTTTTTTGTAATAGATGTTTAATTTGAATTTGGGCTTTTATTTTACCTATTTCAATAACTTTCAAAAATGGTGCCTAGCAGGTTCTACAACTTTTTTTGTAATATTTCTGAGTAAATATTTAAAATACATGTATTTTTTACTGCTATTAGTAGGATTGTTTCAAAATAGAGTTTAACAATTAGCACAAGTGTCTGTTCGTCTACGCCAAGTTAATTTTCTTGTTTTTGGATGCATATTTTCAGTGCAGAGATACGTTTTACTTTAAAACTAAATTTAAAGTTTATATATATATATATATATAACCAATGAAAAGATGAAAGAATAACGCTTGGAATATAAAACAAAGACAGAATTAGCGGGCATAGCACGCAAAAGAGCTGAAAGAGATGAAGGCTAATGAGCCAGAAACATGCATGTCTACGGTTACCACTCATTCTCTGAAACCTCTTTTGCGTGCTATGCCCGCTAAATCTGTCTTTGTTATATATATATATATATATATATATATATATATATATATATATATATATATAGGTGGGGATAACGGGGATTTCAGTCCAAGGAATCAACGCCAAGATCTTTTATTTACAAAACGCCGCCAAGCTTTCGTGTCCTTTTGACACTTCTTCAGGGCACTATAATACATATACAAATATAAATATGATTTAAAAATAGAGAAATAAATATAAGTACTTACATGTAAAATATTTTAAGTAAATTCAATATAAATAATCATTAAAAAATTTGTAAATGTAAAAATAAATATAATTATAATATACTTGATGTCATATTTCACATAAGACAAATCGATACTAGTTCACCCTTCTTTAAAACAAAAAAATTTAAGAATTTTACGTGATATCTTATTAGAAAATTCTTATCCTAAATCACTTCTAAATAGAATTCTTTTCAACAATATTTCTGATAGAACTATTCATGATAATATCTCTAGCAATAAAACAGATAGGAATACAAATGTAGAAAATATTAATTACCTATCAATTCCAAATATTGAAAATTTATCAAAGAACATAATAAAACTTTTCAAAAATGAAACTAATATAAAGATAACACAGAAAAATATAAAAACGATTGGAAATTTAAATAGTAAATTGAAAGATTCTACACCTGACTTAAAAAAATCAAATGTAGTCTATGAAATAAAATGCAATAACTGTGATCTTAACTACATCCGTACCAGCTCTAGAAATTTGACTAATCGCATCACATCTCATAAAAGTGATATAAAACTTAACAAAAAATCATGTGCATTAACACAGCATTCCATCGAAACAGGCCATAAAATGTTATTTAATGAAGCTAAAGTTCTACATACTGAACAAAATATGTCTAAAAGATATTTTCTTGAAATGGTTGAAATCAACAAGGCAAATAATAGTATGAATAAGAAAAGTGACATTGAAAATCTTAGTAATATTTATAGCTACCTTTTGAATATTGAACAAAATAGATAATTTTTCATTATTTATATGATTATTTCATAAAAATTAAATTCACTTCTATTAAAGTCAAAATATAAGAAATTATTTGTCAAAGTCATTTTCACAGGTTATAATCTAACCTTATTTCCTTTTCTATTAACGTCAAAAACAAATTATCTGTCAAAGTCATTTTATAAGGTTATAATCTAACCTCAAATTCAAACTTCATTAAATAATTATAAAGTAACCTAAAAAAATTAAAATAACTAAGTAACGAACAAACAAATTATGTATCGATTTGTCTTATGTGAAATATGACATCAAGTATATTATAATTATATTTATTTTTACATTTACAAATTTTTTAATGATTATTTATATTGAATTTACTTAAAATATTTTACATGTAAGTACTTATATTTATTTCTCTATTTTTAAATCATATTTATATTTGTATATGTATTATAGTGCCCTGAAGAAGTGTCAAAAGGACACGAAAGCTTGGCGGCATTTTGTAAATAAAAGATCTTGGCGTTGATTCCTTGGACTGAAATCCCCGTTATCCCCACCTATATAGCATTTTTCAGTCGTTATATAAAAAAAAAATATTTTTATATATATATATATATATTATTGTGAAAAAATAATGCTACACACTGTACATATATCTAGCACGAGTTAATTACAATTTGAAATATTAACGAGTATAAAATTATTGAAGGAAAAACTATTGGAGAGTCAAATTTAAACTAAATTAAACAAATGAAATGTCTTTAAACTTTATAATGTACCTTGTATACACATACATGACACCAATATAATAGGATTCAAACTATTTAAGAGAAAAATTTAAAAAAAAAAACATCACCTGTTATGAAATGAATGAGTCCACTCTTCAATTGAAATCGTTAAATGTTTATGCATTATCTTAAATTCCCATTAGATACCATTAAACTATTTAGAAGCCCTAGAAATGTTTCTTGTATTATATCCAAAGGTGAAATTCCAAATAAAAACATAAGGGTTATAAAATCTTTGACATCTGTTTGAAGTATGTGTCAGCTGGGTAGAGAAAAGTCGATAACAGCTGAAAAATTTTAAGAATTAATAAAATGCAAAAGATATATATAGGTATTGTTTGTTTAGAATTGTTAAAAAGTATGTTTTTTAATTAAAAAGTTACTATCTTGAATAATAAAATAAAATCTTTTAAATGAACTACTATGAGTTATTTTGATTGGATGCAAACATTTATGTGATTTCAATAAACAGAGGGCTGATATAGGAATGAGATTTTTTGTTTTGGAGAAAAGAAAGTTGTTGATTTTGAAGAAAGAAAAGTAGTAGAGCGTTGGTGCTAAGAAAAGCTAAAACAAACACATTATTTTTCTTTCATAATAATTATAAGACTTGTAAAATTTATAGCCAATATTAAAAAGTGAATAGTGATACTAACCTTCTAAAACGATTCCTGAACTAAATATTTGATATATACAGTGTAGATATACTTTACATAATCCCAGAAGAAAATACTGAAAGACTTTTCAGTAATGAAGTGATACAAATGAACTGTGAATCCAGTTTCCCAAAAAGACTAGTGAAACTAACCTTATAAAACGATTCCTGAACTAAATATTCCATGTATACAGTGTAAATATCCTTTACACAATCCCAGAAGAAAATACTGAAAGACTTTTCAGTAACGAGTTGATTCAAATGAACTGTGAATCCAGCTTCCCAAGAAATTTTCCAGAACTTCCCTAAAAGGCAAGCAAAATGAATATTCTTCTATAGAACATTAGTGGAACACATAAGGTATTTCATAAATTTTTTTTAAATGAAAACTTACTTGTATATATAAAGGAACATTCGGTATTGAATTATATCCGATAATCTTATGTACTTATCACAATCGTCCATGTTTTTTTTGTTGAAATGTTGAATACAATTACCAACAAAACTTAAACGCACAATAAGTTGCATACGTACACGTATAATTTCATTGGTATGAATTTTGTGTGAAAGACCATCATAGATAAGTTTTATTTTTCTTTATATATCGTATGCAAGGAAAAATAATGTATTTTTTGATTTTTTACGAGATAAAAATTCTTTTCTCTTAAATAAATAGAATCATATATCTGTGAATCTTGATTCAGTGTTTTCTTTTGTAAGTTGGCAATACTGTTTAGACAGCATTCACCACTGAAGGTTTCCTTGAGATAAAGTATACAGGACCGCACTACAGAGATTTATAAAAAAAATTTAATTTAACAGAATTTTTTTTAGTGTTTTTAAATGAAACTCAAGGTCTCTAGTTAATTCCACAATATAATACAAGTTATTGAGAATTCTAAAAAATTGACAATTGTTTCGATAAATCAATATCATCGTCAGAATGACTGAAGTTACATTTCATTTTATGCCTACCTGATGTTTAGTAGTTAATTTTGGCTAGACCAAGAAGTAACCTAACTTGTGATTGGCTTAATATATGTTTATAGAAAAAAGAAGAAGATGTGATATTACAAATATTGAAGCTTAGATATTATTAGCCCTATGGTGATATCCTGGATATCATTTTTCCAATTAAGATCAGTATAACTGTGCAATGATATAGAAAACCAGGAAAACTATATCTGCTGATCTTTACAATTATCACTTAAGAAGACAGTTTATTAGTGGAGAATTCCCTAGATTTAACTGTTCATTGACAACTTCATATTGTGGGTTTCTTAAATGCCTTCTAATTTCCAGTTCTTCAAGGAAATCCAGTTCTTGTTTCTTTTCACAAATATGCAGTACTTCTAGTTCTGTGTTAGGTGTCAATGAATGATTGGTGTCAAGTAGATGTTTTGCGTAGTGGGATTTATCTGGTTGTTTTAATCTGTATGCTCGTAAGTGCTCACTGTATCGTACTTCAAAATTCCTAAGGGTCTGACCCAAATAGACAGCATTACATTCTGGACATTTGAGTTTATATATACCTGACTTCTTTAATAGTGGTATTTTTGTTTTCACATTTAACAATTTTGTACTAACGTTACTTTCTGTTTTAAAAGAAATTGTTGTATTCGTTGCTGAAGATATTATCTTTGAAATATTATTAGAAATATTTCCTGCATATGTGATGGTTTTATAAGTTTTAATTTCATCAGCTTGTTTAGGATATATTAGTTGTAATGCCACTTTTTTCTCTTTTTTACTAATTAGCCTATTTATCATATCTAATGGATAACCGTTAGATGTTGCTATTTGTCTAATTGTATTAATCTCTCTATCAAAATTACATTTGTTCATAGGAACTGAAAAAGCTCTATGTATCATTGAATTATATGCTGCTAGTCTGTGTGACACAGGGTGATTAGAATTGAATGGAATTGTCACATCAGTCTGTGTTGGTTTTCGGTAAATTGAATAATCAAGTACATTATTAACTCTTTGAATTTTTAAATCAAGAAAATTGATTTAGCTATTTTCTTCAATTTCTAATGTAAATTTAATTTTCGGGTGTAAATTATTGATGTGGTTGAAAAATACATCTAATTGTCGTTCACTACCCATAAAACAAGCTAATATGTCATCTACATATCTATACCAAAATAAAATATTTTTCGAAATATTACTTTCAAAGATCTTTCTTTCTAAATTGTCAATAAAAATGTTTGCTAAAATAGGTGATATAGGGCTTCCCATTGGTAAACCTTCATTTTGAATATATATCTTATTGTGAAATAATTCTGATTAATGCATACATCAAATAAATTAAGTATATCTGATATTATTCCTGGATTAATATTTTTATCTTCTAGTAATTTTCTTACAAGTATTAGACATTCTTTAGGAGGAATTTTAGTAAACATATTAGTAACATCGAACGATATGAGTTTATAGTTATCTTGCAAGTGGATTGATTTCAACTTTTTGATTAGTTCTATTGAATTTCTAATTGAGTACTGAGATTCATATCCGTAAGTATTGAGTATATTGTTGAGCTTCTTTGCCAATATATAATATCAGATATACTTAATTTATTCGATGTATGCATTAATCAGAATTATTTCACTTTTGACAATAAGATATATATTCAAAATGAAGGTTTACCAATGGGAAGCCCTATATCACCTATTTTAGCAAACATTTTTATGGACAATTTAGAAAGAAAGATCTTTGAAAGTAATATTTCGAAAAATATTTTATTTTGGTATAGATATGTAGATGACATATTAGCTTGTTTTATGGGTAGTGAACGACAATTAGATGTATTTTTCAACCACATCAATAATTTACACCCGAAAATTAAATTTACATTAGAAATTGAAGAAAATAGCTCAATCAATTTTCTTGATTTAAAAATTCAAAGAGTTAATAATGTACTTGATTATTCAATTTACCGAAAACCAACACAGACTGATGTGACAATTCCATTCAATTCTAATCACCCTGTCTCACACAGACTAGCGGCATATAATTCAATGATACATTGAGCTTTTCCAGTTCCTATGAACAAATGTAATTTTGATAGAGAGATTAATACAATTAGACAAATAGCAACATCTAACGGTTATCCATTAGATATGATAAATAGGCTAATTAGTAAAAAAGAGAAAAAAGTGGCATTACAACTAATATATCCTAAACAAGCTGATGAAATTAAAACTTATAAAACCATCACATATGCAGGAAATATTTCTAATAATATTTCAAAGATAATATCTTCAGCAACGAATACAACAATTTCTTTTAAAACAGAATGTAACGTTAGTACAAAATTGTTAAATGTGAAAACAAAAATACCACTATTAAAGAAGTCAGGTATATATAAACTCAAATGTCCAGAATGTAATGCTGTCTATTTGGGTCAGACCCTTAGGAATTTTGAAGTACGATACAGTGAGCACTTATGAGCATACAGATTAAAACAACCAGATAAATCCCACTACGCAAAACATCTACTTGACACCAATCATTCATTGACACCTAACACAGAACTAGAAGTACTGCATATTTGTGAAAAGAAACAAGAACTGGATTTCCTTGAAGAACTGGAAATTAGAAGACATTTAAGAAATCCACAATATGAAGTTGTCAATGAACAGTTAAATCTAGGGAATTCTCCACTAATAAACTGTCTTCTTAAGTGATAATTGTAAAGATCAGCAGATATAGTTTTCCTGGTTTTCTATATCATTGCACAGTTATACTGATCTTAATTGGAAAAATGATATCCAGGATATCACCATAGGGCTAATAATATCTAAGCTTCAATATTTGTAATATCACATCTTCTTCTTTTTTCTATAAACATATATTAAGCCAATCACAAGTTAGGTTACTTCTTGGTCTAGCCAAAATTAACTACTAAACATCAGGTAGGCATAAAATGAAATGTAACTTCTGTCATTCTGACGATGATATTGATTTATCGAAACAATTGTCAATTTTTTAGAATTTTCAATAACTTGTATTATATTGTGGAATTAACTAGAGACCTTGAGTAAGGGTCGAGACAGTCAAGAATTTTTTTTAATATCAAATATTTGGCGCATATAAAATAATAATAACAAGATTTATTATATATATATATATATATATATATATATATAAAGCCCATGAACCCGGATCCTGAGAAGCTGAGTTCTCATATAAATTATAATAAGAAGAGATAAAGGTAAGTGCACTGTGCGGCATTATTGAACAAAATAATTTCTTAAATATACCGGGCGAATTGAATTAAAATTTTATTGATTTTGAAACACAAATAGTAAACCACAATAATATATATATATATATATATATATATATATATATATATATATATATATATATATATATATATATATATTACAACCGATTATCATTCGATATTAGTATAACATGAAAATATCATATAAGGCCTACCTATGTTTTTCATACTTACATATTTTATTGTTAATGGTTAATCCTATAACTATACATATTATATCATTCCTATTCATTATATTACTTATCTCTCATACTCATACACATTTTACTTTTATACCATATGGCTTATTTTGTAGTGTTTGTTATATTACTGTAGATGTCTGTGTCATTATATAGAATTAATTTGCTTATCACGCACAAGCTGTACCTACATCAGTTTCTGTGATTGTCTCTGTTTAATCATAAAATATTGTACACATTGTAAATTGTAAATTTTACATGATTACTGAATAAACAGTATTATACATTGTAATATAATAACTAACTATTGAACGATGAAATAAAACAATATAATTTGTTTAAATCTTCATTTTCACTAACACAGTAGCTTTGTCAAAACGAATTCGTATTTCGCAATAACACTTTGTCGCATCTACTAGAGAAAAAGCACTTACTGATGCAAAAATTATTTTTGTAAATCAAAGCAATACTTTACTTTTCGAATATGAAATTATAGCACAAATTGGTTTCCTTCCAAGCAGGCCTAAGCCCCAGAAGATGAAATTTTCACCGATTCATGGATCGATCTGAGAACATACTACATACAGTACGCTGAATCGTTCTCATGACATAGGCAAATGCTTCCTATTTATATAGGTACATTAGCAATAAGGGTCAGAATGGCGCTATGATAGAAATGGACGGTGACGCGCTACTCTAATGGGATTTCGATTGTGCTATTCTGAACCTTATTGCTTGTGTACATAGATACATAGCATTTCCCTATGTCATGAAAATGATTCACCATACAGTATACCTCATTTAAGAACCGTACTTGAAATTGTACACTAAAACGATCTTGATTACGTCTTACAGACTTGTTAAAATCATAAAAATCAATGTATGTTTTTCGGGTTAATAGCCACGTTGTTTTGATCGGAATATTAGCCACGTCGTTTTTAAATTCAATAATTTAGACTTTGTTTTGTCTAATATTATTCGACTTATTTCATATGAATATTATATGACGCACGGGTAAAGATCCAATAATCCAACTGTATTATACTGTTACACAGTGTATATTTGTAACTTGGAACATTGTTTGCATGTGGATATTTGATATGCCATGGAAACAAAATATCAGTTGTTGATTGTCAAGTTTGACACAATGAAAAAGCCTAAAAAGAAAAACTTGCCGTTTTCGTACTTCGAACCGGGTGTTTATAAAGATTTTCTAGGTAAAACACAACAGAATATCAGTGAAAATGCTCAAAAATAACAATTATCGGTAGGTACCCACTATGCAAATAAATATTACAGTTATGTTAATTCAACATCACATTGTGATAATGTTCTTCCTTTTTCTCCTCTTGTTTTCATCACATGCACATCGATACAATCGCTTATGCCCAGCCTGTGGCTGTTAACATTTGTGATGTCTCAACTTAACTTCTCAGCGATGTTAAAGCGCTGCCTTTTTACATTACTGTGATGTTACTAGAACTTCCTCAAGAGGAAGTCTTTATAACGAACTAAAAACAACATTTCTGTTAAATTCTGAAATGCCTTTTAACACCTTGTAGATGTTAATGCAATGTCTAAAAAATAACATCTTATCAATGATCTAAATGCGACATATCAAAAACAATACTGTGTATTCTCTTAGATGTTGTATGGACATTACTTAAACCTCTAAATAACATACCTCAAACATTCTAGATGACATTCTATAGATGTTTCTGTGCCTAATCAGCAAGTACAGGGTGAACAACTAATAACGCCGGCTGTCTGCCATATTTCAAAAAATAATCATGGTACAACTTTAGAAAAATACCTTCAGGAAAATTACCCTGAAAAATCGCTGGAAGTTCAACCTAAAAAACAAATGTAACACTTTTTGGTTTTTTATTCGATATCAACGTTTTTGAAGTCACTTAAGAGTTTTTCCTCTTTAATAAGATATATGCTTAACATATGAAACATTACGATAAATCAACAGAAATCCAATCTGATTAAAGAAAATTCTGTCGTTTACTTACAATTACTTTTTCTTATGCAAGAGTCGCTGTTTCGAGTGCCTCAACCATTCCAAAATCCTTATCTGTGAAACATTTAAAGGTGTTCTGATCAGCAGCTAATAAAACAATTACTTTAGATCAAAGTGTGCCCATGGAGACCTTTGGTTGATCATCATAAACTACATCAAACTTGATTTTCAGCCAATTGACTGGGACCCATATTCCACAAGATACATGCGGGGCTCTTCAAAGGAATAACAACATATTTTATTTCAAAAAGTGACTTTTCATGATTTACCTTCTATTACATGCCTCACTCCGTTTCGCAGGTAAATTCAGGTGTGCCATGAAAATTCATACTTCTTTTCTGTATAAAATAATATACTATTCTCATCTTGTTATTTTCATCCTGGAACATATTGTATATTAACATCGTGGAATTGTAACTTAATGAAAACAAAGCATTATTAATACACTGTATACAAAAAAAAACTACTTATGAAGAAGAGATATGAACACATTATCAAGTTAAATGAGTTTATTATTAATTGTATCCAATTGAGTATCCAATAGCTGTTTCTACAATAATAGATAATTGAATTCTGTTTGTTGACTGGAGCATTCGGTTCCATAAGCTACATATTCTTCAACTAGATTATTATAGGTACCATTGTAAGGGATAGCTACAGCTTTTTTATTGTATTCAGTGTATTTTCAAATGGAAATGAGCTTTTCATCAGAAATTTATGTTTTTAAAGTCTTAAACAGTCTAATTATTCACAAGAATTGTTAGTATTAATGTTAAAATTTTCTAAACCTGCAATACTATATTGACGGCTATGACTGCTACTAAAAAAACTAGAACTAGAGATACTCGATTCAATATTTTTTGTACTGTTTAATACAATGTCTGTATCCGACTATCTGAAATAGTTATTCCCCTTTCTTTACATAATTACCAACTATTTGTTTTTTATTTTATTTATGTAAGTAGCTTCTGAAACATCTTGAACATTGGAAATATTTTCTTCTAGATTCAAATCTCTGCCAACATATGAGCATGTTTTATTATATAATAATAATAATATGTGCCCTATTGCAATATTAAGTTTTTTGTAGGGTATAATGCATATTTAGGATTTAAAATATTGTGAATCGTTTTTAAAATATACCTACTAACTAAAATATTTTAAAAGTTGAAAAAGATCTTATTTTGTAAAATCTATTATATAATGATAGTGTACAATTCCGCCACCTGTAATTTCAATGTACAATAGCCGATTAAAGTCTTGAATGAGTATTAAGTTTTAATAATTATGATTTTGGAATAGGTACTTACCGATAACAGCTGTTGTTCGTCCATTATAACAAGAATTATAACTAAGCATAGAAACTGAAGCTAAGTAGGAACTAACGAAAACGAAGACCACTCTATTCAAGTACTTGCAAAAAATGTGCTTTCTGCAAATAAAATATAACACAAAACTGAAAACCATCCTCCATTTCGTGCTTGTCATTTGTTTCCACAGCAGATATGTTCGTTCGTCAGTTCCTCTTCTGTTTTCTTCTTTTTTTTATGTTACTGTGATGTTTAGTATGAGATATTACTGAGAGTCTTATGAACTAACATCGTAAAGACGTAATCACACGAACTTACTAAAAATTATTTCGAAAGATGTGAAAGTAACTGCAACATGTGATCATCTTAGAAACATGTTAATTAGTAATATTACAGTAACGTTCTGTATGTGATATTAGTGAGAAGTATACAAATTAACATCGTATGAATGTTTCCTGTAGGAAGCTGCTAAAAAGAAGTTCATAGGATGTGTATGTAACTGCGAATTCAAGTATTATTGTGTACATCAAAAATATGTTTTATTTACATGACATGGATGTTAATAGAGTTGGTAATAAAATTAAGACATCTAGGAGATACCTTATTAACGTTGTAAATAAACATCACGAAAAATCTCTAAAAATAACATCACAAAAAAGACTTGTTATGTTTCTTGTTTAGTGGGTAGTCTCTATTAAAACCCAACTACGGTCTGAGCATTATATTAGTGTTTATAAAAAAATTAAAAAGCTGCATGGTCAATAATTACCGTGAAAACTTATTTGAAGAGAAATTATTAGACGTTCGAAAACTTTTCATTCATAAATACTACTTAATAACTTTTAGATTCACCCTCGTATACCCGAAGTTTTAAATACAAGATAACGATAACTCATTTTACACAACAGAATAACAGAAACACGCAGTATTATAACCAAACAAAAAGAGATGAGTTACTGTTTTTATCAAGTGGTATTGATAGAGGACTAATTCCCATATAACTGTAACTACATTAATTGCTATGGCATTTTTAGTGAAATAATTGAAATACATACTTGTTTCGTAAGTACATTAATATATTATAAAAACGATGATCTTAAAATTTTATATAAAAATGTGGCAAGAAGGAGGTCAGGAACATATTTGTGTGTTGCCAAATGTATAAATGAAAAACATTCATCTATAGGACACGTATAGTTGATTGTTTTTGGTACAGATATCATTATTGTAGTTATTTCTTTACATTACAAAATCACAATAAAATTGTAGATAAGTAGAATTCGACTTACACCTCTATATGTTTGAAAATAATGAATATATCTTCCAAACAATGTTTTGACTGTTTTCCCACTCCTATACTTTATACATATCGATGGATGTGAATATTGTTATCAAAAGAAAATTACAATAATGACTTTTACACATCAAACATATTAAATGCAATTTATTCTCGTTATTTCTAAAAAAATATACACTTTTTGTGTAAAAACATTTGGCAACACTGTTAGAAAGCCATCTGTATTTTGTAAACTTGCTTAGTATAATCTGAGAAGAACTTTTTTATTCAGACTCAAATACCTAACAACCCTATAAAAATCTAAATATTACAGTAAACTTTAATTTGGTCTCAAATTTAAAAAAAAAATACAATTATGACTTTTAGATACAAAATTTTTTAAATGAAATTCATTCAAGCTATTTCTAAAAAAAATACGCCTTTTCAATAAAAAGATTTGCCAACACTGTTAACAAAGCCATCTGGTAAACTCGCTTAATGTTAGTATACTTAAAATGTGAAAAGGAATTTTATGCTCAGAACAACATCACTACAAATGAACTGAATATTACAGGAAACTTTAAGTTAGTCACAAGTTTTAATTGGAACTCGGTAGACGGCGCAGATAAAGCAATTATTATTGTCCATCTGTAGGTAATGAAATTATGATAGATCTTTACTATAACAAAATTTCCTTAGGGGAAAATTTTTATAGAACTTGTAGGCTAGTGCAATTCGATTTTGAGACGATAAAAATTTGCAAAAGGCTGCGCAGATTTTAGAGGTTGAGAAGATATTCTTGGAATTTTAGACGAAAAATTATTTACTAGCGAAAAATGTTCCAGACAAAAGGGATAGATAATAAAAAATTGAAAACTTTTGAATGGGACTTTTTTAAATTAACCTCAAATGTCATGAGAAAATTGCTAAAAACTGATTTTTTCGTTTTTATTTTTTTCTCGCACAAAAAATTCTATTTTACTTGGTGAAACTGTTTCTTTTTCTTATAGTTAATAAGCATATATTTTTTATACTGAAGAATTAGCGGTATATAATATTTTTCGAAAAAATTACGAAACTTTCCATGGAAAACTTTATTGATTTTTTTTTGGAATTTCATATTTCATTTTAACTGTTGAAATGTCTACTTTAAGATGACCTATTTATGTTTGTCCTTTAACTTTCATTAAACCGGTGAAGATCGAAGAAACCGAAAAATACTTTTCGGGCACAATTTTTCAATATTCTGCATATTGTTGAGTTTTTTTATTATCTGCGCCAAGGAAATATTGAATTGTAGCATAATTATATCCATTGATGTCATATCAAAAGTATTTGATAACGGAGTGTACCTAACCGTTATAAATAGTATTCTAATATAGGTATGTTTGAAGAAAATGATTGAAATGCAGAATAATTCACAAATAATACTTTATTTCTATTATTTATAAAATATAATTAAATTTGTTAGATAACATTGAATTATATTTTACGGTGATTATGATTCGTCGTCTTCTAACCAGCTTTCAGTATCCGAACATTCTTTGATAATACAGAATCTTATTTCGGTTACTGAACATGATTATTAAAAATCCCGAAACAAATCAAATTTAAATTATAAATTGACCAACAGTGTATTATCTCATGGGCTATGGTACTGCAGCACTATGCGCCAAGTGAAGCTGGCAATCTTGCATTAGACCAATGGGAAATAATCCATCAAGACAGGCGATTACATCCCTAAGAAGCACAAGAGAAGGAAATTCATTGATCGCTCCTGATAAGGATAAAAAGCAACAAAGAAAATTCGTGACGTCCTAAAAGACAAACAAAATTCTCTCACATGCAGACAAATAGGGGAAGATAGGAGCAAAGAAATAGTTCACATGAGAGGCCTGGACATTGAAAAGAATAAGGAAGACATAGTTAAGCATATTACCGACGAGACGGCAAATGGGATGAAGAAAACGTCGTTAGCGACTTAAGACCTTTAGCAAATAATATCATAGCTGTAACGGTTACGATGAATAAAGCGGGTTCCGAAGTACTACTGAGAAAGCATTCAATAAGAATAGGAATCATTAAGTGTAAAATGGAAAAGGGGCTAAAAGTCAACAAATGCTACAAGTATTGGGGATATGACCATCAATCTAAGGACTGCACGGGTCCAGATACGACAAAGGCATGCTATTAGTGGGGAAAAGGAAAGAAGATCATCAGCACAAGCACAAAGAATGTAGCAATCAGGAAGCTTGTCCGGTTTGTCAAACCGAAGGTGTAGGTAAATACGAGGCATTCAGAAAGGCCCTAAATCTGAAGAGAAGAAGATATCGATATACCAGCAGACAAGAACCATTTCCGTTTCACGAAAGTTTGATACACCTGAAGTTGTCAAAACCACCGCCATATTGTAAAATTGAGAATCAGTAGTGTGACAATTTCACATTTGGTAGGTTAACACAAAATTAGAATGATAATAATAATTTACTTATCGTGATATATGATAGTTCATTTGAAGATTGGTGGTGTATTTAAATCTGTATCGCTGTGTTGCTGATAGGTTATGGTTATGGAAAACAAACAATACTAAAAGTATAGTGAAGTGTAATATTTGAATTAAAAACAGAATAATTTGCAAACTTACCTACAGTCGTAAGTAGGTACATCATTAAGGTATCAAAAAAGGTAACAAAAACACAAAATAGGAAGTTATAAAATTGTTTCTTTTAATTTCTGAAAAATAGAAGAAAAATTCCAATTTAACATAAAGCGAACACAAATTTTAGTTACCAACAAAATACCCTCACAAAAAGATTTAAAGACACAATCTGTAACTCAAATGACTCCAAAAGAAGTAGGATTTTTTTTGTATGACAGCACCTGTCAGCAGTTTTTTCGAGTTTACCCGCAGCAAAACTTGACAGCTGTTGTCATCAAAAATTACAATACCTTTGATAGCAAGTAATTATTATTATATTATTAAGTTGCATGTAAGGAAGTATGTTGTGTAAGCTATGTGTATGCAGAATAATCTGTTAACCGTGAAATAGTCTTGTCAAATACCATTCGGGCATCTAATTTTTCCTGTGACAATTTAATTCATATAGTTTATGTACGATAAAAAGACGATGACGTTGCAAAACAAAATATTGTGATGTTGCCAAGCTGTAGTTTTTTTCTTTACTTAACGAAAACTAGAAAAGTCAATCTGATGATAGATTGACAGTTCTTCTTTTTCATTGTTCCGTGCCTCGTAAGGCGTAAGTCAATAATATTTATTTAAAAATAAAAGGCTGGTATGATAGGCTTCACTAATTTAATATAAATATTTATTCATGAAAAACTATGGATAAGATACAAGAAACAGTAACCAATCATTCTATATTCGAATTAACATTTAATTATTTTACATAGAAGAGGGTTGAATGACGAACTGTAGGTCCTTATACCTTATTCTATGCTCTATAGAACCATCTTCAAGAGCACTGCAAGGGTTTACGCTAAAAGGAATCAATACAAGCTGTAATCATCTTCATTCAAATTTAAATATTGCTTCTTTATACAATATCTATTATATTTATTATAATAAAAATAGAATGGAAAAGAAAAAAATGGATACACAAAATAAAAATCTGTTACAATTAAGATATAAAAATAAATTTTTTTCCATTTTATCAGTATTTTTATTTAGAGATTCTGTGATCGTTGTTTTAATTTGTGGAAATAATGCAAATTGGATAAAAATATACAAAAAATATAAAACACAAGATTTATTTCCACTACTCCACTACAAAATCATCACTCTCTTCATCGTCACTGTCAAAATTAATAATAAGTGGAGGCACATCCTGTCTATCAAATACTAATTCTCTATCCCACCCATCTTGTATAGTTTTTTCAGTGTGCTCTACTGTCTTTGGCCATATATCTGGAGTCACTTTTTCTAAAGACTTTTTCCATACACCTATTGCTTGTTCTGTTGAAGAACCATCAGTTCCCGCATGATCTCTATAACATTTTTTAACTGTGTCCCAAATATGTTCAATTGGATTCAACATACAGTGGTAAGGGGGAAGTCGAAGCACTTCGTGACCATATTTTTCAGATAATAGGTCAGCTTCATATACTGTTGGTGGTTTATTCCTACAAAAATGCATATATTTGAACGGAATAAGTTATCTGAGTATTACCATAATATATTGAAAAATGTTTATATCAACTTACATTTGTACTAAATTCAATAATTGGGTTTCGAGGAAAGTATTTTCAAAAGGAATATCATTTTGTATCAACCAGTTCTGTATAACAGCCTTTTTGGTAGCTATTGTTGGTACTTGTTGGTATTGATCACTGTACTGTGATAACTTGCATTATCCATTACAATTGTGACAGGTTCTTCTAAGTTCACTAAAAGCTTGTATTCAAACCTATGCAAAAAATCACCATCCTGTTTTTTGGAAGAAAAAACCAGCCCTGCTCCATTAATAAATCCAGAAGAGGAATCAGCATGCAATACTATATACCTACAATAAGGTAATAACAAATTACTACTATGTTTCCTGGATAGACTGCATAGCTCAAACCAACTATTAATAATTATGTAGATTCAAATAAAATAGTGTGACTAGTAAATATTTGAAAAGGTTTTAAAATGGCCGGAATGTTAGTACATCATAAATTAATTGCTAAATTGTATTATTCAATTAACTTGGACCGCCAATTTTAGTTTTCTTCATGTTTATATAATTATAATCTTGCCAAGAACATCCAACAGTACCGTTTTCAAATATCCAGGTCTCATCCAAAAGCACAAATTGATATAAACTTTCCCTTTTTATCTTGACAAATTCATGTAGAAAATGTACACGTTTTAATGCAATGTGTGGCAACTCCATTAATCCACGACGAGGATCATCTTTTGGTATTTGAATCCAATACTTTTCACTATCTTCCAGAGTGATGTTAAACAACCATTAAAGAGCTCATGCTCCTGGAGTTTGTCTCTTAAAGTTTTCAAGGTTATGTGTTCCTCTGAAAAAATATTGTGTTAGTTAATTGTGAATTAAACAAAACAGTAAATTCAATATACTCACTGTTTCCATACATTTCTTATATCACATTTCGACAAGCATTTTGAGCAAAGTTATCAATTTCAACAGTAGGTTTTATGCGTTGTCTCTTTTTAGGTGGGCTTTTAGGCTGTTCACCTCTATTATGCTTGGCGGTAATACGGTTAACAGTGGTAACGCTTAGTTGTGAAGCTTCTGCAACTCTCAAAAATATAATTACTGTAATTTATGAAAGAATAATATATTATCAAGTTTAATTAACCTAACCTAACATTAAAAGCATTTAATCATTGACATTTAAATATGTAACAATAATATTAATAATGATGAATAGAAATAGCGAATACTATTACTTACGTCTCTTACAGCAGTAAGTGGGAGAAGCGGGCCCCCATTTCGGCATTCTCTTTCAAAATAGCTCAACCAAGATGTTACCATCTCTTGTCGTTTTCTGTTCAGCTGCTTCGGCATTTTATTAACCACACACTGCAGATTTGCCTAAATAATTAGTTATGAAAATAACTGTTTTTTTAATCTTAAAGAAGCTTTGAATCTAAAAGTACCAATAAAACTTGGAAATATTAGACGATGATCGAATGTCAATAAACGTCAAAACAAACTGTGAAATTCTAACAGTTGATTTGACAACGTCTTGAAGTTTTGCCAACCCGTTAGCTGTAGCTGTTGAGGATCAATTGTATTCACGGTTGGTAAATTAATATTTATTCTGATAAGCAGGAAAGTAGCTAAAAATGACATCATCGTCTTTTTCTCAACAGTAAAAACACAAGAGCTTTTTTTTATCGGTTAAATTTCTCTTCGCAACGAAACAGTTTTGCCAATCACTAATTTTACGGGAAAAACTGACATGATCTAATGTCAGTTTTTCGAGCAAATTTAGTGATTGGCAAAACTTCAAGTTAAAGAGAAATTTATCTGATAAAAGAAAAGCTCGAGTGTTTTTTGGCAAGATAAATTAACGACAGAATATATGGATGAACAACAACAATAATTATCTTTATTAATACAATAAACTACAGAATATATGGATGAACAATAACAATAATTATCTTTATTATTACAATAGACTTGCGACTCATTGTCATTGTGTAAAAGTGACGTCCGCTTACTAGATATTGAGGAAGAGAAGTTTTTATCCGATAAAAAAGGGTGCTCCTTTTTTATCGATGTCAAAGTGACAATACCATTTCCAGATATATGATATTTTAACATTGGAGTTAATTTATCACTTATAATTGCACAAGTGGTTTGTATTTTATCGGGTAAATTTGGATTGTTTAATGAGAAACTGTTTCCTAGCAATTTGACGAGAATAACTGTCAACTATTAAAAACACGACACCGAAGGTGGAGTGTTTTTAGGTTGACAGTTGTGTGTGTGTGTGTGTGTGTGTGTGTGTGTGTGTGTGTGTGGGAGAATTAGCCACAGAAAATTAAAAGTCAGTAAAAAGTTGAAATATTAAAATTATTGTAACGGAATAGAGATATAAAATTGCTGATTACTGATGGAGCATATATCTAAATAGACAATCCAGACTTATTTATGAAATCCACTATGGAATCAAGTACAGACTTCTCAGTATTTGCCAAAAGAGTGGTTATATTTGTGGGAAGAGGAACGTTGAAATTGATCAGAAAATTGTAAAGTTCAGTAGTTGCTATTTTGTTTTCAGTGCAGTCAAAGAAAATATGATTCAGATCTCCTACTGATGCCTTGCTACAGGAGCAAGCTGGAGAATTGACAATACCTATTTTAAAAAGGTGAGCTGGGAAACGACCGTGATCTATTGTTAAACGTGATATGATGGAAGTATATTGTTTTCAAACGATGAAATAAAACAATATAGTTTGTTTAAATCTTCATATATTTGAACTAATGTTCAATTTAAACTTGTTGACGCGTTTGACTAACACAGTAGCTTTGTCAAAACGAATGAAGGTAAAATATAAAAATGTCTTAATATATACAGTGCTAAATCTATTTACTAAGGTTAACAATGGTATTAAAAGATATTACCTGGAAATTCATTCACTACAAACATTCTTAAGCTATCTTCTAGGTAAAGAGGTTCAATAAAGGAGACTGATTGATATCTATTTGGTCGTTAAGGAGATTACCTGAATATTTATTTTTGTTAATCTCTAGGGCTTCTAATAAATCTAAACTAAAGGATTTACCGACTACATGGAGAATTTCAAAATTTGGGTCGAAAATGTGTTGGTTTTCTAATAAATGATTTGAATAGTCAGAATCTAATTTTTTGTTGTCATAGCTACGTTTGTGTTCCGAAATTCTAGTTTTAAAATTTTTAAAAGTTCTACCGATATAAATTTTATCACAATTGTCATTACCACATTTTAATTTATAAACTCCTGATTTGTTTAATTTTGAAGATTTAGATTTATTATTTTCAATGAATTTTGATAAATTGTGATCAGTTTTAAAGGAAATATTCATGTCTAAAGTTTCTAAAAATGATTTAATTTTTAAGGAAGGTGTTCCAAAGTATGTTAAGCTTTTAAATTGTCTCCATAAAGAGGGGTACCCTATCAGGCCAGTTGTTTCTTATTTCACAGCACCTTCATTCAACATTTCAAAGATTCTCATAGATGTCATTTCTAAATATTGTTCATTCATACCTCGATTTTCAGTTAAAAACTCAACGGAGTTATTTAATAATATTCAAGATATAATACTACCCCATAATTCTAAATTCATATCGTTCGATGTAACAAATCTATTCCCTAGTATACCTCCTAAAGAAACTATAACTCTTGTTGATAACTTGCTCACATACAATAATGTTAATCCTATAATTCACTCTGATATCATTGCTTTATTAAAAGTGTGTTTGAATCAAAATTATTTTCATTTCAATGGAGAGGTTTATAGCAGTAAAGATGGTTTGATTATGGGCAACCCTCTCAGCCCCCTACTAGCAGAAATATTCATGGATAATATAGAAAAAATAATTCATGAACACCCCCTTAGTAAAAAATTTATGTACTGGCACCGATATGTGGACGACATTTTGGCTAGCTTCATCGGTACAAATAGACAATTGGAGAGCTTCATTACTTACATAAACTCGATTCACAATATCAAATTTACCGTAGAACTTGAACAAAATAAGTCTATAAACTTTCTAGACCTTACAATTTCAAATATAAATAATACACATGATTTTTCTATATTTCATAAACCATCACATACAGATATTACAATTCATAATAGTTCGGTCCACCCATTCAGTCATAAACTAGCAGCTTTCAATAGTATGATACACAGACTCTTAACAGTCCCATTAAATATTAATAATTATACCAAAGAATTAAATATCATAAAACAAATAGCAGTTGATGATAATTACGATCCAAATTTAATTGACAATATCATAAATAAAAATATAAAAAAACAGACTTTAGAACAAGTATTCCCTTCAGATAAAAATAATAGACAATTTAAAAGCTTAACATACTTTGGAACACCTTCCTTAAAAATTAAATCATTTTTAGAAACTTTAGACATGAATATTTCCTTTAAAACTGATCACAATTTATCAAAATTCATTAAAAATAATGAATCTAAATCTTCAAAATTAAACAAATCAGGAGTTTATAAATTAAAATGTGGTAATGACAATTGTGATAAAATTCATATCGGTAGAACTTTTAGAAATTTTAAAACTAGAATTTCGGAACACAAACGTAGCTATGACAACAGAAAATTAGATTCTAACTATTCAAATCATTTATTAGAAAACCAACACATTTTCGACCCAAATTTTGAAATTCTCCATTTAGTCGGTAAATCCTTTAGTTTAAATTTATTAGAAGCCCTAGAGATTAACAAAAATAAATATTCAGGTAATCTCCTTAACGACCAAATAGATATCAATCAGTCTCCTTTATTGAACCTCTTTACCTAGAAGATAGCTTAGGAATGTTTGTAGTGAATGAATATCCAGGTAATATCTTTTAATACCATTGTTAACCTTAGTAAATAGATTTAGCACTGTATATATTAAGACATTTTTATATTTTACCTTCATTCGTTTTGACAAAGCTACTGTGTTAGTGAAACGCGTCAACAAGTTTAAATTGAACATTAGTTCAAATATATGAAGATTTAAACAAACTATATTGTTTCATTTCATCGTTGAGTATGGATCTTCATCAAGTAAAATCCTCATCTATTCAATCTATTGTTTTCTATAATCAAAATTAGAAATATGAGGAATCTTAGTTGGTAAAGTAGGATGCAAAAGGAAATATTGACTATTAGATGTTTTAGCGAAGTCGGCTTATGACCGCTTCCAATTAGTTCTAATATGTTTCTTATAATAATTTAAAAGGTCTGAGAAGACATGAAGATTGATATAAGAAGTCATTTTGCAGGCTTTCTTGGCTTCCAAGTCCACGTACTCATTTCCTTCTAAACCGCAGTGCCCTTTTACCCACATGAATACAATACTTTTGTTCAAGGTTTTCAACTCGCTTATTAATTTTTCAATTTCTAAAATTATATTTTGTCTGTAACACTTGAATGGAGAACCTTCTATAGCATGTAATACTGACTTGGAATCACACATAATAACAGCTCGGATTTAAAGTACACCAAGTTAACGCTTTTGATATGGCGAAAGTTTCTGCAGAAAAAGCATATCAATAGTTGGGAATTCCAAATCTTTCCACGTAATTAGTATTTGAAACAAGAAATGCTGCCTCTGTTCCTTCATCACATTTCGATCCATCAGTGTATATTGTGGTAACATTGTCGTCTATATTGTTAAGTTCAGTTTTCAAAATCGTGTAATTATAAGTGAAAAAAATCGAAAAAACCAAATGCAAAGTAATATTTTTTTAACAACCCACTGTGCAAATAAATATTATGTTAATTCAACATCACATTGTGATAATGTTCTTCCTTTTCCCCCCTTGTTTTCATCACATGCTCATCTATACAACCGCTTATGCCCAGCTTGTGGTTGTTAACTTTTGTGATGTTTCAACTTGACTTCTCAGCAATGTTAAAGCGCTGCATTTTTACATTACTGTGATGTTACTAGAACTTCCTCAAAAGGAAGTCTTTATAATGAACTAAAAACAACTAAGAACGCCGGCTGTCGGCCATATTTCAAAAAATAATCATGGTACAACTTTAAAAAAATACCTTCAGGAAAATGACCCTGAAAAATCGCTGGAAAATATTTTTGAGTTCCTAAAATATCTGCTATGGGGTGAAACGAACACTTAATAACATAATACTGTGATTATCTCCATAAAAGACATACTAAAGGTATCCTAGAAATACAATTTTTGATATATATATATTTAGTTTTTTTTTTCTTGAACCTTATTTCATTATATATTTTTTTGGAAAAATTTTTCTTTGAACAAAAACAAAAATGTTAATTAAAGCCAAAAAAACCATTTGATTTGTTTAACTAGGAACCTACAATCCCAAGAAAAATTTTTCCAAAAAAAAATATATATATATATTATGAAAAAATGTAGTTAGGGACTTTTTGTCCTTACTCTTCAAATAAGGGGTGGGGAAGGTTCAACCTAAAAAACAAATGTAACACTTTTTTATTTTTTATCGATATCAATATTTTTGGCGTCATTTAAAAGAGTTTTTCCCCTTTAGTAAGACATATGCTTGACAAAAACAACAAAATTGAGCAATTTTGTCAATGCTATGTGAAAAAGTCGACAATTTTCCCATTTTCTAAGAAATTTCAAATGTAATGAGACATTTTTTGAATTCTGATGAAAGGGATTTACGTTATCAGATATAAAATGATAAAAATGCTTCAATTTACATTTGCAATTTCCGAGTGAATATCTAATTTTGTTATCCATCTCAATAAACAGACAAACATTTTTAAATGCGGCTGGAATTATTGATATCGGTTAAAAAACGAAAAAGTTATACATTTGTTCATAAGTTTGAGCCTTCCCCACGCATTATTTGAAGTGAAGAATAATTGCAAACAATCTCCTTAATTAAATTTTTTCATAATCTCTTCAAAATTTCAAAGATTGTATTTTTAGGACACTTTTAGTATGTTTCTTTGGAGTATTATGTTTTTGAGTGTTCATTCCACCCCTAGCGGATATTTTAGAGACTGCAAAATATTTTCCAGCAATTTTTCAGGATCCCTTACCTAAAGGTAATTTTTTTGAAAGTTGTACCATGATTCTTTTCTGAGATGTGGCCTACAGTCGTTCTTAGTTGTTTACCCTGTACATTTAAAATAAAATAGCA
Source organism: Galeruca laticollis (assembly GCA_963921935.1). Classification (NCBI taxonomy): domain Eukaryota; kingdom Metazoa; phylum Arthropoda; class Insecta; order Coleoptera; family Chrysomelidae; genus Galeruca; species Galeruca laticollis. The sequence goes on along the minus strand of OY998177.1, from coordinate 224,249,260 downwards.
AAAAAAGCAATAAAGGATTCAAAACGTTTATTCACTTTTAATCAACAGTACAGTAAATTTGAAAAAACAGGTACAAAATCAGAAAAAAAATATCTTGTCCAGGAATCCAACCTAAAAAAAATAAAATTGTGTAAGCATATTACATAACAAGTGTGGAAAGTGGAAACTATTGAACGCATTCAGTGAAAGCAAGGAATAAAAAAGAGTATATTAATCTGTAGTTGCCATAATGTAACATACTTTGAAACTGAATTAATAAATTTTACCGGATACACATACATTACAGCTAGTTTACAGAAAATTTATTAGAATAGTTTTTTAAAAATGATAAAACCATAAAGATTTTATGAAACATTACGTTAAATCAACAAAAATCCAATCTGATTAAAGAAAATTCTATCGTTTACTTATGATTACTTTTTCTTACGCTGTTTCGAGTGCCTCAACCATTCCATAACGTACACTTCAAAATCCTTATCTGTGAAACATTTAAAGGTGTTCGGAACAGCAGCTAATAAAACAATTACTTTAGATCAAAACCATCCGCCATTTCATGCTTGTCATTTGGTTCCACAGATAATGTTCGTTCGTCAGTTCCTCTTCTGTTTTCTTGTTTTTTTTTATGTTACTGTGATGTTTAATATTAGATATTACTGAGAGTTTTATGAACTAACATCGTAAAGACGTAATCACACGAACTTACTAAATATTATTTCGAGAGATGTGAAAGTAACTGCAACATGTGATCATCGTAGAAACATAATTGTAATATTACAGTAACGTTCTGTATGTGATATTAGTGAGAAGTATACAAATTAACATCGTATGAATGTTTCCTATAGGAAGTTGCTAAAAAGAAGTTCATAGAATGTGTATGTAACTGCGAATTCAAGTATTATTGTGTACATCAAAAATATGTTTTATTTACATGACATGGATGTTAATAGAGTTGGTAATAAAATTTAGACATCTAGGAGATATCTTATTAACGTTTTAAATAAACATCACGTAAAGTCTCTAAAAAGAACATCACAAAAAAGACTTGTTATGTTTCTTGTGTAGTGGGAAGAAGCATTCGTGGAGGTGCAAAAATCCTCGTCTTCGACTCGGATTTTTGTTGTCACCAGCACTCATGCTTCTTGTTAAAATATTACTTAGTAACGTGTTTTTTGATTTTTTTCGGAATAATTAGATGCTTCTTTGATATTACTTAGTAGAAAAACACGAAAAACTGGTTTTTAGAAAAAATCCCTGTGACTATGCCGTCGGCCACATTTGGTAACATATCTTGTTAGTACGATACAGCCTCCGTAGTGCATAAAGTCACCAAATTTATGATTGAATATTGTTCAGGACATCTCAGATGAATCCTCTTGATCTTCAGCTCACCACAGCCAGTGCAACGGGTGCAATGGAACCTGAAGTCCCACATTTTTGGTAATTTTGGGAAAAAAATTCGGTTTGTTAACATGTTTACAACCTCCGGAGTGTACACTTTGTTCAGGCGTCTTACAGATGAGTCCTATTAATTTTCAGCTTACCAGAGCCGGTACAGCGGGTGCTATAAATCCAGATATACTACATTTTTGTTCATTTTTGGGGAAATTTCGCTTTGTTAGCACGATACAGCCTTCGGAGTGCAAACAAGTGACCAATTTTATCATTGAACATTATTCAGGGTATCTCACAGATGAAACATTGCATTGCATATGAGATATTTTGTCGTCTCTCCGTTAATTTGTAATCAATCCTCTCTTTCCTGCCTCTCTTATGAGAGTTAACAATGCGTTTTTCATGCTACTCTTGTCTGTTGCCATTAACGCTACCCAACTTCTTTCCCATTTGCTCCTATGAATGTAATTATTTCCTCCCGTCCATCTATTCTCAATGTGTTTTTGTAATTCGATTAAATTTTCCACTATATCCTTTTAAAAATCGTCGTGCCATATTCGTTTCCTAGATTTCTTTAAATTTTCCACTATGTTCTTTTCAAATTCATTGCCCCATATCTCATCAATTTCTCCCAATAAACTCATCAAAATTTGCGTTTCCAATTCCTTCATATTATTGTTTCTTATTTTTATTATTTTATTTCCCATGATACTCTCACTTCCTATCATTTCATTTTTGATTGTCCTATTAAACATTCTTGGATCAATTATCCTTATATTTCTGCTAAGTTTTACTCTCATTTCGAAATTTTCTGCATAAATTATTCTTTCTATATTTTGTCTTATGGTTTTTTCTATTTCTTCCTTAGTCTCTTGTAGTATCTTATTCATTTCCACTAACTCACAATTAAGTTGTATCCCCCTATTATAATTATTATTTCTTTCATCATATGTCTCAATTTGTTTCACTATATTGACATCTAAGTATTTTATTTTCCAATAAATATTTTCTTCATAAATTTGCATCACTTCTTCACTTCCTAGATTCTGTAAATTAATATCTACCATTTCATCTTTTGTTTGTTTTTGTACTTTTATAGACTGTATTTCATCAACTTCTTTAATCTCCATTAAACTTTGTATTTTTATAGACTGTATTTCTTCAATTGTATTCTTATTTTGTTTGTTTAGTTCTGTTTGAATTGTTCTAGACAAATTTTCGTCTATGCATCTATCTTATTCATGTATTTCATCTATCTGTTTTTCTCTAACTCCATTTTCTTGGTCTATTTTCAAATTCTTATTTTGTTCTTCTATATCTACTCTCATATCTGCTATTTGTTCACTCAATTGCTCGTTTTCATCTCTATTTTTTTTTTATTTCATTTAAGGTTTCCATGTTTATTTCTTCTATTTTCTTTTTCATTTTATTACATATTTTCTGTTCAACAGTATCAACATTTATATTGTCATTTATATTTACATTCATCTTGTTCGGCTCATTTATTTCTTGCATCATGCTATCCATGTTATCTAAAATATCATCCGTCTTTTCATTATTATTCTCCTCTATTTTGTCAAAATTTTCCACCATCATGTCTGATTTTTTTCTCATTTTCTCAGAATTTGCACTTACTTCTTCCTTCATTGTGTCATATTTTCCACTCAAATCTCCCCTCATATCATTCATGTCTACATTCATCTTATCTTCCCTGTCAATCGTTCCTTCCATCTTAATACTCTTGGATCAATTATCCTTATATTTCTGCTAAGTTTTACTCTCATTTCGAAATTTTCTGCATTCGTTATTCTTTCTATATTTTGTCTTATGGTTTCATCTATTTCTTCCTTAGTTCCTTGTAATCTTCTGTTCATTTCCTTCAATTCCCAATTAAGTTGTATCCCCCTATTATAATTATTATTTCTTTTATCATATGTCACAATTTGTTTCACTATATTGACCTCTAAGTATTTTATTTTCCCATTAATATTTTCTTCATAAATTTGCATCACTTCTTCACTTCCTAGATTCAGTAAATTAATGTCTACCATTCCATCTTTGGTTTGTCTTTGTACTTTTATAGACTGTATTTCATCAATTTTCTTCTCAACTTCTTTAATCTCCAATAAACTTTGGATTTTTAGTTCGTCAATTTCCTTTTCCATTTTATTACATATTTTCCGCTCTATAGTATCATCATTTATATTTATATTGTCATTCATATTTACATCCATCTTGTCCTGCCTCTGTATTTCTTGTATCCTGCTATCCATGTTATCCAACATATCATCCGTCTTTTCAACAATGTTCCTCCCTACTACGTATACTTTTTTTACCATCATGTCCGATTTCATATCTTCACTAAATTTATTATTCCATTTCTTCATATCTTCCCTGATTTTCTTAATCTCATTCAAACTTTCCATTTTCACCTCATCAATTTTCTTTTCCAAGTGATCCATGTTCCCCTTTATATCATTCATATTCTCATCCATTTCTCCCCTCATATTATTCATATTCTCATTCATTTCTCCCCTCATATTATTCATATCTCCCCTCATGTTGTTCATATTCTCATCTTGTTTGTCCATTTTTCCATTCATGTTGTTCATATTCCCATTTATATTATTTATATCCCCCCTAATATCTTCCTTCATACTATTCATTTTGGCAAATAATTGTTGCATCATTTCCATGATCTGATCATCTTTACTTTTTCTTCCTTGCGCTTCTTGTCTTCTATCCTCCTGTTCTTCTGCTTCATCTCCCGTCATATCTCCTTCTGATTAGTGTCCTCCCCGCTCCAAGTACTGCACCTGAAAATATCTTCTTCCATGACTCCTTTCTTCCCTTTCTTCTTCAGATCCACTTTCAACTCCTACCTGCTCACCATCTCTTAGCGTCATTCTTATTTCCATCGCAGATATTTAAATTTTTTCATAATAATGTCAATAAATTTCTATATTTTTATAGTTATATGCAAAATTTTAATCGCCTCTCGTTTTGTGTGCCAAATTATAATATTTCCAATCCTTTAATTTTATAATATTCTTTAATTGTAATTGCCCTACGATGTGAGCCAAATTATAATATCTTGTCGCAGCGACAATTATTGTACATACAACTTAAGTACGTATTCTATTTCAATTTTGACAGTAGTTGTCAAAAAAATATGCCCGGCGCCAATAAATATCAATCTAAAGATGAATTTATATACAATCGACCTATTACTCCTATCCCAGGGTGAGATCAAAGTTGTTCAAAATTAATTCTTCAAATTTATTTGTTTTTTTAACGTATTTCCAAATTAAATGTTTCACTATTATCAAACTCTCGAATAACTGTTAATTCAATATAATAAAAGGCCCTTTAATTATTTCATGGCATTTACTATTTTACTGTTATTGAAAATCAACCAAATATCACTGATTAAATTGAAAATTCTATAAATGTAAAATGATAAGTTCAATGAGATTGGATACTAAATGAATACTACAGGTAGTTAGAATCAAAATTTCATATTATACTATCATTTACGCAAATTCAACAAAATTATGATTCCCAAAAAAAACCATAAAAAAACAACAGTCGTAATCTCTACAAAAACTTAGAATTAGAATACAACTATGCTAGAATTTAACCTAATTAATTATTATTATCAAACGTTTAACTTGTGTAATTTCCACTTGACGTGTATCAATGTCAAATAACGAAATTTCTGCTCAAATTGTCTATTCACTTGATGTTGGAACTGATATATGTATCGATAATTTTGGTATATTTCAAAATTTCTTATATAGATGCATCTAAATTTTCAACTGTATTTAAAAAGGCCTAATATTTCTCGAGAAATAAATTTAAAACTGGAGTGGACTCACCAAATGGATCAGGAAAACTCGTACTTATTCTAAACGTATTTAGAATTCTGCAAACTTTCTAAATATATACTATTTAAAAAACTGGAACCACATACACTTTTTACGATGCAATTTTTATCCGAATTATACACGCACTGACTTTATCATATGGGTTATTCATCTGATTGTATGATATACAATTTATACAATCTACCCAAAAAATTGAGACAACTCTAATTCTGATGTTGTCTCTTCAAAGGATAAAAAACTACTGACCAAATTTTTATAAAATAAATAATTCTCCTTTCCGTTGGTTACCGATTTTTCTTGTTTTTTAAAAAAAATTACAAATCTATGATTTTCAATAACCAAGTGAGATTTTGAAATTATTTTATTACATTTTTAATGTTGCTAGCAAAGACCTCTATATTTTGCAATTTCAAATATTTTCTCCAAATCATATTATGTTCTATCTATCATTAGATATATTCTACACAAATGTCATCGAAATTATGAAATGTCATGTTTGATATTTCTACTGAATCTTTTAAAATTTAATAATTTACATATAGTACAGTGTGTATCGAAAGTATGGCAGCCAAAATTAAATAAATTTCCTTATGCTTTACTTATTCTTTGAATTTAAAATGGAGGATCTGTATTAATATGTATATAGTAAAACAAACAAAAACCGAAGAAAAACAATTAGTCAAGGGTTCTTACCAAATTTGCTTAAAAGGGACTGTCTTTGAAACACGTTACTAACCGGAACAAAGCTTGCACAGGTTTACCCCCAAAATGATTTACTGACACAAGGAACGTTGCCGCGTTTCATTTTTTATATTAAAGCGTGAAATAGTCATCCCTTATTAAAAAAAAACATTTTTAGTTAGGAGTTCCTCGTGCCAACGACTAGGTATTTTACCCTATAAAAAGTCACTTTTGCAACCAAAATGTATTCACTTTTTATAAGATCCTAGATACAAAACTTAATGTATCCCATTTTGTTTCAGATCAATCCAAACACCACAGACTGAAATGGATGAATTCACTAAGATATTTATAATTTTCCTCATATTTGTAGTTATTGCGATCATAATAGTTGCGCTATGTAAATCTCAATTCAATAGAGAATTTACATACCAACAAAATAATAGGATACCTGTGCGACACCATACAACAAGGGTTGTACCTAAGTATCGAGTTTACACTCCATTCAACACTATGTATGCAAGAAATCAAAATAATCATAATGTCCATCATGTTCATCATTTTGTCGATGAGCCGGATCAAATTATTTCTGAAAGGGATTGTACAAGAGAATATACTAACGAAAATGAAGATATGCTTGCATGTGATGTTGCTATTGGTGTTGCTAGCGCTGTGACCGATATATTTAATTCTGGACATAACACGGAAAGTTCCACATATGATTACGGTGCGAGTGATGAGAGAAACACTTCGTATGATACTGGTGGTCAGACGTATGACTATGGTGTTAGTGACACTAATTATGACTATACTTCTGGTTTTGCAAGTGATATCGCTGTTGGTTTTGCTAGCGCTGTTGCAGATACGTTTGATAGCGGTGGAAGTAATCAGGAAAGCACAACATATGATGGTGGAAATTATGAGACAACTTATGATAACAGTGGTGGGGATGACTATACTTCTGGTTTTGCAAGTGATGTCGCTGTTGGTTTTGCTAGTGCCGTTGCAGATACTTTTGATAGCGGTGGAGGTAATGAGGAAAGCACAACATATGATGACACAACGTATGATAACAGTGGAGGGGATACGACGAATGATGACGGTGGTGGAGAAATTATTGAGGATTAGACATAAGCAAAGCAGTTACCCGCATATAATCTAAATGATACATACATATTGAACTAAAATTTTAATTCTGAAATTAAGAGGATTCTATACTTATTATTAATCCAATAATTTGTTATATCGATTTTAATTTTAATTTATTGTGAAACTATTAGATAAGAAACTTTCCAAGTGTAGTGCGCTAGGTCAATTACAATTAATTGAAATATCAAATTAAAAATTTCATCTAGGATGAATATAGAAAAAAATGTTGATGGTTGCTAAGTGGGAATCGAGATTGGTTGTTGATTTTTGATTTGAAAAAAAAATCATGGCAGATTTCTAAAGAGATTATTAAAATAGAAAAATTCAGAAGAATCGAATAAGATTATAATAATAAATCTAAAGAAAGTAGATAAATTTTGAAATATAAGAAAAGCTGTAGAAGAAGTCATTCTTAAATATGAGTAAAATCAACTATGACTTGAGAGTACAATGATAATAGTGGATATAGATTAAATAAAGAAGAGAAACAGTATTTGATCACAATACAAGTAAATAAAATAAAACATTACTCCCTGGAACTACGGAAAAGCAGTCTTCGTTATCCAGAAAAGAAGAACTAAATTTTGGTTAAGTTCATTACTGTACATAATTAAATTAAGAAACGTCGACAAAAAATCCAGTGCATAATTACAAAATGTAATGTAAATGTATAAAAACTAAATTTATATCATTTCGATATTTGCACAAACGAACTGTCAAATTTATAATCATACTTTTATCACAGAATACACCAGCTTGATAAGAAACGTAAATCCTTTGGTGTTTTGGGGGCAAAATTTCGTGACCTTCAAACTGACGTTGACAGATAACTGACCATCTTTACTTGACTTTACACTGAGAAAAGTGTTCAAAAAATGTTAATTAAATCTTACCTACACGCAAAAAAGTGAAACCAAAGAATCTCAAATAATAGTTTATTTTTATGGCTGGTTTCGACAAATTTTTAATTGTCAAAGAAAGATTTAAGCAGTTAACCGTGTAATATTTTGAATGTTGGTTGATAATCGGTGAAAACTCATTAAATATGAAGAAATACCAAAGTATAATTTTCACAATAGGTCTGGTAAACTTAATTTATGAATTGTTAAAGTTAATTTAACAGCTAAACAAACAATGTGAAAAACATACTTTAGCATTTCTTCATACATAAAGTTTTGCTTCGGTTTTTGGAGTTACAACCATTATTAAAAATAACGAGCTATTGTTTAACCAAATGATTTTTATTTTTTTATTTGTTATCGAAATTATATGTGTAAGTATGCATTTAAGTAGCGCTGTATGTAGAATAGGATGAGTATAAAAACAAATACAATAATATAGATTATATATTTAGAATACCAGTTTACAATACAAAGAATTTCAGAGATGATATAAAATTACAATAAGTATGTTACTTGAATACAAAATTTTTATAATTGATATATTCAAAAGTTACACTTCACCAGATTCTGAATTAAATATTTTACAAGAGAAAATCTACTGATGTATGTGACAAAGAAGTTATAAAAAAGTAGCGACAGTGAACTTTTCTGCATAGTTATCGAAGTTTTTCAATTATCATATTTTGTGCTTTTTTCTGGTTGAACAGTTCATGCTGTTTTTCTGGTAATCCCTCCAATTAATATTACGATATAACTTAGACACACATAATATAGTTCTTCCTGTGGCACTAGCTTATTTTTTGTGATCGCTTGTAAAGGAGAATTTGTTTGCGTATCTCGTGGATGATCCTCCAAAACAGGAGAAGGATGAGTTTAGTTACTATCCCCAAGGACGATATTAGGTATGTGTATGTTATAATGTTATTTAGTCAAACCAAAGCATTCTATTATGCTTGCCAAACCCATAATCAAAGTACTGTTACTTTTAACAGCCTAAATATATAAAAATTTTCTGCTTTTCAGTAATATTTTATGTTTAGTATGTCTACAATAAGTGAAAAGAAATATATGGTCACTTTTCTTGTCCAGCAAAAGTAAAACCAGTAAAACAAACGTATCGTTGTTAGGGCGCTGAATCATGTACATGTACATTTCCAAAATATATTATATTTAATATACTTTTATAGATCCACAGGAAACTTCTGTTGTACGCACTCATTAGAAACAGCTTACTCTTTAAAGTTCTTCCACTCAAACGTCTGCTTTCTCAAGTTCTGGACACCACGAAAAGCAAGGTGAAATCAGTGGTTATGGCTGGCACTAGGGAAACAAAATTTTGCAAAGGAACCCAGAGAAAAGAGAGAAATATGCAACCTGGAAGACTTCTAAGAAATGTTTGAGAAATCTGTTGAATAACTTCTGGCATCAAATGTAAAAGCGCAAGTAGTACTGAAAAGCAGAGAACCTCTAGGTAGAAGGTATTTTGTAGAACACAAACGATTTGCCTTGACGGTATATTTTTGGGATCACAGGCATACAACTTTATGATTAAATTATTAGTCTTCCAACAAAACGAAACCTGCAACAAATCACCAAAAAACTTGCTTGCAAGCCTGGTTTAGGTTACGATTCAATATTTAAAACTGTAGAAATAAAGCTTCAGACAATGTCCAATGGTAACAAACATTATACCATATGTATTGATGGGATGTCACTGAAAAGTCATGTCTTCTATAGTACTGCATGAGATAAAGATACTGGACTGATTGATATTGGGACTGGATCAAAAGACCTTTGTACTGCAAAAAATAAACTCGTAATTTTGCAAAAGGACTGTCACCGAACTGGAGGCAATCGCATTGTTTTTGTGGGTACCAAATTAGCAGTGGAAGTTTCTTCCTATCATTGAAACATGCATACTAAAGTATACATGTTGATGGTCTCTCAAGTGATATGGGGTGTTATTTCATTAAACTAGCCAATTCCTTTTTAGTAACTCCTGATAATAAGAACAGTAGTAATGGTCGTCCGAGTGTAGACATCGTTTATGTGAGCTCCGAATAAATTGAGTTATTTTTGTGGAATTTTCACATTTGTAGCAGTCAGTCTTAGATAACTAGTAGTAAAAGTGTCCGTAGAGAGAATAGTGCAATTTGTGTGACCCATTTTCCCAATCAGAGTGAATAATTTGAATAATATCATCACAATCAAATTGAAAATTCTGCACATTGCTGCCAGATTTTACCTACATACTTCCTGACAATGAGTCAAACAACAAGAAGTGGAAGTGTAACTGGAGCGGTGGACGAAAATATGTTAGAATCTATTATATTAAATAAAATTTTGCCAAAGTTAAACACCAAAATTGAGGAACAAATACAGAATATTGGTAAGAGCTTTGAGTCTATAGAAAAAATTAGATGACTTATTATCAAGATTTACTAATATGGAAATGGAAGTGAAGACAAATAAAGAAGAAATCCGAAACGTTGCTGACCGTATGAATCAGTTTGAATTAAAAGATAGGGAAAATTCTTTAATAATATCAGGTATACAGGAAGAGGAAAAAGAGAATTTAATATCTAAAGTGCTATGCCTATTTAATGACGCCTTGAAAATCAAATGCGCACACTGGGAAATTTATAATATGTACAGGATTGGTAAACATAAAGAAGGACAAACATTACCGAGGTCAGTTATTGTTACTTTTGAGTCACTATTGAAAAAGAAAGAAATATTCAATGCCAGAACAAACTTAAAGGGTTCAAATATTTTTATAAATAAAAATTTAGCAGAGGGAGCATACAAGCTCCTGAAAGCCGCAAAAGCAAAATATGGAAATCGCTCAGCATGGTCTATGAATGGCAGAATTTTCGTGAAGTGTGACAACGCTGTCAAGCTGATTCAGAATGTGAAGGATTTGACCAAGTAGAAGACAGGAACTATTATCAACAACGATTCTTTTTTGCAGGACTATTTTTGTTTTGTTTTGTTTTCTCTTTTTCAGTTTATAGAATAAATTGCTTTCGGCTAAAGGCCCCATTACACGATGGGAAAGGCTTATTGTAAATTAAAGTTTTTGAAAATAGTTTTCACATACTTCTTATTTCAGATAGTATTAATACGTTTATTTTTTCATTTATAATTTATTTTTAAGATTTGGAAGTAATGATTGGAATTGGATTTCTTTCAAGTAGGGTGCACTTCTTTATTTAGAAACAAAGTATGTTTTTTTTGCACATGGCTAAAGAACTTACATGAAGAAAAAATTACTATTTTAACTTGTTATCTAACATAACTAACTGACTTGTTAATTGAAAATATTTGTTATTGAAGTATTTCGTAATGGATTGTTATTTAGTTTTTGATATGAAATATCTTTATTAAAATTTCGCTTTACAGCAGTAATTCTGATTTTTAAATTAAATTATTTTAGGGTAGAGTGCGAGTTCACATAAGACTCAACATGTCGAAACTTATTAACATTTATTTCCAAAACTGTAGAGGATTGAACACTAAATGTTCTGAATTTCTTATGAACTCTTTGATTGGTGATTTTGATATGATAATAGCAGTGGAAACATGGTTACAGGATGGAGTGAATGATGGAGAGATAATAGATTTAGGAAGGTACAATTTGGTAAGATGCGATAGAGATTTAGAAATTGCAAATAAAAAAACCGGCGGAGGTGTTTTTCTAGCAATTGAAAAACAATATAAAATATTAAAAGTTATTAAAAAACAAACACTTTTTGAAGCAGTTATAGTTGAAGTTAAAGCAAAAGGTTGCAGGTACGTTTTTTGTGGGGTATATATACCTTCTGGAAGTTTAATTAACGTGTATGAATCAGCTTTTGAATTTTTACAGAATAATATGAAAATATCCGATAATGTTTACATTTTTGGATATTTTAATATACCTGATATTACTGGAATTAATTTTAATAAAATCATATCAAACGAAATACTTGAGAGTTTTCGTGATTTTATGGATTTTAATGGCTTCACACTATATAATAACATAAAGAACAAGCCTGGAAGAACATTAGATTCAGTAATTTCTTCGGAGAACAATTTACATAATTGTACAGTTAATAGAGATTTTGTGCCATTTGTTAAAGAAGATGAATATCATCCTGCTCTTGAAATTTGTATTAAATGTATAACAATTGGGGAACGGGTGAAACCATGAATAATATTGCTGAAGATTGTATAAGATACAACTATAAAAAAGCTAACTTTCTTACCTTAACGGAGCGTATCAGGGACGCGAGTTGGGATATGGTACTGAACGAAAATCTAGATGTGCACCGAGCTTTGAATAATTTTTATAGAATTTGGAATAACATTATAGAGGAATATGTCCCAAGATATGTTCATTACAAAAAATCTAAAATGTATCCCATTTGGTTCACCAGCGATATAAAAAGTAATTTAAAAGAAAAAGAGAGGTATCGAAAACTGAAACATATTTCCAGTCATTTTAATGATAAATACATAGAAGTGAGACGAAAAGTAACTAAGCTTATAATAATTGAAAAAAAGAAATATATTAATAAATTAGAGCAGGAAGTAACTTCTGATATAAATAATTTTTGGAATTATATAAAGAATAATAGGAAAAACTCTAATAGTGGTAAATTTATATATAACGGGGTAGAGGTAACGGAGGAAAAAACTGCAGAAACATTTGCATCATTTTTTACGTCAGTGTATGCTGACAAAAAAGCCTCTTACAATTTGCTCTTGAATTCTGACTTAGATGTAACAAATAATACATTCGTATTAAATTCGGTTAGTGAGTTAGAATTCGATTTGGCACTAAAAAAGCTGAAACCCAAAAAGTCGGAGGGAACTGATGGAATACCACCATATATACTAAAGGAATGTGGCGAGTGGGTAAGTCAGCCTTTGATACATATTTATAACCTTGTTTTAAAAAATAAGAAAATTTCCCTCAGTCTGGAAAACAGGATTGGTATGTCCCATATTTAAGTCCGGTGATAAAATGAACATCCAAAAATATCGACCTATTTCAATTATGTGTGCCCTGCCAAGCTTTTTGAACAGATATTATATTGTAAATTGTATACACATGTTGAAAAGTATATAGTACCTCATCAACATGGATTTGTGTCACAAAAATCATCTAATACAAACCTGTTTCTTTTTAGTAATCATGTATTTGAGTCATTGGAATGTAAATCTCAGCTTGATGTTATATATACGGATTTCAGCAAGGCATTCGATAAAGTTGACCACAACATATAGCTAAAGAAATTGGGTGGTTTTGGATTATCATATAACCTACTTTGTCTATTTAAAAGTTATCTAGAAAACAGATATATAGTTACTAAATACAACGGAAATGCATCGGGGAAATTTGAGGCAAATTCTGGAGTGCCTCAAGGTTCCAACTTTGGGCCGCTTCTTTTTGTACTTTTTATTAATGATTTGCCTAAAGTACTAGTATCTTCAAATGGCCTTATATTCGCAAATGACTTCAAAGTATTCAAAAAAATAGAAACAGTGAGAAATTGCGTTATGTTACAGAAGGACATTAATAGGGTGTTTGAATGGAGTTATAAAAATAAATTAAATTTCAACCTACGCAAATGTTCTGTTTTAACTATAACGCGTATTAAGCAACCGTGTCTCTTTACTTATTTAATGGGGGGTCAAAGCTTGCAACGCTGCACTGAAATCAAAGATTTACCAGACACATTGAAAATATAGTAAAGTCAGCTAATAAAATGTTGGGTTTTATAATAAGACAATCTCATATTTTTACTAATTTTAATACACTTAAACTTTTATTCTATAGTTTGGTTAGGAGCAAGTTGGAGTTTGGCTCATTAATTTGGTTCACGGAACCTCAAAGTAATATGAATAAATTAGAAAAAATTCAAAATAAATTTTTAAGGTTACTCTATTTTAAAAAGCATCACGTGTACCCTGACTACCAGATAATTAGAAGAACAACTCTCAGAAATGAATTTAAGATATTATCCCTTGAAAATAGACGACAACTAGCAGTATTTATATTCTTATATAATATTATAAATAATAGAGTTAACTCCCCTGAGCTTTTGTCTTTGATTAGAGTCAACGTGCCACCTAGACGAATGCGCCAGGTTACAATGTTTAATATTCCTTCATCATTCAACATCTCGAGATCACCTACGGTGAATATGTTTCGACTTGCGAATCGATTCAATACATTGAAGGATCTAGAATGGACAGTTTCTACCATAATTTTTCGCAAAACAATCTTGGAGCAGCTAATCTTTATATCTCTATGAAGACCTTTAAAGGTTGTGTCAATCCTCATACAGTTCAATTAATCTTGGATAAACTATACGAATGCAATTACATGTTTGTCTACATTTTGTGAATCTTATAAATTCTGTAAATTCATTTTATTACGTAAAAATGTATTATTTTGCACAATGTATCTTATTACATATTTATTCATGTAATAAAACCGTGAGGTTTGTATGAATAATAAATAAATAAATAAATAATCCAGTATTCACAGTAGATGTCAAGGAGATTGTTTACTTTTTCGATTCTAGTCACTTAATTAAAGCTACAAGAAATAATTTGAAAAGAGATACATTTTGTTTTGTTGGCAAACAAACATCCTGTTCATTTTTAAAGTAGTTTTACAGTCAAGACGCGTTTTATATTAGATGTACACAAAAATTAGCAAACAGGCAAACTCATCCATCGAATTTCGACAAAATGAAAGTACGTCTACCAACTCAAACTCCAAATAATAACGTAGCAAGTGGTATGAATATTTATATGAGCTGGGGGGCAGTTCCTAGTATTGGAACCATTAAAGTAATTGAGAAATTTCATTCCACACAACCAAGAAACGTTAACAAATACAAAAATATATTTATATCAGCATACTATCAAATACAATTTTTGAGTGAAATGTTGCTTTTTTAAAACATTTAAGAGTCAATAAAAAAGAGGAAGTGTTACTTCCAGATCAAGGCTGAAGAAATGCAGAACAATCACAATAAGTAGTTGAAAAAAATTTGTAATAAATTATAATCCAACGATTTTAAATATTTACACTGCACAGAACTAATACAGATTCTCTTGAAAGTTTCCTCGGTAGTGTGAGGAAGCAAGGGGGCAATTGTATTAAACCCACTTCTATCCAATTTGAACATGCCTTTAGAAAGACGTTTTGCCAAAAATTTACTAATTTAAATGAAATGTACTGTACTGATGACCTTCATAATATATTAATTAAGTTGAAGAGATGGAGAAGCATCACCCATATGTCTTGTGGCGGCTTGAGACGAATATCCCACTTGCTCAAACGGCATGGTATCTGTAATTATAAAAATAATTATTATAAACAGCAATTCCAAATAATCGGTTCAAAAAATGTCAAGCATTCTTAGATTTGTCACTCTACACTCTAAAGAATACATAACATTAACATTGCAATTCTATACAGCTGTTTAAATACAAAGCATATGGCGATTCACAGTTAGGCTAAATGCAATCTAATCATAAGAAAGCCATCTATTTTGATGCATATTATCCTACAGAAGTGAGTCTAAATGATGATTATATTCACCAAGTTATGGAGAAGCATCACCAATATATCTTGTGGCGGCTTGAAACGAATGTCCGTCCCACTTGCTCAAACGGCATGGTATCTGTAATTATTAAAATAATTGTAATAAACAAAATGCCAATAGAGTATTAATGAATCCTGTCGGAAAGTTATAGTTAATTCTGCACTTAGGTGGAAAAAATAAATAAGAATAACAACTGATTGTAATGTTTACTTAAATTTAATATTTACCAGACTGAATAGCTATTTTTGTTGGTGGATCGCTCAATATAACATGGCCCTTTCGTCTTAACCATGGGAATATTGTAGGCACAGCTTGAAGACATAGGTACTTCTTACGTCCTCTTTTGGAAGTAAATTTATCCTCAAAGTGGAGTTGACTTAACTTATAATTGTTATGTAAAGTATCTAGGATCTTTTCAAACAAATCTCCACGGTGACATGCATCCAACCATAAGTGTGCTCTAAAATGTAAATAAAGCAAAGTAAGTATATTTATATTTTTATTTATCATACGTGTATAAAACAAATAAACTACTACCAATTTATATTGAATGTTGTGTATTATTATTCAACATATTCAAGCTGAACTCATCAGCACTGATGCTTATTGTAGTGTATTCATTGATTGTATTATTATTATTATTATTTATGTTACCAAAGACACAGAGACAGAGGAATGTTAACACTCAAAACATAGATTCATGCAACTTACAATGTATAGGTGCAATGGAAAAATAACATATTTAAAAAAAAAGAAATATATATCTATAATTTATAGCATATAAAAACAATTCCTCTTACCTTACCGGATCTTTAGGAAATCTAAACATTGTGGTTCCGTCTCCATCTCTTGAATGACACCCACGAACTGCACAAGTTCTTGGCGCCATAATTAATATGATAATTTTTTAAACAATTGAAAACGCAAACAAAATATATATAATATATTGTAAATAAGGAAAAACCGTACAGCAAAGAATATTCTTTGGTGAACATGTAAACAATGAAATCACATGACATTGACAGATAACTGACTCTGACTCAGACATGCGCACTTAGAAAATGAATTCTAAAATAGCACAAGCTTCGTTTCTTATTGGGCTGGTGTATTATGTGCTTTTATCTGATCAATTCAAATTGTAATTTGTTGATAAATTTCACATAAAATCTAACGACCCGATAATAGGTTACTTAACAAATTTTAAATAAGAATCTTTGAACAAATTTTACTGAATAGATTTATAACTGATATAAACAAAAAGAAAGAACTTTTTGATAGTTTTTATAATATAATTTCACATAACCTCTAAATCTTATTCAGTAAGATATCTAAAACCAGTGGCCAAGGTATTTACTAGTAGTACAGAGACGTATTGAGTGCTATTTAGATCAATTAAAAAAATATTGGACAGTAATAAGTATTAGTGTAAATATTTCTGTTTCTTATTAAGTATATAATATCTTAATTATTTTGAAGTTTGAATTTAAATATAAACGTATCCTCACTCACGATAATTCCCTACAAATAATTAAGAGTTTCATTGTCAGGACTGAAGTTAGCTGGCGTTTTACTTTTTAAACTAAACAAATATTCATCTATTACTTCATTAATTTCATCTGGCGGTCAACAACTAAAATTATAATAATATAAACCTTATAAACCTAATAGATAATATAAAATTATGAATAAATAAACGACACAATTATAACAATATATTCATGGAAAAAATTCCAATACATCAGTCGACATTTTTTATCGTTCTTACATACATTTTTTACTGTGAAATATGTAGTGAACTTGTGAACAAGTCATTTTTTTTGCAAGTTAATGTATTTTATATAACATATTCCATAACACGGAAAGAAATTTTGGATAATATTATTCCAGTAAGGTAGTATTACAATCAAATTTTTCATCAATATAGCGCCAATCCAAATTTAGATTAATATCGATAAATGATTCGATCGATTTATTTGTCAAGCTAAAATTTATCAAACCATGATAAGTAGCAGTAAACGAGTTGCATTAAATAACAACTAAAATTTGATTAATAGTAGCAAAAATAAAATAAAATTTGCCTAAGTGTTGAATTGTATTAAGCAATTTTTAGATCAGTTTAAGTTAATTGTAGACAATATTTGCTAAATATATGATTGATTTTAGAAAAGATATGACTAAAGATAGTAAATTTACGAGTAATTAGGATTAAATTTATCAAATAATTTTATTACTTTTTGCAATAATTTGATGTAATATAGCAAAAATAAAATTTTATTTGCCTATAATTTTCTTGAATATAATTTATATCTTCTTAAATCTAGCTAGGTGTTGAATTGTATTAAGCAATTTTTAGATCAGTTTAAGTTAATTGTAGATAATATTTGCTAAATATATGATTGATTATAGAAAAAAAGTGACGAAAGATAGTAAATTTACGAATAATTAGGATTCAATTTATCAAATAATTTTATTACTTTTTGCAATAATTTGTTGCAATATGTCTAAATTTTAAGTAATAAATGAATCGGATTTATATAAATCTCGAATGTTTTAATCTAATAATTAAGTTAAACTTTTCTAATCTTTTGATTATTTGTATTCAATATTTGATTGCTGGCTATAATATTGATTTTCATTATTAGCCGTGGTGATGGTGGGGAAATATTACCAAAAAAACGAAGTTTCTGTTTAAATAACATTTATTTGAAATAATTGTATAAATCTGAAGTAAAATGAAATGAAAACTAAATTATTATATTCTAGCTACTAGTAATAACCTAAATAACTTCTCAAAAGGCAGTATAATATACAATTTACCTAGTAGTTTGTAGATAGGGAAATGATAAGTTTTAATATGAAAGCAATTTAATCTAAAATTAAGACAGCAGATAAAAACCTAATTTAGGGTTAGATTCTTTGCAAAAAAATTTAAAAAAAATCCAAAAACCCTACTGTTTTCGCAGGTTTACTTTGCATACTTTCATACTTAATATACCTTTCCTTCACAACTTCCCTACCATCTGCTAGGGTGTAAATTTCCTAAGTTTTACCACCGTGTTCTTATAAACATAATACAGCTTTCCACATGGCATGTTTTTCTCGTCCTTAAAGTAGTATGTGCCCTGTAAATTTCAAATGATATTTTTAAGTTAATAAAACTGTTTGAAATATTTACCTTCGATTCCAAAGGAAAAAATTTGCAAATTTCTTCGGTCAACTTCGTGCATGAACAAATTTCGATTAACATAGTGACGTACTATATCTTGTATCAACGTGTCTCTACAAACGCCGGACAAACCTCCATTGTTTTCATTTGCTGATTTTTGTATCCTGGACCCATCGTTTTTTAAATATGTCTTCAAATCCTAAAATATATATTTTTTTGAGAAAAAAAATTAATTAACTTAAAAAGACTCACAAATTCCGTTGGGGAGGGCGAATCCCGTGGTGAATTTGAATCATCACATGAAAATCCACTTGACGATGAAGGTCGGGAATTTTCCTTAATTAAAATGTTATTAATTGATTCTGAACAGTCCAATGTAGTGGGGCTCTTTATTTTCTGAAAGTATAATTTTTTTAAATAGAAAAAAAACTATAAGCGCCATTGGAAAAACTAATTACTTTTAATAATCTCCATTCTGCAACATGTTTCCTAAATATAATTTTGTTTGCCAAATCATTACTCAGAAATATTATGTCCAGGTCCCGTTCCGTCATATATTTAAATGAGTTTGAAGTGGAAATTCCGGCCTCTGCAAAAACAATTTCATATTTTTACTAAATATCAACACACATTAGTAATTATGCTTTAAAATTACCCTAAAATAAAACTTAGCAAAAAATGTGCATAATACAGGCGGTGATGGGTCCTGGAATTTTGCAAGAAGTTTTTAAATCTTCATAGTTTCATTCAAGTTATCCATGATAACTGAGAATAGCATTCATACTATATATACTATGATAAAAAAGAAATCCATGGCAACTACATAGTAACTGAATAACATTTTTCTAGAACATGCATGGAAAGTGACATTTTGCGATTTGAAATTATCGTTTTCTGATTGAAAATGAAATGTAATGGGAGAAAATCGACAAACTACACTTTGCCGATTGATTGCAGGTTGAAATGCACCTGAAAAAGATATAAAATAACCATTCTGTTTTGGATCTCGATTTACTGATATTCAATTTGTCTCTGTTATAGTTTTTTAAATTTAAATGAAAAATATTTCTTTTCTGAGAAAAACCTTGTATATTGCACATTTTTGCATAATGTGAAGAAAAAAAATAAAAAAAAGCTTACTTGTAAGTGTATCAAAAAGTAGGGCATACCCCATTCTTCTAATAAACAAAGAATTCCATTTTTATTCAGGCTTTGATCAAAATTGGAAAATGACAAATCGGTAAGTGTTATGTTTCCACTCTTGTTATTATCTGTGTCTGATGATACGTTTTGTTCTTGATTTTCTGTCAATGTAATACTCCCGTAGTGCGTATACCCTGAATATGGATCCTGATATATATTATCCATTTGAATTTTTTAGGTAGCATTCAAAGTAAAATTGAAGGAGCCCTAAAATAATTTAAATAACTGCTAAAATTAATTTCCCAATTTGCTTGGTAGCAATCTCTCAATCATTTTGAAGATTCTAAATTCTATTGTAATTAAATTAAAATATGTACTAAATACTTATTAGACAAAAAAAATAACAGTGGCACTCTGGGAGTGCCGACAGAAGAAAAAACTTCAACAATTACGTGTGTAAGAATTAAAACTCGTAACACAAAAACAACTTGTAGTTAAAGTCTTGGTAAAGTCCTCGGAATCTATTGTATTATTTAGCGTCCGAACTCCTATAAGAAGTTTTCACTTCAATAAGATCAACAAAAGTTAAGTATGTATTTACTTCAACAAACTGTACGTAGTGTGTAGTATTAATAATTGCATCCTTTTTGCACTACTCATTATTGTCTACATGAAAAAATTCTTTATTTTGTACTTACCTAGAAAAACTACCAGAGATCAAACCAAGACAACGCTCAGAACAGAATGGGATCAGTTATTCTTACCCAA
This sequence comes from Galeruca laticollis, assembly GCA_963921935.1. Classification (NCBI taxonomy): domain Eukaryota; kingdom Metazoa; phylum Arthropoda; class Insecta; order Coleoptera; family Chrysomelidae; genus Galeruca; species Galeruca laticollis. The sequence goes on along the minus strand of OY998177.1, from coordinate 224,228,565 downwards.
CCAAAAACTAGATTTGTTTCTTCCTTCGGCGCGCAAAACGTAAGACACGTTCACAACTCACCACTCGCCCGCGTGCCCGTTAAAATTGGTAAGTAAAGTATCAAAAGTGTGTGACCACAACACGAGGGTTGTGTTGTGTATGCGACCAGCGAGCTGACGAAGACGAAGGGTCTGGACATACTAAATGATAAACATTTCCATATTCACTCACACAAATAGCCAAAACCGTTAAAAAGGAAATTATTTGATTAATTTAATCCTTATATTACAGATTTTGTCAAAATAAATGATTGATTCTAGAAGATTTTTATTGATTTAGTGAAATGTTTGATAATCGTAGCAAAAATTGGATAGAATTAGCTGTATATTTGATTGTTTTCAGTAGACAGATTTTTTCTTCTCTTCTCTTTCTAAATTTCGGTAAATTGTACGAATAACTTGATCTATAGACAGGAATACATTTTATCTAAATATAATAGAAATTAAGCATTTACTTTATTGATCCCACTATAACTATAGATCAAAACTACATCATTCTGTGTTAAAACTTCAAATATTTCAAATTAATATACCTAGAGGTATTTACTGCTAATGCCCCCAGAACTTTCTGCCATGCAATTCATTCCTAAATTAGTGTTTTTGAATGAAACTCAAGGTCTCTAGTTAATTCCACAATATAATACAAGTTATTGAAAATTCTAAAAAATTGACAATTGTTTCGATAAATCAATATCATCGTCAGAATGACAGAAGTTACATTTCATTTTATGCCTACCTGATGTTTAGTAGTTATTTTTGGCTAGACCAAGAAGTGACCTAACTTGTGATTGACTTAATGTATGTTAATAGAAAAAAGAAGAAGATGTGATATTACAAATATTGAAGCTTAGATATTATTAGCCCTATGGTGATATCATGGATATAATTTTTCCAATTAAGATCAGTATAACTGTGCAATGATATAGAAAACCAGAAAAACTATATCTGCTGATCTTTACAATTATCACTTAAGAAGACAGCTTCAATATTTGTAATATCACATCTTCTTCTTCTTTCTATTAACATATATTAAGTCAATCACAAGGTAGGTCACTTCTTGGTCTAGCCAAAAATAACTACTGAACATCAGGTAGGCATCAAATGAAATGTAAATTCTGTCATTCTGATGATGATATTGATATATCGAAACAATTGTCAATTTTTTAGAATTTCTAACAATTTTTATTATATTGTGGTATTAACTAGAAATCGTGAGTTTCATTTAAAACACTAATATGAGTAGATTCCACGAAGTAAGGGTCGAAACAGTTAATTTCATTAAAAAATCTTCGAGAGAAGAGTTGACCCGACTGTACCTGATGTTTAGTAGTTAATTTTGGCTAGACCAAGAAGTAACCTAACTTGTGATTGGCTTAATATATGTTTATAGAAAAAAGAAGAAGATGTGATATTACAAATATTGAAGCTTAGATATCATTAGCCCTATGGTGATATCCTGGATATCATTTTTCCAATTAAGATCAGTATAACTGTGCAATGATATAGAAAACCAGGAAAACTATATCTGCTGATCTCTACAATTATCAATTTTAAGAAGACAGTTTATTAATGGAGAATTCCCTAGATTTAACTGTTCGTTGACAACTTCATATTGTGGGTTTCTTAAATGTCTTCTAATTTCCAGTTCTTCAAGGAAATCCAGTTCTTGTTTCTTTTCACAAATATGCAGTACTTCTAGTTCTGTGTTAGGTGTCAATGAATGATTGGTGTCAAGTAGATGTTTTGCGTAGTGGGATTTATCTGGTTGTTTTAATCTGTATGCTCGTAAGTGCTCAGTGTATCGTACTTCAAAATTCCTAAGGGTCTGACCCAAATAGACATCATTACATTCTGGACATTTGAGTTTATATATACCTGACTTCTTTAATAGTGGTATTTTTGTTTTTACATTTAACAATTTTGTACTAACGTTACTTTCTGTTTTAAAAGAAATTGAAGGTTTACCAATGGGAAGCCCTATATCACCTATTTTAGCAAACATTTTTATGGACAATTTAGAAAAAAAGATCTTTGAAAGTAATATTTCGAAAAATATTTTATTTTGGTATAGATATGTAGATGACATATTAGCTTGTTTTATGGGCAGTGAACGACAATTAGATGTATTTTTCAACCACATCAATAATTTACACCCGAAAATTAAATTTACATTAGAAATTGAAGAAAATAGCTCAATCAATTTTCTTGATTCAAAAATTCAAAGAGTTAATAATGTACTTGATTATTCAATTTACTGAAAACCAACACAGACTGATGTGACAATTTCATTCAATTCTAATCACCCTGTCTCACACAGACTAGCGGCATATAATTCAATGATTCATAGAGCTTTTTCAGTTCCTATGAACAAATGTAATTTTGATAGAGAGATTAATACAATTAGACAAATAGCAACATCTAACGGTTATCCATTAGATATGATAAATAGGCTAATTAGTAAAAAAGAGAAAAAAGTGGCATTACAACTAATATATCCTAAACAAGCTGATGAAATTAAAACTTATAAAACCATCACATATGCAGGAAATATTTCTAATAATATTTCAAAGATAACATCTTCAGCAACGAATACAAAAATTTCTTTTAAAACAGAAAGTAACGTTAGTACAAAATTGTTAAATGTAGAAACAAAAATACCACTATTGAAGAAGTCATGTATATATAAACTCAAATGTCCAGAATGTAATGCTGTCTATTTGGGTCAGACCCTTAGGAATTTTGAAGTACGATACAGTGAGCACTTACGAGCATACAGATTAAAACAACCAGATAAATCCCACTACGCAAAACATCTACTTGACACCAATCATTCATTGACACCTAACACAGAACTAGAAGTACTGCATATTTGTGAAAAGAAACAAGAACTGGATTTCCTTGAAGAACTGGAAATTAGAAGACATTTAAGAAACCCACAATATGAAGTTGTCAATGAACAGTTAAATCTAGGGAATTCTCCACTAATAAACTGTCTTCTTAAGTGATAATTGTAAAGATCAGCAGATATAGTTTTCCTGGTTTTCTATATCATTGCACAGTTATACTGATCTTAATTGGAAAAATGATATCCAGGATATCACCATAGGGCTAATAATATCTAAGCTTCAATATTTGTAATATCACATCTTCTTCTTTTCTCTATAAACATATATTAAGCCAATCACAAATTAGGTTACTTCTTGGTCTAGCCAAAATTAACTACTAAACATCAGGTAGGCATAAAATGAAATGTAACTTCTGTCATTCTGACGATGATATTGATTTATCGAAACAATTGTCAATTTTTTAGAATTTTCAATAACTTGTATTATATTGTGGAATTAACTAGAGACCTTGAGTTTCATTTAAAAACACTAATATGAGCATATTCCACGAAGTAAGGGTCGAGACAGTCAATTTCATTCCTAAATGATTTTATGTAAAAAAATTCATTATGATGCTTGTTGAGATTATAGTAATATGGAACTTATCGTACCAAGACCAAGAATCTCAATTTCTCAAATTGGATCTGATTGTTAAATCGGATATTATTATTTGACAAAATTATAATCCAATGATTGAACTAAAATAATATAATCTATGAGTCAATTTGAGTCAATTTCTTGCGAAAATTAAGCAGCGGAGGTACATCAATCCAGTCTTTAATGTTTGATTGGTTTAAGAAATGCGTTTTCTGTAGTTAATCTAATTTTTGGTGTACCTATCAAAAAATGGATGTGATTTAGCAGTTTTAACGCAAAAACAAGAAAATTGAGTCTACTGACAAAAGTTTTAATTAAATGTTATTAATCATAAACGAAATTAACAGAATAATCCTAAAACACTAAGATTTGTCAGGTTTTTTCGTGTTTTATTCTATTTTAGATTGAACTAATTTATTTGGCATATGTTGAGGAATTTCTTATTTCAATAAGTCGATTAGATTCACCTTATCAAAGCATTTCTTTCCGTGTAGTGGACTACAAAAACCATATTTTTAGATGATTCAAAACTTTCAAATACTGATAAGTTTTTTTGGTAGTGATAACTTCAAACTTTTTAAATTGCAACACCAAGTGTTTTTTTAAATAATGTGAAATATATATAGACTGAAATTTAAAAATATTGGGGTGTATGAAAGTCTAAAAATTTGTATCAAATTTTCCGATATTTTTCATCGTTCGTACGAAACTTATGGCTCCGTCAAAGTGAATCTAGTTCTGACTGGTTTATGTATTGAACAAATCCGAACTACTTAAATCGTTTGTTTGTGTTTGTATATTTTTTATAACTTTGTGATATTAAAATAAAAGTATAAGAAAATTCACGCAGTTTTATTTTTATTTATGGCAGAAACTTTTATCTTAGGACGTTTTCCAAATTTACTATTTTATTGGAAGATAGTTTAAACATACAATAAAAATTTTATATCATATATTTAACAAGAGTTAGAGGAATCTATACGGAGACTGTAAAAATGAAAAGCACCTGGACATGACAAAATAAGAACAAAATGATCAAACATCTAAGCGAAAATGGAAAGATGTTGATACTATAATGATTAAATCACAGATCATATAACTACTATTAAAAAAAGAAAATAGCTAGCTCACTTAAAGTAGGCTTTAGTTACGACTAACAACACAAAGGCGCTGCCATAGCAGTGACATAACAGAACTTTTTGTTCTGCGAGTGACATAGATATTGTCATTGAACTCGGGCGGGAATATTTAAAATTTTAAAATGGCGGGAGTTTTTAAAAATTCGAATTGTCGGGTATCTTTCAATTGTGTTGTACTAGTATAGTATTTTTCACGATCTAAGAAAAAGTGACTAGCCTCCGGTTATTATATGAGCGGCAATAGCATAGATTTTCTTAGATCGTGAAAAATACTACACAAATCAACTGGCTATATTGCATATTGAGAACATTACTACTAGTAATTATATGCACCGTTTCCACAGTATTTTTGTACTGGGAATTTACTTCAATATAAATTAGGAACAAAGTGATACATACTATTTTCAGAAAAATTTATTTGTACATTTTACATAATTTATAATGGATAACTTTAAATTATAATTCAGATCAAAACCTAACATTTAAATACGAATACATACAAAATAATTCCAATATTACTTCCAGATATTTATTATTTAAAAAGAATTCATCTTTTTCTGTGGCCCACCCAGGAGACGTATAAGTTTAAGACTTCAGGCCTCATTAAAGGTTTCCCCATCAAAGACAGGCCTACATTTTGTGGTATCACGAACACTTATTGAAATGGTTCTTCAATTCACTAAGTGGTGGCACAAACACTTATTTCAAAGTTAGTTGAAACAGTTTTTTAATTCGTCATGTGACTTCACGAACAAATTCCTTTGAAATAAATCGAAGAGGTTCTTCAATTTGCCAGTGATCTGACTTAGATTAGTTTCCAGATCACTATATCAAAAACGAGATCTTTGAAGGCTCTAAAGCAACAATAGTGAAAACTTTTTTATGTATTTCCCTGACTAGCGACACAACAAATGGGTAGAACATACTCTTACATTTACTTACCTATGATATGATAAATACGGATTCAAAAGAGCTTACTATTTCTAAATCAATTAACAATAATTAACATCCACTAGACAGGTTGACAACATAAAAAATGGTTTCTATTCAATGATTATAATGTACAATAAATTACCGAAGATAAAGCAAACAAAAGATTTTTCGTGCAACCGGACGCAAAATAAGTATTTTGCAGCCGCAACAGAGGCCGCAAAATGATATTTTGCGGCCGTTACCCAGAGTGACGGCCGACAAACATTTTTACGGCCGTTCCCATAGTGACTGCCGGCAAACTGAACGCCACTACAGCATTTAACATTTCTGAAATATGACAATAACAATGTATTTCGAACCAAAAACTATTTCATATTTCCGTTTAGATTTTTCGGGTATCAAATCAGAAAGTGCTGAGTCTATGAGATCTCTCAGCTCAGGAGGAGTGCAAGTAACTGAAATATCACTATCGCTATCGGACATCTTCACGACTTCACGAGAAATGTCAAATTGATTTGTATTGCTAAATATTTCATCTCCATAGAAACATTGTGATATTGACGTGTAATTTTCTCTATTCGCGTTGAAACGCTGACTTTTCTAAAGAGACATAATGTTTATTGAAATTATGTAATTTTCACGGTTGCACGAAAAATATTGTGTATACTATGGCCGCGAAATGTTTTCGCGACCTCGAGATTATCTTGCCTCGGCCGGAGCGGCCTCGGCGATAATCTCTCTCTCGGAACGCGAAAAAGCATTTTGCGGCCTTAGTATACAAATAACTATTAATGAATACATGTCTACTAATCTGTAACTACTGTAAAAGCTTGCCAGTTTTATTCCATTTTGTTACTATCACGTTGTATTAGGATTCAGGATAAATTTAAGATTATTATTTTATTATATATCATGCGGTAAATGGAGTTTTTGTCACCTAAGTTAGTGAAAATAGATATTGACGTACCTATAAATATGTTTCAGAGTTAGTTAACTACATAATATTTGTTAAATACTCTTGATTAGTCAAATTTGGTGTGTGTGAGGGTGTGTGTGAGGGTGTGTGTGTGTGTATATATATATATTAACATAGAGTAAAACAACACCCTGTATACCGAACATAAAATAAAAAAACTACTTATTTCAAGAAATAAAAATTTTTGAAATTTCATCTTTTTTAAAAAGATTATCTAAAAAAGGAGACAATCTGTACCATGTACTATTCAATAGAGAAAGCATCAAACTGTATAATTTAAAATAAGATTTAAAAAAAAAACATTTGTGAAATGAATTAACAAAATCTCTATAAACCTACAAGACGGAATATTAGAACGTTGTTACATATACAAATGGAAATGATAATCCTTTATTTTTATTGTCAAGGTAAATAAATAGTGAGATTCTTTTTAAAATGAATATTAGGGTTTGAAGGACATGTGAATAAGATTTTATAAATATTTAAAAACATAACGATATAAGAAGTAAACTGAAAAACATTAATTCTATGGAATGTGACATTTATTGAACGGTTTGACGTTATGAACACATATTTTGTAAATTTGAAAATGTCATTTTGTAAACTAAATGAAATATAATTTAAGAGACACAATATGAGTTAAAATCATTAAAGAACCTTAAAACAAAGCGTTTTCAAATGATAGATGGACAATTCACTATTTGAAATGAAATCTATAAAGAAAAGTTTTGATAACCAAATCTGATTGGTGGAATGTATTCAACAAACTTTTAATCTGCGACAAGTAGTTGTTAATAATAAAAAAATTGAAGGAGAAAAGTTTGTTGATTATACAGACTATTGACTAGGTAAAATTCTTTTTGGGTGGTAGAAAATTTGAGAAGCAGCAAAATTTTGGGAATTAAGAAAACTTTTCGAAAAATAAGATATTTGGCATCAAAATTCAGAAAAGAGAGATACATTGTACTTATGATATGGTAGATTATATTTTTAAACAAGCAGATGTAGAAACTAAGAAACAATTTGGTAATTATGTTTGAATACTAACCGTATAATTGATATATAATACTTGATTAATATTTGTATGGTGGAATGGATATATCCACCATACCTTTTAGAAAGCTTTTGATTATGTAATTGGACTGAAATGTATTGATGTGGACGGGACATTGATTCCTGATTTTGTGTAAGCTGGACCAGTGATGTGACAATTTCCAGAAGGTAACCTAAAATAAAGTAAAGGATAATTGAAGTGAATTACTATACAGGAATAAGGTATTTAGACTATTTTCATTATACATAAAAAAGGTTGAATAAAACTTACCAATTTAGTAAAAAAAATTGAACTTTGGTATTAAACAAACATTTACAACCATTGTGTTTCGCCATTTTGATATAATAATCGTTTATATAGAAGTTTCAGTATTATAAGATTTGTATTAAATGTTGCCTATTTTAGATTTGTATATAGAGATAATTTTTTCATGTGAGAACGTGATTTTGTTTGAATGAGTGGTCATAATAGATAGTAGGTTTTTTATTAATTTGTGTCTTGTAAAAGAACAATGTATTTGTCTATTCAAAATATTAAATAACGTTCTTTCTAGTTTGAAGAACATTGTAAAATTGTTTTTGATACATTTTATTTCTTTGTGGTGATGGCTCCATCTAGTTTGAACCGTTGGCAGTTTAAACTGACATCTGTGAATAGTAAAAAGGTTCAACTTGAAACACAGGACCGTCTTAAGAATTTACTACGTATTATTAAACAAGCAAGTACATTTTTATTAACAAAATTTTTATGAAGACAGAGATATTTAATCAAATTTAGGCGCTCACACTATAAATTGAATTTTTGTTTCTCTATACCTGAACCCTACTCTGAGGTTAAAGAGTTTCTCATGTTTTAAAATATAACCATTTTAGTAATAAAATTTTAAATTTTTACAATATACCGGGCAAATCAAAACTAAATATAAACTAAACTAATAATAACTATAAATCATTATTTCTCTCCCCGTTCTATCCAGTTTAATATATATATTATTCTAATAATGATAAATACTTACTTTTATTGTAGATGATATTTAAATGTATATGTTTATTATTTAGAATTTTTATTGTTTCGTTTGGCTAGCTCAGTTTGTTTTTAATATTTGTTTGGTAATTTATTTTAATTTGATTGTTCGGGAGCATGAAATCCTTTTTCTCTTTGAGTCCTGGCTTATTGTATTGTTATAATTGTTTAAATAAAAAGAAAACACATTATTTGAAATAGATTTAATTTTCAATGCAATATTTTATATTTGATAAAAATAATATGCGACGCCAATGGTTATATTGTATCTACTTATTTATTTTAATAATTTCATCAATGCGCATGCGTGAAAAACTAGTCATGCGCTTTAACATAAAACGAACAATTCTAATACGTAAGAAGCATCTATTCATATTAAACACAGTTTGTTGACGATGCAAACAATTGAATGGTTCAAACACATGAAAGAATTTATATATAAATCATAGTTATATATGATACAAATTGCTGTGGAAAGAAAATAGTTATATATACATAGATAGAAATATAGGAATTATATACAGATGGACATAGTTATTACATTATGAAATTTCAATCACCAGATTTATGCGATTACAAGATGGCGTAAGTGGCGTAAGTACATATTTTAATTTATTTAAAATTCGGCCTTTTATTAATTTTAACGATTTATGCAATGAATTCACTATATAAAGTCTGTTTCTTTCTTTTTTAGATCGATCATATTTGCAAAAGTTTATTAATTTATGAAATTAAGTACTTAATTGAGTATTTTGAGTTTTTACACTGATTATTGGCCAATAAATGATTTAAAAACACTGACCTGTTGCTCTTGAATTGGGATGAAAGTCTCTGGATCCCAGGAACACTCCGCTGAAGCTCCAAAAAACCAAAATTGATGAAAATTTCATAAATTCTTGCCGAAAAACTTGATAAAATTGACTGTGAGTATTACTAAGATTGTATTTAATAGTACTTTATGGATTTAAATGTCTTAAACCGGGAATTTCTTGAAATTTCAGGAACACTATTACACACACTCCTCGCTTCTTGAGACTAGCTTCCCTTCCTCTTAAGCGTCCCCTCGATTCTCTACTTTTTTCAACAAACAGTCTTTTGTTCTTTTTCAGGTCACTATTCCAAAGTTTATTTATTGATTCACAATTTGTTCTGTCATATTTTATAACCAATAATATATTGTCTTTTGCAATCAGATAATTGAAACTTCTATCACTTATTAAAAAATTTCATACATACACTCTTTTACATAATTAGTTCATTTATAGAGTTCCTATGAGTTTTTTCATCATACAAATAAATTAAAATTGGTTATACATAGATACATTTACATGGAACAACATCCAATATTGTTATTGATAGTATATCATTGTTACACTCATATTAATTATAAATATAAATTCTCTTATGTTATTTGTCTAAACTCTTTGCATTATATTATTTATAATAAACTTTAACAAATTACTATTTATTGATTCTATGTTTATTTTATTTACCATATATCATTTGTCTATATGTCATTATTTGTTTATCTATGAAATGTATTGAATTATATTATATTCAATATTTGTATTTGTTCTTATTCTTAAATTAATGATTATAATGAATTAACTATAATAATATTTGTTTTCATTTCAGATGAACAGCTGATTATGATATGGAAATTATTCTTCGTCTTAGGCAACTTTATTTACATCATTACATTGGTTAGGCAATCTCTATATTTTGTATTATTATTGAGGTAATTCCTTTTTTATTATATTGTTATAGGTTATTATTTAATATATCTTTACTTGATATGTTGTTTAAATTAAGAAAAGTGTTTCCTTTTTACTTATTTTCTTAAATTATATTAATTTCATATATTTTAATACTAGCAACATATTTTAATAGTACTAATTCTCTTACGATCTATGATATCTGGTTCAATATATATATATATATATATATATATATATATATATATATATATATATATATATATATATTCAGAAAATGTTTTGATGTGTTGAGCAGTTTGCATGAGATTAGATTTTTCCGTGCAATAGTACATCTAGTTTTTTTTTAGTACAGTGTTACTTTTACGTTCACATCTTCCCACGATGTCCTCATTTGTTTTAACTATGAATAAATAAAAAGAATATAATTAAGCTAAGGTACAAAGCCCTGAGAAGTATACCTTCAAAATACCACAATATTAAATGATCATTAACCCTCCATCACTCGCGCCTCATTTTTTCACGCCATCGCTCGCGTGTTAGATTTTATCTAACATCCAGTTAATTTGGAATAAAAGTATTATAGTAAGCAGAAAGGTTTATTCTTTTAACTGTAACTATTTATAAACATATTTTAACACAAAAAATATCTAAAAAATACAATTATTCATAAAAACTAAACTAAGCAACTGGCCATAAACTCGTTGGGATCTAAAAAAGACTAGTTTAAGAAATGGTATTATATAAAGAGCAAATAGCTACCTTCAAAAATAAGTCGCACCCTAAGCATCTTCGTCATTGCCAAAACATTGACGACAAATCAGTGTAGTAGCTGCAGTATGTTCCTTACATATAGGGTTTTGGCAGTTTGAGCAGTGACGCTGAGTAAATCTGTTTTTTCTCAGAGGGCAAAATCCACACCTTACTTTGGTCTGAGGAGGTCGATCATGATTGGGTCCTTGTTGTTTTCCAGTGATATTTCTTATTTTCACCTGAAGGTTGTAAAGAAGCGTTGGAATTTCAGAACGTCGACAAACGTGTGGCATAGCATTTTGCTAAGTTCCGAAATATATTGTCTTCGAGAAACAATTTTGTTTGTGTTTTCCCTATATATTATTTGGCTATTGACAGTTGAGATATTTAGTAGGCTATAAAATATGGTGAATGGCCATCTATTGCTAAATCTAGTTACGGAATATTCAGCTTTCATTTTGTCAACCACATCCACACCTCCTTTTGTAAGATTGTAGTCCGTAATAATTTCGGGCTTACAAGCTTCACCTGTTTCTTCATCGATATTACCATCAGTATGCATAGTGGACAAAAGCAGCACGTTTTTGTTTGGCTTTGGTACATAGGATACCAGAAAACAATTATTAGGTTTCATACCATACGCAAATATACTGCTCTTTACTGATCGTTGTTTCACTTGTAGTAACTCTGGAGGGACTTGGGGTTTATTCTTTCGAACAGTACCAATCATAGTCAGACGATGATTTTCCACCAAACTATTGGCCAATGGCACCGAAGTGAAATAATTGTCCGTGGTAACATTTCGTCCTGTTCCACTTATAGGTTCTATGAGTCGCAAGTTATGGTACGCAACCACCCTGTATTGCGCAATAGTGGAACACTATTGCATGAGCCTTTCTGCAGTGTCAGCAGTTTATAAAAAGACTATAAAAGCGAAATGTTAACAAAAATTTGCATTCTAATGTTTGTCACACAGTTGTAAAGATATATGTATAATTTAAATAAAGTTTTTAAAAACCTTTCATACGTATTCGAAACTTTAATTGGCGCAGTCATCAGTAGGATAGTTTCGAGTCGTTTTTCGTGTGTATAACGGTAAAACGTCGTGAATTTCAATTCTTAGTGAAACAAAACCTAAGGTTTTAAAGAAAGGACAAAAAACTTGTGAAAAGGACTTGAAGACTTTCATGTGAAGTGTCCAGACGGAGCATACGTCCCAGCACTGTTCAAGAAGACTTCAAAAAAATCGGTGAGCCATCCCTTTTTCTTTCCTTTATTATTCAATCATTACAATTTACTTGTGGCAAATTTTTGAATCGGTTGTGAATAAATAGAGCATATATGAATTCACAATTTTCATCTTGATATATTAAAGAATATAATATTTTCAAGTTAGTGTTAAGTATATAGTAGTAGATTTAAAAAATTACAAAATTGACGAATTAATAAGTATAATAAATAATTTATCTTTAAATCTCAACACAATGCCAAACAACGAGACTCCGGTAAACTATCAATTAATGAAATTATATATTGACACAATTCCTAATTTTAGTGGTGATAGTGGCACATTAGAAATATTTTTAGAACATTGTGATAGTCTTATAAACCAATATAAGAATTTACAAAACCTAAATGATCCTATAAATAGTTTTCTTTTAAGAGCTGTGATAGGTAAGCTATCTGGCAATGCTTTAATGTTAGTAGGCTCTAGACCAGAAGTTAGAATTTGGAATGATTTAAAAAATTTACTTAGACTTAGTTTTGGAGATCAGAGAAACTTAGACTGTCTTGTTCAAGATATAATAATTATGAAACCATATAAAAATGAATCATATATTAATTTCGGACAAAGAATACAAAAAGCTAGAAGCTCGATTGCATCAAAGTTAATGTCAATGAATTTAAGTGCGGAAGAACGAACATTTCGAATTAAAAATTATGATGAATTATCATTAAAAACTTATATTCGCGGATTAACAGGCCGTATACAAGATTTAGTTAGATTAAGAAATCCAGATTCACTCGAATTAGCTATGTCATACGTGGTAGAAGAAGAAAATTTTATACTTAGTCAAAAACAACACGGTCATATTCAAAACATAAATTCTAGACCAACGCCTGTCAACAGAAATACATTTTATAATCAAAACCATCAATATTCCAGACCTACTCAATATCCGAGTAATAACTTCCAAAATCATAATAATAATTTTTATGGTCAGAATAACCAACATAGAAATTTCCCCTCGCAACCCATTAATATTAATCAAAGGCAAAATGCACCTGCACCCAGATATTTCACAAATCGACAAGTTTTTGGGCCTCAAAACAATGTGTTTAAACCTACAGGTCAAACTCCGAGAAATAATCCTGAACCCATGTCTACTTCTACTAGAAATCCCACTGTTCAAAGACAGAATTTCAATAGAAATTATTTCCAAAGCACTGGCCCCAAAAATTTTACACACCAAGAACTATATAATATAGAAACCGATCACAATAATGTAGATTCAAATTTTGAAATCCCACTCGATTATAACGAAAATACAGTCGAATATATATCTTGTAATTATCCAGTTAATAATCAAGAATCCGATTGCATTGAATATAATCATATCAATGAATCTGTTAACCCTTACAATAAAAATCAAAGAGATGTAAATTTTCACAAGGTGACACCAGTAAACCAAAAAGCTTGATTAAAATTAATCATTTAGTTGAAACTGAATTACCCTATATTTATATACCCCAACTAGACTAAATTTTTAATAGACACAGGTAGTTCACGAAGCTTAATTAATCCTGAGAAAGTTCAACATTTTTATCCAAATTTAACAAAACGTGAACATTTCCAAATACAAACGTCCCATGATATAACGTTTCATGATAAAGTAGTAATAATACCGATATTTGAAAATTTTAAAATTAAGGGAAACCATAAATTTTATATATTCAATTTTAATAACAATTATCAAGGTCTTATAGGTATGGATCTTTTGAAAAAATTGCAAGCTATTATTAATATCGATTCGAAATTGTTGATCACACCCCGTATTAAAATGCCTTTAATTTTTAACAATTATTCTAAAACAAAGAACATTACAATAACAGAAAATTATGCAATAACAATTCCTGGAAATACAGAGCAAGTCGTCAGACTTCCCGTAAATCATGAAAATGGAATTGGATTACTCGAAGAGATAAACTTCGCTGAAAACCTTGTAACTCGCACTGGTATTGTAAACATAAAAAACTTCTTTGCGATAACCACCATATCAAATTTTACGGATAACCCACATAAAATTACAATTTCAGCTCCTTTCAACGTAGAGATATTAAATGTAAACGAATTAAATTATATGCCAAATAACAAACCATCATACAGTGTGAATCAAAACATTGATAGAATTTTGAAGGAAAATTTATCCAAATTAAATTTAAATCATTGTAATTCTGAAGAAAAAGAGGCAATATCTAAATTATGTTTAGAGTATAGATATATTTTTTATTCAGAGGAAATACCTTTAAGTTTTTCAAATGAAATCAAACATTCAATTAAATTAACAGATGATAAACCGATATATTGCAAATCATATCGTTTTCCCGAAATACACAAACAAGAGGTATGTAATCAAATAAACAAAATGTTAGATCAAGGTATAATTAGACATTCCGTTAGCCCGTATAGCTCAAATATTTGGGTTGTTCCCAAGAAATATAACTCTAAAACTGGAGTACAAAAGTATAGACTAGTAATAGATTATAGGAAATTAAATGAAAAAACAGTAACTGATAAATATCCCATTCCGAATATCGTTGATTTATTAGATAAGTTAGGTAGGGCGAATTATTTTACGACATTAGATTTAGCATCCGGCTACCATCAGATACAAATTGAAGAAGAAGATATACCAAAAACAGCATTTACTGCATTGAATGGAAGATACGAATTTACCCGTATGGGTTTCGGTCTTAAAAATGCCCCCTCCACATTCCAAAGAGTTATGGATAATGTGCTGAGAGGATTAAATAATGATGTTTGTGTTATATATCTAGACGACATACTTATTTTTAGCACATCCCTACAAGAACACATTTCGAGATTGAAAAATGTTTTTGATCGCTTACGAAAAGCAAATTTCAAGGTACAATTAGATAAATCTGACTTTTTACAAAAATCAGTCTCTTATTTAGGACACGTAGTTTCAACCGAAGGAGTGAAACCAAATCCAGACAAAATACTAGCCGTTCAAAATTTTCCCATTCCCAAAACACAAAAAGAAATTAAGTAATTCTTAGGTTTAATCGGATATTACCGCAGATTTATAAAAGACTTTGCGAAAATCACAAAGCCAATGACACTCTGTCTTAAGAAAAACGCAAGAGTTATTCATGATCAAAAATTCATAGAAAGCTTTAACACTTGTAAAAAGATTTTATGTAATAGCCCCATTTTACAGTATCCTGATTTTGCCAAACCATTTATACTGACAACGGACGCATCGAATGTTGCACTTGGAGCAGTCTTATCTCAAGGCACTGTTGGACAAGATAAACCTGTGGCCTACGCGTCACGTACACTTAACGAATCCGAACAAAATTACAGTACGATTGAAAAGGAACTACTTGCCATTACATGGGCCTGTAAATATTTTAGGCCGTACCTTTTCGGCAGACAGTTCACCATTGTTACTGATCATCGACCCTTAACTTGGTTATTTAATCTTAAGGAACCAAACTCTAAATTAATAAGGTGGCGACTTAAATTAGAAGAATTCGATTACAAAATTGCATACAAACCAGGAAAATTAAATAGCAACGCCGACGCCTTAAGCCGAGCGCAAATAAACACCTTAGAAACACAATCAATAATAAATAATCCAGGTGACATAAATGAAGAGCGAAAAATAATTGACGACACGCGAAATTATATTTCTGATAGAGATTTTGAAGAAAGCGGTCCTAGCAATGCACCTCAACATATCCCAAAAGTAAATATCATATCAGATGTAAGAATTGTTCCCCCAAGTCATTCAGAATTAACTAACAATTATAGTAACCATTCAGAGTCCGATGAGACCCCTCGTTCTCTTTCAAAAGAAATTGCCAACGAAGGTATACCAATATTAGATGAAATAATAAATAATAAAAATAATCAAATTATAGTTTACGAAAACAATAGAGAGAAACTAACCGTTAAATCAGAGAAATATTATAAACAAAATATAATAACAGTAACATTACCGTCAGAAAATAATACAGAACTAATAATTGATTTTCTAAAAAATTACCTAAAACCTAATTCAACTTATCATATCTATTTCGATAATAGGAAATTCATTCCACAATTTGTACATATTTATTCCGAAAATTTTCGAAAGGATTATTTGAAATTAATTATGTGTACTCGATTAATAAATACGATTAAAGACACGGATGAACAAATAATGCTAATAAAATATAGACATGAAGGAAAAACTAATCATCGTGGAGTTGAAGAAACGTTAAAATACTTAAAGCAATATTATTTCTGGGTTAATATGAAAAAGACAATTACTACCTTCATTAATGCTTGTGATATATGTCAACGGGCTAAATATTCTAGAAAACCCCCTTACGCCCCGTTGAATTTAACGGAAACCGCATCAAAACCATTTGAAATTTTACATGTTGATATTTTTCATTACAATAAAAATCTATATTTAACATTAGTAGATCCATTTTCTAAATTTGCGCAAGCAATACTAATCACTGGTAAAACTGCGATAAATATTTGTGATGCATTAACTAAACACTTTTGTAGTTTTGGCATTCCTCAAAAAATTGTGTTAGACAGCGGTACAGAGTTCAAAAACGATACCGTTCGAGAACTTCTCAATTTACATCAAATTAAAATACATTTTACGACACCGGGACATCATGAATCTAATGGAATAATAGAAAGATTCCATTCGACTCTCATTGAACATTTACGCATTTTAAAGGAAGTATATCCCAACGATAACGATTTAATTATTTATGCTGTTCTTGCCTATAATAGTTCAATTCATAGCTCAACGGGATACACGCCATTTGAATTAGTATTCGGACACACTAACTCACGTAACCCTGACGAAATATTTCAAAATAAAGAACTTTTCTCGAGTTATGTAGAAAATCACAGAGAAAAATTGAAACATGTATACACAAATGTCAGTAAACTATTAGAAACTGATAAACAAAAAGTAATAACGAAACATAACACAGGTGGCGATAAAAACTTAGAATTTAAGATTAACCAAGTAGTTTATAAGAAAAACCCATATTATAGGAATAGGAAAAATAATAAGTTTATAGGTCCTTATACTATAACTAAGTTGTTGGATAATAATAAAGTAGAAATTGTTGATAAAAAGCACAAAAAATCCGAAGTTCATATCAAGGAATTAAGAAGACCTCATTGTTTTCAGAATCCGGAGAATGCAGAATCTCAAAATAATGTGGAAACTAATAGTGATGCTGATAACAGTTAACGCCCAAGAAATCAAGGTTGCTGACATCAGTCACACTCCTGGCATACTTCCCTTTCAACTTGGCCTTGCAAATATAATCACTAGTAAACATATTTTCTTGCAACATATAGAATTAAGAACGCTTGAAAAAGAAATCGAAAGATTAATTATAACATTTCATAATGTAAATAATTCCATTCATCACGAAAAAGCTTCGCATAATTTAAATTTAGAACCAAAAATCGATCACTTGAGTTCTATAATTGAGGAGTTACCGAAAAAATTCGATAATATTAAATTTTTAAAATTAGGAAACAGAAGCGTGGTTTAATAAATGCAGGCGGTAGCATATCTAAGTATTTATTTGGAACACTAGATGCAAATGATGGAGAAAGAATTGAAAATGCTCTAAATTTACTAAAGAATAATCAACAAAAAATAGTCCGGGAGGTAAATGCACAAATCTCATTATCTAAAACATTAACAAATAAGTATTCGACAACCTTAGATTCTATTGTAAATAATCAAAAACTAGTAGCTAAGCGAATAATAGATTATAAGACTTATCTAGATAATCTGACAAGTGAACGTTACAAATTCACTGTATATTCCAGTATTCTTGATCAAATATTTCTAAATGCCAATACCATCAATACACTTATTGAAAATCTTGAGAACGCTGTTACGTTCGCAAAATTACGTATTTTACATCCAGACATATTGACACATCAAAATTTAAAAGACATTTTATTAGAATTGAAAGATAATTACGGAAACACCGGAATATTAGATTTAGATATTGATTCATGGTATTCAATAATACATGCAACCTGTTTCATCACTGCCGATAATATAATATTTGCTGCAGAATTTCCCCTTGTCTATCCTGATATATTCAAATACTATCATCTCTATCCAATCCCTTCCAAAAGTGATACAATTATTATACCCAGCAAACCCTTTCTGGCTCTAAATGAAGAAATTCACCAGTACATGGATGATCCTTGCATTCGCATCGGAAAAAATTACATTTGTCCGCAAACACAAATGAATGTGAAAACTAAAGACTGTATTAAAGACCTAATTCGAGACATTAAAACGACGTGTGTGCACGTACCTATCAATCACCCTTCACAAATACTCAATAAAATCAATGATGAATATCTAATAATCATAACAAGTGAAGTGTTAAAATTGAAAGCCCTTTGCTCAGATGAGTATTTCATCACCATTAACAAAAACTCCGTAGTCCAGATTCCCAAGAATTGTAGCATCGAGTATCAGAAGTTCAAATTTGGAAATAAAGAAACCACAAGACATGGCCAGCCATTAATTCTTCCTGTCATCGAAGGCGACAAATTTACAACCAATAAAAATGTAGCACTGAAACCTTCAAATATCTAAAACATTCCATTAGAAGATATCCACACACTTCAAAATGAGTTGACAGCAACTAACCCATTATCAATAGAAGATATTAACGACCTCAAATCAGTTAATTGGATCCAATGGACTTTTATAATCATTTTAGTTTTAACAGCAGCAGCGTATTTATTATGGACCAGTAAACTCAAAGCATATTTCAACAAGAAGTCGAAGTCACAAGAAGAAGAAAAGCCTTCTCCCTTGGAACCCGAAGTCTTTCTCTAATGAGGGGAGGAGTTATGGTACGCAACCACCCTGTATTGCGCAATAGTGGAACACTATTGCATCAGCCTTTCTGCAGTGTCAGCAGTTTATAAAAAGACTATAAAAGCGAAATGTTAACAAAAATTTGCATTCTAATATTTGTCACACAGTTGTAAAGATATATGTATAATTTAAATAAAGTTTTTAAAAACCTTTCATACGTATTCGAAACGTTAATTCGCATAACTACACTGGCTGCATCATTTTTGATCTGGAAAGGTCCCTCTGGTTGCTTACCTGCATAAATTTCGAGGTTTAACGTAAAAAATGTTCTGGAATCAACTAGTGCATAAATTTTTATGCCGTATTTGGCGGGCTTATTGGCAACGTATTGCCTAAATCGACATCTACCTCGAAATGCCTCTAACATTTCATCAATTGTCACATAAAACCCAGGAGTATAGGTTTTTTCACAATTTTCTACAAATAATTCTCGAATTGGAGCGAGATTGTCAATTGCAGAATTCTGTGGTCGAGATCTAGCATCATCAAATCTTATAGATTGGATCAATTGATGAAATCTTTTTTTAGACATAGTAGCTACAAAAATATCGGGTGCTGTGCCATCGGTTTTCCAAAGAGTTCATCAGTATTCAAATGCTGCCCTCGTTTTACACCAGCCATATATAGTAGACCAATAAATGCTAATATTTCCTCATAGTCAGTCGGAGCACAATCTCGTGGGCGCTGAAAGGAGTTTCTCATCAAGTCTAATTTTTGATTGGTATATTTTACAATGTTATTTATCATTTCTTCTGAAATAAATAACTTCCAGCAATCCAATATATTTTTAGCCTGTTTTGGTTAGTTAGTTAGTTTTGGTACCTTTTACGCCAGGCAACCTTGTAACTATATTGCGGGCTTTTACTTTTCCTCTAGGCTCAAGAGGTTTATGTTTGTACCAAGGGGTCTTATCTTTTCCATAAAATTTAGGAATCCCATCACATGGATTGGTCTGTAGACCAGGTAATACATCATCCGTTTCATCTGCAGATTGCTCTGTGTCTGTCTGATAGTCATTATGTTCTGAAGCATTGTCACCATCAGAATCAAACGCTTCTTCATCGGTCGGAACCTCTTCATACCATTTCAGCAACTTATTTTTAGTATTTTCATCCATTCTTTACTACTACAAAATTTATTTATAATAATAAAAATTACGCTTAAATTAAAAAAAACCTTACCAATTTTTTACAAAACAAAAAAAAATAACATACGCAACACAAAAAATAACATACGCCTTCACTCGCGTCGTTAGAATTTTTCTAACAGTCCGCCGTACGTGATCGCTTGCGTGTTAGTTTTATACTAACAATATGTAACTACAGCATCTAAACAAATACTTTTCCCCTCCCCACTATACATGTGCATAGTAGACCACGTCGTCATGGTATTCCTGGGCGCACGACAAACAAAAAGCAAAGTTCAAAAACTATTTAACATTTTTAAAAATTGTTAGATTTTTTCTAACGGTGCGAGCGATGGAGGGTTAAAATCATGTACTTTAGTTTGTTAATAATTTTTAATGTTCTTATCACTTTGATTTTTGAACTTTTAAACCTGTAGGTGTGTTTCTTGTGTAAACTATACAATATTGCAATTTAATGAGTATTGTCTTTGCATACATAAATTTTTAAAATATATGCTAGTTTTATTAGGCCAGAAAAAGAACAATTTATTATTGCTTTAACACAATCCTGAACTATTATTTTTTGAACTTAATGTTTAAATCATCTTATTTTATAATGAAGTGTAAGAATACATGAAAGTACAAATTATACTAATATATTACCTACACTTTCCATTAGAACTTTGACTGAAATCTGGTTGCTGGCTGCCATTGTCTAAAACAGTAGCTATCAAAAATAGTATGTTTATTTTTATTCTTTAACAAAAACCATTAATCTTCACAAAACCCACTAAATTATTAAAATATCCTCAATTATTTCAGGAATTCTAGTATGTATCCACTGGTAATTAGGAATTTTACATTATTTAATAATCAATGAACTACAGTATTTACCAGTTTGTCCCAAGTATAAAGTAGGTACTGCATCTCGTTTTAAATTTGTTCATTTTTGGCTTGGAATTTCCAATCCTCAGAAAAGTGGACATCACAAACTCTATAGTTCCGAATGATTTTATCTTTATCCTGGGTAAGTGAATATTCATGGTTATTGTTATTCATCCCCATATGGAAAAGCTAACAAAAAAAAATTGTTAATTATAAGGAAATTCCTATCGGCACATATGAAGTAAAATAAAGCAAAACAAAAACTATTTCTATTGTGAACAATGTGACAAACAAATTTATAATGTGAAAGCTATGGGAATATATTTTTTATATACATATTTTTAAATGCGAAACGTTGCATTGACATAAAAGTTATAAATATGCTATGCTTCATTAGTCCTACATTTTTAGGTCTTTATAAATAAAAGATTATAATCAAATTGACTGTCTCGACACTTACTTCGTGGAATATGCTCATATTAGTGTTTTTAAATGAAACTCACGGTCTCTAGTTAATTCCACAATATAATACAAGTTATTGATAATTCTAAACAATTGACAATTGTTTCGATAAATCAATATCATCATCAAAATGACAGAAGTTACATTTCATTTTATGCCTACCTGATGTTTAGTAGTGATTTTTGGCTAGACCAAGAAGTAACCTAACTTGTGATTGGCTTAATATATGTTTATAGAAAAAAGAAGAAGATGTAATATTACAAATATTGAAGCTTAGATATTATTAGCCCTATGGTGATATCCTGGATATCATTTTTTTTTTCAATTAAGATCAGTATAACTGTGCAATGATACAGAAAACCAGGAAAACTATATCTGCTGATCTTTACAATTATCACTTAAGAAGACAGTTTATTAGTGGAGAATTCCCTAGATTTAACTGTTAATTGACAACTTCATATTGTGGGTTTCTTAAATGTCTTCTAATTTCCAGTTCTTCAAGGAAATCCAGTTCTTGTTTCTTTTCACAAATATGCATCCCTTCTAATTCTGTGTTAGGTGTCATTGAATGATTGGTGTCAAGTAGATGTTTTGCGTAGTGGGATTTATCTGGTTGTTTTAATCTGTATGCTCGTAAGTGCTCACTGTATCGTATTTCAAAATTCCTAAGGGTCTGACCCAAATAGACAGCATTACATTTGCGGGTGTAAATTATTGATGTGGTTGAAAAATACATCTAATTGTCGTTCACTACCCATAAAACAAAATTTACATTAGAAATTGAAGAAAATAGCTCAATCAATTTTCTTGATTCAAAAATTCAAAGAGTTAATAATGTACTTGATTATTCAATTTACCGAAAACCAACACAGACTGATGTGACAATTCCATTCAATTCTAACCTCCCTGTGTCACACAGACTAGCAGCATATAATTCAATGATACATAGAGCTTTTTCAGTTCCTATGAACAAATGTAATTTTGATAGAGAGATTAATACAATTAGACAAATAGCAACATCTAACGGTTATCCATTAGATATGATAAATAAGCTAATTAGTAAAAGAGAGGAAAAAGTGGCATTACAACTAATATATCCTAAACAAGCTGATGAAATGAAAACTTATAAAACCATCACATATGCAGGAAATATTTCTAATAATATTTCAAAGATAATATCTTCAGCAACGAATACAACAATTTCTTTTAAAACAGAAAGTAACGTTAGTACAAAATTGTTAAATGTAAAAACAAAAATACCACTATTAAAGAAGTCAGGTATATATAAACTCAAATGTCCAGAATCTAATGCTGTCTATTTGGGTCAGACCCTTAGGAATTTTGAAATACGATACAGTGAGCACTAACGAGCATACAGATTCAAACAACCAGATAAATCCCACTACGCAAAACATCTACTTGACACCACTCATTCATTGACACCTAACACAGAACTAGAAGTGCTGCATATTTGTGAAAAGAAACAAGAACTGGATTTCCTTGAAGAACTGGAAATTAGAAGACATTTAAGAAACCCACAATATGAAGTTGTCAATGAACAGTTAAATCTAGGGAGTTCTCCACTAATAAACTGTCTTCTTAAGTGATAATTGTAAAGATCAGCAGATATAGTTTTCCTGGTTTTCTATGTCATTGCACAGTTATACTGATCCTCATTGGAAAAATGATATCCAGGATATCACCATAGGGCTAATAATATCTAAGCTTCAATATTTGTAATATCACATCTTCTTCTTTTTTCTATAAACATATATTAAGCCAATCACAAGTTAGGTTACTTCTTGGTCTAGCCAAAAATAACTACTAAACATCAGGTAGGCATAAAATGAAATGTAACTTCTGTCATTCTGACGATGATATTGATTTATCGAAACAATTGTCAATTTTTTAGAGTTTTCAATAACTTGTATTATATTGTGGAATTAAGTAGAGACCGTGAGTTTCATTTAAAAACACTTAAAGATTATAAGTTTGCAATTTAACTTTCCTCAAGATCTTTAGAAAAAGCATGCATTGGTTTTTCAGTGTTCTTAAAAGAATTAGGAACACAGCACGTAAATACCATTATTAAAATTAAATAATAATCAAATATAATATCAATAATATCAAAAAAAGATAAGAATGATGAAATCGAAAACACAAATAACGAATATTCAATGCTTTGAAATTAAAACAATCAAACATGAAAGATGATTTATCTATTAAATTAAGTTGACGTTAAGATCGACACGGAACCACCGTAATATCGAAAACAGCAGATTTTACCAACAATAAAATATAATTTATTGCCAACTGCGGAACAGCAGCGCTTAGTTGTTGTTAGTCAGAACTAAAAAGTGAACAACCCCTGGATCAAATAAAACTCTGGAAGAAGAAGAAATACCTGCAGATAAGGAGATCGGAGTAATCTAACCAATATATAAGAAAGAGGACAATAAATACTGTAATAATTATCGTGGAATTAGATAATTAGTATAGTGTTCAAAGTATACGAAAAAATCTTAAATATAAGGTTAAAATGGCGAAAAAATATACAGAAGCGCAATGTGGTTTAAGAAAGGGATGGAGTACTCAGGATCACATAGGTTTGAAATTACTTTATTAACAATAATTTGTGGTCCTTATTTACAACAATATTGGCCGATTGTCAAGCAATTCTAGATTCACTTGCTTACGTCTGTAGAGTAACTTGGTTCCTTGCTTAAGCATTATTCAATTGTTTTCACTGATGAAGTTACTTTGATCCTAGTATAAAAATATGACTCCCCAGCCTCTTCGACTAGTATTTCTTTGATAAACAGGATAGCAAAATCGAACAAAGAGTTAGTTTATTCGAGACAGCAACATGGCAGACGTTGATTGTATTGGGGTAGAGCCTGTAACTCCTAGAGAGCGCGTCCCCGGGTGGCGGATAGGGGAATGCTTCCCAGATATGGGTGGTAGGGCGGAAATCAAATACGCCCCGCGGACCAACAGGCAAAATCTGCAGCGTCTGACCCAGAGTGGGCGGCTGCAAACAGCGACGGTTCCCCAGGTTAGGGGCGGCTGAACCTACACTCACCAAGACGTCTGGCCAACGTGGTGTTTTATGGCCAAACCCCTCTCATATGAAGACACACCAAAACCAAAGGCCCCCAGTGCCCAGCGGCTCGTACGACCCTGGCCAAGGTGGCGGTCAGACCAGTCGTAGAGCAGGGGGTGCTAAGAATCCCTGGGTAAAACAAGGCTGCCAACTTCACATTGCAACTTATAACGCTAGGTCAATTGGAAACGAGGAAAGGTTAACGGAACTACAATATGAACTGGACAGAATAAACTGGGATATTCTGGGAATATCAGAAACAAGGAGAAGAGGTGAAGAATCCATTAGACTAAGATCAGGACATATCCTATTCTACAAAGGAAGAGAAGACAATAGTTTGGGTGGTGTGGGTTTTCTTATCAACAAACGAATCTCCCCAAATCTTCAAATACTTAAAGCCATATCAGATAGAGTAAAATACATAACACTTAAGATTAACTCCAATATAACAATTAAAATCGTTCAAATCTATGCTCCAACAAGTAGCCATGAGGATGAAGAGGTCGAGGTGCTATATGATGAAATCACACAGAGCCTAACAGAAAATAAGACAAGATACACGCTGATAATAGGAGACTTTAACGCAAGAATAGGAGAGCAGTGTAATAGCTCGCAGTATGTTGGACAATTTGGTCTGGGGAAACGGAATGAAAGAGGGACGATGCTTGCAAATTTTCTGGAAAAAGAACAATTATACATAATGAATACGTTTTTCAAAAAAAAAACCCACAGAAAATGGACCTGGGCCAGCCCGGATGGAATTACAAAAAACGAAATAGACTACGTGCTAACACCAAATAAACATATCGTCCAAGATGTTGACGTTCTGAACTCCTTTACTACGGGCAGCGACCACAGATTAGTCCGGTGCAGGATCGCATTAAACACAAAATTGGAAAGAGCAAAAAATTCAACAGCACGCAATACCGTCTAGATCCTGGTACAATAAGAGACAACAAGTCAATATATAGCAAAAGATTGACAGAACGACTAACAAAGGAAACAACATCATTACACGAGAGCTTGGACGAAACGAACAATAGACTAGTAAAAACATTGAAAGAAACAACCGCAAGTTTAGTAACATCAAAAACTAAAAGAATAGAAAAGTTTACAACACAAACCAAACAGCTAATGGAAAGAAGGAGAGAGCTCATTAAAGACAACAAAAGAAACACAGTAGAGTATGCCGAACTAAACAAAACAGCAAGGAAAATGGCCAAACAGGACATACGAAAGCATCAAGAGAATCGAATAGAGGAGTTGATATAGCAAAACAGAGGTCTAAACATCTTTAAAAAGGAAAACGCATATAAAAAAGAAATGATCAAATTTTGAGACGAACAAGGTAACATAACAGAAGATCGAAGAGAGATACTCAAGATAACAGAGAAGTTCTACACAGGTCTGTACGAATCCAAAATAGACAATGAGGATGTTAGAAGAGCAAACAATGACCAGAAAAACAAAATATGTAACGTTGGCTCCGACGATCTACCAGAGATTGTAGAGGAAGAAATTTAAAAAGCTTTAAGTCAACTAAAAAACGGTAAGGGCGGCAGGCGACGATAACATCATACCGGAAATGTTGAAGGAAGGTGGAAGCCTACTGATGAGGGAGCTTAAATCATTATTTAATACATGCCTAACCGAGGGAAGAATACCACAGGATTGGAACACCGAGATAGTCATACTGATATATAAGAAAGGTGATCCAAGCAACTTAGAAAACTATAGACCAATCAGCCTACTATCACAGATCTACAAGCTTTTTATGAGAATAATAGCAAACCGCCTTGAATACAAACTCGACGCATACCAACCCTATGAGCAGGCGGGCTTCAGGAAAGGCATGAGTACAATAGAACATCTCCACACCGTAAGGACACTGAACGAAAAAGTAACGGAATATAACATCCCATTATGGATCGCCTTCATAGATTTTAGAAAGGCCTTCGACACAGTAAAATTTTGGGCAATCATCAGGTCAATGAAAAATGCAAGAATAGACCAACGATATATTGACATTATACAGACACTAAATGACAACTCAAAAATGAAAGTAAGGCTATATGAAGACACCGAGGAAATCACAATTAAAAGACGCGTTAGACAAGGAGACATTGTGTCACCCAAATTGTTTACACTGATGCTAGAAGACGTCTTCAAGAGCCTACACTGGAAAGACAGAGGAATTAATATATCGGGAGAAAAACTAAGTAACCTAAGATTTGCTGACGACATTGCCATTTTTGCCCCAAACAGTGAAGAATTACAACACATGCTTATAGAACTACAACAAGAAGCAAGAAAAGTAGGCCTAGAAATGAACATTTCTAAAACCAAATTCATGACAAACCAACGGACAAACATAGAGAGTATAAATGTGCTAGGACAACAGGTAAAGAAGGTGAACTCTTATGTCTACCTAGGTCAAGAGTTAACATTGGGTAAAGCCAATCAAGAACTTGAAATTAACCACAGAATACATCTAGGATGGGCGGCCTACGGGAAGATGCGACACGTCTTCAACTCCAACCTACCCCTCAAACTAAAAACCAAGGTTTACATGGAATGCATTCTCCCAGTAACAACCTACGGATGTGAAACATGGGTCCTAACAAAGAAAATCTTAAATTAATTAAAGATACACCAAAGAGCAATAGAACGAAAAATGATAGGAATAACGCTTAAAGACCATAAAACCAATGAGTGGATAAGAAATAGAACCAAGGTAGAGGACATAGTGAGGCGAATAGGCAGTCTTAAATGGAACTGGGCCGGACATGTTGCCCGAAATAAAAACAACTGGAGCGGAAAAATAACAAGATGGAGACCTTGGGGGGAGAAAAGAAGCACCGGCAGACCACAGCAAAGATAGTATGATGACATCAAAAGAACAGCCGGACTTAACTGGAACCAAGTGGCACAGAACAGGGAAAACTGGAAAAATATGAGAGAGGCCTATATCCAAAGGATTGAAAACGGCTAGAAGAGAGAGAGAGTTGATGTGTGATTTGAAAAAGGCTAACTGAGTTAACCCTTAATTCGTTGTTGTTGGTTGTTAGGAGAAAAACAACTTATTATGTGAATAGTGACCAAGCCTACATCCACTATCACAGATGTCTTCTGCACGACTAGATTTTTGGGTAGACAATGCTTATAAAAGTTGATAGATACATTTATAGATAAAGTCCCTAATAGTGTGCATGTCGGCTTGTGATCATAAGGTTTTTGGAAGTTTAGGGTAAACTGTTGTGTACTTGATTGCAATGCGAACTAAGACACTTGTTTTGCACCACCTGCAATGTGTGAAAGTTGTGTTTTGTAGCAGAGAAGTAAACTGGTTCAACGTTAGAATTGGTCTTATAACCTGTTTGTATTACATAAGTTTGTTTGTATTTGAGAGATAACTATTCTTGCAAATCAGGTGGTACAATTTGCAAATTGCAATTTTAGGTTTTTGTACCTGTTACGAGATGTGAGCATTGGCCTTGGTATTATCTTGTACTTCGTAGCCTAGGTATTTTAACGTGCTACTGGGGGTGATGAATTGCCCATCAATACACAGCTGCGATTGCAGTGAGCTATTTTTTCTTGCTCTTCTCCTAAGTAACAAGTACTTTGTCTTGGAGGCATTGATGGTGAGTTTGTTGTCTCTCAGGTATATAATGTGTGTGTTTAAATGTGATTGGACGTTGTGTATTGTGTAGTGCTGTGTCTACCGATGATGCAGATGAAACAAAACAAGTGTTATCCGCATACATGGCTTTTAGGATTTGTGTAGAGGATGGTAAATCGTGAGTGAAGAGGAAATACAGCAAAGGTAATAATACTAGTTCTTGGGGAACTCCGGCTCGTATAAGGTATGGTCCCGAAAACCCTTCGTTGATAAAATTTACGGCCAGTTAAATAAAAATGAATTATTTTGATCAGACAGTCGGATAGTTTTATATTTATTAATTTGTGCA
Source organism: Galeruca laticollis (assembly GCA_963921935.1). Lineage (NCBI taxonomy): Eukaryota > Metazoa > Arthropoda > Insecta > Coleoptera > Chrysomelidae > Galeruca > Galeruca laticollis. The sequence goes on along the minus strand of OY998177.1, from coordinate 224,199,718 downwards.
ATATTTTCTCGTGCCATACGGAATCAAAGACTTTTTGTCAATCGTGACCATCACGGATTTATTTTTGTCTCAAAATCCTTTGCGCCACAGTACGATATGATGCTAAAGTCTATTAGGGGATTTTATATTCTAAATTAATTCGGAATAGAAAACTTTCCAATTATCTGGATTAAAAAATGGAACCCCAACTCCGGCTGTTCTGCCAAATAAGACTAGGGATAGAGGTACGTATAAGTAGGGTAAATCAAGGAAATTGTTTCTATTTTCCTAAATTTTACCTTTTTCCTTTTTTATTAGTCACTTCCATCTGTTCATTTTGAATATTATCTGAGACGACTTTTATGTCTTCAGTTCTGGGTTGGATATCTGGTTTTCTGGCTATTAGTCTAGTCGACAAGTTGAAAATGGTACAAAATAGAGATACTGCTCTTAAAATTATGTGCGAAAGCTCATTGGATTCGGAATGACGCCTAGAAAAATGTGCTAAAAACGTGTATTAGCACATAAAAAATTGCAAAAGTTATAAACAATTAAAGATGAAAAAAAATGGCATTTCGTTTTTTGCCAATATTTCACGAACTATTAATATTTAAGAAATTTCAAAAAAAGATTATGAAAGAGGAGAAAATTTCCAATAAAAAACTCTTAACTCCCGGAACTCTATCTCCATTATTTATAATTTTAATTTAACGCTGAAAATAGGTCTGCGCGCGACATTTTTAGATTGCGCGCGCGGCGTCAAAAGCGAGTACGGCACATTAATCAATTTATTTAAGATATTGAATATTTTTTCTAATTTCAAAAAATTATGGTGAATTCCGAACACTATAAATAATTTATTCCCGTTGGAAATTTTACTTAAGTTAATTTTTCAACAAGTTAAACAATTGTTAACTAACAAAATTTTCTTGAACTTCAGTCTTAATTGTAAGTGAATAAATTTTTTTAAATAATAGTTGTAAAAAATCTTTCTTCGTAGAGCCTTTCTTACCCACATACTTAACAAGATCGTGCCATAAAATTTAGAAAAATATTTATACTTTGTTTATAATATTTTTTTTACTTGAACAAAAACGGAAAAATCCAAGTAATGTTGTTATTGTTGTTAATTATTATAAACAAAGTATAAATAATTTTTTAACCTTTATGGCACGATCTTGTTAAGTATGTGGGTAAGAAAGGCTCTACGAAGCGAAAATTTTTTACAACTATTATTCAAACATTTTTTTTCACTTACAATTAAGACTGTAGTTCAAGAATATTTTGTTAGTTAACAATTGTTTAACTTGTTGAAAAATTAACTTCAAGTAAAATTTCCAACGGGAATAAATTATTTATAGTGTTCAGAATACACCATAATTTTTTCAAATTAAAAAAAAATATTCAATACCTTGAATAAATGAATTACTGTGCCGTACTCGCTTTTGACGCCTCGCGCGCAATCTAAAAATATCGCGCGCAATCTAAAAATGTCGCGCGCAGACCTATTTTCAGCGTTAAATTAAAATTATAAATAATGGAGATAGAGTCCGGGAGTCAGGAGTTTTTTATTGGAAATTTCCTCCTCTTTCAGAATATTTTTTTGAAATTCCTTAAATATTAATAGTTTATGAAATATTGGCAAAAAACGAAATACCATTTTTTTTCATCTTTAACTGTTTATAACTTTTGCAATTTTTTATGTGCTAATGCACGCTTTTAGCACATTTTTCTAGGCGTCATTCCGAATCCAAGGAGCTATCGCACATAATTTTAAGAGCAGTATCTCAATTTTCTACCATTTTCAACTTGTCGGCTAGACTATACTATAGTTTTTTTGAAAGCTTCTCATACTGCGATGTGAAATTATCGGCTAGGAGCCTAATCTGGATTATTTTGTCTAATAAATCTGCTGGACACCTAGAAATATTTCATTAAAAACTACTCAACAATGGGAGTAATTCCAGGTGTCAATATTGTAGAGATAAACAAGGATGTATTCTTGGTTTATTTACTATGTAGGTTGTCTCAACACAAAGTAAAAATTAATTTACCGGTTATGAAGTGTTTGGAACATATTGGAGCATTTTTTAGGAATGTTTCTGATAAAGTCCCTCGTTTTAAAGATCGAATCCACAATTCTCGACATTCCTTTGACAAGGCGTTTAATGTCACTCAGAGGTTTTTTTGGGTAGTTCGTGTCTTAAAAATCCTTACACTCTCCCTCTCAGCTCTCCTGGAACACTTTAGTACCGAGGAAAACGATGGCATTTTCGAAAAAAACTTAAATAAATATATCGCTGTTTTCACTAATAAATACTGGTGACAACTCAATGCTTGCCCCTCAAGCAAAATGACCGCCAGGCAACTACGTTACTCTGAAATGTTCTATATAACGACAAAAATTTTGTTTGTTCAATTAATAAAAGCATAAATGCATAGTGTTCCAGATTCTAAATTCATTAATTTTGTATGTATTACTGTATTTTGAAAAAAATTGAATTATTGTTAGTCTGTCAGCGATCTGTTTGAGAATATAAATTCTTTTTGTATACGCTTGATATGGTTATAAATTTAAAAATATAATTTCTTTTATGCCTCTGACATTGTTAAATGCTTAGGAAAATATCACGTTTCATAATACCATTTTCATTTAGAGTTCTTAAAGTTGTAACACCATATAATTAGAACAGTTTTGACTGGAAATATCTCATTGCAATGTTTGTAAGATTCATTGTGTATTTATATTTTGAGGTTTTCACGGTTAATAGAGACGAAATCTTTGAATATAAGATAGGTATCGGAATGTCTGTAATAAAACCATTTTGCACCTTAAATATTTTCAATAGGACGGTCATACTTTTGAAATATTTTTCAATGGTTAATGAAAACCTAATGGCTGTGTTCCATTGTTGATTCTTGTCAATTGCTCCGGCCGGGTTCACAATAAGCACCAACCGGCAAGGCGTATTTCTCTAGTTTCGCCAATATTCATGAAAACATACCCCTTGAAGTTTTTGTACACTTTCCACTCTCCAGCATGAAAAAAGACCAGTTACCCAACAAGTTAGTTAGTTTAACAGGGAACCGGCTGTTCAGTTGTGCAACAAAGTCGGAACATATCGTCCTTCCGAGAGTTACATCTCACCTAAGTCATACATATCGTTACCTAATTAGTATTCGAGTCAAGTGTGTATTCAAAGTCGAAACTCATCGTTTCTAAGTGTAATTCAAGAAGTCGAAACTCATCGTTTCTATGTCAAGTTCAATTACTAAGTCAAAATACCATTTCTTAGTTAGTATTCCAGTGAAGTGCGTACTCAAAGTCGGAACTCATCGTTTTTATGTAAAGTTAAGTCCCTAATGTCAAACATATAGTTTCTTAGTCAGTATTCAAGTAACACCGATGTAGAGATATACAGTCGCTACTATTGGTTATCTCCGATCTTAATACCATCGAAGTTCACACAATAATCCATTTGTAAGGAGATTAGTGGTGGAATTGCTACTTGGTGGAGTGTTAAATTTGCTCTGGATTTAAGTCTATCTAAATCAGTGAATTCTCTGTTTTAAAATTCTAATAAATGCATCATTGTATTCAGTGAACCTCTGTATGCTCCTGTTGCTAGAGGCAAGTAATGAAATCTAAGATTTGAGGTGTTCCATTGACATTTTTTGTGGGAAACCATTTAAATAATTTAATAACAACAAATTTGCTGACCAGTTTTTTTACTGAAATACCGAATTTATTCCACCACGGCAAACATTTTATTTAAAGCTCTTGAATAAAAGTGAATATAAATTCGAGAAAGTGTACTACCTAATATCATAGTGCACCATTGTGTGTATTTGAGAATCGTAAGTCTCGATAAATCGCACGGGCCAGGACCGTACTCAGGTACACATGACCCGTGCCAAAAGTTTCAAATATTGAATTGAGTCCACCAATATCGGGGATTTCTGACTACAGGAATCCCCAAACCACAACGATGGATACCAGAATAGAGAAATCTAACCAACAAACCGAAAGAAACATGACATATTCTTCAGTACTTAGTAAACAACAGCCAACAAAATTTACAGAGAAGAACCAATCTATAATATTTTCTGCGATTGAAGGAACCAAAATCCAAGAATATCTCCTCGCCTTAGGAATACTCGTCAACCCCAAACACATTCTGTTCGCATCTAGAATTTCGAATAATAGAAATTGTATGTACCTCGCCAGCCCAGAGTTAGTAACTACTTTTATAAATGACCACGGTGCAATTGGTGTCAACAACCAAATTATACGAGCCAGAAAATTGAACGTTTGATCCTATCTAACGTGAGCCCAACAATCCCACATTCACATTAAGAGCAAGCCCTACAACAACTTGGCCTCAGCCTATTATCCCCTATATCCTTTCTCAAAGTCAACATGACCAACCCAGATTTTGCACATATAATGAGTTTCAGAAGGCAAGTCTACATTAATCCTCCCGAAAATATTGTCATCCCGGAGTCTATGTTGGTCAATCATGAAAATACCTCCTATCGAATATTCTTATCATTAGATAATCTAACCTACTTCAAATGCAAGCAAAATGGTCATATATCTTCTCAATGTACAATTGAGACACCTGAACATCTAAATGAACCCCATGCAATGCCCCCTCCCGAAAATCCAGAAGAACCACCAGAGTATACTACAACCTCCCTAATTTCAGAAGATTCCCCCATCACTCCCGATCAAGACAACCAAACTAATCCATCGAATAAGAGGAACCTCTCAGAAATATTAACTCCTGCAAAAAATACACCATCTGACCCATTCCGAAAACTATCGTCGAGTAAGAAAAGTCGCCCTGAAACCACAAGTTTCGAAGAACACATGCAACCAACTAAAGCATACATTGATTCAGAAAATTTTGTAATCAACTACAATCAACTCAAAGACTTTTTTGAAAACGTGTACGGCTCTAATTACCCTCTGAGTGTGGCGAAACAGTACACATCCGATGTGCATGGTCTAATTCATATGCTGAGTAGTGTGTACTCATATTTTAAAGACAGATGTATCAAGAGTAGGTCTACCAAAATTAAGAAAAATTATCGAAACAGTTGCTAGCAGAAGTATCGCTCACTTCAGATTCTGAAAGCGACGCATCGTCACAAGAAACACATTAATAATATTAACATTCGAACTATCCATCACTCAATGGAACCTTAATGGGTTCTTCACACAACAAGAAATGCTAAAACTGATTATCACCGAAAACAAACCCTCGATCATATGTTTACAGGAGACCCATTTTAGACTACTCACAAAATCTGAGGAACTATCTTTGTTTCCATAAAAACAGACCAGATCAAAACATAGCAAGCGGTGGCGTCGCTACTTACATACACCAAACTTACGGTGCAATCGAAATCCCTATAACAACCCACCTTGAAGCAGTTGCCATTAAAATTTTGGACCCTAAAGAGATAAATATTTGTACATTCCACCAAATCGTGACGTGACATTCGAGGAGCTGAATGATCTCTTTCAGCAAATACCCAAACCAAGATTATTATTAGGAGACTTCAATTGCCATAACACCCTATGGGGATGCGACTCCACACATACAAGAGGTCGTATATTAGAACATATCGATGATAACAATATGACGTTACTTAACAACGGAGAAAAAACTCGTTTCAACTCGTTTTCAGGAAACTCCAGTGTTATAGATCTCAGCATTAGCGACCTCTCACTCCACACTCAATTCAATTTTACCATATTTCCCTATCTATATGGCAGTGACCACTTTCCCATCTTACTCACAAGTTCACAGCACCTTGTAGAAGAACCTATTGTGACAAAAAAATGGAAACTAAAAAGAGCTGACTGGAATCTTTTTGCAAATATCATAGAAACCAAGGCTAGTCACTTCCGCATGCGAGATAGTATCGATGAATGTGTTGATGATATTACCAAAATCATAACGGATGCAGCCCAACTAGCAATAGGAAAGACAAAGCAACTGAACAACCACACTCCCGTTCCTTGGTGGAATCAAGAATGCGACCAGGCAATAAAATCCTCTAAACACGCTTTCAACAGACTAAAAAGGCACCACACACTAGGAAAGCTGATAACTTTTGAGAGTCTGAGAGCAAAAGCTCGATGGATCATGAAAAAAAGTAGAAAATAATCATGAGCAAGATATGTATCATCCATTAGCAGTTCACACCACTAAGTACGATCTGGGACAAAGTGAAACGTATTAAATGTAATAAAACAGACCATGGAATCTCACGGATTGAATATAAGGGAAAATCCACCTGCAGTTGTACTGAAATTTCTCAAATTTACTCAGACATCTATGAAAAGAATTCTAATAGTGCAAACTACACACTCGAATTTCTGAACAACAAAAATAATGAAGAATCTGAAGGGGTTGATGTTTCCCAAGATGAAACGAACCCTTTGAATGTACCTATATCCTATGAAGAATTCCTCGAAGCTCTGGTTTCTTTCAAAAACTCCAGCCCAGGACCTGATGATATCCCGTTCATTTTCCTACAAAAGATGCCAGATACAGCTAAGCATATTCTCCTGAAAATATTTAATAAGATATGGACAGAAGGGGTCTTTCCTGAGAAGTGGTCAGAGGCAACCATAGTTCCGTTAATAAAACATGGTAAACCAAAGACAGATCCTCAATCATACAGACCAATATCCTTAACCTGTACAATGTGCAAGCTGATGGAAAAAACTGTTAACAATCGACTCACTTGGTTCCTGGAGAAAAACCACCTGCTCACACCAAAACAAAGTGGTTTTAGGAAAGGTAGATCAACATCAGACAATCTAATTAACTTAGAATCATATATTCACGAAGGGTATGCTAACAAACAAAACACCATAACAATCTTCTTCGATATAAGCAAAGCTTATGACATGACCTGGAGATATAACATTCTTAGAAAGCTGAGCTCCTGGGGTATAAATCGCAATCTTCTAAAATTTGCTGAAAACTTCGTGGGAGAAAGATTCTTCAGAGTTAAAGTTAATGGAACACTTTTCGGGAAAAGAGTGCAACAGAATGGTACCCCTCAAGGTTCGGTTTTGAGCGTCACCCTCTTTCTAATTGCGATAAATGAAGCTGTGAAGAATATCAAACAACCTGTATAAGCTAGCCTCATGCTGACGATCTTGTGGTATACTCGCGAGGAAAAAATCTTACCACAATCCAAAATAACTTGCAGGAGGCAGTGATTTCGATTGAGAGTTGGCTGAAATGCACTGGTTTCAAAATGTGCCCAGAAAAAACTAAGTGCATGTTTTTTACTAAAAAAAGAGAACTAGCATTGTCTAATCTGAAACTATGTGGCCGGAATATCCAAGTGGGGAAACAGATGCGTTACCTAGGAATGATTGTCGACAGAAAGTTAAACTGGAATGCCCATCTTAACCATCTCAGAACACCATGTCAGAGCGGCATCAATCTACTGAGAATTTTGTCAAACCAAAATTGGGGTTCCGACAGACAAACGCTCTTACTTCTCTATCGAGCTCTAGTAAGATCCAAAATCGATTATGGCTCTATAATATATGCCTCAGCAAGTAAATCAGTTCTGAAAATTGTTAACACGGTACACAATACAGCAATACGGCTGGCCCTTGGAGCATACAGGACAACGCCCACTGAGAGTATCTACAGTGAAGCTGGGGAGCCATCATTGCAGCTGCGACGACAGCAGCTGAGCTTAGCGTATGCATCTTTAGTCTCTACTGATAGTCAGCATCCAGTATATCCTTTTCAAACCGTTTTCGCAATCTGTATGAAAACCGAAGAAGACTAACATACCCTTTCTATCAGAGGATCAACAACTTCAGTTCCGAATTGAATGTGACTTTCCCAGTTACCCTTCCCAACAACAACTCAGACACGCCACCTTGGCTTATTGCCTTCTTACCATGCAACCTATACCTCTCCAAATTCAACAAATCTGAAATTATTCCTAGTCTGCTTCACAATCATTTCCTCTCGTCAATAAATGAATATTGTGATTATACCCACATCTACACAGACGCTTCCAAGTCAAACCAAGGAGTAGCATCAGCTTTTTGAAGCCCGAATACATCTAGTGGATTCAAACTACCTCCACAATGCAGCATTTATAGTGGTAAACTTTTCGCAATCCTTCAAGTAATCAAATACGCCGCTCATGAAGATATCCACAATACTTTAATTCTTACAGATTCGTTAAGCTCGTTACAAGGTATACAACTCATTTATTCAGATGACAAGGCTCATCAAAGAGTATGTTCACACAATTAGGGAAAAATCCAGACGATTGGACTTCATGTGGGTCCCGTCACATGTTGGGATCTCTGGCAATGAGCGAGTTGATAAAATTGCACGTGAAACCATGAATGAACCAATCTTTCAAAAGCAAGAGGGAGTACCGTATACTGATCTGAAAAAATATATGAAATATGTGGTCTCTAACTACTGGTCATCTGTCTGGGCAGAATCTGGAATGAAACTTGAAGAAATTAAAGATGATATCAAACCATGGAGAAACATCCCAAGCCAAAGAAGACACCAAATAATAATCACCCGTTTGCGCACTGGACATACAAAGTATACCCATGAACACTTGCTGAAAGGAGAAGAAGACAAAATCTGTGATATGTGTCAGGTGCCAATGTCAGTTAAACATTTCATGATCGAGTGTCCGAGGTTCGCGGAACAACGCCGGACGTACAGTTTAAGTGCAGATTTAAAATCAACTCTTGGTGTGTACTGTAATTTTGAAAACACAATCGGATTCCTCTCTGAAATAGGTTTAGTCAACAAAATGTAAATTACTAAGCTCGTTACCATGTTGCTTTTTACTGATTCCTATCTTTGATATGATGCTATACAAATATTATTGTATGTTATAGTGACGTTACCAGCCTAAATGTTATTTCATGTTACTGTTATGTTATGTTGCTAATAACCCTAGCGGTGGATGCAACTATTATTTTCTAAATAAAAAAAAATCCATTTGTAAATTGTATATAATAAACTATTAATTTTGACATCGCCATTTTTAACTTAAGATTACTAATATAGTTGAATACGTCTACTACAATCGACAAATTAAAACTAATTAATAATCAAAAACAAATAATAAAATGGCGTTTACATGCTTTGAAGTGGGTACGTTGAGAATTTATGTTAGATATTATATTGTTACACAGTGTATATTTGCAAATTTGAACATTGTTGGTATCTGGGTAGGTATTTAATATGCCATGTTAATAAAAAAACCTATAAAGAACAACTTGCAGTTTTCATACTTCGAATCGGGTATTTATAAAGATTTTCTAGGTTAAACACAACAAAGTAAAATGGCACGTATCAGTGAAAATTCTAAAAAATAACAATTATCAGTACCTACGTAGTCTCTATTAAAACCCAACAACGGCCCTGAGCATTATATTATAGTGTTTATAAAAAAATTAAAAAGCTGCATGGACAATAATTACACTGAAAACTTATTTGAAGTGAAATTATTAGACGTTCAAAAACTATTCATTTGCAAATTCTACTTAATAACTCATAGATTCGCCCTCGTATACCCGAATTTTTAAATACAAGATAACGTTACTCATTTTACGCAACAGAATAACAGAAACACGCAGTAACATAACCAAACAAAAAGAGATGAGTACTGTTTTTATCAAGTGATATTGATAGAGGACTAGTTCCCACATAACTGTAGTTACATTAATTACTATGGCATTTTTAGTGAAATAACTTAAATACATACTCGTTTCGTAAGTACATTAACATATTATAAATACGATGTTCTTAAAATTTTATATAAAAATGTGGCAAGGAGGTCAAACATATTTGTGTGTTGCCAAATGTATAAATGAAAAACATTCATCTATAGGATAGGTTAGTTGAATGTTTTTAGTACAGATATCATTATTGTAGTTATTTCTTTATATTACAAAATCACAATAAAATGGTAGATAAATAGTACACCTCTATATGTTTGAAAATAATGAATATATCTTCCAAACAATGTTTTGTTTGTTTCTTATACTTTATACATATAGAAGAATGTAAATATTGTTGTCAAAACAAAATTACAATAATGACTTTAACACATCAAACATTTAAAATGCAATTTATTCTCGTTATTTCTAAAAAAATATATACTTTTTGTGTAAAAACATTTGGCAACACTGTTAGAAAGCCATCTGTGAACTTGCTTAGCATAATCTGAGAAGAACTTTTATTCAGACTCAAATAACAACCCTATAAAAATCTAAATATTATAGTAAACTTTAATTTGGCCTCAAGTCTCAAAAATACAATTATGACTTTTACATACAAAAATTTTTTAATGAAATTCATTCAAGCTATTTCTAAAAAAATTACACATTTTCAAGCAAAACATTTGCCAACACTGTTAAAAAAGCCATCTGGTAAACTCGCTTAATGTTAGTATACTTAAAATCTGAAAAGGAATTTTATGCTGAGAACAACATCACTACAAATAAACTAAATATTACAGGAAACTTTAATTTAGTCACAAGTTTTTTTTAGAAATCGCTAGATGGCGCTGATAGAGCAATTATTATTGCCCATCTGGAGGTAATGAAATTATGATAGATCTTTACTATAACAAAATTTCCTGAGGGTAAAAATTTTATAGGACTTGTAAGCTAGTGCAATTTGATTTTGAGACGATAAAAATTTGCAGCAGGCAGCAAAGATTTTAGTGGTTGGAAAGGTATTCTTGGAATTTCAGACGAAAAATGATTTCCTAGCGAAAAATGTTCCTGACAAAATTAAAAACTTTTAAATGGGACTTTTTTCAAATTAACTTCAAATGTCATGAGAAAATTGTTAAAAACTGATTTTTTCGATTTTATTTTTTTCTCGCGGAAAAAAACTCCATTTTCATGAAACTTGGTGAAAGTATTTCTTTTTTTATACTTATTAAGCATATATTTTTTTAAACTGAAAAATTAGCGGTATATAATATTTTTCGAAAAAATTACAAAATTTTCCATGGAAAGCTTTATTGATTTTTTGGTTGGAATTTCATACTCTGCCTCTGCTCATTTTAACTGTTGAAATGTCTACTTTAAGATGACCTACTTATGTTTGTCATTTATCTTTCATTAAACCGCTGAAGATCGAGAAAACCGAAAAGTACTTTTCGGGGCACAATTTTTCAATATTCTGCATATTGTTGATTTAAGACTTAAGACCTTTAGCAAATAATATCATGGCTGTAACGGTTACGATGATTAAACAGGGATCATTAACTGTAAAATGGAAAAGAGGCTAAAAGTCAACAAATGCTACAAGTGTTGGGGATATGACCATCAATCTAAGGACTGCACGGGTCCAGATACGACAAAGGCATGCTATTAGTGGGAAAAAGATGACCACCAGCACAAGCACAAAGAATGTAGCAATCAGGAAGCTTGTCCAGCTTGTCAAACCGAAGGCCACAAAGCAGGTGTAGGTAAATACGGGGCATTCAGAAAGGCCCTAAATCTGGAGAGAAGAAGATATCGATAAACCAGCAGACAAGAACCATTATATACTAGAGACCGTTTCACGAAAATGAATACACCTGAAGTTGCAGTCATATGCGCTAACTTGTCAAAACCAAAGCCATATTGTAAAATTGAAAATCAGTAGCGTAACTATTTCACATTTTGTAGGTTAACACAAAATTAGGATAATAATAATTTATTTATCATGATATATGACAGGTCATTTGATGATTGGTTGGTGTATTTAAATGTGTATCGCTGTGTTGCTGATAAGTTATGGTTACGGAAAACAAACAATACTAACAGTATAGTGATGTGTAATATTTGAATTAAAAACAAAATAATTTGCAAACTTACCTGAAGTCGTAAGTAGGTACATCATTTGGTTATCAAAAAAGGTAACAAAACAGGAAGTTATAAAATTGTTTATTTTAATTTATGAAAAATATAAGAAAAATTCCAATTTAACATAAAGCAAATACAAATTTTAATGATAAACAAAATACCCTTACACAAAGATTTAAAGACACATTCTGTAACTTGGATTACTTCAAACAAAGTAGGAATTATTTATGTATGACAGCACCTGTCAGCAGTTTTTTCGAGTTTATCCGCGGCAAAACTTGACAGCTGTTGCCATCAAAAATTACAATACCTTTGATAACAAGTAATTATTATTATATTATTAAGCTTGTAGTATTTTGTGATTAAATAAGTTACTTGATGTTTTTCAATTTTCAAATTAATATCTACATCCTTATTATGTACGCATGTAAGGTAGTATGTTTTGTAAGCGATGTGTATGCAGAATAATCTGTTACTCGTTAATTAGTCTTGTCAAATACCATTCGGGCATCTAATTTTTTTTATTAGAAAGCCCTATTGTTATAGAACATTTTAAGAGAAAAAAATTCTTGGATCATGCACTTTTGAAAGAGAAAATCGCAATTAAAAGTACTAAAAATCCGCCATTTTTCAAAAAAATTTGACAATTATGTCTAGATATCAGATGGTCACAAATTTTAGAAGGAGGAGTGTTGCCAGTTCTCATTTTCGTGACTCGTGTCTGCTTGGAAATACTTCCCAGGCAGCAAAAGCACGTCTTTTAAACGTCGAAAATACGACAGTTTATGACACCAATCTCGTCGAAATCACCAATGAGGTGACGTAAAAGAGACGTAATAATGACGGCAATATGTCACAGAGATTCGACGTCATTATGAACATGTTTATAAGACGTCATCATAATCACGTTCATAAGACGTCATTATCAACACGTTTACAAGACGTCGTCATAAACACGTCATAGATACGTACTTTTTCTTCAAAATTTCCACTGAAATTATGTGCTATATATGAGGTACTAAAATTTAAGGCTAGGTAAAATGATCTAGGAAAATAAGATATTTGAAATTGAGATGTATTCAAACAATGGTCCACAAAGATATATTATACTACTTATTCCAGGAATACCATATGAAAAAATGAAACAAAAATGTGCAGGAAAAAACTTTACTTCTTCAGTACCATACTTACATTTAAATGAATATTTTTTAATTTCACCAAACCTTAACTATCATACATGTTTCGAGGTACAATTTCCAATATTTTCATATGAACTAAATAAATTTGATAGAATAAAATGCATAATTATATAAATACTTAACATATTTTAGTGCCAATAACAGTATTTATTTGTTTCACTTCATCCAATTGTCATTAACTGAAGATCACAAAAAATCTACTAACTTACATACTGTTATATGTATGAAAAAGAGGTACTGATACCCAGTTGCTTTCACGGGGCATTAAGAAGCATTTTCCTCTAATATCAGAGAGTGGCCAACTTTTCATATTTTCTGATAAACTGGATACTAAATAAATATTCAAAAGCTGTGATTCAAATGGATAATTATAAAAAGAACAAATATTCATAAAGTATCTGCCAATAATTTTAGTGTTTTTTGTGTCATTCTCATCTGAAACTATATTTTCAATTTGAATGACAGTATCATTTGTAAAACAATAGCAATCACATAATGAATATGAATGAATACTTAGAACATACCTACTTAAATACACTTTTTTAAACTGTTTCTGAAAATGTCCTAGTACAGGGCCGTTACAATGTGGTAAATGTAGCTTGATCTCATTTACATTATGACTGTCTTGAAGTAATGCTTCATCCAATTCGACCAATCTGCGGTAAATTTGTTGGAGTGGTTTATTAGGTGATTTAACTAATCTCTTTTACTGGCCTAAATAATTTTCGAATGGGAAAGCAGAGAAGTTATCAAGAGAACCATAACGAAGAACACTGTCAGTTAAATGACTCAAGACGTGTACATTATAAATAAGGAATTGTGGACCATATATATCACAACAATCCAAAATAAATGTTTGTAGAAGTTTCTCTGCTATTTCACAGTCCACCTCCTTGGTTGATTTTGTAAATGACATTAATGTTGCTATAGCAGTATGAAACAGAAGAAAATTGTAGTATATTTTTTTACTAACAACATCTAATAAAACGACAATTCCTGTATATAATAAAAATGTTCGAAACTCTGTTGCTTTGAAACGAGCTAATTCTGATAAGCTTCTTGGCTTTCGGTTTATTTCAGAAGGTACATATTCTTTCAAAGATGTTAATCTAGCTGATATTAAGTTAACCAACCTACTGGGAAGTCTGACACTTAAATCACCACTAGTCCAAGACATCAATAGTTTGCGAGTAACTCCTAAGCAGACATTGTGCATGTAATCTATGGGAAAGAGTTCAATCATATCAATATCTAACTGAAGAAGTGGAGAATCATCACCCACATGATGATCTTCATCTGTTTTGTTCTGAAATGATGCATTAGTTCTTTTTGGTGCAGAAAACCCCTTTAAAATTACTCGTCCATGAACATATTGACCAAATTCGGTACACTTATCACAACATGCATAGCCTCCAGGAGACTTGATCGACTTAATAAAAGCTTTAGCAGGGGCATCACAAACAACGCTATGAATCTCAACTGAATACTTGGAGGTATTAACAAAAAAACCATTTTTCAGGTTACTATATTCATCAATAAATTTCTTGAAAAAGGCCACAAGAGGAACTGGTTTGGAAGTTCCACAAAATATACCTATTACAAATGGTTGGTGAGCATTCCAATTTTTTACTAAGCCCAGTATTGGCCACAGTTGCATATTTGTACTATTAAACAATGGGAGTCCATCAATATTCAAACTAATGAGAAAGGTACTAAGAGGATATTTAGGATTCCTTTTGAGAAACATTATTAAACAGTGTTCTAAACCAATATGTATGTAATCGCCATATTGAAGTGTTTCAATATCATATTTGCCTGGCGTACATAACAAAGTTCTACTGGCCAATGGAAGCTCTGGATGGTGATGTGACAAAATATGTAGCAAATCAGTAATTGCCCTATGAGATACTTTCTGCGTTGTGGCCCTCTGCTGAAGTTGTGATTTAAGATTAGATGTATTAGTAGATACATTTAATTTTTGAACCTGATTGCTATTATTTGTTTTGCACTCCGAATATTCAGAAAAATTTATCACAGAATCAATTTCAAAGCTAGTTGTGCAATCTGAAACTGGCACAATATCTGATAAGTTTTCTGCATCCGAGTGTTCTTGGTGACTAACATTTTCAGAATATTCAGGGAGCTCATTACCAACACAATTATTTAAATCATTTGTTACTTCCCTAATTTCACCTGCATTTCGTCGATACATTTGACGTTTAGATATAATTGCTTTCAATTCACGTTTCACCATTATAAAATTATTGGCAGAAATTTTCTAAACTAACCTATTATATGTATATAAATATGTGTATATTAAAGTTACACTACTGCACAGTTCTTCGTCTTTCTAAACTGACTCTCTTTGGGGCATGTTTTAACCAAATCTTAATTTTATCTTCAATTTCTTGGATTGATGTTGATGGGCATTTTTGGATTATAGCATCTGCAACAATTGAAGAGATTGGCATAAGACAAGAACCAAAAAATTATAGTTCAAAACACTAAAGAAACACACCTTTATAGTACCTATTATGCACTAAAAAGTTAAAAAAATAGTTAAAAATTAACTCAAAAAGTATGAAGTGTTTTATATCAGTAATCTATGTTTTTTATTGCTATAGCAATTCGTAAATGCTGTGATCATGAAAATGTAAGTGAAAAGCTCCCCACATTTTTTAAACATTAAAGTTAATAGTCGAGTTAATAGTTAAAGATTATTCTTTACTTTTTAGTCCATATTAACATAAAAGTGTTTCTCTATTGCACTTCATCCAGTTCTAAATTACATTTAGAGTTTGTTTAAAATCAATTGTCAAAATTTATACTTAACAAAAATTACTATTATTATGAAATTCTTGTAATAACTGTAATACGTAATTATTGACCATAATAATAGTCTCACATAGAATATCAAAAATGGAATAATTTTTACAGACATACTTACTCACAATAACCGTTCGCAATTTCAATTTTGAAAAAGCCTCTTTATCACCTCTTGATCCACAAAAGTTAAATTCAGTTGCCAAATTATTAGTGACCAGATTTTTCAATATTATGTTGATTCGATTCGTAAGGTCACGGCCTCCAAAGCTGGCACAATGAGAAGTCTAAAACATATAATAAAAACAGTTATAACTGTCATAATGAATTTTAATCTATTTTTCTGTCATTGCCACTCTTACATTGAAAATAATAAAATATTCTTTTGCAATATTAATTTTCTGTGATTAATTTTCAGACAAGAACATTTTTGAAAAAATTTTTTCCACTCACCAAAGTTGCTAACTTTCCATCATCGTTTAAATATTCCTCTAACAAATTAATGTCTTCAGAAGTTTTTGCAGGAAGCTGTATGGGAAAATCTTCTGCATTAATACCCACAGCTTGAATATTTTCTTTTTCTTTGAGGCGGGCAATTATTTCATTATTTTGGTTTTTTATGGCCACTAAGTAGCTAATAATTGTTCTGTTCAAATCTGAAAATACCCAAATAATATCAAATATTATACATCTATGAAGTCATGAGAAATTCATTAGTGGTTACCAACTCTACGGTGGCCCACTTTTCACTTTATAATTGACAAATTCAATAACCTCATTCCCCTTCTGGTGTGACCGACATTTCACTATTTACGACTCAGTGTGAGCATCTCTTCAACCTCTAAAATTATGTAATTTTCTAAATATTTGAAGGTGAATAAAGGTCAATTGAATTGACAAAAAATTCAAATTTGTCACATGCTCAACTTCTAAATTTTATATTTGATTGATAGTTATGAAGCCTTCAATAAACAACTAATTTGAAAAAATAATGTTAAGTATTCATACTGGAAATTGATAAATTGAGCTTACCATTTGAAGTGTAAATTGTAGAGATTTCATTGTTTCGACCTTCTTGTCTATCTTGTACTACGCTATGGGAAGGTTCCTGACACGTATTTTTTTTATCAACACTTATTTCTCGATTCTCCTGCGTATTAAGTGGAGCTGCTAAAATTTAATAACAGATACAAGATAAATAGTACAAACATTTCGAATGCCAAAAAAAATTAATTCAACAGCAATATTCTAAAGTGTTTATTATTATTTTACACAGAAGAACAAATTATTGAAACAGAACACTGTAAAATTTCTTGACTTACCACAGAAGTCCGTTTTCTTCTTCTCAAGGATTCGATCGAGCCCTATAACTTTCCTTCCTTTTGACTGACTGGGAGTGTTATCTTCATCGCTTGAAGTTTCACTGAACAGAGCCCTCCTTTTTATTGGCCTTTTAGCAGGCAATTCTTCATGTTCACTTTGGATATCCGAAAAGTTTTCAGCTTGCTTTATTTTTTTTGAAGCCTTAGTAAAGTCATCTGAAGCAAAAAAAACTTTTATTTTATATAATGGATCATTTAAGAACCTTTTGTTATTCAAAAACTTATATTGAAATTTTTTTTATGAAATAATATCAATTTTGGAAACATTCTTCACATGAATAAATCAGTCTCCTCTTCTTCAAAAAATGTTCTAGCTACACCATATATCTTCCAATTGGCAGCAGGAGATTCACCTTTTTTAAGTGCTTTTGAAAAATGGTCTTGTTGTTTAACGGGTGGCCACCAAACTTCTTTTTTCCGGGGAGTTAACCACTTTTCATGGATTAAAGCTACTCCACCACCATCTGCTTAAAAAAACTCTATTCCCACAAAAACCATTATTCTAAATAGCAAAAATAATGATAACTTTTACATCTAAAATAAATACCTATATATGGTTTATGGTCATACAACATGCATTCAAAGAGACATTTACAAAATAATCAATTACTTTGGAGATGTTTCACAAAGTACAATCTCACCAATACCAACTACTAGTGATGTGCATTTTAAGGCTTTTGTGAAAATATATATGTATTTATGGAATCGGCCATCATAGCAAGCAAAAACTTTTGAAATTTCTGTGCATTTTCAATAAAAATGAATTCATAACACTATATTGTAAGATAGGTATCTTTTTTCTCAATCAACAATCATATAAATTATTTGCGTAATTGATACACTATGCCAGTCTATTATATAGGTAGGTATTTGATAATTTTTATGTATTCATTGCAAAACAGCTAGGACAGATTTTGCATACCGAAAATGAGACATCAGCCCGCAATAGCTCCAACAGTTAGGTTTGTTTTTTCGTACCGTTGTAGTCAAGTAGGAATCATCTTTATTACCATTCAACGCGGGAATTAAGCCAGAAAACGCCCTTAAATGCAAGTTAATAGAGAATATAGGTACGCTTAAAAAACTGTATTAACCCCATTGAAGCCATCGAAGGGTTTACCATACTATTTTTTATCTTTAATATGTAAAGTTAACTTGTAACTTACCTGATGAATGAGAAAAACTTTCACAATCTTATTTAAGAGTCACGATGCTACACTTTGTTCAATAAATCACCAAAAATAAAGAGAAAAATAAAACACAAGGCACAAGTTTTTATATGGATTCCACAATATAAGTGGGAGTATACTGTTATTGTGATGGAGTAGGAGAGTCCAACCAACAAAACAACACGACACCATAGAGAAAGTAATTATACTTAGAAATAGTCTACGTATTTGTAGTAATATATTTAATTTGTCTATGTACGACATCAAAGTTGGTTTCAGTCATTTTTTCATTAAAAGTATCAACGTCATAAAGACGTGAAGTAGACGTTTTTCAGACACGTCTAAAAGAGGTCGATACAACAACGTTTAAATGACGTCGAACATTGGTCACTAAATAACCAGGAGACATTTTCGACCAGATATAACCACTTTTCGACGTCATAAACACCTTGTTCGACGTCACTCTGCTGCCTGGGTTTATACAAGATTTATACTATCTCCATGATAAGTATGTATTGAAAATGTACTTCTTTGGACGTATTATGTATTTTCCTTTGGTACTAACTTAATACGTATATTTTATGTAGTTAGGGTAGATATAAAAAAATATGTATATATTTGTGATTTTTAGTTAACGTTAAATGTCCCGATAAGTATAAATATTCTTATAACGAACGTATTGTTGATAATTAAAGCAGAAGTATTTTGAAAATAATCGCGAGATCGCAGTTCTAGTGGATTGTTTTATTAAATTTCAGTCATATTTAATATTTATATTGCTATTATTTTACATTTGACTAATGTTCAATTGAATAAATGGAAAAATATAGATTCCATCAAACGATCGAAGAACCTAGCTAGCTTGGGCGATAGACAAGGCGAGAAAAGAAGAAGCGATTCACCATAACACATAACTTAATATTTTAAATCTTTAAAAACAACGTAGTAATATGATTAGTGTTCTAATTTAATGTCCTTTTTGTTTTCTCCTCGTTAAATTGAGTGCAAATGTACATGTGATGAATTTTTTGAGCCTTCTTCGCGCTAGCTTTGTGCAATTTTTCCGATAAGTTCTGGTATACTATTATATTTGAGATTACCTATATACTATTCTGGAACATTTTTCGTCCCTAACAAACTTGTATAGCACATAATGACATCCCAAATACGAGTTTAAAGATGATTGGTAATGTGTTAGTATGATCTATCGAGAATAGAATGTACATATAAAGTATGTATACACTTATTGGACCACCAGAAGCATTAAAGATAATCTAAGTACATACAAATGTTTATTTTAAATATGTCTTTAAGACGTACATTATCATTTTAAGTAATTAAATCCATTATAGGTTGTATGTGGAATACAAATTATTTGATATTTTTTCGAGAAGGGGTAGGGAATATACCAAGATTATATTTCGTTCCACTCCTCGAATCAATTATAATCCGACCAACAGTCACAAATATTTGTAGTAAAACTTTATTGGAATTTTTTATTGCCGAATCAGCATAATTCACAATACTTTACCTAATTCAATTCAATATCGGTTCCTGACCAACTGACAGATCAAAATGTAACTAGAATATCATTAAATAAAAAACAAGATATTTAAAAAAATTGCTCTCCTAATTTAAGTATATAGACCAAATAGAACTCAACAATGTAGTGAACTAGAGAGGATAACGCGCCGAAGTTTGATTAACTACCTATTTTTTTGTTGTGCGGGAAATCTTCTATATATCCTTGGAAATGAGTACCAAGTTGCTGGATTCCACCAACCATGCTTTCATGTTCAACCCTTAATGGGACAAGGAAACGTTATTCTAAAGAGCCATGGTCGATCGCCTACCTGCTAAAACCTACCACCAATCTGTCCGAACTCTGTATCGGATATGTTTTTAAAAATGTGAATTCCGTCAACCCAACGTAACCCAATCTAACCTGAAATTGACTGTCTCGACCCTTACTTCGTGGAATATGCTCATATTAGTGTTTTTAAATGAAACTCAAGGTCTCTAGTTAATTCCACAATATAATACAAGTTATTGAAAATTCTAGGGGCTAAATGGTTAGTACTGTGCCTCGGAGGGGGATAGGGATTGTCGACGTCTCTATTCCAATAAAACCCTGAGAAATGCACACTAACAAATCCTACTACCACGTCCACGTCGTAGCCTCTGGGCAATGCATGGCGTACAATGGGTGTACGTTATGTAGCTAACGGTAGAGGGTAAAGGCGAATTTCTGGCGCCTAAAAACTGGAACAGGTCGACTAAGGGAAGAAACCCTGACAGAAAACTTTGGTCCTCCAGGTTGGGGGCTTAGGCGTTAGGTTAGCTACCTATCACTAGTAAAAAAATACTTGTGCTAAACAGTCTAACAACTGCCTCGGAAATTCGGACGGATCAAAAAGTAAACGACATTGGCTACGAAAAAGGATAATGAACATTGGTACTTGGAATGTGAGAGGAATAAGGAACAAGATTGATGAAGTTATTCACGAAGTATCTGCTTTAAACATGGATATTGCAGTCTTGACGGAGACCAAAAAGAAAGGCACCGGTACAGAAATACTAGACAAATATGTGCATATATTTAGTGGTGTCCCTAAATACCAAAGAGCAAGTCGAGGAGTTTCTATTTTGATTCATAAAAAACATCGCCACAAAATTACGGATTTCGAAGCCATAGATGAAAATATACTACGAGTAAACCTAGTTTTAAATCAAAAATCTGTTACAATCTTGGGAGTATATGGTATTTCCGATGACGAACCCAATAACATGAAGGAGGAATTTTTTGAATAGATTAACGATGAAATTATCAAAATTGGAAACCTAAGAGAGATAATTTTAATGGGAGACCTAAATGGAAAAGTCGGAAGAGAACTACAGAGCAAAATAGTAGGCCCATATGGGGAACTGACTAGAAACAATAATGGAGAAAGAATAATAGAAATTTGCGAAAATAACAAACTAAAAATAGCAAACGGATTCTATAAACATAAGGACATTCATACATATTCATGGATACAAATTACAAGAAACTTAAGACTACATTATTATTAGACAAGCCTCTACGATAAAAATAAATGATGTACGAGTGTACAGAGGTGTAACATGCGACTCAGATCATTATATAGTCAAGTCAAAAATATTCTTACCATACAGACGCACGAGAACAAAACCCAATATTGATGTCGAAACAGAGGACATAATAAGAATATCACCCAAACACTACAACTTAGACAGCCTAATAAATGAAAGTACTAAAATGCTGTACCAACGCAGACTAGATAGCAGACTATTGAGTTTAGCAGCTGACCAAACTGTAGAAATTGTTTATGATAATATAATTGCCAGTATGCATGAAGATATAAAACTAGTAGTAGTAAATTGTGGATAAATCAAGAGATAGAAACACTTGCAAAACAAAAGAAGGAAGCTTACGGGAAATGGTTAAGTACCAAACAACCAGATGACCGAGATAAATACCTAGAACTGAAGAGAACGACGAGAAGAACAGTAAATCAATCAAAAAGGGACATGTGGGACCAAAAATGCCAAGAAATAAATACCTATTTAGGAGGCAAAAAATGTACAGAAACATGGAAGTTTATAAACATAGTGAAAACAACAGAAAAGAAAGACACAAATTTACAATTAATCTCTATCAACAGATGGAAACAACATTACGAGACGCTCCTGACAGAAAATAGAGACGAATATATGATAACCACACCGACGGATGTTGTTATTGAAGGCGAAATGATTAAAATCGATAATGATAAAGTGAAGGAAGCTATAAAACACTTGAAAAACAATAGAGCATCAGGACCAGGAGACATTCCGGCCGAGTTACTTAAGAACGGAACGAATAAACTTTTTGAAGCAATAACATGGTGCTGAATACAGGGAACAAGAAGAAGAGGAGCGATCGGGTTCTAGAGCTGGAAGAACCTGCACAGACAACGTTTTTTGCTTAAAACAGATGATAGAAAAAAAAATGGGTACCAATCAGGATGTACATCTCATGTTTATTGACCTCCAAAAAGCATATGATACGGTTCCTGTAAATAAGTTATGGAAAGTCCTACAAGAAACTAATATTAGTCATACCCTAATAAAAGCCTTGAAAAATCTCTACGACCAAACGATATCACAAGTAAAAGTAGGCAATAAATTGTCACCAGAATTTATAGTAAATAAAGGACTACGCCAGGGATGCTGTGTCTCACCCACACTATTTAAAATCTACGTAGCCCGAGCACTAAACCTGTGGAAGAGAAAGTGTAAGAGAATGGGTGTTGACCTTGGCGGTGTCTGTCTATATACCTTACAGTTTGCGGATGATCAAGTCTTAATAGCAAATGACAAAGATGATTTAGAATATATGACACGTAAACTGAAGGAAGAATACGAAAAATGGGGTTTGCAACTTAATACCCAAAAAACTAAATATTTACCTATAGCACAAGAGAAGATGAACATAGAACTGGAAAAGGAGGAAATTGAGGCTTGCGATGAATATACATATTTAGGTGTAACTTTCGACATAACAGGGAAGGACAACAAAGAAATAAATAAACGTATCACACAAGCTAGACGGATAATTGGGTGTTTGAATGGGATATTTTGGAGTAAGGAAATCGGAAAACATAGAAAATATAATATCTACGAAACCCTCATAAAGAGCAGCCTATTATATGGGTCAGAAACGTGGCGAATAACAGAAAACAACAAAAGACGATTAGAAGCTGTAGAAATGGATGTATTCAGAAGATCGTTAGGAATCAGCAGAAGACAAAGAATACGAAATGAGGACGTACGTCTCCAAATGGGGATAGAAGGCTCCTTAATAACGGACATCGAGAGAAAACAATTAGTGTGGTACGGGCATGTTCAGAGGATGGAAGAGAAAAGACTTCCCAAGAAAGTAATGAACTGGATGCCGCCTAATCGTCGAAAACGCGGAAGACCTAGGAAAACATGGAAAGAAGGAATAGCGAAGGCGATGAGCTCACGAGACCTGAGAGAGGGCCAATGGGACGATAGGAAGAGATGGAAGTTAGACATCGGACAACGTCGAAAGACGTTTTAAAACCGATATATATATATATATATATATATATATATATATATATATATATATATTGAAAATTCTAAAAAATTGACAATTGTTTCGATAAATCAATATCATCATTCTGACGATGATATTGATTTATCGAAACAATTGTCAATTTTTTAGAATTTTCAATAACTTGTATTATATTGTGGAATTAGCTAGAGACCTTGAGTTTCATTTAAATACACCAATCTAACCTACTTATCTACTTATGAATATTTAAACTAACCTAATCTAACCTAACTAAATCTCAACTATAAACCACAGGATAACGCGCCGAAATTTGTTCGATAATATTATTGAATCTCACACTAAGAGTGGGACCAAACACTTGCCACCACATAAACTGATCCACTTATTCCGATAAAAATGTTGAGGACATCACCCCGGACGCCTCAAATATTGTTTAATGGACGACCAGTGGCCTTCAACATGGTTCGTGCACACTCCCGTTACCGGATCCACAAATTTTCTGGAATGGTTAACTTCCTTATGTATCTGAGGGGATGCACCTCCCAGATTTTTGAGGCCACTATATCCCCTCCAGCAGTCAGTCCATATTTCAGTACCCGGCAATACGTGACGAGAAATTATTGATTCCAGAGTAGTGGCTGTTTGGTTGGGAACAAATACTACATAGACACGTTTATCCGTGACATCATAGCACTCACTGCTCTGGAATCATGCGCCTCCTATTATATTTTCGTTTGGTCAGCAAGGATTCATCAATTTGCGTGTGACCGTCCCCACCTAAAAAATGTAAACAATTAAAGTAACCCTACATAGAATCGATACCGGTCAACTTTCGTTTAACTGAAATCAGTTATGCGCGAATTGCACAATCTGTTGAATTTTTCCATTTGCGCGCATTTTTCACAATATTTCCATAGCTGTTCTCTCAATTTTTTCATTTGCATATTGTGTATGTATTCCTAATAGTATACCTATTTGAGCACGTATTATTTCATAATAATGTGGATAATCAATTGAATTATTGAGAATTGGATTTCCGTTTGATACACTAAAGCAGATTGATATCGCGAGCGAAGCGAGCGCGCTGGATCGACGTTTCGCAATTCGCACGCGCGAATTGCGAAACGTCGAACCTGCGCGCATTTTTCACAATATGTCCATAGCTGTTCACTCAATTTTTTCATTTGCAAATTGTGTATGTATTCCTGATAGTATACCTATTTGAGCACGTATCATTACACAGATCTTATATTCCGCAGTAACAAGTTCACATTTTGGAGCCTAATTAACAATTCCTCATCGTTTAAATAAATAATCGAATTCAGTTGAGAAACGTTTTTGACTTCCATTTTGACTACCGTCAAAATATTATCATAATACTATAATTTTTTTCCACTTGCGATTACTAACAACCAATCCTATCCCAATAATAAACTCAAAAATATAATAACACTTGTTGGAGAAGTCAAAAATCTAACCTCACTTGAATATTGTTTTTAACATCTGTCAAATTATGAGTGAAAAACTTTCAGTATTTTATGTGAGGAATAAGTAGTCTAAAAATGATGACAGTTATTGTCACTTTTTTGAAATACTCAAAAAATTATGTAAGTGAACAATTTTAAGAAAAGAATGGAATTGTAAAGCCAGTCCCCCCTCCCGATAAAGTTAACAAAAGTATTTATGAAAATTCAGTAATAACTGAGTCTGTAAAAGAATTAATATATTGAATAATAATTGACAAAAAGAGAACCATTGAGCAGCGCACCTGAAAAAATGGAGAATGGTATTAGTAGATGTTTAAAAAATTGTTAAAGAGATGATAACAATTTCACAAGATAAGTGAGTTTATAATTTCGTTATTTGTATTTATCACGAACAAACAGGTCCTTCATAGTTTTTTCCCTATTTCAATTTCTTTAAATATTTGGTGAATGTAAAATAATTTAATTGTTGTAGTTTTTAATTAAGGGTGAATGACAGGCCTGTGGATGAATGTGTTTTAGCATAAAGCTATTGTAAAGTTGCAGTTATCGTTTATGTAATTAAAAGGTAATTTAGGAAGTTTTCATTTAAGTATATTTGTTATTAAAATCAGTTGGGTTTATTTTATTTGCTGAATTTTAAAAACCAAGGATAATTTTAACCGGCACCCATGAATTATAGTAAACTAAATTTCGGCAATTGAAAGGTCGACCCTACTTTAGTGTTGGAATCAAAGAGTGATTGCAACATTAAAATTGGTCCTTCTTCGACGGATACTTGGTTTTGAAATTTTGTACGCTCACCATATTTTTTGCATTTTTGTAGATATTTGATTTGTTTATGGTTAAAAGTTAGTCATACATTGCTCTAGTGTTTTCCACCATTTATTTGCATTTGTTATTGTAAATGTTATATGACTCGTACATTGTAGAATTTATGTTTTTTACTCGCTACAAGTACATTTTGTCTTAATAGTGTAAATCCGTGTGGCAGTTTATTGTTTAGAAACAATGAATATCAATGAAGTTAAAGGGAACAGGACAATAGCTAAAGCTGCTATTACGCGAATAGAAAACTGGGTTAATGTTAACATTGATACCACAGACAATGCGTTTAGTTTAAAAAGTCGAGAAGAACAGTTAAGAAGTGCATTTGAAAAATATTGTCGGGCACAAGATTTGTCAGATATATATTTAACGGTAGAGGAAAACACAGAAAATAGAGAGTTAATTGAAGATAGATATTATGATGTTTTGTCTAAAATTCAGCAAAAGATTAAAGACTTAGAGGATGTAAAAACTCCCACCCCACCAGGTTCATCCTCACTTTTCTCTCCTGTCGCTATCCCCTCAATAGTAAAGTTACCGGAAATTAGAATACAACAGTTTTCAGGTACTGGAATAGAATGGGTTCCATTTTTTCAAATTTTTTCAGCTCTAATAATTGAAAATAAATATCTGACGGATATTCAACGTTTCATTTATTTAAAGACTTATTTGGCAGGTGAACCTTTGAAATTGATTGAGAATTTGCAAGTTACTAATGACAACTTTCACACCGCAATTGAAATTTTGCAAAATAGATATGAAAACAAAACTCTTGTGATAAATAGTCTTTTGGCTGGAATTTTAGACATAAAACCTATACAGAAAGGTACATCTATTACGCTACGTGAATTTTACACCGAAATAAGTAAAAACTATGAAGCATTGAAAAATTGTAAATTAACAGACACTCAGCTTTTGGATTTGATTTTAGTTTACTCATTAGAACGCAAGTTAGATTTTAATAGTAAGAAAAGTTTTGAGTTTGATAGAGATTCAAATGAATTGCCAACACTTAGTGAATTTTTAACATTATTAGATGAAAGATCAAAGTGTTTAGAAAATTTGAAATCAGTAGATAATAATGAAGGTTTTTCAAAAAGGCAAACAAAAACAACACTTTTCAGTGGTGTCAATAATAATAATAATTCTCACATCGGTCAACATAGTAAAAATGGATGCCAATTTTGTAATGACAAATCTCATAAAATTTACTCTTGTTTAAAATTTAAAAATATGAGTTCCATCGAGAAACAAAACTTTGTAAAGTCCAAAGGATTTTGCTTCAATTGTTTTGGAACTGCTCACACTGTTATAAATTGCCAAAGTAGAGGTTGCAATGTTTGTGGTAGGAAACACCACACCCTCCTTCACTATGCCCCTACCACTCAAAATAAAAATAGATTCTCTTCACATCAAAACTCTCAAAGTGAAGATTATCGTTTACAAAATGATGCTCACCCGTCTCAAACATATTCCCACACTTCTCAAAAAAATGCTCAACCCTTACAGTCAGTTTCTCAACAACCCTCCACTAGTTCGTTGTCACATATGACAAACACCCCACCAAGAAATAATTCCTACAACCCATCTTCCTATAGGGAACTTCAAAGTAACCCAAAGAGTTTGAATGCTCTTAATTCACCAGTGATTGCTGAAGATCAGCAAAACTCTTCCAATATGACTCACTCTCTCTCAGCTATAAGTACAAAAGATTCCTCTGTGCTTTTAGGTACTGCTCAAGTTTATGTATATAACTCGCAAGGTCTACGTGTTAAAGCTAGAGCAATTCTTGACCCCGGGTCACAAAATTCTTTCATTAGTAAAAGTTTTGTAGAAAAGTTGAATTATACCCCATACAATAAAAAGTTGAACGTGTCAGGCATTGGATTAAGTGCCACCCTCTCTCACCAAACAGTTGATATTGTCTTTCACTCCACTATTAATCGCTCCAAGTTTAAGGTTTCTTGTTCAATTCTGGAGACAATCACATGTAAGCTCCCCCAAGCCCCAGTGGACAGATCAAAAATAAAGTTACCTCCCAACACTCAGCTTGCGGATCCGGCCTATTTTCAGCCTGCAGAGGTCCATGTTCTCATCGGAGCTGACTGTTATTATGATTTAATGGATGATGGTTTTTTAAGATTAGGAAAAAACTTACCCGTGTTACAAAACACCCTTCTCGGATGGGTGATAGCTGGCAACGCTC
This sequence comes from Galeruca laticollis, assembly GCA_963921935.1. Lineage (NCBI taxonomy): Eukaryota > Metazoa > Arthropoda > Insecta > Coleoptera > Chrysomelidae > Galeruca > Galeruca laticollis. The sequence goes on along the minus strand of OY998177.1, from coordinate 224,171,654 downwards.
CACTTTTACGCTCTCACAAATACTCAAATTATCATGTTGTTACCTACTCATCAGGTCCCGTATCTCCCACCTCTAGTGTAGCAATGCTCACACAAGTAAGTGAGCACTCCAAACTTGAAAATTTAGTTGAAAGATTCTGGAAATCAGAGGAAATTCCAGAAATAACTCATTTATCTCTTGATGAAAAATTATGTGAGGAAATGTTTGTGTCCACTACGAGACAACTCGATGATGGTTCTTATCAAGTAAATTTGCCTCTGAAAACCCCTTGTGAAAACCTCAAATTAGGTCAATCTCTCTACACTGCGAAAAATGGATTCTTGAACTTAGAAAAGAAATTTCAAAAGGATCGCACTTACTTTTTAAAGTATAAACAATTTATTGATGAATATGTTCATCTTGGTCATGGTCAGTATGTCCCACTTTCTGAAACTAATCAAAATGCAGAACCCAAATATTTCTTGCCACACCATGCTGTCATTCGTGAGGACAGTAGTACAACAAAACTCAGGGTTGTATTCGACGCATCCTGTAAAACTAATACAGGCCTCTCTCTCAACGACATAATGCTTAAAGGATATCAAGTTCAGCCTAACCTTTTTGACATTTTGTTACGCTTTCGTTCGTTTAAATATGTGCTCACCTCTGACATCGAGAAGATGTACAGACAGATAAAGATAAACCCCACCCAAACATTTTTGACAAATATACTTTGGAGAGATAACCCCTCACTTCCCTTACAATGCATCGAGTTAGTAACTGTTTCCTATGGAACAAATTCAGCTCCATACCTCGCTACTCGTGTATTGCAAGAAGTTGCGCTGAAACATAAAGTTGAATTCCCTTTGGCTTCCAATATTCTGTTAACCCAAACCTATGTTGATGATTTGTTAGGTGGATGCGATGACTTAAATGACTTAGAAAAATTGTACTCTGAACTGACCACTCTCCTTAAGTCATCCGGTTTCACACTCCATAAGTGGTGCTCAAACTGTTCTCAATTTCTCTCCAGCATCACTAATGAAACTCCAAGTGAATATTGTTTGAATCTAGATAATTCACCCAACAAAGTTTTAGGACTAAAGTGGAACCCTACTTCTGATGTCTTAGGTATTTCAATTCCGCAAGTAACACCTCAAGGTACACTCACCAAAAGAAAAATGCTCGCTATGATTTCACAGTGTTGGGACCCCCTTGGCCTTCTCTCACCTGTAATTGTTATTGGGAAACTTCTTATTCAGAAGTTATGGTTATTAAAATTAGATTGGGATGCAGAAATCACAGACACCTCTCTCCTCCAAGAATGGAAAAATTTATTTGATAATTTACCCTATCTCTCTCAATTGAAAATCCCTAGATATTTGTTTTCGAGCAAACCCATTATTAATGTAGAATTTCATGGTTATGCTGATTCTAGTTCTCTTGCCATGGCATCTTGTATTTATGCTCGCACCCTTTATTCAGATGGATCCGTTTCTTGTCACTTGATTGCCTTAAAATCAAGGGTAGCCCCTCTAAAAGTTTTGTCAATTCCCCGTTTGGAATTATCAGCTATGCTTCTGTTAGCAAAATAATTGAAAGCTCTTTTAAGAATTTTTGAAAACAGATTTACTGTTGCAAAGGTTCATCTATATTCAGACTCAGAAGTTGCACTTCATTGGATTCACTCCCACCCGTTGCGTTGGTCAACATTTGTTGCGAATAGGGTTTCTCAGATTCAAGAGTTAACTTCAGATTGTATTTGGCATCATGTTGGGACTAAAGATAATCCCGTAGACCTCCCTTTTCGTGGAATAACTCCACGAGAAATTATTGATAACTCACTTTGGTGGGAAGGTCCTACCTGTTTAAAGAACCCACTTGTCAATCTCCCAGTTTTTAAACCCAGAAGTCAACCACCAGAATTACCTGAAGAAAAGAAGGCGATCCTAATATCTTTAGTGGAAGCCTCAAATCATGAGTTTTGGGACGAATTATTTAAAAAGTACTCTAGATTTTCTAAACTACAAAGGGTGGTAGCATATTGTCAAAGATTTATTTATAATAAATTTCAATTAAAACCGAAAACAGAAAAATTGATTCGTCCTCTGACAGTTGATGAAATGACTCATTCCCTTCATTGCATTGTCAAGTCACTTCAAAATAAGCACTTCTCACGAGAGATTAATGAAATAAAGAAAAATGGTTGCAAACAAAATAAAAATTTAATTTCACTCACACCAAAATATGATGTAGGAGATGGCTTTCTTCGTGTATGAGGCAGATTAGAAAATGCTGATATCCCTTACAATCAAAAGCACCCTATTTTGTTGCCTTCCCACAATACTGTTGTCTCTCTTATGCTCAAAGATGAACATTTACGTCTGGGACATGCAGGTGCCCAAACAGTACTCTCCAACTTTAGATTGCAGTTTTGGCCTTTAAATGGCTTAAAAGAAATCAAAAAGGTTATTAGAAATTGTCACACCTGTTTTAGATTTAGAGCCCAACCCCAGGAACAGTTGATGTCCCACATTCCTCGTGATAGGATAACTGTCTGTAGACCCTTTGAGAAAGTGGCAGTCGATTATGGAGGCCCTTTCTATTTAAAATCATCTCATTTACGTAAAGCTCCTGTAATAAAAGCATATATTTGTATTTTCGTGTGTATGGTCACCAAAGCTGTACATATAGAGTTGGTCACTGCCCTCTCCTCAGAAGCTTTAATAATGACTCTGAAAAGATTTATTTCTCGTAGAGGAAACCCCTCCCTCATTTTTAGTGATAATGGTACCAATTTCTGGGGGGCCAGAAATCAGTTAAAAGAACTTCACGAGTTTTTTATGCACTCTCACCTCTCTAACCCCATTAAAGAATATTGTGTGAAAAATACAATTGTATTTAAGTTCATTCCACCTCTTTCACCGCACGCATGAAGCTGCCATCCGCAGTTGTAAATTTCATATTGTTAGAATCATTGGTCAAACTTCTCTCACATTCGAAGTTTTTTACACCATTTTGAACCAAATAGAAGCAATCATGAACTCAAGGCCTATTTGTAGTCTTTCAAATGACCCCAATGATTTACAGTGCCTAACCCCAGGTCACTTTCTAATAGGCAGAAGCCTTACTGCTCACCCTGAAAAGGATGTTACAGAAATCCCTGAAAATAGACTCTCCCTGTGGAAACGAATTTCCCAATTGCAGCAGTCTTTTTGGAAACGATGGTCTGTCGATTACCTTAATGGTATTTCTGACGATACGGTGTCACCAAACCGAACATATCCTCTCTGTTCCCAATATAAATTTTTTATAAACCTTATGTCTTCGTAGTCTAGACTCTGTTTTTGGAGCAGTTGTAACAGTGTTGGATGCTTGATGCGATCGAACGCCTTTTCGTAATCAATGAAACACAGATACACGTCTTTTCTTTGGTCTCTACATTTTTCGAGTAAAACCGTTAATCCGAAAGTGCTTCCCGAGTTCCCAGCCCTAATCTAAACCCAAATTGTTCGGGGCTTATATTTTGTTTGAATTTCAAGTAGATACGTCGATGTAATATTTTTGACATAATTTTCAAAGTATTGCTCATTAAGCTAATTAATCTGAAATCGGAGCACTTTCTTGATGTGTTTTTCTTGGGAATCGGTATGAACACTGACTTGAGCCAATCACGGGGGTACATTCCTGAGCTGTAGTTTTTATTGAAGAGGTCGGTGAGTCGTTGGAGATTTTCTTGATCCAGCAATTTTAGCATTTCTGTGTATACATTGTCTGGTCCTGCAGCTTTTCCAGTTTTAGATGTTTTTATTGCTGCGTTTACTTCTGATGGTAAGATATTTGATGTCAATTCATTGTCGCGTTCTAGTTCTGGCTCTGTCCTTTCATCATCGAACATTTCTCGAATATATCTTGACCACTCTTCTTTTATTTCTTCCTGTTCTGTAATTATTTCACTATTTTCTGTTTTAAGAAAGTTGGTCTGTAGGGCTTTCTTTCTTGTTCCTGTGATTTCTTCAACTTTTTTGTATATATTAAACTGGTCGTGTTTCTTTTGTAGGTCTTCTAATTCTTGGCATGGATCATTCATCCATTTCTCTTTTGCGTTTCTGATTAATTTTTGAATGTTGGTTTGGGTTTCTTTATATTTGTCGATGTTTATGTTCATATATTTCCTGCGAGTTTCCATTAGATCTAGAATTTCATTGCTGATCGATGGTTTCTTTGCTGCTGTTGGTTCTTTACTAAGTTTTTCTGCTTGTATTTGGTTAATTGCGTGTTCTAGAGAACTCCATGATTCTTCTATCGGTTGTTCTTATTGCGTTATTGTTCCTTCAATTGCTACGTTTAGTTGTTCAGTGATTTCTCTACAGATTTCTGGATGCTTAAGTTTCTCAAAATCAGGTCTTCGTTGAATATGATGGTTGATCTTCTTTAGTCTTATGAATATTGTTCCCACGACAGGGTTATGATCGGATCCGACATCGGCTCCAGGGTACGTTTTCAAATCACTTATCCCATTTCGGTAACGTTTATCAATTAATATGTAATCAATTTGATTTCTAATTATGTAAGTCTTAGTGTCTCCAGGGGACTTCCATGTGTATAGCCTTCGCTTTGGCAATTTAATCCACGTATTTGTCAAAACAAAATTTTCTTCTTGGCAGAATTCCACCAATAGATCGCCTCGTTCGTTTCTTTCACCCAAACCCCAATTTCCAATTATGCCATCTACTCTCCCTTCTCCTACTCTGGCACTAAGGTCTCCCATAATGATATTGACTTCATTCTTTTTTGTCAACTTTAACAATTGTTTGATTTCTGAATAGAACCTGAGAATGTCATTTTCATGGCTTTCTGTTGTGGGGGCGTATGCCTGGACAATATTGATATCTCTAGGGTGGGCTTTCAGTTGTAATAGTGCGACTCAATCTGATAGTGGTCCAAATGATTTGACAGACTTATTATTTTTGTTATCTATTATAATTGCAACTCCGTTGTAATGTTGCGGATCATCATTCCCACTGTAATACATTGTATGATCTTTTATATTTATCTTTCCTGTTCCGGGCCACCTGACTTCGCTAATTCCGAGTACGTTTACATTCATTCTTTTCATCTCTGCAATTATGTTGTGTGTTTTTCCAGCTGCATAAAGTGATTTGACATTCCATGTACCAATTTTTAGAGGTGTATTGCCATTCTTCAATGTATGTTCATTCTGTACGTTTCCACTTTCGGGTGGTTCCTAGCTTGAAACGCGGGGATTCTTAGCACCCCTTGACCATGTAAGGTCTGCCGCGGACTAGGGGCCTTACATGTATATGAGCTTGCCATAATGTCTTTTCTAGGAATGTTCCATGATCCTTAAATGTAGTGGTTTTCCATTGCCTTCTACATTCTCGTGCCGTTGATTACTGTTAGTAATTTATCCGCCTTTGAGGCCGATTTCTCAACCTCAGGACAAGAGAGTGCCCTTTCCTCTATTGTTCCTCCGCCCGTAGCCGTTGACAAGTTAGAGGTGGATTGCTTATTCCGGCAATCATTCGGTCGTCAGAGCCTCGTCGGTTATCTAACAGGGTGCGCCGGATAACATTATTGTTATCACAAGAATAGGTGAGGTTGATGTTTGGGTTGGCATATTCACAATAGGATATTTAAACTGTGAGGAACAGATGTCTGAGACTCAATTCGGCTTTAGAATTGCTGTGGGGACTAGGGAAGCTCTATTTTCGGTCCAGGTGCTGGTTCAGCGATGCAGGGATGTCAACTGCGATGTCTACGCATGTTTTATAGACTATAGGAAGGCGTTTGATCAAGTACGGCACGCGAAAATGATGGAAGTTTTGCCAAAAACTAGCCTAGACGGGAAGGACCTCAAAATCATCAGAAATCTCTATTGGAATCAGAGGGCTTGTGTCAGAGTAAACAAAGAGACAACAGGAGAGATACAAATATTACGTGGTGTAAGACAGGGATGCATACTATTTCCTGTAATTTTCAACCTGTACTCGGAATGCATTTTCAGAGAAGCCCTGCAAGACATTGAAGCTGGGATCCTGCTAAACGGAGAACGACTGAATAATATAAGGTATGCAGATGATACAGTTATTTTTGCGGACAACTTAACTCCTAATTGACAGTGTTACAACATACAGCCGACAATATGGTTTGGAAACAAACATCAACGAGAGAAAGTTCATGATAATCAGTCAGAACCAAAACACCCGCGGTATTTTGTTGGTGGACGAAACTCCTTTAGAAAGAGTCAACAAATACGCATACTTGGGCACGAACATAAATGTGGAGATCAGATCGCGTATTGAAAAAGCCAGAACAGCATTCATCAGGATGAAGAAAGTATTTACCAGTCACGACTTATAGCTGTCAACGAAAATTCGCCTACTGCGACGTTACGTGTTTTCGATCCTTTCCTATGGGGTTGAATCATGGACGCTTACAGAGTCATTCTAAAATTTCTGTTTTGCTAGATGCTGATGTAATATTTTTTTCAGTTTTCACATTATGGTAAGAGGCATTATCCACAACCAGAACTGATTTCTGAGGCATATTGGGTAATAGTTGCTTCTGAACCCATTCATGAAGTTTGCATGGTTCATGTCATCGTGGTAGTCTCCACTTTTAGAACCTAAAAAAAATAGAATACATTTTATCGAGGCTCACGGGAACAACATATCTTATGAGACATTGTAAATAGTGTTGTCTTATTTCACTGTTCGTCTGTTATTATATGTTATAACAGTAGTATAACTTTCCTATTATATAATGAATATCACCATATTTAAAGAAAGTGTTTCCCTAAATTAAATTGAAACAGGTTATATCTGATATAGTGTTTACAAATATATGTGACAAATATTACTTATAAAATAACATTTTTCAATATATGGTGTATACTAACCTGAAAGTAATATTAATAAGGCATTAGGAATAAATCACAAGTCTCCTCCCCTTTGAAGATGGTTGTTCCAAACCTTTTCCTGTTACATCGTACCATCCCTTGAACTGCACGTGCGAGCTGTGGATTTATATTTCATCTGTATATACAATATTCCAGCCTTCAATTCTATATTAAACAATATTTTCCAAGAAATCAATTCGATGCGAATATCATGCGATTCCATAATCGCCTTTCTGTTGTCTTGTGTGCGCTGCCATCTACAATAAAGTCATTATTTTTAATTAAATACTTGTCACAATAAAACTTACGGTAATTTTAAACCTAACTGTGAAAACCGCATCTTATTATCTAGAAGTGTTTCTTCTCTTTTTGTTTTTAACCAGTTCAGTCTAGCGTGATTCTCCTGACTTTATTATTGCATTCCTCATTATACCATTCCTTACTTGCTTTCAATGTAAATCGCCCTAATGATTGATCTGCGGCGCTAATAATGCTTTCTTTTATGTTTTCCCATAATACTTCGATATTATTTCCATTAACGGTATCTAACTTTTCATTTATTGTCTCTACATATTATGCCTCGCTGGTTTCCGATTTGAAGTTGTCCATGTTTCATCATTTTTTAATGTTGTGTGTATAGTTGGTGTTTATTATTTTCAATTTCTATTTGACTATTACTAAAATATGATCTGAATCTTCATTGGCTCACCTGTATGACCTGACATCTTGTATTAATTTATTCCAATTTTTGGATATCAAAACATGGTCTATTTGCTCTCCTTCTGTCGTTCCTGGTATCATCCAGGTTATTTTGTGTTCTCTCTTGTGTTTGTGTCTCGTGCTTACAATGAAAGTATTAGTTGTTGCTGCCGATGAACAGAGTGTACCACCGCTATTATTAGTGTATTCATGAATAGTTTCTTTTGCAGCTACTTCTTTTATATATTCCTCCTTCCCGATCTTTGCGTTGAAGTCCCCAATTGCATTCGTATATAATTTGCTGTTATATTGGTCAAATTGTATATCTTGAGGTTAGAAAACGGTATTGAATACTTCTAAGAATATGGAAAACATTGGCATATCTATAGTAAAACAAACAAAAACCGAAGAAAAGCAATTAGTCAAGGCTTCTACCAAATTTGCTTGGAAGGGGCGTAAAACTGGCACTGTCTTTGAAACACGTTACTAACCGGAACAAAACTTGCACAGGTTTACTACCAAAATTATTTACTGACACATGGAACGTTGCCACGTTTCATTTTTTATATAAAAACGTGAAATAGTAATCCCTCATTAAAAAAAAAAACATTTTTAGTTAGGAGTGCCATGTGCCAACGACTAGGTATTTTACCCTATAAAAAGTCACTTTTGCAACCAAAATTTATTCACTTTTAAGATTCTAGATACAAAAACTAATGTATCTCATTTTGTTTCAGATTAATCCAAACATCACAGACTGAAATGGATCAATTCACTAAGATATTTATAATTTTCCTCATATTTGTAGTTATTGCGATCATAATAGTTGCGCTATGTAAATCTCGATTCAATAGAGAATTTACATACCAACAAAATAATAGGATACCTGTGCGACACCATATAACAAAGTCTGTACCTAAGTATCGAGTTTACACTCCATTCAACACTATGTATGCAAGAAATCAACATAATCATAATGTTCATCATTTTTTCGATGAGCCTGATCAAATTACTTCCGGAAGGGATCGTACAAGAGAATATACTAACGAAAATGAAGATATGTTTGCATGTGATGTTGCTATTGGTGTTGCTAGCGCTGTGACAGATATATTTAATTCTAGACATAACACGGAAAGCTCCACATTTGATTACGGTGCGAGTGATGAGAGAAATACTTCGTATGATACTGGCGGTCAGACGTATGATTATGGTGTTAGTGACACTAATGATGACTATACTTCTGGTTTTGCAAGTGATGTCGCTGTTGGTTTTGCTAGCGCTGTTGCAGATACGTTTGATAGCGGTGGAGGTAATCAGGAAAGCACAACGTATGATGGTGGAAATGATGAGACAACGTATGATAACAGTGGTGGGGATGACTATACTGCTGGTTTTGCAAGTGATGTCGCTGTTGGTTTTGCTAGCGCCGTTGCAGATACGTTTGATAGCGGTGGAGGTAATCAGGAAAGCACAACATATGATGGGGGAAATGATGAGACAACGTATGATAACAGTGGTGGGGATGACTATACTTCTGGTTTTGCAAGTGATGTCGCTGTTGGTTTTGCTAGCGCCGTTGCAGATACGTTTAATAGCGGTGGAGGTAATGAAGAAAGCACGACATATGATGGTGGGAATGATGACACAACGTATGATAACAGTGGAGGGGATACGACAAATGATGACGGTGGTGGAGAAATTATTGAGGATTAGACATAAGCAAAGCAGTTAACCGCATATAATCTAAATGATACGTACATATTGAACTAAAATTTTAATTCACAAATTAATCTTATTCTATACTTATTATTAATCCAATAATTTGTTATATCGATTTTAATTTTAGTCTATTGTGAAACCATTGTATAAGGATAATATGAATATAGATACATTAAACTCAGCTGTTGCCAGACCAGTGGCCGGGATAACTCCAAATCTTAAATAAATGCTTAATCCTGAGGCGACAGTATGACTACACCACATACTTCTTGTAACCTCAGTCATGGTTCTTGGTAAATTATTACAAACGAGTCGTACTTTTTGATATTGATTTACGATTGCTATGAAAAGCGGTAGGAGAAACTCTTTTCGTGATGTGTTCGAATTAGGATTATTCCCATCGCTATTAACGAATGCGTTTATTCCACATACGTTTAAAATGCTCCAAAAGAGAACCAGGGGCCACCGGCTTGTAGCACGGTTACAATTATACTGAGCATATAAAATATATCCACATTTAGCCTCCTTTGGTAGCAGTTTTTGTTATCATTTAGAGCTTATTGTTCTCAAATCATCCCCATAGTTCATTGTAGAAATAGAGGACAGTTGCCTTGATCGTACCAATTCTCGTCTTTCAATTTATGTAGATCACATACTGCTAGTTGTTATGCCCAAAATTATTGTATAGTTAAATCCATGCTTTCCTCACCTTATAATTTTTTTTAAATGTGATACAAGTTCATTTAGTACTTGAAAACAATAAATTACTAAGGCCCTGCAAGTGGTACAATGAAAGAAACTAGTTGCCTTTATCGCACCAGGTGGCTCCTTGATCATACCCTGTACAATACATATGTGGTTAATAGCGTATGAAATAAATTACAAGTCATAGGCTTATAAAGAGTTACTTTCAATTTATCATAAGATGAACAGTTAATATACAAATACTGTAGATATAAGGAGTATAGCTGACGATCTGTTTCAAATTACAAACTTTCTCATTTACTCGTAAAAGAGTTAAGATATTTCTTCTTTCCTATGAAAAAAATTGTTATTTCGGCAAATTTCCACTAAATGGCACCACTTATAAATGTTTCACATATGCTCGGCACTAAGCTACTTAAGTAAGTGTCTAGATCAGGGGTTCCCAAACTTTTTGACACCGTGACCCCGTTTTTAGACCTAGTATTTCGGCGACCCCCCTATTTTTAAATATAAACAAAAATGAAAAAAAAACACTATTGGCTAAGTTTTATCCATAAAAATACTATTAACTAGTAAAAATAAATACAAATTGTTGTCACTTGAATTGTTTTATAATAATGCTGAAAATTAATGTGCAGAAAATTACTGCAACCCTCTGTCGAGCAGTTTAAGGTAAAATTAATGAGCAGTGGTTTTCTGCAATTGTTTACCGAGGAAACTGTCAGATGCTTTTAATTCTGCTATGACTAACATTTTCAATACAAATGTAGTCTTGTTGCAATTCAACTTAATTGAATGCTAGTTAAAATAAAAATAAACTCTGTTCATTATTTATTTATAATCTTTATTTATTCTGTAATTATTTATTATTTATACGCTGACAAAAATTGTATTTTTGAATGTCCAACTCCAAAAATTTACAACAATTCACATAAACGATTAACAAAACTATATGACCATATGGAGAAAACACAAACTTCAAATAATGTCAAATTGCTCGACACAGGATTGCAGTAACTTTCCGTACACCAATTTTGGGCATAAGAGAAAGTGGGATAACTCACTTCGTGGCACGAACAAGGACAAAGCAATGATGACTCATGGGGCCTAGAATAGACTGCAGTCACAGTTGTCTGCGCGCGCGCACTCTGACGACACGACAGTCTGGCTTCTTGAGTCGATCACTCAACACTGTGTGTACTTTGTGAGTAGTATTGCGAGCAAATACAGTTGGAAAAAGTAGCAATGGATACGTTTTTGAAAAGACTGTCGTCAAGTAGTGATGCTAGTGCTAGTGAGTGCGGAAATACAAAATTCCGCAAATATGACCAGCCGTACATACAATTCGGTTCCACTGAACTGGCAAACAAACCTTAATGTGTGGTGTATAGTGAAGTGTTGTCAGCTGGAAGCATGAAGCCTTCGAAAATGAAACGCCATCTTGAAACTAAACATTTTGCTTTCAAAGACAAACCAGTGGAATTTTTCCAAAGAAAACTAACTGTTACCCCTTCGAAGTCAACAGGTAAACATTACAGATCTTGCTAATGTTAATAAAAATGCTCTTAAAGCTTCATACGAGGTAGCACTTAAGATTGCTAAAAAAGGGAAACCCCATACAAATGCTGAGGAATTAATTCTTCCTGCTGCAATTGATATGGTTTCAAATATAATCAGTCCTCAAGATGCTGAAAAATTGAAAAAAATCCCGTTATCAAATGATACTATTTCAAGAAGAATATGTGATATGGCTGAAGATGTTCGGAACCAGCTAAAAATGCAAATAAAATACAGTACTTTTTTTGCAATTCAGTTGGATGAGTCAACAGATGTTGCCAACTGTGCTCAGTTTTTATGCTTCATCCGGTACGATTACGGTGATGCTATTCATGAAAATATTTTGTTTTGTAAGCCCCTGCCGAATAATACAACAGGTGAAAGTCTTTATAAGGTGTTTGTCGAAGCAACCGAACCTTTTGAATTGGATTGGAAGAAGTGTGTGTCAATTTGTAGTGATGGAGCAATGGCCCTTACGGGAAAGAAGAGTGGCTTGATTGCCAGGTTGAAATCATTTATACCGAATGCAAGCTGGATACACTTTTTTTACATGGGCAAGCTTTGGCAGCTAATAAAATGCCAGATGAATTACGACAAGTGTTAAATGAAGATGTCAAGATAGTGAACTACATCAAAAGTCGCCCGCTGCAAAGTAGGTTGTTTAATAACTTGTGTGAAGAGGTAGGTGCCTTGCATAAACATCTTTTTTCTACTTCCGCTACTAAAACCGCACTTTAAACACGGGTTTGACATGCACACAACGACTCTTTAAACACTAGTGTTTAAAATGCGAAAAGTCACATCTCGTTTATCTTTTGTTTTTTAAACGTCAAATCAAGTGTATCTTTTGTATGTTAAATTTCATGCTTCTTGATAATTTTGTTATTCTGCGTCATTTGATTTATCAGCCAGCTGTCAGTCTTCGTCCGTCATGAAATGAATATAATTCAAATATAATATAATGTTTCCCTTCCCACGGGCGAAGAAAAAGTATAGTAAGCACCTCGTGTTAAAAACGTCTTTAGTCACTCGTTTCACAAGGAATTCGTTCCGCTTCGCTTCACTCGTGCCTAGTAAAACTCGTGACTAAAGTAACCGTTTTGACACTTGGTACTTAATATACTATTATTTCATACTGAAGTACGGTGGCTATCCCGTGGTAATGTATTAAGCAGGCTGTTTGGATTAAAGTCAGAAATGTTGTTATTTTTGGTTGATAGTAAACCCGAACTTTCCACTTTTTTCAGTGATGAAAAGTGGTTGGTTAAGCTTGCTTATTTGGCTGACATCTTCTCTCACCTTAGTATTTTGAACTTATCCCTACAAGGACCAGACAAAAATATGCTATATGCTCAAGACAGAGTAAATGCATTTGTAAAAAAACTCAGTGTTTGGAACGCAGGAGTTAAGAAAGAAGATTTTGAAAATTTTACACTAACTCGAGAGTTTATAGAGTACCTGTTAAGTATTAACGCTACATCCCCTGACACTTCATCTCTCTCCTTACTAGTATCTTCTCATCTCGAAGGTTTGATTGAACAGCTGACAGATTACATTCCAAATAAGGATACGAGTGGGGTTTTGTGGGTAGTCAATCCGTTCAGTGATCAAGTCGTAACAAAAGCTGAGCTAACTGCTCGTCAACATGATCAACTGATCGAAATTTCAAGTGATCAGTCAGCAAAACTCACTTTTAACAGTGCTTGTATCGACAAATTTTGGATAGGTATTAAAAATGAATACCCAGAACTGTCCACAAAAGCATTACAGACTGTGATGCCATTTTCTACGTCTTATAACTGTGAACAAGGTTTCTTCATAATGGTGAATATCGAAACAAAATCAAGAAATCGTTTGACCCTGGAAAATGACATTCTTTTGTGTATAACAAAACTCAATCCGGACATAGGAAAATTGGTTAATTCCAAACAAGCTCATGTTTCCCATTAAATAGTATTAGGCCTTTTTCAACTTGTATGTGTATTACAAATTTGTGTAGCCTATAAATTTTGTTATTAATAAAAACTACAGCTATGACTGATTTGTTTTTTTCCTCCTTATCCCGCGACAACCCTGGACACATCACGCGACCCCCCTGGGGGTCGCGACCCACAGTTTGAGAACCCTAGATCTAGATAATAAGAGAGCGGTAGGGTGGGGCTAGTATTGCTGATGCTCTGTTTCAAATTACAAACTTTCTCATTTCCTCGTAAGAGAGTTAAGATATTTCTTCTTTACAATGGAAAAAATTGTTAGTTCGGCAAATTTCAAATAGATGGCACCACTTATAAATTTTTTACATATGCTCGGCACCAAGCTACTTAAGTAAGTGTCTAGATAATCAGAGAGTGGTAGGGTGGGGCTAGTATAGCTGACGCTCTGTTCAACACATTCCCTAACTTTAGTTGGAAAGTTATGCCATCTTCATACTGAGGTCAAAAACTTTTCAGACAATCCTTATACAATGGTAAAACTATTAGATAAGAAATTTTGAAGTGTCCAAGTGTAGTGCGCTAGGTCATTTAGTTAAAATTAAAAATTTCATCTAGGATGAATATAGAAAAAAATGTTGATGGTTGCTAAGCGGGAATCGAGGTTGGTTGTTGATTTGAAAAAAAATTGTTCCCAGATTTCTAAAGAGATTATTAAAATGGAAAAATTCAGAAGAATCAAATAATATTATGATAAGAAATCTAAAGAAAGTAGATAAATTTTGAAATATAAGAAAAGCTGTAGAAGAAATTCTTAAATATGAGTAAAATCAACTATTAGTGGATATAGATTAAATAAGGAAGAGAAAAAGTATTTGATCACAATACAAGTAAATATAATAAAACATTACTCACTGGAACTACGGAAAAGCAGTCTTCGGTATCCAGAAAGGAAGAACTAAATTTCGGTTCAGTTCATTACTATACATAATGTAATGTTTTTCTTATTTATTTAAACGTTTTTATTACGGGTGGGATAAATTTTAAACACACGGTATGGCTACTTACTAATTTATTTAAACACTAAACTAATCACTAACACTTAATTTATATATACTCAGTATATTCACTTAAACTAATTAAATGAACACATAACTAATTTATATTTACTGTTTGCTATTTTGGTGTGTTTATTTCCCGAGATCACTTTATCAACTAAACTCACTCTTCCTGATCAGTCCCTTATATACTAAAGTCGGTTTTACTAGTAAATTCTGCTTACACAGTCACGAATAATTTTTCTGGCCTTTTCTAGATAACTCTGGTCACAAAAACAATGTTTACATAAGATAGTCGTAAACTCGTAAACAGTTTTTTATAACTGCATATCCGCCATAATTTTAACTTTTATACCTGGCTTAGACAGAGTCGGTTTTAGGGACTATACCAGTGTGCTGTTTCGTAACATTACCCCCTCATTAAATGGAAGTTCCTGCTGGAACTTTTGTGTAGCCGAGACTGAATGTTTGAATCGGCAACTGGCCTTATTTCTACACTTTCCGATCTTATGGAAATATCAGGACACCGTCTTCATCGGATACTGATAACGGGGGTTGTAGCTGCAAATTAATATCTGGACACCGGTATCTTGAAAGATAATCTCTACCATGTTCCTGATGATTCGCCAATCCAACTGGTTACTCGCTATCTTAGGCATAGCCAGTTTCTTCACGTTGGATTCCAACACATGGTCTCGGAGGTTTCGAAGTGCTTCCCACACATCGCGGTAGGTAGATCGATCTTGGAATTCATTTTTAGTTGCCACGTAGAAGACGTACCGCGAATTATGTTTCAGTTTCACTGTCTTGCCAGGGGCTGGAATCTGGTCTTCAAGTTTTTCTAATTGCCCGAACTTCTTTCGAAAGACGGTTGCTAACCCTCGTGCGTTCTTGATACGGGAGGGGATGTTGTATGCCAGTAAATAATCTTCCGGGAGAGTGAACAAATCTTGTTGTTGTTCCGAAGTGACTCCATATCTAGCTTTCCCGGTACCTCCATACGCGCCCATAAATTCATCGAAGGTGGGGTCAGACACATCTCGAATAAGGTTTACTCCTTCCTCTATGTCATGGTCTCCGTCGAATGGCGCTAGTCGGTTTTGGTGAACTACTTTTGGTTTTCCGTTGGGGATCTTGCTTATGCGATATAAAACATCATTGATCCTTTTCTTGATTAAGTATGGACCTTCCCAGGATTTTTGTAATTTTGGAGAAAATCCTTTTCTCCTCGTCGGGTTGTGTAACCATACTTTGTCCCCTTCTTTAAAACCGCCTTCTGTAGCCTGCGTGTCGTACCGACTTTTCATTCTGTCGCTGGCAACTTGAAGATTTGTTCGAACTAATTCATGAATATCATCAAGCCTTCTTCTCAATTGACTTACGTAGGCTTCGCCTGCTAGATCTTCTCCAGGCTGGCAGCCAAATTCCAGGTCACAAGGAAGCCTCATTTCACGTCCAAACAGGATTTTCGCTGGTGTTTCACCCGTGGACTCATTGACAGCAGATCGATAAGCCAATGCGAATAGGGAAAGATACTGGTCCCAATCTCTCTGATGGCTGGATACTACTTTGGACAGGTATTTTCCAATAGTCCTGTTCATTCTCTCGACCATTCCATCTAACTGTGGATGTAAAGCTGTTGTCCTGGTCTCCTTCATTCCCAGCTTGTCGCAAATCTCCTGGAATAGATGGCTTTCAAAATTTCTTCCCTTGTCACTGTGGACTTCCAAGGGTACTCCATATCGGCTGATAAATTCCTTCACCAATACATCCGCGACAGTTGTGGCCTCTTGGTTCGGGATAGCGTAAATTTCCATCCACTTTGTGAAATAATCCATTACAACCAGTATGTACTTGCTACCATTTTCTGTCGTCGGAAATGGTCCAGCGATGTCTAAAGCAATCCTTTCGAAAGGGCTTCCAACATTGTACTGTTTCATGAGTGCCTTTCTCTTGCGATGTGGTCCATTACTCGTAGCACAAGTCGTACATTTCTTACACCAGTCCATCACATCGGCGGAGCTGTTCATCCAATAAAACCTTTCACGGACTCGCTGAAGGGTTTTCTTCGCTCCCAGATGACCTCCCGATGGACTGTTGTGTAACTTCTTCAGTACCTCAGCTACTCTTGTTCTCGGGATAACTAGCTGTCTCCTCATCACAGAATCATCATCGTTTTCAAGGATTCTTCTCAACAGCCCTTCTTCCAGGACAAGAGAGTCCCACTGAGCCCAATACGCCTTGAGTGTCGGTGAAAATCTTGACACTTATTGCCAGGTAGGTCGCCGATTTTCTTCCTTCCATTGCCAGATCATCTTCAGGTGAAGATCATTCTCCTGATCTTCTCTGATTCTGGTGGGTGACCATTCTTCATTGACTACTGTAATTCTTGAAACTGCAACTTCCTTAGATTTCGACTTATTGCATTGTGAATAGTCTACAGGGCATGGCCGTCTAGGCAAGGAGTTGGCTTTTTGGTGATTCACATTAGCTGGATGTTCACCCCTGTCTGATTTCCCCTGTGTCTGGAGCTCTTGGGTTACAGGAGTCTTAGGGCGCTTAGACGGACTGCGTACGTGTTCTAGCTCGCCACACTTCCGGCATTTGATCTTCTTCGGCCTCTTGTCTGTCATGCCTTTCACCAAGTTGATGATCTGGTCAAGTTTTCCATCGTCATCTTCTTCCTGCATGGTCCTACCTTTGCGCGAGCCCTTCGTGGCTGCTTTGTATTTAAGAGGTTTTTGGTTTGCAGGAGTCGTAGGATGCTTACACGAACTGCGGGCATGCTCTAGCTCGCCACAATTACAACACCTGATTTTATTTGGCTTCTTGTCTACCATTCCATTCAACAAGTTGACGATCTGGTCAAGTCTGTCATCGTCACCTTCTTCCTGTATGGTCCTACCTTTGTTGTATCCCGAAGCCATCGTGGCTGCTTCATATTCAAGAGCAGCAGTCAATGCATCCACCAATGTTTTACTTTTTGTGATTGCTTGTAAAGTAGAATTTGTTTGCGTATGTCGTGGATGATCCTCCAAAACAGGAGAAGGATGAGTTTAGTTACTATCCCCAATGACGATGTTAGGTATGTGTATGTTATAATGTTATTTAGTCAAACCAAAGCATTATATTATGCTTGCCAAACCCATAATCAAAGTACTGTTACTTTTAACAGCCTAAATATATAAAAAATTTCTGCTTTTCAGTAACATTTTATGTTTGGTATGTCTACAATAAGTGAAAAGAAATATATAAACATTTTTCTTGTCAAACAAAAGTAAAACATATATGTATTGTTGTCAGGGTACGGAATCATGTACATGTACATTTCCAAAATATATTATATTTAATATACTTTTATAGATCCACAGGAAACTTCTGTTGTAGGCACCCATTAGAAACAGCTTACTCTTAAAAATTCTCCAACAACTTCCACTCAAACTCCTGCTTCCTCAAGTTCTGGACAACACGGAAAAGCAAGGTGAAATTAGTGGTTATGACTGGCTCTAGGGAAACGAAATTTTGCAAAGGAAACCAGAGAAAATAAAGAAATATGCAACCTGGAGGACTTCTAAGAAATGTGTGAGACATCTCTTGAATAACTTGGCATCAATTGTAAAAGCGCAAGTACTACTGAAAGGCAGAGAGCCTCTAGGTAGAAGGAATACAACTTTATGATTAAATTATTAGTCTTCCAACTAAACGAAACCTGCAAAGAATCACCAAAAAACTTGCTTGCAACCCTGGTTTAGGTTACGATTCAAGCTTCAGACAATATCCAATGGTAACAAACAGTATACCATATGTATTGATGGGATGTCACTGAAAAGTCATGTCTTCTATAGTACTGCATGAGATGAAGATACTGGACTGATTGATATTGGGACTGGATGAAAAGACCTTTGTCCTGCATACAATGAACTCGTAATTATGCAAAAGGCTGTAAGCGAACTGGAGGCAAACGCATTTTGTTGTGGGTACCAAATTAGCAGTGAAGGAGTTTCACCCTATCATTGAAACATGCATACTAAAGTAGGGGAGCCGAAGTTTGCATGTTGATGGTCTCTCAAGTGATATGGGGTGTTAGTTCATTGAACTAGCCGATTCCTTTTTAGTAACTCCTGATAATCCAGTATTCACAGTAGATGTCAAGGAGATTATTTACTTTTTTGACTCTAGTCACTTAATTGAAGCTACAAGAAATAATTTGAAAAGAGATACATTTTGTTTTGATGGCAAACCAACATCCTGGTCATTTTTAAAGTAGTAAGAAAGAATTAGCGGAGAATATTTTAAGCGAAAACACTTACCATTCTTTTGAATGCACTTCGATACGGTAAGATGACGAACTCAACAATAAGTAGATGAATTAAGGGCTGAACATCAGCGCGCATTGACTTAAATATCCAAATGAAAACGAACTCGACAACCATTGACAAGAAATATTATTCGATGTTACGAGGGGTAAACGAAATTTACGTTACTCTTTCATCGACGAGAAATATTACGAGTGGTGAACGAAATTCACGTTACATCACTTAGTCGGTGAGTGGGAGCGAGTTCTATGAGATATCCGGGATGTTCTAAAATAAAATGAGCGCTAGCCAGGTCTCTCCTCGGCCAAAATGTCCTATTCTAAACCTAGCAAATGCATAAGAAAGAATGAAGAAAACAGGTATCTAAACTTACCAACGTGTTTATTGTCACTGTAATTAGGTAACAACCAAAAATTATTAAATGACAGACACTGAATTTTTCTTATCAAATGAAATGTTTCTAATAATTCATACAATTTCGAAAGATGGGTAAAAAAAATTGAAAAGTGACTGGACTATAACATCTGTCAAGTCATTGAGTTAGCTATTAACCCTTCAGTGGTGACGCATGGAGACAGAGACCGCATGCATGAATTATCACCAATAAAAATTCTTGTGG
Source organism: Galeruca laticollis (assembly GCA_963921935.1). Classification (NCBI taxonomy): domain Eukaryota; kingdom Metazoa; phylum Arthropoda; class Insecta; order Coleoptera; family Chrysomelidae; genus Galeruca; species Galeruca laticollis. Next base: position 224,152,149 of record OY998177.1, on the reverse strand, counting down.
GTGGGGTGGGAGTCTCTCGCGCTATGAGTGTATCCGTGACGGGTCGACAAATATTAGTGTGTATGGACTGTTTATGCTGATCAGTAGTTTAACGTGTGTGCTTATTTACGGTCGCGTAGACGGGGTCATCACTGATCTAACCGAAATTTTACTTTGGTAATTTTTTTTAATTAATGCGTTTTAATTATTTTTTAAACATCCTCGTTATTTTAGAACAATGGCAAGCTACGAACAGGAGCAGAAAAGACTTGAGAAGCTTATGAATGATGTTTTCAATTATGAGGAGGAAGAAGTAGCGCCCGAAGATGAGAACGAAGAGGAGGCAGATCATGTTGACGTGAATTCAGAGTCTTCAGATACTGAACAAGAGTTTGATAATGAAGAGGAAGATTTAGCGGAATCTATTGGCCCACATTTTATTGGCAAAGATCAAAAGACAACTTGGAAAAAACACTATGTCCCTTCAAACTTTAAAACTAGAAGTAAGAATATTATAAAAATGAAGTTTCCTTCTGTCGCTGCTGGACTGCGTGACCTTCAAAATCCATTGCAAATTTGGCGTTCATTTTTTGACGACAGCATTATAAACCTTATGGTGAGTCATACCAATGAATACCTGCAATCTGTAGCAGAGAATTACGGGCGAGCAACTTACACCCGACCAACTAATAAAGTAGAGATCGAGGCGTTATTGGGATTGCTGCTTCTAGCTGGAGTGAAAAAATGCAATCATCTAAATGCTGAAGACCTTTTCAAAACGAATGGTACAGCTCCAAATATATTCAGAGCTACCATGTCTCTTCAAAGATTTCGAATGTTGATTCGCTTTCTCCGCTTTGATGACATAGAGACAAGAGAAGAACGTCGTACAATGGACAAGTTAGCTCCAATCAGAACTGTATTTGATAAATTTGTGAGTAACTGTGAACAAAATTACAATATGTCGCACTATGTAACAGTTGATGAGAAATTGGAGGCTTTTAGGGGCCGGTGCCCATTTCGACAATACATGCCAGCGAAACAAAACAAATATGGAATCATAATTTTCGCTCTATGTGATGCGAAAATGTTCTATACATATAATTTGGAGGTCTACGTTGGAACTCAACCAGAAGGACCATTCTCTCTGGACAATAGCGAAATATCCATTGTTCAGCTGCTATGCGAGCCTATCTATGGTTCTAGGCGTAATGTTACGACTGATAGATGGTTTACTAGCGTGCCATTAGCTGAGTATTTGTTGCAGGAACAACTCACAACCATAGGTACAATACGCTGTAACAAAAGAGAACTGCCACCCGAAATTGTTCAGCGTAATAATTCTCGTGCTACTGGAAGCAGCATGTTTGGGTTTGGAGATAATTGTACGATGTTATTGTACCTACCTAAAAAAAATAAAAACGTTCTTCTGATTTCGACTTGCCACGATGATGATAAAATTGACGCTGAAACTGGGAAGCCAGAAATAATAGTGGATTATAACAAGACAAAAGCGAGGGTGGACGTGGTTGATCAACTTTCTGCCAACTATAATTGTGCACGACACACACGACGGTGGCAGATGGCTGTGTTTTATAGTTTATTGAATATATCGGGTATAAATACTCAAGTGATACATGTTGGAAACACCGGAGAGACGATTTTGAGACGAAAATTTCTTGAGGGTTTAGCACTAACTCTTATTAGTCCTCATCTAAAGGTTCGAGATCAATGCACCAACCTTCCAAAAACTATCCGCCTAAGAATATCAGAAATCTGTAAAATACCATTGCCGGAGGAGGAACAACCGGAGAGGCGTCTTCTAGGAAGATGTGCCGAATGTGGTTATAAGAAGAATCGAAAGACGAAGTATTGTTGCAGAAAGTGCAATAAGTTTCTGTGTTTGGAACATGTTGGCATAGTGTGTAACAATTGTTTCGATATTTTGAACAATGTGGAATAAAAGGACTTTTATAATATGTTTTAACATTTCCAGAATATATTTCTATGAATTTAAAAGCTTAGTTTTCTTAAGTCACTACTGAAGGGATAAGTAAAAAAAAATATTTGAAAAATAACTGGGCTATACAGAGCACTGAGATATCAGTAAAACATGTGAACTAATAAAAAAGACGCAAAATGGAATATAACTGGGCTATACAAAACACCAGTTATCAGTTATACATGTGCTTCACAAAATACGGACGATGATAGAATGAAAAGCTAGGCGCTCCCGCGAAAACCTAAGAACTTAAAGACACAACCACTGCGCGCTGAATGCAGTTGTACTTATACTGTTTTCTAGTAGAAGGTAGCATATAAAAGAAAACTTTAAGTAATAAACCATTTCTTTCTCTATTCTCGTGAAGATGGCAGTGTCAAAGAGCTTAAGCTGGGCTGTGATCTGTGACGACATGAATTATGACTAATAGAAGCAATGGTGTATAAAAGTAGAAGAAAAATATTCATTTTGAAATCATTTTTATAGCAAATGTGTTTGCAGTATTTTATAAATAGTTGTTATATGATCTGTGTTTGCAGTGATAATTTTTTGCATGGACAAATTATATATTGTTTTTTGGATATGGATAAAAACTATAAACTCCCTTTAAAAATAAGAAAATGTTGTGTTCCGGGTTGTGACAATCGCATGGGTAAAATGCATCGCTTTCCAAAAACTGCTCCGAAAGTATATGGAATGTGCCTAGAAAATATACGTCCACAGAATTATGATATGAATTCCGTGGAGGAAGTATATAAAAAATATATGTGGGGTGTGAAAAGCACTTTGAAAGAAGTTATAAAGTTGCAGGTACGAAAAGGGGCCTTACTCGTGACGCAGTACCAACGTTACATTTTGCCAGTAATCTGGATCCTACCACTGGATCAAGCTGGAGAAAAGGTAGATATTTAAAATACTCTACAGAATGTTATTGGGTTTTATTGACCACGAACAAAACTTTTCTTTTTTGTATTAATAGATTGTTAGTATTAACAAAGTCGTCTATAACATGTTACATTCATTATAATGATCGTATTATTCTGTGAACATTTTATGTTTTTATACATATATAAGTTTTACAGACTTTATCAGTTTTTAAGGATACTATCATGTACGAATTGTTTTGAATGCTTTGTGTTAGTTTTTCGGAGCTAAATAAATGATCTACACTCAAGAACAAGTAAAGTGTGCAATAACACTTGAAAACGGCTATACCTATTTCACAGTTTTGACTTGTTATACATATCATGTGCTAGATCTTGTTATGAAATCATATTAATAATTATAGTAACAGAGTCATGTTACAAATTCCGCTTGTTTGCCTATAAGAAAGATGACTTCCTCTATCTTGGGTGTCATAAATGAAGGGAGGAGATTTTTATTCAAGGCATTCAGATAAGAGCCCTGTTTATCTTCTTTACATCTTTAAAATGTCCAAGCGTATCTTGCCCCAGTAGTAAGTTAACTGTTTAAAGTAGGTATAGCCTTTGTAGTGGAAATACAAGAATCGAATCTGTGGGGGCTGAAATGTCACTGTAACTAACAGTAAAAACGTGTTCTGTCGACGTTGAATATATTCAAACTTCCTGACAGCACAAGCCAAATGTACACAAGCTGGATCCTATTAGTATATTTTCTCTGTGGACTGCTGGGAAGTTTGAATAAGTTTAACTTTTATGTAAGCTCAACATTTTGAGGTGGCCACACCATCTTTTCAACGTTAATATATCTTAATTATGTAGGCTGAACTATAGTTTTTATTATTCTGTATACTTGTTGCAATGTGAACATTTTCCGTTATAATTATTATTTATATTTTTGTCAGTGCAAAAAATGTTTCTATATTTTTAGTTGAAATAAATTTTACTCCTCAGCAACAAGAATTGCCGGACACAGTTCAGTGAGATGGTACAATTAACTTCAACAGATAGGTTCTTTTGTATTGTAAATGTAAAGAGTTGTTTATTCTCAGAAATGCAGACAGAGTTTGTTTCATGTTATACATTCCCAGACTTATACATTTTTTAATGGTTTCATTATTTTTTTGCATGTATGTATGTATATGTGAATAAAGGAAGCTCCACAGTAGGCCTGCCTTTGTCTGGGGTTGTCTAAGGTAACAAAAAACTTGGAGGAAAAGTAATAATCGTAATGATATCAAATATTCTTTCTATCCATTAACAATTATTTTTAATTGCTATTGTTGTTTGAACCATTTAACAGTATTTTCCCCTATTTAACCCATTACATACCAGTGATGTATTCACGCAACGCCTTAAATTATATTTTTTGTAGGATAGCATAACATATTTATGAGATCATTTACATGACATTAAGACTATAATTGAACTAAAAGATATTTAGTTTAATTAAGGTATTGTATAAAGGTTCACTAAAACTTTTATTACTTTATCATTATTTCACCACTCGATGAGTAAGGGGTTAATATTGCACAAATAAATTACTTTAATTGTTATTGAAAGTGCTAAACATTTTCTCTTGATTAAATAGCTTCTGTATGTTTATTTGTAGCATCGCTTAATAGTTGAATCTATTTAATGTAATAACTTTAGATTCTTTTTAGATTAGATATAAAATAAAATATATGTATCTATAATTTTTTATGTTCATTATTGTACTTGTAAATGTTTTTAATGTATCTGTAATAAAAAAAAACATGAATTTGTATTAATAAATTTATAAATAAACCGTGTTTTATTCCACCTTCACTTCAGGGTGTAAATTTATTATACATTCAAAAATGAGGCAGTTAATAACAAATGCATTTAGTTGGATAGCACTTTATTGCATTTTTTCTCAATTTTGATTGTATAATGGTGAACTACCTATATTTCTGTTGTACCTCGCAGGTAGTAAATTACATTTGATTCTAATTCTGAAAGTTCGAACCATGTTCTGTGGTTTGAGCTTTAGAATTTGAATCTAATGTAATTTACTACCTTCGAGATACTGGCAGAACATTAAATATCCGCTTCTATTTACTGCCAGATGGCGGCAGTATAGAAAAATGGAAAATGAAAATCTTTTTAAGAAGTCTACATTATCGGCCTATTTAGAGACACAACCGCTGCAGTAATTGTCGCATTAGATTTCATGCTCGATAAGAGAGCACTTTTCATTCTATCCTCGGGTCTGTTTTCTGTGATGTGCTTACACTTAGCTAGGATATAACATACGTCATCAACGCAAAAAATAATAATACAAACCTTAATTCAGGGGATAGATTTAGTACCAAGGCGATCTACTTTCACTCAGGTTGGATGTAATTCAACATGATAGGTTAGTTTAGAAAAGTTATATGTTACATAAAAGAATATATATACAGGGTGCGCCATTAGTGTGATAAAGTTCGATATATCCGTTATTATAGAAGATACGGAATAAATTTACTTACGAAAATTGTAGACATCTGTACACTTCAAATTTCAAAATTATTTTCATTTGTACTGGGTGCTCCCTATCACCAGGGTGAAACAAACATACCTTTTTTTTAATTGAGACACCCTATATATTATTCCAGATTCAGATGGGACTCACCTTCTCCATACTTACAAAGTAAGGTTTCATATAAGTATATAGGGTATTTCAGAAGTTATGCCCAATTGAACGTAAAAAGCATTGTGAGTTCAACGCCTGGTATAGTTCAAACTAAACAATTTGACATCAATATTTTGCAGCCATAACATTTTATTATTGGTCTAGTTTATAACACAGTATCAATTTTTGGATATCACATCATCTGAATACAGGGCGAGCCAAGAGTCGAACACATGCTTTTCACTATTTTTTCAAATTAATCACCCTCTATTTCATTTCAAAAAGTGAAAATACACCGTATAAGCTTTCATTCTCATTTGGCATTCCCTATACCTGAAATCATTAATTTCTAAGATATTGTCAATTTAATAACAAAAAGGTTTTTAAAAATCATTCAATTGTAACAAGTTTACTATGGAATAATGATAAGTATTGATTAGTAGCATGTCATTCAACAAACTTCTGAAATTTTGTGAAGACTCATTTACTACTATTTGAAATGAACTTTCCTGTTGAAGAATTAACGGACATGGTTTGGGTTTTGGGAGAATGTAGTAGGAATTGTTTATTATCAATAAGACTTTACCAAGAGCGATATCCTGCACGAAGACAACCCATAAAAAGTACGTGGGGAAGGTTTCAATCGTACAGGTTCAGTACTTCATGAAAAACATGAAAGGACAAAAACTGCAGTTACTGAGGAAAAGGAATTTAATTAAACGCTGGTAGTTGCGGACAATCCTCATGATAGTACTCGTGAAATTTCGCACCAACGGGATATCAGTGTAACGTCCGTCCGAAGAATACTGCATATAAACAAGATGCATGCATACCGCATTCAGTTACAGAGTTACTCGACAAAGACTTTCGTGAAGAGTTCCTTTTTGCGAGTGAGCTCAACAACAAATACATAATCAGATCGATTTCTTTAATTTTGTCCTTTTTGGAGATGAAGCAACGTTTCATAAGAATGGTACCATGACATAATAGACATAATTTCCATTACTATTCCACAAATAATCCCTATCTTACATCAACTCGAAGTCAAACTAGGTGGTTTCTGAATGTTTGGGGTGGTATAATTGGAGACCACGTAATTGGACCACATTTAGTCGATGGAAGAGTGAATGGTCTAGTTTATTTAGACTTTCTATAAAATAATTTACCATTACTGTTGGAAAATGTTCCGCTCAACATTCAGCAAATAATGTGGATTTTACACGATGGAGATCCGGCACATCCCACTGCTTCAATTCGCAATCATCTGAATACCCATTTCTCTGTCAGATGGGTAGGAAGAGGAGAACCCATTGCATGGCCACCTCGATCACCAGATTAAACTAAACTAAAATTGACTTTTTCATGTGAGGTTATGTAAAAAACCGTGTTTACCAAATACCGTCAACTACACAGAACGATATGAAGGAAAGAATTCGAGAAGTATTTCAGATTATTAATGTAGAAATGTTCAGAAAAATAAGTCGATCTTTTGAAGATCGACTGCAATGTTGTATTGACATTTTGGGTGGTTATTTCAAACATATGGTATAGAATCAATTATCAATTCACCATTCATTTGACTGATGTTTTGTTATTTTTGTAAAAGCATCTATCTGTAGGGTACTCTCCCCTATGATAAGAGTTGGGGGTCGATTAAAAAATGCTGATTTGTATTTCGATAACAAATACCCAATTGTTTTACCCACAAAATGCGACTTAGCTTCCCTTATTGTAAGATATTTTCATTTCAAATACTTATATGCCGGACCACAAACTTTATTATCTATTAACCGACAGAATTATTGGCCCATACAAGGTCGTAATACAGTTATGGGATTTTTAAGAAAAAGCGTCATTTGGTTTGAAGTTTTATCTTCCTCTGGCGTAAAAAAATGAGCGATCTCCTGCATTCCGAGTACAACCTTCTAGAATATTTTCGATACTTGAAGTAGATTACACAGGTCCGTTCTTAATTAAAAATAGTTTTTTGAGAAATACTTAATCCATAAAGGCATTGTTCTAAATTAATCCTTTTTACTTGGGCTAATTAGAGGGAATGTAGGTTATCTGGTCAATCGAAGGACCACTACGGTTGTTTTTCACTGATGTAAAGCTGAACCGTAGAATGAAATTAAACACTTATATCACGTTATGAGTTATATTATCATGAACATATAATTTTATTTAATTTTGCGTCGACAATTAAGACTTCACTGTTATTCACGCGATAACTGAGAGTATTTTGCACATACTATGATGATTTATGAGATGACTAAAGCTTAAGGACACATGTTTGTTCCCGGTAGGAAAACGCCGGTTGCTCTTCTAAACTGAGTACCTTCGTGTACCACGTTCAATGATGAAAGAGAGTGAATGTAGGGTATATGGCGTATTTGGAGACGTAGGATCGAGGAATGATCCACTTGTTCGGGTCTAACCAATGGGATAAGAGTATTTTGAAATGTAACGTTCAAACACAAGTGAAATTACCAGTTGGAGATATGTTTTTTTTGGGGCTTGAAACGGTTTCGTAGATACAGATAACAGGGTTTGGACGAGCGTTTTTATGAAGAGATAAGATGTCGGGGACTTTGATATATTCAGTGGAATTTCAGAAAACGAAATTTATCTGTTTTTCTTAGGTGTTAGTAAATTTAAATGACTTTTTTGGTGATGTAAAGAAATATTAACTGTTGAGAATAAGGATTTATTAGTTATATGTTTTGAGTATGATATTCGAAAGGTAGTATACAGGGGAAATTGAAATAAAATCACGGGAGAATTTGGTAATTAAAACCAAATTCGAACAGGCATGGATATGTATTTTTGCATGTTTGGTTTCTAAAGCCGTACATATCGAACTAGTAACAGAATTTTCAACTAATAGTCTTTTAAATGCATTTAAAAATTAATGGCTCGTAGAGGTTTTCCTTCTAAAGTAGGATAATGGTACGCATTTTGTCCAACCTTATGAATGAAATCAAATATGATATATTTCCTGGTTTCCTATATCATTACAAACTTATACTGACCTTAAACGGGAAAAATATATCAAGGATATCCTCATAGGGCTAATAATATCTAATCTTTAATAGCATATCTTCTTCTTTTTTCTATTTATATAAATTAAGTCAATCACAACGTAGGTTACTTCTTGGTCGAGCCAAAAATCATTATTAAATATCAGGCATGCATCATACTTCTATCACTCGGACGATGATAGTGGTATCGAAATAATTGTCAATTTTTTTATAATTTCTACCATTTTTCAATATATTTTGGAGTTATTTAGAAGCAGTTAGTTTCATTTAAAAAAGTATGAGTAGATTTTACAGAGTAAGGTAAGAGTCGAAACAGTAAATTTCAATAGAGTTTTCATTATAATTCCTTCCTCAATGATTTTTGTCCTAATTAATTCCTTTAAATCATTGCTTCCAATTTTGTATTGTCCTCTTGCATTTACTAGTTTTTCTTCGGTTTCTATTGTTAGAAAATTATACCAGCTGGTGATTCTCCAACCCACTCCAAAATGTCTGCTCTTCCACTTTATCAAATTTCGCATTCATATCCTCTATTGTTCTCCTTACTACCTTCTATTTCTCATTATAAGTCTACCTTTCTCTACTAATGTTCCTTTGATCTCCGGTATTTTAATTTCGTTTTAATTTATTCTTCCATTGAATTTCTTAAAAAATATATAAAAAATGTTTATAATGATATATCGAACAACTCCACTACTCAAGACATTTGGAGTCTGCAAGTTTCACAAGCAGGTGGTAGGATTGAGTCATTTTATGATTATAAAATTGTCGCTGGAATTTTCAAAAAACGATCATTTTATATATTTAATTTGCTATTACCACTTTGTTCAATTTATCTTTTTTGTGTAAGATTTCAGTTATCATTCCACTAAAATTCAATGATATTTCAAACGTAGAAAGACCTTGTAATACTTCATTGGCGTCATCACAATATATGTTTTATTTGAAGAATGTTGAAATACGCTTTATGCACAAACTTAAATATTAACAACGAAACTACTAACTATGCAGTTCCACAATCACCGAAAACTCGTGTTTAACTTCGCTGCAAAGTTGTTGAAATCAGTTGGGATCCGAATATTAATAGGAGAGCAAATGTTGTTTAAATGCTAATATAATGAAACTTGGATGGTAAAACGGTTTACATTTGATTAGGACTGGAGCTACTTAAATTAACGAGCTGTTTGTTTTACTCGTTGGAAGTTAGATTTGCAATATTTTTGTCAACAACTCTTATTCATTTAATTTGCTTTTCATGTTATAATAATCAAATTTTTTCTTCAAGTTCACAACAAAATGTGTGTTGTACTAATTCATATCTTCCAAAGGTCACTATTTTCTGATCCAATTCATCGGAACTGTCATTAACACTATCAATAATATTTTTGTTATTGAATACCTTCTAATAGAGGTGTCGCTTTGTTGCTTACCTTAGGGATCCTATTGCCAGAAGATCGCCGTAAATATATATATATATATATATATATATATATATATATATATATTTGAAGGTGTTCTGAACAACAGCTAATGAAACAATTACTTTAGATCAAATTGTACCCATGGAGACCTTTGATCGATCATCATAAACTACATCAAACTTGATTTTCAGCCAATTGACTGGGACCCATTTTCCATAAGATACATGCGGGGTTCTTCAAAGGAATAATAACATATTTTATTTCAAAAAGTGACTTTTCATGATTTACCTTCTATTCCATAACTCACTCCATTTGGCAGGTAAATTCAGGTGTGCTATGAAAATTCATACTTCTTTTCTGTATAAAATAATATACTATTCTCATCTTGTTATTTTCATCCTGGAACAAATTGTATATTAACATAGTGGAATTGTAACTTAATGAAAACTTAGCATTATTAATACACTGTATACAAAAAAAAAACTACTTATGAAGAAGAGATATGAACACATTATCAAGTTAAATGAGTTTATAATTAATTGTATACAATTGAGTATCCAATAGCTGTGTTTCTACAATAATAAATAATTGAGTGCTGTTTGTTGACTGGAGCATTCAGTATAATAAGTTACATATTCTTCAACTAGATTAATATAGGTACCATTGTAACGGACAAATACAACTTATTTATTGTGTTCAGTGAATTTTCAAATGGAAATGAGCTTTTTAACAGAAATATCTGTTTTTAAAGTCTTAAACAGTCTCTAATTGTTCACAAAAATTGTTAGTAATAATGTTAAAATTTTCTAAACCTGCAAAACTATATTGATGGCTAAGACTACTACTAAAAAAACTAAAACTAGAGATACTTGATTCAATATTTTTTGTACTGTTTAATACAATGTTTGTATCAGACTATCTGAAATAATTACCCCCCTTTCATTACATAATTACCAACTATTTGTTTTTTATTTTATTTGTATAAGTAGCTTCTGAAACATCTTGAACATTGAGAATGTTTTCTTCTAGATTTAAATATCTGCGAACATATGAGCATGTTTTATTATTAATAATAATATCTACCCTATTACAATATCAAGTTTTTTGTAGGGTATAATGCATATCTAGGATTTGAAATATTGTGAATCGTTTTCAAAATATACTTACTAGGTAACTAAAATATATTAAAAATTGAAAAAACCCTTATTTTGTAATATAATGTTAAAGTACAATTCCGCCACATGGAATTTCAATGTATAATAGCCGATTAAAGTATTGAATGAGTATTAAGTTTTAATAATTATGATTTTGGAATAGGTACTTACCGATAACAATTGTTGTTCGTCCTTTATAACTAAGTATAGAAACTGCAGCTTAGTAGGAACTAACGAAAACATAGACCACTTTATTCAAGTGCTACTTGCAAAATATGTGCTTCCTGCAAATAAAATATAACTATAACACATAACTGAAAATCATCCGCCATTTCATGCTTGTCATTTTTGTTTCCACAGATAACTACTGTATGTTTCGTTCATCAGTTCCTCTTCTGTTTTCTTCTTTTTTATGTTGCTGTGATGTTTAATATGAGATATTACTGAGAGTTTTATGAACTAACGTCGTACAGACGTAATAATTACGATGTTAATAAAAATTATTTCGAAAGTTGTAAAAGTAACTGCAACATGTGATCATCTTAGAAACATGTTAATTTGTAATATTACAGTAACGTTCTGTATGTGACATTAGTGAGAAGTATACAAATTAACACCGTATGAATGTTTCCTATAGGAAGTTACTAAAAAGAAGTTCATAGGATGTGTATGTAACTACGAATTCAAGTATTACTGTATACATCAAAAATATGTTTTATTCACATGACATGGATGTTAATATAGTTGGTAATAAAATTAAGACATCTAGGAGATATCTTATTAACGTGTTAAATAAACATCACGAAAAGTCTAAAAAGAACATCACAAAAAGACTTGTTATGTTTCTTGTTTAGTGGGTTTTTAATTACTGTTTATTTCAAATGAACTTTTTTTAATAATTTAATTATGATTACTATCGTTTTCAAAATTATATTGTATATTCGTGGTAAATATTATTTACAGTTATGTCATTTATTATCATTTCCACAAATTGAATATGTGAATCTATATTTTCAACAAGACTTTCTTGGGTTTTAGTCGATTAAAACATTATTTAAATGGTTAGAATGGCATTTTAATAAATTACATTTTAATAAAATTTGGTTAACAATGGTGACGTTCCGGTCGAAGCTACTTATATCGGCCAAACTAGTCAATATCTTGAAAATCGGCAAAAGAGCCATAAATATAACAAAAAAATGAAATGCCACATCCTTGACTAATCATGAAGGGGTAAAAACCATCGGTTTATTATGCAGATACAAACATTTTAAAAACAGAGAATAATTTATGAAAAGAGAGTTCTATGAGATGGTAGTAATTCAAAAATCTTCGTATTGCAAAAATGACATAAAAGACATATATAAACTCAAGACCACATACATTCCACTCTTCTAAATAAGGTTGGACGAGATGTTGAAAATTTAAGAAAAATACCAGATGGGATGGAATTAGAGATAGGAGAGATAAAGGAAAATCAAAACAACTTAAAAATGGAAATAGAAAAGCAAAAAGAAAAAATTGATAATCTACAAAAGAATATTCAAAAAGAGGTACAAATAAATGTAGAAAGGAATATAGAAGAGGTAAGTGTCAAAATGGGAATAGAAACGAAAAGAGACATGCAGTCAATGAAAAGAATAGTTCAACAGAATATAAAAAACATCAAGGAGCTGGGGGAAGATTTGAAGAAGGGATTGGAGAATAATAGATCAGAAATAGAAAGAGAAGTGGTAATAGAATGTAAAGAATTGGAGAAAACCATCAAAGACTTGAAGAATTTACAAGATTAAACCATGACACTTATGGGCGTCAACATTGCAAATAATAAAGAAGAACTGGAACGGAAAATAAAGACTATTGTACGAGAATTTAACAAAATAAAAATAAATAATGACCAAGGAAATTTGAATACAGAAGATAGAAGCAGCTTGAAGGTCATATGAAATAATAAAATAAAAGAATTACAGAAACAGATGAGAGAAGAAATAGAAAACCTGGGGAGACAAATGGAGGTAAGACCAGCTTTCAACAATTATCCTACTCTAGCTGATGAGAGTATACGTTATAAGGGGAATAATAGGAAAATACATCCTAAGACGTTTAAAAAAAAATTGAAAAATAAAGTAAGGTATTTCAATAACTTTGAGGACATAAGGAAAATTATAAGGAGAAGTTTAGGGGGACAGCCACAGCTGTGGTATAATAGTAAAGAGGAAGAATTTGGTGATTTCAAAGATTTTGAAGATTTTTTTATTAAATATTTTGGGGAGAAATTGTACAGAGTGGTATCTTATGAGGATTGATATAAATTTAAACAAGACGAATAACAACAGATTTGATAGTAATTGTAATCAGGGGAACAATACTGGTTTTAATCAAAATTATAGTAGTAATAGAAAGATGAGCTATAATCAGTTGATTAACAATAATAACAACAGAAAAAATAACAATATGTCTAATCAAAATCAAATATTATCTAATTATCCCAACTATAATCAAAACCAGTACAATCGAAATAATACTAATAGAGGAAATTTCCAAAATTATAATGGGAAAAACTTAAATTCTAATCAACATAACAATAATCATTCAAATTAACATAATTACAACAATAATAACTATAATCACAATTATAATAAGTCAAACACACAAAACGATAACAGCTATAATAGGAATAATGATAATTATGGAAACCATATGTCCAGGCGTTTGGTGCGAAGAAACTCTGACAACAGTTTACATCAGAGTTACGAAAATCATAACAGTTATAATTCATGTAACACCAAACATGTACATTTTCAACAGAGAGGCAGTAGTGCTGATAGAGGGAGCTTCTTTCACAATACACCACCTCATATAGTTAGTGAACATCTTGAAAATATTTCCGATGGTGTCGATTTTTCAATAATTGACAATCCTTCAAATTATTAGTGGGTGACATGACGCGTAGTCTTTTTAGTTATGTGCACCCCCGAGAATTTCTAAAATCAGTAGACTGTCTAGAGCAAGAAGAAAATTTATTAATTACGATTAAAGTTAAAATCTCTGATTTTGTTGTAAACATTCTTATAGATTCTGGTACAGAGGTATCTTTAATAAACGAATCTATTGTTTCAAAATTAAATTTACAACCACTTATTATTAAGGTACCAAAAGTAAGCTTGGTTGGCATTAATTCAAAAAAAATTGGGGAAGTCAACAAATCAATAATATAAGACATGGAGTTGCAACTACAATTATTGACAGTATCTAACATAGAATATGACGTCTTGATGGGATCGGATGAATTACTAAGGAATAGAGCAGATATCAACTACACAACACAAAAAGTTACTTTAAAAGAAGTGGAACTGGATTTCAATGTAAAAGAGAAGATTAGGAAGAATGAATATAAATTAGAAGAGTTAAATACAGTTTATTATGAAAAAGTGAAAATAACTAATAATAATGAAGCTAGTAATGAAGAAATGTTACAAGAAAAGGTTATTTATGATAAAAATGGAAATGCGAATGATCAATGATAAGAATGAAAATGAATAATAATTATAATAATAATGATATATGTAAGGAGAATAATTTGGATTGTAATAAGGATATAAAGAATGAGGTTAAGAAAGTATGAAGATATTTTTAATAAACAATCAAGAGTCGCAAAAGACTACGTACATACGTTGAAAGTGAGAGACATGGATACTTTTAAAGTTAAAAGATACTCTGTTCCATACAAATACCGAGACGATATGTAAGCTGCTATAGAGAAACTTCTACAGGACAGGATTATTGAGTACATTACACCCTACATTAATTCAGTAGTGATTGAATACAAAGAAAATAAAAAACAAAACAAAGACTTTACCTTCAATAAGAGTGATATTATATTTTTCAAGGCACGAGGAAAATATCGGGGAATTTTTCACTTAACTGTTCAGATGTGTGCCTCCAAACTAATGAAAATTCGAACTGTCATAGGCGATTTTATTCAAAATAATTATTAGGAACAGAATTACTAATTTCATAAAATATGATAAAGGTACAAAAAATATGATAATAATTAAGTTTAAGTTAATTTTGAAAATGCTTGTGAAAAGGAATTTTAGAAAAAGTATCAGATAAGCAGTAAGTGATTCAATTGGTAACTAATAGAAAAATGAAATAAATCGTACCGAAAATTTAATACTTAACGAAAACTTACACAAGTGTGAAAATAACAACAATTCCAAAAAGGGATTATTATTAAAATAAGTACCATATGTTTTTAAGAAATTCTTGAAGCCTGGAAGAGAATAAAATTAAATTTAGACTGTTATTCTAAAAGACGAATAGTAAATAACAAAGGTCGGAAGGTTCATGGCGGGGGGGCTATATGCGCCTCCGTGTAGATCTTGGTTGTTGTCCTGAAAACTCGGGATCTTCCAATTGAAGGCACAAATGAGCGTTTGGTTTCCCTGCTGAAATCCGTTGTTTTGTGTTTTCCCATGTTTCGATTAACATCTTTGCTCCCAAATTTCACATTCTTATTTGGTTATACCGTGCTGAAGTGGCAAATGAGCCAGAAACATGCATGTCCGCGGTTACCACTCTGTTTCAGTAGCCCTTTTTTTGCGTGTATTACCGATGAATCTCTTTGTTGTTATATATATATATATATATATATATATATATATATATATATATATATATATATATATATATATATATATATTATAGTGGATATGTTATATTTTAATATTTATACTTATATGATTTACCTTTATTTACCCGTTTTTACCTTCGGCTAGCCCTATATGATTATATGAAAAATTTTTAATTGTATGTATTGTTTAAATTTTATATTGCAGTCGGAAGCATGAGACTTCTCTCTTTGAGTCCTGGACACCTATTAGAAAAATTTTTTACATATATGAACATTTACTTATTATGATTTCGTGATAGGTCTATTCCTGAATAAATTATATATCTTTATTTCAATCATCTCACCATATGATAATCGAATGAATGATTTAAACAATGTTCGTGAAAAGTGTTATGGACATTGACTGGAATAAGAAAAATACCAACACTTGAATAAAAATATTTTAATAAATTGTTGATGAAATCTTCAAAATTTTACACACACAAATATTCCTGAACCTCCTCTGTATTCTTTGATGGTCATGCGCACTGAACGCTTATAGTAGCTGCTTCGGCGCAACGGAGCAACTCTTCCGGTTCAACGTTTCTCGTCGTCACAAAATTATAGTACACAGTTATCATGGAGGATGCAAACGTTTAACAGTTCAATGTACATCAATTTAGTGCATTTAGAATAATATGGTTGAAAACTTATATTAAACAGTTACATATATAACTCAAGTTGTGAATTAAGTGTGTGTTTGATAGTTATAAGAATAGATCAGCATGCAAAGCGGAAATTAAGATTGGAAAAGCATTTATGAGTGGTGTGAACTTTGATTATTTTACAAACGAAAAACTTTTTTACAAGTAAGTACATATTTAATATCTAAAATTATTGTTGCAGAAAATTAGAGTTCTTTAATTATCCATGGATAAATTTTTGTATTGATTATTTTAAAGTTTCTTTGGCCAATTTTAGATTATTCAAATTTAAATGTTCAAATTAATTTCAAAAGTTCACTTTTTCTTTGTTTGTTTGGAATTCCAAATTAAAAAAACTCAAATAACACAGACCTTATATTCCATTCTCGGCGTGGTGGACCTGCAACATCCCGTCTCTTTTCTTAGGTATTCCTTACCCAAGAAATACTCGTTCGGCACGTTTCACTTTTTCACAGGGGTTAATCGACATTAATATTATGAATTTTTTATTGATTTAGATTTAAAATTATTACTTTTACTTCAAAGTTTTTACAAAAATCTTCTCAGAGAATTACATCCCAGTTCATCATTCCCCAACTAACTCTCGACTTTCTTTTCTTTTCAAAATCAACAACATTTTTACAATCTCTAAAACACAGCCTCCTAATTGGTTATTTTATTCAACAATTGTCAGTGATAATGTTTTTTTTATGAAAATACTGAATTCTTCAATTAAAATAGTCTTGGAGAGTGAAATCACTTGTATAAATGGTTTAACAATATCTTATAGAATATATAGATAATCTTTTACATGTATTCCAATGGTTTCAATCCTTGTAATTCCTTTTTTTTTTAGTAAATTTGTTTACAATTAATATACAATTTCTACAATCTAAATTTATGATTTATATATATGGAACTGTTTATTTTTTAATTCTTTAATTAGCACTAATTTCGCTTTATATAAACTCTAACTTAATTTCAAATTTACATTCTCTGTTTTATATTAACTTCCAACTCATTGAATTTAGGTTGGCAATATTATAACTAGATTCAATCACTTCCTTCATTGATTTCGATTTGATTACTAGATTTCTATGACATACAATATGGCTCTTATTCCGAATGTCATATTTCATACAGTTTTATTTTTATAAATTACTTTTTTCAAATTGCAACTTTTATTGTATTTGCATATCGTTAATAAATTAGTGATTTGATTATTAATTCTTATTATTTTAGGTTTTGAACAAATTAACATCCTTTTCCCGATTCAAGTGTGGACATAGCAGCGTTCAGATTGATTTTAATGAAAATTGTTGACATTGACTTGACCTTAGGATTTATTTGTGAAGGTAACATTTTCTTAAGAATTAATTTCTATATTATCATTACCATTCTATTCCTTATCCTTAATCCATTTCTTAAATTGATGTACTCAATATTTTATAATACATTTGCTTAAGTCATTCATTCGTTTTATGTTAAATTTTGTTCTTAATTAGGTAGTGTCTAATGATACACCATACGTATATACAAAAAAAATTCCTTTTTTAATTCAATCTAATATATGAATATTTATCTATACTAGAGGACTGGCTTAACTCCCCTCAAATTTAAATTTTAAAAGGTGTCTATTTAGATAACTTCTTAAAATTTCAATTTTGAATCTGTAATCCATGCTAATCGATCTATAGATTTCAGCTCAGTACTTACATTTCTGATAACGATTTTATTTTTATTCTTATTATTAAAATTTTCATGATATTCTTATAATTTAACCATATCAAACTCATTCCAAAATAATTTCTCATTAGGGACATAACAATAATGATTCTTACATTTTATTCTCATAATTCTTATTCTTATTAAATTATTCATATCTTATATTCCTTACTCTTTTCCACCGTTTCTTATTCAAAATCTCAATACTTATACTTCCTCCTTTACCTATCTACTCTTCTATTTTCCCTATTTCATCTTTTATACTAAGAACATAATTTTTAATTATTTCAATGATTTCCTATAATTTCATATCAATTATCAACCTATATTCATGTCAATTTGTTTATTCTTATAGTCGAACCTTTAACTCTTTACTTTCTATCCATATTTATATTTATTTTCATATTTCTTAATCATAATTCATCAACTTTATTTCATAACTATATTCATTATATCATAATTTTCTCATCATATCTCCCTATCTCATAATAATTAATCATATCATATACTTTATAAATATTTCTTTCCATTATTTCACTATACTTTTCTCCCTAATTCCTATAAAATTTTTCTTGACATGAATATTTTCTACTTATATCTTGATTTGAAAACTTTCTTTCCTTCTCATCTCTTTTACTGTTTATTTAATTATTTCCTATCTTATCCTTCCTATTTCCTACCTGTCCTTATTAATGAGTGTTTATTTAATTTTATTATGTCCTTTATCTAAGAAATTCTCATAAAAATTTACTATTATACTAAAGCTTAACTTGCCATCTTTCTTTGATATTATTCATTTATCATTAATACATTATATTTCCTTATGTTTCAATTTTTTTAGATTACATTAACCACGGATACTGTATGCTGCCTACTAGTACACTACCTATGAAAATTGAAAATCTTATGTTTAACTTGGTCATTATCTTCACGTTGTATATGAGAATACATCTTATGAAGTAAAATCGAAAAAAAAACCTTACATCTACCTATACTACTATCTATTTACATGTAAGTAACATAATATTATCTATTCCTCTTATCACTCTTTTATGGTGAATTATACTTATAAATTGATTCTATATTAAAAATACCCCTAATCATGTTTGTTCCTGGGTATGCCAATTTATAACTATTTTGTGCATTATCATTTATTATTTCATAAGGTCCCTCGAATGGCAATTGCAATTTAATACATTGGTCTTCTGCTTTATTAGATGTCTTTAATGCTCTGATTATAACCAATTCTCCTTTATTAAAGGTTGTTTTCTTCTTAATTTTCTTGTTCTGATCCCGTATATATTTTTCTGCATTCCTCCTTATTCTGATATTCACCTTTTCTAGTGTCTCTTCTAGAGTAGTATCTCTATTCAGAATCCAGTTTCTTTTAGGTTGGATACCTTTCATTAAATAAATTGGACTTTCCTCTGTTACCCCATGTGGTAAATTATTTATAAATTCTTCAATTTTGTCCATATTTTCATCCCATCTAATATGTGTCTTTTGACAAAGAATTCTTAAATATTTTAAGATTTCCTTTATATATCTCTCAGCTGGATTGGAGCTAGGTGTTCTAATACTAATAAATTGTAGTTTTATTTGTTCTTTATCACAATACTGCTTTAATTTTTTACTTTCAAAGTATGTAGCATGGTCAAGTATAATTCTCTCAGGTCTTCCTACTTCTTCTATATATTTTTCCAAACATTCTATTACCACCTTAGCCGTTGATCTCTTACATGGAAAAAATTTAACAAATTTGTTATTAACATCAACTATTACTAGTAAATCCTTATTACCCGATTCACTCCTAATTAAGTTTCCTATAAAATCCATTGCCACAATCTGTAATGGTTTATTTGTAATTATCGATTTTGCTGTCATGCTATTGTGGTAATTTTTTTCTTTGGCCAGTTGACATATTTGACAATATTTACATATTTCTTTCACTATACTCAAATCCTTCTTCGCCACATAATTTTCTCGAAACAAAGTCCATAGTTTTCTTGTTCCTATGTGTCCATTCTCTTTATGTAGATGACGAATAATTTCCTGTGCAAACTCCTTACTTATTACAAATACTTCTCTGTCCTCCAATTTCTTATACCACACTTCATCAATTTTATAGGCACCTTTAACTTTCTCGTTATCAAAATGTCTCTGATCTTCTTTAACCTTTTCCAATGTAAATATCCCCTCTGTTTGGTACAATTGGTTTATTCCAATTTGAAATTTGGTTTGATTGTTCCCTACTTCATCTACTCTACTCAATGCATCTGCTACCACGTTTAATTTCCCTGGAATATATTTGATTTCGAATTCATATTCTTGTAACAACAAGATCCATCGGTGTACACGATTATTGGCATAGCGGTTTTTCAACATAGCTGTAAGTGCTGAGTGGTCAGTTTCTAAAATAAACTTAGCTCCTAATAGATAGAATCTTAGTTTGCTAATGCAAAATACAACACTTGCCATTTCTAATTCTGTTATCGAATATTTCTTTTCTGCTGGCTTAGTCACTCTGGATATAAAACTAATAGGTACTTCTTCTCCATCTTGTATTTGAATTAATACCCCTGCCAATCTTTCTATTGAAGCATCCGTTCTCAAGATAAAAGGTTTGTCATATTGTGGATGAAATACTTTTAGGCTGTTAAGAAAAATTTCCTTTAACTCCTGAAATGCCTTTTCTCTTCTCTCGTCCCATTTCCATCTAATATCCTTCTTTAATAATTCTATAAGAGGAATTTCTCTCTTACTTAGATCAGGAACTAACTTCTTGAAATAATTGATGATACCTAGAAACCCTCGTAAAGTTCTTAAGTTATGTGGTGTTTTATACTCTAGGATTGCTTTAATTCTCTCAGGATTCATTGTTATACCAGTGTCACTTAAAACATATTCTAAATAATCCACTTCTCTTTTATAAAACTGACATTTCTCTAAGTTTAATTTAAGTCCGGCATTTTCTAATTCCTTTAATATTATTTCCAGATGTTTATGATGCTTCGTTTCTGTTTCAGAAAAAATCAAAATGTCATCTATGTAGTGGAGAGTGAAATCTTCATACGGATTCAAGATTGTATGCAACGTTCGTACTAAGGCTGCACAAGAACTTTGGAGTCCAAATGGCACTACACAAAATTGATACACCACTCCATCTACCATAAATGCAGTGTATTGTCTACAATGATGATCCAATGGAATTAACCAAAAGCTATGCTTTAGATCTAATTTTGAAAATATACTAGCCTTTGTAATTCTTCCAAATATACCTTCAATATTTAATGGACTTTCGTATTGTTTTTTAGTAAATGTATTTATATTCCTAGCATCCAAACATATTCTAATATCCCCCGATTTCTTCTTTACACAAGTTATTGCACTCATGTATTGTGAATTAGATCTTTCAATAATACCGTCTTGTAACATTTTATTAATTTCCTGATATACCTCTTGTTTTAATTTATAAGGTATAGGATAAGTTTTGATCTTAAAATTTTTTATTTCTGGTATGACTTCAATTTTGTGAACATATCTAGTCGCAACGCATACTTCCTCATTGAACAGCTTTTCGTGAGAATCAAGTAATTCATAGACTCTCTGTTTGTATTCCTCCGGACATAATTCCTCCCTCATGTTTTGTTCTTCTTCAGCAATGTGATTTATTTGTCCAATTGCACATTCGTTTTTTCCTATATCTGTTTGATAATTTGTTATAAACGGTATTGTATGATTATTATATATTATGTTTTGCATTTTATAATTTATTATAATTCTATGTTTACTTAATTCATCTGTACCCATGATTATGTCATATTTTAAATTTTTCACAATCAACAATTGTACTGATAAAACCTCACCATTTAATTCTAGGTTTGTCATAATGGTTTTAGTAGTTTCATATAATTTTCTTTCATTTGCCCCTATTAATGATATTTTATTTGTATTTATCACCATAATATTGTCCTGTTTTAAATTGTCTACTATATTTTGATTTATAATGGAAACTTCGGAACCCGTATCTAATAAAACTCTACATTTAATGTTATCTAAATTTCCCTCTATAAATACTAATCTATTTAATTCTGGGTTTGTTGGTTCTTCTTCTAATATAAATTCTCTAGGATGTTGATATTTAGAAGAATAGACAATATTATGCACATAAGAGCAACTTACTCGAAATTTGGATCAGAATTCGGGCCCTGATCACTATCCCTTCTTATCTCTTCCTGGTTTTGTATCATGTTCACCTGTCTTCTATCTTCACCTCCTCGACTATCTCTTTGATCATAATTCCTGTCTCTGTTTTCATTTCTTCTGTCCTCTTCATTATTCCTCCCTTCTCTTCTGTATTGTTGCCAGTTCCGATTACGATTGTCGTTATCATTCCGTCTTCCATAATTTTGGTAATTTCCTCCATTATATCCATTATTCCGATTCCCATTATTACCATTCTGATACCCATTACGATAGTTTCCATTTCCGTTTCTGTAATTATCATATCTCGGATTTCTATCATCCCGTCCTGGTCTTCTTCTCTCGTAATTTCGATTTTCATAATTTCTCTGATCATTTCTCCATTCATTTTCTCTTCTATTCTGTCCATTCCCATTTTCATTTAATCGATTGACTCTTGTATCGTTATGATTTGTATAGCTCCGTTCCACTCTTTGTAGATATCTTGATAAACTATCCATGGCTTTAATATTATGAAGCGCTATTGTTTCAGCTACTTCTGAATTGAAATGTCTGCCAATGTATAGCACTAATTCCTCCTCCTTCATTCCCGGATCTAAGTACTGGGCTACATTATATAATTGCATCGCATAATTATTCAGGTTTTTGCTTTTCTTATAATCAAATTTCCCGAAGTATAACCGCTCTCTGAATGTTGCTTGTTGCAATTCTCCCCAGAAATAGGCTAAGAATTGTTGCTCGAACTCTTCTAGGCTTTGTATTAGTTCTTCCTTATTACAAAACCACAATAAAGCATGGCCCTGTAATATGCTCCTTATAATAAGCTTGATCTCAACAATATCTCTGATTCCTTTAATTTTGTTTCTAATTATTTTGAGAAATACTTTGGGATGTATATTGTTAATATTCCCATCAAATTTCACTCCGATTTCTAAATTGTGGAAATTTCCTGGGTATATATTGTTTCCTCCATTTCTTCTCAAATTTTCCTCCATTTCCTCTATCGTGATCCTTAATTTCCGATTCATTTCTTCGATTTCTTTATTCATTTGTCGATTTATGTCGTCGGTTATTGTTAGACTCATCCCCGTTCTCTCTTCAATCCGGCCATCCAAATCCTTAAATTTTCTATTTACGTTATCTTTCATCTGTTCCACTTCCTTTGTTATTTGTTTGTTTTGAGACCTCTACTTTAATATTCTCTGGTAAATATTCTTCTAGATCTCTTCTAAATTCTAATACTTCTTCTACTATGTTTTCTCTGATTTTCATACCATTTTCCTGTATTTCTTGTCTTATGTTTTTATTATTTTCCTCTATGTCTTCTTGTATTTGCCGAATACTCTTCTTATGTTCTTCTTGATTCTCCTTAAGTTCCTTAATCTCTTTGCAGTTTTCAAATCTAACCTCTTCTATCTTCCGTTCCAATCTGTTCATGTTTTCATGAATATTATGAATGTCTCCCCTCAAATTAAGCTCCATTCTATCCATATTTCCGTTAATGCTATTTATATTTCCATTCAACTTTTGATCCATTTTGTTCATGTTTTCATTTAACTCTCCCTTCATTGTATTCATCTGGTTCAACAATTGTTGCATCAAATCTATCATTTGGTTATTATTCCTTGTTCTTGTTTGTTGTTCCCTTCTCTCTCGTATTTCTTGACTTCTATCCAATCCTTCTTCTACTCGTTCTACCTCTATTTCATATTCTTCAACTCCTGTTCTCCTTTCTTCCTGTGCATCATCTTCCGATTGCTGTCCTTGGATGAGGTATTGCACCTGGAAATCTCCCATTCCATGGCTTCTTCCTTCTCTTTCCTCCTCAGATCCACTATCATTTCCAACCTGCTTCCCATCGCGCAACATCATTTTCCTATTTTCCATTGTCCTTTGTTTTTCATTTATTTTTATTTTTTTTAATATATTATTTTTATAATCGCCCCACGTTTTTGGGTGCCAATTTATAGTGGATATGTTATATTTTAATATTTATACTTATATGATTTACCTTTATTTACCCGTTTTTACCTTCGGCTAGCCCTATATGATTATATGAAAATTTTTTAATTGTATGTATTGTTTAAATTTTATATTGCAGTCGGAAGCATGAGACTTCTCTCTTTGAGTCCTGGACACCTATTAGAAAAAATTTTTACATATATGAACATTTACTTATTATGATTTCGTGATAGGTCTATTCCTGAATAAATTATATATCTTTATTTCAATCATCTCACCATATGATAATCGAATGAATGATTTAAACAATGTTCGTGAAAAGTGTTATGGACATTGACTGGAATAAGAAAAATACCAACACTTGAATAAAAATATTTTAATAAATTGTTGATGAAATCTTCAAAATTTTACACACACAAATATTCCTGAACCTCCTCTGTATTCTTTGATGGTCATGCGCACTGAACGCTTATAGTAGCTGCTTCGGCGCAACGGAGCAACTCTTCCGGTTCAACGTTTCTCGTCGTCACAAAATTATAGTACACAGTTATCATGGAGGATGCAAACGTTTAACAGTTCAATGTACATCAATTTAGTGCATTTAGAATAATATGGTTGAAAACTTATATTAAACAGTTACATATATAATTCAAGTTGTGAATTAAGTGTGTGTTTGATAGTTATAAGAATAGATCAGCATGCAAAGCGGAAATTAAGATTGGAAAAGCATTTATGAGTGGTGTGAACTTTGATTATTTTACAAACGAAAAACTTTTTTACAAGTAAGTACATATTTAATATCTAAAATTATTGTTGCAGAAAATTAGAGTTCTTTAATTATCCATGGATAAATTTTTGTATTGATTATTTTAAAGTTTCTTTGGCCAATTTTAGATTATTCAAATTTAAATGTTCAAATTAATTTCAAAAGTTCACTTTTTCTTTGTTTGTTTGGAATTCCAAATTAAAAAAACTCAAATAACACAGACCTTATATTCCATTCTCGGCGTGGTGGACCTGCAACATCCCGTCTCTTTTCTTAGGTATTCCTTACCCAAGAAATACTCGTTCGGCACGTTTCACTTTTTCACAGGGGTTAATCGACATTAATATTATGAATTTTTTATTGATTTAGATTTAAAATTATTACTTTTACTTTAAAGTTTTTACAAAAATCTTCTCAGAGAATTACATCCCAGTTCATCATTCCCCAACTAACTCTCGACTTTCTTTTCTTTTCAAAATCAACAACATTTTTACAATCTCTAAAACACAGCCTCCTAATTTGTTATTTTATTCAACAATTGTCAATGATAATGTTTTTTTTATGAAAATACTGAATTCTTCAATTAAAATAGTCTTGGAGAGTGAAATCACTTGTATAAATGGTTTAACAATATCTTATAGAATATATAAATAATCTTTTACATGTATTCCAATGGTTTCAATCCTTGTAATTCCTTTTTTTTTTAGTAAATTTGTTTACAATTAATATACAATTTCTACAATCTAAATTTATGATTTATATATATGGAACTGTTTATTTTTTAATTCTTTAATTAGCACTAATTTCGCTTTATATAAACTCTAACTTAATTTCAAATTTACATTCTCTGTTTTATATTAACTTCCAACTCATTGAATTTAGGTTGGCAATATTATAACTAGATTCAATCACTTCCTTCATTGATTTCGATTTGATTACTAGATTTCTATGACATACAATATGGCTCTTATTCCGAATGTCATATTTCATACAGTTTTATTTTTATAAATTACTTTTTTCAAATTGCAACTTTTATTGTATTTGCATATCGTTAATAAATTAGTGATTTGATTATTAATTCTTATTATTTTAGGTTTTGAACAAATTAACATCCTTTTCCCGATTCAAGTGTGGACATAGCAGCGTTCAGATTGATTTTAATGAAAATTGTTGACATTGACTTGACCTTAGGATTTATTTGTGAAGGTAACATTTTCTTAAGAATTAATTTCTATATTATCATTACCATTCTATTCCTTATCCTTAATCCATTTCTTAAATTGATGTACTCAATATTTTATAATACATTTGCTTAAGTCATTCATTCGTTTTATGTTAAATTTTGTTCTTAATTAGGTAGTGTCTAATGATACACCATACGTATATACAAAAAAAATTCCTTTTTTAATTCAATCTAATATATGAATATTTATCTATACTAGAGGACTGGCTTAATATATATATATATATATATATATATATATATATATATATATATATATATATATATATATATATATATATATATTATAATATATTCTATGTTTTATTAATAATATTTGCCCCACGTTTGGGTGACAAATTATTATATTTCGATATTTTAATAATTTATATTATGATTTTAACTATATGGATTTTTAATTTGTAGATGTCGCAATTTATGATTGTAACTACACTCTTGTGAATATGACTTTACCACTGAATATAACCTATTGAAATTTTTGACAGCAGTTGTTAAATTAATATGCCCGGCTCAGATGAATATTAAATTTTATATTGTGAAAGATAAATCAATACACAATCGACTTACTCACTCTTATCTCAGGGAGGGATCAAAGATTTCAAATAATAATTCGAATTTATAAATTTTTAAAGAATTTTCCAAATTACGTTTTACCCTTTTCCAAATCTAGAGTAGCTGTTTGTTCAAAATATTACGAGACAATTAAATTATCTTATGACATATATGATTTTACTGTCAGGAAAATAACCAAATGTCACTTATATATCAAAATTTCTATAGCCTGAAAATTATCAAATACAATGAGAAATGAATATGAAAGAGTGATTGGAATTCAAATGTATATAATATATTATCAAATAACAAATTACAAGAAATTAGAACTTCTCAAAAATATTATAAACGCAGAAACAAAGATAGAATTTTCTATCAACCTTAAAATTAAAACAACCTATAATTATAAATCAATGTCAAAATACGCAAATTTCCGTTTAAATTGTCTATTCCAAAATTATCTTCGCTTGACGTTGAATTTTATTTGAGTAACGTTACTGTAATTTCAATCGAATTTATTACCATAAGATGCATCTAATTTTGAAATATTTTTTATAAAGGCCAATTGCTAAGTCTTTTCTTTTAAATTATTGTTTTTATACAGTTGATGAGTTTTTGGAGGAATTGAATACTTGGGCTTAATGCTTATATGTTTGTTTGTTTTGTTTAATTTAATTTTTACTTTCTATTATTTTTTAACTTATTTTATATTTTAAAATTGTCATATTTTCATCAATATTTTCACTTTATGAAATGTATCTATGTATTTATGTAAAATTTTTACTTTCTATTATTTTTATTATATTTTAAATTTGTCATATACAACACTATACAATCTTTAATATTTTTAGTTGGTAAAATGTATTCATATGTACTACTTTCACTGACTTCTAATGTACTATGTACGTGAATGTGGTCAATAAACCATCTATCTATCTATCTATTAATTCTCGAGAAATAATGTAAATAAACTGGACAGGACTCACCAACTAGGTACTGGTTAACTCGTTCGTATTCTAAACCGTGTTTAGAATTCAGGAACAACTTTCTAAATTAATAATTTAGAAATCGGAAAATCACCCGCACTTTATCGATGCAATTCGTTGCGAATTATACACGCACTGGCTTTCCAATGCAGGATTTGATGATCTGATAATATTCATATAGATTACTATGATATTTTTAAATAAATTTGAGGCAACTCTTATTTCGATGTTGCCTCGTGGGGATATCAAAATCAACTCCCTCAACTTTCTATATAAATAATTCTCCTCTCCTTTGGTTACCAAAAAATTCTTTTTTTTTTAAAAAATATAAATTTACGTTTTCCTATAACAAAGAGAGATTTTCATTCTTTTAATATAATTGCAATTTTGCTAACAGAGACATCTGTATTCTTGTTTTCAAATTGTTATAAAGTATATTCTGCATTAATGTCATCCGAAATTGAAATGTCAAAATTTATTTGTATATTGAAACTTTGAAATTATTGATAATACAGTGTGTATCACTAGTATTACATCCAAATATGCACATATTTCCTTATTTCAATATCTTCTTTAGAATTTAGATAGAGGATATGTATTAATATATATATATATATATATATATATATATATATATATATATATATTTCTTGGGAATTTTTGGTCCTGGATTAATTAAAACATTAGACGGTTTTTAAATTTATAATGTATTTCATTGACGTTTCGTTCCTTTTTGACCTTCATCAGAATATAAAAAACACTAAAAAATTCAAATTATTTACTTCAAATATCCCTGAAGAAAGATTCTTTTAACCTTGAGAATCTAACGGCTAGTTTGAAACACATTTGGTTGACATTCCCAAACCCATAGGTATCAGAGATAGGAAAATTGTTTTTTTTAGTACTTTCTCTTTCCGTTGAAAAATCCTTTTAGAATCGTATGAAATGTAAGCATGTTTGATAAACATGAATGGTCTTTAGTCGGGAGCAACAGCGGCGGTTTCTCCCACTCAAAGTTCACATTCTAGTCCTAACCAGCGTTGCCAGATGATACTTTCCTTCTTAACTTCTGAAACAGTAAAGTGTGTAACAAATGGACTATAAATAAATATAAGCCAAGCATAAAATTAAATGGGAAAAATAATAATGAATATTATTTGAGACCCATATGAATGCAACCAATAATTTTCGAAAAAACAAATGAATTAAATTCAGGTATTTAATGAAATATTTTGGTTCTTTTTAACTGACTGGTACAAGATAAGGTTTACTAATTATAGGAATATTGAAAAAAAATTCTTAAATAACCCTTTATATGTGCAAATACTTCACAAAATGTAAGAGATTGTGTTGAAGTTGTTTAATACGAACGACTCATTTTAATTTCATTTCGATTTTCTTGCTAAAATCTTTTATTATGCTATTTTTTGTGGAATTAAAAAACGTGCTGAATTTTATATCGAAAATAAGAGTGATAATATTCTCTAGATCTTGCAATCCTGCTGGTGACACTATCAGAGCTCTGGCGGCCGGACGATCGATAGAAATTAGGGCAGTTTCTGCTGCATGGGCTTTTAAAAAGGTTTCCCCTTATCAAAAATTCAACATTATCATCTACATTCACTCACAACAAAGAATCTTCACAATGTAAACTTGTTTTCTAAAGTGTTGATCGCAAAAAATACTTTGTTGGATATAACGAAGTTGTCATAGATTTGACACAACTATCACTTATAATTACACGAGAGTTTTTTTTAGTCGAAGTAAACTTGACATGTATCAATAAAAAATTTGTTGCCTGGCAGTTTTTTCAGTTGAATTACCTAATGGCAACAAAATTCGAATTGTAAATGTGAAGTTTACTTCGACTAAAAAAAAAGCTAGAGTCTAATTCGGTAAGACAATTTAATGAATATGTAAATCAATAAATAGAAAAATGAGATGTAAATTAGTTTATTTAATTTAAGGGAAAAGTACAATTGTTAAAGACACAATTATTAAAAATAGCTTGATTTTCAGAACTTTCGTGTCTTTTGTTAATATTTTGCTGCATGCTAGTATCTTGAGCGGTGGTAGTAACTGTTTCCTGGATGGTAGTACGAATGGAACCAATTATTTCTCTATGATAATCTTCATCTAACTCAATGGTTCCCAACGGGGGCGATACCGCCCCCCTGTGGGCGCTGCAGCCTTTTAGGGGGGCGGTAGCGGATTCAGAAGCAAATAATTTGCAGTCAAGAGGAATGGTGAAATAAAAATGATTTAATAAGGGTTAATAAGCAGTTTTAAATTAGCATTAATAATAATACTAATAATTATAATAATTTCTTTTAGTTCAGAATAGCAGTATATGACTTGTCCTCGCACGTTGATAAGCGAAAGCGCGATGTTCATACAAAATAACATGTTTCGACATGTTCGCACACAGACAAGTTGATGATGCACGAAATGAAACGTATAAAAGCAACAGCTCTACGAATTTTTTGTTAGTTAGTTGTATGAGCTTGGCCGCGATATATAGTCGTGAATCATAAGTTCTGTCGTAGTAAATAATCGTGAGTGGTGTGTCATTTTATAAACAATACTATCTATAAATCTATTGAGAATTCAATTTTTGTATGAAAATGGCTGAATCTACTTCTAAATTGAAAAAAAATGCCGGCAATACAGTATTGAATATTTAAAATATGGATTGGCGGAATCTTCAACAAACAAATCATTACCTATGTGTTTAATTTGCCGAACAGATTTTTCAAATGAAGCTATGAAACCTTCTAGGCTACAAGAGCATTTACATAAAATGCATCCTGATAAGAAGAACAAAGATATATTCTATTTCCAAGAACTCGAAAAACAATATTTAAAACAGCCAACTATATCAAACCTTTTTGCATCGTCTTCTAAACGAGACGATGATGGGTTACGAGCCTCATATAACGTTTCATTGTTAATCGCAAAGTCAGGAAAACCACACACCATTGGCGAGGAATTAATTTTGCCGGCAGTCGAAGAGATATTAAAAACTGTTCTCCATCATAAGACACCATTCGATATCATTAAAAAAATTCCTCTTAGTAATAATTCAGTGCAAAGAAGAATATATGAAATGGCAAATGACGTTGAAATATCATTATGCAATTATCTAAAGACTTGCAAATTTTTCATTCAACTCGATGAATCAACTCTACCAAGTAACGAAGCTCTACTCTTATCATACGTACGATTTATGAAAGAAGAAGAAATTCATCAAGTTATTATTTGCTAAGAATTTGGAATCTGATACAAAGGAACATTCTATATTTAATATCATGCAAGAATTTTTTCAAGAGAATGAAATTCCTATTACCAATATTTTGTCTGCTGCTACTGATGGCGCTCTAGCAATGACCGGGCGTCATAAGGGTTTTATAGCACATTTGAGAAAAGCAGTGCCAAATATACTCGCTGTACATTGTATTATTCAGCGTCAGCATTTGTTTACAAAAAAATTAAATGAACGTCTGCATGCGTCCCTCAATATCGTTATTAGAGCAATCAATATCATTAGAAGCAATTCATTGAATGACCGTTTGTTTCATAAGCTTTGCAATGAAAATGATGAAGACTACAATCGCTTGCTGCTGCACACAGAAGTACGTTGGCTCTCTAAAGGTGTTTGTCTGAATCGTTTTTTCAATATATTTGACACAGTGTTGGAATTTCTTGAAGAAAACGAACAATAGCGCGAAAACCTGATTACGTCAAAAAATGACATCGCTTATTCGACGGACCTGTATAAAGTATTAAATCAAGTTAATCTACAATTGCAAGGTGATGATTTAAATTTAATTAAAACTAAAAACGTCATAGCTGCTTTTGCAGGAAAACTTCTTATATTCGAACGAAATCTTGGTAGAGGTGAGTACAACAATTTTCCCACATTATCAACAGTGTCTGCAAAACCGGGAGATTTACTTACTTATGCCCCCACTTGGAAGTTCTTCATGTTGAATTTACAGAGCGCTTCCAAGATATTTTGAACATGGAAATACCAAGTTGGGTTAAAGATCCATTCGCAAACTCAGATACTGAAGGCTCATCAAATTTGGAAGAGGAGCTATTAGAACTCACAACTAACGAAGAACTGAAAGTAAAATTCAAACGTGGATATCAAGAGTTCTGGCTTCAAAAACCAATACCAGTTCTCTATCCTGGATTGTGGACAATAGTACAGAAGGTGTTAATTGCATTTCCTTCGTCCTATATGGCTGAGCGTGCATTCAGTGCAGTAACAGATTTGCTGTCAAAGAAGAGGAACAGACTACACATCACTGAACGTGGCGATCTGCGATTGATGTTAACGAAATTGGAACCCGATATTAACAAACTGGTAACACTCCACCAGCCTCAACCGTCTCATTGATTTTTTCTTTATTAATAATTTTGTATTTCTTATTGTATTGCATTTCTTATTTCTATTGTGATTGTATTTCTTATTGATTCTGTATTTATATTTAAAAGTTTATTAGACAATTTTATTGTACATTTCGTAGTCGTTTAATAAATTTCTACTTCATCATTCCTCTAAAATAAAATTTAGACATTAACTGAAATTAAAGCTAAATACAGATCAATTGGGACGGTACAGATGATATTCAAATAAAATTAACTACTTTGGACTAACCAGCGAAGGGGGGGGGGGGTGAAATTCTTGTTCTCTTCTATAGGGGCGGTGGTCCAGAGAAGGTTGGGAACCACTGAATTCTAACTGAAGGTACGGTTTTAATGACGATAGGTTGCTATGTCCCGTAATTTTCACAAATTTTTGTTCACCCATACCACTCCTGGACAATTCAGTTACGGTGGCAGCTCGATTAGAATGGTTCGTAATTTTCACATGCTTGATATCAAGTCCAATATTTTTATCCAAAGATTTGGTCCATTTAGATATTTCGTTGATCACAATATGAGAATTCTTATACCATCCTTTCGAATTTGTTTTTCGCCAGAAAGGATTTAGAGTTAAAAAAACTCTTCACTTGTGATATGGTTTCTTCCCATAATTTGTTTAAACAATCTTACTGGACATACACAATCTTCTGCAGTGTTTGTTACAAACCATTTACTGTCGGCCAACTTCTAACTTCCCCCTTGTGCTGTCTTCGTAAACACTGGGTTATATTCAACTCTCCCGGCCTCTCTTCCACGGTTGTCTGTCTCGATTTTGAAATAGAATACCTTAAAATTTGCTGCTTCTCCACCTCTCCAAGGCAATTTACATGCAGCAATGTGATAAAATTTTCTTTGGAGCCCTACAGGTTCTTCTTCAGTCCAGGACAGTGCCATTTCAAAAATTTCTCGCTTTGTGAGAGCATTAGAACCAAATCGTCTTGACTACACTCTCGATTTATTCTCCATTTTTCTTTTTCATGTTGAATGCCCAGTCTCATAAAATAGAAGCTAACTCTTCAGTGGAAGTTTCTGCAATGAGTTCATATTTTTTTCCAAACAAAACATCGCAAATTGTCGCCAAATCGATGTACGAGTAGTTGAATTCACAGTATTGCGAGGCACATTATCATTGATGGCTTTTTCAATTTCTCCATTTCCACAAATGAAAACTTTTTTGACAACGCGAGTTTGAGAAAAATTGACATAACGTCGTCAAGCAATTGTTTACAATGCTGGTTGTCATGATTTCAGATGCTAGGTGTCGTTATTGTCGCTGGAAAAGTCAGGGAAAACTTTTTTCGCTGTCATAATGACAAAATCACGCGGCTTATGGGATTTTTTATACCTGAATTAAATTGTCATTGTGATAAAGAAAAAATTAAACCTAAAACTCAATTATAGAATTCGAGGACACTAATCTATACATAAAAACCGAATTTAAAATGTAAGAATGAAGATCAAAATTATTAGTAGTATTTACTGAATGAGCAAATAAGAATAGTTCTCTGTTATATGTTCAGACCGGGTCCACATCAATAGTTATACACGTTCTTCAGAAAATTTATTGATATGGAGGGGGGCGGCGGGTGAACCACCAACCACGCTTGGCTTGACCGTCCGGAACAAGAGGAGATAACCTCATTAAAAACGTTAATTCAACGTGGGAAACCAGAGTAAAGAATGTGTGGCTATATAGAAGAGGAGTCATTACTGGTTTCGACCTTGGAGTACCGAGGGGGAAATCCATTGTATTAAACCCGTTACGTCTGCAGTGGTGAACCCTAATGACCCTAGCTTTTCGTTGGACCATTTATGGACAGGAGAAGGAAAAAAACACCTCCAGAAAAGTAGTGGTAAAAACCTACACCTCTTTATCGGGGCACTCCGCAGACAGAAAAAAGGCTAAACGACACAGAGGTCGTATACCGCTCGACCTCCCAAAACTGGAAGAATGGGGCGATATAGACGACCCACTAAGAAAGGGCCTCAGTGGAGCAGGGGTGCGAAAACACCGACGACTCTTAAATCAGGGAATATCTCCTGAAGAGGCCAGGAAACAGGTTCTTCAGCACCCAACCCCCCAAAGGAATCACCAACGAGGAAATACCTAACTGGTAAGGAAGCTACAAAGGGGAAGGCAGAGCAAAATAGAGGCTTGGAGCACATCATTCCTCCGCAGCAGCCACTTAGTAAAAATCCAAAAACTGCTTTGCTTGCAAAGAACATATATTAGTGTACATAATACGCCACTGATGATAGCTCGTGCTTAGTTTTTTGGTGAAGAATCTACTATACGAGGAATTCCTTTTTGGTACTTCATGTTAATGTTTTCTCCCCGTTTTTAAGCGTTCCTTCAATCTAAGACGCAATTCACTTAGGTATTGCAGTTGATGCAATGGTGTCTTATCCTCATTAATTTTGATGTTTCGTGTTCAGCAGCTTCCTTTTGTTTTTCAAAATATTTATAGCGACTTGTGAGTTAGCTAAAATTACCTTAATTGGACGTAGGACGTAGAAGACAAAAGTGATTACAGTTGCAGGTATCCCAGATAGCACACATCAGTCTTATGGACATCCCATGGACGTCCTCAACTGGAAGTACCGACTATCCGTTGGATGTCCAGCACAGGATATCGGACTTACAATGGACATCCACTGGATGTCCAAATGTTACCATCCAGGACATCCAATCGGATTCCAGGAAATATCCAAGACTGGATACTTCACGTAATGCTCATGGATATTGTTTGGGCTTCTTACGGAATGCTAATGGACATCGTTTGGACTTCCTATGGAGATGTACCGCCATGCTTATCCCCCCCTTCCTCTACAAACGCTTGTGCAGGTTTAATGGAAGGAGGCCTTGGGTGAACAAAAATCATTTACTAGAGTTGACAAATATACAGAGAGGTTCCAAAGTAATAAATGCATGTGTAGCTTCACAGGCACTCTTAACGTGAATTCCCGAAGCAGGTCGAGTTCTATTTTAATTTACTGCACATGCATGTATACCACCCCGTATATTTTTCAATATTTAGATTGTATGAGCTGCTTTCAACAAACATTTAATACTTGGGATCCAATCCAATCCACTTGGTTACTATTGAGTAATTTTTGCGCTAAGAGTTGAATATTTATCAAAACGGCTCATATGTCCATATCCTAACATTTTAAGGTCTATTTAATGCAGTTGTGAAAACATCTATAACAGATATGACATGTAATCTGAAAATGAATAAATTTGAATCATGCATATTTTATAAGTTATAGGTATAACCCTTTAAAAGGCTAGGATAAATACCTGTAAGACGTTTTGCCAAATATTTTAATGTGTTAGTGCAAACATCACTTAAAGTAGCAAAGTGGGTCACTTTTTTCACACCTTGCATGGTTACTTCTTGAATTTTGACATTATTAATTTTGTTAGCATGAAATACCACAGGGAACATGCATACAGAAGATATATTAAGTTTGTTGAAATCCGCTCACCAAGTACAAAATTAATATAAAATATACAGGGTGTTATAATCAGTTATTACATAAAATGCAGTAAATTGAAAACAAGAATGGACCTGTATAGGGAATTCAATTGACAATAATGAATATTTATATACATTTATACGTGGTAACAAAAGGTTCGTCAGAACATTTTTACAATTCATGTCTACAGAGTTAGCTACAAACCTCGCTGTATATTGGCATCCCACATTTCACAGCTAAACATTTAGTTACTTTTCAAGATGAAAATGAAACAATTCAAATATTTGAAATTTCATTTTTATTTGAGAGTATCTCAAGATACATTTACTTAGTATTTTTATAAGCTAATCGCTCCTTCGCCCTTCTTAGACATTTTCTTATGCAGGATTCAGCAGTTTTTCTGTCGGCGCTGTAAGTCTCTGCAGGGACTAAAAAACAAAAATAATAATCAAACCACAATGTTTTTTGAAACATTATTTTTAATGTTACTCCTGTCATTCTGACGATTATATTGATTTATCGAAACAATTGTCAATTTTATAGAATTTTCAATAACTTTATTATATTGTGGAATTAACTAGAAACAGTGAGCTTCATTTAAAACACTAATCCAAAATAATTGTTGGAGGAGGCGGTAATTCTGAATAATTGTCAGATTCTTCAGAATCTGATTTGTCAAACAATTTTCTTTTTTTTATTCGTCTTCTCTTGCTGCCCCCTTCAGACTCCGAATTTAGGTCACTTGTCTGACAAGCTTTTTGCAATGAACGGGCACTCAAGTAATCATCTATAAATAAATGTGCAAACCAAAATAATTTGGTGAATTATTATAAAAAAAACAGAAACAAAACAAATTCTCCAGTACCTATTCTGCATTTTAAAAATACTTTAAAAATATATAATTAGGCTTACCAAATGTCGAGTTTCTCAATTGCCTGCTTTTATGTACAGGCCAGCAGGTACTAGATGGCTCTCCCTTTTTTATTGCATCCCTAGTGTTTATTTGGTTCCAAGGAGGCCAACTATCCACTCTGTTGGCACTGCCTCGACACTTTCATCCTCTAGAAAGTGTACTACAGTCCAAGATTTTTCTATTGAACTAGTACCCATTTTTCCTCAATCTATAAAAAAACTATTTTATTATTACCATTCTTCAAATATTACCTTTCATACTTTTTTGTTTAATAATATATAAAACTATTTTCATTAATATGTACATCTTTTAATATAAAATCAATGTGTTCGATACTTATAATAAGCTACCAGGAGAAATAAAGAACTTGACAACAGTAGCACAATTTAAGAATAAATTGGAGGCACACTTGAAAGTTTATAATCTCTGGTTTGTAAAAGTCCTAAGGAATGCTTATCCTTTAATTTGTCATTTGTTGTATATTATTGTTTTGTATTTTATTACAAAACTAGCTGACACGGCCACGCGTTGCTGTGGCTAAAGTTTTTGTTATATTACATTATAGTAAACAATCTAAAGGGAACAATAAGAGAACATCAGTCACGGAGTCCACTATGCTTTTTCACACAGATGGTATATAAAATATGGTGATCTCCTTATTTGACTTTCTACTACTATAACCCTTGAGTACAATGAAATTATTTGAGAACAAAGACGAAAATGTTGATGTTGGTATACAAATTCACTGGATTGAGATTTGAAGGGGAAGTACGTTGAACACAATTAATTAAAATGTTCTTACACTTGATATTAAGCAGAAATCAATAGGTACAAAATAAAAATTTATCAGATTTATCATTTCCATTTAATTTTATAACAAATATAAGTATATTACAGTATAATACAGTAAATAACATGTGACGCTTAAACTCATGAATGAGGTAGGCAAGGCAGACAGTCTTAAACTTTTAAACATTAATATCTATTTTTTTGAATTATAAATACTTTCAATTTCAATTTAATTTAACACCAATCGGTGCACAATGTTTTTGGTTAACCTGTCTTTAGCTAACACAAATAGATTCGACGGTTTCCCAACACGTGAACACGCAACATATAGTTGCCCATGAGAAAAACATGGATTTTCCAAATCAAAACCACAAATGGACATTGTTTGACCTTGAGATTTATTTATAGACATGGCGAAAGCTAAACGAATTGGAAACTGTAGCCTTTGAAGGGTATGGTAGAATCTGATGGTATCATCGGAATACGTGGCAGCAGGACCACTTTTCCTTTAAACTTCACAGCCAAAATGGTTGCTTCAAGAATGTTTCCGGTGATCTTTTTGATGACCAAACGCGTACCGTTACATAATTGAGGTGGATTCAAATTACGGAGGAGAAAACTTGTTATCATAGCACATTGAAATAATAAGTGCTAAATATTTTTTAATAGAGGTTAAATAAAAACAATAAAAAAAAATATTTGTACAACTATTGAAAAAGTGTAGGAAATTGTGTATCATTTTTGCATTGACATTTTAATTAAATTTTATAATTATGTGATAATACTTACATACATATATTCAAATTAAATTATAAAGTTTTGATCAATGAAGCACAAATAAGTAAAAAACAGGATTAATTTCACTGTATTATCTTCATTATAATATGAATTCAATTTACACTTCAGTCTAAGTAACACGTGGCCGGCTATGCTAACACCAAAAATTTAAAAAGTGGAAATAATTGAATTATACGGTATTTCGTTTTAATAATTCACTACAAAATAAATTTAATTAATTTTATAGCGTCAACAACACGTGGTAATTATGCTGTTAAAATGTAGCTTATATGACACGTTCGTAGATTTTACAGTGACTATATACAAGACAGTGGCGACAATTATGGTCGTCCTAGTGATTGGTTATCTATGTCACGTGGTATCGGCCGCCATTAGTTTGCTAAATGTTTGTTTATTTACCATTTGGTTCTATTGTGTACTTACCATGGTTTTTGGTTTTTGAAAGTTTTCGTGCAAAATTTGGTGTTTAAGTGCTATTTATAAACATTATGGATTGAAGACTTATTTATTAGTGTATTATTAATTGCTTTGGAACTATAATTATCATTTCATACACCATTTTGACTTGAGGTTTTTGGTTAAGCTATAAGTATAGTAGATAAGTTTAATATTACTGTACTTGTTATTTATGGTTTAGAGTTTAGAGTAACAAAATTAGTGATTAATACATATATTATTCAAATAAATATCTATTTTGGCCTTTTCATAACCAAATGTCCTTGGTTCTCACAGTGGATTTGAGCATAGTTTTAGACATTGAATTCATCGATTAAATTAAAACATAAATGTATTCTCGAGTTTTACCAGTTTTTTCTTGTTATTTCTAAACCCTGTCCCTAAAACGTTGCATAAAAATTAAAGTCTTAAAATTATTTTGTTATTATTTGTGATAGGACAATGCCTGGCTGTGATGATGTAAATTGCAGTAATTCTGCAAAAACGGGTTTATTATGAAACACTTTTCGAAAGATCCTGTAAGGAGGTAGTGGCTGATTAAGACCAGAAGGGACAATTGGCAACATTTTTATGTCAACGAAATGTGTGAAGAAAATTTAGTTCTAAATATAATACCGATAGTCATAAATTGAAAAATAAAATTATTAAACGCTACATTATTGTATTCAGATTAAAAACAATTTCAAAAAAGAATAAGAGTGCTTCTAAAAAATTAGCTAGTTAGTCCGTTGCAGGTCATTTGTTATGAATATTGAATATTCAATAAATAATTGTAGTAGAACATTTTTTATTTTATTATTTATTTGCTTGATGGTTTTTTAATTAAACCTAAAATCTCTGAGACAAATTCAAAAATATTAGATATAAGCTTCATATTATCTTCTTTATTTAATAGTGTAAAACATTTAATTACATAAATATTAAATAGGTATGTGTTTCATTTTTTCTGGTGAGGTTTCAATGTTAGAATTGCAGGTACAGTCTGTAACATATGAAAACATTTATTGACTAATTTCAGAGATTAGATGAAAAAATAAACATAGGGTAATTATTTCCTAATTATGTACGGAAATTGGATATAACTCTGGCTAAAACCATAATAGTCCAAATTTATTGTATCCCAATAACAAGTCAAATTAAAATATTTTATTAATTATTTTAATTTTTCCTATTCATACAAGAATAGGGATTAACATCCCTCTGTGGCATATTTCTATCTAATTCACTACCTGCTTTTGTTAAGAGGCGCATTATTTCCGCTCCGATTAGATTATATTTGCGGCAATCATAGATTAAAGAAAGACTCCCTAGTACATATTCCTACACTACACATTACAATTTATTGTAGTAGCTATTTGTTTAGCATGACATTTAACATTATAATCCAGAATTTAAGAACTTACCTTATATCTTTATCAGATGGTAAATAGAGATACATCCATAATTTTGTATGCTACAACATTACATCCTAAAGATTTTTATTAAAATCGGTCCACTTTTTCCAAAAATATTTTATGATTCACCTAATAAAATAGGTTTTATTTAAAATTGCACATTCAAAACTAGTTTAAAAGTGGTAAAACCCTTTTAAAAAGAGTTATTTAGTTGCATGTAGTCAAATGTAAATAGATCAAAGTTAGCAAACTAATGGCGGATGGGCGGAGCTTATACCCAATTGTCGCCTATATATTATAAACCGTAAATAATAAAATCATAATTAGGTTGGTTACAAGTTCAAAATGCAAATATTACATTCGAATCAAATGATTCTGTTCGACGAACCGATTAAGGATCGACGCTTATACGAACTCGATTCACTTTAATCGATTTTCTCGTCGATTTTATCCTAGCCCTCCACTTTTCCACTCTTTCACAGATGTTATTAGGCGTTTAAAATGTTGAAAGTATTTTGTTATTTAGAAATTTGATCATGTTTACTTGATTGATGGATATTTAAATGATAGAAACAATATGAAAAATTTGTATAGTCACAAAAAAACCGATTTTTCGCATCGCCCAGTCAAAATTCGAAATGTTTAGGTCAAATAAATAAGTTAAAATTTACCTACAATGCACGTTCAGTTATCCAAAACATGACACATATGCTTACAGTTCACTTTGAATAGTGTGATGTGACATTCTCGATGACCAAGCGTTGCAAATTCACTTTCATCTAGATGAGTTAATAATTTTACTATTTGATTTTAATTTTCAATGGTAGTAGGCATATCGTCAATCAACACAAAGGAAAACTGACACTTTTATTATTGAATGTCCATTAACGGACAGTTTAAGGATATCCCGAAAGGTAAATCCAAAAGACTAATTAAAATGGACATCCAGTGGATGTCCATATAATGTCCCTGGACAAATGGGACATCATATGGACAAATCCTGGACGTCCTATGGACGTCCGGTGCTATTTGGGATATTTGTGCCTACGCATTTTAGAATTTCCTTAAGAGTATCTGAATCGTTATCGGAATCTGGAACAATTCGTATAATGACTTTTTTGGACCTATTGATTCAGTTTACAGCTTCCGAAATAATTGCCCCTGTATCTACCGACTCTGGTTTTAAGATACGTTGATTAAACAGTTTTGTTTCCAGCATTTCAATTTTATCGTGCAGTGACTGAATAACGTCTTTCAAAGAATTTAGCTCGGCAAATCGATCGACGCATTTGTTGTAGTATATTTTTATATTCCTAGTCCTGCTACGCGTAATTTTGTCCTCAGACTTCATACCCGCACACTGAAAGTGGATTGTGCCAATGCAATGGTCGCATTGAATGGTCTCCTACGTCATTATTACAGTTAACGCATATACTCATGTTAAAATAGATATGTCGACTTTAAAAACCTTATTGTCACCTCGTTAAGATAGATAATATGAATATAACTTTAAAATTCCAGAACTTAAAGCACACTTTAAACAAATTTTTTGCCGTCGTGGAATAAATTCGGTATTTCGGTAAAAAACTGGCCAGCAAATCTGTTGTTATTAAATTTCTGAATGATTTCAAACAAAAAATGTTAATGGAACAGGTCAAATCTTTGATTTTATTACTTGCCTATGGCAACAGAAACACACAGTGGTTCTCTGAATACAATGATGCACTTGTTAGAATATTAAAACTGAAAATTCACTGATTTGGATAGACTTTAATCCAGAGCAAATTCAACACTTCACCAACTAGCAATTCCACCACTCGTTTTACGTTCGTTGGTGTGAAACCATAGAAGTCCTCAATGGTATTTGACGTTCATGGCAAATAATTTGATCAACCATTTCACACCATTCCTGCATTGAAACCTGCAAGTGTGAGGATCTAACCTCCTTAAAACCGTCACAAATACATTAGAACCCTGAAACTGGAAGGCGATAAACCTTAGGTTGTAGTGCACTGTATCCCCGTTGAAATCTAATCTAGTCTATATGCCCAGAACTACATATTCAAAACTACGAGGCTACAGATTATATGAGAGGTTTTGTATCAGCTACTGAGCTGCGTAACTAAATAGTAAAATTTAGAAAATAATAAATAAAAATATATTCAATTAATGTTCACCGAAAATGAAATCGAAATATGAAGTCTAAGTCTACCATAATATATCCTCAATTCGTCCACCGATGGACACAGGTCTTCTCAAGGCATTCACATTTTTTCCTATCATGAGTGGTTGTTATCCACTCTTGACATCCAAAGTTCTGGTCTATGGGCTTCAAGATATACATATGTAGAATGGAACGTCGTCCCCGAATGCTATTCTAGTATAGTTATGTGAAAGAGCCCTTACTCTTGTTATAAGCTCCAGTATATCATATACAAGAGTTTCTTACGAATGGCTTCATTTCATTTTTCATTTCTGATACACCAAGATCCAAGTGTTTTACTTTGTGTTGCGTTCTTTAAAGTTTCCCTTACGACTGTCATCATTTTGTTCTTATCTCCTAGACTTACACTTAAAATGCTTCATTATGCAGGACGCGCATGTTGAAAGCTATTTATTATAGTGTAATTAGGACATTATTTCTGAAAAAGTTTTGCTCATCCTGAGATTTCTACTTTTTGACGTGGTATTTCATGAGGTACACTTAACGACTACATACTTCATATCTGATGTTTTTAAAAAAATAATCCTGGAAGTAAAATTCCTGTTATTGAATTAAGACTTTTGTAATTTGTCTTATTATTAATGAATCTTAAAAATAGTAGTGTTTCAAATGAAACTCACTGTTTCTAGCTAATTTCACAATATAATAAAAATTGTTGAAAATTCTAAAAAATTTACAATTGTTTCGATAAATCAATATCATCGTCAGAAGGACAGAAGTTACATTTCATTTGATGCCTACCTGATGTTTAGTAGTTATTTTTGGCTAGACCAAGAAGTAACCTAACTTGTGATTGGCTTAATATATGTTAATAGAAAAAAGAAGAAGATGTGATATTACAAATATTGAAGCTTATATATTATTAGCCCTATGGTGTTATCCTGGATATCATTTTTCCACTTAAGATCAGTATAACTGTGCAATGATATAGAAAACCAGGAAAACTATATCTGCTGATCTTAACAATTATCGCTTAAGAAGACAGTTTATTAGTGGAGAACTCTTTAGATTTATCTGTTCATTGACAACTTCATATTGTGGGTTTCTTAAATGTCTTCTTATTTCCAAAATAGGTGATATAGGGCTTCCCATTGGTAAATCTTCATTTTGAATATATATGTTATTGTCAAAAGTGAAATAATTCTAATTAATACATACATCAAACAAATTGAGTATATCTGATATTATTCCTGGTTTAATATTTTTATCTTCTAGTAATTTTCTTACAAGTATTGGACATTCTTCAGGAGGAATTTTAGTTAGCATATTAGTAACATCAAACGAAATAAGTTAACTATTGAGTATATTGTTAAGCCTCTTTGCCAATATATTATTAGGGGCATTAACATAAGAAACTACAGGTCTAATTGGTTTCGTTATTTTATGGAATTCAACGGTTCCATATAATTGTGGACAATGAGGATTCTTATGTATGATAGACCTCTTTTCGTAATCACTTAAAAGATAATTTGAACTATTAACAATATCCCTTACATTATTACAAAACTTTTTTGTTGGGTCTGCTTTAAAAACTTTTACATCGCTAGATTCTATAAAGTTATATATTTTTGAATTATAATTTTCAGTTGTCAATATGACAGTGGTGTTCCCCTCATCAGATTTTGTAACTGTTACATTATTATCTTCTACTTTCTTTTTGATTGCATTTAAAACTGTAACGTAATTTTTTGTTTGACGTTTAACTTTTGAAGGTTCAATATTTTTGACTAAATTGACACTTTTTAATTTCTCATAAAGAAAATTATTTGAATTAGATTTTAAAGCTATTCCTGACTCTGTAGCTAGAATTTGTTCGATATTATTCGTAAACTTTGGTGTGTAGGTACTTACAGTTTCATGATGTTTAGAGTATTGAATTTTATGTTGTGTGTGTTCAAGTTTCTGTAGCTTTTGTTCTTGTTTCTCAAATTTCTTATGCTTCATCGTGCTGACACTTTCTCTAATTTTGTCACCTAAACAGTCAAATTCTACTGGATGTAGTTTGAACGTGAGTTCTGAATGTACAACTTTTATGGTTCCAAGTGAGGGACTCCTTAGACAACTACATAATTTACACCCAAAATTAAATTTACATTAGAAATTGAAGAAAATAGATCAATCAATTTCCTTGATTCAAAAATTCAAAGAGTTAATAATGTACTTGATTATTCAATTTACCTAAAACCAACACACACTGATGTGACAATTCCATACAGTCTCAATCACCCTATGTCACCTAAACTAGCGGCATATAATTCAATGATACATAGAGCTTTTTCAGTTCCTATGAACAAATGT
Organism: Galeruca laticollis; assembly: GCA_963921935.1. Taxonomy (NCBI): domain Eukaryota; kingdom Metazoa; phylum Arthropoda; class Insecta; order Coleoptera; family Chrysomelidae; genus Galeruca; species Galeruca laticollis. The sequence goes on along the minus strand of OY998177.1, from coordinate 224,107,455 downwards.
AATTTTGATAGAGAGATTGATACAATTAGACAAATAGCAACATCCAACGCTTATCCATTACATATGAATAATAAGCTAATTAATAAGAAAGAGGAAAAAGTGGCATAACAACTAATATTTCCTAAACAAACTGATGAAATAAAAACTTATAAAACCATCACATACGCAGGAAATATTTCTAATATTATTTCAGAGATAATATCTTTAGCAACGAATACAACCATTTCTTTTAAAATAGAAAGTAACGTTAGTACAAAATTGTTAAATGTGAAAACGAAAATACCAAAATTAAAGAAATCAGGTATATATAAACTCAAATGTCCAGAATGTAATGCTGTCTATTTGAGTCAGACCCATAGAAATTTTGAAATCCGATACAGTGAACACTTACGAGCATACAGGTTAAAACAACCAGATAAATCCCACTACGCAAAACAACTACTTGACACCAATCATTCATTGACACCAAACAGAATTAGAAGTGCTACATATTTGTGAAAAGAAACAAGAACTGGATTTCCTTGAAGAATTGGAAATAAGAAGACATTTAAGAAACCCACAATATGAAGTTGTCAATGTTCAGATAAATCTAGGGAGTTTTCCAGTAATAAACTGTCTTCTTAAGTGATAATTGTAAAGATCAGCAGATATAGTTTTCCTGGTTTTCTATATCATTGCACACAGTTATATTGATCTTAATTGGAAAAATGATATCCAGGATATCACCATAGGGCTAATAATATCTAAGCTTCAATATTTGTAATATCACATCTTCTTCTTTTTTCTATTAATATATATTAAGGCAATCACAAGTTAGGTCACTTCTTGGTCTAGCCAAAAATAACTACTAAACATCAGGTAGGCATCAAATGAAATGTAACTTCTGTCATTCTGACGATAAGATCGATTTATCGAAACAATTGTCAATTTTTTAGAATTTTCAACAATTTTCATTATATTGTGGAATTAGCTAGAAACAGTGAGTTTCATTTAAAACGCTAATATGAGTAGATTCCACGAAGTAAGGGTCGAGACAGTTAATTTCTTAAAAATAGTGTTTGCACATTTCTTTCGAATTTCGAAGGCGTTATATCTTGATTCAGACTATATCACATATATCCTTAGTTATTGAAAATAAGTTGTATTTTACCGTCATATTGCTAAATTTAAACATCTTTATGAATAATTCTCTCGGTTTTCAGTATTTATACGAATATTATAAATATTTACCTACTAATAGAGAAACTTCCACAGAATTAGGTAACTAAGACCGCTTTCCGCCACCAGCTGCCGGCTGCCCCAAAACATGCAGCAATGTAGGTCAAGGCCATCAAATTTTACTTTAATCTCCTTTTATATCCTCATCCACGTTATCTATATAAACTCAATGAAAAATGATGTTTTTTAATTAATTAACTTAGAAGTTTCCAACCTTAAATGTCACATTATTAACAAAAAAATATAGATAAATGATTGTATAACAGAGAGACCGATTTTTGGAAATAAGTAAGATTGAATTCATTATTATCTGTATAGATTACATTGAAATCAATTATCGAATAAGGTCGATTTTTGAGTATAATTGGTTATTTTCCAAAGTGATAGTTTGGTATTAGACGATGTCTACATTCGGTTAATAACACCATAAGTTTTTCACAGTCCTCTACTTTATCATATACATGGATACGCCCATATAGCACGAGATGTCTTGGGTACGTCCATTTTAGGTCCAATTTAAGTCTGAACGTCCTGGACCGTTTCAAGACGTACGTCCATTTCAGGACGTACCCAGTACGTTCCAGTACGAACGTACTGGGTACGTTCAAATTATGGAAACAAATATTTTTCTTTTGTTCGTTATTGTATAATCTCATTTATCTCGTAATTTGAATAATATCAAAATCTATCTCAAGAAAAAACTAGTCATAGAATATATTCAATAATACACTCTTGCAGATGTGTGTAGTCAAAACTGGTAAACATGTTTATTTGCAATTTTCTACCACTTAAAACTGACTGTGATCATGTGGAATCTCGATGGTTGGCGGCTACAACAGCGTTTCAGACAGAGAAAAGGTCAGGCTACAGATTACTGCAGACTATTGTCTCATTGGTTATACCGAACGACAAATTCATTTAATAACCAATCAGAAAACAGTACGCCGACTACCGTAACTCGCAGATGCTAAAAGCCGTCATGCGAACTTAGTGAACTGTGTCAAGTGTCAAATGTGATGGGTGATATAATAAACTCATTTAACATTGTAACTTGTTGTTTTATATACACGGTGATTCATTACTAATTGGAAATAATTTAATAGTAGAATCCTGACTTAAAATTATAAAGATTTAGCCCAAAATACATAATTAAAATGTAGCTGCTTACTGAGATACATGGTGTTTTGTTTAAACATTTAAAAACTATTTGTGCTCAGTACTTTAAAACTGTTTTACCTATTCATTTCATATTTGGCAGAAAGTGTAGACACTGTACACCCTACCAAATTAAAATAAGCAAACGTTTCTGGCTACTAACAGAGGCGTACGACAGGGGCAAGTGACAAGTTAATCGTTCCCAAATTCTACGCAACTGGCGGAATAGGAATTTTAGCACAATTTTTTGATTGTCCAATACTTTTTACGTAAATAAGGTACTCCTCTTTCATAACGATAAAATCAATATTTCTCGAGATATTTCAAGTTAAACACGAAGCTGCCCAATTTTGATGTGTAATAACTATGTCGATGTTTTGGACCAGTGAATTGCATTAAATATGCAAATGAAACTTTAATCCGTAAATAAAGATATTAAAATTATTTACAAATATTTTCAAACAAATAAATTATTATTATTATTATGCTTTATTTATCATAGATAATGTTAACAATAAACAATAAAAACAACGACGTACATACTTAATAAGCCAGATGATCAAAAAACAACTAGACAAAAAGAAAAAAACCAGAAATAAATCTGCAAGCTACAAGATACGAGCATAAAAATATCCAGGATGTAAGCACAAAACATAAATAGAAATAGAAATGTACAATTAGTTATATCAATAAAATAGTATAAGCAAATAAACAAACAAACTGTACCAAAATTAAACAGAAACACGTATAAAGCAACCATGAAATGGAGTAATATATAATATGAATAAAATATAAAATAAAACATGCACAAAATAAAATATAAAATTAAGATTAAAAATATAAAATATTACAAAAAATGTATATTATATACATGCCAATAAATAAATGTGAATATGAACCACTAGATTTCAGTGGGATTACTTTTAATGTATATGATCAATAATAATTTAAACATTTTTACGCTTTCACTAACTTTTATGTACTGCGGTAGATCATTAAATTGTACAACACCTTTGTGGAATAAATTCTTCATCGAACATCCTTTAATGGTTGTTTTCACATAAAAATTAATTGAATTTGCTGATCTTGTGTTTTTATCATGTATTTGCGAGATTGGAACTAGCTTACCATGTAAATATTGCGGTAAGAGATTATTGATAATTTTGAAGATGAAAATCATTGTTTGTACATACAGAAACTTCTCAACTTTTAACCAATTCAAACAGTTAGTCATCAATTCCACACTAGTATACCTATTGCATCCCAGAATTACTCTCATCGCCTTGTTTTGAATAATTTGCAATCGTTCATAACTAGCTCTAGAACAACCTGTATAAATTAGTGAACAACAGTAATAAAAATGTGGTAGAATTAATGTATTGTAAACGATAAGCTTAGTATGCATTGACAGAAATGGTGAAATTCTTCTCAAAAAACCAATTTTTTTCCCAATCTTTCTACATATGTAATCTATGTGACTATTAAATTTTAGTTCATGATCCATCATAAAACCTAAATATTTTATTTCATGTACACTCTCTAGGTCCTGATCATTTATCTTAACACTCAAATCAAGGTTGAAAAATTTAGCTCGCAAAACAGGACCACCAATGAACATAAATTTAGATTTGGATTCATTTACTTTCAGTTTATTGATCTTGAATATGTCAGAAATTTTTTTCAATTCAGAATTGACTGTTTGTACTACTTCAACAAATAAACTGATCTCTATTTTTAATTACAATCAGATAAATCGCATTTGATAAACAATTTTTCAATATCAGTTGGCTCTGGTCTGAATTAATTGCTTCGATCTAGTGGGGTGCTGTCATATCTATTAGTTGTTGCTTATATCACTTGAAATTGTGATTGTTGTAAAATTTGAAGTCGGTTAAGTGAAAATGCCTCGACACAACAATTTTACTATTCTTGCAATGCGAGACATGCTTTGTGTTTATGTACAAGAAAATTATTCCTGTGTTGCTGCTGCTCGCAGATATCAACAAATGTATCCAAACAGAGTTCAACCCAATCGACAAACTTTCAACAGTATTTTTCGTCGATTAGGAGAAACTGGACAATTTAAGCGTAATAGTGGTATGGGACGACCGAAAATAATAACTGTGGATCAGGAGGACGATATTTTAGTACGAGTTGCTAATAATCCGGAACTAAGTACTCGGCGTTTAGCAGCAACGACTGGAGTAAGTCAATCTTCGGTTTTGCGAATTTTGAAAAATGAAAATTCACGACCTTACCATTTTACACCGGTACAAAACTTATTGCCTAGAGATTCTCCTTTAAGGGTGAACTTTGCTCAGCGGATGATAAATCAAAAAAATGAAGATCGAAATTTTGTTCACAAAATTCCTTTCACTGACGAGGCCACATTCACTCGCAGAGGAGTTTTTAACTGGAGGAACAGCCACAATTGGGATATTGCAAATCCCCATGTATTCCGAGAATCACATTTTCAGCACGAATTCAAGATAAATGTATGGTGCGGTATCTTTGGAGATAGTTTGTTGAGTCCATATGAGTTACCAGCAAATTTGAATGGTAACTCATATTCACAATTTTTGGAAACAACTCTATTCGACCATCTCGAGGAATTGCCACTTAATCGAAGAAGATACATGCGGTTCATGCAGGATGGAGCACCACTTCATTATCAGATGATAGTGAGGAATTATCTCGATAACCAATTTCCTCATCGTTGGATTGGCAGAGGTAGCGAATTTCCGTGGCCGCCTCGAACTCCCGAATGTAATCCCCTACATTTTTATTTTTGGGGCCATATGAAATCATTAGTATATTCACAAGAAATAAACACTCGTCAGGAACTATGGCAGCAAATTGTAAATTCGGCTAATTTTATTGCCAATCAACCTAACATATTTTTCAAGGTAAGGAGATCATTTAGCCAGAGAATGAATAAGCTCATTGAAGTAAACGGGGGTCACATAAAAGATTTGTTATAAAAGGTTTTTAGGTACTTTTCGTTTCTGATATATTCGATATGTTATTAAAATTGTAGTAACCTACTTTTATTTAGATTATAATTTTCAGAACCACAATTTGTTTTCAATTCATCAGTTGTGTTGTTTATAGTTGACACGGATTGAAGTTTCATTTGCGTATTTAATGCAATTCACTGGTCCAAAACATCGACATAGTTATTACACATCAAAATTGGGTAGCTTCGTGGTTAACTTGAAATATCTCGAGAAATATTGGCTTTATCGTTATGAAAGAGGAGTACCTTATTTACGTAAAAAGTATTGGAGAATCAAAAAATTGTGCTAAAATTCCTATTCCTCCAGTGACGTAGAATTTGGTAACGAATAACCGGTCACTTGCTCCTGTCGTACGCCTCAGGTAGTAGCCAGAAACGTTTGTTCATTTTAATTTGGTAGGGTGTACAGTGTCTACACTTTCTGCCAAATATGGAATGAATAGGTAAAACAGTTTTAAAGTACTGAGCACAAATAGTTTTTAAATTTTTAAACAAAACACCCTGTAACTCAGTAAGCAGCTACATTTTATTTATGTATTTTGGGCTAAATCTTTATAATTTGAAGTCAGGATTCTACTATTAAATTATTTCCAATTAGTAATGAATCACCCTGTATACGATGTAGTATTAAATAATGAACGTGAGACTGCAATTAAAATTTAGGAGTTTATTATTAATGGTCGTTATCTGTCAGACTCATTTGTAAAGCGAAACTGCGTACATTTCTACATTTAGAAAGCTAACCCACAGATAATCCGAAGAGCTAACCTAATACAGATGTATCTTTGCCACCACGGTGGTTTCACTTGAATTGTCAAGGCCAAATTAAAATTTTAGTTCCATTCCTAATTGTAGAGGTCGCAAATTTGACGTTTCACGTAATTGATCGAAAGTTTTGTGAATTGAAGGTTAAAGGAATCGTCACGAATATCCTAGTGGTGCAGTTTTCTATTTTTGTAGTGTTCCCCTAGTAGAAATTTATCCTGGCGCAATATTGGCCAGATGTTGCCGCCAATATTCGACAATATTGGAATTAGAAAAAATTGTTAACGCTTTCCAATGCTCAACCCATATTGCAAAGGCAATATTAGAAAAAAAACTAGATCCCATGTATATCCAATATTGGTGATATATTGTCAGTATTGCACCAATGTCTTGCCAACATTCACAATAAAATATTGGCGGTATATTGAGAATCAATTTGAGGCCAATATTGCGTAAATATTGAAATCTTGCTGCAATATTGCGCCAATATTCCAATATTGGGGCGATGTTACGCCGATATATAGCCAACATTCGGTTCTACTGGGGTCGTTTTGAATTGATAAATAATTAAAGTTTATTTAGTTTAATTTGTTCTTCGGTAGTTATATTTTTATTAAGTTGTATTAAATTGTTGATACATTTTTTTAATATGACTTTAATCAAGTGTTGTGTCCATGATTGTGGCGAAAATAGACATTCATCTGATATTAGACATAGGTTTCCAAATCCAAAAACAGATTTAATCCGATTTAGAAAGTGGGTGGAAGCAATCAACAATACCACCTTAATAAATATGGATCCTGCAATAATTTATGCTTCAAAAAGAGTCTGCCACCTACATTTCGAAGAAAAATTTATTTCAAGCATGTCAAATAGACTGCATTCAAATTCAGTACCAACATTAAATTTAGGAGGTGAGTTATTTTATTTGTAATCTTAAATGAAAACTTTAAATAGAAATGTTTATAAATGATAATGATTAATATGTGATTTCCATTATGCTCTTTCTATTCTGACTACGCATTCTATAACTGTATAAGTATTTTTATTTACTTTTTCTCTTATAGGCAACATAAATATATTGCAAATTTATAACTTGCCATCAACATCAAGTTCTATGGAACCTTATACAGACCCTGAAATATCTTCACATATCGAAGACATCCAGAAATCTTCCCTACATAATTCTGATGGTGTTGGGAGAGTACATATAAATGGTAAAAAATATTTTAAATTTTTGAGGAGTTCACAAACGGTTTTAAACATTTTACCAAATCATCTGTAACATTTAGTAGTTTAAATTAATTAGTTTAGTAGTTTATTATAATTGCATAAATTTTATATTTTTATTTTACAGAACCTCATGGGACAAATCCATACAAAATTTAAAAAAATATTGTACCAAAACAATCTGTAATACCCAGGAAACGTAAATTATATAGGGCAATGCAATATTTTCACAAAAAATATAGTATAGAGAGAAACCGCACACATTCAATTAGAAAAAGACTTTTTGATGCTGGAAAATGCTCCAAACAAGCAGAGTTATTAAAGTGTTACGTGATTTTCTATTGTCGTTCCCAACATTTCATAACTTCCACTTATAACATAATAGGTCAACTGTTTGATACAATCAACAAGATAAGAGATTTAGAAGTGGTTCTTGACCATTCACTTACCTTTAACCACTACATGACTACTGTGGTGCATAAGTCCTTGAAAACGTTGGGTTTCGTTGAGAGAAATATTCGTGATTTTATATTAAACTTTTATATTTTTCTTTAGTTAGGTCTCTCCTCGATTACTGTTCTGTATGGTCTCCACCTTACTTAGTTAACATTAGAAAAGTCGAACATGTTCAGAACAACTTTATATGCTATATTACATTTAAGCTACATGTGTATAATCACTATGCTGTGTGGCTGCAGCAGCTTCTAATCTCCTCTCTTGAGAACCGCAGGAAAGAGAAATATCTTACATTCGTTTTTATTATCATAAATGGTACACTGTGCGTAATATAAAGCTGGTACAACTACTATAATCGAAAATAGTGCTAGCTGAACAAAAATATTAGTAGATGTAATGATAAAAGTGAGTTTTGTAAAGCAATAGAACGAGATGGAAAAAATACAAATTTATTACAACATTTTTACAAAAAGAGTAACTGGCTTAAATTTAGAAATAGTGTGATATTTTAATAAATATAAAAATGTTACATTGTTATTGGTTCGAATATTTTCTTAAATATAAGGTTTATTAGATGACTCACTTAAAAACAGGTGGAACAAGGATCAAATTGTTGTTAGAAAAGTAGGAGATGGAAGACCAGTTTTAACTAGAATCGAACTAGACAAAGCTGTAACTGATTATTTATATGGAAATCCCTATAATACGGCAAGTCATGCAAAAGTAGCAGTAAACTTCATTGCTTCAGTAATAACTGCATTGAAAATAATTATTCAAAAATGGGCTGGTATTCATTGTCATTATAATTAGTTAGGTTTACATTGGGAAAAAGTGTACCAGTTTTATATGACGCGAAGTGTACATATAACTGTCCTCAACTTCTAAATAAATTTAGTTTACTTGTTCCATCGCAGACCACTAGGCAGAGTCGAACACTTCACATACCTTCTCACGGATATAATGGCATACTACACATATCTTCCTAGATCTATAAGATGCGCAAACTCACTGTAAGACCTTTCACTTTTTGATGCCTCAATTACTAAATTTAAACGCTTTGTTCGTGATTTGAATGTTCAGTTATTTATATTTTGTCAACCCATGATTTTTGTGTATCTTGTTTTAATAACTGTATTCATTGTAGTGTATATATGTTTAGATTTGTCTACATTATATATTTTGCTCACTTTTGTATTTTATATAATTTTAAAGGCCTTGGTCGTGAATAAATAAATCATTATTGTATATCCTTTGTTTTTTTGTATATCATAAAGTTTTTCTTATTATCTAATGAATTTCACTAGCCTGATAAGTGGCATTTATTATATTATGGACGTGCTTTTACGGTAAATAAATGATTTTTATTTTTTTTATTGGAAGAGATTTCCATGGAAATATGCCATATGATATGGAAGTGTTTTTCCTGACCATATTATCTTCCCTTGTAGCTACAAGTATCATCTTACAGGGGATAGTATAAATTTTCCTAAATTATACTTACTTTTGGGTCCTATAATTTGATAATAATTGGAAGAAACGAATATTACTGAGACTATGAGTAAACAGAAAGTATACAGTATTTCAATCGACGTTATTTTCTGGTTACAGTGCAACCAGAATATAGCCGAATTGAAATACTGAAATAATTGCTAATATAATTAGTTCCATTACTAATTGTACGCGGCGCTCCACTTTTTAGTTTGACATTTTAGTGTTGTGAGATCTATCTATAAGGTGGGTGATTTGTGTTTGCCACCGGACTCAACAGATCACTTGTTAGAATTCGTTTCACGAAAGTTGAATACACCTGAAGTTGGAACATTGACAATCGCAGAAACCAAATTATGTCTTGTCTACGTCGCTTGGTAACGACCACTGGCGTAGGACTATGATTTATGCCGATAGCCACTTTATAATTTGACATTTGAGGGTTATGTTTATGTTTGTTTATATATTGAATACTTTAAGACGCTTAACTACTTTATAAGTGAATGCTGTTTGTTTTATTTACTATAAAAACATGAGTTATAAAAAACTTGTTGTTGTCAGAGGAAAAACTATCCATAGCCAAGGCAACTTTCATGCAATCTGAAGCGGAACTTGGAATTCAAATTCCTATACAATAACATCGGTAAATCAAATAAAAAATAATGTATGGCATTCAGGCAGATTAATAAGAAAAGTTTCTAGATATAAATGAAATATTCTTAGTGAATGATTTATGTTTTGTTTGTAAAGAAAATACTAATGCTTATTAATTATTTCATACACACACAAAATCTATGCTTTGCATATTTACAGCAAGACAAATTTATATAATGTTACATTAATTAGATATGTAGAATACATACCTTGATTTGGTTTTGATTTGTCTAATAATTATGTTTTTAAATTGCAGAGAGCGAACTGTAAAAGCAGCTGGTGTGAGTTAAAGTACTTACGCCAGTATTAAAAAAGAAGATTTTGGTATTAAAAGATGATCTCCTCGACAATATAGAGGGAAAGGGAAAAATAGTTATTTATTATACAAGGGAAAAAAGTATTAGATTTTAGCTCGAGAGCTAAAATCTAATACTTTTTTCCCTTGTATAAAACACTATTTTTTTCTGTGACAGGAAAAACGACGATTCAATAGCGAAAGAACATATTATTACAGTATATTAAAGTCAGAATGTTAACGATATGAAATTAGAATTTTTAAACTAATAAGCTGTTGTAGTTATAGCGACAATTAGACCTGCGTTGCTAAGGAAAACTTCAAAGTAATCAAATATATGTCAATTTAATTATGTCATTTGATTCAAAAATTGTGAACTCAGTGATTGTTTAGTAGGTATTTTGGAAAATATAAAGTTAAAAAATGTCTGATTCCGAGTTTTCTCTGACTCTTGATATACAGGAAATGTAACTTATGTTCAATAAAATATTCTAAAATCAAATATCTTCCATTATCTATATGTATATATATCCGGGAAAAAAGTACTCACTTTTTTCCCGTAGGAAAAAAAGTAATTTCGTGAAAAGTTGTATTTTGTTACCTGTCAACAGAGATGAAACGTCAAATTTTTTTCCTGTCACATAAAAAAAGGTATTATATATCTGGACCTGAGTCTTAAAAAGACCAATCTCCACTTTCATCGATTTTGAGATATCTCCAGCACTAAAATTCCCAAGTACATTTCTATCGATACAAAAAAGGCCAATCTCCTGTTGCTAAGGGTACATGATATACCATTTCAAGTGTAGGGCTTATATCCAAAACCATTAAGAACTAAAATGGCCAATGTCCACCTGCCATGGAGATTGGCCCTTCTCATGCAATAATCAGCAATAACCGCAACAAAATAATGAATGGAGATTGGCCCCTTGATTAAACTTATCCTAAAAATATGTGTACCACATGACGTTCGGTGCCGTTTTTGACATTTTATTAAAATGTAGTCTGAAAGAACCAAAAGACTTCTATCTTTACTCAATTGTGCTGAGAAGAAAACTCAAGGTAAGTTGCAATAATAAAGAAAAGTAGTAGCTATAATATTTTAGTATTACTTAGTATTATGAATATTGCATTATCTTGTACTTATTTTAGATTCTCAGTCTGCTTCGACTTCTGTAATAGTCGAAGAAATACCTCGTATTGATGATAATGTTAATGTAGAGGTTCCGGTTACACAGGTGAGCAGTAAGATATTTTGTTCGACAAGAAAAGTTTAATAAATAATTTTTTAGAATGCTGAAGAAGAGTTCAGTGACGACGTGGAATTTTCAGACGATAATGACATTGACTATGTGCCAAATGAAAGCAACAGTGAAAGCGAAGAAATTAAGGATAAAGGAAATGTATTTCCAGAGAAAACGAAATATAGGAAACGCGTCAGAAAAGTGAATACATGGAAGCAAGTTTAACGCACAGAAAATAAAGCTAGGGGAAAACAGTACAAGACAGCAAAAGGTTATTACAGAAGAGATAAGATATTGCAACCTCATTGTAACTGTAAGAGAAAGTGCCAGAATTTTATTAACGAAGAACAGAGAACTCGTCTTTTTACTTCATTTTATGCACTAAGTAGACATGCCCAGGATCAATTTTTATCGGAAACTATTGAGGAAGGCTTGAAAGAGCGAGAAAGGTTACCAGAAGGAAAGCTCCTTAGCAGGCAATAGTTTTCTAAAAAAATTTATTTAAAAAACATAGAAGGAAGCAGAATACAAGTATGCCCAAAAATGTACTTAAAAACCTTGGACATTTCGGTAAAAAAGATTAGAGTTATTTGTGGAAAAAAAAGAAAAAATAATGGTGTTTGTCCACAGGATGGTAGGGGTAAGCATGGAATGCAACCTAAAATAAGTGGATTGATTAAGGATAATGTTCGTCAACATATCAAGAGCTTTCCATGCTATACTAGTCATTATTCCCGCGAAAAAACGTCCTGACATGTCGATTTCGCAAATGTATAGACTCTATTGCTTATATTGCGAAACTACTAATTAAGATAAAGTGAAGGAATTTCAATATCGAAAAATATTCAAAGAATAATTTAATTTATCCTTTCACCACCCAGCCAATGACACCTGTGCAAAATGTGACCAATATAATCTGAAAATTAAATCAATTGACAGTTGTGCTAATTCAACAGAGGAGCAACAGAAAGAAAAAGAGATAATACAATTAAAACAAAAAGAACACTTAGATTTGGCTGAAAAAGCATACAAATGTAAGGCTGAGGACGAACAGAAAAGCAAAGTAGATCCTAGTTTTGTAAAAATCTCTTTCGATTTGGAAAAGTGTCTCCCAACGCCATATCTAAGAAACGGCGTATCCTTTTACAAAAGACAGCTATGGACCTATAATCTAACAACATACAAAACAGATACAGATGGCAATGAGGCAACCTGCATTTTGTGGAACGAAACGATAGGGGGTCGTGGCGGACAAGAAATCGCTTCCTGTATAAGAAAATTTACATTGTCCTTGGATTCAAAGAAAATTCAAACTTTGAATTTTTACAGTGATTGTTGTTCAGGCCAAAATAGAAATATTTACATAGTCATAATGTTTTGTTACATTTGAAAGGAGCTTCCACCAACCAGTACAATCGCTGAGATAAACCATAAGTTTATGGAACAAGGCCACACTCACATGGAGGCTGATACCATTCATGCCGCTACTGAACGAGCCAAGAAAAAGACAACAATGGATATAGAAGTTCCACATGATTGGGTTAATTTTATTAAAACATCTGTGTAAAGAAAAAAGTCTATGAGCGTGATTGAGATGTCTCGAAATGAGCTTATAAATTATGGGACTTTTCTTAAATCTTCGCTAGTCCATAGAAAAAAAGATGATAAAGGAAACCCAATCCCATGGCTTAAAATTAAGTGGATGAAATTTCAGAAAGACCAAGATCTTCAGTTTTCTTATAAAACAGACTTTAGCGATGAGGAATTTCAAAAAGTTGATTTAAGAAGAGGATCGCTAAGAACTCGACAAAACCACAGTGATTTTGAATTAAAACCTGTGCACGATCAATCATTACCGATAGCTGATTTAAAATATAATAATTTACTAGAACTTTTGCCTTATGTCAGTGATTACAACAAGTCATTTTTTCTAAACCTTCAACATTCGTCTACTATGAATCCAGAAGTTTTCACTGCTCCAGAAGATGAAATTTAAAGTTTTGTTAATTGTTAAAGTGTCTGAAATGTTCCTTTATTTTTTTGTATTAATATAGGTTTACAATAATATAAAATTAAGTTTCGTTTATTTTTTCAACTAAATTTTATATTTGGTTCAAATAAATTTAAGTTTACCTATTAAATAGAGACAATTTTGTGCTTCTTTTAGTTATTCTTTTACCCCACTTCATAAAAAAAGCTAAAGAAAGAGTACTATTTCTCATAACAATAATTAGTAAAAGGGCTCCATCTAAATCATAAAATCTCTTTTTTTCTCATAAGTAACATAATTTTTTAAACATATGCGTTATTTTGAACTGTTTTATAGATTTTTATTACTTGAAAATAATTATTCACACACTTAAAATTATAGTCATATTGCTTTTAAATCTTGCGTAATTAATATCTCAGATCACTGAAAATGGAGATTGGCCTTTTTAAGGCTTAGGTTCAGATATATAAAATCGCTTGACAGCCCATGTGGGGTTACACCGCGTATGCTTTCTAAATCCGCTTAATTGGGGTGAATCAGTCCCCGTTTAAATTCTTTCACTAAATGTCCCTCCCTAATTTACTATTTCATGTTCTCTTTCTAGGTACTGGAAGCACTAAAATTTGGAGAAGTGCAAATGATTCAGGATATCATTTACAATTTCTATAACCTGTAGAAAAGGGCTCCTACTTTGAACTGCAAGTTTGATCAAATTAAATAATAATCAAGATACTAAAATTAAACTTTTGACAGCTTACTTTCAGTACGAATTTTTAAGATAGAATTATTAGTTTTAACAATGTTTTAGAAACATTGTTTTATATTTAAGTATATTAATTTTTTCAAGCTATTCTCCATAAAGTAAACATTGTTTTACTCGAGTTTACTGTAAGTAAAACTTCTTTGTGGCGGCTGCTAAAAAGTATGGGTTTCAGGTTAGTACTTTTTATTAGTTATTGAAGTATTAAAGTGAAAATTATTTTGTGATTAGGAAGAAATGAGTGTAACAAATTCATGATAAGAACAAAAATTAAGATAAAACTACAATAGGCATTGTAAAATTAAAAATATTAATTTGTAACATGCATAAGTATTTAATTGAAACTAATGCCTTTATTGTAGATGGCTGCGCACACAAAAAAACAGAAAGGCGATTATCGAATCGCATGATATTCGCCATAAAAGAATTGATTTCTTGGAAAATATTGTTAAGTATTGAACTGAAGGCTGGAATATTGTATAGGTTGACAAATTAATTTTGGCAGTTGACGATACGCGAGAAAGCCATACGACTTGACAACGTTGTAAACGAAGTTACCAGTAAGAACAGGCGACGTACATTCCGCATGCAAAGTTTTAAAGGTTGTCAGGCTGCTAATACATACGAGGATAACACAATATTTTGAATTTGGATTTAAAAATAATAAATTGTGGCACATGTATTATGCTGAATAAAATCGAATTTTCAAAACAAAATAACATTAATTTGCTCTTTATTAATAATTAACTGAATGAGGAGATAAAAACCATTAGATTTTTCTACGAAAATTGGGTTTTTCTTGTAAAGACGTGATTATTTATAGCTTCAAAAACCATATTATATAATTAACCTATATTATTTTATACGATGTAAATAATAAATAGATTCCAAGATACATAAAGCTTCACCTTTACTTCAAATTAATGTCTTTTAAGTGATCGCTTCATAATATTCGTCATTGAGGTTTATTTGTATATAAATTGGAAGTCGGGTAGATTTTGTAGATAAAGCATACAATATGATAAGGATTGTTAAACGACTTTCTAAATTTAACAATGGTCAACAATTTTTCCTATCTGTTTGTAGTAATAGTTAATGACGTACCTAGCTGATAATCTTTCCAAAATTGTTATTGTTAATTATATGTAGATAATATGTAGATAATGATATAAAAATTCGGGATTGTGCATAAAATTTGAAAAACAAATTGGGTAAATCGCCTTTAGAGATGGTCTAATAAGTATACTTATAATATAAATGAAATATTAGAGCTTTCCCACTATTCAAATAAATATTACAGTTATGTTAATTCAACATCACATTGTGATAATGTTCATTCTTTTTTTCCTCTTGTTATCATCACATGCACATCTATACAACCGATTATGCCCAGCTTGTGGCTGTTAACTTTTGTGATGTTTCAACTTAACTTCTCAGCAATGTTAAAGCGCTGCCTTTTTACATTACTGTGATGTTACTAGAACTTCCTCAAAAGGAAGTCTTTATACCGAACTAAAAACAACATATCTGTTACATTCTGAAATGCCTTTTAACATCTTGTCGATGTTAATGCAATGTCTAAAAAATAACATCTTATCAATGATCTAAATGCGACATTTCAAAAACAATACAGTGTATTCTCGTAGATGTTGTATGGACATTACATAAACATCTAAACAATATACCTCAAACATTCTAGATGACATTCTATAGATGTTTCTGTGCCTAATCAGCAAATACAGGGTGAACAACTAAGAACGCCGGCTGTCTGCCACATTTCAAAAAATAATCATGGTACAACTTTAGAAAAATACCTTCAAGAAAATGACCCTGAAAAATCGCTGGAAGTTCAACCTAAAAAACAAATGTAACACTTTTTTGTTTTTTATTCGATATCAACGTTTTTGAAGTTATTTAAGAGTTTTTCCTCTTTAATAAGATATATGCTTAACATATGAAACATTACGATAAATCAAAAGAAATCCAATCTGATTAAAGAAAATTCTATCGTTTACTTACAATTACTTTTTCTTATGCAAGAGTCGCTGTTTCGAGTGCCTCAACCATTCATTCCATAACATACACTTCAAAATCCATATCTGTGAAACATTTAAAGGTGTTCTGAACAACAGCTAATAAAACAATTACTTTAGATCAAATTGTGCCCATGGAGACCTTTGATTGATCATCATAAACTACATCAAACTTGATTTTCAGCCAATTGACTGGGACCCATTTTCCACAAGATACATGCGGGGCTCTCCAAAGGAATAACAACATATTTTATTTCAAGAAGTGACTTTTCATGATTTACCTTCTATTACATGCCTCACTCCGTTTCGCAGGTAAATTCAGGTGTGCCATGAAAATTCATACTTCTTTTCTGTATAAAATAATATACTATTCTCATCTTGTTATTTTCATCCTGGAACATATTGTATATTAACATCGTGGAATTGTAACTTAATGAAAATAAAGCATTATTAATACACTGTATACAAAAAAAACTACTTATGAAGAAGAGATATGGACCCATTATCAAGTTAAATGAGTTTATTATTAATTGCATCCAATTGAGTATCCAATAGCTGTTTCTACAATAATAGATAATTGAATTCTGTTTGTTGACTGGAGCATTCCGTTCCATAAGTTACATATTCTTCAACTAGATTAATATAGGTACCATTGTAAGGGATAGCTACAGCTTTTTTATTGTATTCAGTGTATTTTCAAATGGAAATGAGCTTTTCATCAGAAATTTATGTTTTTAAAGTCTTAAACAGTCTAATTGTTCACAAGAATTGTTCGTATTAATGCCATATTTCAAAAAATAATCATGGTACAACTTTAAAAAAATATCTTCAGGAAAATGACCCTGAAAAATCGCTGGAAAATATCTTTTAGTTCCTAAAATATCTGCTATGGGGTGGAATGAACACTTAAAAACATAATACTGTGATTATCTCCAAAAAAGGCATACTAAAGGTATCCTAGAAATATAATGTTTGATATATTGATGAGATTATAAAAAAATGTAGGCAGGGACTTTTTGTCCTTATTCTTCAAATAAGGGGTGGGGGAAGGTTCAACTTAAAAAACAAATGTCGTTACACTTTTTTGTTTTTAAATCGATATCAATGTTTTTGGAGTCATTTAAGAGTTTTTCCTCTTTAATAACATATATGCTTAACAAAAATAACAAAATTGGACAATTTTGTCAACGCTATGTGAAAAAGTCGACAATTTCCCCATTTTCTCGGAAATTTCAAATGTAATTAGACATTTTTTAAATTCTGATGAAAAGGGATTTACGTTATCAGATATAAAAATTAAAAAAATGCTTCAATTTACATTTCAAATTTCCGAGTGAATACAAAATTATCTAATTTTGTTATCCATCTTATTAAACAGAAAAATTCTTTTAAATGCAGCTAAAATCATTAATATCGGTTAACCTTCCCCACCCATTATTTGAAGAATAATGGCAAAAAATCTCCTTAATTATATTTATTAATAATCTCATCAATATTTCAAAAATTGTATTTTTAGGATACCTTTAATATGTTTTTTCGAAGTATTATGTTTTCAACTGTTCATTCCAACCCTAGCGGATATTTTAGAGACTGCAAAATATTTTCCAGCAATTTTTCAGTATCCCTTACCTTGCTAAAAAAGCAATAAAGGATTGAAAACGTTTATTCACTTTTAATGAACAGTGCAGTAAATTTGAAAAAACAGGTACAAAATTAAAAAAAAATATCTGTTTTTAAAGTCTTAAACAGTCTCTAATTGTCACAAGAATTGTTAGTATTAATGTTAAAATTTTCTAAACCTGCAATACTATATTGATGGCTATGACTGCTACTACAAAAACTAGAACTAGAGATACTCCATTCAATATTTTTTGAACTGTTTAATACAATATCTGTATCAGACTATCTGATATAGTTATTCCCCTTTCATTACATAATTACCAACTATTTGTTTTTTATTTTTTCATTTTATTTACGTAAGTAGCTTCTGAAACATCTTGAACATTGAAAATATTTTCTTCTAGATTCAACTCTCTGCCAACATATGAGCATGTTTTATTATTAATAATAATATCTACCCTATTGCAATATCAAGTTTTTTGTATGGTATAATGCATATCTATGACTTAAAATAATGTGAATCGTTTTTAAAATATACTTACTAACTAAATCATTTTAAAAATTGAAAAAACCGTTATTTTGTAAACTCTATTATATAATGTTAGTGTACAACTCCGCCACCTGGAATTTCAATGTACAATAGCCGATTAAAGTCTTGAATGAGTATTAAATTTCAATAATTATGATTTTGGAATGGGTACTTACCGATAACAGCTGTTGTTCGTCCATTATAACAAGAATTAAAACTAAGCATAGAAACTGAAGCTAAGTAGGAACTAACGAAAACGAAAACCAATTCATTCAAGTACTTCTTGCAAAAAATGTGCTTCCTGCAAATAAAATATAACACAAAACTGAAAACCATCCGCCATTTTATGCTTGTCATTTGTTTCCACAGATAATGTTCGTTCATCAGTTCCTCTTCTGTTTTCTTCTTTTTCATGTTACTGTGATGTTTAATATGAGACATTACTGAGAGTTTCATGAACTAACATCGTAAAGAAGTACACGAACTTACTAAAAATTATTTCGAAAGATGTCAAAGTAACTGCAACATGTGATCATCTTAGAAACATGTTAATATGTAATATTCCAGTAACGTTCTGTATGTGATATTAGTGAGAAGTATACAAATTAACATCGTATGAATGTTTCCTATAGGAAGTTGCTAAGAAGAAGTTCATAGGATGTGTATGTAACTGCGAATTCAAGTATTATTGCGTGCATCAAAAATATGTTTTATATTTACATGACATGGATGTTAATAGAGTTGGTAATAACATTAAGACATCAAGGAGATATCTTATTAACGTTTTAAATAAACATCACGAATAGTCTCTAAAAATAACATCACAAAAAAGACTTGTTATGTTTCTTGTTTAGTGGGTTTTTATGGTAGATATTTCTACTTTCATAAGTAAATTTTTGAGATTTTTGCAAATATTTACTATGAAATTAGAACATCCCTTCACACTTTTTACAGAGTTAGGACTGGCAAAAAAATCTTGGTTCTGGGTGTGTTAATTATTGTTTATTTAGAACTATGTACAGATGTGCTATAAATATTATATTACTATAGTGGAATTCGTCTCTAATATCTACAATTTTGTCCCATATATTTATATTTGTTGCGTTTAATGTATTCAGTCATACCACCTACAAACAAACACTATAATGAAAAATATGTTCTAGATGTACAGGGATCATCAACAGTAAAATAATGTGCTTCTATAAATGATTCTTCAAAATCACTTTCTATATCAACATCATCTTCGATATCTCAGTCTTCGGCCAAATTAATAATAATATTATCTACAACAGTATCTAAAAGTGGTTAATTGTTCATAAATTCATCTTCAATCTTTTTAACATTACGTTTGGACATATATTCTTTAAGTGCCGCCCAAACACTTTCGATCGGATTTAAGTTCGGGTGATAAGGGGGTAACCTTAATACTTGCAATTCATGTCGAATAAACAATTCATCAATTTTATAAGTTTTACATTGTGGTTTGTAAATTTGTGCAACGTTATAAAGATCCGGTTTTAACATTTGTTCACTGTAATATATGTTTCTTTTAGAATAGCAATTTTTTAATTGTTGCTTAGTCCAAGCAGTCGTAGGTAATTTTTCATTTAGAATATTGTGATATGGGGCGTTATCAATTACCAAAACAGCGTTTTTTGGTAGGTTTGGAATAAGTTTTTTTTGTACCTACTTCTCATAATTTTCGTTCGCCATTTCGTTATGATAATCTCCTGTTTTTTAATGGGAGTTCCACATAATACCAGCATTAGGTACAAAACAAAAAATATTTCAAGATGAGATCAAATGTCACTATAAGGTATTCAGTTAGTAATAAAAAAATAACAAATCTCAATATTTTCATAGAATTTTGGAAGGTGAACAACGAAGGTCAGTAAAAAATTTAGTATTTTAAAAAAAGAAAAGAAAAATTGTAACTAAGTTATAATGGGTTGTTGATTGGAAGAGGAAAATCTGTTTCATTTGATTTCTTGAACGGGGAGTATCTAAATTTAAAGAACTCTCAATATATAGGGAAAGATATCCATATCTTGGTAAATAATGATGTTAATCTTTTAAATTATTATTCGGTCCTAAACTATATAAATTATGTGCGTGTTTTCGAGAAACGATTCGTAAAGCGCAAAGCGTATTGACCCTGAAATTCCGAGTTTTACTGAAAATTTGATACATATTCCAGTAAAAGAAATGGTACATGCCACAATATGAATTTCAAAAGCAAAACAAAAAAAATTACCTTTAACAGAACGTTGATTTCATCAATTAACATATTTTTTATAGGTATTCAGAACGTATCACACAATAGAACGAAACTCACACCTAAACAAAACGAACATTTTAAAAACATAACAGACATCAGTGAAGATATGGATTCAAATATATTGGTTCTATATAATGAAAGTAAACTTTGAGTTTTTCTACATTTCTAAATTTTTATAATATCATTATAAATTTTACTTAGATTTTAAGCGCCAGTCTTTAAATTTACGGAACTGTTTTTTTTTAGTTTTCTATCATTTCTACAACTTTTTTCGTATTTTCGTAATCAAATTCGAGTTGGTTTTCTGAAAGATGGTTAGTTTGTGTTGTTTGTCATATTGTAACCTCAACCCCTCTAGTGAGATGAAATCATCACTATCTCTGGTCATAACTGGAACGCAGGATCCATTCGGGATAGCTCTCCCTCGTTAGGTACCTCCACTTATAAGAGCTATAGTCGGAACTCTATAGATTCTCAGGGGTGAATCTTCGCCTTAATTGGAATTGAAGAACATCATCATCCTCGCGAAGAAAGGTAGAGAAAATAACTCATGGGCGACAACTAATTTTTAATTAACCTCTGAGTAAGTAAACTGAGTATGGATTTACACTTTTTTGCAGATAATTTATAAGGCCTCTCAGCTAATGTAGAACGATATCAAAACTGCCCGAAAACTCCACCGATTTATTTGTACAAATCACTTATTTTATATGGTATCATAACTAAACATTTCATAAGACTGTTTTAGAAAAACTATTTTTATGTTAGAAATAGGTACGTCTATTCAGTACAATGACCACTGCTAAACTCTTTTATTTTTGAGGGAAAAATTACCGGCTTGTCGAAAGACGCTAAAATAATTCATGATTATTGGTTAATTTTGAAAATAGGGAAGGGCCTAAAGCCTTGACCGTTACAATTTTCTAGAATATTCGGTTGGAGCCAGGCGCAAAAAATGTTTATGACTGAACACCTGCATGAATTTTTAATATCGACAAATACAGTCTGTAACTGGAGCGAAAAAAAGTTAAAGATATCAATTGTTTTATTATATGCACGCAGAAAACAGATCTTTTGAAATAATGTTTGTTGAAAAGAGCGTAGAAAAAGGATTTTGAAAATAAATTATCTGGAATTTGATACTAGAAAATAATGCTAAAAATAACGATAGATAATCTATCGTTACAATTTTTGTGACTATTTATTCCGTTCTTCAAATACTGATTTGTTTGTCCGATGTAGATCCCTTAACAGTTTTTACACGGTATTTCATAGATTATGTTGCTCTTTTTTTCCTTTGAGATTAAACTTTCTAGACAGGTAAAATTGGGTTTTAGTAAGTTGTACACTTTATGTATGTTGTGGTGTGAAAATGTCTTTTTTAGATTCTCTGAAAAATTTGGTATGTATGGTAAAGTGAGACATTGGTTTGTTTTATTTTGTCTATCTTAGTTTTAGTATTATTATTTGTCAACCAAAAACAAACAAATCCGTAAATTTAAAGACTGACACTAAAAATCTTAGTAAAATTTATAATAATATTGTAAAAACTTAGAAATATAGAAAAAATCAAAACACACTTCATATATAATTAATTTATTACCACTCCCTATAAACATAAAATTCATTTCAATACCGGTCAAAATAAACTAGCGAATTAAAACCTCGTTCCTCCTGCTTTCATTATATAGAACAAATATATTTGGATCCAAATCTTCATCCAAGTCTGTCTTGTTTTTAAAATGTTTGTTTTGTTTAGGTGCGAGTTTCTATTTTGTGATACGTCCTAAATATCTATAAAAAATATGTTAAAGGTCTGTATCGTAAAAATGTGTCTCCCTTAGAACAAAAATCGATGTGTTTCAGTATTTCCTTAACATATAATGAATACTGCCGAATATCAGGGTGGACTGTTTTCTGTTGCCCACTCTGCATATAGGAACTAGCGCTACACCAAAATTTGTTCAAACCCGTTTAAAAATATAATCGAACTCTCTCGAATTTGTATTATCTCTGCTTCCAGTTTTTAGATTCTGATTGTTATTTCTGCTACAAATAATAATTTTTTCTTAAAAATTTGTTCTTCCTCATTCTCATGTTTCACAATTTCTTAATCTCGAACTTTTTTTGACTAAAGTCGATTTAAAAACATTAAAAAATTCCGTTAGTACATATCACAACAGTATTTATAGTAACAACAATTTATCAATCCGTATCTAAATGTTTTGATACTTTTAAAAATATTGTAATGACCCACACAATTAAACTTGTTTGGTTCCAAGTTATTGATAAAGGTATCTTTCAGAAACTGAATATCAATATTGTTTTCTGACGTTTCATAGTTTTTGGAAAATATTTAGACGCCAAAGGGCCAATTGATAATTATTATTTAGAACCAATTTGAAGCCATTCAAGCTGTGACGAATTCAATATAGTCTGCCGATTGAAAGAGATCACAGGTCCTGTTGGATAATTATTATGTAGAATTAATTCGACGCCGTTCAAGCTGTGTCATATTCAATATGTTTATTGCAACAGAAATATTATTAGGTGATCTCAGCAAAAGTATCAGTAACGAAATTTAGGGAGCACGAAACACGATTCCAGATATATTTTACTGTTTGGAGAAGCTGATGCGTTATTACCAAAGATGTATAACATGTGAGACTCTGAGAAACCGTTTGGCGTAAGACTCCGGCCCAGCATGCATTTTGCTAAAAGTAATGAGTCTATTGAATAAAAAAAAGTATTAACTTGCAAGTCATAACTTATAAGAAAAAGCTAAAACTTCTAAGTAGAAGCTAATACTTATTTTTATTTGAATAAAAACTAGAACTCTCTCGAAAGTAAATACTGGAAAAATCTTTTGACTTTTGAGTGATTACTTATAAGTACTTACTTATATTTACAAGTGTTTACTTTTTTCGTTGCGTAAACAAATATTCATACGAAACAAGGCGTGACATGTGTGCAACCGCAAGTAAGAATTTGTTTTCAATTTTAAGCGTTGAATAGGTCTATTCGTCGCAATCATGTCTTCGAGTCAGGGAGAATTGCCGGTAAAAATTGGCGGTTACAGACTTATGTTTGTCAAATTGCTAAAAAAGTATAAGGTTCTTTTGAATAAATCAGTGATTCCTACTATTGTTCAAGCTAAAGAAAAGGCATGGAAAGATCTCAAAGACGAATTTATCAAAATGTCTGGCACAAATACTATGGTTGAAAAGTTGAAAAAAATCCTCAATAATATAAAAACAGACGTGAAGGAAAAAACTGATAAAAATCTAACCGGGAGCAAAGAAATTAAACTTCAAGAATGGGAAGAAGAGTTTTTAAAACTTTTGAATTATGAAAAAAATCCAGTTTTTGTAAAAATTCCTGGTGCATGTTCTATTGGAACAGAGAATGATATAGGAAATACTCCACACAATTCTACGGAAATTAATATGGATACTCAGTTATTGCCTTCACCTACAAGCATTGTACAAAAGCGGCCACAGAAAAGAATGAAACAAGAAACTGAAGAAACAAAAAACTTCTCAACGCAAGAACTGCAACGCCTTGTTCTACTTGAGCAATTAAATCTCGCTAGATTGCAAGCCAAAAAAGAACAACTCATGATAGACAGACTGACAAATCAGCCAAACCATGATCCCGAAAGTAACTTAGGGAGACAAGAGGGAAGTTCAAGCGGCATTCTATCAGAATTACGAGAATATATAGACTTGTAGTGAATCAGAAACTTGTCAAACCTGTAACTAAAAAATATGCATTTCTGTTTTGTATATATTATGTTAGTTTTTACATTAGGAACTTTTTGTAATATGAAATTTTGTGTTTGCACTTTGTAATTTACCAAAATACAAAAAAAACGGAAATTTGTTAATGAAATAATTATAAAAATCAGAAAACTGCTTTATTTAAACACACTCAGTATGACAGTCTACATTTAACATCCAGCTTTAACTTGGGTTAGTATTTAAATATGATCACCGAATATTGTCTCCAGTATTGCTTGACGTTTCTCAGTGCCTCTCTGATGGATAGTAGTACTATTTTCAGCTTCATCACACACGTAATCGGAGTCTCCAGGACTTTCCATTTCATCCAATGCAAACTCAAAATCATCTCGTAAATGCTTGCTAATGTTATGTAAAACAGCACAGCAAACAATAATTTTTGGATCTTTTGATAAAGATGTTTTAACCTTGTGTCCTAGAATGGGAAACCTTTGCTTTACTTGTCCAAAAACTCTCTCAATTACAACTCTTTCCTTGGAGTGAGTGATATTGAATAATTCTTCAATTCGGTGTTGAGGATTTTTAAAAGGTGTTAATAGCTAAGGAGCAATTCCATATCCACTATCTCCGAGAAGGCAGAAATTACCCCGAAATCTTGCCACATTTTCATATACGGAACTTTGTTTCCAAATTCTGGAATCGTGAACACTTCCAGGATATTGAGCGTCTACACTTGTAATCAATTCATTAACATCACAAGTTACTTGCACATTTATGCTAGCAAATCCTTTTCTGTTAATAAAATCATCGCCAAATTCTGGTGGTTCTTTAATTTGAACATGAGTGCAATCTACAGCACCAATGACTGTAGGAATTAGGAATCGATTCGACCATTTAATTCTTGCTTCTTCCGTGGCATCTAGATTAGATGGAAATTTTATCCAATGGTGGGCCTTTTCTAATATACAATCAGCTACTTCACTTATGGTTTTGCATACTGTAGTATGATGAACGCCAAAATCTTGACCAATACCTGTGTGAAATCCGGTATCACTAACATATCGTAGGAATATCTCCATCTTTTGCCGAGATGCAAGTGCACCTCCTCTGGATTCATCTTTCTCTGGTAAAAAATAATCCGAAGTATAGTCAACACTTTCAAAACGCAACAAGAGCTTGGATTTGCTTGAGCTGATGCTTCTTCTCTTCCTATAGTTCTTCCTGTTACGAACATTTATGAAGTCCATCATGTTTAACACTAGCAACTACCGTAGGAAAAAAGGATGCTTTATAGGTACTTTAAAAATCGTCAAGTTATAACTTACTTATTTAAGACAGATCTTATTTTTATTCAAATAAAAATAAGCCAGTACTGGAAAAATCCTTATATTTTAAGTAACTACTTCATACCAGAAGTTTGCTTATGGCCATAAGTAATCCTTTTTACATGAAGTAGTCACTGACCTTTTATTCAATTCATACTAAGAAAATACTTAAATAAGAGGAAGTAAGAGCCAATACTTTTTTTTATTCAATAGACCCATGATCTGCAAAAACAGAAATTAAAATTAATGTTACCTTTATTTGAATTGCCTGAATACAGTCCAAATTATATTTTTCTTAGGCAGCAAATAAAGAGTTTTGAGTTGTTAGTATTGAAACAGAGAATTGGGTAATTCAGAGAAAGCACGGAACTAAAATGGAAGCAATTGAGATGAAACATTTGAGAAAACGAAATGAGACAGAATCACTAACGAACACATAATTAAACAAAAATAATTAATAAAATAAAAAAGAAACAGTTGAATTAGTATGAATATAATGAAAAATAAATGCCTATTAAGAATTAAAATATTGAATAAACGAACAAACATACAGAACAATAAATAATAAGACCCATAACAATGTATGCACCAGAAAAGATCATTATGACGAAAATAGAAGAAGTTGAGTTAAGGATAAACGAACGAAAGATGATGAGAGCAATTTTTGGCCCAGTAAAAATCGAAGAGCAGGAATACAGAACGAATAGAGAAATATTAGAAGAAATGAATTTGGAAGACAGAGTGGAGAAAATTTAATCTCAAAGAATCTAGTGGTTGGGGCATGTATGGACGCAAGGACCAGAAGTTGTAACTAAGGCTTTAGTCCGAGGAAGTAAGGTCGAAAAATCTGCTCAATGGAAAAAGTTATAAGTAAATTATTTCTCATTTTTTAATGAAAGTACATCCCCCCACCAACATTTTCACTGACGCTTGCGACGAAGCTTGCAAGCACAGCTTGGAACACGTAAAATTCTGGTGTTTTATGCTCCTGGCATTCCTGGATGTGCTTGTACAAAAAAATTGTAAAGGTAAAAAGTGTATAAAATCTTTTGCTCTAAAAGGTGACGTAATTCGATTTTCCCAAACAAAATTTTTCCGTCCCTTAATTTTCCACATTTTGGATATTTTTTAAAAATTACATTTTCAATTGGCAATTATGAATTAAATAACAATATCGAGGTCAAAACATGGACAAACATACAGGACAAACGTATAAAACTGTACGTTTTTTCAGATTTGGAACAGTAGCGCCAGTCCATCGCCTGAGGAAGGTGATACAGCAAGAGCGGGTCACTGATTCAAATCTGTTCACCGCGATTTCGCCGGCAACGTGGACGCCTTCACCAGAAGACAACCAACGCCATGTTCTGCCGAACTTTTCAGTTCGACAGTTCATATACCACACTTGGAAGTGTAAATTGTTTCTCTCGAAACAACCTATATTTATGAAAATAATAAACAGCATTAATCTTGTTTTTATTTTAGCCAACACATAAGCAAGCGACACCATGCGAAGAGGGAAGGACATTTAGCACCCAGGTAAATATAAAACTCCTAAAAGCTAATAAGTCAGGAAATCTTTAACTGGGGAGGCAACTCCTTCCGGCAGTGAGTCCGCTGTCGGTATTAGCTTTCGACCCCATTCCATAATACACCCAATCCTAAAATGTCCTCCAGACATCGTCGCAGCAGCAGATCTGCAAAAACACCTTCCAGACCAACCGACCAAGAAATCCAACAAATCCAACAATTACTAAACGAAAACAAACAATTTAGACTCGAAACCCAAAAATTCCTCGACGACACTCCGAGAACCCTGGACGCACAATTCCCTCTTCTCTCACCGGTTACTTCCAGCACCACCTCACACGCTTCCAACAAAACCCACCACTCCTCGACACCTTCCCCTCAGAACCCACCAAACACAACACCACGCTACCTACAAAACACAGACTACACAACAGCACGCTACTAATAAAACACAGACTATAACCCACAAACCCCATACACATACTCACAACACAGACAAACGTTTCCTCCGTAAGATCCCAATCCCCTACACCTACACTCACACGACAACCAACTGCCTCCGAAGAGGATGGCTTCACCCTCGTCGGTAAAACCAAATCTCGACCTACAACACCGACACCTACCAACATTCCTACAACAACCCACACCACCAACAACCCTAC
Organism: Galeruca laticollis; assembly: GCA_963921935.1. Lineage (NCBI taxonomy): Eukaryota > Metazoa > Arthropoda > Insecta > Coleoptera > Chrysomelidae > Galeruca > Galeruca laticollis. The sequence continues at coordinate 224,079,467 of OY998177.1, read as the reverse complement.
AACAACCCACACCACCAACAACACACCAATACAAACCCTCAACCTCAGAAATCTCCCTACACAATACGCCACACAAAAATCCCTCTACACTCTCCTCAACACCTTCGAACTCCTTCACGGCCACATCCTCTATTTGAAAGTAAATTTCAATCGAACCGCCTTACTCAAAACGTCCTCCACGAAGTCAGTCTCAACTATTCTGAGACAAGTCCACAACTCCACTGGTGATAACAACACCATCATAAACGTTCTGAACTCCACCGAACGTCCACCCCGCCCGGCCAACAAAACCCTCATTCCCACCTACACTCTCGTTTGCAAAAACGTAGACGCCTCGGTCAGCCTCGAAGAATTCGAAGAAATTCTTCACGACCAACAAATCCCTTTCCTCAAAACTTGGCGAATCATCGCCAAGGCCACCTATAAACCAACATCGATGTTCCGCATCGTCACCACATCCGAAAACCATTATCACTAGGTCCTCACCTCCGGCATTACATTTCATGGCCTCCCACATCAGTGCGAGCCATCCAAATCCAATCCACTGCCCCCAGTCCCCAAATATTGCAGTCGTTGTACGCAAACCGGACACTCCTCTGACACTTGTCGGTCTAAACCGATATGCCCTTCCTGCGGCCAAACTGGCCACCGAACCGAGAATTGCCCCACGTCCAAAACCCCTAAATGCACGAATTGCGGTGGTCCTCACCCCGCCTTCCATCCTCGCTGACCACACAGGCTATCGACACCCAAGAGACCGCACCAGTCACAGTCGAAAAGCCACCAACTCCTTACGACCTCTCAACCGACTCCAAAATCCTTATCGAAATACTCACCGTCACACTCATGAATGCTATCCCTAACTCAAGAGATGTCATAGCCGAAACACTTCGTCATTTAATACCTTCCATTTATCGACACAACTGCTCTATAACAAATATAGGCAGGCGTGCTCACTTTGCTTTCACTCCCATCAGGAGCGATAGCGATTCAAATTGATCCGCGAGCCCCACCCACCCCGTCGGTGCTGCAGGTTTTTCACGTTTCTTCCTGTAGCATAGTGAATTTATTCGCTAGCCAAATGGGCCGACGTTCGACGAAATTTTTGGATTTAAGATTATTATTACCGAACCCACACATACAACATATCAACCAGACATTTTAAACTCCCCAATCCTCACCTCGAATTCGAGAAAAGCCAGTCGCCACCACCCGACATCATCCACACATCTTTCAATGTCTCCTAGTCACTTTTCCAACAAATTTCAATAAACTTAAAATCCCAAAATTTTCCCCAACGCTTCTTATCAATTCTCAAGACATGGGAGACACCAAAAATACCAAAAATTCCAAACATCCATTCTCCAACAATCTCAAACACCCACCTCGCTCTATTAACTACCCGCAACACAACGTGGCTCGTCTTATTCATTTTTCTACCTTTACCAGACACTTCTTATTTCCCATTCCATACACCATTAAAACCACGTTCGCTCAAAAACATCCAGTTTCGCTGCTGATTGTTCCTGCCTCTCTCTCCGGTTGATTTCCAGCAAAAACACAACTCACCCACAAAACTTTCAATTTTCCATACACCTTTTTTCTCTCAACTTCCCATACACTTCTTAAAAAACTGATTCTTCAGCCCTACCCAAATCGCAAGCCAAGTCAATATGGGCACACAAACCACCCACAAAAACACCCCCAACCAGCCCTGAAGAGGAAACGAATCCTATAATAGGGCCTTACCCCAAACAAAAATATACCCAAATAAAAACACCACAAGCCCAAACTTCAAAAAATTCCCGAACATCTCTCTCTCTCTCTCTCTCTCAGATTTGGAAAATTCAAAATGGCGGCCGCTCAAAATTGAATTACATTTTTTTTTTCAATTGACTCTAAAGTTATGAACATTAATGATATCGAGACGCGGTTGATTGCGATCGATAAAGTGAAAGTTATATTTTAAAAATAAAACAAACAAAATTTTTCAAAATTTACCGAAAAAAAAATTTTTTATTACGTTTTTTCCACTTTTTCGTTTGAAAAATGTAATAATAATATCTTTTTGAATCATGAGTATATTTGTCTTTGAAAGACGCGTATTTTAAAATAAATTCCAGATACAATTAGTAGAAGCTGAGATAAACAAGTGCAAACTCTGTTCGATACTGTGACAATATTAATTAAAATTTTCAAATTTTGACCGTTTCGCTCGATTGCTTAATCTCCACTGTTTGAGTGCAACTTTTCATTTTTCTCCAGTCAATATGTACATTCGAAAAAGAACAGTAATCTTAGTGCGCCCTGCCGCACTATGGTGCGACAGCAGCTTGGCGTAGTGGTGGGGGGTCAGCGCTCGTTCTCACCGAGCGGTGTGAACGACCCTTACAAGTACAACGAATGACGATGACGAGGATGATAATCCAATTATGAGTAATGAGCAAAATTTTGATATAAGTGAATTACTTAACTGTGAACTTGCAATTGACAATGGCAGTGCCATCGATGAGGAATTATTGGTTAATGACGATGATGAGGAGGATGATACAGAGGCACTTCCTCAAAGACCAAAAAGAGCGAGAAGTTGTAAAGAGTCGGAGTAAATTTTGTAAATAAATATTGTTCTTAAGTATCTAGGTTCGAAATTATGTGTGATATATTAGATAAATGTATTTATAAACAGAAATTATAATAACACTGTACTCAATCCTAGCCTTTTGCAATCATGAATAATCATAATACTATTAGAAAACCAGAAATTGACAATATTATGGAAAAAAACCAATAAAAAAAGCGCGAGTTTCTTTCAACTGAGAACGAGCGCTGACCCCCACCACTACGCCAAGCAGCTGTCGCACCATAGTGCGACAGGGCGCACTAAGGTTTCTTTTTCGAATGTACCCATTGTCTGGAGAAAAATGAAAAGTGGCACTCGGATAGAGTGAAGATTCAGCAATCGAGCGAAACGGTCAAAATTTGAAAATTTTAATTAATATTGTCACAGTATCGAACAGAGTTTGCAGTTGTTTCTCTCAGCTTCTACTAACTGTATCCGAAATTTTTTTTCCGAAATACGCGTCTTTCAAAGACAAAGATACTCATGATGCAAAAAGATATTATTATTATTGCATTTAACAAAGGAAAAAATGGAAAAAACGAGATAAATTTTTTTTATTTTCGGTAAATGTTAGAAATTATGTAAAAAAATTTTGAAAAATTGTGTTTGTTTTATTTATAAAAATATAACTTTCACTCTATCGATTGCAATCAACCGCGTCTCGATATCATTAATGTTTATAACTTTAGAGTCGATTGAAGAAAAAATGTAATTCCATTTTGAGCGGCCGCCATTTTGAATTTTCCAAATCTGAAAAAACGTAAATTTTTAGACGTTTGCCCTCTATGTTTATCAGTATTTTGACCACGATATTGTTATTTTATTCATAATTGCCAATTGGAAATGTAATTTTCGAAAAAATATCCAAAAGTTGGAAAATTTGGGGACGGAAATTTTTTTTTGGAAATTCGAATTACGTCACCTCTAAGAGCAAAATATTTTCTTCATTTTTTAATTTTTTTGTACAAGCACATCCAGGAATGCCAGGAGCATAATACACCCGAACTTTACGTGTTCCAAGTTGTGCTTGCAAGCTCCGTCGCAAGCGCCAGTGGAATTTATTAGACGAACTAGGAAAATGTTGGTGGGGGGATGTACTTTTATTAAAAAATGAGGAATAATTTACGGATAACTTTTCCCTTTAATTTCCTTACTTTCCCGGACTACTGTGTTACAATGGCAACCAAGAGAAACAGAAACGTAGGGCAGGAGTTACAAGATGGAAGGAGAAAACAAGAGACCTGAAGAAATGGCGGCAAATTAGCGAATCACTGAGAACGATGAAGCGTAATGAATTCTGATGTTTCTACAGTTACATGCAATTCACGACATTAAAGACTAACTAAATGCCTCGATTAAAATTGAATTACACTCCACGCGAGATGTGATAGAAAGCGGATACCCTGAATTGAAGTTCGCAGTTTAAATGTAGTCAATTATTAGAAGAGCACTTGTATACTTATCTAAATACGTGTCGAAATGCGGGTGAAATGCATGGTCCGATAAGAGACGGGTAGAAGGGTGGATATGGAAGGAAGAAGGGATTCAACTCGAGTCGGTCGAGGGTCGAATATTTTTTGGACGACTTTTTTAGGAGTGAATTTATAAATATAATAATATATGATAATATTTTTACATAATATATAATCAGTCGATTTTGTCTGCAATAAGTTGACTTTATCTCAGAAGTGGGATAGTTCCATTAGGTCCTTAAGGAGCTATTTTTCTCAAATAGTATAGTATTGTGGGTTGCTCGTATTTTGACAATAATGAACACGGCTGTTCAATATTTTTGTGTGTAAAGCACTCGAAAGAATGATCAACATATAAAATGCTCGAAGTACACGGCTGTTCAATATTTTTGTGTGTAAAGCATTCGAAAGTATGTTCAACATATAAAATGCTCGAGGCACACGGCTGTTCAATATTTTTGTGTGTAAAGCATTCGAAAGAATGTTCAACATATAAAATGCTCGAGGCACACGGCTGTTCAATATTTTTGTGTGTAAAGCATTCGAAAGAATGTTCAACATATAAAATACTCGAAGTATACGGCTGTTCAATATTGTTGTGTGTAAAGTATTCGAAAGTATGTTGGACATATAAAATACTTGAGGTACATGGCCATTCAATATTTTTGTGTGTAAAGAATTCGAAATTATGTTCAACATATAAAATGCTCGAGGCACATGGCTGTTCAATATTTAGTTGTGTAAAACATTCGAAAGTACACATATGTCCAAAAGTTTGGAATACATATGAATAATATATCTACACCTATGGTGGTTTAAAAACTATTGTTGATTATTTATTCTAGAGTGTTTTTATATGAAAATTATCGAAAATTTGATTCGTTTTTGTAGCAATTTGGTCACATTAAACTGATTTTGGTATCTACACATTATTTCAGATCTTGTTTAAATTTCATTCGAGCCGTTTAAAAATGCCTAGAAACATAATATATCATTTCGACAGATCTAGAGTAATTGTATTGTTACAACAGGGCTTTATTCAAAGTGATATCGCCAATATTATTGGTGTCACTCAGACTGCTGTATCGAAAATTCAAAAAAAAATTATGTGAAGGATCGCCCCAGGAGTGGCAGAAATCGATGTACAACAGCAGATAACATTGATAGCTCGAAGAAATCGTCTGGAATCTACAAGTGGAATATCCAGAGAAATTGTTAGGCTTGAAGGACTGAATATTTCACGGCAAACAATAACACGCAGACTAAATGCAGTAAATTTGTATCGTAGAAGACCCTTACGTGTTCCCAAACTAACCTATCAACACACAATTGTAAGGTTGCAATGGGCTCGAGAAATGATACATCATGGTTCTAACTTGAATTACGTGATTTTCTCTGATGAATCAAAAATTGGCTTGGTTTCTGATTCGCGAAAAGCACTAGTTTGGAGGGCCTCAGGACGACAAGCCCGACTAGAAACAGCCGAACCGCGTGTCCCATTTGAAGGTGGGAGTATTTTGGTTTGGGGTGGTTATATGAGTGGCACACGGATGCCTCTACTGGTTTTGGAGAGAAGAGTTACTGGTGCTGTATACATCGAGGAGGTTTTAAAACCCTTGACTGGTATCGTCACTTTTACGTACGTAACTGGTATCGTCGGGTCAATTCTGACCCGATGCTTTTTTTTAATGATTGTTTTAAATTCAAAAATACCATTGCTAATCCATTACTAGCAATATAAACAATAAGTTTACAGACCCAAAAGTAATTAAAATGAAAACACTTTATTATAGGTAGACAAATACAAATACAGTGTCTGAAAACGAGTGACGCAATACAATTTTGAAAATTTTAACATAAAGATGAAAATACAAGAAAACTAACATAATAGGCACTTATATAACATATTTATCCTCTATATTCTATAAAAAAACACAAATAATTTATCATACAAAAAAACGTGCAATAACGTTTGCATAGCCTAATATTCACATTTTGCATTTGTCGCATAACAATGTAGCTTTGCTGTGTGCTTTACATACGTGCTTGTTACACTTATTACACGTTGTAGAATTTTTGCTGTCATTGTTTGATGGACACATGTAACATCTACGTCTTTTTTTTCCCCTAGTATCTGCATCCGGAACTCTGGGTTGAGAAGTTGATGGCTGATTTTGATTCGCTGTAGTATCGTCGCATTTTAGAATTGTTTGCATGACTGAACGAAGTTCCCTAGGAAGTCTTGTTTCCAATAACCGTCGTCTCATGCAAGGTTCAATTAGAGTTTGACCTAATTGAATAATAAAATTCAGTCGCTTCATACAACTCTGAGTACCAGTCTGGAACAATATAAATGAATTTACAGACGCTATATTCATTACAGCATACCAAATAGCACACGGCCACCTTCTGGTTCTACGACCCGTATTGTAATTTGCACACTTCTGATCCAATGCATCAACTCCTGCTTTTGTGGAGTTATAATACAAAATCATGTCAGGTTTCCTTGATTCTGGATCTACTTTGTTGTCATGGTGCATAGATGATAATAAGAGAACGTATTTATTTTGTTTTGGTACATACGACACTAGAGTTGTATTGCTGGTGAACACGAACCTAGAAGTACCTGGCTCAGTTTTTTTATTTGGAACTACATATTGAGGTATTTCTCTTTTATTTTTACGCACAGTGCCGACATAAGTAGGTTGGTTCTTGCGCAATTCTTCAACCAATTCTATTGACGTGAACCAGTTGTCTGCCGTGACATTCCTGTTAGTATTTTTGACATTATCAATTAGCGATAAAACTGTTAGGGTTGGCACTGATAGTTTTCGTGGATTAGGCTGCAGATTTTGTGATTTGCCTGTATAGACGAAAGCATTGAGCAAGTAGTGAGTTTTTGCATCACGAAGGCATAATATCTTCAATCCGTACTTGTTGGGTTTACTTTTCATGTATACACGAAAAGAACATCGGCCCCTAAACCCTACAAGCATCTCATCTATTGTGAGGGATTCACCAGGACTATAGCAATTCCTACAATTCTGTATGAATGACTCAAAAATTTCACGTATGTGGCAAAATTTATCTGACATTCTCGCGTGTCTGGTGGAAACACTATCAAAACGCAATGCGATTAACAAAAACAGGAACCTCTTTAGGGACATAGTAGCTCTGAAAATGTCTCTGCCTGTGCCATCTGAACTAAATAAACCTTCGACGTCTTCATTGTTAGATTTGAAAACCGATGTCAAATAGAGTAATCCCAAAAATGCTTTCACCTCAACTAAATCGGTGTAATTCACAAATGTGGCTGTTTCTCCATATCTACTGGACATATCCGTAATTTTCTCATTTGTGCAGTCGACAATTGTGCTAATCATATCATTAGTTATAAGAAGAGACCAGTAATCAACAGGGTTCTTATCTTGCAAGTTTCTTGCCACTGCTTTTAGTCCGGGTAAATGCATAATAATATTATGGCTTCTGGTCCGACCGGGTGTGGGAGCTTGTTTTGACCATTTGTATCTGTTTTTCCCATAAACATAACCTGTAGATGGTGAAGGCAAAACCGAAGAGTTATCTAAATCCGCACTGCTTGTGGCACTGGCACCAAGAGCGAACTCACTTACAGGAACTGGTTCAGCTTCATCAGCCACATCGTCGTCTATAGCATATTCTTCATCTGAATCGTGATCACTATTTATAGTAACCGCGTCACTAATATCGCCATCTTCTTCGTCGTTCAAACACACCTCACGTACTTCTTGTGCGGTATATCGCTTGCCGTAAATAACTATATAATCCATTATGCACTAAACTCAAAACACACACGTAACTGGTATCGTCGGGTCAAATCTGACCCGAATGCATATATAACGACACTTGCAAAGCTTGAATTGAACTATCGCTTGAGGCGTTCAATTGTATGCCTATTTTATGAGAAGTCGCGGAACCCCCACTTCGTAACTGCAATAGCGCCCAATCTGCGAAAAATTTAAAATGCGCCGGGTCAATTTTGACCCGACGATACCAGTTAAGGGTTAAATCCTGTTGTGCGTCTATTCTGATGGGCATTAGGTGATAGATTTGTGTTTACGCATGACAATGCAACTTCGCATCGAACAGCAGCAGTACAAGATTTTCTGGAAGAAGAAGGAATGTCCACACTACGGTGGCCCTCGAATTCCCCTGACATGAACGTCATTGAACATGTCTGGGACATTCTCAAAACATGCATTGAGAAGCGAAACAATACCCCTATTACACTGCGAGAACTAAAAGATGCTGCTCGTGAAGAATGAGAGAGAATTCCGCAAGCCCAGCTCGACCATTTAATCGACAGCATGCCAAATCGCCTACAGTCATACATACAGGCTAATGATGGAAATACTGATGATTGATTATATAAAAAAAATATTTCTAAACTAATTTAATTTTAAAGGTAAGTGGTACATTGTAAATTTTTCACTTCAAAAGAATAAATCATTTTTTGCATATTGTTTATCTGGCTTTGAGATTTATTTAATATTGGTGGGAGCGAAATGATGTTTAATATTCAGAAAATTTTTTTATATAAAAATAAATAAAAAAGATGAAATATTCCAATATTCCAAACTTTTGGACATATGTAAATATTCAACATGTAAAATTCACGACGCACACGGTTGTAAAATATGCAGAGAATTGTTTATGTTTCAGGATGATGACCATATTGAGGACAATGCGGAAGAACAGGATGGCCGAATGTAATCAATTATTAGAAGTCTCCCTCTATTCGCTATTTCAAAAGTCTAGACGCCCCCTGGCGGATAAATCGTAAATCTACTTTGTAAGTAATCGCAATTTATTTTCTGTTGGTTTCTTATGTGGATGTTGATATTTAATTCTTTTATTTGTATTTTTTAAATTACGTTTTGTTATCAAAGTGTAGAAACACGTTTGTAGATGAAAAAATATTGAATAGCTCAAGTTTTAAAGGTATTCAAAGGCATTTTCTCAATTTTAAAATACTATAATTATTGGTCTTCTTCATTTTTAGGTTAGAATTGTTTTATTGTTAGAACAAAAATAGGATTGCTGTTGTTGAGGTCTTGAGCATCTTGGGTTCGTAAGGTAAGATCTCGGGTAAGATGTTTGAAAATTATTATTGACATGTTGAATTTTAGGCTGAAACAACTAAAAAGGGAAAATGAATGAACAAAGTAGAAGAAAAAAGACATTACACAATGCTAACTGCTGTGTCTACAAGTGTTCCTCAAGAAAAAAAAAATAGGACTTTGCACTTTCATGCCTTTCCTAAGAAAGATGCATCCACAGTCCATGTCACTAATGCTTTTGGCGTACTTGAGAAAATGGATCGAAGGAAAGCATGGACAAAGGTTTTATTAATGGGGAAGCCAGTTACTGATTCAATGCGTGTTTGTTCTCTTCATTTCCAAGAAAGTGATTATATTGCCAAAGGTCAGTTGAAATCAAATTTTCAGCAAAAGGTGATATTTAAATAAATGTTTTCTTGTCCATAGGTGCAGCTCTAATTAGCATGAACCGTCCAAGCTACAGCAGTTCCATCCCGCAATTTACCCAGAATACAGCACACAAGAAAGTTGCAAGAGGCTAATGATTTTCAACGAAAACAAAGGTTTGAAATGCGAAGTATCCTAAGAGATTTAAATACCAAACCACAAACTATCTCTGAGGCCTCACTTTCTCATGATGTTGAACATGTTGAAGAAATCGAACACAAGCCTCTGGAATTTGCTGACTTGACAAAAAAAGAACAGTGTGTTGTGCAATCTTTGTTGGACTTGAAATTTGCAAAAAATAAAACTTTGGTGGAATCATTCGAACATAAGGAGGTTCAAGTGACAAGTGGTGATTTGATTATTAGTTTCACAAGCACAATTCAATCTAATGCCCAATTGAATTCATTAACTGGAATTCCAAATTTTGAAATGCTGAAAAATTTTACCAAAATAATTTCTGATTTATATCCTGACAAGAAAATTCATAAATTAACTGTGACAGATAGAATAGTTCTTGTATTTATGAAACTAAAAATGGCTGTCAGATTCAATGTATTATCTTTTCTGTTTAAAGTTGCTCAAAGTACAGTCAAAATTGTATTCAGTGAGTACATAGCTTATCTAGCTAATATTTTGAAAGATTGTATACTATGGCCAAGTTCAGATGAAATCTCAATGAACTTGCCCCTTTGCTTTGAAAAATTCAGTAATGTAAGAGTGGTACTTGATTGCACTGAGATACCAGTGCAAAGATCAAAATGTTTATCATGCCGAATAAGAACTTATTCTCATTATAAAGGGGGACAAACAATCAAGTTCATGACAGGTGTTAGTCCATCTGGGCTTATAACTTTCGTTTCAGCTTGTTATGGCGGAAGGTGTTCAGATAAATCTATATTCGAGCAGAGCAATTTAATTGAAAAACTAGAACCTTTCAAAGATTTTGTCATGGTTGATAAGGTTTTTCTGATTGAGAATATTTGTCACAAATATTCGGTCAGTTTAATTAGGCCTTTTTTCTTACGACATAAAAAACAATTTACAAAACACGAAGCTGATATGAACGTTGCTATATCTAAGGCTCGAGTACATATTGAAAGAGCAAACCAGCAAATGAAGATTTTTGAAATATTGAGAGTTCCTTTGCCATGGACATTGCTCAAAGATGTGGATGACATAATTACAGTCATAAGTGCCATGGTGAACCTGCAAACCCCTATATTAGATGATGACAAATTCATTAAGAATTAATATTCATTAATGCACAAATACCATGCATTTTTTCATCTCCTTTCAATTGATCAATTATTATTTTAGTTTTGAGTTGAGTTCATATTATAGTATTATTTGTTTCATGACATTTTCGAATATACTTTTGTAGCTTGTATAGATCACGCATTCGTAAAATTTAAAGATAAAAATCTCTAAAACATTTGTGACGTTTGTGTATTATTAGACACCAATATCACTGATCAACGTAGTATATCTTATCAAGTACACCATATAACGTATGTTAGCTCTAAAAACGTTATTAATTACACACATCTAAAAAATAAACTGAGAAACATATATTGGAATGTATTGTATAGAATAAATGAAACACAAAATGCTTGAGGTTGTTTTCTAAATATATTGTTATTTTGTCTATTGTTTTTATTTGTTGTAATATTGTGTTGCATTTTATTATGATAATATTGGATTGTTTTTTATTGTTGTAATATTGTGTTTTGTGATTGCAATTTCAAGATAACCTATTTGAGTGAAAAAATTCAAAATATCGGCATAAATACTACCACACCTAATGACCACGGACAGCCTTTGGCTTTGTGGTGTTTAGTGTTTATATTGGAGAGTGGATAATTGGAATTTCTATGTAATTTTATATATGTATATATAGTATGTCTGAAAAAGTTGGCAACATATGGAAAACTTTTTTATTAGTAATGTTATGAAAAAAAGTTATTCTATATAAAAAGTTCTGCATGGCCCATAAAGTAAAACGCGAACATCAGATGTTAATTTATTAAATCGTATACGAGGTTTGTCAAAAAATATGAATTTGATACAAGTTTAAAGTACCTTTATTTTTTACAATATCGAAAACATTAATTATTAAAACTTATTCGAAATAGAAAATTAAGTTTTAATATGCAATTAGAACATACTACTTAAAAAAATTATGTTATTTTTACAAATTGTTCTCAATATATTCAATGTAATTTTAGGAATAGGAATTACAAATTACGTTTAAGTGCAATTACTGATTACTTCACTCATTACCTCATTGCAAAATTTATAAACTTTGACTTTTTCTTAAGAATTATCTCAAATAGACACACTAACCAAATGGAATGTATTATTTATTTCTCGAAAGCTTTTACTAGAATGACTTTTGGAAAGAGAAATGCCATTGTCAGAGTCGCCTACATTTTAAATTATTTTGCTTATTTTTGTGTATTCTAGTAGAAAAATGCATTATTCTGTTTTTGGTATTGCTCATTTGTTACTGATTAAAGTTCATTGCTAAAATATTTCAAATCAACAAATAAACATTTGAGGTGTTTTGAGGTTAAATAAGATAAATTTTGACGTGTTTCACAACTAAACTTTGCGAAATTTAAGTTGAAGTTGTCAAAATATTACTAATAATCTTTTGCAATTTGCGGACACCCACCTAATATCAAATGTAAGACCTGACATACTGTATATGTATACATCTTGCAAAATAATTTGTTATGTAAATGTAATATTACAAATACATATTATTGTTATTACCTTTTTGATATTTAATCTAGTTCCTTATAATTATAAGCAAATTATTATTTTTATCATATGTATGTGGTGGCGAGTGATAAATTTTAACTAAATAAATCCAAATACTTCAGTTTTGTCTTTTTTTTTCACAAATCTTCACTTGTATCATCTGCATTGCAAAATTAATATATTAATGAAATTGATATAAAATGGAGTCTTAAGACCACATTTTCATAATAGTAATCAATGTTTTCATGTTTGGGATACTTTTTCCAAAATAAACTCGAAAATACTCTAGCATCTGTTTATTTTCACATATAACATGAATCATGTGGTTAAAATAATTCTTAGAAACTGTTTCTATTAACTGCCTGGCAAAATCTTCATCAAATGGTACAATTATATTTAGGAAAGACCTTGAATATGTTGAATATAATATGAAATCACATTGGGTCAAGTTCAACAGGGCCATGCCCAATTGTACTTGTCCATAATAGGCGTGTTGCTTCTTCAGCTTAACTCCATTGGTTGAAATTTCCAGGTAGCTGCATTCGTTTACAAAGTGTATTGCATCTTTAGTTTTGCCTACAAATGAAAGACATTTATTCAAGTTCATTATTATTATTATGATTGATCATATTACCAACAAAAGGACATTTAATTTCAAGCAGCCTAGATGGTTTTCCTTCTTCCATAACAATACCATCAGGTGAGTACCCTAACCATGGATATAGCTGGCAAATAATGATCCCAGGTTCAATTACATTCGCTCCCAAATTTTCCTTGTATTTGTTAGGAGCTTCTTTCTCATGTTTGATACCATGCTGTACAAATTTATTCGTGAACCCTTTTGGAAAGAAGTAGTTCAAACTCTTTTTATTCCAATCCATTTGTCTATAAGTGAATATCGAATAGCAGCGGGAACCTGAAAAACACCTTTTATCATCTCTACTTTTGATATTTTTATGAAATATTTATACCCGTTAACCTATACTTCCGATGAATTTTCCAACCTTCACTTCCACTACAGCAACTGACAATTATTTCTGACATGTCTACATCACAGAGAGTTGAATAAAAGCCTTTGCAACACTCTCGCAATGTGTAGTTTGAGACATTCAAATTCAAACTCAACAAAAATGTTGATTCTTTCATGTGTGACACCAGAGGATTAAGCCAATTTGGAGGTAGAACTTCCACACCTAATTCAACTTTTGTTGTCACTGTTCGACGCCCCTGTCTGTAAAGAAAGTTTTATAAACAATGTTTTTTTATAAGTCTTATTGTTCTGGTAAAATACTCACATATGCTTACTCAGTGCAGAATAGGGATGACTGGATATCAATAAAGACAAACATCTTACTTTCTCTTCCTGTGAAAGTGGCCTACAAAGTTTCCTCGTAGCCATCTTCTTCACACATCAAGTTAGGCTAATTGGTTGGGCCTCGTAATCCTCTTCAACTGCCTTCTTGTGAGTCCTCCAATAGCCCTCCACATCAGTGCTTGACAATGTTTCAAGTGATAGAACATCTCCCCTGCAATCAATAACACAATCTGAATTAATAAGTGTCCCTTTCAAGTGAAGAAAAAAATTACCTTGTACATTTCAATAATGTGGCTGAAATGTGTTTGCATTTCCCTGAAGCTCCAGCTTTGCAGGTACATGAAAATGAAAGTATTTTCCAGGTTCCTGTTGAAAAGTCAGCCTCTAACCATCCAGAGACTTCATGAGGTTTTCCAGTTAGAAGCGCACTGGTTTGGAGTCAAAGTGCCATGAGTCTAATGGCCGAGTAAACACCATCTTCATTGCATTTGCGATCGCAAATGCCACAAAGAATCAAATGCCTACTGTTTAGGACTTGTTCGCCCTCCACGAAGCACCTACTGTCATGGGTTGCATCCAAATATGCAAATAGAGTAGTCAAACTCAAATATACCTCCTGGTTTTCCATGACTGTTGCTAACTGAAAAGGATCTGATTTGATACCTATTTTAAACCATTGCAAAACGTTATATTACCTCACAGTTTGTTATTTTCTTTCACACACTATAATCAATTGTCCAAAACACACACAAAAATCCAAAAAAAACACTTTTTTATAGTTCGCAAACAACTAAAACATACGAATCAACCATGAAATCCGTATAAAAACTAACGCCATAAACATAGAGATTACTCACAATCCTCCATATTTGTTTACGTCTTGCAGCGCCCTCAACGGTGGTCGAAATCGCCAATACCTATCTAAGACGTGTCGGAATGCGGGTAGAATGCATGGTCCGATGAGAGAAAGGGTGGATAAGAAAGGAAGAAGGAATTCAACTCGAGTCGGTCGAGGGTTGAATATTGTTTGCATGGTTTTGACTTAGATTTTTAGGAGTGAATTTATAAATATAATATATGTTAATATTTTTACATAATATATAATCAGTCGATTTTGTGTGCAATCAGTTGATTTCATCAAGTTCTTCAACTGCTGTTTAACTATGCACTAGGCACTATGTCTTCTTTACTCTTAAGTATATACATGATCAAAACTGTACTATATTCCAATATCACTTCGAGTCTAAAGGACAGTAGTACACCACTGTCTGATGTAAATAAAATTAAGCTTTCAGATAAACATTAAATGCAAATATTATTAACACAAGGAAGAAGCAGCGATAGCGGTCAGTTTGTTATTAATGGTATACACAAGCTCATCATAAGTAATACTCTTATCATAATTTAGTGCGTTCTTCCTATTCTGATAACCCACACTGTGAATGGTTAGATTGGAAACTGAATTCTAGTTTTTTCCGTTTACTCAGAAGACATGTTGAAAGTTAACGTAAGTTTTGATTACATTAATTAATAAGGGTTATCTGATGATAAAGTGCTCTAGATTAAGTATATTTGGAATGATTGATTGCATGGTTCGTATAATGTAAGATCCTAAAGTAACTAATGAAATTTTCTGTATACAATATGGAAGACGAGGTTGATTAAATTTTTTGTTGTTAGAACGTTCGCTTGTGCTTCTTTGGAAATATAAATAATTGTAGAAAATACTGTGAAACTATTCCTTTTTTGTATGTCATGAACTTTGTTCATTCTAATATGAATTTATTATGTCGAATATCATACTCAACAATCCAGTATTTATTGATAGAATAAAATGAATTTGTTGATTTAAGTTCAACACTCCCAAAATTTAAAACCGGAGCTTGTCTCATAAAGGGCTAGTTTCATGGGTGTGAATTAATAAGTGAAATCATATCAGAAGGATTAAGAATAACATATATTTTTCTATGATAACGATGTTTATGTGGAAACGTCATAAATATCTTCGAAAATTAGATTTAAAATTTTTATTAGATTTAAATAAACCTCTGTAAGTCGACCAATGGCCGAAGCCCTTGTTGTCAGATAGAAAGTACGTTCTGTACAAATCCTACTTGACTATCCATGTTGATTAATACAAAGTGAAAGTAGGCTAGAAGAATTTGACAATTGACATCAATATCCACAACCAACCTCAAATAGATATCATCCTCGCTGACTTTTTTGTTGTTTGAGTTATATTATTTCATAGTAGGTGTGCTTTTGATTGCCTTTTAAAAGACAGCTTTAAAATGGATCCAGGTTTCATCGAAGCTAATTCGACAAATCTTCTCGTTAAGTGGATGTGGACATGGTGTCTCAGTATACTCGAACTTCCCTAAACAGAAGAATGATAAGCGATCCCATACTAAATCGAGTTCGGAATTCTGGGGTAACGCAATTAGGGTGTGTATGTGTGTTACATCACATGTTTTTCAAACAACTCAACCTACATGGAAAACATTTAATTTTCATTATACATACATTTTACATTATACTTTAAAAGCATCATCTCTGCACTTTATTATATATATTTCCAAATTTCTTTGACTACGCGAGAGTTACTTATTTTAATAAGAGGCACCCGATTAGGACAACATTATTTGAAAGAGTACGTTTTGACAGTACTTTGCGTTTGATGGGCGTTGAAGAAAAAAGATAACTAGACGATTTATAAAGTTTTCCTTCGTGACAACAGCGCAAAGTTTCGTTGTTTGTCATTGGCTCTAGCCTACCACAAGAAATCAAATTTCAATATTTTTTTCTTTTTACTTTTATAATACTTAGTTCAGACCCAATATATCTTGTGACTTTTTCATTGAAATTCATGAAACAAGCCCATTCTCCATTGATAAATCCTATTTTTTTATACTTAAGTTTCCGACTTGACATATAAAACTGGTACACTTTTATTTTCCCTAAGTAAACCAAACTTAACTAATCAAACTTACAATCAGTCACATGTGTCAAATTTATCAAAGCGCTTTATCCACGATGCCAGCACATTTAAGTGAATTTAATAAAATGCGAATAATTTCCAAAATACAGGGTGGTTGCTCTATAGACAACTTGTCCGAGAGTTTAATAAAAGCAAAACCACGATTCAAAACATTAAAACAAGGGTAACGATCAAACTGTTAGAAGAAAAAGAGGAACTAGAAGACCATTTATAACTACAGCGGAGCAAGACGAAGAATTAACTGATTACTTAAGGGAAAATCCATTTCGTACAGCAAGACACGCAAAAGTTGCAGTAAACATCAATGCTTCAGTAACTATCGCATTAGGAAGAATTAGAAAAACTAAGTTAAGGAATTGTGGAGCTGCCCGGAAATACAAACTAAATGGAGAACATAAACAATGTAGATTAATATTTGCCTTAAATTATATTTTAAACGATACATAAAATTTTTGGGCAAGGTAATGTTTTCCGATGAAAAAGTATTCCAATCACATAATGACGGCCATATTAGAGTTTATAGTCCGCCTCGAAGTAGGTTTAATGAAAATTATATTTCTTCTAATGATGACGATTTTCTGTAAATGTTTGGGCTTGGATGTATAGAGAAGACTCAGGAATGTGCTGGAGAATCGAAGGAAGATTAAATGCGAGGAAATATATGAATATTTTAGATGGGGTAATGTTACCATCGGTTGGGGAAATCTTCCCCAACGATAATTTTATTTTCCAGCACGATAATTGCTCAGTGCACACTGCTCGCTGTGTACGCAATTATATTGCTGAAAATAACATTGAAACGCCTTTATGGGTCGCTAAAAGTCCAGACCTTAATCCAATAGAAAATGTTTGGGGGCTCCTAATAAAAAAATTGAAAAATGAAAATACAATTCCACGAAACAAAGAACACTTATGGTCCCTAATAGAAGAATCCTGGGCAAGCTTCACAGAAGATGATAATTTAACATTAAATTTGATTGACTCAATGCCTACAAGATTACAAGAACTTATCAATAATACTGGAGCTATGACACGTTATTATGGAATGTAAACTTTCATGACTACCATGGTCTATAATCTATTTGGTAGTTCATTTCTTTGAAATGTTTTTATTTAGAATTACGTGGATCTCGCATCCAAATCTGTAAAATGTGAACTGTAAACTTTCTTCTTTTCTATTGAAATTTTGTTGCTATTTTTGAAATTTTATTGCTACAAATGCACAATTCTTTAAATCAAGTTTTCTAATTTTTCTTAATGCTGTAATTACTGAAGCATTGAAGTTTTCTGCATCTATTGCCGTATTAAAGGGATTTTCCTATAAATAATCAGTTAAAGCTTTGTCTACCTCTATTCTAAAACTGGTCTTCCATTTCCCATTTTTCCTACAACAGTTTGATCCTTGTCTTATCTTTTATTCAGTCAGTCATCTAACAAACCAACCAACTTCTATTTTAAAAAATATTCGAACCAGTAACAATGTATTACTTCTGTATTTATTACAATATCACACTATTTCTAAATTTAAGCTAGTTTCTGATTGTTTATAAATGATACTACAAATTTTTATTTTTTCCATTTCGTTTTATTGCTTTACAAAATTTAATTTTATCATTACATCTACTAACATATTTGTTGAGCTGGCATCACTGCCCTAAAAATTATACCAACGCGGCTGGTTTAGCGTTGACACATTTTAAAAGATCAATTTACACAACTACAAAAACACTATTTTAGATTATTATAGTTGTACCAGTTTTATATGACGGGCAGTATACGAACCTGAGATTTGAGAGGCTGCATAATATACAACTACGAGTTTTATAAAATATACGAATAATATACTTCAAACTACACGTTAGATAGTTAATTTGAGAACTACAAATTAAAGAGAAGATAATTGTAATAACTAAAGCTTGGAAAATATGCAAAATGCATGTTAAGTGCATATGTGCATATTTCGCCATTTTTTGAATAATGCATATGCAAAATAACATAATGCATATTTTACCGTATTTTTGCAAAAATTTAATTTTTTAGTGCATTTTTAGAACAAGGCACAGTGCGACGGCTTGTCAGGTAGCCGCAATTCATCTTTGTATCTGGATTAGGACCCACTAATTACTATTTTACTGCCGTTCTTGTGTTAAACGACAGATGGTCTCATAAAATGGGATTATTTTTACATTTCTTTCAAATACTAATGCCCGGTTGCACCAACCCACCGTAAAAACAGCGGATACAATAACCGTTGATCGAACGATTAATCGATGATTCTCCGATTTTTCAAAATACCAGTTGCACCAGAAAAAATTACAGTTGGTATTTGAACCGACCGTTTATTATAACGTGAAGTGAGCGTTTAAACTATAGGTAACCCTACTTCATACGTATTGTCAATATCATATTAAAATGGAAACTAATAATCAGCATTTCACTCAATTAGAAAAGGATTGTGCCATTGATATTATTTTACGATATAAAGGTATAATAGAAAACAATAAAACTGATGGAGTAACAAACAAACAAAAACTTGCGGCATGGGATAATATTTCAAAAGAATATAATTCTTGTAATATCAACGTGCCTCGGTCTGGTAAGCAATTGAAACATTTATATATAAATACCAAGAGAAAACATAAGAAGCAAATTTCTAATGAAAATGTATGTATATACATATTTAAAAAAAATAAGTGTTCTATTTAATAACTTATTTTTATAGGTGGAAAGATATAAAACCGGTGGAGGTCCTGGGCCCCTGCCCGGTTTTGCAGCCGAGCCAAGAAAAAATGTTGGCTGCTATAAAAGGACAAATTACCCCGTTACCTGATAGAAATTATTGTAAACGCATCTGGTGAATTCAAGAACCGGTTACTGATATACATATTTATTTTAGATATCGAAATGATTTCGAAAAAATTAGAAGATTCAGAATTAAATTTACAAATTAACCAAAAATCGAGCCTATAAGTGTTAATGAAGAAGTATATATTATGATGGTATGTATACCTACAATGATAATTGATAATATAACATGTTATAATGATAATTGTAATATTTTAGAAACTGAACAGACACAAAATTTAGATGAAGTTGAAATGATTTTCACTGATGGAAATGATAATCTAATTAATGGTATGTTTATATAATATATTTATTATTAAATATGTACACTTTTACATTATGAGTTTGCAGAATGTCACGAAACACCTGTAAAGTCCACTAATAAACGTACATCAGCTGATGTTTACAAAGAAGTGCTGAGTGTTACATCGGAGAAGAAAAAAATGCAAAGTAAAGAAGCTTTCTCATGTCTTAACAATAAACACAAAGATGAAATTTATACAATGGAAAAAAAATTAAAAAATCACTAAATGCACTAAAAATAAAAATATTAAAGAATGAAGAAAAACTAAAGGAAATGGAATCTAAGAAATCGGAAATAGAATTTGAGAAGGCAGAAATAAAATAATATCTATATAATATAATCGTAATGTCTTATCATTTATAAATAATATTAAAAATAATTCCGAATCACTGTAAACTTCACAACAACAAACAAATGTCATTGGTAAAATAGTGAGGTTATTACTCTAAATAACGGTCAGTATTTGCAATTATCGCCCGAAAACGGTCGGTTAATCCCGTCCGTAAAATCAATCGATTAACGGACAGCTTTTGGATGGTGCAAGACAAAAGCTACGATTTACGGTCGATCGGCTGATTCAACGAACTGTTTTTTAGCTGGTGCAACCGGCTATAATTCTTCACGTCCGGCTTAAATATTTCGGTGGTTGTAAAAACCATGGGTCGTAATAAAATAACCTTGCTAGCTCGTAAATGATATTTTTCATTCATTCCCGCTACCAGTTTTCAAACTATTAAATATGCTTTTGGGGAAGGGATTTCTTTTCCTTTGCTTGTCTTTAGAAAACATTAGTTAAAATTGATTTGGTTGTCCTTCTGTCAACAAGAGAATAATTTTGTGAATTGTGGAGTTTAAAGTTTTATCAAAGTTGCCAAAATGCCAAAACAACCAACCGAAAAAAATATTCTGCTAAAAAAGTGGATCAACAATAGAAAGGATTTAAAGATAGTGGATTCAACATCCGTTTTCTGCACAATTTGCGCTAAAACGGTAAGCTTAACAACTATATTATTGAAGTTTAATAATATAAATAAATAAGTATAGTGTTTTTTCACTCTGTTTTTTGTTTACCTTAAAAATGATGTTTAGGTAATATCTATATAAAGGAGAAAAGTGCATATTTAAGAGCACAAGTGCATATTTAACTGCATATTTTGACCTATTTTTAGAGCATATTTGCATGCATATTTTGGTATTTGTTAGTGCATATTTTCCAAGCCTTAGTAATAACCAACTTTATTAGACGTTGAGATTATATGACTTTTAATCTCTGGCACCGTTTTTTACTAAAAAATGGATCTTGACGGAATAAAAATAATAAAAAAACTACATCTAAAGAAAGCATGGAAACCACATTTCTCTCAAATCTCAGGGTTGTATCCATAGGAAAAAAATCAGAAATGTCTGGAATCCTTGAAATAAAAAACATATCCATCGACCAAATCATTCATAATCACATTTGTTTAGAGCACTGTGAACAACCATGTTTTTTGGGAGAGTAACATTGATATGTGGATTATCTATTTAGTTAAGCTGGATAAGATGCACATATTTTTCTAGTTTTTTTCTTCGAACGCTTGACTTTAAACTAAATTTGGTATATCATCTATTAACGATTTGCTCTCTCAATTGAATGGTGATGCCGGCATCTTTTTCGCGGATTATACAACTGTCCTGTTCAAAGATTCGAGCATTCATGTTGTAGAAAGTTGGTTTGCCTCGTATACACTGAAACTAAATGCAAATAAAACTAATCGAATAACATTTACCGCCGCCAATGTAATGTACAGGTCTGATCCAGTAAGCCTATTGGGAATCACACTTAATGCTAGTTTAGACTGGTCCGCACATATCAGTTATTTTTGCCGAAACTTTCAACCCAAATATTTGCTCTGACACAAATGATACATACAATGTTTTAAAAACTGTATACGTCGCCATTTACGATGTCGCGTTCTGGGGCAATACGGCCACAGCATTAAAGGTTTTTCATCTTCAAAAAGATAGATGCAATTCGCATCATTGATGCAGCAGAGTGTGACGCTCCATATCAGCCCTTGTTACGGAGGAACGAGATTCTACCGCTTCCTTACTTATTTATTTTGGAAACTTTAACAATTATCCATAAGAACTTGGGTTCTTTTGAGAAACATTCTATGATTCATAATTAGAATATTCGGAATGCGGATAATCTTATACTTCCCAGGTCTAGGTTAGATGCAATCCAATTTAACCAAATTCGACCTGCTTTGACAAACAGTATGGCAATTCCAGAATCCCTTATTATAAAAAATTGGTCAGACGTACTCTGCTACGGAAGTGCTATTTTGTCAATTGCTTATGGAGAATTCGTTTTCACTTACTTCCCTCCTCCATGTGGGAAATTTAATAAGCATAATGGACTGTATATTTTCATATGCTGGTTCAGTTTTGTACTGTTTATTAAAGGTGTTTAAAGATAAGTTTCTTTCTCTTTAAGCGCTGTGTGAAGGGATTCGATATTTTGAAGTTATTTAATAGTTGACAATCTTTGTTTATGTGATTCAATAGCTTTAGTTCTTTCGTCTTCACAGGAGAGGCTTAGTTAGCACTGTTTAGCAATGTCTCTTTCTGAAGCTATATGTACTTGTTTCTCAATGGTTTTCGATAATAACTGGAGGATTGTGTTTTATGATGAAATTTTGATTACTATGGGTTTTCCTTGAAAACTAGTCTATTTTGTTTTATTAATAAATAGTTGGGAACTGATAACATCTTTTATTTGTCAAAATGGACTGATAACTAACTTTTTTCTCTCTATTACGACTGTGACTCTATGTTTGTTCATTTTAAGATCTCTATTCGTTTTTGATACAAGAGACATTTGGGCATCATTGTGAAATTAAACCCGCTTTTCTCTGCATTGTTAAGTTGATCATTACTGTAATCTCGGAAAAAGTCATTCATCTCAGTCTTAAAGATATCTACAGTATCGGTGATCATTTTTCTCCGCAAATATTCATTTGGCGAACGCCGTATCCGCCCATCCAGTTTTACAGCCCAGCTTTTTATACCCAATAAGTTTCGGCAAGCACTTACATTGATTTACTAAAGGCATATTGAACAAGTACCGCACTGTCCTTTTACGTTCCCGTTCAGGATAGATAATGATTTGTAACATCTTATTCAAAGAAAATCTTGTTAGTACCTTTGGTTATTCATCTATCTCAAAATAAGGAGTCTTGTTAATCAGTAGCAAACAAAATTATGAAACGACGCACCTAGCATTTTACTGCCTACTTTCATCACTTTACTCTTGAGTAAAATTCATATTGTTTGACAAACCTTGTATACGACGGAATAAAAATAATATCGGATAGTTGCAATTTGAGTTTTAGGTCATGCAGAGACTTTAATGAAATGTGACTTTTTTCCTGACTCGGCTCGAAAAATTTAATAGTGATTGTCTCTTCCATGATATGTTGCTTATTGACTATAAACAAGAGGAAACTGAAGATTGAGCAGTTTTTGTTCTGCTCGCTGCAATTTTCAACCCAGATGCAAATGTGCTTTTTATCTCTAGCATGAATGGACAAGAAATAATTATAAGCACTTATGATGTCCTCCTATCGTCGGCCCTATACTCCTTCATGCCAAATCACAGCAACGGCGTTATTTTTTCTTGTCATAGGTCTTAATGGTACAAAGGATTGATTGAAAACGATTATTCTTGGTGTAAATATAACTTTCTTGAACATATCGAATCTCGGGAGCACAACATCTTTTTGCATGTCAGACGAGTAAATTAGCGTATCATTATCCTTATTCTCCTTGTCTAATTTGTACATATTTCTTGACATTTGTGCTCTGTTGATGTGTTGTAACCAATTTTCGCAATGATCACAGTTTTGTTTTCGGTAGCATTTACTTTTGTATGCTTCGGATCATGTAATGTAAATGCTTCGCTTTCTTCATGCCCATTTCGTTTACCAGACTTGGTAAACGAAATGTTCATTTCATTGACAACTTTTCGATCAAGCTCATAAGAAATAAAAAAGTTTTGTGATTCTTTGAAATCATTGTACATTTGGGCTATAGTGACATCACTGGGCAGATATAATTTTTTAGGAGCGTGGTCTCGTCGATAGTGGGACACCCATGGCGATAACTTCATAATGTTATTTCGAATTATTTGGTGGTCTATTTTTTTCTTGATTTTTCGATGTTCCCCACGTTTATTCTAAGAAGCAAAGAATGCTATCATTGTTTGATTTATATCCTAGAGTGGTTAGGAAGAATACGTTACAAACGTCTATTCTACTTCCATCTTCGCCTTTGAAAAAATAGGTTCTTGACACATTCTTTCTGTAATTTTCCTCAATTTTCATTTGACGCCTTTTTTCATATTTCCGCACTCTATGTAATGACTAAGAAATGCTTTCTGCACGGTGAAATCTTTGTTCCAATACTTTTCATTAATTTTATGACGTTAGGAGTTGTCAATCTTTTCTGAACATCTCTTTTTGCATTTGCACCCTTCCTTGACTTCGTGACATGCAATCAATTTCTTTTTCCGAATCTCATTTCTTTGTTTTTTAGGTAGTGAGTATCTCTTCCTGTTTCTAATATCTCCACTTTTCGTAAGACATTCATCTGTTAGATTACTGTTGTAGTTCTCTGGAAGGAAGTAATAATTCAACCAACTGCCATAATATTTTTAAATTGTGGGGGTATTGTTACCTGTTTGATTATTCAAAACAACTAAGCTGTCTGCTTCGGATGCTTCGGCTTGCTCTTCAATAACATCATCATCAGTGAAACAAACAGGTTCTAATTCTATCGATAGAGAACAAAATGAAACATTAGAGAATATAACTAACAGTACTGAAAATGCGACAATGCTACCTGTGTAATTTTTTGAAACAATATTGTCTTCAGTTTGTGATACTTCAGCTTCGACATGTACCACAGTCCCGATATGGTTTTCTTGATTCTTGTCAATCATTGAGCTTCTTTCTGAAAAAAACAAGAATAAAATTTCCCGCATATACAAGATACAATCTGCCCCACCCCGTTTTTTTGTGGTTATCTTTAGCTTTGTCTTTGAAATAAATAATTTTACTTACCTTGTTCTGTCTCAAAAGGTTTAACTATTTCGCATATCTCATTATTGTTCTCTAGGAAACTGCTTGTTATCAAAGGCTGTAGGTTTTCGTCCAGAATAATCATATTCTCATCTAATGTAAATAAATCACCACCACAACAACTTAACTCAGTATTGTTAATAATACTACTACAACTACTATCATCAACACCACTGCTAGAACAGCTTTTATCGTTATTATTATTTTCACTAACTGCCATCAAAACCATTCGACGCGGTCTTGACCCCATGATTTGAAACTAGAGAACGATATACACGGCCCTATTTCCGCAAAGAAACTGGAACAAGATACGTAGACTACACATACGCGAGCACGTTCTTGATAGAGAAATGAGCTAGTTCCTAAGCAAGAACACCGTATGTCTGTGGTCTCGTTTTGTACGGCAAGTCACAAATTAGAAAACTATATACGCTTCAAGGCAAAAACACCGTATGCGGTTTCAATTTCACAACATACGGTGCTTATGACTAGTATCATCAGATATATGATTCTTTTTACGGCATCAATCTTTACTTATGGTGTTCATGGCTAGTAATTCGATCATAAATATAGAGAGCGTCCAATTTGTTTGATTTCAAATCATTTTTTTTGCTGAAATTTTATGAAAGAAAAATAAATATTTGATACACTTAATGACATGATGAGTTCTAAACTACCAATATCTCATTTTCGACAAAACTGCCACATACGGTGTTCTTTCTTAGTATTATGGAAAGCAACGACCATCAAGAAAAAGAAGAAATCAGAAAAAGAAGAGAAGACTGATTCAAAAGTGCGAAATCAGAAGAATAGAAAACAAATAATTACTCTCAAAATGATAAAACCAGAAAGGAAATGGCAGTAAAACGAAAAACTAACTTCCAAAATACTATATAAGTATTAGAAAGTGATAAGTCAATTTGTTTTATCCCGTGCATAAATTCTACCGTTACCTATATAACATTTAAATGCTCCACGGAAAAAATATGTATTTCTGGCTAAATTATTGACTTCAATGTTGAATAACATGCAAATTATATGTGCATGTGTTGTTATTTTGTAATCCGCCTCTGTATCGACAAGATAAGCAAAAATAACCGATGTCAAAGGTCACCGGTCACACTTAGTAACTGGTACAGAAAATCTGACAGTTAAAAATATCCGTATATTTCGTGATAAAACTTTATACATCGGATATAAATTTTTTTTTGTGGAAATCAATGGCGATAGTCAGTGACACAAACGTGATATTCCATAAAGTTTATCTAAACAAAAAAATTGTTTTACCTCTTACTTCATTCTATCTGACATGATATATGGAAATTAGTTCAAAATTCACTATAATTATAATATATTTTTTCCACAAACGATATAAAATCAATTTTCTGGACATCATTTTCGACACATAATGCAACCAATTATAACACAGGGGAAATAAAGTACTTTATTCCCTAGAGAATAAAGTAAACTGACATTTCACAACTAATCACTCCGACTGTCATCGATATTTGTTTATATATTTTATGAATTTGATCGGCGCAGCTATAATTTTCATTAATTAGTATGAAACATAGGTAGGCATCTCCTTTAGATGAGGTATTCAATTAAACCTTCTTTAAACTGCTGGAAAATAATGTATACTTCCTGAGAGTAAAGTTTAGTGTAGTTAATTTTTCGTTTATTTAACCTTCTATAGGGTAAAAGGTGTTATATTTTGATTTGGATTTGTGAAAACGTTGATATGGTACTATGAAACAACAAATATGCAAAGAAAACGTGATTTTTTATTATACTTTTCAAAAAAACTGGTGGGAAATAATTCTCCCAAAGACCGTTAAGGGTATTAGGAAGTATGTCAAGAGCAGTGGGACAATAATCTCCCACCTGACTACAAATGTATTTTTTATTGATAATTATCCATATTTTACATAAAAATTGAAGTTTATAATGTCAAAATAAAATAGAACGCAAACGTAACGATATAATCCTAAAATAACGTAAGAATCAAAATTTACTACATATTTTGAAAAAGTTATTTTCCATGAAATTTACGGAAACAACCTTTAAATAATTCAACATTACAAGTTTTACAAATCAGATTACTTCTTTTCTCTTTTGTTTAAATACTACAAAAAGCACATCGTCTGTATTTTTTTTGTAATTCTGGTATATGGGAACCTACATCTTGTAGTCTAATATTGTTTTGTACAGTTGGACACCCATCTGGATGATTCCGTTTCCTCCCAAAAGCGTTGCCAGGAGTGAAACCAGTTCGTTTCCCGTTACTATATGTCCCTAGAAGGCAAGTCATTTTATTTATAAATATTATGAAATATTCATAATAAATATATAGAAAGCTCGTAAGAGCGGCGCTACACCCACGGGAGTGTTTAGCCACTATATATATATATATATATATATATATACAGTGTGACCCATTTTTAATGGAAACACCCCTCTAAAATTTGAAGTTGTAAACCGATTTTAATAATTTTTTTTTTGAAATGTCAAGTACTAAAAGGTCTACCTTGGGACAAAATTTGAAATGTTTATTCCAATTTTCAGGGCATACTACGATATTTTTTATTAGTCGAAAATCGGGATTTTTTATTAGCAATTTTTTTATTGAAAAAATCACTACGCCACTGGATTCGGAGTGCCTCTAAACAGGTGTAACCAAAATTTCATGAAAAGATATCTATCAATAACAAAGTTATGGCAACTCAAAAATTCGAAAACTCTCACAGCTAACAGTCACAAAAACACCCTATAAATATAGCCATCAGAATATTTTTTTTATGATTTCAACAATAAAGTGCCACCAGATGAAAAAAAACAAATAGCGTAAATATTTTTAATGAAAATAACGGAATTACATTCATTCAAATTTTCACGCAAATTAACTAAAACTAAGACCTAATAGAATTTTCAATTTAAATCTTAGTTGCCATGGAAATGATATTACAGTTTGACACTTGTGAAAGATTTAAGTGTACTATTGTCAACAATATTCACATTACAGTTCTTCGGATTATTTTTTGTCATGGCTGCAAGATTGAGCGTAAGAGAGAAAATTGAAATTGTTCGCCTTTCGGGAGATGACGTTAGAAGTGCTAGAGAGGTTTGTAGAGTATTTAATGAAAGACATCCAGATCGTCCTCGTATTAGCTGCGGTACGGTAAATAAAATAAATAAAATATTCAATGAAACTGGTGCAGTATCAAAAATGATGTTAAAGAGTAATCCTGTACAAAGACGAAACAGAAATGACAGGAATGATCAAATCATTTTAGATTATTTCGGAAATAATCCTAATGCCAGTATAAGGAATGCCACTTTAAATTTGAATATTCCACGAGAAACTATTCGGAGATGTCTCAAGGCGAAGAATATTAAACCTTTCAAGCCAACATTTTTACACACACTGCAAGAAGGCGACGAAGCAAGACGTATGGAATATTGTTTATGGGCCCAAGGGGAATATTTAAACAATAGAAATTTCCTACAAAATATTTTATATACCGACGAAGCCAGTTTCACTACAAATGGAGTAGTGTCATCACAGAATTGTCGCTATTGGGCAGCGGATAATCCTAACTGGGTAATAAATTGTAAAAGCCAGTATTCCCAAAAAATCAACGTCTGGTGTGGGATATTGAACGAACGAATTATTGGTCCTTTCTTTTTTGAGGAAAACATCAATGCGCAGAGGCTGCTAGAATTTTTAAACACAGAGTTTTGGGATGCTATTCACGAGCTGCCAATCAATGAACGATTAAATTTAATTGTTCAGTTAGATGGGTGTTCAGTTCATTATGCCAGAGCTGTGAGGCAATGGCTTAACGAGCATTTTCCAAACCGATGGATAGGCCGTGGTAGTCCGTTTCTAGATTGGCCCCCCAGATCTCCAGACCTCACAGTTTTGGACTTTTTTCTCTGGGGACTTATCACACAAAAAGTTTACAAACACCGCTCAAGAGATAGAAATGAACTTTGTGCAAGAATTCGACAGGTATGTGCAGATATTACCCCTCAAGAACTAAGGAACGTGATCAGAAACATTCGTAAGCGCTACGACAAGTGTATCGAAATAGATGGTGGGTTAGTAGAGGCTACTAGAATATGAGTTAGAATTAATTGTTGCACTGACTCGAAACATTTCAATGATTAGTTATCATAGTTACGTTTATAAAATTTTTTTGCTTCATAATTTGTTGAATTGTGTGAATGTAATCCCGTTATTTTCATTAAAATTTTTTTTTCATCTGGTGGCACTTTATTGTTGAAATCATAAAAAAGTATTCTCATGGCTATATCTGTAGATATAGGGTGTTTTTGTGACTATTAGCTGTGAGAGTTTTCGAATTTTTGAGTTGCCATAACTTTGTTATTGATAGATATCTTTTCATGAAATTTTGGTTACACCTGTTTAGAGGCACTCCGAATCCAGTGGCGTAGTGATTTTTTCAATAAAAAAATTGCTAATAAAAAATCCCGATTTTCGACTAATAAAAAATATCGTAGTATGCCCTGAAAATTGGAATAAACATTTCAAATTTTGTCCCAAGGTAGACCTTTTCGTACTTGACATTTCAAAAAAAAATTATTAAAATCGGTTCACAACTTCAAATTTTAGGGGGGTGTTTCCATTAAAAATGGGTCACACTGTATATATATATATATATATATATATATATATATATATATATATATATATATATATATATAATTTGAAGAAAGATATTTGCCAACTTATTTGTAAAGGATATTTTTGTGGTGATGTGGCAATAAGACTCCAGAGTAAATTCTTTCAGATATTCATTCCCGAGCTTTCGAATAATTTTTATTCATTATCAAGGGCTATAAATAATTGGTCAATGTTATCATTAATAATAATTAAATGAAATAATAAATACTTACATAAAATCTATAGCGAATTTTGGAATAGTTGTACATTTTTATAATAAATTCTTTTAAACATAAATCAATGAAAAACTCGAAAAACAATATGACAATAAACAAAATATTTGATCTTGAACTACTACAATTTTTAGTTTTTTATCATAAAATTAAAGATTGTTATGAATCTTCTGTTCTTTTTTCATAATCTAAAAGATATGCATAGATAACACTAAGGTTATTTAAATCTGTTTTTTTATTTATTACATAATTTTGTTCTGCAATATATGTTTTCTGGAAACAACATATATTGCAGAACAAAATTATGTAATGAATAAAAAAACAGATTTAAATAACCTTAGTGTTATCTATGCATATCTTTTAGATTATGAAAAAAAAAGGAAGATTGATAACAATCTTTAATTTTATGATGAAAAACTTAAAATTGTAGTAGTTCAAGATCAAATATTTTGTTTATTGTCATATTGTTTTTTGAGTTTTTCATTGATTTATGTTTAAAAGAATTTATTATAAAAATTTAGAACTATTCCAAAATTCGCTATAGATTTTATGTAAGTATTTATTATTTCATTTAATTATTAATAATGATAACATTGACCAATTATTTATAGTCCTTGATAATGAATAAAAATTATTCGAAAGCTCGGGAATGAATATCTGAAAGAATTTACTCTGGAGTCTTATTGCCACATCCCCACAAAAATATCCATTATATATATATATATATATATATATATATATATAGTGGCTTAACACTCCCTTGGGTGTAGCGCCGCTCTTACGAGCTTTCTAGATCCTTTTCTAAGGGTGGATCAGACCACATTTAATTTTTCATATTTTTTCTACTATTTGTTGCTATTGCTTCCTGTCCTGCGTTTTCTCTTCCCAGTATCTAATTCCCATAGTCTTGAGATCACCTACTACCTCCTGCAACCAAGTTATCCTTGGTCTTCCCCTTCTTCTCTTACTTAAGGGCTTCCACTCTATCATGGAGTATATTATTGCTCTCTTACCAGCTCTCCATATGTGTCCCAACCATTTTAATCTTTGTTCCTTAATTTTTCTTACTATGCCTTTTTGTATATCTTGATATAGTTCTTCTTCTATATTCTTCACCTATTTTTTTTGGCCCCAATATTGTTCTTAGTATTTTTCGTTCCTGTATTCTCATATCCTCTTGTTTTTTAGTCATAATTAATGTTTCTGCCCCATACATCATCACTGGTCTAATTATTGTGTTATATATTCTTATTTTCCTGCGCTTGCTAATTATTTTATTTTTTAATAATTTTTTGTTGGTCTGAAATGCTTTGTTTGTGGCTACGATTCTTTCCCTTATCTCAGTTTCTCTGTCTCTATCACTACTTATTGTTATTCCCAGATATTCAACTCTATCTACCTCTTCAAATTCATATCTTCCTATTTTCACATTTTTGTACTCACAATTCTTTTTGAGTCTTAATAATTTGGTTTTATGTGTATTTATCCCCAGTCCAATTTTCTTTCCATCCCTTATTATCTCCTCCAAAATTTCTTCCATTACCATTCTGTTTTTAGTCACTAGTGCTACGTCGTCGGTATATGCTATTATTTGTCCTCCTCTGGTCTTCAAATTTCCTTTACATATTTTTTTCATCGTACATTCTAGTGCCAAATTGAATAGTGTTGCCGACAGAGAGTCTCCTTGTTTAACTCCTTTATTATATGTAAACTTCTGTGTTTTCCCTCTTTGTGTTAATACTTCTGCTACGCTTTGATCTAGTGTCATTTTTATTAATCTTATCAGTTTATTTTTCACTCCCATCTCATTCAACGCTTTCAATAATTGATTCCTTTTTATTCAGTCAAATGCTCTTTGGAAGTCAATGAATAGTATCTCAATGTCTATGTCATATTCGTTGGACTTTTCGAAAATTTGTTTCAGTATATGTATCGCATCTGTAGTTGACTTTCCCTTTGTAAATCCGTACTGATATTCTCCACCTCTGTAACCTGCGTCATGCAGTCTTCTTTTTATAATTGTTGTTAATATCTTATATGCTGCATTTAGTAGCGTAATTCCTCTGAAGTTTTCACAAACTTGTTGGTCTCCCTTCTCATGTATTGTTACCATCTGTCCTACTTTCCATTCCTCTGGCAACTCTTCTTCTTCCCATATTTTATATATCAATTGGTATAATTTTTCTAACAGTTTAGTCCCTCCGTATTTGATAAGTTCCTTGTTTATTCCGTCGCTTCCTGGAGCTTTTCCGTTCTTACTCCTGTTGATTATCTGTCTAATGTCTTCCTTCGTTGGGCTCTTGATTCCATCTTGTTTGTTCTTTGCTTCTATATCAAACTCCTCTCTTACTTCTGTTTCTGTTAGTAATTCCCTAAAGTTTTCCATCCATGTCTCTTTATATTCCGTATCTTCATTTACTATTCTTCCCTCTTTGTTTTTTATTCCTGCTGCTTTGTTTTTATTTCATGCCGCTTACTCATTTTCGGCCGTTTCGCGCTGCACCGCCACCGATTTTCATGAACTTTTTTTCAAAATGTCTAGGAACTATTGTATCTTTGCGAAAAGTAATTCAGTAATGTTTATCGGGTCATGGTGCCCCAAGAAACTTTGAAGGAAGTAGAGGTATGATGATCTCAGCTCGCTTCTCAGAAATGCGTTGACGTGTTCGCTCATTTAACGCGCCCATTTCATTTTTAATTCATTACGAAATTTCTTGCATGCAATATAATAAAAGGATTCGATTTGAGCTGTATAAACAATATATAATTGTATAAAATTTCCTAGATAGCAAATTCAAAATGTTATGATTAGAAAAAAAAATCCGTTATTGGTTCGCAAAACTTTTAATTTCTGTAGCCTTTCACAGGCAGAGAATGACCCTCGCTATACGACCCGCCCTACAAATTTTCACCCGAGTTTTCATCGTTTCCTAATGATTTTTTTTTAATTTTGGGTAGCGCAAACAGATATTTTCAATGAAGCCAACAAAAATAATTTCCATATGAGCTGAAAGCGAAAAATTTTCATTTTGACAAGTACGTCGATTTTCCTTATTTTTTTCGGTTTTCCGACCTGTAAAACTTCTGGCGTTATTACACCGCTACTAGTTGAGAGTCCGCCCTCACTTTCCACAAGGTTTCACTCGTGTACCATATCGGGTTTTTCGGACGAATTTTCCGGCACTTTCGGTTACTTCTGGCGAGGCTTTTCCCATTTCCAAAATTTCTGGCGTTATTACAGCGTTTTTATTTGAGGTTCGGACCCCACGATCCAAGAGTTTTCACTCGCGTACCATATGAGGTTTTCCAGCCCATTTTTTTGCCCGGGAAAACCGGCTGGCATTTTCATATCCGACCTGTACAGAGTGCCAGAAATGCCGTTTGATGATGTACTGATTACGGCCCCCCCGTTCCCAAGCTCAAACGTCGTGTACCTTATCGATGCTGTTTTATATGTAGCCAGAGCTCTCTGTCTATTACAGCACAACAACAAACCCAAATCTTGAAACCTCTTTTTATTGGTATGAGTGGCATATACTGCTTCATTGTAGAGCGACCTTTGACAGTCACCGTGCTCTCATCGATTGATAAAAGTCTGGAAGGAGGAAATAGTTATTTGAATATAATTTGAAAATGAGATAAAAGTAGCCGTATTTTATATAGTTTATCATAGTTGGCAGTATCTCGAACTCCCATATTCTCATTATTGTTTAGACGTAAATATCGCAAAATTTTTAAAAACCTCTTCAATGTTACTACACGAGCCACACGCTCGACATGAAAATTTGCTTCAGTCAATATGAAAAATCTCATATTAGGGAGACGATGAAATCCCATAATGATCAGTCATCCAAAAAAAGCTCGCAGTTCGTTTAGGTCGTTGTTTCGCTGCATTGCATACCTGTTAGACTATTTTACTATGTGGTTTAATATTTCTTCAGTCATAATCAAAGAAAAAAATGACAAAGTGTTGATACTATTTGGTCCAAAAGGCTGACTAAAAGTAGCCTTATGAAACTGAGGTAAATCGACGGCTATTTTATTCCATTCATAGGTTGTTTCGTTATTCATTTTGGTTCCCTCTGTTTTTTTCTTAAATTTTGGCAACACTCTCATTTTCAGATTCAGACTCACTATCAAAGGAATCTTGTGGACGGTCTAATCCAAATCTCGTTTTGTTCGGTATTAGCTAGGATCATCAAGGGAGTCATGAAAGTCTTCCGAATAGTCATTCATTGTGGTTGACGCCAATATCGATGCGGCATCATTATCTAGAAAAGGTGATCCGATTTCACTTGAAGTGGATACCAATGGTTTAGTATTTAGGAGCCCCGATGTCCTAGTGGATGACCTTGATGTACTTATAGACCCTATAATTGTTAAATATACAATGTAAATCAAACCTTATTAGAAATTAATTACTCACCAATATCAGGATCATCATCGGCGTCCGAATCCCCCCCTATATCGGAGTTTTCAGCTTGCTCATTTGTAATTTCCAACAAAAGTAATTCTAGCTCTGCATCAGATTAGAACCCCCGAGTAAAGTTTAGTCCGTACGCCAGTGGCAATATTATCCCAGCCGATTGATATACAAGTGTATTTCTTGAGATTTTTTGTAGTATATACTATTTATATATAAACAAGGATACTATGTAAGTTCATGTTATAATAAAATTTATGGAAAAAGCAAAAAAAAACGAATTACTATTTGTATGATGCAATATCAAACCTAATTTTTTTATGTCATTTCCTCTGCCAACAGCTTACTTCTGTCAATTATCAATGCTATTTCTAAAGTAATCAGTGTATAAAACGAATACAAAAAAATAGGTAGAAAAACTTTTTAAGTTAAACGGTTTTATGTTAAACATGCATTGCAATGTTTAAGATAAATGTACTAAAAACCAAAAAATAATAAAATAGATACAGTCGTGGGAATTATAAACATATGCATAAACTAGACTAAAATAAATCCGTGGGGCACGTCAATTGTCTACAATCGTTGATTAAAATTTTTGTTTTGTAATGTTACACTATAATTAAGCAGTTGTTCAACCGACAACGATGGACGTGTGATAAGTAGGGCTAGAATGTGGAAACAAGCTAGCAAGCTCGATTATAAGCGAGTTTTAGGGTTTCATAGTGGTGAGCGACTTTTATCATATGTTTTGTCGATTAAAGACAAACTACGAGCAGTGAAACGATTCCTCGCCAGCCAGCAGTGTGAATGTCCAACGATAAACTAGTTGAAACATCTCTTTTATTTACATGGAGTGTATAACTATTGGAATTTCCATGAGCAAGAAAATAGTAAGTAATATCCTCACCGTCTGTGGGCCAACTGCCTAACGACGAATTAAACGATTCTTCTATCGCACATAAGTCGATAATTTGTAGACAATTGACGTGCCCCACGGTTTTATTTTAGTCTAGTCTATGCATATGTTTATAATTTTCCACGACTGTATCTATTTTATTATTTTTTGGTTTTTAGTACATTTATCTTAAACATTGCAATGTATGTTTAACATAAATTTAACTTAAAAAATTTTTTTACCTATTTTCATTATATTTTTCTTACCATTTTGTTCCCACGAGTAATGGACATTTAAACGGTCGACCCCCCCCCCCAGAGGTCCAATAAAGGGGCAAGGCTATGTACAACAAGATGCGCCTGAGTCTTGAGGGGAAAACGCTAACGACATACCAATTTTATCCACCCTAATGCCATACAGTTCTCGGCGCGTTTTAACTTTTCACCTTAACTTGAGTGGTGTACCGCTAACGACGTATCATTTTTAGCCACCCTAACGCCACACAGTCCTCAACAAGATACAAAATCTTGACTTGGGTGGTGGATTCAGGCTGGATTCATCAGATACCTAAATTACAGATTCAATTTCTAAATTTAAATCTTATTATTATACGCCATTTAGTGGCTGCGCCCATCTTAAATATTGAGGTTGTATAGTGCACTGTATTCTTCTTGTCAAGCCCTTTTATTTGTTGATACCCATATTGGTGGGATTGATAAAAAATTGTTATCAGCCATTTGGTAGCGGCGGCCATCTTAGATTTCAATTTTGCATAGTAAATTGTATTCTACTTGTTGAGACCTTTCATTTGATACCCATGTTGATATGATTGATAAAACCTACGTTATCCGCCATTTTGTAGAGGCCGTTATCTTGGATTTTGATTTTATATAGTATATTGTATTCTACTGGTTGAGCACTTTCATTTGATACCCATATTGATGGGATTGATAAAACCTACATTATCCGCCATTTTGTGGCGGCCGCCATCTTGGATTTAAATTTTTTATAGTATATTGTATTCTGCTTGTTGAGCCCTTTCATTTGATACCCATGTTGATGGGATTGATAAAACCTACGTTATCCGCAATTTTGTAGCGGCCGCCATCTTGGATTTCAATTTTTTATAGTATATTGTATTCTGCTTGTTGAGCCCTTTCATTTGATACCAATATTGATGGGATTAATAAGACATAAATTATCCGCCATTTTGTAGCGGCGGCCATCTTGAATTTATAATGATAATGAATAAACATAATTGTATTGTTACCAAAATCCAAAGTGTATACAAAATTTCAGATTAATCGGTTGACAGAAAGAGGGTGAAATTTGAATTACTAAATTTGACCCAAGAATAAATAATAAATAATAAAACAAACGGGGTGAGCTAAATAAAACCGTTTAAAAACATACTTACGTTTGTTTTCCTAAATATTGTTTATTCTTGCGAAATTTTACACAACAATGCTCTTTTACCAGAAAAAACTGTAATTTCACTGTGCACTAACGGTCAAAGGGATAATAATTTCCCACCTACTAAAAAAGTACCCACGTGTTCTTTATCCACACAAATCCAAAGCGCCCTCTAGTTGAAATGTACTTAATCACTATTCGAGCGATGGCATGCTGATGCTAGAAAACTGTTTTGAGTAAATTTGAGTGAATCACATATGGTGGGAAATTATTCTCCCAATAACCTATAAAGGGTTAAATGTCAAAACTGTAGTCGGGCGATGCAACCTCAACCTAACTTTCAGATTCGTGTCAACTTGTTGTTAACATTTTTGTGCAATTGAAATGTTCTGAAAATAGAAACAAATGGCCGTGGAAAAAATAATATATGTATCTTGGGAGTTCATTAATCAGGTAAATGATACCCTAGCTCGTGCATGAACTTTAGCTTCGGGATTAAAATTGCATTTTACTCCCTTGTTGCAAAATAACTATAACAACAAGATTTTTTTCAGTTTATGACTTACAAAAACATTGTTTTCTTTTACAACTGTATTTTTGAGTCTATTTATCCATTCACCTCAGTCCAGTAACATCATTGTTAAGGAATACATTATGTTATTAGATTAACTTATATTTTGTGATTTATTCTGAAATAAGTAAGTTTGAATATTATTGTTAATAAAATAAATATTTAGATGTTTGATCTTTCTATTGAATATTTCATGTCATATCAATATTGCTTCATGGCTATTACAATCGGTTCCTACACTGATAATACTGCCTGATAACCTATCTTAACTTACCCTGACGTAGAGTTGGGGCCGCCCAAATGTGAAGATCACTATTAAGTGGTAAAATATTGACGGTGCATCATAGGCGTTCCTCGCATTCAAATTTGGGAGTTATTAAAAATTATTACTCAAAAAAAGAGAGTAATAGTGGATTTGGAATGATATTGAACGACTTTATGTCAGGTGACTGCCGATATTAACGTTGGAAATAGTGGCAAAAATAAGTACAGAAACATGCTAGTTAAGGTGTAAATAAAGGAATGCCGACCTGTGGTAGAATTCTGTTTAAGAAGCTATGAAGGCATGAGAAATAAACGCTTCAAAAAAGCTGATTGCTGATTGAATCTGAATTGGTGATGTAAGAGAAGTGACTCTTGTTTCAAATATTATAATAATTTTTTCAAATGAAATTAACTGTTTCTAAATATTCCACAATATATTGAAAAAATGGTAAAAATTCTAAAAATGTTTCGATATTGCTATCATCGTCAGGGTGACAGAAGATACATTTCATGTGATGCTCACTTGATGTTTAATAATTATTTTTGGCTAGAGCAAGAAGTGACCTACCTTGTGATTAACTTAATATATTTGAATAGAAACTAGAAAATATCACAAATATTATTAGCTCTATGATATGCTGGATAATCTTTTTCCCCGTTTAACCCTTGGACGGGAGCGCCATAAATTATGACATGAGCAGGCGCGTGGGGCACTGAGTGCGCCAGCTTGATGAATTGTCGCTAGACCACTGTTTTTCATTTAATATACATATAATTATAACGTTAAAAGTGAGCCAAACATTTTTAAAATGTGTATCATAAAAAAAATTACTCACTATTTTTGGAAAAATTTCGGGTTTTTAGCACGATACAGCCTCCGGAGTGCTAAAGGTCACCAACTTTATGTTTTAATATTGTTCAGGACATCTCACAGATAAACGCTATAGATTTTTAACTCACCAGAACTAGTACAACGGATGCTACGGTTCTTGATGTACGACATTTTTGTTATTTTTGGAGAAATTTAGGTTTGTTAGCACGATACAGCCTCCGAAGTGTATACAAGTGACAATTTTATGATAGGATATTGTTCAAGGCATTACACAGATGCAAAAAAGTTAGTTTTGATCTTTAAAACCATTCATTTTCCATCTGGGAGTACCGCTAACACGTCTTCCTCGTGTATAGTGGTTTTCTGATCTTCCGTATGCGGATAGTATCCTAATATCTCCGTTTATAGTTTTGATTACTACTATCGTCGCTTCCATAGTTAGTAAGTCGTCCGGTCTGTTGATTTGGTATTGGCATATATCTTTTTTCGTTAAGATCACTGTGCCGCCGGAGTGTCCGTTTGTACTGTTTTTATAAACGTTATAACCTGTCCAGGTGAATATGTGGTGATTCCCCGGTAATTTTGTTTCTTGAAACGCGAAGATGTCGAAATCTTCTTCCTCCAAGATTACTCCCATGGTATTTTGATTTGTTCTCAGTCCTCCTGTGCTCCACGATCCTATTTTTAGTTGGTAGAGAAGGTTGTCTGCCATTAATTACTTCGCTGTGTAATTAATGTGGTTATGAGTGTTTGCATGGTTTGCAACATACTCATAATGTCCGCGTTTGGAGCACTCTGGGTGGGTGCCTTTTTCACCTCTTCGGCGCCTTCTTCAGCACTTGTGCGTAAGTAACTCCTGTTGCTACTGCACTTGGTCTTACTGTTTTTCTCTCCGCCTTCTTGGGATTTTTGGGACACCCCCCGTAGTTTGCGAGGTGATCTCCTTCGCAATTTTGACATTCGGGTCTCTCTGATTGGCTCAGGGTGAAATCCGCTGCCATATGTCCTCCGGCGTATCATATGCAGTGTAAGTCCATGTTACACGGGCCGCCTTTGTTTATAATAAATGATCCCAAATAATATCATTATACTTTTCCGCCCAACCGATCTATATGCTAGAAAAGTATTGGTTTACCCACAAAAAAAGTGAAATTTTGAAAAAAAATTTTGAGTTATTTTTACGTTTTTCATCAAGAACAACACGAAAGAATGGGGTTTAGAAAAAAATCCTGTGTGTATCCCGTCGTCGTCGTCGTCGTCGTCGTCGTCGTCGTTGTCGTCGGCCACTTTTCGATACACATTCTTGTGAGTGCAGCAAATCACCAATTTTATGATTGAATATTATTCAGGACATCTCACAGATGAACCCTATTGCTTTTCAGCTCACAATAGCCAGTACAACGGATGCTATGGTACTTGAAGTACGACATCTTTGTAATTTTTGAGAAATTTCAGTTTGTTAGCACGATACAGCCTCCGGAGTGCAAAAACTCACCAAGTTTATGATTGAATATTATTCAGAATATCCCACAGATGAACCCTATTGATTTTCAGCTTACCACAGCCATTACAACAGGTGCTATAGTACTTTAAGTATGACATTTTTGTAATTTTTGGAGAAATTTCAGTTTGTTAGCACGATACAGCCTCCGGAGTATATACAAGTGACCAATTTTATTATTGGATATTATTCAGGGAGTCTCAAATATGAACCCTATTCAGATTTATTTTACTTAAGCCAGTACAACGAGTGCTATGGTACTTGGGGTACCAAATTTTTGTCATTATTGGGGAATTTTCAGTTTGTTAGCACGATACAGCCTCCAGCGTGTATACAAGTGACCCATTTTATGATTGAGTATTGTTCCAGAGCGTCTTATAGATGAATCTTATTGATTTTCAACGCACCAGAGCAAGTACAACGGGTGCGATGGTACCTGAAGTGCCACATTTTTGTCCTTTTTGGAGAAATTTCGGGTTTAGTACGATACAGCCTCCGGGGTGTATACAAGTGGCCAGTTTTATAATTGGATATTGTTCAAGGTGCCTCATTCAAGGTGTCTCATAGATATACCCTATTGATTTTCAGCTGACTATAGCGAGTACAGCGGGTCCTTTAAATCCAGATATACTGCATTATTGGTTACTTTTTGAGAAATTTCGGTTTGTTAACACGATACATCCTTCGAAGTGTATACAAGTGACAATTTTATGATAGAATGTTAATCAGGGCATCTCATAGATGCGGAAAAGTTAGTTTTAATATTTAAAACCGTTTATGTCAATCATTTCAAGGCCATCAATCTGTCTAACATTGGAAGGGCTGCGGTCTGTTTCATAATTTGCGTCTTCTCTTTGTTCAACCACTTTCTCTACTGACCCTGTTCAACTTTCTCATGATTTCCGTGAGTTCTTCTTCTGAATAAGCTCATAAAAAACAATGAAAAATAATATTTTGACATTTATTTATAAACACATAAATGGAAACATAACTAAAAAACAATAGCTATTAATAAAAAAAAATTAGGCGCAGTTTGGGCACAAAGTTTTTGCACATTCTATACACACTGGAATATTACACATTTGACAGTAGGTGCTGGTTTTCCTGTCTTTTTTGACGGGACAAGTTTCACATCTTTTTCTTTTAGAGGCTCCCACTCTTTGTTGAGGTGCTGGGGGTGGTGGAAGTGTATCTCCAATCAAATTAAATATTAAAGTTTCCAAACCGCGTGGCAACGAAGTTTGATACCTTTTTTGTATATGCGGTATACACAAATTACGTCCAAGTTGTTTAAAAAAATTGTACCTTGAAATTTCTTTACCACATGAAGCAAATTGATAAATTACTCTATTATTTACCCCCCCCCCCCAATATTCAAAGGGCATGAAAAATGGTCATTGGCCATCTTCGACTTCTACGTGAAGTTGTGTAATTGGCACATTTTTTATCAAGCGCATCCACTCCCGCTTTAGTACTATTGTAAAACAGTATTATATCTGGTTTTTTGGTTTGTGCGTCCACTTTATCATCATGGTGGGTACTTGACATAAGAATAACAGATTTTTTTTTTGGGTATGTATGATACTTCTGTCTCCTGAGCAGTAAACCCAAAAATGGATGACTCTGCTTTTCTCTTGGGAGATGGCATAAATTCCAAATGAATAAATGCTTTGTTTTTTTCCACTGTTCCAACAAATGTCAACTTTAATTTCTCTAATTCTCTCATTAGTTCAACTGAGGAGTACCAGTTATCGGCTGTTATGTTTCGAGAAGTATTTTTTATTGGTTCCACCAAACAAAGAACTACTTAGGTTGGATTAGAAAAGTTGTTTGTTTTTTTCTCTGTAGGATCTTTCCAGCGTAAATTTCAGCATTTAGCATATAATTTGTTTGAGAATCTGCAAGAATTTGTACCTTTATGCCGTACTTTGCGAGTTTGTTGGGTATGAACATTCGAAATCCACAACGGCCTCTAAAAGGTATTAACATTTCATCTACAGTCATGCTGTCACCAGGTGTATAGTTTTGCTTTGAATTAGTGACAAATTTATCTCAAACATTTCAGAAATTGGTGCTAGTTTATTTTCTTTTCTTCTATCCGCTCGAGTAGTCTCGTCATCGAAACGAATGCAGCATAAAAGAAATGAAAATCTGGCTAGTGGCATAGTAGCTCTAAATAGATCCCTTCCTGTACCATCCGTAGCCCACAGACTTGTTAAGTCCTCATGGTCTGACTTGAACAAACCTTGAAGGTAAAGGAGACCAATAAACGCTTTAATCTCCAATTTATCTGTATTTTTGATACATGTTGGAAAAAATGATCGGCGCGCATTTTTCTTTCTTTTGCATCGACTGTATTTAGCAGAGACTATGTCAATACGTTGATTCGTGAATTGCACAATACTTCCTATCATTGAGTCATCAAAAAGTAATCTCCAACTTTCTAGAGGAGTTGTAGGAGGATGTTCACGTGCTAAACCTTTGACGCCTGCTAAAAATTTAATCAAATTGTTTGAGAGTGTTTTACCTTTTTTTAGAGGTGTCTTTGACCATTTCATTTTGTCTTTTTTACCATACCAATAATTTTTTCTTGTTTGTTCATTTTCTGGCACTATATTTTCTCTTTGGAATTCATCAATTTGTTCATTACTTTCAACCACCGTATCATTCTCAACAGAATCGTCACTCTCTAAATTTTCATTATTATCAGGTTCCCACTCTTCTTCACTATCAGTGTAATGATCGGTT
Source organism: Galeruca laticollis (assembly GCA_963921935.1). Taxonomy (NCBI): domain Eukaryota; kingdom Metazoa; phylum Arthropoda; class Insecta; order Coleoptera; family Chrysomelidae; genus Galeruca; species Galeruca laticollis. Next base: position 224,036,936 of record OY998177.1, on the reverse strand, counting down.
TGTATTTCTTCATCTTCTTCTTCTTTGTCGCTTTCATCTCTACAGTCTAGAATATTTTTACGAGCATCTAGTTTATCACTGCTTGAAAGAGGTATATTTTCATTATTTTCTTGAGGATTGTCATCCTCTAGCCAAAATTCGTCACTTTCAGCCAATTCTACGAGTTCCTTTCCAGTAAGAGGACGGTTATTCATTTTTCTAAATAATAAAGTAGTTATTAGGAAATACAGTAATATTTAGCGAATACTATTTTGTAGGGAACAATTACCTACCTGACTCAAATATAACTTTTACACTATAACTGGGTCACTCTGATCCAATATGATCGTTCTAACAGACTTACCATAATTAATTTAAACTAAAAACGCCGCCGCATGTGTTCTCTCTGACTACCTAGAGCATACTGAGAAGCCCAAGCAATAGAATCTCCGTAGAATGGCGCACTGACAAATTACCAATTGCGCATGGGTCAATGTGACCCAGTGGTAGTAGTTAAGGGTTAAGCAAAAAAAATCATATATTTTGTACTCTCATGTTTTCCAAGAAAAGCCACAATTTCTTCTAGTTTAAACAGTCAAATTCCTTGCTGTAGTTGACAAAGCACAAATGAGTTTTAACATTAAATTCATATGCTTTTTCTATTATTTTTCTTACATTCAGGATTTGTACCCTTTCCTGGCATGAATCCTGTCTGTTCGTTGGGAATCTGTGGGAGTAAAAACGGTTTAAAACGGTTGTTTATGATATGAAGCAGAATTTGGCTTGCATGGCTAGTGTTCTGTAGTTACTACATTGTGTAGAAGATCATCTCTTGTGTAGCTATACTAAAATAAATAATTTCAAGCTAATATAATTTACAAATCCAGTGGCGTAGTCAGATTTTTATTACAAAAATCGCTTCCACCATAAATCGATAACATTACCATATTTTCAGGAGTTACAAGTGTAGAACGAAATGGGTTATTGACTTCGGATTTTCACTGTACAAGTTCACTGGTACACTACTTTGTATCGACAGTGTTGCCAGATTTTAAATTAATCTAAATAAAAATTATAATCAAATACTTTGTTTCCAAAATTAAAGTTCTTGTAACTTCGTTGTTAACCAATATTATTTCATGAAATTTTGATGGTTTCTATTTATAACGATTTTAAATCCAGTGGTGTAGTCAAACTTGAAAATAAAAATTGCCTAATAAGCTTTTGCCGTTTTTGACGTAGAAAAAAAACATAGAGTGCCTTGGAAATGAAACTAAAGTTATGTAAATTTGTGTCAAGATGCAGTTTTTGATGCTTAAAATTAAAAAAAAATTGAGATTGATAAAAGAATGCGTATTTTACAGGAGTGGTTCCATTTTAAATGGGTCACACTGTATAACAAGGTTCTTAAATCCCAATTTGGCTACTTTTTTGCAATTATCGCCATTTCTCAACGAAAAAATTGAATATATCGATTTTAAACCAATTTTATCTTGTAGAGAATTTCATAAAGAACAAATTCGTAAGTATACTTTTTTCTCTATCTTGCATATTTAAAGAGTTAAATTGAAAAATATCGGAAAAAATTAGCGATTTTTGCGTTTTTTTGCAGTTTATGATTTTTACTGCAAATAGCACAACTTTTTCAGTTGGCGGACCATCATATTTCATTTCTTAGATGATTTACGAGCAATTCCAATTAATATCTAATCTACGTTACGACACAGCCATGTCAAACTGTAGTGCTCCTGGCCTAATACTGTAAAAGTTCATGGTCAGACCAGCAGAATGAATTTAATATAATTAAAAGTGAATTTGTACCTATTTTCTAACATTAGTGTTTTTAAATGAAACTCACGGTCTCTAGTTAATTCCACAATATAACAAAAGTTATTGAAAATTCCAAAAAATTGACAATTGTCAGAATGACAGAAGTTACATTTCATTGTATGCCTACCTGATGTTTAGTAGTTATTTTTGGCTAGACCAAGAAGTAACCTAACTTGTGATTGGCTTAATATATGTTTATAGAATAAAGAAGAAGATGTGATATTACAAATATTGAAGCTTAGATATTATTAGCCCTATGGTGATATCATGGATATCATTTTTCCAATCAAGATCAGTATAACTGTGCAATGATATAGAAAACCAGGAAAACTATATCTGCTGATCTTTACAATTATCACTTAAGAAGACAGTTTATTAGTGGAGAACTCCCTAGATTTAACTGTTCATTGACAACTTCATATTGTGGGTTTCTTAAATGTCTTCTAATTTCCAGTTCTTCAAGGAAATCCAGTTCTTGTTTCTTTTTATAAATATGCAGCACTTCTAGTTCCGTGTTAGGTGTCAATGAATGATTGGTGTCAAGTAGATGTTTTGCGTAGTGGGATTTATCTGGTTGTTTTAATCTGTATGCTCGTAAGTGTTCACTGTATCGTATTTCAAAACTCCTAAGGGTCTGACCCAAATAGACAGCATTACATTCTGGACATTTGAGTTTATATATACCTGACTATTTACCTTATCTTATCCGTAAATGAGGTAAATAGGGGAATACGTCAGGGTGATACAACCAGAATTATTTACTCCGGCGCTTGAGAACATCTTTAAAACGTTACAATGGGAAACAAAAGGAATAAATATCGACGGCTCCTATCTACACCATCTTCGGTTTGCTGACGACATTGTCCTGATAAGCAGTGACGTGCACGAACTGAGCAACATGTTAGAACAACTTAATAATGCTTCAAAAAAGATCGGCTTAAAAATGAACATCGCAAAGACTAAAATAATAAGTAACACCAACGAACAAATATATATATATATATAGATGGTACAAAACTAGAAAACGTGGAAGAATATATATATTTGGGACATGTAATAAAAATAGGAAAAGAAAATCAAACAGCTGAGATTAAACGAAGAATAAAATTAGCCTGGGCGGGGTTCGGAAAAATGAACTATATATTCAGAAATAGCAGCATACCGATCAACCTTAAACGAAAAGTTTTCGATACGTGTATACTACCGATAGCGACCTATGGACTGGAAACAATGGCAATGACAGGGAGGACAGCAAGTCAATTAAGAGTGATGCAAAGAGCGATGGAACGAGCGATGCTCGGAATTACTCTCCGAGATAGAAAAAGGAATGAAGATATCCGACAAAGAACTAAAGTCATGGATATAATAAAGCGTACTGCGGAGCTGAAATGGCAATGGGTAGGGCATGTGGCCCGGCAGGATCAAGCTAAATGGACAACCAAACTAACGTACTGGCGACCAAGACAAACAAGGCGAAGCGCAGGAAGACCACAGAGAAGATGGCTTGATGATATCAAAAGACAGGCCGGAAACAGATGGTTTCAACAAGCACAGGACAGGACAGCATGGAGAAATATGAAAGAGGCTTACGTCCAGGAGTGGATAAGAAGTGGCTGAGAAAGAAGATACCTGACTTCTTTAATAGTGGTATTTTTGTTTTAACATTTAACAATTTTGTACTAACGTTACTTTCTGTTTTAAAAGAAATTGTTGCATTCGTTGCTGAAGATATTATCTTTGAAATATTATTAGATATATTTCCTGCATATGTGATGGTTTTATAAGCTTTGATTTCATCAGCTTGTTTAGGATATATTAGTTGTAATGCCACTTTATCTTCTTTTTTACTAATTAGCTTATTTATCATATCTAATGGATAACCGTCAGATGTTGTTATTTGTCTAATTGTATTAATATCTCTATCAAAATTACATTTGTTCATAGGAACTGAAAAAGCTCTATGTATCATTGAATTATATGCTGCTAGTCTGTGTGACATAGGGCGGTTAGAATTGAATGGGGTTGTCACATCAGTCTGTGTTGGTTTTCGGTAAATTGAATAATCAAGTACATTAATTACTCTTTGAATTTTTAAATCAAGAAAATTGATTCAGCTATTTTCTTCAATTTCTAATGTAAATTTAATTTTCGGGTGTAAATTATTGATGTGGTTGAAAAATACATGTAATTGTCGTTCACTACCCATAAAACAAGCTAATATGTCATCTAAATATCTATACCAAAATAAAATATTTTTCGAAATATTACTTTCAAATATCTTTCTTTCCAAATTGTCCATAAAAATGTTTGCTAAAATAGGTGATATAGGGCTTCCCATTGGTAAACCTTCATTTTGAATATATATATATATATATATATATATATATATATATATATCTTATTGTCAAAAGTGAAATAATTCTGATTAATGCATACATCAAATAAATTAAGTATATCTGATATTATTCTTGGATTAATATTTTTATCTTCTAGTAATTTTCTTACAAGTATTAGACATTCTTTAGGAGGAATTTTAGTAAACATATTAGTTACATCAAACGAAATGAGTTTATAATTATCTTGCAAGTGGATTGCTTTCAACTTTTTGATTAGTTCTATTGAATTTCTAATTGAGTACTGAGATTCATATCCGTAAGTATTGAGTATATTGTTTAGCTTGTTTGCCAATATATTATTAGGAGAATTAACAAAAGAGACTACAGGTCTAATTGGTTTCGTTATTTTATGTAATTTAACTGTTCCATATAATTGTGGACAATGAGGATTCTTATGTATGATAGACCTCTTTTCGTAATCATTTAAAAGATAATTTGAATTATTAACAATATCCCTTACATTATTAGAAAACTTTTTTGTTGGGTCTGCTTTAAGAACTTTTACATCGCTGGATTCTATAAAGTTATATACTTTGGAATTGTAATTTTCAGTCGTCAAAATGACAGTTGTGTTCCCCTTATCAGATTTTGTAACTGTTAGGTTATTATCCTCTATCTTCTTTTTTATTGCATTTAAAACTGTAACGTCATTTTTTGTTTGACGTTTAACTTTTGAAGGTTCAATATTTTTTATTAAATTAACAATTTTTAATTTCTCATAAAGAAAATTATTTGAATTAGATTTTAAAGCTATTTCTGACTCTGTAGCTATAATTTGTTCAATATTATTCGTAAATTTTGGTGGTATGCGGTACTTCAAACCTTTATTTAAAAATTCTATTTCACTATCTGTAAAATTAGTGTCTGAAAGGTTTTCAAATCGTGGTGCAAAGTGTGTTGGTTTGTAGGTACTTACAGTTTCATGATGTTTCGAGTATTGAATTTTATGTTGTGTGTGTTCAAGATTCTGTAGCTTCTTTTCTTGTTTCTTAAATTTCATATGCTTCATCGTGCTGACATTTTCTCTAATTTTGTCATCCAAACAGTCAAATTCTACTGGATGTAATTGGAATGTGAGTTCTGAATGTACAACTTTTATGTAGTTGTCGAAGGAGTCTCTAACTTTGAACCATTTCTTACATTCTGATTTTATCCAAACTCGTTGAGCACATTTTATAGCTTTTTGTGCTTGTGGTGTTTTAGTGTGACATTTTATATTCACATAATTTGGTATTACCTTTTTCCTAAGGCATTCTTGGTTAAACCAAATGTTTTGTGATGCTTTGTAACGTTTTTGTAGTAACTTCTGGTACAGTCGGGTCAAATCTTCTCTCGAAGATTTTTTAATGAAATAATTGTTTTGATAAATCAATATCAATATTAATTTATCGGAACAATTGTCAATTTTTTAGAATTTTCAATAACTTTTATTATATTGTGGAATTAACTAGAGACCGTGAGTTTCATTCAAAAACACTAATATGAGCATATTCCACGAAGTAAGGGTCGAGACAGTAAATTTTATTCTCTAACAGTCTTTTCAAATCTGTTACTACTTTTTATGAATGTATTTGGTAAAAAAGATAGCTTGCTTCGGACAGTTTAGTACAGAAATCCCTATATCGCAGTGTATAAATAACACAGTGTATATATTGTTCTTATTTATCGATATTTTTATGCCATGAAACGAATGGAAGAGGGTATACATAAATTTATGAGCTATGACACTTTACACCTACCTTCCGCGTAACAAGTCCAAAGAAACACTAGTATCGTGTAAGATCCATAAAATATGTAAAATGGATATGGGGGAACTAATAAAAAGAAGATAATCACATCAATTTCTACTAAAACATGTCCTTTGTTTTCAGATGAAGAAAGAAATCTGGACACTATTGATACTAACGACCCTGGCAGAAAGGACAGTAGCAGCCCTTGTCGGACAGAGTGACGTACCAAAATGCTCCTACGGAGACAGAGGATCTCTGACGGCAACATGCATTAATGCTTATTCAAGTTACTTCAGGAGCACTACTTACAGATTTGATCAGCTAGATGAAACTGTCTTGTGCTTAAACTGCACATTAACAACTATAGATACTGGCAATTTTGACATATCAGGCAATAAAATAAGAAACTTATGGCTGAACAACAGCCGAATTGAAAAAATCAGCCCAAAAGGATTCATGGGATTAATATTTTTAGAGCGTTTATACTTAAGTTATAATAAAATCAGGTCTATCGTTCCCTCCACTTTCTCGGGCGTTAAAAAAATCCAATACATAGATCTATCCCATAATCAAATAGAGCTACTAGTGGATGGTGGTTTTCTTGAATTACACAATTTAGAAGAACTAAACTTGGAGTCTAATTTAATAAAAAGTTTGTCTCTAAGTGCATTCGACGGCCTATCGAACATTAAAATCATTAATCTCAGAGACAATAGAATAACCGATGTAAATGGTATTTTCGGCAATATGACCTCTCTGAATATACTTAATTTGCAACATAATCTTATAACTACTTTAAAAGGAGATGAATTTCTGAATTTATCTGGATTGATGGAATTGAATTTAGCTAATAACAATTTAAAAACAGTCGTATTGGAATTGGAACCGAATAATGTACTGAAAAATCTTTACTTACAAAATAATTTCATAGCAGTTTTGTCAGCAAAATTCTTGAAAGGATTACACAACTTGGAAAACCTTGATTTGAGTCACAATCTAATATCTGATATAAGTATAAGAACATGGGAGAAGTTGTTCCAATTACGTCGACTTAACGTATCCTACAACCATATCGGATTACTACAGACTGGAACGTTCGCAGGATTACCACAGTTGGAGTTGTTGAACTGCTCTCATAATAATATTACGGAAATTAGAATCACTGGAGTTTTTTCTTTGCACAGTTTACATGCACTAGACGTCTCATATAATCAATTAACTGATTTTGATTACGTAGGATTGATTTCCAGGCTTCCAAGGCTTTCTTTTTTAAACCTAGAAGATAATAAGCTTCCTTGCCCTCTGGAAGACGAAATGGCTAGGTATTTTGAAGAAGATAATTTCAAATACATCCTATATAACGAAAAAGTTGGAGCATTCAAATGTGTGGACGTTCCAAAGAAAAGTTCTTTGAATATGACCGAACCACTGATTGCTACGGCAGAACCTGTACCACCTAGAATATCCGGCTCTGAAGTTACTATTATTGTGTTGATGTGTATTGTGTTTGTGTGCATAGGATTTTTGTTTTATATGCAGTATCGTACTTATCAAGAAATTTATTCAAACCGACCCAATAGAGCGATGTCCTCTGCTCGTTTAGTGTCTTCAGAAGTTGACAACGGTGATGATAGTTATTTACAATGATAAATGAATTTTGTTTGAACTTATTTCCAAAACTTGTGATACCAAAATATGTTTGTAAAGAAGTGAAATTAATGAATATTTTATTTAAATTTTATTTTACCAATTTGGTATGAAAAAAATACAATATTTTCAATCATATACCTTTTGAGGATTTTCATATTATTCACCATAAGATCTTGTTTCAATTTTATCAAATAAAGAGGAAACGTAAATATTTTGTTAATAATTCAACCAGTTCCTAATGAAAATTCATCCACGACTTTTCTAATAATTTCCTCTCATTCTAAATTCTAAATCTATTATACTGTCTTTCAGTCCTTGGATAGTCTGTGGCCAATTCACCTACACTTTGCTTTTTGAATAACCCCGTAAAATATAATCCACCATAAATGTCAAATCCGAACATCTTGCTGGCCATTCGATAGCTCCTCTTCTTCCAATTCAACAATGTAGAAATGTAATGTCGAGAAACTCACGAACGCCTCGAAGATAATGAGGAAGCGCTTCATCTTGCTAAAACCGAATTAATATAATCGGGAAATGAGGATTTATATCACCAGTCTGGCTAATTCTGGAATTAAATCTAAAAATTCCCAGTATTCTTCACTAGCCATGGTTTTATCCCAAAAATAAGGTCCATTAATGGTATAATCATTCCTGCCCACATATTGATCTTTTGTAGATACTTCGTAGTAAGTGCCACCACCATCCAATGAGGATTTTCATTTGACCAGTACCTGCAGTTTTGTTTATTGACAGGAACATCAAATAGTTCGATTTGCTTTTCCAGTGGCACCAGAAAACGGCATCTAGGCCTTTATTGATAGCTTACGTAACCCCGATATGCAGAGGATGCTTCGTTTTGTCCATCCCAAAACATTGGTCGACCCAATGACCGCTGCTCTTGAATATGAAGTAGCCACGAAGGCTTCGAAATACAACAAAGGTAAAACCATGCAAGAAGAAGATGACGTTGATTCACTTGACCAGATCGTCAACATGATAAAAGGTATGGTGAACAAGAAGCCAAAGAAGATCAGATGCAGTAATTGTTGGGAGCTAGAACATGTACGTAGTCCGCGTACGCGTCCTCTTACTACTGCAAACCAAGAACCTCTTTAATATGAAGTAGCCACGAAGGCTTCGATGTACAACAAAGTTAGGATCAGGCATGAAGAAGGTGCCGAATACAGACTGAACCAGATCGCCAACTTGATAAAGCGTATGGTAGACAAGGAGCCGAAGACGATCAAATGCCGAAAGAGTGGCGAGCTTGAACAAGTAAGTAGTTCGTCTAATCGCCCCCAGACTACTGAAACCCAGAAACTCCAGTCACAGGGAAAACTAGAGAGTGGCGAACATCGAGCTCGTGTAAGTCACCGAAATGCCGACTTCCTGTCTAGACGGCCGAGCCCAGCAGGCTGTGTCTACTACAACAAAGCTGAATCCATGAAAGCTGCATTTTCAGGAACTACAGTCGTCAACGAAGATTGGTCACCCACCAGGATCAGAGAATGATGGTCACCAAAAGATGATTCGGCAATGGAAGGTACAAAATCGGCGACCTACCTGGCAAGAAGTTTCAAGATTTTCACCGATTCTCAAAGAATATTGGATTCAGTGGGACTCCCTTTTCCTGAAAGAAGAGCTGCTGGAAAGATTCCTTAAAAACGATGATGGTTTCGAGATGAGAAGACATCTAGTTATCCCGAGAACGAGAGTAGCTGAGGTACTAAAGAAGTTACACGACAGTCCATCGGGAGGTCATCTGAGAGTGAACAAAAACCTTCAGCCAGTCCGTGAAAGGTATTATTAGACTAACAGCTCTGACGATATGAAAGACTGGTGGAAGAAATGTACTACTAGAAAATGGTGGTAAATACATCCTGGTAGTAAGGGATTATTTCACAAAGTGGGTGGAAATTTACGCGAAACCAAATCAAGAGGCCACAACTGTCGCGTATATATTGGTGAAAGAATTTATTAGCCGATATGGAGTGCCCTGGAAGTCCACAGCTATCAAGTAAGAAATTTCAAAAGCCAAATATTCCAGGAATATTGTGTCGAGCTGGGAATGAAGAAGACCAGGAAAACAGCGTTGCACCCACAGTCAGATGGAATGGTCGATAAAATGAACAGAACCATTAGAAAATACTTGGCCAAAGTAGTTTCCAGCCACGAGAGAGATTGAGACCAGTATCTTGCCCTATTTACGTTGGCTTATCAATCTGCCATAAATGTGTCAACGGGTGGAATACCTTCGAAAATGCTGTCATTATAAAATTTTATTGTTTTATTAGAATTATGAACGATAAAGTACAATATATGAAAATTTACCTTGATTCAGATGACATTGTATGAATAGTTTAATACTTCCCTAATCGATAATATATATCTTCAGTAAGGAACATATTGTGTTGAGAGTCTTATAAGTGCCCATAAATGATCAACATATAACAGAATTTGAATTATTATTATTGAGTTAGAATTTGAAAATATTCTTTGGCAGAACAAAATTATAAAAGGTTGGTAGTTGTCATGATGTCAAAAGTATCAATGAATATTAGGGACACAACGTCTAGACAGAATCATTGAACTTTACATTTCCGAAATTATTTATATAGGAAGTAATCAGTTTGTTTTGTTTTGGTAAATAACTCTAGTTTTTTAGTTGTTTAAAAAGAAAATTAGGCCTAGTTTATGAAAATTTATAATTAATATTTTAACAATTCCACAATACCACAATATATGTGAAAAAATGTTAAAAATTCTTAGAAATTTGACAATGGCTTCGATATTAAATGTCATCGTCAGGATAACAAAAGTTACATTCCATTTGATGCTACCTGATGTTTAATTATTTTGTTTTGGCTAGACCAAGGAGTGACCTACCTTCTGATTGACTCAATATATGTTAATAAAAACAAAGAAGAAATTATATTACAAATATTAAAGCTTAGATATTTTTAGCCCTATGGGGATATCCTGGATATATTTTTCCCAATAAAGATCAGTATAACTGTGCAATGATACAGAAAACCAGGAAAACTATATCTTCTGATTAGTGTTTTTAAATGAAACTCAAGGTCTCTAGTTAATTCCACAATATAATACAAGTTATTGAAAATTCTAAAAAATTGACAATTATTTCGATAAATCAATATCATCGTCAGAATGACAGAAGTTACATTTCATTTTATGCCTACCTGATGTTTAGTAGTTATATTTTTGGCTAGACCAAGAAGTAACCTAACTTGTGATTGGCTTAATATATGTTTATAGAAAAAAGAAGAAGATGTGATATTACAAATATTGAAGCTTAGATATTATTAGCCCTATGGTGACATCCTGGATATCATTTTTCCAATTAAGATCAGTATAACTGTGCAATGATATAGAAAACCAGGAAAACTATATCTGCTGATCTTTACAATTATCACTTAAGAAGACAGTTTATTAGTGGAGAATTCCCTAGATTTAACTGTTCATTGACAACTTCATATTGTGGGTTTCTTAAATGTCTTCTAATTTACAGTTCTTCAAGGAAATCCAGTTCTTGTTTCTTTTCACAAATATGCAGCACTTCTAGTTCTGTGTTAGGTGTCAATGAATGATTGGTGTCAAGTAGATGTTTTGCGTAGTGAGATTTATCTACTTGACACCAATCATTCATTGACACCTAACACAGAACTAGAAGTGCTGCATATTTGTGAAAAGAAACAAGAACTGGATTTCTTTGAAGAACTGGAAATTAGAAGACATTTAAGAAACCCACAATATGAAGTTGTCAATGAACAGTTAAATCTAGGGAATTCTCCACTAATAAACTGTCTTCTTAAGTGATAATTGTAAAGATCAGCAGATATAGTTTTCCTGGTTTTCTATATCATTGCACAGTTATACTGATCTTAATTGGAAAAATCATATCCAGGATATCACCATAGGGCTAATAATATCTAAGCTTCAATATTTGTAATATCACATCTTCTTCTTTTCTCTATAAACATATATTAAGCCAATCACAAGTTAGGTTACTTCTTGGTCTAGCCAAAAATATAACTACTAAACATCAGGTAGGCATAAAATGAAATGTAACTTCTGTCATTCTGACGATGATATTGATTTATCGAAACAATTGTCAATTTTTTAGAATTTTTAATAACTTGTATTATATTGTGGAATTAACTAGAGACCTCGAGTTTCATTTGAAAACACTAATATGAGCATATTCCACGAAGTAAGGGTCGAGACAGTCAATTTCATATCTTCTGATCTTTACAATTATCACTTTAGAAGACAGTTTAAAAGTGGATAACTCCCTAGAGTTATCTGTTCATTGACGACTTCATATTGTGGGTTTCTTAAGTGTCATCTAGTTTCCAATTCTTCAAAGAAATCCAGTCCTTGTTTCTTATCACAAATAAGTAGTACTTGTACTAGTTCTGTGTTAAGTGTCAATGAATGATTGGTGTGAAGTAGATGTTTTGCGTATTGAGATTTATCTGGTTGTTTTAATCTGTATGTTCGTAAATGTTTACTGTATCGGATTTACAATTTTGTACTAACGTTACTTTCTGTTTTAAACGAAATTGTTGTATTGGTTGGTAAAGATATTATATTTGAAATATTATTAGAAATATTTCCTGCATATGTGATGGGTTTACCCACAATATGAAGTTGTCAATGAACAGATAAATCCAGGGAGTTATCCACTTTTAAACTGTGAAAATTGTAAAGATCAGCAGATATAGTTTTCCTGGTTTTCTATATCATTGCACAGTAGGGGAGACCGGGGCTAGTTAGCACGATACAGCCTCCGGAGTATATACAAGTGACCAATTTTGTGATTGGATATTATAAAGGGCATCTCCAAGATATACCCTATTGATATTCAGCTCATTAAAGCCAGTACAACGAATGCTATGGTACTTGAAGTAACAAATTTCTGCAATTTTTGGAGAATTTTCAGTTTGTTAGCACGATACAGCCTCCAACGTGTATACAAGTGACCCATTTTATGATTGAATATTGTTCATGGCGTCATATAGATGGACCTTGTTGATTTTTAGCTCAGTAGAGCTAGTACAACGGGTGCTATGGTACTTGAAGTGCCACATTTTTTGTCCTTTTTCGAGAAATTTCGGGATGCTAGTACGATACAGCCTCCGGAGTGTATACAAGTGGCCAATTTTATGATTGGATATTACTCAAGGTATCTCATTCAATGTGTCTTACAGATGTACCCTATTGATTTTCAGCCGACTATAGCGAGTACAGCGGGTCCTATAAATCCTGATATACTGCATTTTTGATCACTTTTGGAGATATTTCGGTTTGTTAGCACGATACGTCCCCCGAAGTGTACGAGTGACAATTTTATGATAGAATATTATTCAGAGCATCTCACAGATGCGGAAAAGCTAGTTTTAGTCTTAAAAACCGTTTATTCTTCTTAATGGAATAATTGGTGCATCGCTGTACAACTGGACATATTTTTGTAGCTGATAGTTACTTCAAGAGACATTTCATATGAAGTCTTGTGTACGATGGTTAGATTTGTTTGAGCGGAAATGACGCCAAATCGTCCTCCTTCTCCTATCTGTCCTTGGAGTGTGCTGTATAGATCCGTCCTTTTGATTAGACTCCACAGCCGTGACATTGCGACTTCAAATAACTTGTCGGCTTGGAATTTTCATCTCCCAGCTTTGCGAACCTAAGCCTGGACCCCAGATCAGCTTTTCGTTACAAGTGATTCCCAAGTACTTGACCTCATTTGAGAAGGATATTTCCACGTTGTTTAGCTCGGGGCGTCTGAGCTCTCTCAGTACTCTTTTTTTTGTGCAGGGGACAATAACGGTTTTCTGCAGATTGACCGATAGACCTTCCTCCCTTCATCATTTGTCTAATATGTTCATTGCGGTTTGCATTCTTTCTGAAACTTATTCTAGGTTCACCTGATTATTAGCACTATGTAATCCGCATATCGAAGTCAGTAAAATATCTCCTTGGCTATTTTTGCCAGGAGATCGCTGACTAGGACCACCCAGTATAGTGGCGATAGAACACCTTCCTGTGGGCAGCTCCTCTGCTTCTACTGTGTCCTCTCCCAGGGTGGGTATGATTATCCTATCTTTTAGTCTGGGCTCTATCCAGTTGCATATGGGGTACGGAAAGTTCCTGCTCGTGAGTGCATTAATTAATGAGGTTGTTGGAACGTTGTTGAACGCCTCCTCTATGTCCAGGAACTACCTAGTACCACCTCTTTGTCATCAATTGACTTTGTCAGGAGTCTGTTAAGATCATCCAGTTCGGAGTCTGTAGAGCGTCTTTGTTGATAGGCGTATTGGTGTGTCTATCCACAATTTTTTCCAATGTTTCATGTAGAAATGAGGATAGGCATATAGGTCTAAACGACTGGGGCATTTGTTCCGAAATATTGCTGATCTTTGGTAGATAGACTACCATCGCCTTTTGCCATACTACTGGTATATGACCCCAAGCGAAACATTCTCTGAAAATTTTGCATAAGTGTGGCAATAATATATCCTAATCTTTCTGGAGCAGTTCTGGGTAAATTCCATCCGGGCCTAGCGATTTGAAGGGCTGGAACTCACCTATGGTCCATTTGATTCTCTCATAACTTACCAATTCATTTGCCATGTTCCGGTCCATCTTTAGCGGTCTTCTGGGTCTCTGGTCTTGTTCTATCGGCCTAGATTGATCAATTATGAATGATTCTGGAAAGTGGGCACTAATTATCAGTTCTGACCTTTCCTTATTTGTGCTCGTATATGCCCCGTCCCATCTTTTTCCGGCACCGGGAGTACCCGCAGCACCTTCCCTTGCAATGACTCTGTGCACTCTGGCGTTTCTGTAATCTCCTTACAGAGACGTCCCACGATTTCTTCCTTGCCTTACGGATCTCCCAGTTGTACTGCGTAAGTTTTGCCTTATACGTATGCCGGTCCTGGTTAATTTTGGCTTTATTGAATATCCTTCTTGCCTAGGATCTGAGACTCTGCAGGTTATTGTTCCACCAGACCGTCTTCTTTTTTTGTTGTCTAGTTTGTTCCTGACAGTTGTTTTGATAGGCCATTTGTATTACTTCACTCAGTTGTTGCCAGGTCAAGGACCTTCGTTGTGGAAATGGTTACCGTGCCCCCTCAGAGAGACTCCTCAAGGGCTGTTTCGCCTTGCCAGTATGTTCTCCTTGTAATGGCCCTTATTATGTGGCGATAGTGCGAACATGATGGTTCGTCGAAGACATGCCAATTCGTATACGAATGTTAGTGAACTATATTATTGGTACAAACAAATTGCGAGGTCATTAAGATGTACATCTATAATAAATGCTAAAGTTTAGTAACACTTCAAAATTTTCAAAGTATAAACTTACTTCGAGATACTACAAATTTCTTCTGTATATATTTAGGTTAGGATTGTTTTTATAGATAACAGTAGCGGTGGCCATAATTGGTATATTATATATTAAATATTTCCATAAATGGACAATTGTGTCACTAAATGGTTCAAATAAGTATTTCACGTTATTCATTTCCTATATTTCAATTTCAGCTTTGTATAAATACATATTTAATAATTTTCAAGGAACATATGTCTAAAAATTAAACATAGGAATCAGATGGATGCTATACGCGTAGCAGAAACTTATTATATAGATTGATCAAAATTTATAAACTATAGTTTCATCATACATTTTTTTATATTTGTGTTAATAAATATTAATAGTAGATACAGTTAATTACCAAATAGGTTGAGAATCTTCAAAATTGAATTCAATTGTTTAAATTGTCAAGAAATGATTATATAGTGTTTCCGGAATAATATACAGTACAAAACATCGAATGTAAATTTATATTAAAAATATGTGAATTTGCATATTCTCGTATGAAAATTTTTCTTTAATTAAACATCTCTCAAGAGAAAGTTCATCATCAGTGAATATTTTTTCAAAGGAATATGCAACATCATTTTATTTATCTTGAAAATAACGAGCAAATTCTAATCGGGTTGAGAGGTAAGTTGGAATTCAATACTGAACTCGTATACAGTGACACGGATGAAGTAAAAGTGTTAAATTTGATGTCTCATTTAACCCAGTGACAGAAGAAATTATTTTTAAATATATTTTTACTCTTATTTTCATAAACAAAAAGCAACACTTCTTCTTTGGAGTCAAGAAGTAAGTACTTTAGTCAGCCAATGTCCATTTTTCGAGGAAGAAGTCAAGCAGCTAATATCCAAAAATCATGTTTGAAGTTAATTGTGAAAAATGTTTATATCTGAGAGCAAAAAAAATCAAGTTGGATCAAGAACTGAAGGAGTCTGAAATGATTAACACATTAAATTCAAGCTTTGAAAAAAGTAAGAAATGATAAGTAGTGCTCTAGATAAAAAACAACCATCCATTGTCATCTTTGTTGACTTGGTTAAGATATTTAACAGTTTCGACCATAGCAAGCTTTTATTGGTCTTAGACAATGCAGGATTTAGGGGTATGGCTTACAAGCTACTTGAGAGTTACCTGGACGAAAGAGTGCAGTGTGTGAATGTTGGTGGAACCCACAGTGAATTCAAAGTTGTAAAATATGGAGTACCCCAAGGAACAGTCCTGGGACCCATCCTCTTTAACCTATTTCTTAATGATATATTTTCTCAGGACACAAAAGGAGAAATTGTGAGATTTTGCTGATGACACCGCTGTATTCTATAAAATTGACAATTGGTCGGCTTTCAAGAATGATATTGATATCGATTTTGTTAAAATAGTTGATTTTTTTGACACCAGACTACTTACAATGAACTATAAAATACCTTTTTTTTGACGATTGCTTCCTACAGCATCGGTTTGCCACCAATTGAACAAATACCTATTACCGTATCCACAAGAGAAATGTTACTTTTCCGCACAACCTTTCTATATGCGACAAAAGTATTGGTTTACCCCAAAAAAAGTTGGAATTTTGAAAAAATTTTTTGAGTTATTTTCACGTTTTCCATCAACAACAACACGAAAAAACGGTTTTTAGAAAAAAAATCCTGTGTGTATGTCGTCGTCGTCGTCGTCGTTGTCGTCGGCCACTTTTCCGTACATGTCTTGTTAGCACGATACAGCCTCCGGAGTGCAATAAGTCAGCAATTTTATGATTGAATATTATTAAGGACATCTCACAGATGATCCCTATTGATTTTCAGTTCACCAGAGCCAGTACCACGAGTGCTATGGTACTTGAAGTACGACATTTTGTATTTTTTTGAGAAATTTCAGTTTGTTAGCACGATACAGCCTCCGGAGTTCAACAAGTCACCAATTTTATGATTGAATATTATTCAGGGCATCTCACTGATGAACCCTATTGATTTTCATCTCACCGGAGCCAATATAACAGGTGCTACAGTACTTTAAGTACGATATTTTTGTCATTTTTGGAGAAGTTTCAGGTTGTTAGCACGATAAAGCCTCCGGAGTACATACAAGTCACCAATTTTATGATTGGATATTATTCAGAGCGTCTCAAAGATGAACCCTATTGATATTCAACTCAGTAAATCCAGTACAACGGGTGCTATGGTACTTGAAGTACCAAATGTTCGTCATTTTTGGAGAATTCTCAGTTTGTTACCACGATACAGGCTCCAGAGAGTATACGATTGATCAATTTTATGATTGAATATTGTTCAAGGTGTCTCAAAGATGTACTCTATTGATTTTCAGTTGACTATAGCGAGTACAGGGGGTCCTATAAATCCAGATATACTGAATTTTTGGTTATTTTTGGAGAAATTTTGGTTTGTTAGCACGATACATCCCCCGAAGTGTATACAAGTAACAATTTTATGATAGAATATTGTTCAGGGCCACACATGCGGAAAAGTTAGTTTTAATCCTTAAAACCGTTGATTTATTTCATATTGTAATGTTATTCTAATTTATTTAAACAATAAACGGGTGGGATAAATTTTAAACACACGATATGGCTACTTACTAATTTATTTAAACACTAACTCACTAACACTTAATTTATATATACTCAGTTTATTCACTTAAACTGATTTATATGAACACTTAACTAATTTATATTTACTGTTTGCTATTTCGGTGTATTTATTTCACGAGATCACTTTATCAACTCCCCTAACTCTTCCTGATCAGTCCCTTATATATTAGAGCAATTTTTACTAGTAAATTCCGGACTGCACAAAAACAATTGGTTCTGGCCTTTTCTAGATAACTCTGGTCACAAAAACAATGTTTACATAAGATAGTCGTTAACTCGTAAACAGTTTTTTATAACTGCGTATCCGCCATAATTTTAACTTTTATACCTGGCTTAGACAAAGTCGGTTTTAGGGACTATACCAATATGCTGTTTCGTAACATTACCCCCTCCTTAAATGGTAGTTCCTCCTGGAACTTTTGTGTAGCCGAGACTGGATGTTTGAATCGGCAACTGGCCTTATTTCTACACTTTCCGATCTTATCGAAATAGCATGGCACCGTCTTCATCGGATACTGATAACGGGGGTTGTAGCTGCAAATTAATATCTGGACACCGGTATCTCTAAAGATACCCTCTACCATGTTCCTGATAATTTGTCAATCCAACTGGTTACTCGCTATCTTAGGCATAGCCAGTTTCTTCACGTTTTTAGCTACCACGTAGAAGACGTACCGCGAATTATGTTTCAGTTTCAGTGTCTTGCCAGGGGCTGGAATCTGGTCTCCAAGTTTTTCCAATTGCCCGAACTTCTTTCGAAAGACGGTTTCCAACCCTCGTGCGTTCTTGATACGGGAGGGGATGTTGTATGCCAGTGAATAATCTTCCGGGAGAGTGAACAAATCTTGTTGTTGTTCCGAAGTGACTCCATATCTAGCTTTCCCGGTACCTCCATACGCGCCCATAAATTCATCGAAGGTGGGGTCAGACACATCTTGAATAAGGTTTACTTCTTCCTCTAGGTCATGGTCTCCTTCGAATGGCGCTAGTCGGTTTTGGTGAACTACTTTTGGTTTTCCGTTGGGGGTCTTGCTTATGCGATATATAACATCATTGATCCTTTTCTTGATTAAGTATGGACCTTCCCAGGATTTTTGTAATTTTGGAGAAAATCCTTTTCTCCTTGTCGGGTTGTGTAACCATACTTTGTCCCCTTCTTTAAAACCGCCTTCTGTGGCCTGCGTGTCGTACCGACTTTTCATTCTGTCGCTGGCAACTTGAAGATTGGTTCGAACTAATTCATGAATATCGTCCAGCCTTCTTCTCAATTGGATTACGTAGTCTTCGCCTGCTAGATCTTCTCCAGGCCGACAGCCGAATTCCAGGTCACAAGGAAGCCTCATTTCACGTCCAAACAGGATTTTCGCAGGTGTTTCACCCGTGGACTCATTGACGGCAGATCGATAAGCCAATGCGAATAGGGAAAGATACTGGTCCCGATCTCTCTGATGGCTGGATACTACTTTGGACAGGTATTTTCCAATAGTCCTGTTCATTCTCTCGACCATTCCATCTGACTGTGGATGTGATGCTGTTGTCCTGGTCTTCTTCATTCCCAGCTTCTCGCAAATCTCCTGGAATAGATGGCTTTCAAAATTTCTTCCCTGGTCACTGTGGACTTCCAAGGGCACTCCATATCGGCTGATAAATTCTTTCACCAATACATCTGCTACAGTTGTGGCCTCTTGGATGGGAATAGCGTATATTTCCACCCATTTTGTGGAATAATCCATTATAACCAGTATGTATTTGCTACCATTTTCCGTTGTCAGAAATGATCCAGCGATGTCTAAAGCAATCCTTTCGAAAGGGCTTCCAACATTGTACTGTTTCATGGGTGCCTTTCTCTTGCGATGTGGTCCATTACTCGTAGCACAAGTCGTACATTTCTTACACCGGTCCTTCACATCGTCGGAGCTGTTCATCCAATAAAACCTTTCACGGACTCGCTGAAGGGATTTCTTCACTCCCAGATGATCTCCTGATGGACTGTCGTGTAACTTCTTTAGTACCTCAGCTACTCTTGTTCTTGGGATAACTAGCTGTCTTCTCATCTCAGAACCATCATCGTTTTCAAGGACTCTTTTCAACAGCCCTTCTTCCAGGACAAGGGAGTCCCACTGAGCCCAATATGCCTTGAGTGTCGGTGAAAATCTTGACACTTCTTGCGCGGTAGGTCGCCGATGTTCTTCCTTTCATTGCCGGATCATCTTCAGGTGAGGATCATTCTCCTGATCTTCTCTGATCCTGGTGGGTGACCATTCCTCGTTGACTACTGTAATTCTTGAAACTGCCACTCCTTCAGATCTCGACTTGTTGCATTGTGAATAGTCCACAGGGCATGGCCGTCTAGACAAGGAGTTGGCTTTTTGGTGATTCACATTAGCTGGATGTTCACCCCTGTCTGATTTCCCCTGTGTCTGGAGTTCTTGATTTACAGGAGTCTTGGGGAGCTTATACGGAGTGCGTATGTGCTCTAGCTCGCTACACTTCCGGCATTTGATCTTCTACGGCCTCTTGTCTGCCATACCTTCCAACACGTTGACGATCTGATCAAGTTTGTCATCGTTATCTTCTTCCTGCATGGTTCTACCTTTGTTGTACCGCGAGTTTTTCTTGGCTGCTTTGCATTTAAGAGGTTCTTAGTTTACAGGAGTCGTAGGACGCTTACACGAACTACGTGCATGCTCTAGCTCGCCACAATTACAGCACCTGATTTTCTTCGGCTTCTTGTCTACCATACCTTTTAACAAGTTGACGATCTGGTCAAGTCTGTCATCATCACCTTCTTCCTGTATGGTCCTATATTGTATCCCGTTGTATCCCGAAGCCATCGTGGCTGCTTCATATTCAAGAGCAACAGTTAATGCATCGGCCAATGTTTTAGGATGGGTTAATCGAAGCGTCTTCTCCATATCGTGGTCACACAAGCCGTCAATAAAGGCCTGGATGCCTAAACATTCCATCATGTTCTCTGGTGCTAATGGATAAGCAAATCGAACTAGTCGGGCAATATCCATTTCATACTCTTGAAGGGGTCCGTCACGTTTCCGCCTTCGGTTCTTCAGCTGGAATATGTACAACTGTTTCGAATGTTCGTGACCATATCGCAGTTCCAACCTCTTCTTCAGCAGCTCGAAGTCATCCATTTCTTCAAGCGGTATCGTCTGAAGTACATCTTTCCATGGAACCCCTTGACTCGGGTAAAACTGCAAATATCATCTGTCTAGCAGATCTCGATCTTCTTTCCTTCTGCTGAAGTGTCTTGTGTTCTTAAATCGGCAATCTTTGTCTCTAACTCCTTGATTTTCTCGTCCATCTGATTTTCCATCGCTTGTCTGATTTTATTTTCTCGTTCATCGTTGTCATTTTATTCTCAATATCCGATTTTAGAGACGAAATTTTATTCTCAACTTCAGCAGCAATGTCATTTTTCAATGATAATATATCTGCAGAAATATCATTCTTCATAGCAGAAAACTTCTCGTCCATGTTAGCAGAAATGTCGTTCTTCATATTAGAAATATCGTTCGTCATATCAGAAATTGACGAGATTAAGGTGGAAGCCTCGTCTTTGAATAAAAATGTTTCTGGATCCAAGCCTTCACTTTCCAGTGCCATTTTGAATCTTTCTATTAATTCGCTCTTCTTACCGGACGTTTCCAACTCACGATCTTCCAATTCTGCTCTTAATTCCGCCACTTTCAGGTCACATAGACTCTTGGCCATTTTTACGTAGCAATTTATTTATATAATCCCACTTCTTACACCAATGTATGTTTTTCTTATTTATTTAAACAATAAACGGGTGGGATAAATTTTAAACACACGGTATGGCTACTTACTAATTTATTTAAACACTAACTCACTAACACTAAATTTATATATACTTAACTAATCACTTAAATTTAATTTATATGCACACAAACTTGATTATTAATTTATATTAGCACTTTACTGTTCGGTGTATTTTTGTTTATTTCTCGAGATCACTTTATCAACTAACTCCTCCGCTGATCGGTCCTTATTTATATTAATGCCCTTTTTACTAGAAAATTCTGGACTGCGGCCTACACACACAAAAAACAATTGGTTCTGGTCTTTTCTAGATAAGTCTGGTCACAAAAACAATGTTTAGATAATATAGTCGTAAACAGTTATAAAAAAAGAACCCTGCGTATCCGCCATAATTTTAATTTTCATACCTGGTTTAGACAGAGTCGGATTTAGGGTCTATACCAGTGTGCTGTTTCGTAACAATATATTCATATTATTTATTTATTTCTTTGAACCTCTGAATATTTTGTAAATAATAATGCTATTTTTTCTAGTAGTGCAAATACGACATTCTGACCCCTGATCTAGCGCATGTAGTAACATTATGCCACTCACAATAGCCAGATTTTTGGGCTAAGACTAGAACGGGTGGCAGAATGTTTTGATGCCTACCGTTGCCTGTGATAGGAGGAAATACTAGTTACCAACTTTGCCTTTAGTTTAATCAAATGCGAATATTTGTCCTCTTTAATTAATTTTAATATCAGTAATTTCTTTTTGACCATGTTCAAATTATAAACACAAGAATTGTTCACATAAAATTCATAAAATAAACTGTTTTTCCATGTTTAATGACTTAATTTTTTAGAATTTATATTTTTCATTAAAAAAATATAACAATTTTGAAATATTGCCCAAAACTGTAGTACAAATGAAGTCGTATTTTTATCACAATTTGTCTGAAATCCTGATAATTTTTTCGTTTTTCAGATCTTCCTTGCATCGGGGATATTTCTCCTCTCTGTGATAACTGGATCCGGCTTAGGTTTTCTGAGACCAATGGAATGCAAGTATGGAGAAAGGGGATCCCTAACAGCAATCTGCTACAATGCTAGTTCTTTCTTCTTCAAAATAACAAACTACCGATTTGATTATTTAGATGAAACTTTGGAATGTGTGAAGTGCAACTTAACGTCCATCGAACAGGGAACATTCGATATCGCGGGAAACGAAATAAAAAACTTAGATATAAGAAACAGTTCCATAAGATTCATCTGGCCAAAAGCTTTTATTGGAATGATATACATGGAAAAATTACTACTAACCCATAATCCAATTGAAAATATATATCCAGAAGCATTTTTAGGCGTAAGGAAAGTGAAACTTATAGATATGGAAGATACTGTGAGCCATTTAGAACCGAAAGTATTTCAAGAACTACATTTATTAGAAGTTCTGCAACTAAATAAAAACAGATTGACTAAAATAGAGCCTGGCACTTTTGATGGTTTGTACAATTTGAGAATATTGGATTTAAGCGAAAACAATCTTATATCTGTTAATAACGCCTTCGATCCGCTAATCAATTTGAGGACACTCAATTTGAAGAAAAATCATATCAAACAGATTTACAGTGACGAATTTATCCAATTGAAAAGTTTATATTTGCTAAATTTAGAAAACAACGGTTTGCATAATTTTACTAGTAATATGCCAGCTGATAATCAACTGAGGATCATTAATCTAGCATTTAACAACATGTCTGCTGACAGTTTCGCACCTAATACATTCAGCAATTTAAATTCGGTGGAAGAATTGAATTTAAATAATAATAATTTTGAAAATATAAAAGTAGGACTGTTTCAAGGGCTGTACAAATTAACGACGTTAAATCTGAATGATAATTCTATAACTGAAATAAACACGGGAAGATTTTCAGGGCTGCCGCATTTGAGAGTTTTGAATGTTTCCAGAAATAAGATTCGGTTATTAAAGGTAACAGGTAGATTCACTCTACCTAGCTTGATAAGCTTAGACGTTTCTAATAATGACATAGTTGATGTAGATTACATGAATTTGATTTTACGAACGCCGAGATTAAAGCACATAGATCTTCAAAATAACAAGCTGTCTTGTAAGACAATAGCTCAGCTGGAAGCTCTTCTGGAAAGCGATAGTGTTTCTTTTTACATAACTAATTCAACCATATGTCCTAAATTGGTTGACAAGGAAGTTGTGAAATTAATGGATACGTATGCTGAAAAATTAGACTCTAATTACGTTAATAATACTGTTATGATATGGATGTTTGTATTAATGACTGTTGCAATTTTGTTAACTGGAGTGATGTTTTATGTACAGTTCTTTATAATATCAAGATCAGGTGTAACTGGCGTTAGGATTTGGAATAATTTTGGGTATAGTAGAAATATTGAACATGTATAAGGACTTTAACGAATAAAATTTCTTTTCTATTTGTGAAATATAGTTTCAAATGTGACAAATGATATTTGTGCCTCTATTATCTGCTAATTGAATTCAAGTATGGAAACATGAGGATATCATTGTATTCCCGTAAGATATAGTAACTAGGGGAGCGCCAGGGGCGTTAAAAACATGAAAATCTCTAAATTCAGTTACAATGAATGTAATTTGAAAATAAGTGGAATGTTCAGCTTATAATATCTACTAACAAAATAACCTATTAAAAATTGTGATCTTGATTAAAAAAAATTGTTTCGATAAATAATAATAGTAATGTTTATTCTCAAAAAAGTAGTAAATATAATACATATTTTAGCAAATGCAAATAAACATGGTATCTACACAGAAGCTGTCGTAAACAGCTTGTACGTGGTAGGTATCAAGAATTAACAACCAATATATTGTTATATATCTAATTTATTTTATAGTGCCACATTGTGGTGCCAAATTATTATATATCTAATATTATGTGATGAATTTTAATTGTTTAATTTTAATGTTTCTAAACCTTTCTATAAAGACAAATTTCAATTCGCCTTACTTTGGACCGCTAAATTTGTTATATAGTCAATAATTATAATTGCCTTCGTTTGGGTGACAATTTGATATACTATACTATACCTTTAATGAATGGATATATGAATATAACAATATTATTTGTCAAACTTTTTACAATTTGTGATTGTAGCGACACTATTGCACACACACCTTTAGCAGCGTAAGTAACTTATTTCAATTTTGACAGTAGTTGTCAAACAATGCCCGGCTAAGATAAATATTAATTTTTGTATTTAGAAAGATGAATTTATTCACAATCGACTTAATCACTCTTGACTTATACAGAATCTCGAATAACTGTTTATTCAATATAACAAAAGGCACTTTAATTATCTTATGACATTCACGATTTTACTGTCTCTGAAAATTAACCAAATGTCACTGATTAGATCGAAAATTCTATTGAATGCAAAATGTTAAATTCGATGAAAATAGATACTGAATGAATACCACAGTGAGTTGGAATCAAAATTATATATTATACTATCAGATAACAAAATTCAAAAAAATTATTATTCCCTAAAAATATCATGAAAGCACAAAGATTGTATTTCCTACTAACCTTAATATTAGAACCACCTATATACTAGAAATCAACCTAATTAAATATTTTTATCAAAAGTTCAAATCGTTGAATTTTGAATTTTCACTTGACGTGTATCAATGTCAAATAACACAATCTCCGTTCAACATTGTCTATTCAAAAAATTCCTTCACTTGATGTAAAATTTCATATATATATATATATATATATATATATATATATATATATATATATATAATAAGCAACGAATAGATTAGTGGGTATTGCACGCAAATAGAAGAAAGGGCTACTAATCTATTCGTTGCTTATTGTTCATATGTCACGCACTATTCGTACATCTTGTTATATATATATATATATATATATATATATATATATAACTTTAATTTGTTTTAATCCAAACTATCCTATAGATGCATCTATTTTAAATGTATTTAAAAGGCCTGTTAATTCTCGAGAAATAATTTTAAAAAAACTGGAGCGGACTCACCAACTAGGAAGGCATTCTAAACGTATTTAGAATTCTGCATACTTTCTAAATATATAATTTAGAAAACTGGAACCACCTACACTATTTACGATGCAATTATTCTTCGAATTATGCACGCACTGTCTTTATAATGTATGGCTTTATGATCTATAATAGACTAATTTCTATTATATTTTCAAAAAAATGAGACACCTCTAAATGTGATGTTGCCTCGTGGGAGTTTCAAATTCAACTCCCTAAACTTTGTTCAAATAAATAAATCTCTTCTCCTGTGGTTACGAGATTTTCTTGTTTTAAAAAAAATACTAATTTATGTTTCCCAATAACGAAGAGATATTTGAATTCTTTTATTACAATTGTAAGTCTGCTAGCAACGACCTCTCTGTTTTGAAATTTCAAATATATTTTCCAAATCGTAATATGATCTATCTATCATTAGATATATTCTGCATAAATGTCATTAGAAATTAAAATGTCGAATATGATATATATACCGAATCTTTCAAAATTATTGATTCTACATATAATACAGTGTGTATCGAAAGTATTGCATACAAATATAAATAATTTTCCTTATTTTAATGTTCCTTTTAAATTTCAAATAGAGGAACTGTATTAATATATAACTACCTAATTATAATATAAGACATAAATACAAAATATAAAATATGAAATATATAACTAAAAACACATAATATAAAATATTATGATAAAATAAAAAAAAAGAAAAGTACAGAATGCATTCAATGTAATCAACATAGAGTACAATTAATCAATGAGAGTAATGGATCTGTTTCTTTCTAAACTTTGTGTTAATCAAAACAATTAGGAAATTGAGTCATTAAATATACTTAAATCGAGGAAGAATTATATTACATAATTGCAGAACAATTAGTTAAAAGAATATAGAAGATTACACTACGATTGTTTAAATTATTGCTAAATTCTGCAAGGGTTTTTTGAAGAATTCAATTTTTTGAATGTTTTCTAAATACGGTATTAGATGGTATATTTCTTATTTCTTCTGGGACTAAAATATTCAATTTTGGTGTAAGATAATTACATGTCCGTTGCCCTATAGACATCCCACTTCGAGGAAAACAGACAGGCTCCATTCGACATGTATTGTAGTTAAATAAAGTGGCTAGACACCCCTTGTGGGGCTGCGCCGCATAAATGCTTTCTAGATCTGCTTTCTGGGTGGATCAATCCCCGTCATTTCAGCATTTTCTCGCTTATTTTTCTCCATAGAGTCCTAACTCTAGTTATTGCTTCCATCTGACGATTTCTATCCTTCTTAAGTCCCCCTCTACTTCTTTCAGCCACTTAGATCTGGGTCTTTCTTGCCTTCTCCTACCACCTGGATCCCACTGTATTATTGAGGAAACGATTGCGCGCTCTCCTTCTCTCCAAACATGGCCGCGCTTTTTTATTCTTTGCCTCTTTATTCTCTTTACTATATCTTCTCCGTTCATTTCTCCCAATATTTCATGGTTCATACGTTGCCTATATTCATTGTCGTCAACTTTTATTGGCCCTAGAATTGTTCCCATTATTTTTCATTCTACTATCCTCAACTCCTCTTCATCTCTTTTTGTCATTGTCATCCTTTCTGCTCCATACATTCACACAGGTCTTATTATTGTGTTATAAATGCTAAATTTCGTGTATCTTGTTAATAGTTTGCTTTTCAATCATTTCTTATTGGCTTAGTATGCCCGATTAGCTGCGATTGTTTTTTCGTCGATTTCTGATCTTCGTTCCCCATTACTGCTGATCGTGACTCCCAGATATTTGAATTTTTCCACTTCCTCAAATTCATATTCCCCTATTTTTATCATTCTGTTTTCACTATGTTTGTCAACTCTCATTATTTTGGTTTTGTTGCTATTTATTTTTAATCCCATATTTTCGCCCTCTTTTGTTAATTCTAGTAGCATTTGATTCAGAATATTCCTTTTTTCCGTTACTATCACTATGTCAACTGCATATGCGACACCTGGCTCCCGCTCGTTTTTAAATATCCCTTGTTCACGTTTCTCATAACATGCTCCAGGGCCAAATTAAATAGTGTTGTTGATAGGCCATCACTCTGTCTTACACGTCTATTAGCTACAAAGCCTTTCGTTTCTCCTTCACTTGTAAGTATATTCACTTTTGACTCGTTCATAGTCATTACAATTAATATTTTTAACTTACTTTCTAACCCCTGTTCTTTCAGTTTACTTCGTTTTACTGAGTCAAATACTTGTTTGTGGAAGTTTATATAGCATTTCAATTTCCATTTTGAGTTCATGGGCCTTTTCCATTATCTGCTTGATAGTGTGAATAGTATCAATTGTTCACTTTCCTTGTGTGAAACCGCATTGGTATTGACATATTATTGCTTTCGCTTTTCCAGCTAAGCGACTTTGAATTATTGCTGACATTATTTTGTACACTACATTTAAGAGAGCTATACATCTGTAGTTTTTGCACTCTTGCTGATCCCCTTTTTTGTGTATTATGACAATTTGTCCAACCTCCCATTCTTCGGGCATTCTTTCTTCTCTCCATATTTTCATTATTAGCCGATATAGTCTTTCGTGCAGTTCCTCTCCTTCATACTTAATCAATTCCATGTCTATTTCGTCTTTGCCCAGTGCTTTCCCATTCTTACTTCTTTTAATAACTTCTACTACTTCATTTTTTGTTGGTTTCTGTTATATATTTTCCTCTTCATATTCTTCGCTTTCTTCCTCTGTTGTATTATCTGAGGGTGCCTCAGTTAGCAGTTCCTGGAAATACTTTTCCAAATTTGTTTATAATTTTCTTCTTCTTGTATCACTTCGCCGTTTTTATTCCTTATGCCTTTAATTTTACCTTTATAAGCCTTATTTTGATCATTTGTTTTATTATTATAAGATTTTATGTTTTTGCTAGTTTTTCCATTTCCTATTTTTCTTATTCTGTCATTCATCCATTCTCTTTTAGCATTTGTTATTAATTTGTTGCAATTTTTCCTTATTCTCTCATATTCCTCTCTATCTTCTGAGTAGTTTGTACTTATCCATTTTATTCTAGCGATTTCTTTTTCTCTTACAATTTCTCGACATTTTTTCTCATACCATTGCTTGTTCATTCCAATTTTTCTCTCCTCAACTGACTTTCCGCTGAACTCAGTAAACATTTTCTAATATTATATCATTCCAATTAATTCCACATTCTCTATTTCTTCACATTCCATTAACTCTTTTTCCTCTTGCTTCTTATATTCGCTTCTTATATATTCATTATTAAATTTTTCGAGGTTCCATTAAATTCGGTTTGTTTTTGTAGCGTTAAAATTATTTGTTTTTTGTTAGATTGTGGCCACTACCATGTAGTGATCCGAATCGGCATTTGCCCCTCTGTATGTTCGTACACCTTTGATCCACGATATTTCTCTTCCTTAACTGCACCTTAAGTTGGTGGGTATACATTTATTATCGATATATTCATTGGTTTTGATTGTATTCTCAGACATGCCAGTCGTTCACTTTTTGGTCTAAATTCTAATATAAAATATCGTAATTATGAAACCTACCCCATATTGTCCTTGGTTTTTATTCCCTGAGTAATAAAAACTGAAATCATTTTTTCTACCACCCCTTGATCTTTCCCTTTTATCTCCTGTAAGGCTACTATGTCTATTTTGTATTTTTTTAATTCGTCCCCAATCTCCATCATTTCACCCGGTATTAACATTGTTCTGACGTTTCACGTGCATAATTTTAGTTCCTTTATTTTTTTTGATTCCTAAATCTATTGGTATTTTTATTATTTTCCTCATTTTAATTTTTTTTTATTTTTATTAGATATAATATACCCATTATCTTTACTCTCGCTTCTATCATTACAAATATTTTTCCTATCCATCCCACTCATAATCCCACTATTGCTTATATTATAGCTAAGTCTATAATTATTATTACCACTAATCTTAAGCCTACTTTGGTTTCCATTCCTCTTTTCCTGTTAGTTCCTGTCCTCGTTTCCGCTTACTTCTCTTCCTTCTGCTAGCAGTTTTTTTGTCTCCTTCTAGACAGTTTCCTTGTTTGTTCTCATTCGCTTAATGCTTCTAGTGATGTATCAGTTAATGTTCTTTTACCCTTCCTTCCTTCTTCTTCCTCTACATCATCTTGTTCAAAGCTGTGTCTATCATACACCTCCCCATCCACAATTAATTTGTCGTGTTTAAGAAAACCCCTTCTTCCATCTAACTTCACTATCTTCAGTTGGTGTATCAATTTTTTTCTGTCCTCTTGGACTTTCTTTGTGTAATCGTCAGTTAACCATACATTTGTACCATTTAAATTCTTCGACGTTTTGATTACCTCCACCTTTTTTTCAAACTGCAAAAATTTTATAAGAATTGTTCTTTTTTTACTGGCTTTAAAAGCTCCTAATTTTCGTACCTCACTCATTTCGGTCATTAAGTTCAAGTTACGTTCGCTTCCTTTAGTTTCACTTCAATTCTTGTTCGCACATCTTCGGTTTTGTCTTCCTCTATATCCTCAATTCCTTGTATTATCAAATTATTTTTTTCATTTCGCGTTTCATTCATTCAATTCTATTTTCGTATTTTCCCCTCTGCTGTCGCAAAAACTGGTTCTCTTTTTTTAGATTTATCATTTCTTTCATATTATTTTCCAGTTTATTTTTAATAGATGTAATTTTGTTCAAACAGGGTCCCGCTAGCTCCCAGTCAGCAAGCCACTC
Organism: Galeruca laticollis; assembly: GCA_963921935.1. NCBI lineage: Eukaryota > Metazoa > Arthropoda > Insecta > Coleoptera > Chrysomelidae > Galeruca > Galeruca laticollis. The sequence goes on along the minus strand of OY998177.1, from coordinate 224,006,742 downwards.
AATCCCCCCCCCCAACCAAAACGCCGTGATTTGACCCCTCCTGCCAAACTAACACTTTTCTATTTATTCTTACTCCGACTCTGTACTATTTTATATTCGATAGCAGTGGGTCGGTTATCAGCTGACTTTTTTGCTAATATCGCTTTATGGGTTAATATTTTGATTGTTATTTTAATTATTTACTAGCTTAATTACAATTTCCAAAAGTCTCTTTACAGTAATGCACTTCTAGTTATTTTAATAATTGGCTGCACTTACTTTTATGACTTAACACGTGACTTTTACCAATAAATTTTCATTTATTTTACCACACGAATTGATTTCTACTTTTCACATATGCTACCAGGGTAGAACACTTTTAGATGATTTTATAAATTGGAGGATTTTTAAAAAAATAAACGGTTTTAAACATTAAAACTAACTTTTCCGCATCTGTGGCTCTGAATAATATTCTATCATAAAATTCTTACTTGTATACACTTCGGGGGATGTATCGTGCTAACAATCCGAAATTTCTCCAAAAATTCAGTATATCTGGATTTATAGGACCCGCTGTACTCGCTCTAGTCAACTGAAAATCAATAGGGTACATCTGTGAGACACCTTGAACAATATTCAATCATAAAATTGATCAATCGTATACTCTTTGCAGGCTGTATCGTGCTAAAAAAACGGAAAATTCTCCAAAAATGACAAAAATTTGGTACTTCAAGTACCATAGCACCCGTTGTATTGGCTTTAGTGAGCTGAATATCAATAGGGTTCATCTTTCAGACGCTCTGAATAATATCCAATCATAAAATTGGTCACTTGCATATACTCCGGAGGCTGTATCGTGCTAACAAACTGAAACTTCTCCAAAAATGACAAAAATATCGTACTTAAAGTACTGTAGCACCGGTTGTATTGGCTCTGGTGAGCTGAAAATCAATAGGGTTCATCAGTGAGATGCCCTGAATAATAATCAATCATAAAATTGTTACTTGTATACACTTCGGGGGATGTATCGTGCTAACAAACCGAAATTTCTCCAAAAATAACCAAAAATTTAGTATATCTAGTTTCATAGGACCCGCTGTACTCGCTCTAGTCAACTGAAAATCAATAGGATACATCTGTGAGACACCTTGAACAATATTTATTCATAAAGTTGATCAATCGTATACTCTCTGGAGGCTGTATCGTGCTAACAAACTGAAAATTCTCCAAAAATGACAAAAATTTGGTACTTCAAGTACCACAGCACCCGTTGTACTGGATTTAGTGAGCTCAATATCAATAGGGTTCATCTTTGAGACGCTCTGAATAATATCCAATCATAAAAATCATCACTTGTATATACTCCGGAGGCTGTATCGTGCTAACAAACTGAAACTTCTCCAAAAATGACAAAAATATCGTACTTCAAGTACCATAGCACCCGTTGTACTGGCTCTGGTGAGCTGAAAATCAATAGGGTTCATCTGTGAAACGTCCTTAACAATATTCCATCATACAATTGGTGACTTATTGCACTACGGAGGCTGTATCGTGCTAACAAGACTTGCAAGGAAAAGTGGCCGACGACGACGACGACGACATACACACAGGATTTTTTTTCTAAAAACCGTTTTTTCGTGTTGTTGTTGATTGATAACTTAAAAATAACTTAAAAAAAAATTTGAAATTTCCAACTTTTTTGTGGGTAAACCAATACTTTTCTCGAATATTAGATGGGTTGGCGGAAAAGTAATAATTGTCTTAGGTCGAAAATTTCTCATTCCTTGTACAAATAATTACTAGAGTATTGAATATTTTTTTTGTATATAATACGCAAAACCCACTTTAGTATCACATGAACATCGTTCAAATAATTGTCGTGTATTCCTCCCCAACCTATAATTCCATAGACCAGCAATGACTGCACCAAAGAGAAATACATAGTTTTAAGAGCGGTAATATTCAAAAAATCTTTTAAGTAGCTAAATTTTGGTAATAACCCTCTTATTTTATTGATAAGTTGCTTGGTATGTAAATCCCACCTCATATGTCTATCCATAACGATTCAAAGATATTTCACTGAAGTGGACTTAGGGACCTTTGTACCAACGCCTACTTCTAAGTATCCCATGGAAGGAAGTTCACTAGTATAGGAGCTAAAGGGTAAGTAGTTTGTTCTGGAATAGTTAAGTGTAAGTTTATCATATTTAAGCCAATTTGCTATTCTTGAAAAGTCAGTTTCTACCTTCTCTTTCAAGTTATCCCAAGAAGACGATGTGTATATGATAGCCGTATCATCTGCGAAACTGAAAATTTGGCCAAGTGATTCCAAATTAAGAAGGCTATTGATGTATATCGATACACTCATAAGAAAACCTCGTAACTCCACATTTTTGTGAATTTGACCTTTTGGTGCCATCTGTTTCACAATAGCTAAACCTATAATAATGCGAAAATCTTGGATCTCCAGAACTTTGCTGTAATTTAATATTCGACAAAAAGAAAACCTCGGAACTCCACCGCGCTTTATTTACTAAGGAAAACCTCGTTCTCCCGCATTTTGTTTAGTGTTCACTAATGCTATTAAAATTTTGAAAATGGCTTTACAAAATGAACTTCTTTTTGAAATCCCGACATGTAGTTCTAATGCTGCAATTGCGAACAATGACAATTCTGATGCAAAAGAATTCACTTAGCATTACATAACTATTAATGAACCTGATCCTAGATCATATAAGAATCTAATTTTTCCAAACAACGATGAAATTGTCAGCCACGATGTCCCAGTTTACATACCCCATTCGGATAACCAGCTTGAAGAAAACACTGAAGAGCAAATTCTTGAACAAGAGATCACTAAGGAACAACCTGGTCCGAATTCGGAAGTAATCGTTATTCTTCACAATAACAATGAAAGTCAAGATCATGAGCCGGATTATGTACCAACTGCAGATGAAGAAGAAGAACCGGAATTAGAAAAACCTACCGAAATTAATAAAAAGCGTAGACAGAAACGACGACATGTAGATGAAAGTAATTGGTCGGCTAATAAAAATAAACGTAAAAGGGAGCGTGGAAAAGAATACCAAGGAAGAAGGACAGTTGATGGGCGCTGGGTATATAACATCCCTAAATATTTAAGGAAAATTAAAGAAAGATGTAAATGCAAATTAGGTAAAAATAATTCTTAGCTACAATGTACAAAGTTTTCCGAAGAAAACAGAGCGCAATTGTTTAAAGATTTTTGGAAAATGAGTGACGGTGAAAAAAAGGTGTATGTAAAAATGTTAATTACCCAAGAAGAAAGTAAAAGACCAAGAGATAGAAAGCAAGATGAGAAATCCAGACGTTCGTATAGTTATTCCTACCATTTACAATTAAAAGAAACAAAACTGCGCGTATGTAAAAATATGTTCTTAAATACGTTCTCCATAGGCGAGTCCGCTGCTATTTCCTGGAAGAAGAAAGGTAATCAGGATGAAGATCAATTACCGCACCTAACAGGGGACTTGTTAGAAGAGGATGAAACCGGACGAAGATTCTCTAGACTTGGTTATCTTCGAGGAACGAAAACGAAATTTATATTTATTTTTTGAGAGTCTGCCAAAAATGGAGTCTCACTATTGTCGGGCCAGGACGACCAAATTGTATCTTGAGCCATTGTGGACTTCGAAGTCTCAAGTTTACCGACTTTATACTAATAGCTGGTGCCCGGAGAAAAGCATACAACCATTATTATTACCGCTGTTTTTAACTGCCTTCGATGACATGAACTTAAGTATTTTCGCACCAAAAAAAGACGAGTGCTCTATTTGTGCGGCTCAAAAAGTTGGTAATTTTAATGAAGCTGAGTACCAGCTACACCAAAAGAAGAAAGTAGAAGCTAGAGAAGAGAAAGATAAAAAAGGCGAGAAACATAAAGTTTACACAATGGACTTGCAGTCTGACCTTCTATGTCCTAAATCAACAGTTTCCCTTCTCTATCACAAAATGAAGATAGTTGTACACTATATTTAATGTAAAAACGGATATTGCTTCATATGGAACGAAACTGAAGGGGGCGTCGGTTCAAATGAGTTTACAAGTATTGTAAGTGCCTTTATTACCGAAGAAAGTAAAGATATTGGTTTAAATGAACAGTTAATTTTCTATAGCGATGGATGCTGCGGTCAAAATAGAAACACCTCGTTTTCAAATACCTTGTTCAAGTTAGCAGAAGAGAAAATAATTACAATTTGTCAGAAGTTTCTAGAAAAGGGGCATACACAAATGGAGGCCGACTCTATGCATGCCACGATTGAAAAGAAATTGAAAAATAAACGTGCGAGCTGATTATGCCGAGGTGTGTCTTGGCGCTAGACAAAACCCCAAACCATATTTTGTGAAATATTTAACTCATGACTTTTTCAATGACTATTCAAATCTGCGGTATGTAAATGCAATAAGACCCGGAAAAAAAGTAGATGACCCAACTGTACAAGAAGTTCGAGCCCTTCGTTACAATCCAGGTGGATCTATAGATTACAAGTTAAGACATCCAGATGAATAGAAAATGTTGCCAGTGAGAATTAATATATCTGTTAATACAGAGATTTCAAAACTTTATAGTGAAAGACTAAAAATAAAAAAACAGAAGTACGATCATCTTCAAGAAATTAAAAAATCCTTAGATAAGGATTATCAAACGTACTACGATGCCCTTCCTCATGACTAAATTTATTCTTATATATTCTTTGTTTGTTTGATTATATTTAAGTATATTAGTAATTTAGCTTTCATTCTTTCTTCAGTTTTTCCAATAAATGGTTCTTTTTTACTATCTTTATTTTTATTACCCAAAAATTAACCCCACAATATAACTTTACTTGAAAACTTACATACTGTGAAAATCATGTAACTCCAAATTAGAATAACTGAAATATAAGAAAAGCTCGTAACTCCTATATTTCTTTCAATAAATCACATTTACAAATAATGTGATTTACCGTCAGGTTTCTATAATAAACTAGAACATTATATCAAAAAAGAAAACTTTAAATAACTTAACTTTTAAACTCATTGGGTTTTTTCTGTCTCCTGTAAAATTTGGGTTTTTGGAGTTACGAGGTTTTCTTATCAGGGTATCGATATGGAAAAGAGAATCGGATCTAACACGGTTCCCTGAGGAACTCCAACAGTTACTTTTTGTAAATCACTACTAGCATTCCCAATTTGAAGAGCTGCTGCCTATTTTATAAATAACTAATAAATATGTCATAGGATTTGCTTCTAATTCCGTACTTTTGTAACTTTTCTAACAATTTAACGTGGCATACGGTTTCGAAGGCCTTAGAGAGATCGAAAAATATACAGAGAATGGGTACTTTTTCATCCAATGAGTCATAAATTGTTAATGTCACTTTATAAATAGCGTCTTCAGTTGATCGACCCTCTCTAAATCCAAACTGACGATCAGACAATACACGAATTTTTTTCAAGAATTCGCAAAGGCACGTGTTTAAAATGTTTTCAATTATTTTTCAACAGCGACTATAGCTCATTTTAAAATTTCCAGAAAGCACCATATATCTAAACATATATTTATTAGAAATGTTAGTGGTTCTACAATCTCACAATCAATTTGTTTTAAAGTTTCTGCACGAATCTCATACAAACCAGAAGATTTTTTATTACTTTTCCGCCAACCTATCTAATATGCGAGAAAAGTATTGGTTTACCCACAAAAAAATTGGAAATTTGAAATTTTTTTTTTTAGTTATTTTTACGTTATCCATCAACAACAACACGAAAAAACGGTATTTAGAAAAAAAAATCCTGTGTGTATGTCGTCGTCGTCGTTGTCGTCGGCCACTTTTCCTTGCAAGTCTTGTTAGCACGATACAGCCTCCGGAGTGCAATAAGTCACCAATTTTATGATGGAATATTGTTAAGGACATTTCACAGATGAACCCTATTGATTTTCAGCTCACCAGAGCCAGTACAACGGGTGCTATGGTACTTGAAGTACGACATTTTGTCGTTTTTCGAGAAATTTCAGTTTGTTAGCACGATACAGCCTCCGGAGTTCAACAAGTCACCAATTTTATGATTGAATATTATTCAGGGTATCTCACTGATGAACCCTAATGATTTTCAGGTCACCAGAGCCAATACCACCGGTGCTACAGTACTTTAAGTACGATATTTTTGTCATTTTTGGAGAATTTTCAGTTTGTTAGCACGATACAGCCTCCAGAGAGTATACGATTGATCAACTTTATGAATAAGTATTGTTCAAGGTGTCTCACATATGTACCCTATTCATTTTCAGTTGACTAGAGCGAGTACAGCGGGTCCTATAAAACTAGATATACTAAATTTTTGGAGAAATTTCGGTTTGTTAGCACGATACATCCCCCGAAGTGTATACAAGTAGCAATTTTATGATAGAATATTGTTCAGGGCCACAGATGCGTAAAAGTTAGTTTTAATCTTTAAAACCGTTTATTTTTTAAATTATTTATTTCTAAGACTTCCGGTCTGCATGTTTTGAATAAATACATGGTATTTTCATAAGATTCCAAATTATCTTTATAATTATTCAGATCTGGTATTCTGTTAGCTAAATTTTTGCCAACTGTACTAAATAAAGTGAGTATTAAAGTGATTTGCAATTTCCACCTGTTTTTAACAATTGGTCCGTCTAAAAGTTTAATTTCTTCAATATTTTTATGTTGTTTATTTTTGCCGCAAATATTCTTTACGCAATCCCAAACAGCTTTTGATTATTATTAATCTTAATTTCGATGTGTCGAGAAAAATAATTCCTCAAAATGTATTTCAAGTAAATTATTTAATCGGTTACTACAGTTTTTATATTCTAATTTCAATTCCCCATTATCCGGATTTTTTACACATATGACGGTAGAAATTTTCACGAAAGCAATACTAGAAGTGGCCTATGACAAACATTTGAAAAGTTTGGGCCTCGGTAGTACATTTTGAGAGTTGAATATATTGCATAGTGTTGTTCTTGCTCACTCTGTATCATTTGTATTCGAAGTTATCCTATTTTTAAGTTTACAAGTGTCAAAAAGTTAATTCAATTGATATTTTTTTATAATCCGTCTGGATAAAAAAGAAAACAAGTTCATATTCATATTATTCCAAATATATAGGGTTGTCCAAAAATAACCGGAATTTCCTTTTTCATTGATATTTTTTTTATTTATAGGTCGATTTTATTGATGTCGGATTTGTTTAATAGATAATTGATCAAGACACACTACTAATCTAATATTTCGCGTTTTGTTTGAAAAACAAAATAGCGGACACATCCAAACTTTAAAACTGATTGGAAATTTTTTGTTTCGCACTGTATATGTTTGCGAAATATTTTACGAAAGTTCAGACATTTGTGAATGTAACGAGAGGTCAAACATAGAAATCGGTCAAAAATTGTCTGATGTGTGGCTCGAAAAAAACAAGTATGTTATTACATAGTGAATTTTAATTTCTTTCCATATTATTTACTAAAAGTTAATTGAAACAAAACGAATTTTTTATGAAGAACACATAACTAAAGTTAAAGAGAGAATTAAACATTAATATGGCCACCATTAGCTTCAACTACTAGTTGAACACGACTTCGCCAGCTGTCGATTGCTTTTCTAATATGTTCTCGTCTGATTTGGCCCCAACATTGAAGAATTCTTTGTTTAAGTTCTTCGACATTTTCAAATGTTGTACCATTTTCATGAATTCTAGCCTCTAAATCGCCCCACAGAAAGTCAGCTACGTTTTCTCTTAAATAATTGAGGGTATGTGCACTGGTTTGACACCTTGCGCCGTCCTAAAAACATATTCGCAACCATTCAAAGAGCAAAAAAAATAAAACACAAGCATACCTGCATAAAAATATAGTCCGGGGCTCGATCCTCTATTTCGGAAAGCATTTGTGTTAAAACGGTATCACAGTGAGTTTGAGAATTTAACCTGACGCCTTGATTAATGAAAATTAAATTAATTTTTTGATTCCTCGAGATCGCTGCAGACACCATTACGTAATTACCAAACTTGTTTGTTTCCCTGAACAGGCGATTTAAGGGCACTTCCCTTTTGCGTTGGTGGTTAGGTATACATATTCTGTCATTTTGCGCGTTTTTCAGAGGCCTTATTGTAAAAATCTTCTCATCAGTAAACCAGGTTTTTTCAATTTCTCTTCTAGTCCTGAATTTATTTAAAAGATTTCTGCACCTCAGCAATCTTCTGGCTTTTACTTCATTAGTAAGTTTAAAAGAATATTCTCGTTTAATAAATTTAAGTCCTAGATCGATATTTATTATCCGGTTTACGGAACTTAGGGAAATATTACACCTCCTCGCAATTTGCGGAGCACTTAAACTAGTACCAGGTGCTCATTCAGGACTAACTGCCAAATTCGAAACTCGGAGAATGTTTTCCTAAATTAATTTAATGTGGTTTATAAAACATAAAACGTACGGTATCCTACTCACCTGTGTTCGTATACTCCTTGGGCGCCCACTACCTTCACGCCTTGCAATAGACTGCGTTAAATTAAATTTTTTCACGAAGTCGTAAATTGTACTTTTTTTGTAACGCTCTTCAGGAAATTGTTCTAAGATTTCATGCACCCTGTATCCTCTCAAAATTAAAGTTTTAATAAAAATTTTGTCGTCGTTAGAAAGAACAATATTTTGATGAGCCTAATAAGTTTTATCACAAAAAAGATAAATTTGACAAGTGTCAACAATTCTGATTAACTACGAGCAACAATATTTGACATTCGCCCACTTGATTTTGGAAAATTTCGAAAGAAATTCAAATTCACTATGTAATAACATACTTGATTTTTTCGAGCCATACATCAGACAATTTTTGACCGATTTCTATGTTTGACCTCTCGTTACATTCACAAATGTCTGAACTTTTGTAAAATAATTCGCAAACATATACAGTGCGAAACAAAAAATGTCCAGTCAGTTTTAAAGTTTGGATGTGTCCGCCATTTTGTTTTTTAAACAAAACGCGAAATATTAGATTAGTAGTGTGTCTTGATAAATTATCGTTTAAACAAAACCGACATCAATAAAATCGACCTATAAATAAAAAAATATCAATAAAAAAGGAAATTCCGGTTTTTTTTGGACCACCCTATATATTTCTCATTGTATACACTAACACTGTCAATAGAAAAAAATCATTTTTCCTCATGAAATTAAAAAAAAAACATTTTTTAATTTTCTTCAATCTCCCCTGTCACCCTCAACCTTGATCCAATTCACCAATTATATCCTAGGAAAGTGTATAGATAAAACCTAAGTAACCAAACCAGAAAAGTACCACCACCACCTTTTTTCTAAATTATTTCGAGTGATCGTAAATGCGGCATTATGTCGAGTGAATTGATTCACATGAGTTAAGTTTGGTATAGTTTTTGTCTTATCTGTTTTGATTCTTCAATAAATTGAATCTTGGAATTATTCCTATGAATTAGATAAAAAGTCAATATATTAGAAAATGGAACATCCAGTATACCATTAATAGCTTACTTTTCCAATTTGTGTAAATATCGTTAACATTCTAAATTATCTCAAATATATGTATATATGTTTTTCTACTTATCATGTTCTCGTTTGACTTGTTCAATCAGAAAGTTGAGTTGAAAGATTCATTTCAAGCTGAAACGTGCTGATAGAATGTTGAATTATTGATGAAATTCCACCACATATAGATTGGATTGTATAAGGGAACATTTATCACAAACCCAGTTGATTAAATCAATAATACACCAACAGAAAAACTCATGTCATAGGTGTGGAAACCCGGTTATTTATTCATTCAGAAAGAATATCTTGTACTACACAAAAAAATATTTGGCAGTGAATCTACGGAAAAAAGCATCGGAAATTGACATTAAAAGTTCGTATCCTTGAAAAACGACTATTTAATAGACAATAGACTCTTACGAGTCGCACTACAAACTTCACCTCCATGAATTTCACATATCGATTCATTCAAGAAAAACTAACTCATTATTTGATGTTCTGAGATTATATAAACATAAAGTTTTGATTGTTTCAGAAAATCAGGGCTGCTGATTTTCATAATTGTTTTTTTATTTATATATTGGATAGGTTGTATTGATTCATTCACCACATTAAAAATTCGACTTTTCTTCTTCACATGGTTTTTGAATGAGTTAGTACAGTATTCGTGCCAGAAAAGTGGAGAATATAAATAATGAGCACATACATAACATTTTTTTAAACTTTAATTATAGTGCAATAAGAGTTATTTCACAAGAGTATTATAAACGAACGCTAACATTCCAGTTCTTCTTCTTCATTTCTATTGCTTTCATTGTCATCATCATTTTGTGCCCCGTTTGAATGTAAATTTCTCTAAAACCCGTGATACATTTTTGGAATTTTACCTGTATTACAAAGCCTTAACAATCCATTCAATTTCTTTTTATCGATTGGTAATAAGTTATTTTATGATCTCGATGGGAGTTGAAATGTCTTAGATAGTCGTCTTCTTCGTGCTTTTTTCAGATTATAACTTTTTGACTCTGAAGATAGCTCATATTTGAAAAAGACGGCATTCGGAGATTCATGGGAAGTGCTGATTTCTTATATTTTGCTAACTTTGACCATTTGCTTCTCATTACTCATTTTCCAGTCTTTTGAGTTAGCAAGGCTTTTGAAATTTCGAAAATCCTCTTGAGCCATTTATGTCACATTTTATACTTTCCCTGTAGCATTTGCCATTCTTATTATGTTACCCATTGCTCAAGTACATACAAAACAGACTGACGTTTTTTTGCATTTTCGATAAAAGCATTCATTCATTCATTGTGTGACCTCTCTCTAAGAATCTATGTGTAATACTAATTTGATAGTATACAGCGGCATAAAATAACATTGCAAATATGGTGTGGTTCTTGTTTTGTCTTCCACAGTTATCCGAATATAAGTTTTGATTCCCATATTTTTTTCCATCTCTAGAAACTGCCATAGGCGCCTAGCGTTTCGTTTGATTCTCTTTTCGCAATTTGCTCATGCAATACATAACATCAGTTGCCTGATTTTTGCCTACAGCGAATATTGTAAAGTTGTATGTGGCATATTCACTTTTATAGTAAAACTCAATCGCATTCGATTGAGGACTCATTAAAACTTTTTGAAGATCGAAACATGCAACACACACACTCTTATCATTTATAGCAAGTTGCTTGTCATTATTTTCCATGTCTCTAGCTATTATTTTATTAGCAAGGTGACGCTTGTTTTCTTTCAGATTTGCCTTCTCACTTTCATCAGCTAGGTTGAAGACTGAGCATACATCGCACTGATCTTTTTAGGTTTAAAGAAGCTGATGTTATATTCTGAATTAATTTTCTTTAACAAGTTTACCTTTTCGATTAATATGCTCTAACCCTCGATCTAGACTTGTTTTTGACTTCACATCAATCCATTCTTTTTCATTCATAACTCGTTTCCTACCCACTTTTACTTTAATAGAACTGCTGTTTGCTTTCCATTTATTCTTACATATCTGTTCTTCGTTTCTGTCGATGTCCTTCAACTGGATTTCATAATCACTCTCTTCCAAAGGTAAATAATCGGAATCACTATCAGATATCGCATGAAAAGGCTCTTCCGCCTCAGTACAGACTTCTAAATTTTCGTCAGCTAAAGTAACTGTTGGTTCTGGTTCTGGAAACTACAACAAGAAGGATTTTTTATTGCGAATCTCTAATTACGTTGTATTTAAAACATACCTATAGTCTTTTCAATATGAGAAAGTATAGCCTCTGTCGTTGTAGTCGGGAGAAGATTATTCGAATTGTTCTCTAAAAAAACATATACAAATAATTACTTCTTAGACTAGGTATATTGAGAAGGGACTTACCTGATGAACTACGTGTTAGTTGAGAATCAATTCCACGTTTGTTAGATTTCTTGCTAAATTTAATATTAATTAACCCCTCGAGTACATCTCGACACTTCTTATTCTCACACCTTTCAATACTTTATATTATAATTATATTATTTCACTTTAAACTACACACTTCACTGTAATAATTAAATTGTATATCGACACACCTTTTTCCAAAGTACGATTATTCTACTTATTATTACCTTAAAATACAAACACGTTTCTATCTCGAGATGCGACAATGCTTGTACTTCAACTACGAGGAAGACTATACTAAATACTAACTCAAGATAGAATAGTTTTCGTCGGAAATTATTTGGATGTCGGAGTTAATACAATACATGAATGCAAAGTTGGTTGCCTGAATACGATCGATTTCAGTTAGGAAGATACACAGCACATTGATGAAACCTCAAGGAAACTGAGCAGTATTTCTTACTGGTTACGAGTTTTTACCATATATTAAAATAAAGAAACGTCAAAGATCCTTTATTTATCCAATTTTGGTCAATCTTATTATACGTCATTATATTCTGGGGTAGTTGTAGTTACTATGAAAAAGGATTTGAGATACAGAAACGGGCAATTCGCATAATAAATTTCAAAAAATTCAAGGATTCCTGCAGATCCATATTTAAAGCAAATGGAATATTAACCTTATATAGCTTATACATATAAGAATGTTTAATGTACCTATTTAACTATAAAAAAATATTTTAAGCATGATTTGTAACACTAAAAAATCACCTTTATATACGGAAACAAAATTTTACAATAAATTACCGCAACGAATAAAAAACCTAACATCCTGCAATAAATTAAAAAAATAAATTAAAAACTTCTTGTAGGCATTGACCATATAGTATTATTGATTATTTACATGCCAATATGAACTACCCTCCCGTTAAATAACCTATTATCTATTATTATTTAAATAAATAATATTTTAAATACAGGGTGTCCCAAATAAGAGTAACTGGATTTAAACTTAAATGCCCAGCTCATTAATTGCTCCAAAGAGATGGGGTTTTCACTAGTTTCACTAGTTTATCAAAGAGATTTTTTTAGGCTTGGCTGGCATTTGATCTCATCAACACAGGGTGTTTTACTAATGTTGGTCAAATTCAAAGGGGAAAATATGTATTATTTTAAATGTAACACCCTATAATTTTTGATCTCATTCGAAAGAGCAATCATTCTCCTTTCCAAAAATGTAAAGTTTTCTATATTTTGTTTTATTAACAACAAAGATATTCGATGTTTCATCTAGTAGTACATTTTTAATTAGTAGTTTTATATGAACGTATTTTGATGCCTAAAATCAACTCATGCTGTGACCGTTTGACAATAGTAATTTTGTTAAGTCATATAAGTCTGTTTAGAAATGTTTTATACAGTGAGTGAAAAAGCTCAAACTGTAATAATTTTTGCAGAAACGAAATCAATAATTCAAACAAGGAGGATATTCAGCAGGAAATTTATGAAAAATCCGCCGTCAATGAATATAATTAAAAAATGGTATGTACAATTTATCGAAACTGGTTGCATTGCACACTTAAAGAAACCAAGAAATAATGATGGTCTTTTAAACAAGTTGATGTCAATTAATGAAGTGCTACATGATAACGATCATAAAATTTCAATTAGAAAAATTGCTGGAATTTTAGAGCTTAGTAAGAGTGACGTTCAAAGATGTCTAAAAATTTTAAAACTAATTCCATACAAAATTCATACTTATCAAAAAATGTACGAGTCAGATTATGAAAAACGAGTAATGGTATGTGAGACTTTACTTGACTTATTAAGAAACGAACCCAATTCATTGTTAATTATGTCTGATGAAGCAACGTTTCACATTAATGGCATGTGTAACAAACATAATTGTAGAATATGGGGTTCTCAAAACCAATTTCTTTTAATGAATTTCAGAGATATAGTCCAAAAGTAAACGTTTGGTGTGCATTATCTCGGCGAAAAATCAACAAGACGGTGCACCACCACATTATTCCTTAATAGCACGAGATTCATTAAAAACGTTTTTTTAATGATAAGTGGATAGGTCGAGTTGGACCAATTGAATGGGCACCGCGGTCTCCTGAATTAACTGTCCCAGACTTTTTTTCTGGGGATATGTGAAGGATAGGTGCTACAATCCTAAGCCTAACAATTTAGCAAAACTAAAAAATAATATCAGGAACATTATTGAAAATATTCCGCAAGAAATGTTAGAAAACTCATTTTAAAATTTAAAATTTCGCTTACAGGTATGCATAAACGAAGAGGGTAGGCATATGCAGAATTTATTGTAACTTTTTTGTTCGTCGTTCTTTATATGTATTGAATAATGTTATTATGTTTTCTTGCTAAATAAACTGTTTGTCAGATTTGTTGGCAATTATTTACGTAATTAAAAATGCATACTACATGAAACCGACTCAAATGATTTTGTTATGCGTCAAACGGTTACAGCATGAGTTGATTTTAGGCATCAAAATGCGTTCATATAAAACTACTAATTAAAAATGTACTACTACATGAAACCTCGAATATTTTTGTTGTTAATGAAACAAAAGATAGAAAACTATACATTTTTGGAAAGGAGAATGATTGCTCTTTCGAATGAGATTAAAAACTATAGGGTGTTCCATTTAAAATAATACATATTTTCCCCTTTGAATTTGATCAACATTAGTAAAACAACCTGTGTTGATGAGATGAAATGCCAGCCAAGCCTAAAAAAATATCTTTGATAAACTAGTGAGACTAGTGAAAACCCCATCTCTTTGGAGCAATTAATAAGCTGGGCATTTATGTTTAAAATCAGTCACTCTTATTTGGGACACCCTGTATTTTTGCAGTCATTCGTGAAAGGAAAATGCATGTCGTTGTAGCAAATTTCTAAATATCCCGAAAACATTGAAACCACTAAAATTTTATAATGAAATATCAAAGCAAACTCAATAACTAACATAAATAAGAACACACCTATCATAATTTAGGAAATTAAAAATCTCCATCTGGAATTCCTCGTCTATAAATTTAAATACTTATAGTTAGTTTGAAATTTTCATAAAAATTTTCAAAAATGGAAAGTGTATGCAAAAATTGTTTTTGTGTTTGAATCTTTGGAAAGAGAAAGAAATTACCAATAACAATTTGCCAAATCAAATTATAAATAAATATTTTTTAGCGATTCATACAAAAACTTTGTCATATATTCAACAATCACCTACCTTTGGCCATACCGCATTGTCGAATCACTCGTTGAATGCTGAAACAAAAATATAAACTCAAGTATTCATTATTTAATATAGTTGCGAGTTACTTTCAGAGAGAAGAGAGAAACTAAATTTTGGAAACATTCAAGGGTAATATTATATTCTTGCATTTTCAGAGACGAAACTCTCCTATGTGAAAAACATGATGTGCATTTCAAAATTTTCTTTTCCTTTTCCTTTCTCATCTTATACATGATTTCTACTTTGAGTTTTTCTGTTTGAAAATATAACTTGCAAAAACATTAGGGGTTAAAGAAAATCTTTAATCAGCTTTCTTGAAAAATGTGTAATAATTTAATGTATCATTATGTTTTCAAAAAATTAACATCCAGAAATTAGAATATCCGATGTTCCATAGGGACTGCTATTTCAATATACGAAGTGTGATAAAATATCCAAAGTTCAAATATGACAGCAGATTCAATCCATAGCAGCCATTCCATACATATTCAAGGAACACAACAACAAACCCAAAAACTACAATGAATAACCTGGTAACTTCAAGAATATTCTTATAATAAATGAAAAAGACTGTCCATCTCGAATGTAGTCTGTAGGTAAATAGCAGTAAGTTAAACCCAAAATCCGTACTATAGCATATATTAAGAAAATACGACGGGGGCAACTAGTTTCGGCTCACTGAGCCATCATCAGACCTATAAAAGGTATCAAGATCAAAATACACAATATATCGAATTACCCTAATGTATACATCAATTCAGATGTAAAATATTATAAAGGGAAAGCCGTCATATGTCCGTGGCATCCAGCAGAATCCAACATATGTAAGTAGGCAATGAGGGGATATATTGTAAGGATCATTATCAATAAAAATAGTAATGGAAAAGTTTTCATAACTATGTAAAACGTCAAGCAATATAAAATTAAACAAAACAGGACAACATTCAGAAAAGTCATAAAATAAGGTCAATGTTTTCTAGTCCCCTCCCCCCTCGTATCTTTTGAACGGCTACACTTACATTAATAAAATTTGGAGGGTGAAAATAAAGTGTTGTAAACTTCTCTACGAATGGTAACAGTTGACGTAATAGTATTAGATGACGTCACAGTGCCACTCTGGCCAATACTTTTAGATAGGACCTTATGGCAAGTGATATCTCGTTTGAAAGGCATTGACATTGGCTACATAGCCATATTAATTGTATTTGGGTTTAAATTCATTTTAAATTATTTTTTTAAATTTAATTAATCAAATATCAACAATGGATTAGTATAGCAAGTGCTCAAAATGTGCTCCGTCTACTTCCTGACAGTAATACATCCTATTGGTAAACTCTTGTCTTACTCGTTCGAATTTGTCAGCTGGAATAGCATTGCATTCTTCAGTAATTCTGTCTTTCAAAACGCCAATGCCATTCTATAGGACCTCGCCGGCCGATCCATCTACCTCGATATTCTTCATCCAGGTAACGTCTTACATTACTAGACGAGGAAGTACACGAACTGGAGGCGATGTATAGAAATAAGCGGAAAGCTTTATGCAAACTAATTAAAAGTAGCAAAAGAAATAAGTGGACCGACATCATAACACAAATGGACGAGGGCATTTGGGGGGATGGATACAGGATTGCAGTCAAAAACCTAAGAATTCAAACCCCCTACGAGGTGCCACCAGAAACAAGAAAGAGAGCAGCGGAAATTCTTTTCCCAGAAAAACCCCTATTCATATTCTCGCAAATTAGCATTCCAGAAGTACCGCAAGTAACAATACAAGAGCTACAACAAGCTATAGATAATTATAAATCTAACAGAGCACCTGGACCAGAGGGGATAACTCCTGAAACCATAAAATCCCTGGTACAGATAAAACCGCATATAGTATTAAATATAATTAACGATACAATGCAATAACAGGAATTCCCCACAGAGCAAAAAATAGCGAAACTAGTCCTTATTTTGAAGCCGGGTAAGCCGATGGGTGAACCAACATCGTATAGATCTATATGCCTTTTAAACTGCGTGAGCAAACTCTTGGAAAGGATTATTAAGGGACGACTAGAAAGGGAATTGATAGACAAGGAGACTATTTCGGTTCACCAGTATGGATTCCGAAGGGGACGCTCATCTATTCATGCAGCAAACTGGATAAGAGACAAGGTTCAAAAATATAGAGCAGCATATGTTTCTATGATTGCCATTGACGTAAAAACGCGTTTAACTCAGCCACCTGGCCACTCATAATCAAAGCACTACAAGAACTCCAAATCGGAGAATATCTAATAAATATTATAGCAGACTACCTCAAGAACAGATCCCTTATAGTAGATAACAATCAAACGATGCCCATTACCGCAGGTGTCCCGCAGGGATCGGTCCTTGGACCGACCTTGTGGAACATTTTGTACAATGGAGTATTAAACATCGACCTGGGCTGCAAGGCCAGAACCCTAGCCTATGCGGACGATTTAATAGTGCTGGTAGAAGCAGGGAGCATACGTGAAACGGAAATAGCAGGAAACAAGGCGCTAAAGAGGATAACTAGGTGGATGAAAGAGCACGAGTTAGAAATCGCTGCCTCCAAAACAGAAGCGATAATACTTAAGGGCCCAAGGAACAAAAAACATATTAAATTCTATCTAGAAGGACAGGATATCACGCCAAACAAAACGATCAAATATCTGGGTATACAATTCGACGATAAGCTCAGCTTTGGTAAACACATAGAATCACTCAAGGTTGAGGTGCAGAGTAGGTTCACGGCGTTAAATAAGCTCATGCCTAACCTAAAGGGTCCATGATTTCAGAAAAGGAGACTACTGCTTAGTGTTGTCCATTCTACGATACTTTACGGAGCGCCAACATGGTACAAAGTACTGGATAAGAAAAAATACAAAAAAATATTGAAGACATTGCAAAGACACACACTGCTCCGAGTAATAAGTGCATATCGAACTGTATCTACAACGGCGGCACAGGCAATAGGAAGAGTGATTCCCATCCATTTACAGGCTCTGGAAAGGGCCACACTGCATAATGGTAGACATGATGCAGGTGTGCGAGGGGTCAGAGCAGACATCTTAGATAAGTGGCAGAAAGAATGGACTGATGCAGTCACTGGTCATTGGACGAGAAGGCTTATACCCGATGTGAGAGTGTGGTATAAATGCCAACATATAAATTATTATATGACTCAGTTTTTGTCTGGACATAGTTCCTTCAGAACTTACACTCAAGGTATAAATAAAACAGAAGACAACAACTGTATATACTGCGGGGAAACAGATGACGCGCATCACACGGTCTTCACTTGCGAAAGATTTTCCGTCATACGAGAGGACATGAATATGTTCGTAGGAGAACATGTGAGTCCTGAAAACTTTCTGGAGATAGCAACAGAGAGTAGCAGAAAGTACAACTTCATAGTGGAGGCTGTAAGTAAAATAATGAAAATCAAAGAGACGGAAGAAAGATTAGATCAAGGTAGAACATAGTGTGAAACTAAGAAGAGATATAGACTGCACTACCGCAACTGTTGTAACGTCCCTAAGATAGAGCCAGAAGCGGTAGGTGGAAGAGGTGGTTACAGGGTTTTAGCTCGTAGGCGGTCGAGTAGTGGCAGCGAAAGCTGTGGAGTGACCCTGTCTGGCTTAGCAGAAAGGGGGCGCAAAACCTCGGCCGAATCCGCTACTTGGGACACCTTCCCAAGGTCTTTCGAAGATTTCCCCCCACCAAAAAAAAAGGTAACGTCTTACTGCACCATAATAATGTGCAGGAGCACCATCTTGTTGAAATGTTATTTCCAGATGGCCGAATTCATCTTGATTATCTTCCAGAATTTCAAGAATTAACGGCTCAATTGCATTTTGTAACATCTCCAGATACACTTCACCGATTAAATTTGAATTTAGGGAAACAGGACCAACTATTTGGTTTCCCAAAATACCTGCCCAAACATTGACTTTTTCTGGAAATTGGGTATGTTGTTCACAAAAGGTGTGAGGATTTGTGTCACTCCAATACCTTACATTTTGTATATTCACATTTCCATTGAGGCAAAAAGTACTTTCGTCACTAAAACAAATTGTTTTTGTATAATGTGGGTTTTGACTAATTTTATTTGTCATACATTCACAGAATTCGAGTCTTCTGTCGGGGTCGACATCCGAAAGGTGGTGCACCATTTTTAACTTGTATGGATGAAATTTATTTTTAGCCAACACTCTCTGTACTGTACTTTTACTTACTTCACAGATAGACGCAACTTTAGTTGAAGAGGAAGTAGGGTTTACTACCATTTCATCAACTATATCAATTTTTTTATCATTACTAAATGTTGGTCGACCAGATCGTTTGGCATCTTGAACACTACCTGTTGCTTCAAACTTGTGAAGAAGCTCCCTCAAATAAGTTCTCGAGATATGGCGATCTGGGTACCTATCATTAAATAAACGTTCCGCTTCATGGAGTTTCTTTCTAGATTCACCAATTATTAAGATAGCTGCTACTTTGTCGGCTTGAGTACGTACCATTTTGCCTATGTAAACTCTTAAACGTCTCGTTAAACAATAATAAAATTAAATATTTAAGCTATTTAGAAAAAGTTTGCAAAGCAACAAATACTATTAAATTAAAAACGTCAATTTGTTTGACAACTAACCAGAGGCGGACTGAAAAATCTTCAATATTTAAATGTGAAATAATAATTTTGGTATTTAATTAATTTATCCGTCAAAATTAATTTGAACCCAAACAAAATTAATATGGCTATGTAGCTAATGTCAATGCCTTTCAAACGAGATATCACTTGCCACAAGGTCCTATTTAAAATTATTGGCCAGAGTGGTACTGTGACGTCATCTATTACTATTACGTCACCTGTTACCATTCGTAGAGAAGTTTACAACACTTTATTTTCATCCTCCAAATTTTATTAATGTAAGTGTAGCCGTTCAAAAGATACGAGGGGGGGGAGGGGACTTTTGAATAGCACTGTATATCCGAAGGAGTAAGTCCATTATTGTAGTTTGTGCGCAGTGACTCAGTAAATCCCAAATAAGACAACATTGTCGTAGAACTGACAAATGACAAAGACCAATGACAGCCTTAAATAACAAAATGAAAATATTCCAAAACAGAGATGAATGAGACATGTTAACAATCGTCTAAAACCCAGTATAATGTAAGGGCACAACGTCTTTTAACGATATACAATAAGTAATCGTCAAAACTAGGAATTAAGCCATGGCAATTAACAAAAATAAGAATACACATGAAAGGACAAAGTATTCAATTAAGTCGTGACATACCAAAGTTAAAATTTATGAAATAAAAGCTTTGAAAGAAAATAATAGCATTATGAAAATTAATAACAAAAATACTTCATAAGCACATAATAATTGAGACTGTCTGAAATATGAAGTAGTTTATTATCAATAAAAAAGAGGAATCAGTAAAATGAGAGTAATTGTAAAAGAAGGAAGAACGTAACTGAGGTTGACGGCTCAGTGATCCAAAACTAGATGCCCCCTTCATCTTTTATTGATATATGCTGTAGTACGGATTTTGGGATTTACTTAATGCTACTTATAGTAAATAATAGAAAAGCTGGACCACTCAGAAAATAGGGATAATACGGTGGACGCAAGGGGCCATCTACACTCCGAGATTAGGCACAGGAAGTCCAAGGATCGCCAATCCATCAGCATTGCATTTATTTTTAGGATTAATAATCATAGACCTACTGTAAACGGGTAACTATACACTATTGTGATTGAAGACACTTTAAACTACTCAGAAACAAAAATTGATAAAGTCAACTACATAATGTGTGCAAAATGAATGCTTTAGTATTGTAATGTTTTTCTCATTTATTTAAAACATTTTAATCCTTACTTTTCTGTTAGTTGAAAAAACATTAACAGATTTATGTTATTTTTAAATTATTCCTTTGGAGGAGAACTAATAAATATAATCGTAGCAGTTAACAAAAAAGTGACACTGCTCAAAAATTGTGACAGTTACAAGGCACTGTCACAGTTACCAGCACGTTTAGTACCTATTAATATCTTCCACCAATAAATGAAATAAGTTGTACTCACATATGGCATCTGCATTGTAGAATCTCCATATCCATATTCCATAATCTCCATATTTTTTAAAACCGATCCACGAATTACACCGAAATCGATACCGAATTAACGAATCACTTGGCACATTGCGGCGGTTGCCTACCACATTCATGATCAATTTCCATATGCATACATCACATAATTATCCCCATGTACGGACTTATTAATTTAGGATTTATTATTATAAAAAAATAGCTTAACCCTTTCACTGGCACTAGTAGTAAAAAATTCAGGAAAATTATTTTAATAGATTCGCCAATTTTATTTAGGATCAATTATCATAATTTAAATGCGAAAATAACAATTATCCCCTCCCTCCAGTTTTTGAGACATGTACCTCCGGAGGGACAAATCCAGTTCACGCATTCCAAGTAAAATATTGCTTCGCATTGTAACAATGATGTTATTATACAAAACACTAGTACATACAGTAATTATTTATTATGAAATTTTTTAAAACAGTTTCTATCTTTCAGGAACATATATGCACCTGGCACTTGGTGCAGTAAACATGTGTTCATTCTTTACACCCTTCAAATTTACAACGTGAGTTGTTCTTATTACTATCATATTCTGGTATATGATGATATCGATCATATCTAGAATCCTTTACTGGTCTAGACTCTTTTTTGTTTCTTGTGGATGTACTGGGGAGATCGTCAACGGAAGGTTCCGTAGAAGGCCTGCCCCTTTTTAGAGGGTTTTTCGTATGAGGTGTTCAACCACACACTGTCGGAAGCCTAGTAAATCAAGAATTTGTTGTTTTGGAACACCCAAATTCATGGTTTTATTCTTGTGTTCTAACCATGAATTTGCTAAAGCCAGATCTACGGCATGGAAAATCAGCCTTATTGTCCATTTTCTGGACCGAACGTAGGAGCGGTAGATACTCAGCAAAAAATCATGTTTATCTACCCCTCCCATACTGCTGTTATACCTCCGCGCTGCTTCTGGCCTAGGCACTTCAATGTATTCCTTTTTTGTTTTATCCCATCTTCTACAGATGTCTTGCTCTTCAATTCCAACAAAATTTGACGCTAGGATGACCGACTTATTCTCGTACCATTTTGTGATTATTATGCCATCGTTACTGATACACTCAGCTGAAGTTAATCTCCCTTCCTTCTTCATATCCTTATCACTTGGTAGATTTGGACGATGGAAACGATTCGATCTAATTGTGCCCACTGCAAATATTGACTATGAACAAAGGTATTGAAGCAAGTTATAAGAACTAAAATAGTTATCAAATACTAAGCCGCGATTGGGTTCAGTGATTCGATCAGAATGCTGCATAACTATAGCAGCTGACGCGCCAAAGTGCATATAAAGTGGTTTCATTTCTGTAGTTGATCCCTGTTAGATCAAGAAATCATACACTATACCACTCTCTCCAGCTAACACGTACAATTTCACGCCCCATTTTTTGGTTTATTTTTGATATATCGCTTTGAAAGGGATTATTTGTTCATCAACACAAAGATTGCGTTCTAGTGGCAGTTCTTGGTATCTTTTCCGTAGTGCATCATATATACATCGCACCTATCTGTATTAGTAGCTTCCCTACTAGTTACATCAACCAAATGCAAAGTACGTCTCAGTTTATAAAATCTTTTCAAAACCATATTATCTTTTATGATTGGAATACCACATGCACTACTCCAATACATTTCAACTCTGGGAAATTGTAAATTTCCCATAATTATATGCATTCCAATAAATTTCTTCACCTCCTCTATATTTGTTGGGGGAAATCTTGGTGTATTTTGCTGAACAGTATACAGATTCGTCATATTCACCATTTGTTCAAACACACTGTTTGGAATGTACCGAAGAAAAAAATCCACTGGGCTAGGCAACTCAACTACATGTTCAGTTGAGTTATTTCCATTATGCCACCTGACAACTCTGGTTTGATACTGTGCACGTGCCATCCAGATGATGTTTTCTTCTTTAGTTACATTGTACTGCTCATAAAAATTGTAAACAGCTTCAGAGCCATTAATTTTTGATACCATCGCGAAAGGTACTAATTCCGCGGTTGAAAATCCTGGTCTTGCCGTTGACAATCTTTGTTCCATTGTAGACGTTCCTGGTCCCGGCGCCGATGACTCTGCTATACCATCAAAGCCCCCATCACTCTGTCCATCGCTTTCACTCCCGCTCTCCAGATCATCAGCCGATCCTTCTTCACCTATAAAGTCTGAATGTTGATTATCTACGCCTGACTCGTCCCACCCCAAATCATCGTCAGATGAAACGGCGATATCCGATAAATCGTTATTTTCTAAAAACTGCAACATTTTCTCTTCTGTGAGGGCATTTTGTTTACGAAAAGACATTTTCTGGAACAAACACAATGTTAGCCATAATGGCAAATATTATTTAGATGAATTTCTATCAACGACTATTTTCGTCGGAGTGCGTTTGTCCTTGTACTTGGGGATAATTATGTTATCTCATTATATCGTATCAACCAAACACATATTAAAAAGCTTGTGAGAACACAAGAAAATAGTAAATTTATAAATGAAATATATTAGAAAATATCCATAAAATGATGAAGCTCCTAGTAAACTGCCACTTCTCCATTGTACCTAAGAAAAAATACACAATCCGCCCTATCATTTCATATGTAGATATGTTCGTTTGAATACTGCTGTGACCACAAGAAATGTATGAGGATAAATAATTTCCCCAATTTTTATATTTTATTAACTTTTTCCATACTTGCAAGTCTTTTTGTATCTAGAGTAAACAATAATTGTGAGCAATATTTAATTGGAATCTAATTAGGGTCACTCCAATTCTTTATTTTTGGAAAAACTTTTTTAAAGAACTTAAATTTGGTTGCCTTTTCCACAATATTTCTGGGTATTTTTAAATAATTTAAACAATGAATTGATTTTCAAACGGCCTTAAAAGTATACATCCTTTAACTTGTCCCCTTTGTAGATTTTGGTTATACAATCTGGTATACCTTCCGTTGAAAATCTTTTGTGACGACAAGTGAATATGTAACCAATAATAATTTAGAAAAAAGTAACTTGACTGTAAAAAATGTTTCTCCTTTAGTTTAACTCTTTGTCAATTGTCCTGAAATCCTAATTTGTTACCAATAATAACCTATTACTTATTGTTTTTTCAGTTAATTAATATTTTAAACATTTTTGCCGTCATTCCTGAAAGAAAAGTGCATGTCGTTGAAACAAATTCCTGAATATCCTGAAAACAATGAAACCATCAAAATTTTATCATGAAAAATCAAAGCATACTCAATAAATAACAAAAATAAAAACGCACCAATCAAAATTTGGAAAATAAAAAATCTCCATTTCCATTTACAATTTCTCATCTAAAAATTGAAATACTTTGTTTGAAATTTTCATAAATAACGAGAGAGGAATTACTAATAACAAGCTGCGAAATCGAAGAAGCAATAAACATTTTTAATAATTTATACAAAACATTTTATCTTTGTTATATATTCAAAAATCACCTACCTTTTTGGCATACCGCATTATCGAATCGCGCGCGTTATATAATTCTCGTTTCGTTACGGTTTAAATTCGCGAGTCGAATCACTCGTTGAACGCTGAAACAAAAACATGAACTCAAGCAGCTATTTTTTTAATACTTATGAATTTTGGAAACATTCGAGAGCAATTTAATTTTGCGTCCTCAGAAACGAAACTCTCCCGTCTGAAAAACATGATGTGGAATATAAAATTCACCTTTCCTTCATCGCACTCATCTTATACATAATGTCTACTTTTTGGTTTTCTCGTTAAAAACTTGACTTCGGAAAATTTGAGGAAACATGAAAAATTTCTTCCCGTTCTTGTGAAATATCTCATATTTTAATTACTTCTTAGATTTCCCAAAAACAAACTTCCAGAAATTATATAGTCAGACATATTTAAGGGACTGCTATTTTTCTATTATACCTATTGTGATAAAATATCCTAAATCCAACAGTACTACAGCAGGTTCAACCCATAGCAGCCATTCCAAACATAACCATGAAATACAAAATCAAATCCAAAATCGACAACGAAAAACCTGGTAACTTCCAAGAAAATTAATACTCCTATAATAAATACTGAAAAACTAGACCAATCAGAATTAGAAGTCGAATAAAGTCAACTTCATAATGTGTGCAAACTACATACATAAGTACAATTTTATTAGTGTTTTTAAATGAAACTCAAGGTCTCTAGTTAATTCCACAATATAATACAAGTTATTGAAAATTCTAAAAAATTGACAATTGTTTCGATAAATCAATATCATCGAAACAATTGTCAATTTTTTAGAATTTTCAATAACTTGTATTATATTGTGGAATTAACTAGAGACCTTGAGTTTCATTTAAAAACACTAATATGAGCATATTCCACGAAGTAAGGGTCGAGACAGTCAATTTCACAATTTTATTAGCTAAAAAGGCATACACAGTTTAAAATGATTTTTCATATTATAAATTATTCCTTTGAGTAAGAACTGATAACGAAAAGCACAGAAGAAGTTAAAAAAAAGTGAAAATGGAAAATCACCATGCCCGGTAGGAATCTGCAATGAACTCATCGAATATGGCACAACAAAATTATTATAATTAATAGCACAACTATTCACAATGTGTATAAAATGGTCATTCATTTCCGGTAGAATGAAAAACGCTTTATGGACGCATAAAAAAGGATCGAATGGAAAGAGAATATTATAGTTGTGAAAGGGAAGAACAAAAGTTAGCTAGAAATAGTAAGTTTCATTTAAAACACTAATATTTTCAATAATTAATATTCTCATTTAATATTTTATCTTCATTAATTTTTCACTTTTGCAATTTCCAACCCTTCACATCCTATTCTGCCCTTTAATAAAATTTCTTAATGGTTTGCATTTGTTGCCTAACGTATTTTTAATTAGATTATGTTGGAGACTATGTGATTTTTCCGTTTGTTTATTCGAATATTTTTTTTAGCCTGAAGATGGCTGTTAAAAATGGCTGTTAAAAATGGCTGAAAATGGTAGCTGCTGACAATAAAATTTTATGACATATCGAGTTTTATTCAAATCTATTGGTTATTATTGAAAATAAACATTAACATTTTTACATAATTATTAACATTAATACCCTCATTGTAGTATATCGCAGAATTCGGGAAAATAAATTCCATCATTTGAGCTAACTTCCATCACCCTGATCCATTTCCTAATTTTCAAAAAAAATATTCATTATTTTCATATGCTGTTAAAATCACTTTGGAACACCATGTATAATTACTCTATATGCACCGATAAAAATACAGAAACAAGAATATAATGTGATTTCTGATGAACATTTTAAGTATGAAAATAACTTCTCCATTGAATCGCCTTCTACACCAGGCTAGGGACACTACAGATCGTGCCATCTATAGAGCCCGTCGAGTAACTTAAATCGGTAGATAGTTCCAAAAAATTAACGAAAACTGCAACGTCTTTAGTAACCAAATTTTATTGATTTTTATAACTGCGTATGCGCGATATCATATTGCTCGTCCCCATCCCCACATGTTATATGTTATACTGTTATAATTTCTTAGTTCAAGTGTAGAGGTTATTTTAAGGTTACGGTATTTTGGTGTATTTTTCAATTGCTATAGTGTAATATTTATCTGTTGTTTCGTTGCTTTATTGTCGTTAATTGGAAAGACAATGTCAAAGTGTATTCTGAAGGAGTAATAAGTGGTGTACTTGGTAAGTTTTATTAAAAAAATTTGAGCATTTTTTCTTTCACAATTAACAACCATTATCTTCATTTTTATAAAACACAAAAAAAATTTACTAATTTAATCGACAACTTTAGAGATCATGGTTGTTCTTTACATTAGCTAAACTGAAAATTGCTGCATTAATAAAGTTAATATTTCTTTTTACAGTTTTGTTCCTCCAACCCAGGAAGATAAAATTAATATGGCTGAAAAGCAATGGTAATAAATCATTAAATTTGTCGACGAAGAAACGATGGAGGATGTGGTCCCTTCATTTTCAAAAACAGTGTTTCTTTAGATTTGAGAAAGATGAAGAGAGGTAATTAAGACAGTTTGATTTGCCTTCCCATATGAGTGGAAATTAACAAAAATTGATGATAAGTTTTATTGTATTCAATATAGCATGCTATAATTTTGGACATTTTAAAATGTAAATTGAGTGAATGAAAAGTCGAGTGATGAGTGTGTGATTTTATTGAAATTCCAGGTAAGCGCTATCATCCATTAGACCATTCTGAAAGCTCTCGTCAAGTTGATTACCAACTAAATGATATGTGTGCACACCCTCTTTATAGGGTAATTTTAACAAATTTTACTTAAATAATGATGTAACATCAAACATTTTATTTCATTGTGTGTACATTGCACCTGTTGAATGTTTTTCTCTTGTCGACAGCTTTGAAAATGACCTAATGGCTGAAAGCGCTTAGCTGGAATTTTAATCAAATGACATACTCAGTACTCGTCTTTTCATTCACTCAATTTATATCTAGTGTGTTCACCATACTCAGACAATTCCATTTTAAAATGTATCCATTGAAAAAATAATAATCTGGGTTTTATTTTATGTTATAGCTATATTCCGTCTACCAGCTATGGGATGGAAGGTATTGATCCCTTGCCGATTTTCATATATAGCCCGTGGTGTGACAATTTATGGGAAATGAAAGTGAGTATTAACTTTTGTTGAGGCATTACGTCTAAGTATTTGGTCTAGCGGTAACCAAAAATCCAAAATATCCAATGCAGACAAAAAATAAAAAAATAGTTAAAAATCAAGAATTCCTAAAAAAATCGAAAGCTTCAAAAAAGGGAATCAAAAAAACCGAACAAATGTATACATTCAAACATTTTTTGATATTCTTTTGGCTTATTACAAAAACATGTGTAAACTTATTATTTCGATAGTAAGCGCATTTTGTTTTCTTTGGTTGACATAAATTTTGAAACATATTTGTGTGTTTATTTATTTATTGTTGTTATTTTGTATGTTTACTTGTAGAACCTCAACCAGAAACGAGAAAGGACTCCATGAGACGGTGGGATTTTTAAGAGCCCTTAAGGAACATTTTAACAATCATAGACTGCCAGGAGCTGCAGAGTAACTTAAACTGCCTTATACAATGGTTTCATGTCGAAATATACAAATATGCAATATACTAAGTTTAAGCTTGTGTTATAAACCTATTTAATACTTCCAGTAAAGAAATAAATATGTGTTTTAAGTGGAAATGAAATATTAGATATATTATTTTGAATGTTGTACAGTCACAAGTGCTGTTTAGCACTCTTATATGTAATTACTTGGCACCTTGTATTTACATAGCTGGGCAGTATTTAACAACTTTTCCTATAAAAATATTTTAATTACTTTTGTTCTAACATTCACAGTAATTATACTCAAATGTTTTCTTTCACAGAAGGTTGCCAAAAATAGTAGTTAACAACTTATTGCTAACACTTTTTTTGATTAGGTAAGTAGCAGTTATACTCCTGCAGTTTGTCCAGATCTGTGTGTTTATACGAGTGTAATAATAAATTAATATAAACTTATCATACATAATTTTCTACTTTTTTCTTGATTTAACATCATTTGAAAATCTAATGATACTCCAATCTAGAATGTATGTTACTCAAAATATTTTTTAATTATTGCATGGTTTTTACACTATAATTCATTTGTTGTCATTATATTTGTTAAGAAAACTACTTTGTGAAAGAAATTATTTGTTGTGTATTTTTATACCAAAATAAATAAATTGTTCATATAATTATTGTTTCATTTTTTCCAATTTAATTAACCATTTATGGTCCATCATTTGATATTTCATTTAATTTAACTCAACACCTAATCATTATTTAGTTAACGGAGTTAAATTGAATGAAATGGCAAATGGTGGAATATGAATGGCTATTTTGAAATAAAATAATTAAAATACAGTATATTTGAAAATACCGCCAAAACCTAAAATTACAGGAATCTTTCCAACATCACTCAGTTGTTTACTCGACGGGCTCTTTAGATGGCGCCACAATCAGTGTCTCATCTATCTGTGGG
Organism: Galeruca laticollis; assembly: GCA_963921935.1. Lineage (NCBI taxonomy): Eukaryota > Metazoa > Arthropoda > Insecta > Coleoptera > Chrysomelidae > Galeruca > Galeruca laticollis. The sequence goes on along the minus strand of OY998177.1, from coordinate 223,977,359 downwards.
TTATCTGTGTTCTACACCACGCTGCATATGATAACTCGAGTCATTGCTATTTGTCGAGAGTATGGTACAATACTATACTGTATTTTATTAAAAAATCAAAATCTTGAGTTAAAGATGCCTGATGTGAAGAAACTATAGCAAACCCGCCGAAAACTGGAGTGAAAATATACCAATGAGAAAAGGTAGCATTTTTTACAAATTCTTCACCTATTAAAAACCTCTCATAGGATTCCGATGAAAATTTTCTACGATATGAATGAAAGTATTCCAAGTTCAGCCATGAAAAAGTATCGCTAAGTTTTCAGACTCCCTCACGAGATATAGGGTCATGAAAAAATTGAGAATTTTATTTATTAGAATATATTTAATTTTTCATATCGACATCATTCGACTATGTATACGATGGAATATATTATTTAACATCTTTTACGAGAATTTGGTCATTTTCAGTGGGATTATTACTATAACATTCAAAAACCGAAATTCGTAATTTTTCGACATTCGTGAATCACCTTGTATGAAATGTATCAACAGTAGTAATAGATGATATTGATATATCATTTTAACATTAATATCATACTCTATAATAGATTTCTGAAAAGAAGTACAATACTGCGTCGGGTGATTAATCCATTCAAATCACAATAAAGGAATATTATAAAAACATTCGTTTTTCGATGTAGAAAGTTAGATACGAAAGTAAAGGACAGATAAGGTCAAACTTTTAGCAAATACCTTTAATTAAAAATTTACTTTACTGTAGCCCGGAATGAATAAAAACCCATGAAATAATTAATTATTAAAATTTCGTTTGTTTATTTCGGTTTTCTTTATTGTTCATAGATTTTAAAAAATTATGTGATAATCCATCCTTCTCGCATTCTCACTCAATTAAACAACAAAATTGTCAAAGTCTCAAAATAGCTTTATTATTAAATTAAATTGTTCTGTCCTACGAAAAGATTTTTGGAAATGAATTTGTCACACGAGTGTGCGATAATACCACATATTATAAATCAGAATAAAATCATAATTTTGGAGATAAAGTGTGAATATTTCTCACATATAACAACCTGTTTCTCAAAAATTAGTCATAAGGTCGTATTACACCCATTGAAACATTCCAATCAGTATGATCAATTCTACAACGTATCGAAAATTCAAGAAATTTTACGGAAAACCATTTTCTCATATAAGGTGTGCGAGGTCCTTTGTAAAAATGATTTAATTTTATGCTGTGAATAAAATAATCACAGATTAAAACGATTGTTTCATTTTTTTATCGTTTACGCATATACATTCTACGTCAACAGGTTTCAACAAGTATAACATTTTTACATTGAAATATTATTTGGCAAATATCGCGTTAGGGTAAAAAAATACAGATGAAACATTGATATGAAATTTCATAAAAACTCCTACTTACCCACAAACATATGTAATTATTGGATTATATCTCAATTAAACAATATAAAACATTCACAAAGCACTTAGATTGTCTTATTTACAGCTTTTTTTAGTTAATCGTAAAATAAAACTTTATTATTAACTTCATACAATAAAATTATAGGATGTGTCCACCTTACTTTATCGATTAACTACTACGTACTGACATATTCATATGTTCATAGATAACTTAGATCTTTTAGTGGATGAATAATAAGCAATGATCTTATTATTGGCCTAAAAATATTTGCGATAGACAATTAACATACGCTTTTTTATAAGGGCCAGTGGAAGGGGGAATTGTTTTGAAGAATATAAAATTATTTAAGGTTCATTGAGGGCGGGTTGTATCGCAGTTGGTTACCATTTGATTAACGGTAACCACTGGTTACAACGTGGTAAGTCTTTTTATCGCCCGCTAACAAGTGGTTATACGTTGGTTAAGACTAGGTTTTCTAACTACTTGATATCTGCTGGTTAACTTCATGTTTTGTCACAGAACGGTTATTTTATTAGCGTTTTCTGTAGTTTGATGTATTGACATTTGTTTATAGAGTGGGGATTTTTGTGGGGTTATGCAGTTACCGTCTCTAGAATTCTGTATTGGATGAAATTTTTAAATAGACCTCAAAGTAAATAAATTGTTTAGACGTACGATGAATATTCGAAGAGACAATTTGAGAGACTTGGAATTAACTGACGATGAAGACTTTGTGGAGCTAATTGAATTGGTACTATTTCCAAGGGCTCCAAGAAACTTTAGAATAAGAGAAAACCATTTTGTAAAATGGAACAATGGAGAGTTTGCTGCAATATTTAGACTATCTAAAGAAACTTTCGTGATGATTGTTGACAAAATTAGAGACACGATTTCCTGCACTCAAAATGAGTAAGTTGAAATATTTTTAACAATGACAGTTCATAATATTATATTATTTTTTAGAACCACATTATTGAGTGCTGAAGAGAGAATGTTAGTGACATTGAGGTATTTGGCTACAGGATCTATTTTGCAAGTTGTGGGAGACTTTGCAGGTATTGATAGATCTACAGCCAGCCGTGCAATTTATAAGGTTGTATCTAGCATTGCAACAACTGTACAGAGAGTTGATTAAAATGCCTGAAACTCAAGATGAACTTGAAATTGTTAAGCAGCAGTTCCATGCCATCAGCCGATTTCCTCGGTGTATTGGCGGTATACACTGTATCAGAATACAGACACCAGGAGGTAACAATGCTGACATTTTCAGGAATCGGAAAGGATATTTTTCATTTAATGTTCAAACCGTTTGTAGAGCTGATCTTGTTATTAAAAACATTGTTTGTCGTTGGCCAGAATCTGCTCATGATTCTACAACATTCAATAACTCCAGATTAAGAGCAAAGTTTGAGAATGGTACCTTTGGTAATGCTCTACTTGTTGGTGATAGTGGTCACGGTGTTCGACATTACTTAATTTCTCCTCTGATAAATCCTGTGCTCCCAGCAGAACTACTTCTCAATGAGAGCCAGATAAGGACAAGGAATCCTATTGAAAGGTGTTTTGGTGTTTTAAAACGACTGTTTCTGGTCATGGCGATAGGTATTCACCTCAATGTTAATACAGTACAGGAAATTGTAGTTGCTTGCACCATATTGCACAATATAGCATGCCAAAGAGTGGATCCAGTTCTTCCAGTTGATCCAGCAATAGAAATGGCAATTCAGTAGACAAATAACATGAATTTCCAAGTAGTGCCAGACATCCCTAGGTTTAACAACAACAACGCAACTAGATACAATTTAAAACATTAATATTTTCAAGGATTATAAATTTCTTATAATTATTATGTAATATTATTTTACCAATATATTTATGTTTGAATGTTTTTTGTATCAATCTCTACAAACAAATTTTTATAGTTTTACACAATTACTGGTAATATGAATTAGTATATTAAAGTATAAGTGGATAAAGAGGTCTTTCAAACACGCGCGATTTTCGAGCACGACGGCGCAGACGAGTGCTCGAAACAGAGCAAGTGTTTGAAAGACCAGTTATACACGAATACTTTACGCTATTTTTTTTTATTGGTGCACTTTGGAATCATAAAATATTATTATTATATTATTACTACAAAAAAATGGAAGTCCATCCTCGATGCCCAGCCAAGTTTCGTGAACGTCAAATGGTATTTATTTTCAGTTGACGTTACGGGCTGTCAGATCAATAATCAAAAAGTTTCTTTATTTATATTTAAAGGGAAACAATGTATATATGAATATATGAATACATTTTGCAGAAAAAACCAAATAAGACTTTGGTTCCCAATGATAATATACAATTTGAAAACTAATAAAAAAAGTTGTCTTTGATACTTACGTTTCTCAAGTTATTGTTGTTACCATGGGGACTTTAAAAAACGCGCGTGTTTGAAAGTTCGATTTAAACACGCTGACGCGTGCTTTAAAAAGGTAATATGAGGCATCAATAAAAAAAATATATTGATCCTACGTCAACAGTAATGAAATTATATTGCGCATCTACAAGTGCTAGGAGAACGATCGAGAAAGTCTTTTTGTAATTAAAAAATTGAGAGCCAGAGCTAGCTGGAGCTGTTATCACCACATGTTTCCCGTCTAGAACTCCCAAGCAATTAGGAAAATTCCAATTGTTTTCAAAATATCTGGCAATTCTTCTATCTCCCTCTGTGAGTGGGGGCATTGTCTTTTTCTAACATATTCTCAATTATTGCATCACAAACTTCTTTGACAATAGCACATATACTGTTGAATGACCCAGTCTGTAGCTAAAGGCCATTGTGCGGAAAGAATCCACTGTTGCCAAAAACCTGGAAAGAAAAAGGATATATGAAGATTTTTTGTACCTGCTTCTTGTAGGTCTGACTTCTATACAAATAAATGTTCAGCCTTTGTTAAAATTGCTTTAGAACTGTTACTTTATTTAGTAAATTACATATAGGTGCAATTGGGCACCTAACTATTCATTAACTGTATTAACCAACGAACATGTTTATCCACAGTAAAATAAGGCGCTCTTTATCGAATTTGCAAATATCCCTGTATTTAATATTTTTTTCATTACAAAATCAACATGCAAAAGTAGATGGAATCAGCTAAGAGACCAGTGGCGAAAAAATGGAAAAAAACATGTAACGAAATCGGGACAAGCCAATAAGACAGTAAGGAAGTGACGATATGAAGAAGAAATGTCTTTTTTGGGAACATTTTTGCGCCAAAGGGAAACAATTGACAATCTTAACGACCCTAATGATATAGAGGAAGATGAGCCTGAGACACAGGAGAATACCACTGTTAATGAGACCCAAGAAAACACCACTGTTACTGAAAATGATGGAAACACATCAGAAGCTACAAGGATACTTGTTACTGCAATCGAATTGACACTTACTCCAAAAAAGCAGCGATTTTCTTTAAATATAAAACAATTATCGAAACTAAAAAAAGATCAACCTGCTTCTTTACAATTAATGAAATACCTCATTGAGATGCAACAAACAGAAGAAGCTGGTCGCTCTGCAACAAAAGACCCAACAGATTTTGTTTGTTGAAAGTATTGCTGAAAAAACTAAGCGCTTCACGCCATATTATTGGAATATCGCTGAAAGTAGAATCTTTACTTCAGTACAAGGACTGGAATTAGAACAGCTTTTACAAACACAGGGTCGGCCACAAGAATATTCCAAACAAAAATATCCTAATAACAGCAATTATGCTCTCCCAAATGACGTTCCTTCTAATCAGCTTAGATATGGATGTTCGCCTTCGCCCTTCCCTGCTTCTTCAGCTTCCACAGCTGCTTTATACCTAACAACATATTCCTATAACGATGGACATTGTGACAACAATTAGTTTCTCATGTTTAAGACTATTTATGTTTGTTTGTTATATATTTAAACTTTCTTCATAAAAAATAAAGTACTTACCTTAAACAGACGCACAGTTTATGTTTCGCTGATATCGATTCCCTGAATTTGTTATTTTTTCTCTTTATTACAGGTTCGATGTTGGACAATAACTCGTAAAACGTGTACTTTGACATGCGCAAATATTGAAAAAACTTGGTGTCATCATCTTGCAGTTCTTTATATAACGTAATATATTCGCCTTCAATATTTCTTTTTTTTAACATGTCATGTATCCAAAATTGTCGTTTTGATTTTTTCGAGTGAGCTTCTTCATCCAATATAATAGCTGCTATAATTACGTTTTCCTAAGATCACATTATAAGCTAATTTTTATATCAACATAATCACACACATTAATTTACATCAGTAACTGACTACGGACAGGAAAGTGTTCATACGTCCGAACTTACAGGAACGTCGATGTGTAATATACACGAAATATGGCAAAGGGAAATTTAGGGACACCCTATATAGATATAATTTTCTTCATAATAAAATAAGTCGAATCCAATTTAATATCAAAACGAAAGTTGACCTAGAACAGAAAAAATGTAAACAAACAATTTACACAACCGACGAGGTCGATGACAAAACACACGATGGTTTGTTTATCAAAAATATAGACAAATCTTACAACTTAGTATAAAGAAATTAATTGAAAATTAATTTTCAATTACGAAAATAAAAAATATAAGCAAGGGCAAAATGAAGGTAATTGAATAACACAACTACAGTTAATGTTTTTAATAACAATCCTCACCCCAAATCTTCTGAAATAAATAGCAGAAAATTTGGAACAGAGGGCAGTGAGAAAATAACCCTCATAGAGTAATCAGGTACCGTATGGCCTAGTACTCCCCCATCTTCGACGGCCCGTATGTGAACAGTGATACTGTTTTGTTGTGATTTGTGATATTTCAAACCGTGAGTTTTTTTATCTGTCATTATATTTTTTTTGAACAAATATCGTATTGACATTTATTTGATTTATCTGGGTGTCCGAAGATACATTTCCTGGTCATATAAAGTGCACTATTGGCATTTGAGCCCCTCACCTAACATATTTAGGAAATAGTACGATTTGCAATAGATTTAATAATCCATGGGAACACTAAATTTTAGTCAAAGGAGTTTAAAGATTATACAGGGATATTCATATGTAAGAAATCTCTTATTTATATCATAACCAGGTCAGATTACTTCAGGTTACGAAAGACTTTTTTTACTAGTCTTGTTAATTTTTTTTCTTCTTTTCATATATTATACAGGGATAATCATATGTAAGAAATCTCTTATTTATATCATAACCAGGTCAGATTACCTTCAGGTTACGAAAGACTTTGTTTACTAGTCCTGTTAGTTTCTTTCATATATTATACAGGGATAGTCATACGGCAGATATCTTTCACTTATGTCATAATCAGGAAAGACTACTTTCAGGTTATGGAAGACGTTTTACCCTAGTCACATTAATTTTTCTCTCATACCTTATACAGGGATAGTCATATGCAAGACATCTTTTAATTTTGTCATAATAAGGAAAAACTACTTCCAGACTATGAAAGACGTTTTATCCCTAATTGATTTCTAATCTATTGTACCGGAACATTCTCTCACGAATAACTTTTATTTTGTCCCAATTTTGAATTACTGTACTTATTTATTTTGTGCTTGTAATATATATGTATATATTATCCACCCAGTTTGTTTCAATTACCAATAACCGCTCCCCTCCGACCAGCAGGATTGAACGGGTTGACGCAACCTGCCTTAGAACTCAGGCTTGGCACATTGTATAAGCCCAAGAGGCTCCACGGAGACCTTGCCCTCTCGTGCCAGGATACCACCTCCCACGAGGTTACCCCCAAGGGGATTCCTGGCTTTAATTGTGCCCTGCGGCACGCTGAAAAATTCAAGAAAATAGGGATCCAAAGGTTGTCATACACTGGTAACAGAGGGCTGTGAATTCAAAAGGATAACAGCATTCATTACACTGGTGACTGCATTTATTACACTGGTTACAGCGGTGTTCCAGAAATTTACAAGAGGGTAAGTCCAATCCAAGCAGCAATCCTTTTTTTACCCGATAAACTTATCCATTCCAGGCATCGAGGAGGCCAAATAAAGGTAGGAGTAAAATAAGTAAGCTATTTTTTTTATCCAATATAAATAAGAAACACTAGTAAAGTAAACAAAATGACATCAGATTTTAACAATAGGGCAGGTACAGGAAACCAAGGCAGCTCAGAATCCACGGGGGATACGAGTAATATGTCGTTAGCATTAAGAATACCACAGGCACCACCACTAGGGGTGATCGCCTCAACTCTAACCGACTTCACAGCTAGAGATGCGGCCAGATACATAGAAAAGTTGGAGTTAAGGGCCAAACTTGACGGATGGTCAGAAACAGAAACACTGACGCCACTGAAATTCAATCTCGCGGGCGCGGCCCACGACTTCTTCAAAGCCGACCCGAGATTAGACACAGCAACATACGCCGAATTTAAGGAGAAATTGTTGAGAAAATTCGTCCCAAGAAAATCAATCACTGACTGGTGGATGCAACTAGTCCAATGTTACCAGAGGCACGATGAAGACGTAGCAGCTTTTTGCACAAGACTACGATTAATAGGGAACAAAATACTGGAGGAAGACATAAAAGGAGCGAGCAGAGACCAAATGTACAAAGGAAACACAACGCGGTTCTGTTGAATCAATTCAAAGTGGGACTAAGAAAAGATCTTCTAAGGGAAGTAGGGTTTTACATACTACATAAAGATGACCTCACATTAGAAGAAGCAGAGGAAATAGTGAACTGTCAAGAAACGGCAGCCACAATGGTGGGCGGAAGAAACAATGGCCACAAAGTCGCATTTACGAATTGGCAATTGAGGTGCACAGCATGTGAGAAGTCAGGACATGAAACAGAGAAATGCAGACACAGCGCAACATGTTTGTACTGTGGCAGATAAGGCCACTGGACATCAAACTGCAGAACAAGAGAAGCAAAAATAGAAAAAAATGTCAAATCTGTAGGAAACAAGGACACTGGGCAGCATACTGCAGAAACAAAGAATCCAAGGAACTAACCACAGATGGAAATGTATGTCACTACTGCGGAAAACAAGGCCACTGTGTCAAAGACTGCAGGAAGAAAAGGTTCAATGAAGCAAGCAAACTACGGAATACGAAGCAATGGAATCAAGAAGATAAAATCGCAATACATCAAAATAACTACGGGGAATACAGCGGACAAAGGAACCAAAAAGAAAAGAACTGGAACAGAGAAGTATCACGGAGGCCCGAGCAACACAATTTCGGACAAAGGCACCTAACAGAAGAGAACAGAAGAGTGTAATAAATGCTGTTATCCTTTTGAATTCACATCCCTCTGTTACCAGTGTATGACAACCTTTGGATCCCTATTTTCTTGAATTTTGCAGCGTGCTGTCACCAGTGCCGTAAGATTTTGGGCGAGGGTTGTTATTAAAAACATCAACTGTATTTGTGTTATTTAATTACCTTCGTTTTGCTCTTGCTTATATTTTTTATTTTCTTAATTGAAGGTTAATTTTCAATTAATTTCTTCATACTAAGTTGCAAGATTTGTCTATATTTTTGATAAACAAACCATCGTCTGTTTTTTCTGTTCTAGGTCAACTTCCGTTTTCATATTAAATTGAATTCGGCTTATTTTATTATGAAGAAAATTATATCTATATAGAGTGTCCCTAAATTTCCCTTTGCCATATTTCGTGTTTATTACCGATGTAATGGCTACGGAACGGAAATGGAACGTACAGTGAGACTCAACCTTTAAAGTGGGCTCCGATGAGGTAGTTCTTCATCCATATGAAGGATGCACGGTGTTGGCAGCTGTACAGGAAGATGCCTGCACCAAGCGAAACCATGATAGCATTGCGTCTACAGGGAATCATGGGGGAAGTTACACCGGTTATGATAGAGTCAAGGAACCACGACGAAGAGGTTCGCAAAGAAGTACTAATTAGAAAAGGATTCAAGAAGGAAACCAAGATTGGATCCTGCGTACCAGTGACGATTATAGATCGCCAAACAACGGCAACTGAAAATACCAATGCCAGATTTGAACAGATGATATCAGTAGCTGGTCAATCCTTGAATTGAGCTGAGAAAAGGATAATGAGAGAATTAATTTTACAATTTCGAGATCTATTCGTACGAAAAGGCGGGAAGACTGGTAGTACATCAGCCGTCAAACACAAAATCGATACTGGTGATGCCAAGCCAATTAGGCATTCACTTCGAAGACTACCACGAGCGACGAGAGAGGAATCTGAAAGAATCATTCGAGAGATGACAGAAGAAAAAGTAATAGAACCATCCACTAGTCCATGGGTGTCTTCAGCATTGCTCGTCAAAAGAAAAGATGGGATTGCGAGATTCTGCGTGGACTATCGCCAGCTAAACAACGTGACGAAGAAAAACAGCTATCCTCTACCTCGAATCGACGATATGCTAAACACTTTGGCCGGCAGTAAACTGGACCTTGGACCTGAAGTATGGTTATTGGCAAGTAGAAATGTACCCAGAAGACAAAGAGAAGACTGCTTTTACCAACGGATCTGGATTATGGCAATTCAACGCCATGCCATTCGGGCTCTGTAATGCACCCGCGAATTTGAGAGACTTATGGAAAATGTCTTGAGAGGGTTGTCTTGGAAGGCGTGCCTGGTCTATTTGGACGTGATCGTAGTACTGGAAATACATTTGATGAACACCTGAAGAGCGTATTCAAACGGCTCCAAGCTGCCCAGCTCATGTAAAAGCCGAATGAATGTCAGCTATTTCAAAACCGAGTCAACTATCTAGGTCATGTAGTGACCAATAGAAGCTTCTCTTCTACTGGTATGCTTTCTCTCATAGTAGTATTTTTTGGGACACGGATATTTTATAATTAAAAGCAGTTCCTGTAATGGTGAAACTGAAAACGTTTTCTGGGCCTTCAAATCAGTTCGTCATATAGCGTATAAAAAATCCTCAATTTTTCCTCTCACTTATTGGATGCATCCAATATTCGCGTTTCTTCTTCCTTCGAATCACAGGCAACAGCAGTTAGAAAGAAAAAAATATACTGGCCGTTGCAGTTACAAAATGAAAGCTATTTTTTTCCAATATCTCTTGATCATTATTCCATTTTATAAAGGAAATTGATACGTTGCATAACAGGCAATGGGAATATTGTACCCTCTCCTGAATCAACAAAGCAAACTTTCCATTTATAATTAAATTGGGATTTATTAACAGATTCATAATTTCATCTATAAACGCGAAGCTTCAGTTTTTTATCAAGACTCGATATGTATGAAAAACTGCAAGCAATACAAAGCTAATTCCCAGGAATGTCATTATGCGTTGATGAATTTTCTCCTATTCTCATGGGAAAGTTTGAATACCAAGAATCGGAACATCGGAAATTAATTCAATTCAACGACAACTTATATTCTCGACGCCTTACAAACTAAAATCTTGATATAAACTTTGGAGAAAGTAATAGCAAACAAAAATTTTTCAAAAAAATTGTGAAAAATAATCATACAGTTTATTAGATAAGACAAACTCGATTTCCAAAATAAGTGGTTTTATTACAAACCATTTTGTGACAATTTTTGTTACTAATGACCGGATTCATTAATTCATTATTAAAAATCTTGTTTTTGGTATAACATTAGATCCGCTACTGGCTACTGCCTCTTACTTCCAGTATTTCAATGACCAATAATGTAGGCGTAATTATTCCAATGCTACAGATGTTATACATAGGATCTTCTTTAACCCGAGGGCTTGGGATACAGATTACGGACGGAGATTGTGTTATTTTGCGAAGAGATCGTATCATTTGCATTGTATTTAATTAAGAATTTCAGATCTGTCTCTGATATAGCATAAGTGATTGGTTGTGGGAGGAAGTTTGTTGTAAGGTGCCAGATTTTTAAATAGGCTACATGGCTATTTGTTTCAAGCTAAACTGGTTTTTCGATTTTGCAGTAAAAATAAAGAGTTGCAATCTGAGAGATAACTTGTAATCCCTTCAAAACCAATGAATAAGGTACTTTATTCTTAGACTGAACACAAGTGGACATAAAAAGTTTTATACTCTGGCTATCGTCTGTTTTGAGATTCGGGGGACGAACGGTAAGTGTTAGAAGGTATACACGGATTTGGAATCAGAATGGTCTGAGACATCTCTAATGAAGAAATAATGTTCAGTTTTATACAGTGATATTCTACAAAATGGAATTACTGTGAGTGCTAGAGCTTAGTTGTAAACGGATTCGGAATAAGCATGGTCTAAAAGCTCTCCGAAGGAGAAAAAGTATACCAAGGGCGTAGCCAGGATTTACAACAGAGAGGGGTAAACCATGGTCTATGGCCGTTCAAAATGTAAAATTTTAGGATAAAAAGAAAAGGCAAATGAAAACAAAACTTTGAGATGTTAATTATACTTAAATTAAACTAATAACATTTTTCTTGGGTTTGAACTAAATTTATCCAAAACTTTCTTCACTATGCAGTCATGATTTTCCTTCAAAAATTTTCGATGCACACTCATCAAACACAAAACCCAGTGAGTCTGTCATCACCCATTGTAATCCTGAGCCAGGTTTTGACCCTTCGTAGGGTACTGAACGATCTTTCCACGGTAGCAGTAGTGGATGGGAAAGCACTTAATATTAGCAAAGCGTGCCTCGTTGCAGGGAAAAAACATTAGCTTCCTCCAAAAGTGCAGCCACTTCAATGTCCGTTAATTTTTCTTCTGCTAAATTCTTTCTCTTCCACATATTGTACCACAAATCTAATTCTGCAGACACATCACCCAATTTATAAAATTCCATGAAAGATTCTGCATTACTTTTGAAATCTTTTGAATCCATCTTGAGCATGCTTGAAGGAGAAGATAAGCTAAAACAAAAGCAGGTGTATTTTCGTTGGAGAATCTAGCAGCCAAAGACGGAGTTACAGAATCAAGATAAGGGATGATTATTGACCGCTTCCAGTATTCAACTGCAGACTCCCAGTATTCAACTGCAGACTCAGATGGTCGATTACTTCTGTGCACTTGCTTTTGAGTGACTCGTGGTACTGACAACTCAACCCCTACTTTATCTGAGATATCAAGTGAATTTTTAAATAAATTATAAGAAACATTTTCAACATCTTGTCGATATTCTTTATTTACATCTAGAATGTAAAACGTCTACAACGGGATCCAAAATTGCAGAGAATCTTGCAATTATATTTAAGCCTAAGATGAATATTGGTTTAGTAACTTCACAGTGCAATTGGTAAGCAGATTTTCTTGTTGCATAGTTTCCTTCGACAGATATATGTTCCAGTGCTTTAACAATGTCAGTTAAGCTTTCTGAAAAAAATATATGCTCTTATAATTTTTCGACCCTTTGGTCTCATAGAGTCTTGAAAGATTTGGAACTGATTTCCTACGGGCTGGCGATTCACGAAAGAAGGTTATTGTGTCTTTAACCGTTGCAATTGTGTTTCTTATTTCTGGTAGCTTGTTAGTATCATGGACTATAAAATTTAGTCTGTGGCTATAGCAATGGAAGAATAAATATTCAACGTACTTTTTTTAAGACCGGCCTGTACACCACATTCTTTGCCGGCCATCGTGGAACACCCGTCAAATCCGAATCCCACACAATTATCGGCGGAAAAATGATTATCTTCTAAAAAACTTTGAATTGCGCTAGCGATTGTAGATGTATCTTGACATTTTAACTCAATGTAGCCTACAAATTCCTCCCTGGTTATTTTTTCGCTTTCATCATAGAACCTTAATCCAATAGAAACCTGCTCTTTTCCAGCGATATCTGCTGTTTCATTTACCATTACAGCATAAGCTTTTACCCGTTTACAGTCTTCGATTATTTTTTCTGAGATAACTTCACCGCATAATTGTATGATCTCAATTTGAATTGTTAGTGAGGTATAAACTGCGTTTTTTGACATTTATCCAAGTGGCTCGTCAGCTTCTCATCACCAGAGTCAATCCTCAAATTTAAAAGGTCAAAGAAAACTCCCTCATTTCCTTCTTTTCCTCTGAGCGGAAAATCATGAATTCCACAAAATATTATGCATGAAATAATTGCTGACAATATTTGTTTATTCTCTTCAATCGTCTTATGGTACCCTATTTGCAACTGGACATCAACAGGAGCATTTTCAAGAAATGCTTTTGCAGCAGCTGTTGAAGATTTTTGGTAATGGCTGCCGATATGCTTTCTACAATCTTTATGTACATCCTTAAAGTTCATGTAAGGCCTTACCATAAATGACCCCAAAACTCCTTTAATTGTTGCAATTCTTGTCGAAAACAAAACACAATACAGACATAGAGCACCTTTCAAACGACTTGAGTACACCAGCCATGGAGTATATTGATCTAACCAGCGATGGTTAATTTTTCTTTTCAAGTGAATGTCATCAGAAGCAAAATCAAAAATAGATTCCGATTTTGATGTTCCGACCAATTTATTTTCATCTTCATCAGAATCTTGTTTCCACTTCCACTACAGTCATCATGAACTTTTTTCCGTTCTAGGGATTTTTGACCTTGAAATAATAACCTAGTCCCTAGTAGAAAAATTAGTATAAAACAAAACTACTATGTAATGATAGCTTCTAATGTGGCGTGGATATACTATATCTGATGTTAATATTTTTTCTCTAGATTAAAAATACAAAATGAAATTAATAGCACGTATAAAGTGCCGTTTGATCTTCAATATGTGAAAATTTCAAGTTTTTATATTTAGTCCCATTTGAGATATCAGCTGTCAAAATCGGTGCATTATTGTAATTTTTGTTAAAATTAGACTAGAAGGCAAAAAAGTCGGCATCATAATAATGAAAAATATATAAAATTATAATAATAATGCACAAATTTTTTTGCCAAAGCTAATAAAAATTGTTTCACAAATATACAAGCAAAGAGTAAAGAGCAATTGGCAATTTTGTAAAAGGCTGCAATTGAATTTATTTCGAAACGTTGCGATACAAATACGTCTGACAATTAAAAAAATAATTTTGAACAAAAATTAACATCGGATATAACATATCGACATTATAAGCTATCATTACATGATAGTTTGGATTTATTTGGTGCTGATCGAGCAACCAATTTTCAAATTTTTGGACCATTTCTAATGGAATGACTCTAAAGTTTTAATTAAAAATTTAATTATCTACTGGAATTATTTAACTTACTTTTTTGTAACCAATATTTTATATCCATATTGTCTTTTCTCTTTCTTTATTCCATGGTAAAACTATTGTTACCTATTTTCCCTCTTGTTTCTCGTGCCTCGCTTTCTATTCGCCGTATGCAACTTCGTATCCTGCACTATGTACTGTACTGTCTGTCTTCTCGTCGGATAGGCAACTAACTTTATATACCCTTTTGAGCCTAAAAATTGCCAGAACACTCGCATCGCCGGTTTCCGTATATTCCTCACTTGTATCTCGATTTTCTCGAACTCGAAGAAAACCAGTGGCGTTTCGTTACACTATTAAATAGGACACTGTCGCTAGAAAAGAGCACTCACACACCAACTCAATAGTTGTTATAAGAGTATTTATTTCTGATTCTGATGTAGGATTGTGTATTGAATATTTCAAAATATTTCACACTAAAACTACTTATTGAGTGAATTTATTTCAATTAATTAATAGGATAAAAGCATGTAATTAAACGAAAACAAAAAGAAAGGGGCAATTTTTTAACCATTTTACTCAAAAATATCCGACTGAATCGAACACTAAAATTTTACGTACCCTGAGAGTAAATCGAACACTCCTTTTTATCCAATTCTGGCGTGGGACAATTCTGGTGTGCACCAATGCATAGATCGAAAACGCTATTGATATATATTTAGCACTATGTCAGTTTTCCAAATAGCTTTGTTTTTTGCTGATGAAATATATTATATTGACAAAGGACACGCGAATAATTTTATTTATTACAGCTTATTAATTAATTTTAAAATGTTCATAAAAACAACCAAACTACCACAACAACAAACAAAATATATAAAACAGATATTGAAAAAATATGCTGAACAAAAAAATATGTATATTTTAGATTTAATTTTTTGTTTATTGAAATTTAAAAATTATTTAATTTATTTTTGCTACCAGGGAAGGGGGCAGTTGCCCCTCCCCGTCCTTCGTGGCTACGCCCATGAAGGATACGTATACGCCAACGTAATGATAGGTTATTTGCAACGGAATTCTTATGATTTTAATAGTGAAGAAGTTATTAAAACATTGTACTTTTTACTAGTTCGTAGTAAGCTTCAGTATGCTAGTGTAGCATGGAGTTCAGCATAAGTTAACTTAAAACAACGTCGAGAGACGGTACAATTTGTAACTGTTCCAGTTGACTCTTCTGTCCCTTGCCTTTTCTCTCCAATTAGTAATATGGCTCTTCTCTATGCCCTTAATTACTTCGTCTTTCCATCAAGCTTTTGGTCTATATCTTCTCTTCCGCTGTTAATTATTTTCTTTGGTACTCTATCGTCATTCATCCTCATGATGTTGCCTAACCATCTTTGTCCTTTAGCAGCTGCGATTATATTTGGTTGTTTAAATAACTCTAGTATTTCTCTATTTGTTTTTCTCTCCCATCCTTCCGTTGTCCCCTTTCCTCCATATATTTTCCTTGATATTTTCTTCTCCCATACAATAATTGTTTTGTATATGCCTATTTTGAGATATCTGGAAATACTTCTACTGTGTATTATTCTTTTAAGAGAATGAATGCACCGATTCCCCGCCATTATTCTTCTTTGTATTTCTCTGTCTATTTTTCTGTAGAATTATGTCGTTAGGTATGCAAACTGCTCTACTTCTGCGAATTTGTAATGTTTTCCTGTTTCTGTTGTTATGTTTAAAGTAATTTGCTGATTGTATTCTTTTTCTGTCCGTCTCATATATTTCGTCTCATTTTCATTTATTTCTAAACTCACCTGAAGTGCCATCTTTCCTAATTCTAATATTACTTTCTGTAGTTATTTTTTCCTTCTGGCTACTATTACTAAATCATCTGCGAAGGCTAGACATTGATGTTTTTTATTATACAATAACCCATTTCGGTTAATTTCGGGTTTCCTTATGACTTATTCTAGTGCACAGCTGAACAATATCGACGACAGGGGATCTCCCTGCCTTAGACCTTCTTGCACGTTGAACTTGTAGGATGTTGTTGTTCCTACCCTCACTATATTATCCGTTTCCTTTAATGTCAGTTTTACTTATCAAAAGAGTTTCCCTTGTATTCCTAGTTCGTTCAAGGCTATATATGGTTGTTTTCTCTTGAGTCTGTCATATGCTTGCTTAAAGTCCATAAATAGCACAGAAATTATTTATTATGATCGTAGCATTCTGCCTGTAGCTCTCTTAAGGCAAATATCTGATCTATAACTGATCTTCCTTTCCGGAATCCACATTGGTATTCTCCTATTTCCTGCTCCAATTTCCTAGAAAATTTATTTTTGAGATGTGTGGCATTTAATAGAGTGATGCCTCTGTAGTATGTACAATTCATTTTTCTCTTTTTTATAAATTGGAATTAGTACCGCTTCATTCCAGTCTTTGGGAAATATTTCTTGCTCCCAAATTTTTTCAACCAGCTGGTGTATCCACCTGCTTATGAATTTGCTCCCATATTAAAACATTTCTGCTATTGTCTAGTCATTCCCTGGAGTTCCACATTTCTATAATCTCTTGCTCACTTCCTATTAATTCCCCCTCTTTATTTTTGTAATACCCTGTCTCTGTTGGTAACATTTTCTTTCTCTTTTGACTCCTTGGTACAGACTTCTGATTTATTTATTATTGCAACTTTTTTCTATTTCTGTCGGCAGTTTTTCTGTATACTCCCTTTTCTTATACCTTATTAATTTTTTACAGTGTTTCCTCTGATCTATGTATGTTTGTTATGATTCTTGTGTTTCTTTCTTTGTCAGTTCTAGTCTTCTGGCTTTTGGTATCTCTATTTCTTTTTGGCATTCTTCATCGAACCACTTTTTCCTTCCTGATGAAGTTTTTTCGTGGATGTGTCCAATTGCTGTTTCTGTGCATTTTTTTATGTTTGTCCAGATACTCTCTATGTCATTCGTATCGTGAGATGTCCGTATAGCATAATTATTTATCATTTTTGTATACAGCTTTCTTTTTTCGTGTTTTGTCAATCTACTCCTTGTGTTTTGTTCCTTCTCATACCTTTTTCAATTTCTTTCCTGTGGTATTTCTTGTTTAAGCTTTATTCCAAACAAAAAGTGGTCAGTGTCTGCATCTGGCCCTCTATAACTTCTGATATCTGTTATACACTTTCCTTCGTCTTCGTCTATTAGTACATGGTCTATTTGATTGGTGTATGATCCGTCAGGTGACATCCAGGTGCCTTTATATATTTCGTTCTTTTCAAAAGATGTGTTTTTTATTCGCATACCCTTTTCTTTTGCGAAATTGATCAACAGCTGGCCGTTTTCATTTGTGTGTTCATGTTTACTAAATCTACCTATTGTGAGCTTGTATGTGAAAATTTCAAGTTTTTATATTTAGTCCCATTTGAGATATCAGCTGTCAAAATCGGTGCATTATTGTAATTTTTGTTAAAATTAGACTAGAAGGCAAAAAAGTCGGCATCATAATAATGAAAAATATATAAAATTATAATAATAATGCACAAATTTTTTTGCCAAAGCTAATAAAAATTGTTTCACAAATATACAAGCAAAGAGTAAAGAGCAATTGGCAATTTTGTAAAAGGCTGCAATTGAATTTAGTTCGAAACGTTGCGATACAAATACGTCTGACAATTAAAAAAATAATTTTGAAAAAAAATTAACATCGGATATAACATATCGACATTATAAGCTATCATTACATGATAGTTTGGATTTATTTGGTGCTGATCGCGCAACCAATTTTCAAATTTTTGGACCATTTCTAATGGAATGACTCTAAAGTTTTAATTAAAAATTTAATTTTCTACTGGAATTATTTAACTTACTATTTTGTAACTTATATCCATATTGTCTTTTCTCTTTCTTTATTCCATGGTAAAACTATTGTTACCTATTTTCCCTCTTGTTTCTCGTGCCTCGCTTTCTATTCGCCGTATGCAACTTCGTATCCTGCACTGTGTACTGTACTGTACTGTCTGTCTTCTCGTCGGATAGGCAACTAACTTTATATACCCTTTTGAGCCTAAAAATTGCCAGAACACTCGCATCGCCGGTTCCCGTATATTCCTCACTTGTATCTCGATTTTCTCGAACTCGAAGAAAACCAGTGGCGTTTCGTTACACTATTAAATAGGACACTGTCGCTAGAAAAGAGCACTCACACACCAACTCAATAGTTGTTATAAGAGTATTTATTTCTGATTCTGATGTAGGATTGTGTATTGAATATTTCAAAATATTTCACACTAAAACTACTTATTGAGTGAATTTATTTCAATTAATTAATAGGATAAAAGCATGTAATTAAACGAAAACAAAAAGAAAGGGGCAATTTTTTAACCATTTTACTCAAAAATATCCGACTGAATCGAACACTAAAATTTTACGTACCCTGAGAGTAAATCGAACACTCCTTTTTATCCAATTCTGGCGTGGGACAATTCTGGTGTGCACCAATGCATAGATCGAAAACGCTATTGATATATATTTAGCACTATGTCAGTTTTCCAAATAGCTTTGTTTTTTGCTGATGAAATATATTATATTGACAAAGGACACGCGAATAATTTTATTTATTACAGCTTATTAATTAATTTTAAAATGTTCATAAAAACAACCAAACTACCACAACAACAAACAAAATATATAAAACAGATATTGAAAAAATATGCTGAACAAAAAAATATGTATATTTTAGATTTAATTTTTTGTTTATTGAAATTTAAAAATTATTTAATTTATTTTTGCTTCCAGGGAAGGGGGCAGTTGCCCCTCCCCGTCCTTCGTGGCTACGCCCATGAAGTATACGTATACGCCAACGTAATGATAGGTTATTTGCAACGGAATTCTTATGATTTTAATAGTGAAGAAGTTATTAAAACATTGTACTTTTTACTAGTTCGTAGTAAGCTTCAGTATGCTAGTGTAGCATGGAGTTCAGCATAAGTTAACTTAAAACAACGTCGAGAGACGGTACAATTTGTAACTGTTCCAGTTGACTCTTCTGTCCCTTGCCTTCTCTCTCCAATTAGTAATATGGCTCTTCTCTATGCCCTTAATTACTTCGTCTTTCCATCATGCTTTTGGTCTATATCTTCTCTTCCGCTGTTAATTATTTTCTTTGGTACTCTATCGTCATTCATCCTCATGATGTTGCCTAACCATCTTTGTCCTTTAGCAGCTGCGATTATATTTGGTTGTTTAAATAACTCTAGTATTTCTCTATTTGTTTTTCTCTCCCATCCTTCCGTTGTTCCCTTTCCTCCATATATTTTCCTTGACATTTTCTTTTCCCATACAATAATTGTTTTGTATATGCCTATTTTGAGATTTCTGGAAATACTTCTACTGTGTATTATTCTTTTAAGAGAATGAATGCACCGATTCCCCGCCATTATTCTTCTTTGTATTTCTCTGTCTATTTTTCTGTAGAATTATGTCGTTAGGTATGCAAACTGCTCTACTTCTGCGAATTTGTAATGTTTTCCTGTTTCTGTTGTTATGTTTAAAGTAATTTGCTGATTGTATTCTTTTTCTGTCCGTCTCATATATTTCGTCTTATTTTCATTTATTTCTAAACTCACCTGAAGTGCCATCTTTTCTAATTCTAATATTACTTTCTGTAGTTATTTTTTCCCTCTGGCTACTATTACTAAATCATCTGCGAAGGCTAGACATTGATGTTTTTTATTATACAATAACCCATTTCGGTTAATTTCGGGTTTCCTTATGACTTATTCTAGTGCACAGCTGAACAATATCGACGACAGGGGATCTCCCTTCCTTAGACCTTCTTGCACGTTGAACTTGTCGGATGTTGTTGTTCCTACCCTCACTATATTATCCGTTTCCTTTAATGTTAGTTTTACTTATCAAAAGAGTTTCCCTTGTATTCCTAGTTCGTTCAAGGCTATATATAGTTGTTTTCTCTTGAGTCTGTCATATGCTTGCTTAAAGTCCATAAATAGCACAGAAATTATTTATTATGATCGTAGCATTCTGCCTGTAGCTCTCTTAAGGCAAATATCTGATCTATAACTGATCTTCCTTTTCGGAATACACATTGGTATTCTCCTATTTCCTGCTCTAATTTCCTAGAAAATTTATTTTTGAGATGTGTGGCATTTAATAAAGTGATGCCTCTGTAGTATGTACAATTCATTTTTCTCTTTTTTATAAATTGGAATTAGTACCGCTTCATTCCAGTCTTTGGGAAATATTTCTTGCTCCCAAATTTTTTCAACCAGCTGGTGTATCCACCTGCTTATGAATTTGCTCCCATATTTAAACATTTCTGCTATTGTCTGGTCATTCCCTGGAGTTCCACATTTCTATAATCTCTTGCTCACTTCCTATTAATTTCCCCTCTTTATTTTTGTAATACACCTGTCTCTGTTGGTAACATTTTCTTTCTCTTTTGACTCCCTGGTACAGACTTCTGATTTATTTATTATTGCAACTTTTTTCTATTTCTGTCGGCAGTTTTTCTGTATACTCTCTTTTCTTATACCTTATTAATTTTTTACAGTGTTTCCTCTGATCTATGTATGTTTGTTATGATTCTTGTGTTTCTTTCTTTGTCAGTTCTAGTCTTCTGGCTTTTGGTATCTCTATTTCTTTTTGGCATTCTTCATCGAACCACTTTTTCCTTCCTGATGAAGTTTTTTCGTGGATGTGTCCAATTGCTGTTTCTGTGCATTTTTTTATGTTTGTCCAGATACTCTCTATGTCATTCGTATCGTGAGATGTCCGTATAGCATAATTATTTATCATTTTTGTATACAGCTTTCTTTTTTCGTGTTTTGTCAATCTACTCCTTGTGTTTTGTTCCTTCTCATTCCTTTTTCAATTTCTTTTCTGTGGTATTTCTTGTTTAAGCTTTATTCCAAACAAAAAGTGGTCAGTGTCTGCATCTGGCCCTCTATAACTTCTGATATCTGTTATACACTTTCCTTCGTCTTCGTCTATTAATACATGGTCTATTTGATTGGTGTATGATCCGTCAGGTGACATCTAGGTGCCTTTATATATTTCGTTCTTTTCAAAAGATGTGTTTTTTATTCGCATACCCTTTTCTTTTGCGAAATTGATCAACAGCTGGCCGTTTTCATTTGTGTGTTCATGTTTACTAAATCTACCTATTGTGAGCTTGTATCGCATCTCGTAGTGTTATTTTTAAGTCCTATCTCGGGAGTCTTTCAAATATATTATCTAGTTTATCGTAATAACTTTCTTTACCTTCTATATCCGTTTCTTTCGTTAGGACGTGTATATTTATTAATGATATCTTTTGATATTTTCCTTTTGATCTAATCCAGCATAGTCTGTCAGAAACCGGTTTAAATTCAACTATGGCATATGCCCAATCTTCTGTTATCTCCTCGACTGCTAAAAAATATGTAGTCATCTATTTCAATAACTTATTTTCCTTTCTGTTTTGTCTTTTGTACTGCTATGAGATCGTAGCCATAGTTCATCATTTCTCCCGTTACTTGTTTCATTGCTCCCTAATATGTTTCCCTGACGTTCCATGTTCATATCCTTATCTTTCCTTTTAGTTTATTCCCTGATTTTTTTTATTTAATCTCTTATTTTCAATTTTATTTTCTTTCTCGTAATTATTTTCCATTGCTAGTGTCGTTTCCAAGTCATCCGGTTTTCGCGATATACCTAGTTTTTTGACTTTTGTATTTCTAAAGCCTTTGCTGCCTTGTTCCATTTCCCCACTTCTTTGTCTATAATTACTTTTCGATCTTCCACTTTAATTTCCTTTCCTTTGTTCAATTTTTCTTTTGCAATTTTTCTTATCGCTCTCTGTATTTCTCTTTCCTCTTTATTTGTTAACAAATACTTCTTCCCTTGTGCTATTTCTGAGCTTGTATTTATTTTTCGTGACCTTTAATTTATCATCCAATGTATTTAATTCTACTAAATAGGTTGTATCTGCCAATTGTATGGTAGGGGAGAGTGGGCCATCATGAGACGTAAAAAGTCTGGTTTAAATTTTCGGTTAATTTATTGTAAATACGACACATATATGTCATCGGTGCATAGGTTATGTTACATTAATGTAAAAAATGGATATAAACCATTTATATTTGACTAGATTTTAAAGTTATGTGACATTCATTTTTTCAGTGCCCTTTACTTGGGCCACTATGAGACAGGACAAAATGGGAAGAAAAAAACTAAAAATTGTATTAAAATATTTATGAAACACACAATAAACCATTATTAGTATCATCACAACATTTGAAACAAGAAAATATTTCATAAAATACTCAAAAAGGATTAATCTTTATTTTATATTAATAATAAAAATTACCGCATGTTCAGTTCATTCAAATTGATTTCAAACTTATAATACGATTTCAATCGTTTTGTATTTCCTAAAAGAGTTGGTTTGGATAAAATCATTTTCACATCAATGACTGGAACGGTGGCAATGTCTGGGACAGTTGGAAATATAAAATGTCCTTCAACCTTCGAGGCTTTTCTTAGGAAATTGATTTTGACATCACTAGATACTGATTCTAGTTCGACTACTTTTCCTACAAAGAATACATCATATTTTGCCTTGAACTGTACCAAAACAAAATCATTGGGCTCAGGATCCTTATCAAGTTCTTCAAAGCTTGACGGTTCGACTTCAGGAATCCACCCGTCCTCATCAGAATCGTCTTGGAAAGGTATCTCACTTTCAACTTCGGTATCATCTTCGTCGGAAGATATGTTCTTAGTGATCTGTTTTCGTTTCTTTGCAAATACGTTTTTTTGCAAGCTTCCTTTCTCTTCTTCTGTTCTTTTTTTCCATTTCTCTCTGTTCAATTTTCTCCTTTTCAGGTGTGTCTGTGGGTATACAACTTTTAGCTATTTTACGCTTGCTCTTTTGTAATTTTCTTTGGCCTGCGTTCGGGTAGTCTTTGAATATCTGGGGACTAACAAAAACTGCTGTAGCCGGTTTATCTTCAGCTGGATTATCTGTAACCTGTGGTGTATATAAGGAGGTAGATGGAATTTGTATAAAATGAAATGTTTCCACAGAAGTTGATGGTATTTCTTCAGTGAAATCTTCAATGACAGGTGGGACATCCATAGTCGTTGACGCAGTTTGCTCATCAGCAGTGTACAAAGCTGAATCATTTAATACATCTCGATCAGTCACTGAACTACTTAAAAAATAATCATTGGTGAATATTTCCCGATCAAAAGGAAAAATTCCGGTTTTCTTGAAACCTGCCTTAATATTTAATGGAGTCATGGATCGTTCAAATGCCACACCAACACAACCAGCAATTTCATAAATAGATAACGGTGTGCCAGGATGATGTAGAAGCCAGGACTCAACTGCAGAATTATGCTATGCCTTTAACGGAGCAAATATTGATATATCTAACGGCTGTAGTTTGTGACTACAGTGTGGAGGTAGTGTAATATATGTAACTCCATTATCTTTAGCAATGTTAAGTGCTTCTATGGTAAGGTGGCTTTAATGATTATCGAATATTAAGATAGTAGGGCTCTTTTTGGAGGATCCACTATATTTTACGAAGTGTTTCAATACAGATGGAAATATTCCTCCATCCATCCAACCTGATGAAGTTGCGAGAACTAATGTACCTGATGGGGCTCCATTTAACATATGGCTTTTAAATTTTTTTCGTGGAAACACCATGGCAGGTGGTATAGTCTATATAGAAAGGACAAGGAGTAATAAATCATTCATTTAAGTAGATTTCATAGACGTACCAAAATATATTTTAAGAGGGTATACCGTAAGGTACATTTTGTATTGAACGAATGAGTTGCAGCTATGCTAAAGAATATACGATTTAGGTCAGAGGTAACGGGATGTACTAATTTTAATAGAAAAAAGTGATAGAGGTACATAAATGTTAGTGAGTTTGATAAAGAAAGGCAACACAGTTTATTCCGGAGTATCCAAACTCTGCCACAAAATGCAGGTAGTCATTACGGGTTGTTCGAACTCTGCCAGTGTTTAAAATTTTGGAGATTAACTACCAAACCAGTAGGGGTCTAATAGCCTAATCCGATTTAACAATTTACCTTGAACTTTAGGTACTCAAATTCAATATAAGAAAATATTAATAACATACATATATTTTCAACGTATATTTGCCACTTCTAAAAAATTACATCTACATTACATCTACATTACATCTACATTACAATAAAATATATTCAATATACATAAACATATAAAAAAAACAAAAAATTAAACGTGTGGAAGATTTTTACATGCAACCGTTTTCACAAACATAAAGCGAGAAATAACATTTTTCCTATATTGATCCAAATGATCATTAATGAAATTAATTTTAACATTAATAGTTTTTTTGGTTTTTTTCTGGCTTTGGTTTGCCAAACGAATTTTCGCGTATACCTCCGTTTGTAAATCCAAAAACACACTAGTAAATTGAACAATGTTTGGATGTGCTTTGTAAAAAGAAGCACCGAAATGCGAATGAAAACTCTCACAAGAATTCGTTGTTCTCTTAAAAAAGGATGCATTATTTGCCCAAATAAGTGCTGGAAATATCGAATTTTGCGTTATATATATTTTATTGACATAATTTCGGAATTCTATAACTCTTTCGTCATTCGGAAGCAAAAAATGTAGCTCATTATAAAAAAATTCTACAACTTCCTCAGGACTAAGATACATAATACCGAAATGTACTTTTAAGTATTCGCCAATTACAGAACCTTTCTGTCTGTACTCTTGTACCAAATGAAACTCCTGAATCTCATGAAACCAAGCTTGACAGAGATGAAATTTACAACCAAAAAGAATTTGATCTCTGCCAAAACATTCATATATAGCGTTATGAATGCTCAGTTCAAAATCTACTACGACTTCTTTAGGTTGAAAATGTAAGCCTACTTCTTCACATTTTTGTCTTAAAATTAAAAACAAATTTGAATATGTTTGACTTGATTTGTCCGGCAGCAAACAAAAAACAAGAGGTTCCTAATAGCCGTTTTTAAAACCATGAATGGTAAACATTTGGTAAAAAAAAGTTGAACAGTATTTAAAAGTCCCATCCATCAAAATACAATCCGAATTACATAAAAAATTAAGGTTCGAAAAACAGGAGAACACAATAATTTTAAATACCTGGTCTGCTGTTAATAGAAATTCCTCTTCTCGGTTCGTTCGTAATTGTAATTCACGAACACTATTAAATACTTCTTCCTGATTTTTAGGCAATAGTGTAAGTGCATCAACATCCTTCCCCTAAACCCCTAAATATCGATCAAAACAATCAAGATTTCTTCAAAATATTTAATTCACGAAAACTTTGAAACCTTTCAGAAATATACATAATTCTATGGGCCTCCGATTTTATCTATTATAAACCCTAATGACTCTAATAGGATTAAACTAAATGGTTGCGGCACAGTTCGAACATTTCAGTTATCCTCAAATTGATACAAGTCAGGTAAAATTTTATTTTGTGGCAGAGTTCGGATATGCCCGTTTATTCATAATATTTTTTATTCATATTACTCCTATATGTAGTGTTTGAGGAATTTTTCTCAGCAATTTTAAATGGCAAGTGGCCTACTGTAATCGACTTAATACGATTACACCTATTTACAGATTATTCGATTATTGAGAGGGATTTTCCAAACAACCCAGTTTTCTTAGAAACATTATCGGGAATAGGTACATTAAATCAGTACTTAGTATTAGTTCTTTGAGTAAAGTTTTATGAAGTTGTATGGTTGTCATAATATTGTAAACAGTTGGAATATATTCAAAACATGTGTTGAATGTTAATTGTGCAAGTACCAAACAATGTCGATAAGCCAAGGACCATCTAAACGACCAAAAACAGGTCCATTATCTTTAAATGAAAAAACTCTGATATTGAATTGTTATATATCATTGAAAAACAAGGATCCAAGTGCAAGTGTTGATGATATTGGGGAATTAACGGCTGCTATGTTGTGTGTTGCTAAATCAACAATTTATAGATTACTAAAAGAAAGCAAGAATGGAACTCTTCAACCCCCTAAAACTCCTTCAGGCCGAAAACCAATTGAGATCGATGAGTCATTAAAACAAAGACTAAGGCGTAAAGTCCATGGATTTTACTTACGAAAGGAAATTCCAACACTTGACAAAATTATGACATCAGTGCAAGAAGATACGGACTATCCAAAATTCTCCAGAATGACATTATGCAAACTTTTGAAAGATGTGGGTTTCAGATATACAAAACATAATAGAAAATCTCTCTTGATAGATAAACCGGAAATAGTCAATATGGAGAAGAGACTATTTAAGAAGCATTCGACATGCCAGAGAACAAAATTTGAAAATCTTCTACTTAGACGAAACATGGATAAATGCTGGATATACAGTTTCCAAATCTTGGCAAGATGAAAACATTAAAAGCGGAAGGCAGGCATTCGTGGAAGGTTTGTCGTTAGGTTTGCAGCCACCATCTGGAAAAGGAAAAAGACTTATCATTGTCCATGTTGGAAGTTCTGAAGGTTTTGTTGATGGTGGATTATTAACTTTTATTTCAAAACGCACGGGGGACTATCACGAAGATATGAATGGGGATGTCTTCGAGGAATGGTTTGTTCAAATGTTGGATCTGATTCCAAAAGGGGCTGTTATTGTTATGGACAACGCAAGTTACCATTCACGGTTACGAGAAGCATTGCCCACAAGTCGTTGGCGTAAAGCAGAGCTTTTGGAGTGGCTTATTTCGAAAAATATTAAGTTTTCAAAAGATCCACTAAGGAAAGAACTTTACAGAATTGCAAAAATGAACAAGAATAAATACAAAACCTACATTGTAGAAGAAATGGCTTCTTCTCGTGGTATATCAGTTCTTCGACTTCCCCCTTATCATTGTGAACTTAATCCCATAGAATTAATATGGGCTCAGGTAAAGGGGGAAGTTGGAAAAAAAATACTACTTTTAAAATAAACGATGTTGTGAAATTGTTTGAGAGTGCTGTAAGTCATGTGAGTAAGGAAAATTGGACAAACTGTATCGAGCATGTTATCAAAGTAGAGGCAAATATGTGGAAAATTGACAATATTTGTGATGATTTAATCGACCCTATTATTATTAATGTCAACAACGATTCTTCCTCTTCCGAGTCGGATATAGAATAAAATGTAAGTAATAAATGTATTCCAATAATTATTTCTTTTCATTTTTTATTATATTATAATTTAAAACGTATTTTTTCCCAAAATGCACACCACTGCATTGCGTTATTGCTTATCTGCTAATCCTTTAACAATGAATAAACCCTAAACTTTGCTACAACTGAAACAAATACGGGGTCGATCTACCTGGTTTTTAGATTTACGGAAGAAATGTAATTTAAAGTAAGAGATTTATCAAAAATTTCATGGTGCTCCCTGTAAAGGTTTTGCATACTTAATTAGGGTTTATTACTCCTCGTACTTTTTGTACATACTATAAAGTATTTCCACTGGCACTTATTATACAACACGTAGTAATTAATACTCCACGTTCACCACTGGCACATTGACCGACTTGTTTAACTTCTTTTGCCGATAATACTTTCTTCGGTTTCTGAACGGTCGTCGTGCCCGTTTCGTCCAAGTTGTAGATGCGAGGTCCATCAGAAAATGCTTCGGAGCGATCATATGCATTTTTAAGATTATCAAAGAATAACTTAACGTTATGCTCATTAAATGACGAAACTCTGGAAGGACTGCACCCTTCAGGCTGCCGAATACTTAACTGTTTACTATGTCTTTTTAGAAACCATTGTAACCAGTCAATGCCAGCCAATTTATTTCTTTCCCAACTCAACGGAATTTTCTTTTGGTTAATTTTTGCCATTCCAAACGCCAATTCTCGAGTACCTTTTGTAGTTTGTCCATAACACATTTTAGAGCATATGATTACATAATCCACAAGCGCTGTTTCTTCATTACCTGTAAAAATTAATCTATGTTTATATTGGCTTTTCATGGATATTTGCATGTTAGGGTCCGTCTTTTCTTTTACTATTCTAACATATCTCTGCAACGTCTGAAAGGATAAACCGTTCTCTTCTGCAGCTTTACGTAGAGACAGTTTTACGCCACCTTCCCCTATCAATACTTGTCGAACAGCTCTACTCATACATTCTTCTGAAAACAAACCTTTCTGGCTTTTCCTTTTGCAACCTCTGGACATCTACAAAAAATAATTCACCTGATACAGCCAGTTCCTTATGACAGTGTCTCAAGGTGGCCCTGAAAATGTGTCTCAATGTGGCCCATTTGCACGTGGTTAGTAGATGTACATACATATTTTTTTTATTTGCCATTTCATACATTATTAACATTATTAACTGTTCTAAAAAATGGTATAGAAAATTTACCTTTACTAGTTTTGTTCTTCTCTTGACGAACGAACGAAAATGTACGTCTTAAAAATTTCGATGAGATACACACCCACTGGTGGTCATAACTCTACTAAGACTAACGTAGGGTATTAGAAAATTATATTGGTAAACCGGCACGTAGTGTTAACTTATTACCTCGACCAACAGAGATCAACGCTATATCTAAACGGAAATATTTAATTGTCTCATGGTGGCCCATGTCTCATAGAGGCCCACCCTACCCTATTATTTATTTTCACCTCTACTCCCATTTTATCCTTAATAAAGTTCTTAACTTCTTATTTATAAGACTCCTCTCCTGTACATCTAGGCCTTGTATTACTATATTCTTCCTTTTTGTCATCTTCCAATTTTTCGATTTTTTCTTTTGCTTCCTTTATTTCTTTTTTGAGGTTATCTATTTCTTCCATCGCATGTTTGTTTATGTCTTTTATATTTTTTAGTTCTTCTTTCTGTTCTTTTCGCAGTTCCTCAATTTCTATTTGTAATAGCTCCATATTTTCTCTATGCTTTTTTGATCTTCTTTAATGTCCTTTATATCTTTTGTGAGGTTTATCATCATTTCCATCATCCTCTCTATCATGTCCTCATTTCTCTTTTCCTCTTTCTTTGGTGTTCTAAATGTTTTCTTGGATGTTTTAAATGATATATCTTCATCTTCAACTCTTTTTATTTTCATCAGTACTGTAATCATCGCTATCCATTGTATTTATTTTCTCAGCTCTCCACGTTAAATGAGTAACTCGGGTCAATCCCTCGGAAGTAACTTACCTCTTGGAGTACCCTGTGATTGTCTTGTAATTGTGCTATTTATTGGCGGCTTGGCAACACCGTATATTTCTTTGTCAAAGTTTCTGTATCGTTATTACTTTCCGTTATCTGCTTATCAGCTAACCTCTAATGAAACCACTATTATTTACCTCTGTTTTTTTAGTGTCCGGAGCTGTTTATTGCTTATATTTTCGCACTTACGTTGCGTATTTTGTTTTTAATTGCCTTCTTACCGTTATTTGTATTTACTTGTCACTACACGACTCGAAATTTCGGGTTTGATGTAGGTGAAAAATCAATCTTTATTTTTACAACGCAACGTTCACAGTAAATAATGAAGGTAAATTTTCATGTATGTAGTTATGTAGTTTACATAAGAAATAGGTGGAACTTTACTGTAAATAAAATGTAGATGATTATTGTACCCTAGATTATAAGCGAAATTACATTGTACATGTACTTTTCCAATATTTTTGTGGTTATACACACATTTTCAATTTTCCTTGAGATTACATAACATTTTTACGAAATATATGTGGACAATCCATCACTCTGAAAATATTTTATTTTATCTTGTGAATTTCAACGATTACTATGTGAATTTCAAAAATTGTTGTAAATGTACATGACACTTAGACGAATAATTCAGTGTAACTTTCTTTTTTATGTAGTTTTCAAGTAAAATCAGATTAGGCCTGTAATTTTACAATGTACATATAATTATACTTATATTTTTTAATAATCTTGTAACTTTACATATGATTTTGATGTAAAATTTGTGGAAAATCTGGAATGATGTGTATAAATCCTTTTAAAATCTAAATTTTAACAGTGAACATGCGACGTCAAAAATTTCATATTTGGCAAACTAAAAAACTAAGTTACTCTTAACATATTCTCAAAATAAATCAAGCGCCTAAAATGTTATTGTGTTCCAAATATTAGCCAACACTTTTTTGCCAGAGGTATGGCATTGCATTGCCCCTTAAAAAGTTTAAAATTTAATATAAACATCTACTTTACATAAACTAGTGAAATTAATTATCAAAAGTTGTAAAGAAATTGACTGTCTCGACCCTTACTTCGTGGAATATGCTCATATTAGTGTTTTTAAATGATACTCAAGGTCTCTAGTTAATTCCACAATATAATACAAGTTATTTTCAATAACTTGTATTATATTGTGGAATTAAGTAGAGACCTTGAGTTTCATTTAAAAACACTAAAAGTTGTAAACATTTATCCTTAAATACTGTGATTTTTACAAAATCCGTGTAATAGAATTACAACATTTAAGGAATTATACACATAATTAACCTAAAATCACATGATTTGCGTAATTATTACATTATATGTATGACACTATACCCCACGTGATTAGTTAAAACCAATGAGAGGCGATTTCTCTTACTGGCAAAACAGCCGCGTGTGTCTTTGTTAATTTATGTTTGCAGACGAGTTTCACGTGAATTGTTTTGTTTTGCAGGATAAATAATTTTTAGGTAAGTTCCTATTATTTTTCAAAAATGATGTTGGAGACATTTTAAATGTATGACCAATTTTAATGAACAAAAAAGCAATTTTATGGCATTTTCACAAACTGACCAACCATCATGATAGTGAAATCAGAAAAGTATGAAAATTCCAGAACCATTAGAAAATTCAGTCCATGAATCCTTATATATAATGAAGATACACTTTAAGGAATATATTTCTCACCTCTATAGGGATATTAAGGTAAACGAACATTACTATCACTATAATTATTTCGTAATATGAAAGCTGATTCCTATTTAAATAAAATAATATAACAATAGCTTAGTAATGCTGTAATTTCTCTTTTCAGGAAGATTCAAGAAATGATGTGAAAATTGATACTTTGTCACCTTGCATAATTAATATAGGTAAGTGAAGTAAAGCAATGTACAACTAAACAAATATTTGAAAAAAAAATTGTAAATTAAAGCTTCTTGAACAGCTGATATCCACCAACTATAACATTTTAGTCTTTATTTTTAAGTAGATGGTTAAAAAGTAACAATGGGGAAATCATTTTTTTTCAACTTTCAATATATTTTTAAATCTATTTCATATAGAAAAACTTAATTTTTAGAATCAATATACTATGGTAAAAAAATACTTAAATTCGAAATTTTTATTAATTTTTTACGGAAGAATGTATTCATTTTAGGAAAAAGAATTGATCTTTTTTCCTTCACAAAAAGTTTAGTTTATTGATTTAGATTTATTGAAATCAATTCTACAAAGAACATTTTAAAATACAAAGTATATTGGGTTATTTTATTCGAGATAGTGATCATACCACGTATGGCTTAAAAAATATATCATCCTAAATTTACGTTTTCTCTTGAAACTTGTAATG
Source organism: Galeruca laticollis (assembly GCA_963921935.1). Taxonomy (NCBI): domain Eukaryota; kingdom Metazoa; phylum Arthropoda; class Insecta; order Coleoptera; family Chrysomelidae; genus Galeruca; species Galeruca laticollis. The sequence continues at coordinate 223,945,167 of OY998177.1, read as the reverse complement.
ACCGAATATTGTTTCCCATTTATTTTGCTCTTGTAATTACACTGAACTCGTAACAAAAAATGTACAAGGTCTGGCGAAACTTCGCGTCATAGAATTGTATAGTAATAGTAATTTATAAATGTTTGCCATTACTTTCCATCTTTGTATTAAACTGTAGACGATACTAAAACAACTTTAAACTCACGTTGTAACTGAACTAAAGCTATGACAAATGTGCGACAAAGCTTCACTGGATCGATAAATGTGATATAATTTAACCTATAAATTGGTTTTTAGAAGGAAGCTACAAAATCTTTTTCGAAAAGGTACGAGTTATAGTTGATTCAAGTTTTCCAGAAGCACAAACACAGCAACTCAAAAATAAGTGATTGCTTTAATTAACTTAATAACCAAATCCTCATAACGATAACTAAGGAAATGTATTTTTTCAAAGAGTTTTAATATTTATTTTACTTTTTATACGTATTTATTTATTATAGTTAGGTATTTGTTGCTTGGTAGAGAATAATGAACTTTCTGCTTCTCTATACAGTTTGTACAAACTTACTATAGTTGATAATATTAGGGAGATATTCGATCAGATATAAAAAAATATCTAATATTGAATATGATTCTACATTTTTAAGAATTTCTTTTGTTCGCCAAATGCTGTGTAATGAATTGTATTTAGTCTCAAATATGTTTTTTCAAATTTTGATTTTTATTAAAATGTGCAAATATTAGAATAATAAAAGTAATAATATTAATTCATAATTTAAGTTTTTTATTTCATCCATATTAAAACTATCTAATCAATAATACATGTTTGTCACATTAGAAATTTCAACATTTCATTTGAAAACTTAATTAGGGCACACTGTATATACCTATGTTAATAATTAGATACTTAGAAGGCGCCGCTAGGTATTTGATTAATAATTTTATTTATGTATTAAACCAGATGAGTTTATTTTTTAAGTATTTAATAAATTGTGAATTTATATATTTTATTTCAATAAATTTTTTAAACGATAGACACTGTTTCCTATTACTTAATTTTAAAGATTTACCTTTTACAAGACAATTTGCTACACTTAAACTTTCTAATTTCAGAAGTCTAAGGAGAATGTAAGGTCGATTTATGTACCGTATTTGAATTAATAAATATTTGGAATATTTAATATTTTAATTTGAGTAATCACGGAATGTCAAAATTTTTAATTTTTTAACTGTTGTGGATGTGTGAATTTTGACAGAAGACAGTTAAAAAATTTAAAAATTCCACATTCCGGGATTATTCAAATTAAAATATTAAATATTTGAAATCTACGGTACATGAATCGACCTTCACATTATTTATGTAAAACAAAATTACAATAATACTATGAAATTCACACATTTTAGGTAAACTCACATCTCATCTGCACAGTTATAGGGGAAATTTACATCAACCATGTATTTTACGAAAATTTACATCTTTAGTGTATTACTAAAAATCTCTAGCTTTACATTTATACAGGAAATTTACATCAACCATGTAAAATAGAACCACATATATATCGTAAATTTCACACTAATTTAGGAAAGTTACCTTTTTTAATGTAACGGTAAAATTATTTAATTTTACAAATATATATATATATATATATATATATATATATATATATATATATATATATAAAAAATCTACATTAATCATATAAAATAAAATTACATAATTCCTGTGAATCTTTCATATAATTCCAGGAAAATCACATATTTAGTGTATCGCCATAAACATGACAATTTACAATAATTAAGATAATTTACACTTTTTCTGTATACTGTATACAGGGATGGCGTGAAGTTCACGCTACGAGTAAAATTCACTTGATTAATGTAATTATTTAATTACATGAAATATTTGCTTTTACAACAAAAATGTAAATTATGGGAAAAACATTATTTCTATTCAGAATCGTTTCACATTTATCCTGTGAATAACAAATCACAACAAAAATGTGACATTATATTATTACAAAGTTTAAGTATATTTACTTAAAATTGGTTGGTCACCAAAAAGCATGAACCAAAGTGTAAAATGTATTCAAGACTTTTTACTGTGTTGCTGATGCAGAAGGATACGTAGAAAATTATTTAAGGTACCAACTGTTTAATTTTCACATGTGGCAGTAAATTATTAATTCAAATCCTCTCAGAAATAGTTTTGTCCGCTACTGTCCTATTTTTCTTACAAAGTAACAGTACAAATATTTACTTTGGCAATATATTGCCTCTCAAGTAACGAGACGATGTATCTAGCAATTTAGAAAGATATCTTATTCTTATTTGTTTGTTGTTTACTCACAGATGAGTATATCTCTTGAAGAAGCGAAAAATCAGGTCAAAAGTGTTATTCGAGGTTTGAGGAAGGATTTTAAATCAGAAAACGACTTCCGTTATTTCCAAGATAAATATTTGAAATATTTCTTTTACGAGTTTATTACAAAATCAGTTTGTCGTTAACACAGGAATTTCAATTTTTGTTTTCACTCTATTGAAACAATGATAGTTATGTGAATGCGTCATCTACTGAGTGTAATACAAGAAAAGTTTGCAACGAAACATAAAGACCGACTTTATTATACGTTATGTTTTCAAATTGCTCTCTCTACGCCCCATGATTACTTTTGGAAGTATAAAGTCGACTTGAGCAGGAGAAAGTTGCCACTATCACAGCCGAACTGCAGCCATATAGAGCAGGGCTTCTTAAACTTTTGTAATTCACGACCCCATTTATGATTGCGAGTTTCTTGACGACCCCATACAAATATAAAAGAAAAATAAATTAATATTTTTTGATGATTTATTTATTAGGTAACAATATATATATACATATGAAAATATATAAGTTTAGAATTCGTTTTGAAACATACAAAAATTTAAAATTAAAAATTGCACAAAAAATTATAAAATTGTATTTATTATAGTTTCAAAAATAAAAGTGGATTCTGACCGTATTAATTCTCTCGAATATATTCAAGTAGTTGCGTGGTAAGTATTAAATTAAAGTATAAGTTAAAAATTTAATGAAATGGATGTGCCTGTTTTTTATTGCATAACAAATTAAATCTTGGTGGACGTAAGACCTCTTCAACATTTTTTAAGGCTGAACGATATTGGGATTTAATATGTGTTGAAGCTGAGAAAGTAACTTCGCATAAATATGTGGTGTTGAATGGCAGAAGGACATTTAACGCCATATCAGCGATAGTGGGAAATTAAGTTCTAGTTCCGATCCAGAATTCAGTCAAGGGCTTTTTTTGAAATTGTAGTTTTAAGTTTGAGTCACTCGAAAGCTCAGCAAATTCCTCTTGAGCTTTAAGTGGCAGGTGATCAATCTCACTTAAGCCAATCCAAAACGGCTTTTAAATCCAAACTACTTTTTGGAAATCAATATTTAATATAAAATATGTCCGGAACTGTATTTCTAGCGCTTTTAAGTGATCTACAATAGTTTTTGCAATAAAAGTTTTAAAATGAATTTTCTCGATTACAAAATTGTCGACACTGGAAAACATTTCGAACGAATTTTTTTCGACCCTACTTTTCCAAATGTTGATCTTTTTAATAAAACTTTCAATTTTATCATTTGAAGTAAATATATCGCAATTTTTTACTCGAAGAGACAAGTTAAGATCGTTTAACTTCGCAAAAATATCTGACAAATAACACAGCTTGGATAGCCATAAGTCATTTTGAAAAATAGCAGCAAGTTCACATGTTCGTTCGGTTAAAAATATTTCGATCTCGTCCTTCAATAACAATAATCTTCTTAAACTTTGACCTCTTGACAACCATCTTACTTCTGCATGTAATAACAAAGTTGTGTAGTTGGAATCCGTATCCTTACAGAGATTTGAAAATAAGCGACTGTTAAGGGCGTGGCTCTTAATAAAATTTATGATCTTAACAGCATCCTGAAGCACATCGTTCAATTCTGGTGCTAATTTTTTTGCTGCAAGAGCCTCTCGGTGAATAAGGCAGTGAGTAAAAGTTATTTGATCATAATAAGCAGCTTGAAAAAATGATTTAAAACCAATATTTTTTCCCGTCATCGCTCTTGCACCATCTGTGCATATTCCACAGCAATTTTTCCATTCTAAACCTTCTGCTTTTAAAAATTCGTCAACTTTACAATGTGTGTCTTTCCCTGTAGTATGGTCTTCCATAGGACGACAAAATAACAATTCTTCCTCCACGGTTTCTTTATAAACGTACCTGACATAATACTAACAACTGAGCCAATTTAGTAATATCAGTTGTTTCGTCCAACTGAATTGAAAATTTTGGGCTTTCTTCAATTCTTGTAATAAGTTGTATTAATTGATCCTTGTTAATATCAGAAATTCTATTCGAGACAGTGTCGTTCGACAAAGGAATTTTTCGAATATCATCGCCATATTTTCTTCCATGTAGTATTTCTACCATTTTAATAGCAGCAGGTAACACAAGATCTTCTGCAATGGTGAACGGCTTTTTATTTTTAGCAATACAGTATGAAACTTCATATGATGCTAGTAAATACTTTTCATTAACATTTATACATTTTTCAAAGTTTTTCTTTTCTTTATTTAAAGATTTACACAGTCTTTCAAAATTTTCTTTAGGTTTATTGACATACGAAACATGCTTTGATTCAAGATGTCTTTTTAATTTTGATGGTTTCATACTCTCCGAAGCCAATAATTCATTGCAGATCAAACAAAGTGGTTGTTCATCGCCCTTACAATTTTGAAATGTAAAGCCAAATTAATGAAAAGACTCATCATATTTTCTTTTTCGCACATTAGATGCCTCTTTTCCAATACTTTGTCCTGCCTGAGAAGAGTTTGTAGCATTATCATCTGCGTCATTACCATTTTTATTTAAGTTCAGCCATTTATCCATGGGCAAAAATTATTTTGATCCTAAAATACAATAAATATATAAAAATAACATATTGCTAATAATAATTGATTTATTAATTACCGAATAAAAAAAAGAAAAACTAAAATCTTGTTACGGGGGACACTGACAATTGACCACACTATAGAAGAGCGTCAATACTCCACTAATTAAATTGATTTATTACAAAAGACGTTTCCAGATTAAATCTTTTCTTCAACTTTAATTAAAACATTTGAAATAAAATAGCTATGTTGTCTTTCATTCTAATTTGGAAATATTTTTTATAATTAATGTTTATGAATATTTACTTGATGGTATTATTTTTTCCAAATAACAATTAAATAAAACTCCACCAAAAGAAAGTTAAGAATATGAAACCCTTTTTGGAGCAATAATTTAATACTATACACACCTGGTTGTTATGTCCTGCAGCCTACAGGAACAATTATGTAGTTGTAGATAATTATTATAAAAACTTGTGAAATATTTAAAACTATTTATTAGAAACACAATAATAAACTTAAAATCTTAAAACAAATCGTTAAATGGCTTAGCAACTTGTATTTTCTTAACACTACTACTTTCACTGATAAAAAAATAAATTCAATTAACTGGCTGATGGTAGATCCAACAATATACGAGTATGAATGGAAAATTTTTTTTAAACTGAGAAATTCGGAATAACATGCACTTCGTTCACAATCAAACAATGGCTAAATGAGAATAAAACGAAATGTTTATATAGTTTCTTCAGCAATAATACCTAGAAATTTTGTTGATAACATTTCTCAGGATCATTTCGGTTTTTGGAGATTGACAAAAATAAATTTATATTTTTTAATTATTCCAATAACATTTCATAATTCATAGTAAATGTTATTTAAGTTATTATAATACTCTTAATAGAAATGAAGGTACAAACAATCTTTCCGAACTAAAAGATTTTATGATATATTTATCTACGATAATTGTTATTTTATCTTTAAAACAATAATTTTACAAGTTAAAAAACATTTTCTGTTAAATTGTATTTTTACCTCTCGCGACCCCAGAATTTTGCTACGCGACCCCAAATGGGGTCGCGACCCATAGTTTAAGAAGCCCTGATATAGAGCAAATTGTATCTCATGATAATTATAGAGGTGAGCGAATGACATGTAAATTAGAGCTCTCCGTGAAATCACTGGATACAAATTGACTAAAAAAATATGAAATATGAAGTGGAACATCTTAAACAGAATTTACCGTTACCATATGATACCTGTTATTGATTCTATATCGGAATATTGTCGGCTATATTTCTAGAAAATGTTTGTTTTCAGAGTAGAGAGCGAATAAAGAGAGTTGAAACAATATCGAAATAGAGGCAAATATCACTTAGATTTTTTTATTCGAGGGCAATTTGAATGCAGCTGTGCGTCTATTTGTGTTCTAAAATCAATTTGTATATTCCGTACTCAAGACATGTAGATTGTCGACCAAGAAATTTTATATTAGGAGGGTGTGGGAATGGAATTTTTCTTTATTTTCCTAAGCTTACTTCGTACGAAGTAATCAAAAACTAGTCGTTTATATGAAGAGTTTGACAATAACAAAATTTTTTTCTTCCATATACTCATCGGTAAAAGCATCTTATAATTTAAATTGTACAGCAGAAAAAACTTTTCTTAATGATGTTTTCGTGATAAGTTCCATCACTGAATTGGATTTTGAAGCCGCAGTGAGAAAACTAAAACCAAAAAAGCAGCGCCGGCGTGTATGGGATACCACCTTATGTCCTTAAAGCGATTGGTTGTGCATCCACTGCTACATATATTTAATTTGATAATCTCTACTAATAATTTTCCAACAATGTGGAAGACTGCTTTAGTAACTCCTATTTTTGAATCTGGTAATAAAATGAATGTGGAAAACTATAGGCCTATATCAATAATGTGTGCAACATCCAAGTTGTTTGAGCAAATCATTTATTTAAGTTTATATCAATATGCTGAAAAGTACATTGTATCTCAGCAACACGGTTTCATGGCCAATAAATCTACCATCTCAAACTTATTTATTTTCACCAATTATGCATATGAAACTTTAGAATGTAAGTCCCAATTAGATACCGTGTATACAGATTTTCGTAAAGCATTCGACACGGTTGATCATGACGTGTTATTGACGAAGTTAAATAGGCTTGGATTATCCGACAAAGTGATTAAATTAATAAAGACTTATTTACAAAATAGATTTTTGATTGTAAAACATAATGGAAACATTTCTGGTAAATTTGAAGCCAATTCAGGGGTTCCCCAAGGCTCCAACTTGGGGCCTCTGTTATTTGTAATCTTTATTAACGATTTACTAACAGCTCTGAAATATTCAGAATGTCTCTTGTTCGCTGATGATCTAAAAATTTTCAAACGCATACAGACGGTTCGGGACTGTATATTGTTACACAGAGATTTAAATAGTGTTTTTGAATGGAGTTCTCTAAATAAATTATACTTTAATATGAAAAAATGTTTAACTCTATCTGTGACACGTTTGAAGGATCCTATTATTTTTGAATACCAAATGGATGGGGAAAATTTGGTGCGCTGTACAAAGGTAAGGGATTTAGGCATCACATATGATCACATGTTGTCTTTCACTGAACATATAAAAAATATAGCAAAGTCTGCGAATCGTCTGTTGGGTTTTGTAATAAGACAAACTTTCAATTTTACAAATATAGATACACTAAAAACTCCTTATTATACCCTAGTAAGATCAAAATTAGACTTTGGTGCTCAAATATGGTTTGGTGAGTATCAGACTACTTTATTCATGTTGGAGAAAATTCAAAATAAATTTTTAAGATACGTTTATTATAAAAAGCATTATACTCGCCCAGATTATAATGTAGTTAGGAGTGTTCACCTTAGAAACGAATTCAAAATATTATCTCTAGAAGACAGAAGAAAACTAGTAGCACTCATTTTTTTTATTTAAAATTGTTAATAATAAAATAAATTCACCTGAAATTCTATTTTTATTAAGGTTTAATGTTCCATCAAGAAGAACACGCACTGCGGTAATGTTCAATATTCTATTATTGCGGACTACCACCAGGGCCCCTCTTGTGACCATGTGCCGACTAGCAAATAATTTTAATACCCTTACGAACTTAGATTGGTCAGTCTCCCAAAATGTTTTTCGTGAGACAGTATTGAGACAAATTGTTAATTTATCGATATAAGCAGCTGTTTTCGTCTCATCACTGTCATTTATTTTGATTAGATGTGTTTCACATTCTCTGTCATGGGATTATTTTTTGGTAACTTAGGTTATAGCATAGATTTGAACTTACCTATGTTTGTTAATGTATTATATATGGATTTTTGTTTTGTTTTTATATTATCCTTGTAATTAGACCGCAAGGTCTGTTTGGATATAAATAAATAAATATTATAAGAGAACGTGGACATGAAAACTATTTATGTCGATTGATTGATTGTCAATTTGAATGATGTTCCCATTGCATACTCTCGCAAAGAGTAGAAACAGCATAAAAAATTAGTTAATAAAAATGCAGATGTGCTAAATATGCTAATTGACATCGCGTGTTTTCTTAACCAGCATGAACTTGGACTAAATATCCAATATAAATCAAGTTCATACGTTATTAAAAGCAATTATCGACACTTTATTGATCTAATAACCAATTTATATCTAATAACCAATTAATTATTACATTTTTTGTGTCATTATATATTTTTAATTACTGAATTGAATAAAATTTCCGTGTTATAAGGTTTGTTGAATATAGTACACAAAATTCGCTAATTGTTATAAATTAGTGTCTGCATGTACTTTAATGAACGGATTCGGAATATTAGAGAAAATTTGAAGTAGCAAATTACTGATTATTACCTATTATTCAAGTAAAGTAAATATAGCTATAATGTTTATCTCTTCTCAAACAAACTGCCTACATTTCATATAATATATAGATTCAAGACTTGCTTAGAGAAACGTCTTAATGCGCACTTACCACTTTTCTGCACCTACTCCATTGTATAAACGTCGTTATATATTTGCACCAAAAACGTTCAAATCAAAAACATTCAACTAAAGGTAGACGAACCAAGTCATTCATAAATCCATAGTAAACACGATCAATCGTTAGGTTTGGGGAGAAAGTAGTTTATTTCATTTATATAGGGTAATAAATTTAAATAAAAGCTGTACAATATTTTATTTATAGATAGATAGATTCAAATAAATTGCCGAGCAAAAAAACGTACAACCAAAAATTATGCTCAATTTCAAAGTTGATTTTCTCGCGAACCGATAAATCGATTTCGATATTTTTTTGAACTGTAGCTTTCTTCTTTCTTATTCACATTCTGATAATTCTATTGAGATTTCAATTTTAGGCTTATACAGGGCGCAAAAATAAAAATCGTTTTTTATGTTAAATTTGACACACCCTGTAAGGATAATTAGCAGCAACAATGGATGCATGATAAAATTATGTTATAGCCTCATACTTTCCAAACATTTTGTTTTTGAATTCCTCAGATATATCTAAGATCAAACAAAATATACAGTTTTATACCAAAATATGTGTTTCTTCAACGGACAGGACAAAATATGTCCACTGTTTGGAAGGGGATCTGCGAGGAGTTGAGGATGTGTTGCCTAACAATAAAGGAGATTCTAAAATGTATTATGAAACCATTCAAAACTCCATAATTAATGACTATAAGATGTCTTGCCCACTCAGGCGGACCTATCTTGATGGAGCCGCCACTCCGTGGTGGTGTCATGAAATTGATCAGCTCAGCGGGACGGCGAGGGAATATTTTAATAAGGCTAAAAGAACCAGACTCGAAGAGGATTGGAACTCGTACAATCTCACCTCAAAAAGTATAAAAAAGTCATTAGACAAAAACAAAGAGAAGCATGGAGAATATATTTCGAGGATATCGAAGATTCCCCCCAAGCAGCTAGACTTCAAAAAACCTTCTCGAAAGATCCTCACCGTCATAACAAAATGCTAACCAGAGAGGATGGCACAAAAACTGCCAACCTAAAAGAAAGCCTTCAAATATTAATGTCAACTCACTTCCCTGACTCCAGAACCACAAACACAGTAGCCTGGGAGGATGAGGAGAATCACTATCCGACGGACGATGACTGGCATATATCACGATAGATCGTTAACGCGGATAGACTGAGGTGCGCCATATCTGGCTTCTCCCCCTTTAAATCCCAAGGAACGAACGGCATTTATCCAGCCCTACATCAGTGGGGCCTGGATGACCTAATGCCGCACCTTTTAGGAATCCTCACATTCTCACTGGCGCTGAGGTATCTTCCAAAAGGTTGGAGAGAAGTTGAAGTTGTGCTCATATCAAAACCAGGAAGAATGGGCCATTGCATTCCAACAGCATATCGACCCATTAGCTTCACATCGTTTCCAATGAAGACCTTGGAGATGTTGTGCGAACGATACAGAGATGTAGTGATAACACAAAATCCACTGCATCCAAATCAACCGGCATACACTCCAGGTAACTGATTCGGCTCTTAATCTCGTGGCGGGCCGCATCGAGAGATCGTTGGAAAAAAAGGAGTCCACCCTGGGTGTATTCATAGACATAGAACGTGCATTCGATAGAACCACTTTTCCTAAAATAACAAACACACTTTCCAACAAGAATATCCCCCAAACCCTGAATGGCTGGATATATAATATGCCCTCAAACAGAGCAATAAAAATCAGTGTAGATGATGTAACCATCAGAGGTTTGGTTGTAAAAGGTTGCCCACAGGGAGGAGCACTCTCGCCACTATTGAGGTACATGGTCTTAGACTGCTTGGTCAGCAGCCTCAACGATAGCAACTTCTACACAATAGCATATGCAGAAAACCTAGTGATTCTACTAACAGGAAGATTCGAGGAGACACTCTGCGCTTTAAAGCAAGAGGCCCTCAATATCATAGCACAATGGTGCAAAGATCATTCACTGTCAATAAATCCAAAAAAAGCGGAGATGGATCTTTTCACGAAAAACAGGAAGCTTGTAAAACATCAAGCTCCAAAGCTCCTAGACACCAAACTTAATTTCTCTTCAGGGGTGAAATATTTAGGGGTCACCTTCGACAGTAAGTTAACGTGAAACTCTCACTTAGAAAGTACAGTTAAAAAAGCATATATTTCGTATAAACAGTGTCGTAGAACCGTCGGCCGCACCTGGGCAATGTCACCTAGGGTCGCTGCCCGGATCTACACTACCATCATCAGACCTATGCTAACGTACGGCCCGATTACCTGGGGAGCTAAAGCAAACCAGCTGCCAGTCGTCCGATAACTGCATCAAATTCAAAGAACAGCATGCCTCATCACAACAGGAGGCATGCGAACCACACCAACAAGAGATATGGAAGTAATTCTCGGTCTCACTCCCCTTGGCCTATACATCAAGGAGGTTGTTTTGATGACCATGACACGTCTACGCTCGGTATACAACCTGATGTAGGATCCGGTAAACTAAGACGTTACTCGTGGCATGAGATCCCACTGCTGCAGGCCAATACGGACTCGATTCCACCGCGATATGCCTTCCACAGGCCCTACAAAGTAATCTTTAAAAACAACGCAAAAGATCCATTGGAAGAAGGCGCAATCCGCATCTTCACAGATGGATCTAAAATCAATGTAGGCGCACAATCGCAGGAAATAAAATATACATCATTACGGACAGTAGGCAAACACTATTATTAGCCCTGAACATACCACGCATTACATCAGGGCCGCGATTCTTGAAAACCAGGGAGTAGAACAAATGAGAGAAAGTAGGCGTGTCCACGGACTTGGCAGGAAAACCGTATTCTTGAACCGAATGACAGTAGAACAGCGCTCCCCAGGGAGCAATTAATACATCTCTTAGGATTTGTGATAGAATGAGGCAGGGAACGGTCTTTTTTAGGTTATATTTTCCATTATGTTTATGTTTTGGGTGTATGGTTAAGATATTTTAGTCTATTTCCTTACTGGTTCTTCACTTGTTTGAATTCGATTGGATTGAGGAGTGTTTATTCGGTAAGGTATTTTGTTGTTTAAGATAAGAGAAACTGATAAGATAACTGAAATTTTTTGTCCTAGTTTCAGGTAAACTATCCTGTGATTTTGATTTGATCTGTTTGGCATTCGGTTATGTGCGTCTTCGATCACCCTTCACTGCAAGATTCAGTTTTTTTTAAATTAACCATGGATATGGCGAATGCTATAATATGGGACCAAATAAATGAGGATGTTGAGGATGCCGAAATACAAAACCAAATAGGTGTGGATGTGCTTCCCAAACAAAACCCTTTTGAGCTGTGTGATAGAAAATTCATGAAAATGTTTCGACTAACGAAAGCTCTAACAAGGCAACTGATTGATATTGTTCAACATCATGTACAAGTACCTTCAAGAGCATCGGCTCTCACTGTAGAGACGAAGGTAAGTCAAAACAAAATTCTTACTAGGAATGGAATAAATGAAAATTTCCTCCCTTATCTATTAGCTAAAACGTAGGGATATTGAGATACAGTTCAGTTTTCTTTATTTATATACAATAATAAATTGCATTAAACAATAATGAAGATAGCTTAAATCAAGTATGTCATTTCCAGGTTCTGACAACTTTGAGGTTTTTGGCTACTGGTAGTTACCAAGAAATAACGGGCTCGAACCATTTCATCGGAATAAGTCAAGCAAGTGTGAGCCGTTGTTTGAGAGAAATATGCAGTGTTTTGAACTCTCCTGAAATATTCAATCAATGGGTTCGCTTTCCAGGAAACATTGGAGAACTGGAGAATATAAGACAGAGGTAGTTTAATTCAGTTTAAAATGGAGTTAAAGTGAAACATTAATGAATTCAAGAATTTTTTTCAGTTTTTATGAGAAATATCAATTTCCTGGAATAGTTGGAATTATAGATTGTACACATGTGGCGATTGTATCACCCAATGTACATAATGAAGAACAGCCAGAGAGAGCCTACGTCAATAGAAAAAATTATCATTCTCTTAATGTTCAGTTGGTAATAATTTTTCTTTTCCCAGCTCAGATAATTTCAGAAATAATGATTCAACTATTTTTTTTTAGATATGTGACAGTACATTGAGGATATTGAATGTGAATGCTAGAGTTCCAGGTAGTACACATGATGCCTTCATTTGGTCCCAGTCTAGAGTTTCTGAGACATTGGAAAGAATTTATCGTCGAAATCCTGCTAATACTTTTTTCTTAATATTCGATTCAGGTAATAGTTACTCTTTACTATCGAGATTTTACCTTGATGCTGAAAACACATAATTTTTGCATTATGCAGGTTATCCCACAAGACCATGGATATTGACACCTATACCTGACCCAGAAACCGAAGAAGAAGAAAGATTCAATCAAAGATTCCGTAGTATTGGAAGTGGTATTTAACGCTGTAATGGTGTAATTAAAAATCGTTTTCGGTGCCTATTGAAACACCGTGTCCTGCACTATTCTCCATCTGTAGCAGCTACTATCGTAAATGCATGTGTGGTGTTACACAACATGTGTATAGAAGCCGGTGTACCTGAGCCTCAAGAAGAGGATGGAGATATTGCCATAATTGACTATGGCATATATGCACCAATCCCATTAGCTGGGGAGCAAATAAATAATGCAAGGGTCAATCGCGATTTGCTTGCAGCAAGAGAGTTGAGAATTAATATAAATAACAACCATTTCCTTGTTTGAATAATATATTATTGTGACATTGATGAAATATTTTTGAATTACATTAGAAGAGTAATTTTATTGTCTCATTTATTACCCAAAGCTAAATCCCACAAAATGTATTTATAGAATATTCGACAATATATGTTCAAGTATTTTTTATATCATCAGATGCTTTTTGTGTAATGAGATTATTGGCAACAAATAACATTTTCTGAATATTTTGCAGTCTATTATAAAAAATAAATCATAAATTCTGTTGACAAAAATCAAGAATATCAATAAACCATATAGTCAAAGATTCAAAGTAGACTACACTTTTGCCCATCAGTTTACTGGATGAAATGTATATTTTACTAAATATAATATGTTAACAAATATATCACACATGGATTGCTTGAAAAAATTCAGTCCAGGCTAATAAAATAATGTTTTTTTGCTGACTTGCTTTCAATTGTGTGCTAATTTGAGTATAAGGAATATCCCACAGTTGAGTTGCTCACTTCTTTCTGTTCCCAATTACCAGGTTGCCAAGTAGAAATCAGATAATAGGGGACAGAAAAAGGTGTACAGCTCAGGTGTGGCATATTCCTAGATTAGAATACAATTCGTTTGATGTCAGTGAAATTAAAAAAAAAACTATATTTCATCAGTCTGGACAGAATTGTTTCAGGTAACCCATGTGTGATATATTTGTCAACATATTATATTTAATGAAAAATACATTTCATCCGGTAAGCAGATGGGTGAAGGTCACTTCTACTTTGTATCTTAGACTAAAACTAGAACACTAATAACAATAAACCAAACTAGAAAACTCTCTGAAAACAATATATCAAACTGAAAAACTCTACAATAAATCAATATAGAAAACTCTATAATAATATTAATAAACCAAACACTTTGGAAGAACAATAAATATTTAAAATAGGAACTGAAAATATAAACAATACACTTGGGCACACCGGTACCTAATCAAGTTTTTGATATCCCTGAGGCAATCTTCCCTAAACTTTCTGCCATACTTTCAAAGGCAGATGCTACCCTATCTTCAAATATTTCTCTGTTTTTCAACTTTGTTTCCAACAGATATATTTTTTATCTTGATAACTTTTGTCATTTGAAAACTTCTGCTCATTGATGTCAATGAATCTTGAATTTGTTTTGAGAGATTCTGCCAATCTGCTTGTTTTGTTGATTCTCTTTCTCTTTTTTGTGGAAGTGGAGAATGTTTGACTGGAACACAATGGAGCAGTCTGACTGGAACATGGATCAGAATTTGTAGAATGTGTTGGGGCGTTTTCAACTTCATTGTCACAAGAGTATGTGTGATCGTAATTATTCTGATTCTGATCAGTGGTGACAATGTTGGTCTGCTCATTTTCTTTGTTTGCATTTTCATTACCTTCCTAAAATAACAGTTTCAATATCTCAATGTTCTATTATATTGAATTTATTAATTGTCAATAATTTTTTCAACAATCATTCAGCATTCTTATTTGAAATAAATAACAAAATATATTCAATGAGCATTTTAATTCTTTTTTTTGATATTTTACTTACATATAATATAGCATCATCATCCAAGAATGTAACAAGTGATTCCTGTATATTATCGTCACCTTTGATGGTAACCATAGGAATAATATTCAAAATTTTTTGATCCCAACTTGTTTCAAAATTTGGTGGTAATGGAGGGCCACCTCCAGTACCCCTTGCATGTTTCTTCTCTTTCACAAACCTCGTTTTGGTATTCTTTTTTATGTTAACCCATGTCTGAAACAAAAAAGATACTGAATTATCTTCTGTATTGGGGCCAGTGGCAAATATTTCTGAAATAATAAGTTCTGTAAATATTCAGCAGGTTCTCATATCTAGTCTAATTGATCATCATCAAATTGTACTGAATGATTTGTTTGATATGAGCCCAACATAAATAAATAAATTTAAATATCACATATTTATAACAAAAATAATCCTATACTATACTTCTAGGGTTATAATAAAACCATTGGATGAATGTTTTATTATAAATCGGGTAATCCATGTTTCTCTATTAAAAATTATATTATATACTATGTACTTACTTTCCTCCACTGTGTCCATTCTTTTGCTGGAGCATTCGGAACATTATTCAACATATATGTTAATTCAATCCAGTTTTTCTTCATGTTTTCTCTGGTATAATCAGCTGTTAACCGACCTATATACATTTCAGGCCTTTGTGTTATGTAATCGGTTAAAATCTCTTTTTGTTTATTATTGATGGGAAACGATCTTCTCTTAGCACTGTCCATTTTCAATTTGCCATAAAAATACTACAAGGTAAGGTACAAACACGGACTGAAAGTCCGTGGGTAAAAAATAAAACTAATATGTCTGTCAAAAATAGTAGTTTTTGATTGGTTAAAACCTTTGGCAACATTGCTCGTCGGTGAACTCTTATTCGGATACCTCCCTGACGGTCAAGAATACCGACTGATCGTTTTCAAACAGGGGAGTAGAAACAAATCGGGGATCGCTCCCTACGGAACGTTCTATTCTATCACAGTCAAGAATCGCGGCCCAGGCCTAGTACTAGAATGTCTCATGGCCTTAATCGAAGCCTGTAACAACAACACGGTCACTTTAGGCTGGATCAAGGGACATGAGAAATCGAAAGGAAACCGTAGTGCAGACTCGCTAGCCAGGAAGGCAGCCTCCCACAAACTCTTGGGACCTGGCACTTTCATTGGTCTATCGGCGTCAGCGACGGCTGACATATTAAAGGAACACTCCCTTAATAAGTTTAAGGGCAGATGGGACGACGCAGAAGGCTGCAGGCTTGCCAAGGAACTGCTACAGTATCCGGACAACAAAGTAACCAAAAAATACGTGACTATGAACAGGCAGAACTTACGATCAGCCACGGGTATTCTGGGTATTCTGACTGGTCAGTACCACCTACGAAATCCCCTCCACAGACTGGGTCTTTCTAACACTCAACTTTGTAGATGATGTGCACAAGAAGATGAGACTGTCGAACACATTCTTTGCGAATATCAGACACCCTCTCATTTTAGGTTCCATGTATTCGGCGAGCATAGGCTAACATACGCCAGTATGAGGGAACTTAATTCAGGCGAAGTTATCACCTGCTTCAAACAAGTAGGCTGGATGTCGAGATAGAAGGAATTTTGAACCTCAGAAGTATGCACAATAGGCAAGTTGTAGCCTAAGTGGTGTGGGGTCACCCACCCTTTCAAACTTTTACAGATTTAGATACTACAGAAAGTCATAGCGACACAAGTTTTACACAACATTTTTTATAATTCGCTTTTATTTGATTTTTTAATTCAAATAGAATTACATAATCCCTGTTTTTAAACTAGGAGGAGTAGTTTGAATTTAAGTTGGCAATTCTGTAGATTCCTGATTGGTCAGATAACGGATGGTTTTATTCAGTACTTTTGACATTTTAACATATTATTGCCGAATTTATTGTGAACAAACTTTCATTCAAGTAACCAGAGGATGATTATTTGCTTAAAAAGCAGCTTCTTCGTAAATGCTTCCCATCTATTTATATTATATCATGAACAGAATTATTTCTATAATGCATCTTCACATAGTTATATGGTGATTTATCCCAAAAATCGAACGTTATGTATAACTTTATATTGATCCTATACAACATAAAAATATTTAATTGACAAATCATTGACGAATAACGTTAGCGTACATTATTTTCAAAATATAATTTATTCAAACTTACGTTTGAAACCATTTAATATAATTTGCTAGCTAGATCAACGCTAAACCATTTTATTATTTGTTTCAAGGCTAAAGTCAAATTGTCAAATAAAAATACAATAACCATCTGTATGACACTGAAAATTACTAAAAAAGTGTTCAAATAGATTTCATTGTGAAACTATAAACAATGTTATATTGAGGTCTCTCTTTTATACACGAATAATAAAAAAATAATGTTAATCTTTAAAACTGTTAATTTTACATTAAAATAATATTTTGACAACACATTATTAAACTGAGATTAATACTAACAATAATTAACAATAAGTAGCAAAAAATGTACATAAGTAGTGAGTGCTTCCTTCTAATAACTGCTTCACATCGCCTGGACATACTCAATATTAAATTGGATTATGGTCAAGTCCATTCCAAAATCAGTAACTAATATCTGGATATCTTGCATGTTGACAGGAGAGGGTTGATGTTGTCTCAGTGCCCTAGCAATTATACCCCATTGGTGCTCTATAGGATTCAAATCGGGACAAAGAGACTTCATTGTGACACTGTAAACAATGTTATAATGAAATCAATTCTATACGCGAATTATAAAATAGTTATTGAAATTTTTAACTCGTTTTGTAGTACGAGTGAAGTTTGTGAGTTGCGCAAATGAAGAGTACTACAGAAAGTCATTGTGACACAAGTTTTACACAACATTTTTTATAATTCGCATTTATTTGATTTTTCAATTCAAATAGAATCACATAATCCCTGTTTTCAAACTAGGAGGAGTAGTTTGAATTTAAGTTGGCAATTCTCTATATTCCTGATTGGTCAGATCACAGATGGTTTTATTCAGCACTTTTGACATATTATGATGGAATAATTGTGTAAATTGTAAACAAACTTTCATTTAAGCAAATTGAGGATAATTATTTATTTAGAAACAAGCTTCTTCGTATATGCTTGCAATCTATTTATATATTATATCAGGAACCGAATTGTTTCTATAATACACCTTCACATAAATATCTGGTAATTTATCCCAAAAATCGAACTTTATGTGTACCTATATATTGATACTATACAATATAAAAATAAACAATTGACAAATCATTGCTGAATAAACATTAGCGCAATTTATTAATATTTTTAATATAATGTTTATTCAAATTTACCTTTAAACCATTTAATATAATAATTTGCTAGCTAGAAAAACGGTAGACCATTCTATAATTTATTTCAAGATTAAAGTCAAATGTCAAATAAAAAAAAATATAACATACAATAACCAACTGTATGACACAAAAAATTACTAAAAGAGTGTTCAAAAGACTTAACTGTGACACTGCAAACAATGTTATAATGAAGTCTCTTTTATACGCGAATTATACAAAATTTATAGTATTATAATTTACCACCACACTAAAGTGTATCAATTTTAATAGATCATCTAATAAATCTATTAACGTTGATTAACTTCATCTTAGTTAAAATATATTTCTTGAGATCGAGCACCCGGTACATTAATATGCATATATGCAATATGCAATTGCACCCAAAACAAATCCAGCAAAAATTAAATTGTATCCACTACCAGCGGCATTCCCATTCTACTAGCCGTGCATTTCCCATTCACCGCTACGAAAACAAAACAAAAACATTGGACTGCGGTCACGTGACCGCGCACAGCCTCCTGAGACACCGCGAAGACAGAAGGCGAAAGTGCTCACGTGCACGCGGTACAAGATGCACGCTACTTTAGCAGCGTTCTCCGCTCTTCTTATTATCGTTCACGTGACGGCGGGAACCTACCCCAATTGGAACGAAAGTGATAGTAGGGTTCAGAATGATTTTCCGGCGCAAAGAAATAACAGTTCAACGCATAGACATCTGGGGGTGCATAAACATGGTAATAGGGCGATTAATAAAAATGGAAACGGGGTTTATGGTAACAGCAATGGAGGACAAAGGGTGAAAGGGGGTGTGAAGGGTAGTGAGATAGAAAAAATGGTGGTAGATTCCAGCACTGGGATACAGTATAACCCGTATGCTAAACATCATCCAGGGTAAGTTTTTAATAATTAATATGAATGTTTGTTCCATAAGTTTTTGGTGTAGAAATTTTATAAAATTATGGTACCATTTCTTTTACTTTGGAAAAATATCTCGCGTGTATTTTTGTTCGAAACGAGCTTTTAAAAATAGTTTTGGTACACCCTATACATAACAATCAACGTTTTAGGAGGTTATTGACTTCGTGTTACAAATTTCTAAGGGTTTACTCCGTTTTTGTTAATTTGAGACATTCGTTGCCTTTTTGTGTGAATTTCTCCTAATAATTTACATGGCAGTTGTAAATTATACAGAGTGAGATAAAAAACAAAGAAACGGGTGGAAAGTTATAATGTTACTGACATAAATCACTTGAGGTCGAATATGTGACAGAGAGCGTTACTATTTATAATAACATAATGTCTCATTTGTAAAAAGGTACCATTAGACCATATGATTTTTCATTTGACTTTACATTTGATTTTAACAAATCGGATTAAACCGTCACTTTGTATTCTTTAACACCGTTCGATTCTCAATTTGATTTGGCCGTCTTATTTTACATTTGACAAATCATTCGAGTTTTGCAATATAGAACCGTATCAACTTCGGTTAGATTTTTCATCTGAGTCTTGCGATTAATAAGTGCATTGTGCATTATTTGTTGTTGATTACATTCTTATAGGATACGGGCAAAAAGAGGATTTTTTGTTTCAATAATTGTTTATCTTTCAATATTTTTAAAGTTTTTCTTAGTTAATATTTTTATTTAATTAGTTTAGTTTTAAGTTCAGTTTACATTTACGGTTTTTATTTCAATAAAAAACTTTTAAAATTATAAGCATATTTATTGATATAAAAAAATTAAAGATACAAATTATGCTCCTTTACCAATAAAATGATTGGTGAAAACATTTCTTATATTAATAGCTTCTACTGCTTTAAATCAAACTTACTATTTCTAGTTAATTCCACAATATATTGAAAAGATTTTAAAAATTCGAAGATAATTGACAATTGTTTCGATATTAAATATCATCGTCGGACTGACAGAAGTTATTTTCATTTGAAGCCTATCTGATGTTTAATAATTATTTTGGCTAGACCAGGAAGTGACCTACCTAGTGATTGACATAATATATGGTAGTAGAAAAACGCAGAAGGAGATGTGATGTTACAAATATTAAAGCATAGATATTATTAGCCCTATTGAGATATCCTGGGTATCTTTTTTCCAATTAAGATCAGTATAACTGTGCTATGATATAGAAAACCAGGAAAACTATTTCTGCTGATCTTTACAATTATCACTTAAGAAGACAGTTTAAAAGTGGAGAACTCCCCACATTTACCTGTTAATTGGTAACTTGATATTGTGGGTTTCTTAAATGTCTTCTAATTTCTAACTCTTCAAGGAAATCCAGTTCTGGTTTCTTACAACAAATGTGTAGTACTTCTAGTTCTGTGTTAGGTGTCAATGAATGTTTGGTGTCAAGTAGATGTTTTGGGTAGTGGGACTTATCTGGTTGTTTTAATATATATGCCCGTAAATGTTCACTGTATATGATCTCAAAATTTCTAAGGGTTTGACCCATATTTACATCAATACATTCTGGACGTTTAAGTTTATATATACCAGACTTCTTTAATGGGGATTTTTTTGTTTTCACATTTTACAATTTTGTACTCACATTATTTTCTGTTTTGAAATCAATTGTTGTATTTGTAGTTGAAGATATTATTCTTGAAACATTATTAGAAACATTACCCACATATGTGATGGTTTTATAATTTTTTATTTCGTTAGTTTGTTCAGGAAATTTTAGTTTTAAAGCCACTTTTTCCTCTTTTTTTTAAATAATTTATTTATCTTTTGTAATGGATAACCGTTGGATGTTACTATTTGTTTGAATGTATTGATTTCCCTAATAAAATTACATTTTTCATAGGAACAGAAAAAGCTCTATGTATCATTGAATTATATGCTGCCAATTTATGTGACATGGGATGATTGGAGTTATATGGAATAGTTACATCAGTGTGTGTGGGTTTTCTGTATATTGAATAATCAAGTACATTATTAACTCTTTTAATTCTTAAATCAAGAAAATTGATTTAGTTATTTTCTTCAACTTCTAATGTAAATTTAATTTTTGGGTGTAAATTATTAATATGGTTGAAAAATACATCTAATTGTCGTCCACTACCCATAAAACAAGCTAATATGTCATCTACGTATCTATACCAAAATAAGACATTTTTTGGAATATTACTGTCAAAGATTTTTCTTTCTAAATTGTCCAAAAAAATGTTTGCCCAATTTGGTGATATAGGGCGGGCTTCCCATTGGTAAACCTTCATTTTGAATATATATCTTATTGTCAAAAGTGAAATAATTTTGATTAATACATACATTAAATAGATAAGTATATCCGATATTATTCCTGGATTAATATTTTTATCTTCTAGTAATTTTCGTGCAAGTACTAGACATTCTTTAGGAGGAATTTTAGTGAATATATTTGTAACATCAGATGAAATTAATTTAGAGTTTTCTTGCAATTTGAATGCTTTTAATTTTTTGATTAGTTCGATTGAATTTTAAATTGAGTATTTAGATGTATATGCGTAACTGTTAAGTATATTGTTAAGTTTTTTGCGAATACATTATTAGGAGTATTAACATAAGAAACTACAGGTCTAATTGGTTTCGTTATTTTATGTCATTTAACGCTTCCATATATTTGTGGAGAATGAGGGTTTTTATAAACGATGGACTTCTTTTCGTAATCACTTAAAAGATAATGTGAATTATTCATGATATTTCTTACATTAGTAGAGAACTTTTTTGTTGGGTCTGCTCTAGAAACTTGTATATCGCTAGATTCTATAAAGATATATATCTTTGAATTATAATCATTAGTTGTCAGATTTTGTAACTGTTATGTTATTATTTTCTACTTTTTTTTGATTCAATCTAAAAATATATTGTCATTTGAATTCTATGTTTTATGTGTTCAAGTTTCTGTAGTTTTTATTCCTGTTTCTTAAACTTCTTGTGCTTCATCGTGCTGACACTTTCTCTGATTTTGTCATCTGAACAGTCAAATTCTACTGGATGCAGTTGGGACGTGAGTTCAGAATGTACAACTTTTATGTAGTTGTCTAAGGAGTCTCCTATTTTAAACCATTTTTTACACTCTTCTCTAAGCCATACTCGTTGAGCACATTTTATAGCTTTTTGTGCTTGCGGTGTTTTAGAATGGCATTTTATATTTATATAATTTTGTATTACCTTTTTTCTAAGGCATTCTTGGTTAAACCAAAATGTTTTGTGATGCTTTGTAACGTTTTTTTAGTAACTTCTGGAACAGTCGGGTCAAATATTCTCTTGATGATGTTTTAATGATATTAACTGTGTCGACCCTTACTTCGTGAATCTACTCATTTTACTGTTTTAAATGAAACTTACTGTTAGCAGCAGATATAGTTTTCCTGGTTCTCTATATCATCTTAATTGATTTTAAAACACTTCACAATATTAATCCATTGTCGATCCATAATTTTATCAAATGTAAGGAAAGCCATTCAATCTGGTCGAAGTGAACTGTCAGAGCGCATGACCACTCGGTGTGGATGTGTCTAATGATTTTCAATTAATCATACTGGGGTAGTTTGATAAATTTAATAAGAAATGACACGTAGGGTATTATAAAGCTTCAATTAATTATGATTAATATTGGGTAGTGAAAGTAATATGTTGGTATTTAAATAAAATCTGGAAATTAATAATGGAAATTTTAACTCTTATCTTCACTATAGTAATAAAATTAAATTTGTTTATTCAATCAAGTGAAAAAGTGTTTTTTTTTAAATACCATAAATTTATATAAAGGGAACCGCACCTATGAGAGGTAATAGTCAAGAACCCCTTATAAAATAAGTTTGCTAGTCGGACATTGAATAAATTAATAAATTGAGAGTTATATAAGGGGTTTCTTAAAATCATAACTAATGAAAATTGAAAACCAAAATCATTAGAAATAAATCAATCATAAAAAGTAAGGAGATTTCAATATATACCGATAAACCACCTAAAACGAGGTACCTATATCCAAACTCTGAGTGTGGTAGCTAAAACTTTTACTGTACCCATCACCCCAAGTCAACTGACAGAATTCTATCGTGATTGGTGAACGCGTTTCCGCCATTTGAGAATTTACATTTTGTACTGTATATATAGAGTGACTTTTCATGGTTTGATTTATTACATACCGTAGATAGTTTGTATTGGACTTTTTCAGTGGGGTGGTTTTTGTGGAGGTTTACTTACGTCACTCGGCAGCTGCCGTTGCCTGTTGTTATAATTAAGATATATAAGAATATTCTAGAAAATCTTACATTATGGGCTAGTATTAAAAATAGATATAATGCAATTATATATTTTTGGAAAGCCTACTTCATGTCTAATGAATATAGATAATAATATAAAGAGTGTTCCAATTAAAAAAAAATGTTTGGATAGTTTTTTCATTTAAAAAAATATTTGCTTCATAACAAAAAACAAAAAGTATTAGAAAAAAGCCTAACTATGGTACTGGATGCTACGAAAAAAAAGCTATCAGAACAAGTTTTAACTTCTTCGATAAGTTTAAAGATAATCAGATAAGAGGGCTGCCTGAAAAGTAATACTTATCAATTCCACCCTGTATCTTGTTTGCGCCATTTTTAATTTCATAAAAAAGTAGCATAATATCTCGAAAACCGCAATCTTCTATTTTTAAAGTTAAGGGAGATGCCCCACAAAAATGCCCAAAATGGGATACACTGTACAAGCCAAAAGAATAAAAGACGTTTTTGAATGGGAATGGAAGTAAACTTATTGGGAATCGGACCTCACAAAAATCAAACTTTATTAGACTTTGAACTGATTCCTTACTGTTTCACTGTTGCTCCCTATAATTGAGCTCATGTTGTATTTCTTGCATAGATATAGAAATGTTTCTTACGATGCTTATAGATTATAAAGATTTTCTGCTATTTGAAAATTAATTTTATTTTCAGCATATACTTCAAAAAACACATAGATCAAGCTTTATATGTCGACTGAAAGCCTTGGCAAAAAGTAGGAAAGTCTATAAAGCCATAAAAGAATATTCAGTTACATAATTTGAAAAAGTAGAAATCTCGTTTATCGCATGTTCATCTTTAAACTTATACTCACAAGAATTCTCACGATTCCATTAAATTATGTTAGTTATTAGAAATATACCTAGTATCCGTAATCTAATCATGTTACTAATGAAAATTTCCTCATTCTAACAGTTATTTACATTTATATCTTTAAAACCGGTACGACCCAGTGACCAATAACAACGGTATTAATTAAGGTTATTGTGGAGTTCAATATGTGTTCATATTTTTGTTTTAAACTACGCATGGTTCCTGAATTAGTAATTTTAACAATATTGTCAGATGTGTGAATGTTTTCCAAGGGCTCTTTATATAGCCCCAGCAAATATTATCATATTATTTTCATTTAAATGAGTTGAATCAGCACAAAAATAAGTTGACGAGCCAATGAAAATGCCCCAAACAAAAAGTGAGATGCGGAAAAACAATAGAGCTATTGACCCTTCAATCGTTTTAAATGAAATTTTAAGCAATATCAGAATAAATGGTTTTGTAAATGGGAAAGGTAAAACTATACTTCAAATGAGCAAATACATGTAAAACCAAATGAGGTGCTTAAAAGATATGTCAGTGGATAGTCCTTGTCGTAAGTCCAAAGCTTACAAGAGCATTAAGACATTTCTTATCTGACTCAGTTGTTGAGATATTAGGTTCCATGCTTGTCGTCTAAAAGTGTCGAATTAGATCTGTTTCATAATATGTATGCGATTCCATTCGGTTCGCTCCTCAGCAAAGTTGAAACCATTCTATGATTTATGTAAAGCAAGTATTGGACCTCTGATTGCGAGGAAAATTTTCAGTCAAGTCTAGGATAACATCAGCTAGTGTTTTAACTCATTATAACCACCATCGTTCAATGTACGTAACTTGTGATGCTAGCAGTTATAGAGTAGCGTGTGTCTTGAGTCATAATTGATAATGTAGAAAAATAGGCAATGTTCGCGTCAAGTAGTTTAATACGTTCACTGTCCTACGACTCACATCAGTCGTAAGTTCATTTGCCTATAAGTCCTGCGAACCATATGTGGGTCGTGAACATATGCTCTGTTATAGTATGATATTAAAAAGGACGTTTCAGTAAATTTTTGTGTTCTTTAAGGGGACTCCGAAGGAAAATAGTCTACATTTTGGTGAAAAAAGAGTTCATTCTGACAAAAAACAAATGGGATACAGCCTTTCAAAAATTGGTTCACAAAATAAAGAAAACATTCTTATAAACGCAACAAATGGTGTATATGTAAATATGTATAAAAATAAAAAGAATCAACAGATGTGAAAAATCAATGATTTTCTGCCGAACAAGGAATACAATATGCTTGGTTGTACTGCCGTCAAAAAGTTGAGACTTTCTTAGTTTAATTACAACCTTCTTTTGATGTCAGAGTATTTCTCAACTTAGTATAACACCGATGACAGCGCTTTCTATATATTTTGTCTACATCATTTATAGGTAGCTCCTCTAGCTTGTGAATTCCTTCCTCATTTTCTTTTTTTTGCTTTTTCCTTCCTTCCTTCCTTCCTTCCTTCTAGCCGTTTTCTATCCGTTGGATATGGGCCTCTCTCAATGTTCTCCAGGTTTCCCTGTGTTGTGCAACCTGATACCAATTTATACCTGTTGTGCGTTTTATATCGTCGTACCAACGCTGTTGAGATCTTCCAACGCTTCTCCTCTTGCTCCAAGGTCTCCATCTAGTCACTTTACTGCTCCAGTTGTTGTTGTTTCTAGCAATATGCCCAGCCCAGTTCCATTTGAGTGAGGTTATTCTCCTTTCGATGTCTTCGATTTTTGACGTTCTCCTGATCCATTCGTTAGTTTTTCGGTCTTTCAGTGTTACTCCAACTATATTTCTCTCTTTTGCTCTTTGATGTGTTTTGAGCTTGTTCAAGTTCTTTTTTGTCAAGACCCAAGTTTCCGATGCATATGTAGACACTGGCAGGACACATGTATTGTATACTTTTGCTTTTAGTTTCATTGGTAGATTTGACTGAAATACCTGTTTTAGTTTGCTATATGCTGCCCATCCTAACCGTATTCCCCTATTGAGCTCTGTATTCTGGCATTCCTTACTAATTGTTATTTCTTGGCCTAGATAAATGTACGACGCTACTTTTTCGATTAACTGGTTCTCAATGGTTAGTGTATTGGTAATTGTATCTTCGTTTGTCATGAATTTGGTTTTATTTATGTTTATCTCTAGTCCAACCTTGTTTGCTTCATGGTATAGTTCCTGAATCATGCTTATCAGTTCTGCCTCGGTTTGAGCGAATATGACGTTGTCATCTGCAAATTTCAAGTTGTTCAGTTTTTCGCCTGCTATGTGTCTTCCCAGTGTAAATTTCGAAATACATCTTCGAGAACAAGCCTGAATAATTTTGGTGATATTACGTCCCCTTGTCTCACTCCCCTTCCAGTCTTTATCTCATTTGTATCTGTTTACATCCTGATCTCCATTCTAGAGTTGATGTAGATGTGGCTTATGATGTCGATGTATCTTTGATCGATTATGGCTTTTCTCATTGCTCGGATTACCGCCCAGGATTCCACCGTGTCGAAGGCCTTCCTAAAGTCAACAAATGCCATCCATGTTGTGATGTTGTACTCCGTGGCTTTCTCTATTAATACTCTGATTGTGTGTATGTGTTCTATTGTACTCATATGTTTCCTAAAGCCAGCTCATCTTTCGATAAATATGCCTCAAATTTATTTTCTAATCTATTGGTAATTATTTTCATGAATAGCTTATAGATCTGTGAGAGAAGACTTATTGGTCGGTAACTTTCAAGACTGGCCGGATCTCCCTTTTTATAAATAAGGATAACTATGGAGGTATCCCAGTCTGTTGGAACGGTTCCTTCATTCAGGCATTTGTTAAAAAGCGATTTTAGTTGTTCCATTAGAATTTTTCCTCCTTCCTTCAGCATCTCTCGCAGTATACCATCATCTCCTGCTGCTTTTCCGTATTTGGTTTGTCGCAGTGCTCTATTGATTTCCTCGATCTCGATTTCTGGAAGGTCTTCGGATCCAACATTCATTATTCTTCTCTTTTCCTCGCTTTCTGCCTCCTTTTGTCTCGTGTGTGAGCTGTATAGTTTTGTGTAGAATTCCTCGGTAACCCTCATGATTTCTTGTCTATGAACGACTATATTTCCCTCCTCATCGGATAGCTTTTGGATCTCTTTCTTGTAGCTGTTTTCTTTATGGAAAATATTCAGTCCCCTATTACGTTCAATGATATTTTCTATTTGTTTCTCTTGGTATTCCCTGATGTCTTGTTTTGCCGATTTTCTGGCCGTTTTGTTTATCCCCTTGTATTCTACAGTTTGACGTTTCCCTTTTCTGATGAGTTCTCTTCTTCTTTCTAGGAGTTCTTTTATTTTTGGGGAGAGCTTGTCTTGTTTCTTCGGTTTTGGTTTCATGCATTTTTCTGTCGTGTCTTCTATTATTTCTGTTAGAAGCTTATTAATTTTATTTATGTTTTCGTTGGGGTGCGCTGTTTCATTTGTAAACTTTTCCAGTCCCCTATTCCGTTCAATAATATTTTCTATTTGTTTCTCTTGGTATTCCCTGATGTCTTGTTTTGCCGATTTTCTGGCCATTTTGTTTATCTCCTTGTATTCTACAGTTTGACTTTTCCCTTTTCTGATGAGTTCTCTTCTTCTTTCTAGGAGTTCTTTTATTTTTGGGGAGAGCTTGTCTTGTTTCTTCTGTTTTGGTTTCATGCATTTTTCTGCCGTGTCTTTTATTATTTCTGTTAAAAGCCTATTAATTTTATTTATGTTTTCGTTGGGGTGCGCTGTTTCATTTGTAAACTTTTCCATTAGCTCAGTATTATATCTCGCCTTTTGATCTCTTAAGGTGGTTATGTCGAAGTTTTGTTGCTTGCTCTTGAATTTTTTGGCCCTTTCTAGTTTTCCATTTATTGTTACTTTACAACGGACCATTCTATGGTCACTACCCGTTTTGAACGTTCAGTACATCGACATTGGATATGATGTGTTTATGATGAGTCAGAATATAGCCTATTTTCATTAATTTTGAGAAGGCTGCGAATAAGAGATTCTCTAATTTTTAATATGGATATCTGATCTAGCAGTATTGACATCAAGGGTCCCGCAAATAATTTCAATTGCCAATTTTTGAAACCAGAGATATCTACCCCCTGTTTTCCATTGTTATAATCTAATGTAGCTGATGGTTTGATTTTATCTTCCCCATTTCTTTTTTCTCCATAGAGTTGCATTTGATCATCATGGCACGTAGAAAGTATATGGACATCACGTTGATCATGCCACTTGAAGAAAGAAATCGAATTATTTTGTTTGGCAATTATCTGGTCTTTTTTTCAGTTTGTAGTTGACTACATCCCTTGGTAGGCCTATCCTATTTTTCCTCACAGTACTTAATAAATTCGTTTTCCTTTCGTACATTTATTTAGCAAGTTGAATACTCGTATAATAATTGTCAGTTATAACCAATCTTCCAGCATTTAACAAGGGCTCAACCAATTCAATAACTGTACTATCAGGAAGATCTAATCCTCGGCGTTTTTCATTTTGTCCGTTATATATTTTTAGGTCCCAAGTGTATCCAAATGGAGAGAGCACTATTTGAAAACTTTCGTACTTTATCTATGGGCTTTAGGATTGTATTGCCGAAATTTCAGGCGATCTCTGAAAGGAACCACAGACTCGTCAACAACAACTGTATCGCCAAGAGAATGCACATTTTTCATATTATTACTAACAAGATCCAGCAAAAAGTGCAATCTTTGAAAAGCGGTTCTCTGATGGTATCGTTTTGACTTCGGAATACCAACATTTCAATAATAATATAAAACGGTTATACTGTGGAAAAGTTCATAGTAAAACAAGGGGTCCTTTTCCAGTAACATTCTATGGTAGGAAAGTTTATAAGTCCCAAAAGCAGAATCATACCGGAAGCCAACAAAAAATTATCCAAATAACAAAACTGGCATAATTATTCAAAAATGAGTATGAAAATAAAGGTTTCAATTACTTACCATGAAATGTTCATTTTGATTGTCACTATCATTATCCGTTTCCTCATTATAACTTGAACCATCATCTTCACTATTACTATAGTAAGTAGGGTATGCCACGCTGTCGTCTGAATTTAAATCACTGACAGAACTGATTTCGGATAAATTTTCCGTGATATCTACCAACTCTGTTTCGGTTAGTTTACGTTTTTCTCCAGACATAGTTGTATTATTATTTAAAAAAACGCTCAAATGAATAAATAAACACTTCTTGTTTCAATGCTCGTGAAAAACGAACTAGCAAAAAATGATATACAGAAGATTATGCTGATTTTGAGGTGTAGCCGAATTGTGAAAATTTTATTCCACGGCCCGCATATGGGTCGTAGGACACAGATCGTAAATCAAAACTACCACAACGTCCTACAATTCACATATGATGCATGTAAATTTGAATGTGGACGCGTAATAGTTTGTGGAAGATACCATTAGGACAGGGAACATGTTAACATATTTCGAACAAAAATACAGTAATTTGCACTAAAAAAGTTTCATATATATTTATATGGCCGTAGTGTTTTAGTTACGGATCATCAGCCGTTACAGTTAATTTTTGGGAAAAATAAGGGCATTTCGATATCTGCGGCTGCTAGAATAACTCGATGGGCAATTACTTTGGTACTTTTATAAATAATGGCGATGGGTTATTTCGCCTACCCTGTAAAGATAAAACTGAAATTCCAAATTTTTTGTATTCATTCAATCCAGTCGAACATATTCCATTAAACTATAGAGATATTGTGAGAGAAGTGAATATTTATTAAGTTCTTGTGAAGGTTGAAGAATTTATTGTATCTGGTTGGCCAACATTTGATTAGGAAGGAAGTATTGAACCATATTTTAAAAAACGTAACGAATTGCATTTTACTAAGTAGTACCGAAGTCGCTTCAAAATTGAGTTTTGATATTGTTTCATGAACAACATAATGGAATTGTATCTTGTAAAATGCTTCTTCGCTCTTATTGCTGGTGACCTAATATGACATCAGACATTGAAAAATGTAACACTTGTGAGATTTGTCAACAATGTCAAAATTTCACAAACTCCTCAATTTTATGGCCTTAGGCACAATTTTAATAGGGTTCACATTGACTTCTTTTTGAAGCATATTTTTTTTTATATTAGTTGATCACAAGTCAAGGTGGATTGAATTTAATATCTAAAGTTACCAACATATCTGAAAATATCTCTAAGTTAAAAGATATTTTTTCGGTAGAGCTGGTTTCAGACAATGGTCCTCCTCTCAATTCCAATGAATTTGTTTCATTTTATCAAGCTCAGAATATTGAGGCAGTGGAGAGAAGTATGCAAATTGTAAAAAAGGGGTAGGAAAAATGCTTAATTTTAACAAAAACAGGAAACTACTTAAGAAAAATTTGAATAACTTACAGAATTTCCTATTCACTTATAGAAACACCCCCTATAATGCAACAAGAA
Source organism: Galeruca laticollis (assembly GCA_963921935.1). Classification (NCBI taxonomy): domain Eukaryota; kingdom Metazoa; phylum Arthropoda; class Insecta; order Coleoptera; family Chrysomelidae; genus Galeruca; species Galeruca laticollis. The sequence continues at coordinate 223,914,038 of OY998177.1, read as the reverse complement.
TTTCACCGGCTGCAAGTGTTTTTAAGATTAGATCTAGAACGAGGTTTGACCTACTCAAACCCTCTTGCCATCATTTTAAGGGATACAAGTCTACAGAAACGGGTGCTAATAACATCAATCTCAGAAAAAATAGTTTATTTAAACTTCGTAATCAGTGAAAGTGCGGAGGCAAAAGAAGTTGTTCCTAGTGGATCAGAGAATGCTTTTGTCACGGGAGCTCAGCCACCTTTATCTTTACTTTTGTCGGTAGCTGCGTTACTTGAATCACCGCAATTAAAAGCATATAATGTACTGGAAAGTGAAGCTGAAGAAAAGAAGGACACATGTTTTGATACAGTTCCCATACCTCTAAAACCTTCTAGTCTAGCTTCAGCTTTCAATCGTATGCAAGCTCTTCCAGGAAGATATATAAATTCGCCAGTAAAACTATATCTTTAAAAAAATTGGAGGGAAGTTAGATATTAAGTAGATAGAGTTGGCAACCCTAGCGGTGGGGGACTGTCAGACGTCAGAGCAGGGACGTCGGCTGTCCTAGTTTTCGGGTTGTTGTTGTGAACTTAAGTATAGTCATAAATGAAGTAGCTGTATAATAACATGCCTTTCTTTCATTTCAACAACTTCGTCACACATACACAGCTTTCAAAAGGTCTATATTACGTTTTGTTCCTTCCGTGTCTATTCATGCATGCATTGTGGTAATTTGTGGTGTAATAATCATGGAGAGAAGGCAAGTTATTGCCAAGTTTTTAGAAGAATAAAAAAACGAAGGAGAAATACAAGAATTCTTTGGGTGCACTCTCTAATCACGGCAAGAATTTGGAGTATTCTATACAATGTTCCCGAAGCTACATAGTTTATAAATACTTTAGGATGTCAACTAAATAATTTGATGAATTACACGTGAAGTCAATGGGACGTTCAACGCCAAAGGCCGATAAAGATGGCTATAACTTTAAGACCAAAAACAACCGTGTTTGTGTAAACGTTTGAATTGGCTTCTGTTCCCCAGACACGCTTTTAGACCTCATAAAAACCTTATGAAACCTATTAGTGTCGAGAGAGTATTCGGTGCTGTACTGTTTCTATTAGGTGCCGAACAGAGACCGAAGCACTGGTTCACACTTTTTCGGTAGCGACCGAGAAACTACTGAAAACAAACTGAATGGAACCGCATACGAATGAAACATGCTTTACTCTTACTAGAAATATTGAGGCTATTCAGACGATTTTTTATGTATTTTGTTCATTCATATTCGTACGTATCACAATCGAAACCAAACCGCAACGCAACTGCATTGAAATCGGACCATTACCGGAACAAAGCCGAACTGAAAGGTGACTGAAATTAAACCAAAATCCATTAGCCAATAAACAAAATCGTGGATTTCATTTTTGTTTTGTTTTTCAAATGTATATGTACTTTAATAAGATTAGTTAATAGTGCAGTTAAAGGGTTAGAATTAGATAGAATTCGTATTATTTGATATAGTTAAAATGGAGATAGTTATAGCTACAGGAAGCTGAACGAATAGTTTATACAATGAAAGTCAATTACAGAGATTATAAAAGAAATGTATGAAGACAAGCCTTTAAAATTGAGTCATTAAGTTAAGGAACGTGGTTGTTGAAAAGGGAGTCTTGATATGTTTTTGAAAGACCGGAGAAAAATAATTTTGAAAAGAAAAAAATATATTTAAATATATTTGTATCCAGGGAATATAACGAATAATAACTTAATATAAAACATTACATGATAATTGAGATAGTTAAATAAACATCACGAAAAGTCTCTGAAAAGAACATCACAAGAAAGAATTGTTATGTTTCTTGTTTAGCGGAAATCTGAGCTTTACGGACGTTTATATCTACGTCGCTGTTTTGTTTTTCGATAACGTCCACTGTACTAGCTATTTGTAGAATTTGTTGAAATATTATGTCTACCAATCAAATATCAATATGTTATTCCTTCAAAACTATAGACTCTATTTATAACCGCAAACTAAGAAAAACATAACCTAATTAAACTGACAGCCTTACTACTTCAACTGAATTTCCATGGCCTCTCGTAATGCCAAAACAAAGTGAACATATATCAATCTATGATGCTTTTAGATTTTCTATCCTTCTCTAACAAAGTGATTTTCTGTTTCACAGCGGATGGTTTCCAAACAAGTTTCCATTTCTTTGGTCTTATTTACAAAAATCAATATTTATAAAGGTTCATATTAAAACGTTCAATTGATTCACAAATCAACAACTTTATTCTGTTTCAAGTCGTTAATTACAACATTTTACTACTTCCATCGACAATTGTGGCATTTTTAAAACATTCAATGTTGACCTAACTGTGTCAATAATAGGTTTAGAATCAAAATGTGTCGTAATGTTCTAAACACATATATTTCTGGAAACATTAGTTAAACGTTACAGAAAATAGCTGAGAGAGAGAGCGACAGTTTCCGATTTAAATAAACTGTTTCAAAATAATCCGATAGTAAATAGTTATTTAGTATGGAATTAAATTGTATATGGGGATAATTCAATGGTCAATGGAAAACTAGAAATTAGTTATTTACATGACACTTTCGAATTTTTTTTCGAAAAACCGAAAAATAAAACCTTCACCATTTCCACAAAAATTCAAATTTCTGGTTATCCCTAAAGGAGTTTCTTTTCTTTAGCATAAGTGATGACCTCAAAAATTTTGACGGGTTTAGAATGCTTATTTTTGAAAGAAAGTATGATTTAAAAAAGTCGATATTTTCAAAATTTGCGTGAATTTGATTTTCTTTTGAACATAACTTCAAAAATATTGGATATTCGTAAAAGATAGAGTACGCAATTTGAGTTCTTTTTATAACAAAGATTTTGGTTTTGTTTTATTTATATAGGATCAAAAATAACCGAGATAGAGACTTTTACTGCGAGAACCATATAACCGGGACCCTTCATCTCTTAATAAATGAGGGCTGCAAAAAATCTTATTTAAACGATCTTATAGCTCTTGAAAGTACCTTCCAAATGGTTTTTGGCTGAATCTGATATCTTAAAAATTAACGGAGCTATTGTAAAAAAACCAATTATGTTATTTTGGAAAAAAATTTGGAGCAGAGATTTGGTATGCATATATTATAGGAAAACGTGTCAATAGGTACATGCTAACTAAATACACATGTAAGGGTGTGTATGTGTGTTTTTAAGATAAAGATAGTGAATGGAACGGTGAACATCTGCTCGTAAACGTGATGGGGCTTTCTAGAATGATTTTTGTATTTAGATTTAGATTTTAACGAGGTTACAGTGCACTGAAACCAAAGGTTTATTGTGCCCCCTCCCCTATCAGAGCTGTTCTCGCTACTACTACAGCTCGCCTTCCAGTTCCAAGGTTCTAATGAACTCTAGTATTTGAGACGGCTTCAACGAGGTTAGGCCCTCACTCTTACAAGTTTCTTGTCCGAAGCATTTCTTGCGTTGGCTTGCAATGGCGAGGCATTCCAGAACTAGGTGATCCGGAGTTTCATCCTCCTCCCCACAGAATCTACACTCGTCAATCTCTGCTAGACCTATTCTCATTAAGTGCTTTCTAAGGCGGCAGTGTCCTGTAAGAAAGCCCGTGAGAAGATATAGCTTATCTTTACTGAGGTCCAAATATTTTTTGGATATAGCAGTGTCAAAGTTCCCCAGGAACTTTTTGGAATGTTCCAACCCGGGAAGGTACCGCCAGAGTGCTTCTCTTTCGGTTTCCTCTTTCTTTCGAAACTCTCTCTTGTAGGAGCATTTTGCTACACCACAGAAAGGCTCCGGGCATTTGTGCTCCTTTCCTGGCAAGTGTATTGGTCTCTTCATTTCCCGTGATTCCCGAGTGGCCAGGAACACAGACTAAAGACACCTTGTATTCTTGCCTAATTCATCAAGTTTTCTTCGGCACTCCCATGCCAACTTTGAGTCAATGACATGGGAGCTCAATGCTTTGATAGCTGCTTGACTATCAGAATGGATCGATATTCCTGGTAGTTTCTTTCTAGGTTCAATTCCACGCATCTTTCGATCGCAAGTATTTCTGCCTGAAAAACGCTCGGGAAGGAGCCAAACGATAAGGAGTATCTGGTCCCAGGCCCAAATACTCCAGCGCCTGCTTCGATGGTGGTTTTTGAACCATCCGTACACCATCTAATGGTATTTTCTTTGAGAGTTTGGGTGGTGTATTCCCTTTCCCAGTCTCTCCTCGTATTTAAGATCGTGGTGAAATTCTTTTCGATGCTTACTTTCCTGATCATTTCACCACTGGGAAGATTCGCTAATGAGATGTATCTTGGTAGAGAGGACCAAGATCCCTGATTTTTAGTACTCTCATTGCCTGTAGATATTCTAAGAATTGCCTAAGAATTGCTTCTTGGGCAGATCTTTCTATCACCAGATGTAGAGGGGTGAGATCTGTAATGATCTCAAGTGCCCTAGTTGGACACGTTCTCATAGCTCCAGTGATGTACACACAGGCAAGCCTTTGAACTTTGTCGAGAGTCTTCCTCGTGCTGTACTGACTTGCTTTTGTGTGCCAAACTATTGCCCCCTACGTAATTGCTGGTCTCACAATCATGGCGTACATCCATCGCAGTATTTTTGGGTTACAGCCCCACCTCTTACCAGCTAGATTTCTGCACGCCATCAAAGCTCTTATTGCTTTACTAGCAGTTATTTCAACATGCTTATTCCATAGAAGCTTACTGTCTAGCGTTATCCCTAGATATTTAAACTCTGATTTCCATTATATGATTTCCCCGTTTAATGAAGCTGGAAGTGTTCTTTTCCGGGTAAATGGATTTACTATGGTCTTGCTTGACAGATGGGTCTAAAAGATCGGGGATCAGTCCCATCTTTTTCCCTATTTTTGGTATGAAGGTTACCCTTGCCCTTCCCCATTTTCTAGGTATTAGACCCACTGCTAGACTGCTTCTTGTAATCTTCAGCAGGTGAGGAAGAATCTCCTCTATCCCTTGCTATAGGAGTGCTGGAAATATTCCATCCACTCCTGGTGATTTATATGGTTGAAAGGTACTTATTGCCCATTTCAACCATTGTCTGGTAAATATTTTCTTAGCACCGTCCCAATCTTCCTTGCGGGATTTTTAGGTTTCAAAATGATGTGTGTCTATTGAATAATTCAGTATATGTCCAAAAGTGGACCAAAATACACGTGGTATTTTTTAGTAGTTCTCTTAAAAATTATTGTTTTTGCACATCCAGATATGGCTTGGGAACAAAGACATTCGTCCAGTGGACTGGGAAGGTGTCAAGCTGGAGAATCTTTGTTTCCAAACAAAAACCCTCATCCACCTGCTCCATAAGAACTATTAAAAATGATTTTTTGCGGTTGCAAAAAAGGTTACGGTGCTTCTTGTGGGTGTCGTAGGCTAGGGCTATTTTGTAATTCAGCATGCGGATCATGGAGCGGTAATAATTGCCAAAATAGCCGTTCAACAAATGAAGAAGTTGGTGAAGAGAGCTGTGATGGGCAATAATAAAAAATGTATTTATTTATTAATTAAATAAAAGATGAATGAACGTTTCATATATTCTAATACATTTTTCTCTTAATTAATAAATTTAATTTTCATGTCAAAAAATATGTCACGAGTCAAAAAATATTAAAAAATTATTTCCAACTTTAAACTATGCTTTTCCATCAAGGTTTTAAACATTAAGGTTTTAAATGCAACTTACTGTTTATAGTTAACTCCACAGTATATTGAAAAATGTTAAAAACTCTAAAAAATTGAAAATTGTTCCGATATTACCTAAATATCATCGTCAGAATGACAGAAGTTACATTTCATTTGATGCCTACCTGATGTTCAATTATTTTTGGCTAGCCCAAGAAGTGACCTATCTTGTGATTGACTTAATATATGTGTATAGAAAAAAGAAGATATGATATTACAAATATTAGAGCTTAGATATTATTAGCCCTATGGGGATATCCTGGATATCATGTTTCCCAATTAAGATCAGTATAACTGTGCAATGATATAGAAAACCAGGAAAACAATTTCTGCTGATCTTTACAATTATCACTTGAGAAGACAGTTTATTAGTGGAGAACTCCCTAGATTTAACTGTTCATTGACAACTTCATATTGTGGGTTTCTTAAATGTCTTCTAATTTCCAATTCTTCAAGGGAATCCAGTTCTTGTTTCTTATCACAAATATGTAGTACTTCTAGTTCTGTGTTAGGTGTCAATGAATTATTGGTGTCAAGTAGAGGTCTGGCATAGTGGGGTTTATCTGGTTGTTTCAATATGTATGCTCGTAAGTGTTCACTGTATTGTATTTAAAAATTTATAAGGGTCTGACCCATATAGACAGCATCACATTCTGGACATTTAAGTTTATATATACCAGATTTCTATGATGGTGATATTTTTGTTTTTACATTTAACAATGTTGTACTTATGTTACTTTTTGTTTTAAAAGAAATCGTTGTATTTGTTGCTAAAGATATTATCTTTGAAATATTATTAGAAATATTTCCTGCATATGTAATGGTTTCATAGGTTTTTATTTCTTTAGTTTGTTTGGGAAATATTAGTTGTAATGCCAGTTTTTTCCTCTTTTTTACTAACTAGTTTCTTTATCACATGTAATGGGTTGGATGTTGCTATTTGTTTGATTGTGTTAATCTCTCTATCAAAATTACATTTGTTCATAGGAACTGAAAATGCACTATGTATCATTGAATAATATGCCGCTAGTTTATGGGACATGGGATGATTGGAACTGTATGGAATAGTCACATCAGTGTGTGTTAGTTTTCGGTGAATCGAACAATCAAGTACATTATTAACTCTTTGAATTTTTAAATCAAGATAATTGATTGAACTACTTTCTTCAACTTCTAATGTAGATTTAATTTGGGATGTAAATTATTAATATGGTTGAAAAATATATCTAAGTGTCGTTCACTACCCATAAAACAAGCTAATATGTCATCTACATATCTATACCAAAATAAAACATTTTGTGAAATATTACTTTCAAAGATTTTTCTTTCTAAGCTGTCCATAAAAATGTTTGCCAAAATTGGCGATATAGGGCTTCCCATTGGTAAACCTTCATTTTGAATATATATCTTATTGTCAAAAGTGAAATAATTTTGATTAATACATACATCAAATAAATCAAGTATATTTGATATTATTCCTGGATTAATATTTTTAGGAATGGTATCACAGATGTTTAAATCAAAAGACATACCACAGCTAAAATAAGAATGTACCAAACAATAATAAGACCGTCCAGTTACCTACGCTTGTGAAACCTGGACAATGAACAAAAAAGAGCAGAATCAACTAGAGATATGGGAACGTAAAATGCTCCGATAGATTTATGGTGGAATAAAAGAAAATGGAATATACAGAAGAAGAACAAACAGAGAATTATCAGATTTGTATAATCACCCAAGTATGACCCATATAATTAAAGCACAGAGAGCGAGATGGTTAGGACATATAGGTAGAATGGCAGATGATAGATGGGTAAAACGAGTGCTGAAAGGGGGGAAGGTGGTAAAAAGAGAAGAGGAAGACCAAGGAAGGAATGGTTGGAGGAGGTTAGGAGAGACCTGAGATCAGTGGGAGTAAGGGACTGGCAAAACGAGGCGAGGAATAGAGAAAAATGGAGAGAGAGAGTGAAAGATCTCGAAGCCGAGGGCTAGATGGGCCTGTAGTGCTGATATATATATATATATATATATATATATATATATATATATATATATATATATATATCTTCTAGTAACTTTCTTACACAAGTATTAGACATTCTTTGGAAGAAATTTTAGTGAACATATTGGTAACATCAAATGAAATAAGCTTAGAGCTATCTTGCAAGTTAAATGCTTTTAATTTTTTGATCAGTTCCATTGAATTTCTGATTGAATATTTAGATGTATATTCGTAACTATTAAGTGTATTGTTAAGTTTCTTTGCCAATATATTATTAGGAGTATTAACATAAGAAACTACAGGTCTATTTGGTTTCGTTATTTTATATAATTTAACGGTTCCATATAATTGTGGAGAATGAGGATTCTTATTTATGTGGGACCTCTTTTCGTAATCACTAAAAGAAAATTTATATGCTCTTTCATCACTCTTTGCACAAAGGATAGTTTGTAGTCGTAGTTTGAAGAGTGTGAATTGAATAATATTCATAAAGTTTGAAATATATTAATAAAATTCATCTTAACTATTACAAAAGATTCTAACTAATTAAAGCTGATAAAAAAATTATTCGATTATTATTATGACAAGTGGAAGTTTTTAAGGGTGAAAAATTTCGCAATAAATAAATATTTTAATACTCAGTAAATAAGATTACACTCAAGTAATGTCCTATTTAATAGGTTAATGTATTTAAAACCAATTTTAACAGTGATTCTGCAACAAGGGGGTAGTTTTTAAGGGTTGAAATTTCACTGTCAACCAAAAATTATATCATAAGTATCAAACAGACTGTTTATGTAATGTGAATATGCGATTTTAAAACTCAGAAATACAAAAAATTATTTTTTCAAGATTTAAGGGGTAGTTGCTAAAAGGGTTGAAAAATTAATTAAAATCGTAAATCAGGCGTATAAATATCGAAAAACATTTATTTTATCTAAGTAAACACAATTACTTAAGCCAGAATGGTTAAATCTCATTTTTAACAAAAGGGGAGCATTTCACTCCTAAAACGCAAAAAGCGCAAGATGAGCATATGTCACTTTTGAAGTAGAGGGTAAAACATACTGAATCCAAATCTATGGGGGTTCAACGAGATCGGACATTGTAGCTGACTTTTGCCCTCATTGACTGTACTAAAATGTATATAGATAGGATTAATTAGCACGTCATAATACATCCGTTTATATTTTTGACCCTTTTTAAATTTACGTTTGCCTATAAAACTTTATTTGTTTATACTGGATCTGCACACTAGTAGCGGTTCTAATATAGAACTGCCCCTATTCAGTGTTTAGATTTCAAATTATTTTGCACAGATGTACTAAATTGCGTGTGGTCTCTGTGGTGACCACAGCAAATTTGCAAAATGTGTTATTTAACCCATATGAGAAGAAGAAGTAGAAGAAGTTCTTTTCATGAAAAAATTAATTAATTAAATTACTTAAATACGTAGTAAACAATTACATTTTCAATATTGTTTAAAACCAAAACTTTTCCAAGAATTCTAGGCCTTGGAAACCTCACTAATTGGTTCTGAATACATTTTATAAGTTCGACAGTTAAAAATACACAATAAGGTGTACATCACTCGTTATCTCTTTTGTATGAACTAAATCCATTAAAAAACACATACATTCGACATAAGATTAAGTATCGGACATATGTATAAAATATTAACATCAGATACAAAGGTTTGCTTATAGTGCCTAAATTTAGAACGGAAGTTTACATATGGCCTTTTATATAGAAAATGTTCAATCGCCACAACTTTACAACAGTAAATTCGAAAATATATCCAGTTCATTGTTAAATGATCGTTATTTAATGATCTAAATGTATTGTGATAAACTGATTGCTGCCTTATTCTTATGACATTCTACTGTGAATGCTGTTAAAATGTTATACACGGTGCTCCTAAAGTTTGATAAATATGTATATTACAGTTTGTTAGTTCTCAGCGTAAAGTGCTTCACTGTGACAATAGGATTCGCAAGAAGAAAATGCATTAAAAGAAGGATTCTTCGAGGAAACCGATTTTGCAGTAGCAATAAAAAATTATTAAAAATTAAAACAACGGAAAAATTAAATAAAAATATATAGTACCTAACATCATTAGGTTCGAAAAAAAGAGGTTACCTGGAAAGTTTTCAGGGAGATTTGAAAATATATAATGTTATACATTTTGATGTGCCCCTTCCGATTGTCCCTTGCTGAAGAACTTTAGTAGGAAAGCTACGGGGTACACACACATCTATGAAGCTTGGAGGGCCAATGATTTGGCAGGAGCCTAAGAATCATGTTGACAATTCTTACTTTTCCTTAACAAATATTCTGTGATTTTCTAGTAAAAGCAAGCAAAAAATAGTGTATCCAAATATCCCCTCAGCCATTACACATGTATGTACCTCATGACGTTTCTAGCATACCTATTCCTAAGCCTCCAGAGAAATATGATAAACCAGATAATTATGAGGACACAGAAGAGCCAGAAGCCGGTCCAAGTTTTGAAGAAGTCGTTTTCATATGTAGAAGCAGCAAACACCAACATTTTATATCTCAGGATGAGCTCCATGATCTAGTTCATGATTTAGATATTCTCAAAACAAAGGCATAACTACTTGGATCTCGTTTGCAGCAGTGCGAGACAAAGTTTGGTGCGTGTGCGGCTACTCTCTAAGTTGTTGTAAACAATTTTTTGGTTTGGAGCCAGTTGATAGTGTTTTGGAACCTTTTTCGTAAAAATGTAGTGACTATCAAGGTACGTACCAATGTAGTTTATTATTAGTTTGCAAAACTAGCAGTACTATAGAGTGTTTCGATGGGCCGGTTTGTGCTTCCACGTGTGTGTGAGGTTAGAAATAAGGCTATGTTTGCCGTGAGTCACAGTTGCTTGAATTGTACCGGTACTGTTTGGGAGTCCATTAAATTCCATGTTCCATATGTGTCATTTTTGTGTATGAATAATGTTAGATTGCTGTGATTAGTTTGTTTTTTAAATACTTAAATAAAATAGCGGACTTGTTTGTAACACAATTTTTGTGTTTCAGAATGGCAAAAATGAATAAAGTATGGTGCGTGGAATGAAGAGGATATGGATAGAGCTCTAACTGCTTGTAGGAACGGAGATATGGGTTTCAATCAGTGCTCTAGACAGTACGGAGTTCCAAAACCGCCCCTTACGCATCATTTAGACAGTAATAATGTAAAGGCCAATGAAAGTACCAAAGCAATGGGGCGTCACCCTACATTAGCTCCCGATGTAGAGCAACAGCTTGTAGACCATCTAAAGAAACTACAAGCGAGATAGGCGTAAGCACCGTACAAAAAAAATGTTAGAAGGTGTAAATACAACTGTTGTGTGCTGTGCAAGTGCTGTAGGCAGGTATGTTCCACCCCTGATTACTTTCAAAATAATGAGGATGTGTAATGAATTTGATGATTTGATGGTTGGAACTCCTCCTGGAAGTTAAGTTGATGTGTCAGAGAGCGGATGGATACATTCAGATCTTTTTGTTAAGTGGCTTCGTCTCTTCATTGATATTGTAAAGCCAAATTAAGAGAGAAAAGTTTTTCTCGTTCTTGGAATGGGTAGAATGGTCTTGTTGATGGCCATTCTACCCATTCCAAGAACTTAGAAGCATTGGTAATCGCTCGAGACGCTGGAGTAATTATACTTCAGTTACCAGGACACACAACGCATCGACTGCAACCATTAGACAGGTAATTTTTCAAGCCTTTCAAAGGTTACTTCACCCAAGCGGTAGAAAAATAGCTGCGAACAAACCTTGGCTTAAGAGTCACTCAATACCAGATTTCACAATTAGTGACTGAAGCATATGGCAAGGCTGCGACGATTGAGAATTCGTGTAATGGATTGAAGTGTAGTGTAGTTGACTCCTCCATGTTTAAAGAGTCAGACTTTTTGCCAGCAGAATGTCTCAACACAACTTTAGATCAGAATCAAGAAGACAGTGAATGTTTAGATCAAGAGAAAACTTACAAGGGTGAAAATAAGCCTCTTGGTGTTGAAGTAACCTCACTTAACAGGTCAACAAGTTTAACTTAAAATCTGAATGTTCCGATTGGAAGAATCTCTCCACTTCCAAAACTCGCCAAAAAAAGAACTGTATCTAAACTTGGATCCAGTTCAAAAGTGCAAAAAGAAGTTATATTAACCAGTAGCACCTACAAAAATGAAATTCAACTAGCTCAGGAGCAGAAACTGGCTAAAGAAAGGGTTAAAGAGCTCCAGATGAAAATTAGGTCTTTATCTGAAAAAATGAAAGTGACAAAATCCAGTCAAGATGTAGCAGATTTGTCACATATTCTAACCAAGAAGTCCACCGCCAAGACCTCGATATGAAAAAATAACCACAGGAGGCTGTCGTTTTAAAGACAGATCTCAATATAGCAATACTAAAACAAGGAAATCGAACCTTAAGAGTGGTTTCGCTCGAATTGCGGGGAAAATTCATTCGAGAACATGATGTAGTGCTTGCTTTGCAGTAAATGGGTACACGAATGTTGTGCTGGCTCAAAGGCAAAAACAATAAGTTTGTTTGCTCAAATTGTAGTTCTTAAAACAAACGCCGACCTGGAGAAACTCTTCAGCTTCCAAAAAGATGACAAATAAAGTACTGTATCTTGAAGTATAAGAAAATACTGTATTAAACAAAAAGTTTCTTCAATCATTCTTGCCGGTTTATTCATTGATTCATTTTATTTTCAACTTTAACCAAGGTGGTACAATTTAGGAAGTGGGAGGTACGATTTAGGCAACTGGTTTCCTAAATCGTACAGATTGCATCACTTTACAAAAAGTGTTTTACCTTGCACAAAGTATAACCGTATTAGTGACTAAAATTTAGATTTACTTGTCTAAATAACCAATACTTCTTAAAGTGATGGTACTTTTGCTCAGGTTTTTCACATAAGGTAAAAAAAAAAATGTAAAAAGTGGTACGATTTAGACAACCTTGTGGTGGTTACTTAGTAAGGGTCCCTCGTATACTCGACGTTTACCATAAAGGCATATTATTATGGAGGAAACCACTTACCTAGCAACCTGTATTCGGGAACAGAATAAACAATAACACATTTATAAAATCACTGGGTTCAAGTTTAATACATTTAAAAATACACGATTATAAATATCAAAACGACTTATTCAAAGTATTAATAACAATAATATCATCCTGGTTCGTTCACACCCATTATATAGGAAACATAGTTGTGTTTTACTACACATCCGACCTCCGTCTATAAACTGTAGATGTCTGTTTATAAAATAACAAAAACAAGCTTTCCTTGATAAATGACATTGACCATGGTCGACCAATGCTCCCTAAATACTATAATTAATATTAACCTGAATTTAAATATTATTTCTAAGTTAGTGTCCTTTTGTCTTTAATGTCCTTTAAGGGATCACTACAACCTTCCTCTATCCACGGACACAACATACAGCCTATTTCGTACGTTGTGATATAAAATATTTACTATATGTCTGTAACAATATATAAATGTTTCAAAATTATTGCCCGCCGTAACACAAGTGAACACTCCCAATCAAATACAAAGACTAAAATAAAAGTTTATGCCGTAATCCTCTATAATCACCCTCTGAGAGAGAAAATTGCCTGCTTTCATATTACTGTGATGCGACGGTCATTTCCTTATATTTCCAGTATTTCAAATTTATTCTTCATCGGGCTTCTTATATGTATAAATATTATACCTACAAATTTTTATAATACAATCAGGTCCTTTTACATTTATGATGGATATTCTCGGGCTTTACGACTTAAGGGTCTAATTGGTTTTATTATAATCATTTAGCCAATACTATTTTCCGTAAAACGTCTTATACATACATGAATTTTATTTTTTAATAAACCTTTGATGTAACTAGAAGTTTTGAAACGCCTCTAACATTTGCAACATTTAATGAAAAGAGTATTTTTGGTTCATATTGCACTATCCAGTGATCACTTAAAACAGAAATTTATACAATAAAATTAAAAATGATATATTCAAAACCGCAAATTCATAATATCATTATTAAAATATTAATTTAACAATATTGCAAACATTCAGTTCATATATCTCATAAGGTTGTTTTAAAGAAAAATTGGCATTTTCAGATTTTGGTCACACGTTATAATATAATCTAAGTATAACGCAAAAAGTATACAAGTTATTTTTCTGGTTATTATAATTAACGACATTTTGTGGGTATTTTGACTCATACCAGCAGGTACTATAGTATCGCTGTCACAAATAAATATGTTATATGATTTTTACTTTTCCGCCAACCTATCTAATATGCGAGAAAAGTATTGGTTTACCCACAAAACAGTTGGAAATTTGAAAATTTTTTTGAGTTATTTTTACGTTATCCATCAACAACAACACGAAAAAACGGTTTTTAGAAATAAAATCCTGTGTGTATGTCGTCGTCGTCGTCGTCGTCGGCCACTTTTCCTTGCAAGTCTTGTTAGCACGATACAGCCTCCGGAGTGCAATAAGTCACCAATTTTATGATGGAATATTGTTAAGGACATTTCACAGATGAACCCTATTGATTTTCAGCTCACCAGAGCCAGTACAACGGGTGCTATGGTACTTGAAGTACGACATTTTGTCGTTTTTCGAGAAATTTCAGTTTGTTAGCACGATACAGCCTCCGGAGTTCAACAAGTCACCAATTTTATGATTGCATATTATTCAGGGCATTTCACTGATGAACCCTAATGATTTTCAGCTCACCAGAGCCAATACAACCGGTGCTACATTACTTTAAGTACGATGTTTTTGTCATTTTTGGAGAAGTTTCAGTTTGTTAGCACGATACAGCCTCCGGAGTATGTACAAGTGATGAATTTTATGATTGGATATTATTCAGAGCGTCTTAAAGATGAACCCTATTGATATTGAGCTCACTAAAACCAGTACAACGGGTGCTGTGGTACTTGAAGTACCAAATTTTTGTCATTTTTGGAGAATTTTCAGTTTGTTAGCACGATACAGCCTCCAGAGAGTATACGATTGATCAACTTTATGAATAAGTATTGTTCAAGGTGTCTCACAGATTTACCCTATTGATTTTCAGTTGACTAGATCGAGTACAGCGGGTCCTATAAAACTAGATATACTAAATTTTTGTTTATTTTTGTATATAAGTAACAATTTTATGATAGAATATTGTTCAAGGCCACAGATGCGGAAAAGTTAGTTTTAATCTTTAAAACCGTTTATTTTTTAAATATAGTCGTCTCGGTATAATCGTTGATATTTATTTTTGATTATACCTCATAGAAAATGATAAGCTCGGTTCTCATTTCCATATATCTACTTTTTTCCTTGTAGGTAATAGAGGATCATAACATCATTGTGTTGCGGTCCGTATAAAAATCCTGCTGTCGCTAACTTTTCTGATAAGTTGCAAAAAGGATATCGTAGTGATCAGCAGGATGAAAACGTAACAAAATATCAGATTGAAGCGAAAACTACTATTGACAAAAAAATTGGGACGTGTCTCATGGGGATAAAGTTTGTATTTTATGATAAATTCAAAATGTTTGGGGTAATGGAAGACCATACTTCTCATTTTATCTTTAATACACGTTAAGTTATTGTTGATATTCAAATCAAGTATTTTTTTATTACGATATTAGCAATACAAGCAGTCTGTATGGGAATAAACGAACGATTATTCCTTAAACACACATAAAGCTTCAATAGCTCTTATTTCACTTGGAAGGATTGGATATCATTCAAATTATCTTGAATCGTTGATAAAAATCAAATATATTTTATGAAGTAGAAATTTTTATTTTTGACATTGACAATTTTTTTTAACTGACAGAAAAACTTCCAAGGTTGAATTGAAAATAAATATTTAAGCTATCATGTTAGCAGTTAGACGTTAGAAATTAAACATAACTCCCGCCTTGGACGTTTTCCGGGAGAAAACTCCAACTTAAACAAAACACTTCACTTCAGATAACTTCCGCACACAACACAGTACATAAAACATAAAAAATAGCTAACCTAATGACAAAGTTTAAGATTTAACAATACACAAATCTAGGTATCATCAGGAAGGGGACATACCTTCGCTATAGACCTAAGAAACGTTCCATCTGATGTTTTGACTCTAATTAAACGAACTTTGCCGTCTGAACCCTGAATAATTTCAATGATTCGCGCGAGAGCCCACCTGAAAGGAGGCAAGTTATCCTCCTTTAAAAGGACTAATTGATTAATTTCCAAATTTCGGGTTTGATTGGTCCATTTTGGCCTTTGCTGAAGCCTATTAAGATATTCAATGGACCATCGCTTCCAAAATATTTGTTTGAATTTAATACACTTCTGATACATTGACAATCGATTTTCTGGAATATTACTCAAGTCTTTGTCTGGGAATGCTGAAAGATTGTCGCCTATTAAAAAATGTCCCGGTGTTAAAGAGTTTAAATCAGTCGGATCATTTGATAAAATGCTAAGAGGCCGCGAGTTCATGATGCTCTCAATGCAAACCAAGACTGTCGAAAATTCCTCAAAATTTAGAACTGTTTTACCAATAGCTTTAATCAGATGATGCTTAGCACCCTTAATTGCGGCCTCCCAAAGACCGCCCCAATGTGGTGAACGAGGTGGGATAAATTTCCACTGAGTCTCATTTTTCGATAAAAAATTTTCAATAGACTCAATATTACTTTTGGATTTAAAAAATTCGTATAAGGTTTTCAAATGGTTACTGGAGCCAAAAAAATTAGTGGCATTGTCAGAGTATATTACCGAAGGATTACCCCGTCGGCCTATGAAACGTTGTAATGTGAGCAAAAATTGTTCTGTCGACAAGCCCGACACCAATTCTATATGGACGCACTTAGTAGTCATACATACAAATATAGCAATATATGCTTTAACTTTAGAGGCTTTGCGTAAATTCGAGGTTTTAATTAAAAATGGACCCCCAAAGTCCACACCGACCTTTAAAAATGGACGACAAACTGAAATTCGATCTTTAGGCAGATCTGCCATCATTTGCTCAGCACACCTAGCTTTAAATTTAAAACAAGGGATGCACTTGTGGATTATGCGTTTAACAGCTCTAAGGCCATCTAAAGGCCAATAACGTAGTCTAAAGTTACTTAACACGGTTTGAGCACCGGCATGATATAATTTAAGGTGCTCTCTCCGTAGCATCAAATCAACAATGTGGCATCTAGCGGGCAATAATATTGGATGCTTTTGTGCAAATGGCAGATCAGCATTTGACAATCTCCCGCCAACGCGGATTAAGCCTTCCAAGTCAATAAAGGGATTCAAAGAATTAAACTGTTTATTTCGAAGGACCTTTTTGTTTTTTAATAAATCTTTTTCTTGAGAAAAATAATGTTGTTGCAAAACTTGCAATGTTGCCTTTAAAGCATGTTGTAATTCATCTACTTTTAAAGGATCAAACCTTTTATCATCTTTATGTTGTAAATTATGTCTAAACCGAAGACAGAATGCAACTATACGTTGTATTTTCAGAAAATCTGAAAACCTATTGAAAATACTTATCATATAATTTTCAGTAGAGGTTGTACTCATAACAACTTTTCGTTCTTCCGGAATTTTCTGAATATTAACACTTGACTGAAATGAATTTAAATTAAAATCAACATTTTTCAAATGTGAGGGCCCTTGCCACCACATATTATTAGAAATAAGTTCTTGCGCCATCATACCTCTAGATACATAATCAGCTGGATTTTGTTTGGTAGGAATGTACCTCCAGGTGTACAAGGATGTTAGTTCTTGAATTAAAGAAACTCTATTAGAGACAAATATATTCCATCTACTTGGATGTGATTGTAGCCATGCTAACGAAATTTGCGAATCAGTCCAAAGATTAACACTGGCTATTTGGAAGTTATTTTTGAATGTTTCTAAAATACGATGGGTGACCTTTGCTGACAACACGCATGCGCATAATTCCAATTTTGGAAGAGAAATTGTTCGCAAAGGACAAACTCTAGATTTGGCACAAATTAGATGACAAGAAACACTGTTATTTTCATAAACAGTTCTTAAATATATACAACACCCATATGCCTTTAAGCTTGCGTCTGAATAAGAATGAATCTCAATTCGCTTGATATTGCGATTATTAATTAAACATCGCGGAATTTTTAACTCTGATAATTCAAAAATGTTTGTAGAAAATTGAATCCATTCGTTACTTAACTCTAAATTTAAACAGTCGTCCCAATTTAAATTCAATAACCAAAGCTTCTGCATGAAGATTTTGGCTGTTATGACAATTGGAGCAACAATCCCCAACGGATCATAGATTTGAGCTATAATAGCTAAGACGTTTCTTTTCGTAATTGGATTTACATTTATGTTCTTGGGCAGAGAAATAGAAAAGTGATCTGATTTCGGCTCCCAAAAAACACCCAGCACTTTATTGGAATTACTCTCAGAATTTATAGAGTAGTTTTTGGATTCAGTTTCTGAGGTAAAATTGTTCATAAATTCAATGGAATTTGAACACCATTTATGAAGTGTAAATTGGCCTAAATTAAGTAATTTTATTAATTGGGTTTTTAGTTCACAGAGCTCCTCGAAAGAGTCAGCTCCAGCCAACACATCGTCAACGTATGTTTGAGTTTGGATTGCCATAGCTGCCAACGGAAATTCTTTTTTATACATGTCTGCCAATTCAACGAGACAACGAGTGGCTACATAAGGTGCAAAATTTGTTCCGTAGCTAACAGTTAACAATTCAATGCATTTAATATCATCTGTTATATTTTCTCGCCATAAGATGTTTTGTAGGTAAATGTGATCAGAATTAATCAAGATTTGCCGGTACATCTTTTCGATGTCTGCAACAACAGCCAACATATAAGCTCTAAAGCGACACAAAATGTCAAATAGCTCTGGCTGAACAACAAGCCCTTTTAGACATATGTCGTTTAATGAATATCCCGAGGTGGTTTTTAGGGACGCGTCGAAGACCACTCTGAGACGCGTTGTAACTTTATCATTGCGAATCACACAATGGTGAGGTATAAAATATTTGTGGTTATTGTGAATATTTTTAAGATCAAGAGGACTGTACCGTGCATGACCTAAGTTGATGTATTCTTTAATAAACTCTGAATATTGGTCAAACAATGACTTATTTTGATGCAATCTTTTCTCTAATGAAAGAAAACGTTTTTTGGCATATGAAAAAGATTCGCCTAGTTTAGAACTCTCAACGGGCGATTTAAATGGCATATCCACTTGAAATCTACCATTATCCAAAATTTTTGTGGTATCCTTAAATATTTGTTCAGAAAGTTCATCTTCACTTGATAAAATACGTCCTTGTGGCACATCTTCAACTGCCCAGAATTTTTGCAGCAAATTGTCGATTTGATTGAAATTAATGAATAAAGAATGTGAGGGAACTTGATCACATGTTATAAAATTTGACAAGATTGTTGGGGATAGGACACCTCCTACCACCCAACCAAGATGAGTATTTTGTAATATGGGTAGGTTGTCCCCAAGGTTAATCAGACCAGGTAAAAGTAATGAATAATAAACATCTGCTCCTAATAACAAATCTACGTGATCTGGAACATCATAATTTGAGTCGGCCAATACAATGCTACAAGGGATTTCTAATCGATCTGTTTGTAGAGGGAATTGAGGCAGCTTAGAAGAAATGAAATTTGTTACTGAACAATTTACTTCAAATGTTTTTGTTGGGTCAACCTTTGAGAACAATTTAATATCTATTCCTTCACTTACTTGCATGTGACCTGATACACCACAAATTGACAAGTTTTTATTATAGGTAGGGTATTGTAGTCTTTTCGCTAATTTATGTGTGATTAGTGATACTTGAGACCCACTATCAAGCACGGCTCTGGCAGATATTAAATGGCCATTGTTATTTGAAACATGTACGGATGCAGTTGCCAATAAAATATGAGATTTTTGGTTTATAAAAAGGCTTGACATAGTGTTGGATTGTGCCCCAAGCTTGTCACTAGTGGAAGCTTGAGTAACCTCCGAATTTTGTATTTGTTCTATGTTAGAAGCTTGATCTGAGTTACTACTCGATTTGTTCATGGAATAACCTTTTTGTTTGTGATTGGTAGGCCCACGATTGGAATCAAAACTCGAATTTTGTTGAGCATTTATTGTATTATTGTGAGAATTATTAGATTTTGACGAATAATCGACAGAATTTCCCGCATGCAATAGGGAATTATGAGCTTCGCCGCAAATAGGGCAATTCTTCCACTCACATTTACTTACATGATGTGGAGCAAAACATTTTAAACATAACCGATTTGAAAATATAAACCGTTTTCTTTTATTCAATGGCAATTCTTTGAATTTAAAGCATTTAAACATGTTATGATTTGACATTTTGCAAAACAAACAACTTAACTTTTTATCTACATTAGCAAAATTAGAGTTTTTACGAGGCAACTCTGGCGAAACCAAATTTTCAGCAGCCTGACATCTTTTCTCAACGAACTTGAGGAACCCGTCTAAAGTAGGTAAAAGAGTAGGACCTCTTTCCAATTCATACCTACGTCTAGTGTTAATGTCTAGTTTTTGGGACAAAATATACACCAAAATCAAATCCCACTCTGCTATAGGAACATTCAAATTTTTTAAGCACTCAGTGTGCTGTTTAACTGTGACAACAAAGTTACGCAAATTATTGAATTACTTTTATTTATTGATGGAACGTCTAATAGGCCCTTGATGTGAACGTAAATATTCGCTAACTTATTTTCATATCTTTCCTTAAGTATGTCAATTGCTACTGACAAATTAGAGGCGACCAATGGTAAATTTGAAATTAATTTTTGTGGTTCACCCAGTAAATTTGATTTTAAATAAATAAGTTTTTGTATTTCTGCCAAATCATCATTGTCTAAAACAAGGGCTTTAAAAATATCATAGAAACCATTCCAACTTTGGTGCCCACCTGCAAATTTGTCAATTACAATTTCAGGCATCTTAGATTTTACCTCTGTTTTAACATTAACATTTTGTATGGAATTTGCGTGATGACCTTGTTGGTTTGTACCTTGAACGGTAGCATTATCTTTAGGAGAAGAATGATCAATCAAAATTTTTAATTGAGTTTTTAAAGTACAATATTTTTCTTCATAGTCACTAGGGTCACCAATCTTATCAAGATCTGTCTCGGAGCCCTCAATGACGTCCTGAGACTCACAAAATTTTTTGAAAGAAGTTTCAAGTAGCTCTAACCTGGTATCATATTCAAGTTTATGCAATAAATTACCTGCATTTGCATTGATAAAATTCTCTATTCTAGTGATACTACCTTTAGCAGTTCTTCGAGCGGCGTGCGCTTTTAATAACAACGCATCCGGATCCATGTTTGATTACAGGTTTATATACGTAAAAAAAGTTTGCAAACTGTGTGCGAAAACTCGCACGTCAAATGTTGAACAGTTCAAAAAATAAAAAATATATTGGAAACGTCTGACCTGAATGAGTCCTTGACAAAGTCCAATTCACAATCGGTCCAGTCCAATTACCAGATACCAGACACACATTCCATTTTCCAATTTTAATAATTAGGATTTATCGCTGGTTTTATGCTCTATCCGGCTCGAAGGACCAAATTTATGTATGGGAATAAACGAACGATTATTCCTTAAACACACATAAAGCTTCAATAGCTCTTATTTCATTAAACACAGTCTTTTCATATCCTGTTGCTGTATACCTTTCAACATCGAATTTATGGATGTTCTTTGTCGAAATTAAGTACAGTAGAACCTCGATTATCCGGGCCTGCCGGGACCGGACCTTTGCCGGATAATCGAAAACACGGATAATCCAAAAACTTCATTTTTATTTCTTCAATGATTTATTTACACGAATGCATATCAAAAGAATAAAAGAAACGTGATACATACATGTAACAAAAAACAAAAGTTTTAATATTTAAACATAATACAACGTATATGAACAGTAATAACTAAAAACGTTAATAAAATCACTTACAAAAAAAATCAGTAATTTTGTTTTTGTTTTTGGGCTTCGTAAATTCTATCCCTTATAATTTCCTTCATTTTTCTAAGTTGAAGTAGATGAATGTCATCAGTTTCAGGTTGTTCTTCAAAGTACATTTACTGCATCTCCTGCTTCTCTATGACTTGTTTTGATGATGACATTATTTTCATCGTCATCACTACTTTTGTCAGAACTTTATGCAGAGGTCTGGTTATTTAGATAATCTCCGTCAATAATATTCTGATACCCTTTTTCGTCGTGATCACATTCTATCCATTCCTGTATTTTTGCGTTATCTATTTCTTCCAAGCCTTTGATTTGTGAGGCTATAGATGCAATGTCTTCGATTGATAACTCATTTTCATCTTCATCTTCAGTACAAGGTCATAATTTTATCAAATGCTCTTTTAATGTTAGTCTCTTTCACTTCACTCCAAGCGCGAGCTACAGCATAAATTGCTTCTTTCAAATTCAGACGTATTCAAAATCTCATAAAGTCACATTCTCCCAACAATTGGAGCATAAGGTCTTTCCTATAAAGCCTCTTCATGGTCTCTATAACACCTTGGTCCATGGGCTGGGCAATAGATGTCATATTAGGAGGAAAATATGCTACGAATATGTTCTCATCTGCTGATTTTAGTTGCTCTACATCAGGATGCGATGGAGTATTATCCAGTAACAGTACAGCTTTTGGTGGAAGATTATTTTATTGCAAATAAGTTTTAACTTGTGGTACAAATTTTTCAAAAAACCACTTTTTTAAAATCACTCGATCCATCCAAGCAGCCTTTTGATTATAATAATCAACTGGCAGTGTTTTTACATTTTTAAAAGCCCTCGGATTTTTTGATTTTCCTATGACAGCTTATGGCTTCCTGATGCATTAGCACAGCATAACACTGTTAAACGGTCTTTGCTTACCTTGAAACCCAAATAAAAAAATAATCAGTGCAGTACAAAAATAAAGCTAACCTGGTGCACTAGTTTCTGAGCCTGCAGCAAGTGTTCTCTTCGGCATTGCTTTCCAATAAAGTCCAGTTTCGTCGCCATTATACACTTGCTCGGGTTTTAGGTCATGCTCCGTTATAAGATTTTCCAAATCATAGCAAAATTCAACCATAGCTACATCATCGGCACTTAATTTCTCCCCTTGAATAGCTAATTGTCGTATTCCATGACGTTTTTTCAATCTGTATAGCCAACCGGAAGAAGCAGAGAAGTTTCCTTTAATTTTCAATTGCTCGTGAAACTATTGTGCTTGCCTAGCACACATCGATCCTGATATTGGAATCCCTTCCGATCTTTTTTGTAAGAACCACTTGGTCATAGCATCATCAAGTTTTGGAAAAGTAGATCCTTTTAGAGACTTCCTGTCAGAAATAGCTTTTGCACTATCAGCTTTAGCTACAAAGCTCTGTAACTTGGCTTTATTCTTCACAATGTCACGAACCGTTTGTTTTCCAATGTTATATGTTTTAGCCAATATAGCAACATCTTTCTTTTTTTCAAATTGTTTTAAAATTTCCATTTTTTGTTCTAAAGATAATACATTGCGTTTACGCTTTTCGTTAGCACCGGTACGCTGCTTTTTGTGCGTGTTTAACGAGTCGGGTTGATACTGTTAATAGTTGACGAAAATAATAAGTAAACACATATGTAAATTCGGGATTCCCCGAAACGAACGTCTGCGCGGTGCATTCAATGTTCACGCGCCAACCTCTGGCCAACAGACACGGATAATGCGCGCACGGATGACCAATTTAACATGCCGCACTCGGTCAGAAATAAAATCACTTGCTTAATAGTGGTAACGTTTCGTTTTATTTTATTTAAACCATTTTCAAACCTTTCTAAAAAGTTTGAAAACACATTTAATCGTCTTTTTTAAATTTAAGAGATACTACTGTACAGTAGTAGACAAGCCTCTACGGAGGATAATCAAAAAGTAAGTTTTAACCTTCATAGACCCGAGCGGGGTACAGCTGTACCCCAGACATGAATTTTTGGGTACATTTTCTAAAATAGTTTTTTTATTTAATTTCCTTCGAGCTATGTTTCTTGAATATATATCTAAATTGGTATACAAAGTTTTGAATAAATTGCTTTTCATTGTAACTAATTATAGAGAGTTTTGTTGCTTGGGGTCCAGCTGCACCCCGCTCGGTATGTAACGGTAGGTATAAATTTTGCCTACGTTAAAAACCAACCGGGGTACAAATAAACCCCAAATTGTTCAAACGACGGGGATTCCCCGTTTCTTGGCGTCAACGCTCTCGGGGATTCCCAATTTATTTAATAGCGGCTTTGTGCACGTATTTATCTCAGTATAATTTTCGTGTGTTTAGTCACGTTTGCAGTGCTTGTCGAGTACGCGTTTATAAAAATGAGTGAACCACGGAATGAAAATAAGCTAACTGACGAAGAACTATTGGCGATATTAGAAACGGCCGATAACGACACTTTTTTAAATGATTTAGCACTAGAGGATGGTGCAAGTGATATTGAGGAGACTGACATAGTGACTGAAACTGATGATATAGATGACGTTTTACAAGTTAGTGACAGGGAAAATGAGTCGACAGATTCTGCAGATGAAGTAGGCCCGTCAGTAAACTTTTATACCGATCATCCAACTTATTCGTCTAAAGATGGTAGTGTGTGGGCAAAGGTTCCATTTACTACGAAGATCAAGAGGCGAAAATGTAATATTCAAAAGGTTTCACCAGGTTTGACTAGATATAGTTCCCAATTTTCCACCATAAAAGAAACTTTTGAACAATTTTTTTCACGAGATATTATGGATGTGATTTTATCGGAGACGAATAGAAAAGCCGAATCATATTATGCGAGAAATAGGAAGGCCTTTTCTCCTTTTGTGCAAGAAGAACTGGAAGCATTTATTGGTTTGCTTATTATTTTTGGAGCCTGGCACGCTGCTAAAGAGCCAATATGTGTAATATGGAGTCTAGATCCAACTTTATGTCGGCCTCTAGTATCATTTGCCTTGTCTCGCAACAAATTCCAACAGATTATGTGCTTTCTAAGATTCGACAATTTTGAAACAAGAAAAAAAAGAAGACGCACTGATAAATTTGCCCCAATTAGAGATGTTTTTGATGGTTTCGTAACAAATTGCAAGAAATCGTTTAATCCATCTGAACACTTGTGCGTGGATGAGCAGTTAGTCCTATTCCGAGGCAAGGCTCCTTTTCGGGTTTACATGAAGAGTAAGCCGGACAAGTACGGCTTAGAAATTTGGGCACTGGCTGATTGTAGTTCGGCATATACAGCGAATATGCAACCTTATTTAGGTAAGTTTTTTCATAAAAAAAATGTAAATTTTTATTACAGAATAATAATTTTAGGTAAAGTAGGAAACAAACCGGAGAAAGGCCAAGGACAAAGGGTAGTGATGGACCTGGTAAACCACATATCTACAGGATATGGAATAACTACTGATAACTTTTTTACCAGTATTGAGTTAAATAATAAGCTTTTAGATGAAAGCCTTACCTTGTGTGGTACACTTCGTAAAAATAAACCTTATATTCCAAAAGAACTACTTCCAGCAAGATATAAAAAGGACTTTTCAAGCATGTTTGCTTTTATGGAAAATAAAACCTTAGTTTCCTACGTACCAAAAAAAAATGCGGCAGTTGTTCTTTTATCGACAGAACATAACGATGATAAAATAAGTGGAGAAAAAACTAATTACAAACCAGACATTATCTTACAATACAATAAAACAAAGGGTGCAGTGGACACGTCGGATAAATTAGCGAAGGAATTCATGACGCAAAGAAAAAGTAATCGGTGGCCGATGGCAATATGTTTTCATCTGCTGGAGATTGGTGGCATCAACGCCTATAAACTTTGGATGTTGAAAAATCCAGATTGGAAAAAAAATCGCTTGGATAGGAGAAGAATGTTTGTTGGAGTTGGGCCAGGAATTAATTAGAACAAACATAATTCGTAGATACCAAAATGACAAGTCGTTACATTCCAATATAAAACAATCCATGTTAACCATTTTGCCAGAATTAAACATAAGAAATGAACAACCTGTTCCCGTTATTGGCAGAAAGTAGCGATGTTTCTTATGCGACAGAAGTAAAGATAGGAAATCTCGAAAGTTTTGTATTCGGTGTAATCAGTTCGTATGTGCAGAACATTCAAAAAATAAACGGTTTTAAGGATTAAAACTAACTTTTCCGCATCTGTGGCCCGGAACAATATTCTATCATAAAATTGTTACTTGTATACACTTCGGGGGATGTATCGTGCTAACAAACCGGAATTTCTCAAAAAATAAGCAAAAATTCAGTATATCTGGATTTATAGGACCCCCTGTACTCGCTCTAGTCAACTGAAAATCAATAGGGTACATTCGTGAGACACCTTGAATAATATTCAATCATGAAATTGATCAATCGCATACTCTATGGAGGCTGTATCGTGCTAACAAACTGAAAATTCTCCAAAAATGACGAAAGTTTGGTACTTCAAGTACCATATCACCCGTTGTACTGGCTTAACTGAGTTGAATATCAATAGGGTTAATCTTTGAGACGCTCATAAAATTGGTCACTTGTATATACTCCGGAGGCTGTATCGTGTTAACAAACTGAAACTTCTCCAAAAATGACAAAAATATCGTACTTAAAGTACTGTAGCACTTGTATTGGCTCCGGTGATCTGAAAATCAATAGGGTTCATCAGTGAGATGCCCTGAATAATATTCAATCGTAAAATTGGTGACTTGTTGAACTCCGGAGGCTGTATCGTGTTAACAAACTGCAATTTCTCAAAAAATTACAAAATGTCGTACTTCAAGTACCATAGCACCCGTGGTACTGGATCTGATGAATTGAAAATCAATAGGGATCATCTGTGACATGTCCTTAACAATATTCAATCATAAAATTGCTGACTTATTGCACTCCGGACGCTGTATCGTGCTAACAAGACATATAAGGAAAAGTGGCCGACGACAACGACGACGACGACGACAACGACGACGACGACGACAACAACGACGACGACGACATACACACAGGATTTTTTTTCTAAAAACCGTTTTTTCGGGTTGTTGTTGATGGAAAACGTAAAAATAACTCAAAAAAAATTTCAAAATTCCAACTTTTTTTGGGGTAAACCAATACTTTTCTCGCATATAGAAAGGTTGGGCGGAAAAGTAATATAACAGTTTGTAACAAGTGTGATAATTAAATCATTATTTAAAATGTCACTAAAATGCTTGTTCTTTTTTCATAATTATTTTTGTTTTTAATATTTCTAATAATTTCATAATATTTTTTCAATGTGTGCTTACAATACATTTATCAATGATAACAACTTTTTTATGTAAAAATATATTTTTTTATAAGCAGAATGTCTTTCATTTTTAATATTCCCTAATTATAACATTAAAAAATAATAATAAGCAAAAAAAATGTTGGGGTACATTTGGACCTCACTCGGTATTTAATGTAAGTTTTTGACCACGGGTTTATGAAGGTTAATGAAATTTATTTTAACTGTATGTATTCAAATAAATGTATTGTGTTTTCAAAATTTTTAGAAAGGTTTGAACATGGTTTGAACAAAATAAACCGAAACGTCACCACTATTAAGCAAGTGATTTTATTTCTGACCGAAACCCATGAAAATATAAGAAATTGAGAATTTACGGTCATTAAAAATACATATGTTATGCTTGCTTATTTTACGCATTTGTCAAGAAAATTTGAAAGTTCGATACTATGGGCAAAATATTCAATGATTAAAACTTAACTAAACGTCAAACATAATGTAAGAATGGAAAGTTATACCAAATAAGCTGCATTTTTAAAGCGATAAGGAGAAAACTATACTCCGATCAAATCAAAAATAATAACAAAAAATCAATTTGATAAATTTCTTCAGGATGCACCGAATAACGTTTAGTTAGCAATAAAGATAGGTACTTTCTAATTTTTTTTATTATTATTACATTTATTATTTAGTTGACAATAATATCCTTTAGAAGAATAATATTTAAATTGATAACTATTAACGTATTTCGAACTTAGACCGTTTATACACGATAGCTCAGAGGTAGAGTTTTGTGTTCCGCCTCGGAGGTCGGCGGTTCGATTCTCAGCGCTCGCCGATTCTTTTTTACTTATTTCAACGTTTGTTTTTAGGTTATATTGATATCTGGAGTCACAGGTGCCTGTAGATGCGGTGAACTCGTTCATTTGAAGTACAGCGAAATCCAAGATATTGTAACCTTGCCTTGTTGTTGTTACTCCAAGAAGTGAGGTTACATTGCCAAAGGTTCGCTTTTCGCCGGAGAGCATAAGATCATGAGTTAGTGAGGAATATTTGAAAGCTTGTCCTTTATTATTTTTATGGCGCCACTTGATTAGTAGGACATTCAAGAAATTTACTGATTAACCAAGAAACCAATAATGAACAAAAAATTAGCTATTGTAACTTTTCAAATTTGTTATTTATGTCGTTCTGCTTTTACGTTTGTGAATCAAATAAAACACTTTGTTGCCAATGAAACAGTTTAATTAAATGGATGGTACCTTGAACATATGTTGTAATAACCTGTCACAAAAATATGAGGTGATCAACTCTATTTATGAAATGATAATCAGTTATCAATGATTAGTTAATTTAAAATGTTTAACAATTTCTAATGTTATCAACTAACGGACATCAAAATATACAATACACTAAATCGTTAGCAACACGTAAATGGTATACTAGTTACCGCTTTACAACAGTAATAATTAACCATATACATACAAGTAGGTCAAAAGTATCTCTAATATAATAAGATTAAACTGAAATATAATTTCAGTGCGATGTACAATAACAAAGTTGATATTTCAACTCTAAAGAATTGAAAGAATGTAATAAAATTGTGAATTTGATAGACGTCTTTATAAAAATGTGAAGTTACTAATAATAGAATATAAAAGTTAATGTGTGATTCAACGTTAAAAAAAAGAAGTTATAAAATGAATAATGTGCTCAAAGTTCAGATAAAAAACAAATAAAACTATAAATGTTACTTGCGGTTAGTGTCCAAACTATTAGACGTCAATTGGCTTAATTGACAAGCAACATCCGACTTATGGAACTAGATTCAGCCATGCGGTTAATAATCGTTGTTCATGATCACAGATTATATATACTCCCTGTTCATGATGTCACCAACAAACAAAGTCCAGCTTCGTCCTTTGAACTGGAAACGCCGTTAGAAGCTCTTGTCGCTCTATAACGTTAATCGCAATCCGATGTACGAAACGTCTACAACCCTGGACGGAGAACTTAGCCTGTCAGCTATCCCTACGAGAATATATACCATACAGGAATCATCCGAAATCGAAGCTTCTTAAAATCTGTTCTTGATCATCCTATCATTGATAACCATCACCCATGAAAACTATCAAACCATCAATTGGCAAAAAATATTGTAAAAACTGCTTGTAAAAAAACTATGCAGTATAAAAAAAACCTTGTTACCAAGGGTTTTTCACCACTATAGTTCCCAAAATATATGGATTAAACCATGTGCCACCGGCCATTTTATATACTTACGACTTGTCCTCATCGATATCCCAACTTAATAATTCGACAAGTATCAGACAAGTCATTTCAACAGCTTCCCTTTACTTTACAATTGACATCAGCAAACAGTGTTACCAATGGCAGTTAAATAAAATCCCCACATTAAATAATATAATACTCATGGATTGGTTAGATCACATGAAGAATATTAATAAAAATATTACTCTAAACACCCATTTAATTGTTTACATCCCGTTATTCCAGGATATGCTTAAATAATTTTAAAACCCATAGTTAATTCCGTTATGCAACCAACTATACAGAAATGTGTATAAAGTTGCATACTCAGTGGGTGGCTTAATTGAATTAATGTACCTCCGTGAGTTACTCATAATACAATACAAAAAAAGCATTGTTTTTTTATACAATATAGGAAATTTAATTTTAGTAAATATCACATTTACTATACTTGGCGATTATTATTTGAACTTGGTCAGACAGCCAGAACAACCAAGTACGAGTTCTGAAATCAAAAAAGAGATTTACATTCAGGAAACCTTTCAAATGAAAATATTTCTAACATAATTAATATAGACAAATACCTTACTAATCATAACATGTATACCAAGATTGTGAATGTCGAAACCGAAAGCGGTGGCAGTGGCCTACATTTAAATAACTGTAGTATACAAAACTGCACCTTTAATATTACAATTAATAAATAGGTAATGCTTATGCAAGCCATAACTATTTTTTTCATATTTGTATTAATGAATAGTTGAGATATAAACAATGTATCCAATTTTTTTCTACTTTTAAATTGCATTATTTTTACGCTTGAAGAAAAAATAGTATACTCGTATGTCACTCGGAGCAAAATACCCATTATATGTTTCGCCCAGTTTGCACAGCCTCGTCTAACGCCTCGGTAGTGCAAGAATCTGGGCTCAACAATAATGATAGCCTTCTACTCCTAGTAACATAATGTACTATTTTTGCATATAACCCTGTGTACTAGACGGTACGCTATTTTAATTCGAAAAATCAAAATGTTTCCAAGTATCCACACCAGGTTTCTATATTCTTTCCTGCTCACCAATTTTTCATTCCAATTCTGAATGTTATTTATTATTTTGATACTATCTGTTCCTTTGCGCTCCCCTCCATCTTTTTGCCTATATCTGTTGCCGTGAGAGAGAGAGAGATAGAGATATGTTTGAAAATTTTTTTTAGAGTTTGTTTGTTTCTGCGAGGGCTGGATACTTAAAGAATAGTGCCCTGATATAGGATACAGTTCCTCTGCAGAGCGAGGGATGGATGTTTTCAGATAAGGATTTTTTCGTTTAGTGCGGCGCTCGGTGGAGAGAGAGAATAGAACAAAGGTCGAATTTTGATTGTGAAGGTGATTGGTACTGAATTGTCGCCGGCCATTTAGCTGGCAAACAAGTTTACCAGGTTACAGGGAAACCGCAGAATACCTGCAAGGGATCGCTGCATCAATTATAATAATAATTATTATTATTATTTAATAAATTTGTTTACAAAAGTAAAGTAATAATATAAAAATATAAACAATAAATAAACATTCATAATCACAGAAGTTGTTGTATCACAAAGTTATATACAACTTGTACATGATTCACAATAATAATAGATTTATTGCACAAACAAATCTGTTAGAAGATAAATTACATAATCTAACTTAAAACAAGTACAATAAAATGGTAAAACCTGCAAGAAATCAAATTCTTGAATAGGTTGAAAAGATGCAGGATAATAAATATAGATGGTATACAGAATTAAACTAAATTGTAAGTATAGGATTTAAAGTACATAATCATTATTAAAAAGTAATAGTAGTTATAAAAAGTGACGGTAATAGTATTAAATATCATTTTCACTTATATACAAATAATACACACACACGGACATCCAAACAAACAAACACAGCCACACAATAACACGCAAACCAATTCAACATACATCAGAAAAGAACAAGCATATCACACATATATTGAATAAAAAACACTTCTCTCCATTTGAAGAAAGGTACTATATCATAAAGGGGCATTCGATTTGTACATGTATGTCATCCCGGGTAGTTGATTTGATATAATCTCTCAATTTATTTTTGAATTGTTTGATATTATGCAATTCTGAGATATGTTGAGGAAGGCGGCCGTAAAGTTTCGGGCCTAAAAATTTAAAATTCCTCTGCCCAATAGATTTCGAAACTGGTGGAGGTAAGTAAGTGTTATGTTTCTGTCTTGTATTATATTTGTGTTCATTTATTATCAGAGTGAATTTAGTTTTATGCTGTTCGACATTCAGGTTCGGGAAAAACAACTGTCTCGGATCCAAGATTCCAGTTTCAGAGTAAATAAGATGTGAAGAGTATTTGCTTGATTTGCAATATAGGATTTTGATGAGCTTTTTCTGTACTATCATTAAATTATTGAATATGGTTTTTCCGACTGCTTCCCAAGCAACTATGCCATAAGTTATATGCGACTCCACTAATGCGTGATATACTGTTTTCAGTTAAGTTTTATTCAAAATATATCGCAAACATACTTAGAGCGCGAAAAACCTAAAAATATCATGCATCATGTTTCTAACTCGATTTCCTCAAAAAGTGGACATTTCCGGGTTTGATGTGTAAGAATTTTATTTCTTCTGTGGGTCATTTTTAATTATTTAGTTTTAATAAAAAATATATAGAAAGTGTCCTCATTTTTGGATGAATTGTCAGCATAATGTGAATAATTCCATACCACCTTGTATGCCTTTCACGGTTCCTCACAAAGATAATATCTCACTCTAAATATGAAGAAAAATTAATACTCTGTTGGCAAACGAGATTAAACAATATTATTGGAATGATTTATCGGATCTTCTTCAAATAAGTTTCTTAAAAGAACGTTAATTTGTAACCAGTCACGTTTTCTACTCAGACTTAACAAATGTTCGTTATCATTCAAATAAGCAACGGTAAAATTTTTGTAAAAATTTTTATGAGACATTGTCAATCTGAAACGTGCTTTGCTTCTAAATGAATTTTTTTACTTTCACGACTCAATGATAATATAAATGACAGATTTGAGTTTTCAGTACGTGACATCATTGAAATCTGATTCTGCGGGTTACACTGACAAAGTAATTGAATATTTTCTAGGTATCCATAGTTTATGTTAACTGTTGAGCATAGTTCATCTTTCAATTTCATTTTGTATCGAAATGGGATGGTCTCCTTATATATATATATATATATATATATATATATATATATATATATATATATATATATATATATATATATATATATATATATATATATATATATATATATATATATATTATAGAGTGAAACACCCTGTATATTAAATAATAAAAATTAAAGATTGTGCATTGTAATTTAGAAGAATTATTTTAAGTCTGAATTTTTTTTTATCATTTGAATGGAGACAATCTGTATGATACACTATTTAATAGAGAAGGCATACACAAGACAGACCGTACAATCGTAGGGAAAATTGTGAATAGGTGCGAGAAACAAATTATGTGAAACAAAATAACACAATTTTTATTCAATAGATTAAGTATCAGAACTTTGTTTATGATAAAAAAAACTAATGTTTCTTTATTCTGTGAAATTAAGATAATCTTATGAATTTGTCAGAAGAAACCAAACAATATTTGTTGAAAGAAATATTAACATAAGAAAGAGTAATTGTTTAGACATAACTAGATAGGAAGCTGTATAATAATATGAATTTCAGAAAGCATGACATATGCAAAACGAATATTCATTTTGCGCATATATTTGAAGTTAACAGCTGTCATCTAAAAATATAAGGAATTTTCATTTTACATACACACTTAGAGATTAACAAATGTCAGTTAAAATTTTTATGAAATATTGTTGGGAGAAAACAATATATGAGGTTTAAGCAATTGAAAAATTTAGAATAGAATGTCCTGATATGATGGAGGGACGATTCACTGTTTGAAGTGAAGGTTTTCAATGATGGAATTGATAGTCAATTTTGATTGGTAAATAAACGTTTAAAAGAATCACATCAGCGACAATTACGTTGCTAATGATAAAAAAATTTGAATGAAAAAAGTTGTTGATTATGTAGACTATTCACTAAGAAGTCTCTTTTTGGGGTAGCAAAAAATTTGGAAGAAGAAAAATTATTTTGGTAAAGAAAATCATTTTAAATATTTGAGAAATATCCGTTTTGGCTATGGAATTCAAGAAACAAATACATTATACTCGTACTTACGAGATATACGTTAATGTAAGTAATTAAGTAAATATTATTAACTACAAAATATAAAAAGGAATTGTTATATATTATGTGGTACTAACCGTGATTTTTCTTTTATAAATGGTCAATTGTTGTATTGTGGAAGCAATGTCTCGACAATACCTTTCAGAAAACACTGAATCATGGAATCCATCCAAAGTGTTTTGATGTTGGAAGAAATACAGCGTCAATTCCTGATTTGGTGGAAAAGGACAGGAAGAACGGATTTATTCCAAGAGAGAGAGAACCTAAAATAGATTAAAGGAACTGATCATTGAGGTGAATAAAAAAAAACAGTATAGTGAACAAGGTATTTAAATTCAATTTATTAATACATAAAAAGTTAACCGAACTTACCGATTTGTGTAAAGAACTGAACTTTAATGTTACATGGACGCTAAAAAGTTTATAGTTCGCCATTTTCTATAATTCATTTGTATACCAAGTTGCATAATTGTAATTCACCCTTAGAATTAATATCTCACCAGAGTGTGTGTCTGTTGTATGAATGAATCATTATTTTAGATAGTTGAATTTTTACAAGAACACTTGTAAAAGAGTAATGTATTTATTTTCATCATATTAAACAATTTTTTGTTTCTTTTGAAGAACGATTTAAAACTGTACGTTGAGATTTTCATTTCATCTGGTGATTTCCGCTCCATCTATTTTCTATAGGTAGAAGTTTGAACTGACATCTATGAATGGTACAGAGATTTGATTCCAAGCAGGGCAGGACCGTATTCAGTTCATAATTATTAAGTAATTAATATATTTTGATCAACAAATTTGTTTTAAAATATAAATAATTTATTGATTTTGGCGCTAATATTAAAAAATGAAACTGTTTAATTTTTATATACTTGAACTACCCTGAGATAAGAAATTTCTCATGCAAGCAGCATAAATTGTTTATCACCTATTTAAAATTATCTATATACCGGGCAAATCAAAACTAAATATAAACTAAACTAATAATAACGTTAAATCATTCTTTCTCTCCCCGTTCTATCCAGTTATATATATATATATATATATATATATATATATAATAAGCAACGAATAGATTAGTAGGTATTGCACGCAAATAGACGAAGGGGCTACTGAAAAGAGTGGTAACCGCAGACATGCATGTTTCTGGCTCATTAGCCGTCATCGGTACGGTACAACCAAGAAAAGATGTGAAACATGGGAGCAAAGGTGTTGAATGAAACATGAGAAAATATAACAGAAT
Source organism: Galeruca laticollis (assembly GCA_963921935.1). NCBI lineage: Eukaryota > Metazoa > Arthropoda > Insecta > Coleoptera > Chrysomelidae > Galeruca > Galeruca laticollis. The sequence goes on along the minus strand of OY998177.1, from coordinate 223,879,139 downwards.
TCAGCAGGATAGTCAAACACAACATTTGTGTCAGTAATATTAGAAGATCTCGAATATTCGAGACAACAACCAACATAGACACGGAGGTGCATATAACACTCCCGTCTGAAACTTCCGACCCAGATTAATGAAATAACAAGATGTACGAATAGTGCGTGACATATGAACAATAAGCAACGAATAGATTAGTGGGTATTGCACGCAAATAGAAGAAGGGGCTACTGAAAAGAGTGGTAACCGCAAACATGCATGTTTCTGGCTCATTAGCCGTCATCGGTACGGTACAACCAAGAAAAGATGTAGAACATGGGAGCAAAGGTGTTGAATGAAACATGAGAAAATATAACAGAATTCAGCGGGATAGTCAAACACAACATTTGTGTCAGTAATATTTGAAGATCTCGAATATTCGAGACAACAACCAACATAGACATGGAGGTGCATATAACACTCCCGTCTGAAACTTCCGACCCAGACGAATGTTTTAACCAACTGTTGTGCATGTTCTCGACAACGCAACGTTAGTTTACTTGCAAAGACGTAACAACTAGTTTGTTTAAGTATTTCTTAAATAAAAATTTATAGTGAGAATTCATCTGTGTGATCTAATGTTAATCAACTTACATGAATAAGTGAATAAACTAGTTTTCATTTCAATGTTTAACTTGAAACATGTAGCAATTCAATTGTACACCCTTGCTACAGGGTTAATTTCATAACGAGAAAACGCTACTAACCCTCTCAGTGCTCGTTATAGATATGTGGGTTGTCTCACGTGGTACAACCCGTGCTCGCCAGTCGACTAGCTTCGAGTCGAAGAAGGGGTGGATTCTTCAAAAAAAGTATTAAGTTTTCAAAAAGGGCGCCAGAGAAGTTTTGCCAAGCACCCAAGACTTCTTTAATTAGCCCACAACTCCTCAGTGGGTTAACAACACTCACTACACACTCCAAAGGTTAAACTCATAGGTAAGTTATCATAAGAAAATAAAAGTCAGCAAGTATCCCCTGTTTGAAGTTTTAATTAATCACCTTGCACCATAGGTCTCTTTTCAAAATATTTATTACAACTTTACAACAACAATGTCCCAAATAATGTCTGAACTCAGCTAAAGGCTGTAGATTCAGAATGTAGTTAGGCTGAAGGCAGGAATCTACATAAATCTTAAATCGCAAACTAAATTATCAATTACAACGAAGTCGCAGCTTAAATAAATAACTGACAAGCAGGTTCTATAAACTCTGAGCAGAACTGAAGGCTTCAAACTCAGGGTGCAGAAGAGCTGAGGGCCCCAAACTACACCGATGTCTCAATTCTACAACTATAGAGAAACGACCAAATGGCTCATGTAGAATTTCTCAAAATACTACCCACTATGCAAATAAATATTACAGTTATGTTAATTCAACATCACATTGTGATAATGTTCTTCCTTTTTTCCTCTTGTTTTCATCACATGCACATATATACAACCGCTTATGCTTATGCTTGTGGCTGTTAACATTTGTGATGTTTCAACTTAACTTCTCAGCGATGTTAAAGCGCTGCCTTTTTACATTATTGTGATGTTACTAGAACTTCCTCAAAAGGAAGTCTTTATAACGAACTAAAAACAACATTTCTGTTACATTTTGAAATGCCTTTTAACATCTTGTCGATGTTAATGCAATGTCTAAAAAATAACATCTTATCAATGATCTAAATGTGACATTTTAAAAACAATACAGTGTATTCTCGTGGATGTTGTATGGACATTACATAAACCTCTAGATAATATACCTCAAACATTCTGGATAACATCCTATAGATGTTTCCGTGCCTAATCAGCAAATACAGGGTGAACAACTAAGAACGCGGGCTGTCGGCCATATTTCAAAAAATAGTCATAGTACAACTTTAAAAAAATACTTTCAGGAAAATGACCCTGAAAAATCGCTGGAAAATATTTTTGAGTTCCTAAAATATCTCCTATGGGGTGGAATTAACACTTAAAAACATAATACTGTGATTATCTCCAAAAAAGACATACGAAACGTATCCTAGGAATACAATGTTTGATATATTGTTGAGATTATGGAAAAATGTAGATAGGGACTTTTTGTCTGTATTCTTAAAATAAGGGGTGGAGTTTTTCCTTTTTAATAAGAAATGCTTAACAAAAATAACAAAATTGGCCAATGTTGTCAACGCTTTGTGAAAAAGTCTACAATTTTCCCATTTTTCTCGGAAATTTCAAATGTAATGAGGCATTTTTTGAATTCCAATGAAAAGGGGTTGAAAAAATAGGAATCTATTCCAAGATATAAGATTTAAAATATCAAATATAAAAAAATGCTTCAATTTACATTTGAAATTTCCGAGTGGATACAAAATTATCTAATTTTGTTATCAATCTTATTAAACAGAAAAACTTTCAAATGCAGCTAAAATCATGAATATCGGTTAAAAAACGAAAAAGTTATACATTTGTTCATAAGTTTGAACCTTCCCCACCCATTATTTGAAGAATAATGGCAAAAAATCTCCTTAATTAAATTTATTCATAATCTCATCAAGATTTCAAAAATTGTATTTTTAGGACACCTTTAGTATGTTTTTTTGGAGTATCATGTTTTCGAGTGTTCATTCCACCCCTAGCGGATATTTTAGAGACTGCTAAATATTTTCCAGCAATTTTTCAGGATCCCTTACCTGAAGGTAATTTTTTTGAAAGTTGTACCATGATTCTTTTCTGAGATGTGGCCTACAGTCGTTCTTAGTTGTTCATCTTGTACATTTAAAATAAAATAGCAAAAAAATAAAAAAGGATTTAAAACGTTCATTCACTATAATGAACAGTACAGTAAATTAAAAAAAAACAGGTATAAAATTAGAAAAAACAATATCTTGTCCAGCAAACCGACCTAAAAAAAATAAAATTGTGTAAGCATATTACATAACAAGTGTGGAAAGTGGAAACTATTGAACACATTCAGTGAAAGCAAGAAATAAAAAAGGGTATATTAATCCGTAGTTACCATAACGTAACATACTTTGAAACTGAATTAATAAAGTTTAACGGATACACATACATTACAGCTAGTTTAAAGAAAATTTATTAGAATAGTTTTTTAATTATAATAAAACTAATAAAAATTTTACACCATAAAGATTTACTGAAACATTTCGTTACATCCACAGAAATCCAATCTGATTAAAGAAAATTCTATCGTTTACTTACGGTTACTTTTTTCGAGTGCCTCAACCATTCCATAACGTACACTTCAAAATCTTTATCTGTCAAATATTTGAAAGTGTTCTGAACAACAGCTAATCAAACAATTACTTTAGATCAAATTATGCCTATGGAGACTTTTGATCGATCATCATAAACTACATCAAACTTGATTTTCAGCCAATTGACTGGGACCCATTTTCCATAAGATACATGCGGGGTTCTTCAAAGGAATAATAACATATTTTATTTCGAGAAGTGACTTTTCATGATTAACCTTCTATTCCATGCCTCACTCCATTTGGCAGGTAAATTCAGGTGTGCTATGAAAATTCATACTTCTTTTCTGTATAAAATAATATACTATTCTCATCTTGTTATTTTCATCCTGGAACAAATTGTATATTAACATCGTGGAATTGTAACTTAATGAAAACTAAGCATTAATAATACACTGTATACAAAAAAAAACTACTTATGAAGAAGAGATATGAACACATTATCAAGTTAAATGAGTTTATAATTAATTGTATCCAATTGAATATCCAATAGCTGTGTTTCTACAATAATAAATAATTGAATGCTGTTTGTTGACCGGAGCATTCAGTATCATAAGTTACATATTCTTCAACTAGATTAATATAGGTACCATTGTAAGGGACAAATACAGCTTATTTATTGTGAATTTTCAAATGGAAATGAGCTTTTTAACAGAAATTCCTTTTTTTAAAGTCTTAAACAGTCTCTAATTGTTCACAAGAATTGTTAGTAATAATGTTAAAATTTTCTAAACCTGCAAAACTATATTGATGGCTAAGACTACTACTAAAAAAACTAAAACTAGAGATACTTGATTTAATATTTTTTGTACTGTTTAATACAATGTTTGTATCAGACTATCTGAAATAATTACTCCCCTTTCATTACATAATTACCAACTATTTGTCTTTAATTTTATTTGTATAAGTAGCTTCTGAAACATCTTGAACATTGAAAATATTTTCTTCTCGATTTAAATATCTGCGAACATATGAGCATGTTTTATAATAATAATAATATCTACCATATCGCAATATCAAGTTTTTTGTAGGGTATAATGCATATCTAGGATTGGAAATATTGTGAATCGTTTTCAAAATATACTTACTAGGTTACTAAAATATTTAAAAAATTGAAAAAACACTTATTTTGTAATATAATGTTAGTGTACAATTCCGCCACCTGAAATTTCAATGTATAATAGCCGATTAAAGTATTGAATGAGTATTAAGTTTTATTAATTATGATTTTGGAATAGGTACTTACCGATAACTGTTGTTCGTCCATTATAACAAGAATTATAACTGAGTATAGAAACTGTATCTTAGTAGGAACTAACGAGAACGAACACCACTTTATTCAAGTGCTACTTGCAAAATATGTGCTTCCTGCAAATAAAATATAACACATAACTGAAAACGATCCGCCATTTCATGCTTGTCATTTTTGTTTCCACAGATAACTACTGTATGTTTCGTTCATCAGTTCTGTTCCTGTTCTGTTTTCTTCTTTTTTATGTTACTGTGATGTTTAATATGAGATATTACTGAGAGTTTTATGAACTAACGTCGTACAGACGTAATAAGTACGATGTTAATAAAAATTATTTCGAAAGATGTAAAAGTAACTGCAACATGTGATCATCTTAGAATCATGTTAATTTGTAATATTACAGTAACGTTCTGTATGTGACATAAGTGAGAAGTATACAAATTAACACCGTATGAATGTTTCCTATAGGAAGTTACTAAAAAGAAGTTCATAGGATGTATATGTATATGCGAATTCAAGTATTACTGTGTACATCAAAAATATGTTTTATTCACATGACATGGATGTTAATAGAGTTGGTAATTAAATTAAGACATCTAGGAGATATCTTATTAACGTTTTAAATAATCATCACGAAAAGTCTCTGAAAATAACATGACAAAAAAGACTTGTTATGTTTCTTGTTTAGTGGGTATGATAATATACACCAAAATTACCTATGTTACAGTTACACGGGTTCACACTACCGCAATTTATACGAATATGAATATAAATATAAACATATGCATAAGCATAAAATTTAAATAGCAAACGAGGTCAGAGTTGCTAAAAGAAAATATAAGCCGAAATTATGTACGGCGCAAAAGTATTTACATAAAATCGTCAGAGTTTGAAAACTCCACTAAATAACGCAGTACCCAGGTACGTACCGTAGTATCCTAGCGTTCAGAGCCAACCGCCCAAAATTTCAAACTATAAGCAAATTATTACAATTTTAAATACAAAGTGAAAATAAATTTATACTAATTGCCGCAAAAAGAGAGAAATAAAAACCTTACATTAAAAAATTATGAAATGTGACGGATAAAGGTGAATGTACAAATGTATAAAGAGTTAAAAAAAGAAATCTGTTCACTTATCCTTCTTCCGGACCCAGAACAGCAACTGAAGTCGCTCCAGAATATTCCAGCTCTCCTGGAACTGGTCTCACTGACTCATCAAGCTTCAATCAGCGAATTTATTATCCACATAAAAAAACCCTTAATAGAGAAACGAATTAAATTGAGTGAATGAAAACGACGAATACTCAGTGTGTATTAGTTTATTACTTTCCAGCTAAGCGCTTTCGGCTATTAAGCCATTATCAAAGCCGTCCTATGAAAAATTACAAAGCTTGTGAAATTTTGAAAAAACAATTTAAAAAAGGTTGAACTTACGTCATTTAAAAAAGTAGTTGTCAAAGCCATTAAGCTGATTAAAAACAATACTCAAGATAGAATCATCGTTATGATTGAGTCATTGGAATAAAAATATTAAAAATATTAAAATACCCTATTGGAAGGGTGTAAAATTATAATTCACATGATGTAAATTCACTCAGAATTAAAAAACTGAATGAAAACAGATGACAAGTTTGACATTAGAATTACGGTGGCTAATAAGCCAGCGCGCCGCAAAAACAAGTGCATGACAATACAACATATTTACACGACGAACACTGAATCAAAAGCATGATTGAAAAGATGAAAAAATTCATATAGTGAACCGAAAATTGTAGGAAACCCCGAATATTACATTTATTTTTAAATTTGAAAATGAAGTTAAAGATGTGAATAAAGCAAAAAAATTGAAAAACTCTATTCAAATTCAATTCCCAACATTCATCCGATTTAGATGAATAGCAAAATCCCCCTCATCCCTCAGCTACATACTGAAACTGAATTAAGAGGTTGGATCCATTCCCCAGCCAGTCAGGAACAAGCGTAGTAACCTAAACGTGCGAAATGCTAGATAACATAAATCAAATATTTAGTTGTAAATGCATCCATGGAGGAGCTTATATAATCTATTGACTAAGGTGGAAGAAATACGCTGGCAAGGTGAACCCAACAACCGACGGTCTCACATATGAATTAGATGTAATGGCATAGTGATTGTGACCTAATGGCCCAAACTATGTCCCATACATAGCCCGACGTCAAGAACACAATGTGATTATGAATTTAAGTCAGTTGTTACAAACCTAGACCCATACTAGGCATGTACAAGAAGAGAAGAAATCATAGGAGTATGTTAAGAGTGGAAGGGGTAGGACAGAATGTGATAAGAGCTGCAAGATAAAGAAGTTGATGAACTCAACTATGACCCATACATAGCTAGGTTAAACGGGAACAATGAGGTTAAGAAATTTTGGTAAGTATGACAAACCTAGATCCATACTAGGCATGTACAGGAAGAAACGGGGTGGGGTGTAAGGAGAAGACTACATGCCTAGTATGGATCTAGGTTTGTCATACTTACCAAAATTTCTTAACCTCATTGTTCCCGTTTAACCTAGCTATGTATGGGTCATAGTTGGGCTCATCAACTTCTTTATCTTGCAGCTCTTATCACATCTAATTCATATGTGAGACCGTCGGTTGTTGGGTTCACCTTGCCAGCGTATTTCTTCCACCTTAGTCAATAGATTATATAAGCTCCTCCATGGATGCATTTACAACTAAATATTTGATTTATGTTATCTAGCATTTCGCACGTTTAGGTTACTACGCTTGTTCCTGACTGGCTGGGGAATGGATCCAACCTCTTAATTCAGTTTCAGTATGCAGCTAAGGGATGAGGGGGATTTTGCTATTCATCTAAATTGGATGAATGTTGGGAATTGAATTTGAATAGAGTTTTTCAATTTTTTTGCTTTATTCACATCTTTAACTTCATTTTCAAATTTAAAAATAAATGTAATATTCGGGGTTCCCTACAATTTTCGGTTCACTATATGAATGTTTTCATCTTTTCAATCATGCTTTTGATTCAGTGTTCGTCGTGTAAATATGTTGTATTGTCATGCACTTGTTTTTGCGGCGCGCTGGCTTATTAGCCACCGTAATTCTAATGTCAAACTTGTCATCTGTTTTCATTCAGTTTTTTAATTTTGAGTGAATTTACATCATGTGAATTATAATTTTACACCCTTCCAATAGGGTATTTTAATATTTTTATTCCAATGACTCAATCATAACGATGATTCTATCTTGAGTATTGTTTTTAATCAACTTAATGGCTTTGACAACTACTTTTTTAAATGACGTAAGTTCAACCTTTTTTAAATTGTTTTTTCAAAATTTCACAAGCTTTGTAATTTTTCATAGGACGGCTTTGATAATGGCTTAATAGCCGAAAGCGCTTAGCTGGAAAGTAATAAACTAATACACACTGAGTATTCGTCGTTTTCATTCACTCAATTTACATCTAGTGTGTACACCATATCCACAGGCATTTCTAAGAAACGAAGTAGCCTCTACATAGGGTTTACATTTTACCCCGGTCAAGTTTTCGACGTCCCCCCGTAATATCCTATTATACTGACTATATTTACACCACCCGAAATTCGCAAATAATCATACATCCTGACTTTTAACTGTATAAAAGCCATTTACACTGAGAATAAAAACTATATAACTGGTTTTTTTCCGCTTAGCAAAAAAACTAGGATACCCAAAAAAACCCATAATATAAAAACTACGTCGCCGGACATATCCCTGAATAATATTCAGCCCATGTGATGTATTCTTATTTCAACGAAAATGTACAAAATGAAAATGAACTGATAAGAATTTGTGAAATGTATCAAACTATTTTATGAAATCCAGATTACATATTCCAATAAACTACGATTCAAAGCTAAAATTCCTACGTTAATATACCTATGGAACTGTTAATTCCGAGAAAATATTTTCAATCATTTACCTTAATAATGAATTCTATTAACTACCGCCGTCTACGGAAATTTACCATGTGTTACCCAATTCTACCCATTCTACTGGTATCTATGGTCATCGGCCCTTCCTAGACCAGTAGATTAACGGGTCAGAGCTGCCAGCTGTTGACTTAAGCCGTATTTTCTTCCCCTGCGTAAGAATTGTCAGGTTTTTCGTAAAAATACGTTATGGCTCCCAGAGCACATGCAAAAATTTTTACAGTAGAAATGTGTGTTTACACGTTGACGGCAAATGGAGGACTCAATTTTAACTTCGCACAGTCAGCGCTCTGAATTCTCCCTGTCGACAGGCTTGCCAATATTAAATCTCCGACAGCTCGGCGAATTTTCGCGTTACAATTTTTAACTGAAGTTTTATTAATTACAAGTAATTGTATGTTTTTGATAATTTTATCCACAACTATTAATTAATATATCTGTTAAATATGCCATTTTTATCAAGTAATGGCATGCATTACCATATACAATTGAATAATAATGACAGTTCGATGGAATAATATTACTCAATCGTTGCGTCAAATTTGACAATTTGTAAATTTACTTGTCATTCTATTTGTAGATATACTGTCAGTCGGTTTGTGAGTTATTTGGTGTGAACATTAGTGCTATTCAACGCGCCAATCGATTACAATCATTTCCTCTCATTTAAAAAACAACATGTTCAACAATACATTATCGATATCAATCGATCGCTCTAATTATAATCGGTCTAAAATTATGATGCTATTGAAAGCAAACGTAAATCGGAAGCATGTGATTGGTCGAAAAATTTAAATAAACTACCGTTTGTCCGTGAGTGAAATTTTGCAATTGTATATTACATTTTTAGTTTAACAGAACAGCTTCTATAAAATTGAACGTGATTAAACTAAATGAACTTGTGAAAAGTGTGAAATACACGTGAAATGAACTAAAATAATGATGAGGTTATGTCACTAAAAATGACAATTTTTTTGGTCGTTCAACAAACATCAATCCGTTTTCGATTTCGATTATAAACTAAATCGGAATCAAGATCGAGGTGTTGAATAGCACTATTCTTATCTCTGGTATCATTATAGAAATGTCTAATAGTGAATCAGATTTAGAAGATATATCTTGTACACCGCTAGACATTTTAAAATTAGCGGCTAGCGCTACAGAAAATCTCCTACCTAACAAGTCAAAAGGTAAATATGATGCGGTGTACAAAAGTTTTATGTATTGGCAACTGGCACAAAAAACATTGTCTTTTTCTGAAAATGTTATCCTAGTGTATTTTGTTGAACTTGCTAAAAAATACAAGGCATCATCATTGTGGGCATGCTGAAAAATACATTGAATATTTACCATAGTATCCACCTAGAGACTTACAGACATTTTTAAAACGTCAGTCCGAGGCCCATCAACCGAAAAAATCTAGAACTTTTACGCCCGAAGAACTCAGTAAATTTATTAAAGAAGGGTCTATCTAATGACAGAGGTATTCTTAAAATAACGTTATTTTCAGCTTAGAACTTTCCCATTTAATCCAATTATTTTTAGGTAACCTTAATCATGGGGCTAATGGGAGCGTGCCGATCTAATGAGTTATATCCTATGAAAACTGAAGACATAGAAGATTACAATGGAGCTCTTATAGTGAAAATACCTTTCACAAAAACAAAGATTCCTAGATCATTTACTGTATCAGGTGAATTTTACGATATTTGCAAAAAGAATATAAATCTTCGCCCGTCTCATGCTAAATGTCCATCATTATTTTTAAATTATCAAAATGGCAAATGTACTATTCAAAGAGTAGGTATTAACAAATTATCTTCAATGGGAAAACACATTGCTATGTTTTTAAAATTAAAAAATCCCGAATTGTACACAGGACATTCGTTCCGAAGATCATCTGCAACCATTTGCGTTAGCGCAGGAGGTGACATTACAGCAGTAAATCAGTTAGGGGGATGGAAATCAACCACAGTTGCCGAAGATTATATAGATGACAACATAACCAATAAAATAAAAAGAGAAAATCAGATTTCAAACGAAATTAACACACATTATACTAGCTCTAATTACAATGAAAAATCTTGTACTAGCTCTAGTGCCAGTCCAAGTCCCATGATTATCAATCAGACTCAGATGACTGACAAAGTTATCCCTGGCATGAATTTTAACAATTGTAATGTAACTATTGATAAAATTATTATGTAAGTAAATAAACATAAATTTATTGTGTATTAATAACGTTACCATTAATAAAAAATAATGTTCATTTGAAATATATTTTGGAGTTTTTTAATAAACTTATATATATATATATATATATATATATATATATAACTTTTAAATATTATGGGGTACAGCCAAAATGTATGGGTGGTTAAGAAAATTCGATTTTCGCTATACCAAGCTTTCGATAATTTTATTATTATCTTTTTCAAGGCTAAAATACAATTTTGTTAAACTAAAAAACAAGGTTTATGTTTTATATAAGTAAAACTTACTAGTAAATTGAATAAATTCTTGAAGGATATCAAAATTGATAACATTATTATGATTTCAGTTTCATATAATTAAAAAACACTGATATCAATTGCTGAGAACGTTGTCTGTAGTATCAAGGAATAAAAAATTTTTGAAATGATTGATCAGTCATAGTTTTTTTTTTTTTTTGACTTTTTTTGATAACAGTGACAACTGACAACGTTAAGGTTTAAGATTAAATACCTTAACTTACACTAACTTTTTTATCTAGTGTGAAATTACATCTTGTCATTCATATATTAATGACAAATGTAAATATAGAGGTTAAAGGTTAAAGGTTGAATATCCTGATTAACACTAACATGTAGATTTAGTATAAATTTTCATTATATGATTTGAAATTCATTTAATTTCATTTAAATTTGAAAATTACCAATAAATTTATTTAAAAAAATGGATATGAAAGAAATTGAAACTTTATAATAACTATGTTAGTTATCATAAAATCATGCATTTTATTTAATATTCATCATCTGATGTTATGTGTAGGAAATCCGTGTCATTGTTAAAGGTTGTTGGTTTATTTTGTAGGTAAATAAGTTGAGTATATATTGCACTGACATTGTTGATATCTGACCTCTTATTCATCGATGGTTGATTTAATTTTATGTTTACTAATTCTATGAATTCTCTTTTAGTTTTATTAGATTCTATACTCAAAATTTTAGTTTCTTTATAATTCATTCTATGTTTAGTTTCTAAAACATGTTCTGTGAGTGCACAAGTTTTTTTATTTAGATTGCAATCACTTTGATGTTGGGTTATACGTTGCTTTAGGGTACGTGAGGTCTGGCCAGTGTAAGTTAAGTTACAATGTATACATGGAATGTTATATATTACGTTAGTTTTCATTACTTTTTCATCTTTCTGTTTAACTTTTGAAAAAACGTCTCCTACCTTTAAAATATTCCTGTTAGCAATTTTAATGTTTTCATTTTTAAATATTATATTGATTTTGTCTGAAAGGTTCTTAACCTACAAAATAAACCAACAACCTTTAACAATGACACGGATTTCCTACACATAACATCAGATGATGAATATTAAATAAAATGCATGATTTTATGATAACTAACATAGTTATTATAAAGTTTCAATTTCTTTCATATCCATTTTTTTAAATAAATTTAACTTGTCATTACAAAAAATTTTTTATTGGTAATTTTCAAATTTAAATGAAATTAAATGAATTTCAAATCATATAATGAAAATTTATACTAAATCTACATGTTAGTGTTAATCAGGATATTCAACCTTTAACCTTTAACCTCTATATTTACATTTGTCATTAATATATGAATGACAAGATGTAATTTCACACTAGATAAAAAAGTTAGTGTAAGTTAAGGTATTTAATCTTAAACCTTAACGTTGTCAGTTGTCACTGTTATCAAAAAAAGTCAAAAAAAAAACTATGACTGATCAATCATTTCAAAAATTTTTTATTCCTTGATACTACAGACAACGTTCTCAGCAATTGATATCAGTGTTTTTTAATTATATGAAACTGAAATCATAATAATGTTATCAATTTTGATATCCTTCAAGAATTTATTCAATTTACTAGTAAGTTTTACTTATATAAAACATAAACCTTGTTTTTTAGTTTAACAAAATTGTATTTTAGCCTTGAAAAAGATAATAATAAAATTATCGAAAGCTTGGTATAGTGAAAATCGAATTTTCTTAACCACCCATACATTTTGGCTGTACCCCATAATATTTAAAAGTTAGTTTTTCAACTATTCAGCCGTGACTACCCTTCTACTTTATATATATATATATATATATATATATATATATATATATATATATATATATATATATATATATATATATATATATATATATAACTGTATTAAAAACATTAAGAAGTGAGTGGTTTTCTGTGCAATGGTATCCTTTGGAAAAGAAATTATTTAAGGATTAACCTCGATTACTTGTAAGTAATAAATTTAAATTTAATATTTTTGCCTATTTAACTAGTTGTATACATCTTTGTAGTTGACTGATGAAGAAATAAAGAAATTTCAAAAGCTTTCAACATAAAGTAAAAAGAGTTTACTTATTCCTGAAAAGGCTTATTCCCGATAACTTTATAACTATTCTGGTTTTAACTAGTTCAAGCCGACTACCTTTTACTCGCTCTATATATATATATATATATATATATATATATATATATATATATATAGTTGTGGATAAAGTATAGTATTTAACACGCGCATAATGGCTATTACCCACTCAGATTTTACAACACTCGCCGGCTCGTGTTACAATTTCATCTTCGTGGGTAATAGCCATAATTATACGCTTGTTGAATAATATACTATTATCCACTGATGCAGAACAAGTGCACAATTCTATGTTTTTAGACATCTTTAGTAATTTGTTCAATTTATTGTTTTTTCAATTAGTCAACTTTTGTAATTTTAAAGGACATCTTTGATAATGGCCTAGTGGTTGAAAGCTGAATATTATAATAAACTGCACACTCAGTACTCGTCGTTTCATTCAATCAATTAATTTCAATTTAATTAAAATTACTAGCGGGTACATTTTACTAGGCAACCCTGCCAAAACATATTGCCCCTTTCATAACTGAATGAAAAAAAGGTATATTTTGATTAAATATTCGATGAACGTAGGAATTCGACTATTAAATAATGATTCAACGTAGCACAATCAGAAATTATCGAGTTAAATTTTTATAGGTTCAACCATGTCTGAATGAAATTATTCCAACAATTACTTAAACGAAAAAGTTGGAAATATCGCGAAATCGATCTAAGTATAGGTCTGAGAAAGTGAATAATTCGCTTCAACAACTTAATTTATAGTCACGTCCATCGATTTTCGGTCGGAGCTATTCATTTTTTTGTCTTTGTCCGTATTTAAAGTTAAAAGTTCATGACAGAAATAGAGTACAAGGCACTTAGTGAGAGTAAAGATCGACAAAAACTGGAGACGAGTAACAAATGAATTCGAAATTTGATTAATGATAGTTTTTGAAATGTGTTCTAGTCCAAGAAAACAGAATTTTACTCTATTATACTTTTAACTGTGATCGAGACTTTTTACTGAATACAACTGTATACCCAATACCAGTGCCGGCTTTAGAACTACCAGCGCCCTGGACGAGATTTCCACGGCGTCACCCTGTAACTGCAATTCTTATTCAAACCCATACGAAAAAAACACAAAGGATATAATAAAAGAACGATTTATTAAAATAATTCACCATTTATTTAAAAAATCTAATAAAATTTTACTTGTAACGCGAAAAATTCGCCGAGCTGTCGTAAATTTAACGATCGGCAAGCTTGTTGACGGAGAGTCCTCTCAGGCGGGTAGTTTGATTGTGAATTCAACAGATATTTTCAATAATATCTACAATGCTATTCATACATTTGGATACAGTTCTAGTATGTTGCGATCTTTGATATAATTTAAAACAAAAATATGAGTGACCGGCAAAAAAATTCACTTTCACTTATATGTTAATCACACAACATATAATCATCTATATCTGATTTACAGTATATAATTAATTTCAATTGAAAATCACCACGGGGTTTGAGACGGATTGTGATGATACCGAAAAAGACAGTATTGTAAAAAAAAGACATTTTCATTAAATTGTGTATATTATATTTTCCAATGTTAATAGCGGCCATCGATCTGATTAAGGTCAGGCGAACACCCAGAAATCTTGTTTCTATTAAACGTAAACATTGCGTTCACATACGCGGAAGGTCGAACCTACCGGTGAATGACTTGAATGTGAACATAGCTTATACGAGGAGCACTTACTGAGTAACCACCACAGGATAGGTTTTTCCTCAATCTTTTTTTACATTCTACAAAAAAGACCGAGATTCCGAGTACACATTTAACTGTTCAAATCTTTCATTAGGGGAAGTTGGGGCAATGTGAACTATCTAAGATAAAAAATTGTATAGCCTCATTATTAAGATGAAATTGTAATGAACTCACATTGTTCAGTGCACCCTGTACTATCATTATGAACTTACCAGACTTTTAAAACTTGTATGTTAAAAAAAAACTGAACACATGTCTGAAGTTCATATTGCCCCATGGGGTGGGTCAATATTGACCACAAAAAGGAACTTCGAAATTAAATCTTTATTTAGGTATAGAACATAAAAATAATGGTACTACCAACTTAAAAATACGAGTACTTGAAATATTAACATTCTGCACAAAATTCACATTTAAATGCCTCGTCATCTTCAGGGTTCAATCCTACGCAGGCTTCATGAGCCCATCTTAAACATTCGCAGAAGCGCACCCAACCTTCTTCGGCCATTGATGTTGAGTACAACTCATCACAATAAAAACATTCTGCATCGTGGTCTCCCTCGTCTGCATCTTCATCTACAAATTTTTTTACTGCTTTCCTTTATCTGATTTTGAAAGACTGTTCTTAGACTCTACTTTTTGTTTGTTTGGTTCATTTTCTTGATTATCAATTTTTCTTTTAACTGTTTCCTTTTTCTTTGCTTCTTTTTCCTCTTTTATTTTTAGTTCAGCTTCTAACTCCAATTTATAAGGACTAGGTGTTAGTATTGCTGCTTTGCCCTTTTTATTTTTCCGTAATGGTTTATTATTTGATTTAGTAGTCTTTGGAAGTGGACGAATGTAGATAGGACTTTCTGACCAAAAACTACTTTTCTTTTGGTTTTCTGTAGATCGAAGACATGCTGATGCTGAAGGAACTTCTTTTTCCAGCTTAGATTGTATGGGCTGTGATAGAGTCGTGCCGGCAGTAGATGTTGAAGCCGTTGCTTCTTTATCGTTACAATGTGTAGGATCGTTTGAGGTAGATTCTGTAGGAGGCGCTTCATCCAACTTACATTGTGTTAGCTTCAATAAGGTGCTCCCTGCAGTAAAGGTTGGAGAAATTATTTCTTCCTTTTCAGATTGTGGCAGTTCGTTTGTCGCTAGATTTTTGTCAGTAACAGCAGACGGGGCAAAGTCTAAATCTGTGAAAATATTTGGATCATAGGGGACTAATCCACACTTTTTAAAAGCGTTAATAGCCGTTAAGGGGGTTGCTGCTTGTAAGTACGCATCACCAAAAATTTTGGTGATCTGAAAGACTGTGACAACTCTGCCTGGATGATTATTCAAAAACTTTTCCAGAGCCATATCGTAGTAACGTGCTAATGGGGCCATGAAACCGACATCTGTTGGCTGCATACGATGAGTGCTGTGGGGCGGCAAGCAAATAATATGTACATGTTTAGTTCTGGCTATATCAATCACATCAATATTTTTTGTGTGGCTACTATGCCCATCTAAAATTAGTAAGACAGGATCATCGTCGGTGGGTTTCACCTGTTGAACGAAATGCTTGAACCAGACTAAAAAGATGTCGGTATCAATCCAGCCACTTTCACTGCATGCAAATATTGTTCCAGGTGGTGCGCCATCTTGGAGTTCGACCTTCATCCTTTTCCTTGCAAAAATTAATAATGGTGGTACAAAGTTTCCTGATGACTACATACAAATAACTGCTGTGGTGGTTCCACTTCTATCTGCAGAGGTGAGACGGCCAACTTGCTTCCTTCCTTTTTTAACTAATATTTTACTGTTACATTTTGGAACAGTGCCTAACCCGGTTTCATCACAATTGAATATTCTGGTTTATGCGATATTTTTAGAATCCAAAACGTTTTTGTATAGGTCAAAAAATTGCTTGAAATTATGACGGTTAAAGGCTTGAGCCCTTGCAGCAAAAGTCGACTCGGGTTTGTGCAACGAAATGTTTGGATGACGGTTACGAAATCCATAAGTCCAATCAAGGCCAGCTAGTCTTTTGGTGTCATTAAATGTATGCTCTATCTGATTTTTTTCTGCTAACTGAAAAGCAAGAGAACGAAGGTCAAGCAATGTAATGCCAAAGAACCTGGTTTCCATATCCAGAATATAATTTTCCAATTCTTTCTCCTGTTGTTTGGTAAACACAGGTTTATAAAACCCCAAACCTTTTTCGTTGGGTAAAATTCTTTTATTTTGTTCCTTACATCGTCGAATTAATGTTGCTTTTGGAATATTAAAACATTTACTTGCCTTCAAATAGCCCATTTGTCATCCGCTTTAAACTGCTTCAATAGCATTTCCCATTGCAACAAGTGAGCATGTTTGTTTCTCCGTTTTCCTTCTATAATTACGGACCATCTTGACAAGGCACCTGAAAACAAGGAAAATAAAATTAGATATATAAAAATGAACTTGGGGTAATGTGGACCACTAACGGCTCAATTTGCCCCACATAGACAATAAATTGAACACGTGTAGTTTATATTCTATGTTTATAAAAAAATCGTAACATTGCCGTTTGGCATATATTAAGCACACTCTAAACAACGTATGGAGACTAAAAAATAGATAAAAATACATTTACTTACCAAGTAATTCTGATATAAAGTCAACACATCGACGCTTCCGCAAATCACGTTTTGGCTCTAAACTCTGATAAACAATCCTCTACGGCTGCCAAGTTCTTACTGCATATCGGTAGGACCCGTATGCACATAAGTAGAATCGAATCTGTTGCATTGCTGCCGCTGTTATGAAAAAAACCTAGGTGGTTTACATTGCCCCCGTAGTCCACATTGCCCCAACCTCCCCTAACTGAAATTGGTGTAGTATCCAAAGAGCTGTTGAAAAATTCAATTTTTTTCTGTAGAAGTTATAGCTTCAACATGGGCAGTTTCACCAATTTGACGCTTAATACATCGAAATCTTGTTATAACTTTAAACACAGGCTCAATTTCTAATTCTTCAGCTAATTCCTTCGCAGTCAAAATGGAGCTATTAAAGCCAGTATTTCAATATTCTTCTAAGAAACTATGAAGCTGAAATCTTTTAACTGTTCTGGTAGAGTACTAGCATAATGAGAGACTCGAACATCAGTTTTCTGAGTTTTAATAGCCAAAGTAATTAAAGCGTCATGGAACGCACTAATTTGATAACGGACTGCTTTAATACTGCTTATTCTTGATCCCAACTTGTGCCACTAAGCTGTTTCATTGTAAATAATCCCAAGTGAACAGAAGTAGAAAATAATGTGAACAACCTTGTAAGCCTGCGGCGCCCCTTCTTATCTGGCGCTCTACCTTAACGCCGCTAGTGCTTAATCCTCAGTCATGATATTTCAAATAGTCTCGAATTTCTACTTCTTCGAGGTAATGAAGTTCTAGATTCTTATCACATATAAGTAGGTGTCTGGTATTGCGTTTTATGGTGATGAGTGCTTTTTTATGTATTAATATGTCAAGCTTTCAGTATTCTGTATACACAGTCACAGTGTCTGGACTGGATATATTGCAACACCTTCTAGATTATTCAATTTATAAATAACTTTATAATGCATGAGAATTAGTAATCTTCAATCTATACAACTTTAAGTTTCAGAACAAGTATCTGTTATTTTTGAAATATTATTACTTTTGTACGATGTTGAAACATGAGAGTTATTGATGTATTTATAATTTTTATTTGTTTTTATTAGTAATCTGGAGGTGAACTACTTCTTAAAAAGTAGAAGTCATTAGAAAACAGATTAGTATATAATAAATAATTGAATACGTAAATACAAAGTGATAGTTATGAGGCCACCTTATCATAACATCTTTAATTTTTAACTTGTTAATAGAAAATTGATTAGGAATGATTTTATGAGAAACCTATAGATTAAATAACTTCATAATACAATAAAACAGGTGACAATATTTTCAGAAGAAGATGTGTATCTTTTGTGATCATTTTTGTGTCTGTTGCTATCTATTTTGGAGGTTGAAACACATCATGACACACCAGCCTTAAGAAACTTGAAATTTTTGTAAGTGGGGTCAAAAACAAAATGGATATTATCATGATTATCGTGACTATTTCACTCACCTACGAAACGAACCAATCAGAAGCTCTAGTCAAGTTCGGCTTACCGATAATACCAAACTTGACTCTTGACTCTGATTGGCCTATCAAGTTCGGTGTTTTCAGATTTGTTTACAGTGCATGTGACAGTTAAACGTCAAATATAAGTGATTACGCTGTGCACGCATTCAAAAATGAGTAGATTGGGGATGAATTCTATCGAATCAATCAACGAAAAAATCTAATTCGCTGAAACCCTACATCCAACTTAGTAAACAACATCACGAAAAACTTATAGCAAATGTCAGAAATGATAGCAATCAAGATGTAACAAATATTGCAAGTACAAGCGCGTGTTCAAATAATCAAGCTCAAAACATTGTATATAATAACTGTACCATTTATAATAATTATAATTGAAAAATATTTCAGTATGTTATGGTTATTGTTGGTAGTGTAGTATTTCTTTCGATGTCAATGTTTTCTGTTCATTGAAATTTGTTGATTTCTCAGGTCAACTTTTTTGCCAATTTCCTCTAATCCTGCCGAATTTCAGATTTTTTATCTTTCACTCTGTTTGTGAAATAGTCTAATAAAATTCCACTCGTGATTGAATTTATCTCATAAGTCTGTCTTTCATTTATGATCTCAACTGAATTGATTCGAGAAAACACCACTCGTCCTGCGGACTCGTGGTGTTTTCTCGAAACAATTCAGTTTCGTTCAAAAATGAATCGACAAACTTATCGCGAAAATTCAATCACTTGTGGTATTACTACTGAGCAGTGGAGTCTCTAAAAATATTTCTCAAATTTTGAAATTATGGAGACATAAATGATATAGAATTCCGAAAAAGTCATCAATAAATTTAGAACATTTTCTGATGTCAAACGTGCTTCAATATTATATTTCATGATAAAGGGGTTCAGTGGTATCATATTATGTCAGATAATAGAAATAGCGCTATAGGATGGGGTTCCGTAAATGTCAGACGATGATCCGATGGTGACCTATGTATAAAAATGTTTCTCATGTTATGGTGAGTCAGACAAAATGGGTGTTGAGACGTGGAAATGCGGAATGGAAAACTTTTCATCTCATCTAAATATTGAAATATTACGCTTTCGTCAAAAACTTTGAATCAGTTTTGTATTTTTACTTGCTAACACCACTCATCTCACACAACCATTGGATGAGGGATTTTTTATCTGAAGAAAAATTCTAACGAAACACAAATTACAAAATCCGAAGTCGATGACAGTAAATAAAAATTATTTTTCAATTTTATTGTCTCAGTTGTTTACTAATATCTCGATTGAAAAGACAAAAACACGAATTTCTTAACTGTTTATTTGCAGAGAAAATGATTTATCCCTTTCTCTATATATCATAATACTAATACAACACTGAATCATTATTTTTCCCACTAATAATAAATAAAAATGATGAATAGAATATAATTACAGTTTTAAGTGTACAAGATTTAGAACCAATTTTTGTGTATCTTAATCAAGGCTTAAATAATTATTTTAACAACGTGAATAAAAATTAATACGTACAGGCCCGGGGATTTCTGATCTTCAATTCTGACAATAAGTTTGCGGGCTTCTAAGTATGATTTTAGCCACGATAGAAATTTGCCCCGAAATCCTAAATCTCGTAGTTTATTTATTGCTATATCAGCACGAACCGAGTCAAAAGCTATTGAAAGATCAAAGAAGAGCGCCCCCACATACCTCTTTCTATCCAATTAGGTGTGGATGAAGTTAAGCAGAGCTACGGATGCACTCTCCGTCGATCTGCCAGGTAAGAAACCATGCTGATGGTCCAATATAACATTATACTTTTTGAGAGAAGAAAACATTTGTTTATAAATACACTTTTCTATCACTTTACATATCACAGTTTGGACAGTTACTGGCCGATAATTGTCAAGGCTGAGGAGGCTGTCTTTTTTATGTATTGGTGAAACAACTCCTATCTTTAGACTTGATGGAAAAGTTTTGGTTTCCACTGAGTAGTTGATAATGTCTGCTAGAGTACAAGCGATTTGTGTACCTATACTTTCAATGATCTTTGTCGAAAGACAGTCAACACCGTCGGCATTAACATTTTTTAGGCAATTAATTACATCCAATACATCTTCAGGGATAACAGGTTTGAAATAAAAAGTATTAGCGACATACATTGTCGTAAAACTTTCAAAACCACAGTTAGCAAAGTGGGTATTTATTGCTTTTTTAGTATTCGTTGCAAAAAAAGTGGCAAACAAATTAGCAATTTCGTATTTATTTTGAGTTATTTTACCATTTATATCAATGGTATCAATAGTAGAATGTCTCTTTTTCCAATTTTGTGTTGTACTGTTCGCCATATATATTTTTGTTTTTCTTTTACATTTTTATTTTCAAGACTTTTTTGGTAGAACAATTTTCTTGATTTGTTAATTTCAGTGACATAATCATGTTTTAACCTCTTATAATTTGAATGATCATCGGGATTGGCCGAAAATTTTGTTAACCCAAACAAATTCCTAAGATCACTACCCATCCGCACAAGATCGCGATCAACCCATGATTTTCTGGTTACATTAGATACGTTTTTTGTTAAAATAGGGCAAAAAAATCAATATGGTAACATATAGTATCTAAAAATTCATTATATACAAGATCAACACCTGAGATATTCGTATCATTTAGATATTCATAGACCGACAGAAAACTTTCATTGTCTAGATGACTTTGTAAACTCAGTAAATTGGATGCTGATACATTCCTAAAACTTGTCTTTCTGTTATTCAGCTTATTCTCGCAAAATGTACATAATATACCCGTACGATATTTTACATGAATGTTTAGTCCCAAATGATCACAAAGCTGCATATCAATCACGCTTTCATTGTATTCAAACGTCATATTAGTTAAAAAGTAGTCAACTTTAGTTTTTATCGTTTTCATGTTTTTATTTGTGAAAATCCGTGTTGGCTCACAATTTTTTAAGTTTAAGTTAAAACTCTCCATCAAGTCAATTACTAATGTTCTTTTACGTGATATATTCAAATAATCAATGTTCATGTCTCCACAAAGAATAGTACAATCATAATTATTGAAACAAAAATTTAGGACCTTAAAAAGTCGGTCCATGAACACCTCAATGTTTCCTGATGGGGATCTATATATATTCACAAGACAACAGCTTCTTTCTTGCAAAAAAAAGGATATACTACATTCTTCAAAGTCAATATCAATTGATAAACTATTTACAAAGTCTAGATTTTTAAATTTAATCATCTTTTTTACAAGTATCAAAACCCCACCATGAATTCTGTTGATACGATTGAAATGAGTAGCCAACATTCAATCGTTAAATCTCACTAAATCAATATTATCATTATCACACCAGGTTTCAGAAAGGCACAAAATATCAGGTTTGTTACATTCCAATATTAAATCAATTCTATTGGTCTTATAAGTCAGGGATTGACAATTTACATTTATGATTTGAAAGGTTTTAGTTGATTTTTCTGTATTAGTACAGTTACATATATTTCCACATATATAACTTTGAGAATACACTGGAGTTACATGTTCTAGACTTGGGGAAGTCTCTTTGGACGCAACTGAAAAAACTGCTGGATATGGGCTCCATGTGGCCATATTGCTGGATTCATCGTAGTATTAAAGTTATACCCATATACACTTACTTTGAAAGAGCTGTAAATCTCCGGATATTTCGAATTTAATGATATTACCACTACTTCCGGGAAATGTGGTTTTACTATTTCACGTAGATCATCTGCTGTCATGCTGGGGTCCACTCTGTAAATATGAAAGTCAACAAATTTGGGAACCCCCTTAATACCCTTGCCGTTTACAGTTATTTCATTATTATTTCCAACAACAAGTTGTTTTCTATTTATTTTTCCTCGAACTTCTCTCCAGTTATTGTAGTTTTCTCTGGGGCTATTCTCATTCAAATTTATGACTCCGTCAATTTTTTGTTCAGTATTTATTTTCATTAAAGCAGCTGACACGTCAGTCTTTGAAATAACTGATTGAATAGACGAGTTGGCAACAGCATTAATTTTATCATTTCCAGTTTGAATTAGTGGTCTGGTTTTATTTTGAATGGCAGAGGATTCCCACTGTTTTTGCGTTGATTTTTGTTCTGTACTTTTTGTGTCTAATTCGTTTCGTTCTTTTAACGAAGTTATTTGTTGACTCATTAAATGAATTTTGTCACGCATCTCCTTTATTATGCAATCTTTTTGCTTTATTATATATTTAAATATATTAATATCAATCACCTTATTGTCTGGACTTAGACTTTCAATTGAGTCGAAAAAAAACTGATCAGTCTGATCACATGCTGAATCTTGCTCACAACATTTGATTAAGTCATCACTAGTAAACTTTACAGAGTTGCTATTTTTTGCAGAGTTTATATGGAAACTATTTTCACAATTTATACACCTTACACCATTTACAACATTTCTTTTACACTTTTTACAACATTTATTCCGGAGAGCTTCGTCAAACACATCTACACCGGTCGCCATGTTGCCATGTATATGAACAATTTCCAAGAAAAGACTTTTCTTATTAATTGATTTATATCTAAAATACTTACAGAATCAAAATCCATAACATCTCTATCAATTACATGTTTTGCTAAAGCACATCTATTGGTATATAACCTGCAATCACTTTTATATGTAGGGAGAATAGCCCACTTCTCAACCTAGTTATATAATATACTATTATTACCTAAGATTAATTTATACTCCTGCAACTTTTACTTAAAACTTTTTTTGTATCTGTATACATAAGAGAAATGTAGGGGTGGTAAAATTATAACTAATAACACTGTAGATAACTAAAATTTTGTTACAGTATCTTACAAGGTGACAAATATATCTTATTTTTTTCATATTTTAGACACCCCCTGTATAGTAATAGTTTCTTCTTCTACCTTTAACAAACACCTTGATAATCAATGACTGACTGGTGCTTAATCATCATCTATAAATATTCAAATAGTGTTTATCATACCAAATATGGTGAAAATGTGTGTTATTGCTGAATAGTTGATGAATTAGTTGGATTTAATACTTAAAATAATAATAACTATTCCTCTTAATTTCAAAAGTTACAAATTGGTTCCATTTAACAAAAAAATCATCTTTCAAAATTAGAAACATGTTGTTCCTTAGATTTAAATGGCGATGTCTTCTTTCCGAAAAATTTACCGCAAAGCCTCGTATTTTTTTTAAAATAAACATGTTGTTTAAACAATCGCTCAAAAAGCTCTACTTACAAGTTGATAAATTGATTGTCATCTCGACAGCTTCATTGGCGGAGATTGATAGCGAGTCGATGTTCTTCATTTTTTTTTCAATTATAATTCAAGATCACGGCGGGTCAGACCTTTTTAAAAACTAATTTGTCAGAGGGAAACTGTTTCTGATTGCAATTTTGTTCACATACAATTACTTTGCCATTTGGTTGTCTGTTCGATAATAAATAATTAATTCGATTTCGTTTTTATAATTGTCAATTAATCTCTGGGTTAAACGTTTTAAATTTAAATACTTCGGTTATTGTTTCGAAGTTAATCAATTGATATGCGGTTATTTTATTTAGATGTGAAAGAGGGTGATCTAAGAGTTCTGCTACATCATATATTTTTATTCTTAATAAAGTACCTACCCATTATTAAACCCACTATGCAAATAAACATTACAGTTATGTTAGTTCAACATCACATTGTGATAATGTTCTTCCTTTTTTTCCTCTTGTTTTCATCACATGCACATCTATACAACCGCTTATGCCCAGCTTGTGGCTGTTAATTTTTGTGATGTTTCAACTTAACTTCTTAGTGATGTTGAAGCGCTGCCTTTTTACATTACTGAGATGTTACTAGAACTTCTTCAAAAGGAAGTTCTTATAACGAACTAAGAACAACATTTCTGTTACATTCTGAAATGCCTTTTAACATCTTTTCGATGTTAATACAATGTCTAAAAAATAACATCTTATCAATGATCTAAATGCGACATTTCAAAAACAATACAGTGTATTCTCTTAGATGTTGTATGGACATTACTTAAACCTGTAAATAATATACATCATACATTCTAGATGACATCCTATAGATGTTTCTGTGCCTAATCAGAAAATACAGGGTGAACAACTAAGAACGCCGGCTGTCAGCCATATTTAAAAAAATAGTCATGATACAACTTTTAAAAAATACCTTCAAGAAAATGACCCTGCAAAATCGCTGGAAAATATTTTTGAGTTCCTAAAATATCTGCTATTAGGTGGAAAAAACATAATACTGTGATTATCTCCAAAAAATACATACTAAAGGTATCCTAGAAATACAATTTTTAATATATTGTTGAGATTATGAAAAAATGTAGTTAGGGACTTTTTGTCCTTATTCTTCAAGTAAGGGGTGGGGGCCCAAAAAACAAATGTAATAACACTTTTTTTTAATCGATATCCATGTTTTTGGCGTCATTTAAAAGAGTTTTTCCTCTTTAATAAGATATGCTTAACAAAAATAACAAAATTGAACAATTTTGTCAACGCTATGTGATAAAGTCGACAATTTTCCCATTTTTCTCGGAAATTTTAAATGTAATGAGGCATTTTTTAAATTCTGATGAAAAGAGGTTAAAAAAATAGGAATCTATTCCAAGATATATGATTTACAATATCAGATATAAAAATTAAAAAAATGCTTCAATTTACATTTGAAATTTCTGAGTGGATACAAAATTATCTAATTTTGTTATCTTATTAAACAGAAGAACTGTTTTAAATGCAGCTAAAATCATTAATATTGGTTAAAAAACGAAAAAGTTATACATTTGTTCATACGTTTGAACCTTCCCCACCCATTATTTGAAGAATAATGGCAAAAAATCTCCTTAATTAAATTTATTCATAATCTCATCAAAATTTCAAAAATTGTATTTCGGAGTATTATGTTTTCGAGTGTTCATTCTACCCCTAGCGGATATTTTAGAGACTGCAAAATATTTTCCAGCAATTTTTCAGGATCACTTACCTAAAGGTAATTTTTTTGAAAGTTGTACCATGATTCTTTTCTGAGATGTGGCCTACCCAGCAAACACAAAAACATATTGAATACATATATATTACATATTTTTTGAAATATAGAAGTCACAGTTATATAAAACTGAAGTCACAACTAGATAATATTTATGTATTGAATACTGACAAAGGCCGGCACAGCTAGAGAACAATAATGATATAAGAAATACATATTATAAATTATATCTCAAATATTTCCAAATTACTATGTAATATATATGTAAAAATGAGATAATATCTAGAGAATATTTATGTATTAAATATTACATAATATAGATGTAACCAAAGTTGCCTAATTTTTCTTTTGCTTCACCCCTTATCTAAAATATTTTATTTCATTGGATCTATGAAAAAATTCAGCGAAATTCTTAATTTATAATAAATTCGGAAAAATCTGTTCAAACATTATTTTTCATAGATGAAATGAAATTCAATATTTTGAGTAGTGTTGATGGACAAAAGATTAAGGAACTGTTGTTACTATATTATTCAATACCTACCTTATGAATATTTCAAACTTAAAGCAACTTAATACAATTTAATATTTGTATATCGTAAATGGTATTTATCTATCTTTGGAATTTAGTAGCTGGTACTTAGTTACTAAAAAAACAGCAAATAGATGCATATACAGTCGTTCTTAGTTGTTCATCCTGTACATTTAAAATAAAATAGCAAAAAAAGCAATAAAGGATTTAAAACATTTATTCACTAGTAAGGAACAGTACAGTAAATTTGAAAAAAACAGGTACAAAATTAGAAAAAAAAATATCTTGTACAGGAATCCAGCCTAAAAAAAATAAAATTGTGTAAGCATATTACATAACAAGTCTGGGAAGTGGAAACTGTTGAACGCATTCAGTGAAAGCAAGAAATAAAAAAGGGTATATTAATCTGTAGTTACCATAACGTAACATACTTTGAAACTGAATTAATAAAGTTTAACGGATACACATACATTACAGCTAGTTTACAGAAAATTTATCAGAATAGTTATTGAATTATATCAAAACTAATAAAAATTTTACACCATTAAGATTTAATGAAACATTAGGTTACATCAACAGAAATCCAATCTGACTAAAGAAAATTCTATCGTTTACTTACGGTTACTTTTTCTCACGCAAGAGTGGCTGTTTCGAGTGCCTCAACCATTCCATAACGTACACCTCAAAATTCTTATATGTGAAACATTTAAAGGAGTTCTGAACAGCAGCTAATAAAACAGTTACTTTAGATCAAATTGTGCCCATGGAGACCTTTGATCGATCATCATAAACTACATCAAACTTGATTTACAACCAATTGACTGGGACCCATTTACCGTCTATTACATGCCTCATTCCATTTGGCAGGTAAATTCAGGTGTGCTATGAAAATTCATACTTCTTTTCTGTATAGAATAATATACTATTCTCATCTTGTTATTTTCATCCTGGAACAAATTGTATATTAACATAGTGGAATTGTAACTTAATGGAAACTAAGCATTATTAATACACTGTATACAAAAAAAACTATTTATGAAGAAGATGTATGAACACATTATCAAGTTAAATGAGTTTATAATTAATTGTATCCCATTGAGTATCCAATAGCTGTGTTTCTACACTCATAAATAATTGAATGCTGTTTGTTGACTGGAGCATTCAGTATCATAAGTTACATATTCTTCAACTAGATTAATATAGGTACCATTGTAAGGGACACCTACAGCTTATTTATTGTATTCAGTGAATTTTCAAATGGAAATGAGCTTTTTTACTTCTGTTTTTGAAGTCTTAAACAGTCTCTAATTGTTCACAAAAATTGTTAGTAATAATGTTAAAATTTTCTAAACCTGCAAGACCATATTGATGGCTACGACTACTACTACAAAAACTAGAACTAGAGATACTTGATTCAATATTTTTTGTACTGTTTAATACAATGTTTGTATCAGACTATCTGAAATAGTTACACCCCTTTCATAACATAATTACCAACTATTTGTTTTTTATTTTATTTATGTAAGTAGTTTCTGAAACATCTTAACATTGAAAATATTTGCTTCTACATTCAAATCTCTGCCAACATATGAGCATGTATTAATAATATCTACCCTATTGCAATATTAAGTTTTTTGTAGGGTATAATGCACATCTAGGATTTGAAATATTGTGAATCGTTTTTAAAATATACTTACTAACTAAAATATTTCAAAAATTGAAAAAACCCTTATTTTGTAAACGCTATTATATAATGTTAGTGTACAATTCCGCCACCTGGAAATTCAATGTATAATAGTCGATTAAAGTATTGAATGAGTATTAAGTTTTAATAATTATGATTTTGGAATAGGTACTTACCGATAACAATTGTTGTTCGTCCATTATAACAAGAATTATAACTAAGTATAGAAACTGTAGCTAAGTAGGAACTAACGAAAACGAAGACCACTTTATTCAACTACTACTTGCAAAATATGTTCTTCCTGCAAATAAAATATAACACATAACTGAAAACCATCCGCCATTTCATGCTTGTCATTTGATTCCACAGATAACTACTGTATGTTTCGTTCATCAGTTCCTCTTCTGTTTTCAACTTTTTTATGTTACTGTGATGTTTAATATGAGATATTACTGAGAGTTTTATGAACTAACGTCGTACAGACGTAATAAGTACGATGTTAATAAAAATTATTTCGAAAGATGTAAAAGTAACTGCAACATGTGATCATCTTAGAAACATGTTAATTTGTAATATTACAGTAACGTTCTGTATGTGATATTAGTGAGAAGTATACAAATTAACATCGTATGGATGTTTCCTATAGGAAGTTACTGAAAAGAAGTTCATAGGATGTGTATGTAACTGCGAATTCAAGTATTACTGTGTATATCAAAAATATGTTTTATTTACATGACATGGATGTTAATTGAGTTGGTAATAAAATTAAGACATCTAGGAGATATCTTATTAACGTTTTAAATAAACATCACGAAAAGTCTCTAAAAAGAACATCACAAAAAAGACTTGTGTTTCTTGTTTAGTGGGAAGTTACTATTTCCTACAAATCAAAATTTCATACAAAAGTTCTATGATTAGGGCTAAATTTTGTTAAATTGTTAATAGAAGTTCGGTGGCGACCTGATGTCTGGGAAACTAAAAATGGTTGGTTTTTCATAACATTTGAATTGTTTCATCAAAAGCTACTACCATATAAAATTATGATAGATCATTATTCATTTTTTCGAACGTAACCAGTAATTATCCCAGCATTATGAGAAGTTAGTTAATCCAAAGCCATGATTATGCAGTGAAAAGTATGTGAACAATTGACTTTCGGCTCCATCACAGAACAGTAAATAACGGAGAGTTTCGCATTCATGCATATTACAAACCGTGTATAGTTCATCAAGTTTAATGGGATAGCTATTACCATTCGTAATGACGCAAGGGTACAAATTATCCAAACAGGTAGCTCCAGTACAAAGATATTCAGTATATAGAACCTGAAAAGAGAAATTTAGTGCTAATACCAGATTCTTATTGTTCAATTTATTGATTAATTTCTTTATTAGATGTTTTTTTTTCATTCAACAACTGAGCATATTCCTATTCGGTGTCGAACCTTTGTGTAGTACAGTTGTGCGCTCCGAAACGAATAAGTAGTTAAAAACTAATTAGTGCATATTTCTCAGTGAATCAAAACAAACAGTAAGAATATCAGTTTAACTTTTTAATGATCGTTAGTAAAACCACAATTAATAACTAAAAGTGAATCTGAATTTGATATCAGATAATAATAGTATTTAGAAAATATTTCGCCAGACCCCTATTAAGGGTCGCACTTAGGAGGAAGTGATGCCAGTTATTCTGCTGAAAATATTTTATAAAATATGAATAACTTCGGCATGGCGAGTACCTCTGACTACAGGGGTACTCAAAATGATAAATCAAATCAAAAAAACTCTTTGAATCCTCCAACTCAGTCTTATTCTACAGTAGTACAAACATTCAAATACCCATCAAAGGAGCAAGTCATCATATTCCCCGCTATGGAAGAAGTGAAAATCCATAACTACATCATCGCCCTTGGAATCAAAGTTCAACCGAAAGATATAATTTTCTCATCTAAAATTTCGAACAACAGAGTATGCATCTATCTCTCTAGTCAAACCATAGTGGACACATTTCTAAATAAAGGAGGAGAAATTGGAGTTAACAGTCAAATTCTCAAAGCTCGCCGTTTAATCTCACCATCTACTCGATTATTCCTTTCTAACGTATGTCCAACAATCCCTCACAATATTATAGAACAGAGTCTCAGAGATCTAGGATTATCCCTGATGTCACCTATAACATTTCTTCGGATTGGAATGTCACAACTCGAATACAGCAACATATTGAGTTTCCGTAGACAAGTCTTTGTACAACCTGCTCCTAACAGCAATAATAGTTCTCCTTTACCTGAATCGATTCTCGTATACTATGATAATACTCCATGTCGTATTTTCCTTTCTGAAGATCAACTTATGTGCTACAAATGTAAGAAGAATGGTCGTATATCTGTTAATTGTCACGAGACTGTTACTGAACTTATAGCCGACACTCTACAAGAACAACCAGTAGAAGATATGATTCCTTAAGCTCAAGAAACTCCCTTGAATGTTACAGAACCTATAATCAGCCTTTTCCAAGATAACACAATTGAAGATTTAGCCCCTCAGGGCCAAGAAATCTCCACCTTAATGAACACCTCCTCGCATAAGCGGCCTCATTCAGAGATCAGTCCACCGATTCGGAATCCAGCGGAAGAGTTGGAGCCTCCTTTCATCATACCCATTTCTCTGGCTCTGAAGAAATCGAAGCCTTAAACACAAATCCAGTCCGTTGAATCCCTGGTTTCTCCTGCCAAACAACTCTTTGAGGACAATTCGTCTAATTTTTCCCTGGACTATAGTCAGATTGTTAGTTTTCTGGAGGACTCGTTCGGTTCCCCGGAACCCCTCAGTGTGGCCCGCAGGTATACTGGGAAAGTTCACGCGCTCCTAGCTATACTTACTAAGATGTATCCAGCACTCAATGAACGTAGCATTGAGACCAGAATCACAAAATTGAAAAAGAACATAATGAAACAGCTCAATAGAGAACTAGGAACCGTCTCTAAGATCTCAGTGTCCGGAAGCGAGAGTGTAATATATCTAGAAACATTCTAAGACCTCCCAACTCCATACACAATCAGAATCATTCATCTTGCAATGGAATATAAATGGGGTATACCCCCCATCTAGATATGCTGTAGATGTTGGTAAATGATGACCAACTTCACCGAAAATCGAAGGTACAATATGAAACACTACGACTCCGTCCATAAAGCCAAAAACAAACAAATCAGGGCATCAGGAGGGATGACAATATACACAAAAAGATCCCTTGAGGCTAAGGAAGTCCTACTTGTAAGTAACCTTGAAGCTACGGCAGTTTTATTGAGAACACCACAAAACATGTGCATATGTAACATCTATATTCCACCAGATACAGAAATTAATATCAATGATTTGGATAACCTGGTACGACAATTACGAAAGCTCTACGTTATATTAGGCGATTTTAATGCCCACAACCCAATATGGGGTTGTACGTCAACTAACCGGAGAGGCAGTAAACTTGAGACATTCATCAACACATCAAATCTCGTAGCTCTCAATTCTGGCGAAATAACAAGAATAAATATAGCAACCGGCAATCATTCTGCTCTCGATCTGGCACTTTGTCATCTAAACCTGTCCAGTACTTTGTCTTGGACTCTCTTATCAGATCCGTACGGGAGTGACTATCTTCCTATTATGAAAAATGTTAGCAACAACGATTGGACACGTTATGAAGCCCTCATAGAGGCAAGAATACCCAATGTACGTCTCAACCGGGTACAAGACATCAATATTCTTGTTGAGGGATTTTCTGAGATTATTGTCGAATCAGCAAATGTAGCCATAAAAAAAACAACTCAGGTTACGCATCATCAACCTGTACCGTGGTGGAACAAACAATGCCAAAAAGCAACCAAAGAAAGCAAAAGAGCTGTCAATGAATTGAAAAGGCATGACTGTACCGAGAACAAGATTGAATACAATAGACGCAGAGCTCATCAAAGGCATATAATAAAACAGAGTAAGCGTACTTCGTGAGCACAATACGTATCAACTTTGAACCACTCCACGCCGATGTCAGACGTATGGCAGAAAATCAACCGCATAAAAGGGTCGAGATAATTCAAATTATCTTTTAAGTGATTACGAAAAGATGTCCATCATAAATAAGAATCCTCATTGTCCACAATTATATGGAACCGTTAAATTACATAAAATAACGAAACTAATTAGACCTGTAGTTTCTTATGTTAATACTCCTAATAATATATTGGCAAAGAAGCTTAACACTATACTTAATAGTTACGGATAAACATCTAAATACTCAATTAGAAATTCAATAGATCTAATCAATAAATTAGAAGCATTCAACTTACAAGATAACTCTAAGCTTATTTCACTTGACGTTACTAACATGTTCAATAAAATTTGTCCTAAAGAATGTTTAATACATGTAAGAAAATTACTAGAAGATAAAAATATAGGAGGAATAATATCAGATATACTTAATTTATTTGATGTACGTATTAATCAGAAATATTTCACTTTTGACAATAACATATATATTCAAAATGAAGGTTTACCTATATCACCTATTTGGGCAAACATTTTTATGGACAGTTTAGAAAGAAAAATCTTTGGAAGTAATATTTCAAAAAATGTTTTATTTTGGTATAGATATGTAGATGACATATTAGCTTGTTTTATAGGTAGTGAACGACAATTAGATATAGTTTTCAACCACATTAATAATTTACGCCCAAAAATAAAATTTACATTAGAAGTTGAAGAAAATAACTCAGTCAATTTTCTTGATTTGAAAATTTAAAGAGTTAATAATGTACTTGATTATTCAATTTACCGAAAACCAACACACTGATGTGACAATTCCATATAGTTCCAATCACCCCATGTCACATAAACTAGCGGCATATAATTGAATGATACATAGAGTATTTTCAGTTCCTATGAACAAATGTAAGTTTGATTAGATTAGATTAATACAATTAGACAAATAGCAACATCCAACGGTTATCCATTACATATGATAAATAAGCTAATTAATAGAAAAGAGGAAAAAGTAGCATTACAACTAATATTTCCTAAACAAACTGAAGAAATAAAAACTTATAAAACCATCACACATGCAGGAAATATTTCTAAAAATATTTCAAAGATAATATCTTTAGCAACGAATACAACAATTTCTTTTAAAACAGAAAGTAACGTAAGTACAAAATACATCCGTTTATATTTTTGACCCATGGCTGGGTGGTTTATATACATTATCTCACCTTATCTGTGGCGCCTCTCTGGTCCGCTCATTATCC
The DNA here is from genome assembly GCA_963921935.1 of Galeruca laticollis. Lineage (NCBI taxonomy): Eukaryota > Metazoa > Arthropoda > Insecta > Coleoptera > Chrysomelidae > Galeruca > Galeruca laticollis. The sequence goes on along the minus strand of OY998177.1, from coordinate 223,845,599 downwards.
TCCTTAGTTTCCATTATCCCTGTTACATGCGTAATAATGGCTTGGTATTTGTTTCTCGAGCTGTGGCTGGGTGGTTTTTATACATTATCTCACCTTATCTGTGCCGCCTGTCTGGCCCGCTCAGTATCCTCCTTAGTTTCCATTATCCCTGTTACATGCGTGTATTTGTCTCTCGAGCTGGTGATTTGTCCCTGGAAATTGGCCGGTACGTATCCTGTGTTGTAGGTCAATTCTTTGCTGATGAAACCTTGGCCAGTCGAACATAGTGTGCCTGGCATCGTCTACCTGTGCCTGGCAGTATTCGCAGAGAGGGTTGTCGTCCTTGCCGATTTTGTATGTATACTTTTTGAAGCTCCCGTGGCCTGTAAGGAATTGAGTCATGTGATAATTTAGGTCCCGGAAGTGGCATTTCACCCATTTATCAATATTTGGCAACAGTTCTCGTGTCCATGCTCCCTTTATCGAGTTGTCCCATTTCTCTTGCCATTGACGAATTGTTTCGGCTCTTTTCTATCGCTTGCTCATCATGGGGTCGTCCGATTCGTGTATTCTCGTACGCTCGTAAGCTAACAGGTGTATGGGGACCTCGCCACAGACCACCTGTACTGCCTCAGTCGATACTGTTTTGTATGAGCACGCTACGCGTTGCAAGGCTCTTCTCTGGATCTTTGCTAATTTGCCCCTCACGCTTGCTAACTTTAATGCCCCATTCAAAACGGGACTACCGTATAGGAGGATCGAGTTAACTACTCCTAACAAGACCCTTCTCTTCAGGTTGCTAGGACCTCAGATGTTGGGGAGAATCTTTGTGAGCGCTGACAGCCTTGCTTCGGCCTTACTATTTATTCGAGTTACGTGGTGCGTGAATCTTAATCTGTGGTCTAGGTGGATACCAAGATATTTGAAGGTTTTCGTGGGGGTTATTATCGTATTATTCAGTCTAAATTGGATGAAACTTCTGTCCCTGGGGCCTTTATATATGACGCATTCGGTATTTGGTTCGAAAAGTTCTAGGATGTGATCTTCCATCCATTGTTGGACCTTCGCCAACGTCCGACTTACAATCAGGGTCAGACTGTACGAGTTCTCACTCTCCACAAAAATAGCCAGATCGTCCGCAAAAGCCACCACCGATACACCTTTACTGGTTTTAAGCCTTAGCAGGTCGTCATAAAGTATGTTCCAGAGAATTGGGCCCAAGACTGAACCTTGTGGAACGCCAGTAGTCATCGTCATTTTTTTCCCCGACGACACTATAATTAATCGATCTGTGAGGTACACTAGTTTTGCTTACGCGGTTCTAACCTAGAACTGCCCCTATTCAGTGTTTAGATTTCAAATTATTTTGCACAGATGTACTAAATTGCGTGTGGTCTCTGTGGTGACCACAGCAAATTTGCAAAATGTGTTATTTAACCCATATGAGAAAAAGAAGAAGTTCTTTCCATGAAAAAATTAATGATTGAAATTACTTAAATACGTAGTAAACAATTAAATTTTCATTATTGTTTAAAACCAAAACTTTTCCGAGAATTCTAGGGTTTGGAAACCTCACTAATTGGTTCTGAATACATTTTATAAGTTCGACAGTTTAATATACACAATAAGGTGTACATCACTCGTTATCTCTTTTGTATGAACTAAATCCATTAAAAAACACATACATTCGACATAAGATTAAGTATCGGACATATGTATAAGATATTAACATCAGATACAAAGGTTTGCTTATAGTGCCTAAATTTAGAACGGAAGTTTACATATGGCCTTTTATATAGAAAATTTTCAATCTATGCCACATTACAACAGTAAATTCGAGAATATATCCAATTCATTGTTAAATGATCATTATTTAACTATCAAAATGTATTGTGATGAACTAATTGCTGCCTTATTCTTATGACATTGTACTGTGATTGCTGTTAAAATGTTATACACGGTGCTCCTAAAGTTTGATAAATATGTATATTAGAGTTTGTTAAAAATTGACTGTCTCGATCCTTACTTCGTGGAATCTACTTATATTAGTGTTTTAAATGAAACTCAATGTTACTAGCTAATTCCAGAATGTAATGCAAAATGTTGAAAATTCTAAAAAATTGACAATTCTTTCGATAACTGAATATCATCGTCAGAATGACAGAAGTTACATTTCATTTGATGCCTACCTGATGTTTAGTAGTTATTTTTGGCTAGACCAAGAAGTGATTGACTTAATATATGTTAATAGAAAAAAGAAGAAGATGTGATATTACAAATATTGAAGCTTAGATATTATTAGCCCTATGGTGATATCCTGGATATCATTTTTCCAATTAAGATCAGTATAACTGTGCATTGATATAGAAAACCAGGAAAACTATATCTGCCGATCTTTACAATGATCACTTAAGGAAACAGTTTAATAGTGGAGAACTCCCTAGATTTATCTGTTCATTGACGACTTCATATTGTGGGTTTCTTAAGTGTCTTCTAATTTCCAACTAAAAAGAGGAAAAAGTGGTATTACAACTAATATTTCCTAAATAAACTGAAGAAATAAAAACTTTTAAAACCATCACATATGCAGGAAATATTTCTCATAATATTTCAAAGATAATATCTTTAGCAACGAATACAATAATTTTTTTTGAAACAGGAAGTAACGTTAGTACAAAATTGTTAAATGTTAAAACAAAAATACCACCATTAAAGAAATCAGGTATATATAAACTCAAATGTCCAGAATGCAATGCTGTCTATTTGGATCAAACCCTTAGAAATTTTGAAATCCGATACAGTGAACACTTACTAGCATACTAATCAAAACAACCAGATAAATCCCACTTTGCAAAACATCTACTTGATAACAATCATTCATTGACACCTAACACAGAACTATAAGTACTACATATTTGTGATAAGAAACATGAATTGGATTTCCTTGAAGAATTGGAAATTAGAAGACACTTAAGAAACCCACAATATGAAGTCGTCACTGAACAGATAAATCTAGGGAGTTCTCCGCTTTTAAACTGTCTTCTTAAGTGATAATTATAAAGATCAGCAGATATAGTTTTCCTGGTGCACAGTTATACTGATCTTAAATGGGAAAAAGGATTTCCAGAATATGCCCATAGGGCTAATAATATCTAAGCTTCGATATTTGTAGTATATTAAGTCAATTACCAGGTAGGTCACTTCTTGGTCTAGTCAAAAATAATTATTAAACATCAGGTAGGCATCAAATGAAACGTAACTTCTGTCATTCTGACGATGATATTTAGTATCGAAACAACTGTCAAATTTCTTACAATTTTTGACATTTTATCATTATATTGTGTAATTAGAACTAGAAACATTTAATTTCATTTAAAACACTAATATGAGTATATTCCACAAACTAAGGGTTGAGACAGTTAATTTCATTAAACTTATTTTAATTCGCTACCCAAACAGCACACGATATACATTACACATTCACAAGATATTCTTTATGGATATCCTGTATATCCACTGGATATAGATGGATAGCCTATAGAGATACAATATGAGTAGATTTCACAAAGGGTCGAGACAATAAATTTTAGGAACAAAGATGTTTAGTAGAAGCAATGATAAATCGAATTGAATTTGAGGGAAATGTATAATCATTTATTTCTATTAATAACACTACTTTCTTTAATTTAAAATATTTATTTTATTTTGTGTCATATGAAGCGTGCTTGTTACCACAATGAATTTCAGGTGCACAGTACCAGAAAATAAACTCTGAGTAAATACGAGAAACAATGTTTAAGCAATCAATTTTTTGTCAGGCGGCACCAGGCACTTAAATCCTATATATGTTGTAAAATATTTAACTTTATCGTTCTGTTTCTGTTAAAACATCCACCTTTTACCTTCCAAGGACATTTTTTTCACGTCGTCAGTTAAAACGGCATGTGAATTGCCTCATTTTCTTATTTTTTTCACCGAGACACAATAGCTTGAAGGGAAGTCCACTTTTCTTATTGTACCAAGAGAATTTAAGTGCATATAAATAAACAAAAGTCACAACACATCCGAATAAATTAGGAATTGTATACTGAGTGTTATCTATTTATTGAACATTTAAATATGGAAGAGTAATTTTAAAGAGGAGTGGCAACAAACTGATGCCACGTCATCTTTTAATTATTTACATATACAGAGTGATCAATGGGGTTATGGCGATACAATATCTGAAAATGTACTTAAACTTTTAATAACGCCAGGATGTTCACGTAAGTATCGGTTGTCATTATCTGCTCACATTCTTCTTTCCCGCATTAATGATATCCTCTACAGACGTGCATATTTTGATTTTCTTTTCGTGGATCTCTCTATTCTGCGTTGTTTAGCAAATGTTCAAGAATAACTGTATTCTATAGATTATTCTTTACAGAGCTATTATTTTCGACAATTCGTAGATCTGATCATCCATTCCTATTTAAAAGGCTTGTTCAAAGTATATAGTATGTAATGTACTCAAAAATGTTTCAAGCTTATAGAATTAGTATAGTAAATGCGTGTTTAAAACTGCCGATTTCGTAACAAAATTGCGGAAGTTGTTTTCCTGACGGTTTTATATGTTTTCGAGGGTGCTGAATCCAAATTTATAGTTTGCTGCCTTGTAGGAGGTCGGCTTAAAGGCCAAAAATGCAAACAATTCAAATTTTTCAGCACTTTCTACGGTTTTTATTATATCTCAAAAACTATACGTTTTTTTAAGATCATAGGCTCTATAGCTCGCTGTAAAACAACGAGTATTCTTACAAAAACGCCCAGTAGTACCATATCTTACAAGTCGAGAAATATACAAGATGCATAGTACCATTTTCTGTGCATGAAAACTTTGCATCATCCACCACGGACTTCACATGAAGCTGGGAGACCGCCATTCGGTGAAGTGGAGGACGCCATGCAAGCTGTTCAATATTTTCTAAAAAAAATATCGACAAACATCAATTCACAATGGAAGAATTGATGCAACAGATAGGAGATAGGAGACATCTTCTTCCCAAGTACTGCGCGAATATTTTGATTACAAGCAAACCTTACGTTATATATGTTTGGAAGGTACCGGATACAAAATAATTAATACGTCCTCGTATGCAAATGTTCAAAAGCTGCAAAGGGAGAAAAACGTGTTCTAGTTGAGATAGCTGCTGCCGTAATTGTGGAGTACATAAGATCGCAAGTATATAATTTAACTGCATATCCTTCTGCAGAAATATTTCTCGATAATACTAAAGATATAATTCCTAAGACTCCTCTAACTCCCATGGACGCGGGTGTGCTATGTAAAATAACGAGGGGATCTGCAGACAGGGAGGAAAACATCAGTAGCCATTGCATATAGCATTATTAGTGCTGTGCCACCTGCGTCATTTCTTTTTCCTTTTCAAGTTGGCTTAGCAGCATTTCATTATAAAAAATGCTGTTCCTGCAAATTAATAGAGGTTTTATCTTCCATGAGGTTTTGTTGCTCATACAATGAAGTAACTCTAGAGGAAGTGTAGTCAATTATGCGTCCCCCCTTGACTCTCAGACGATATATGACAACGCAGATTTTAATATTCAAACACTGGATGGCCGAAACACATTTCACGCAATGGGAAATATGCTCCAAAAATGCTGTTGTTCCCGATCAAAATGTTTCACAACCAAGAAAATACCATCAGCACAAATCGTTGGAAACTAGGCAGCTCTACCGCTACAACAATTTGAAAGAAACAATGATCTCGGCTTCCTTTCAATGACCTAAATATCTCGTGTCCCGACACAGAGATCATAGTTTCATCAGTGCCACTCTCTTTATATGGTAATTAAACAAGGAAAAAACTACTGAACAGATTACTATTGACACATTAAACAGGTACTGAAATTTTGAGCAATGTTGCCACTTTTAGCACTTTTAGTTATAACCATAAATGTATTTAAGGATATAACAAATACTTGTTTAAAATTTATAGAAGAATATGCCTTCATCATTAATTAATTTTAAAAGCAGCGACTCAAATGCATAAATTAGTATGACTCTTTTTTATTTGCATAACTTTTTAACAAATTTTCAATTAAACTTCTAATTTCGTTTTTGCCACAACTAAAGAGGATTTGTGAATATGGCAAAGCAGTGGAAGTGTCCGCAAGTGAGCTTAGAATGTGACTCAATGTTTGGGGCAGGAACAAGTCAAAACAAACATATCTATGAGTGAACTCAGCTGAGTGTACCAGAGACCTCTCTGGGGGGTCATCCGAACGAAAATTGCTAATGAAATTTGTTTATCTTTGAAGCTTTAGTCAACTTCTGTTTCTACGGTTCTGATGACGTCACCGAAGCGCCGGTTGTTGTTGGTCAACCTACTAGTTCTCACCTTCGAACATTGTTCAGTATCATTTGCAGTTGTCGTATGTCAAACAGCTGACTCATTGAGTTAAAAATTTCTTCCCTATTTCAGGGATTTATCCATTGGACAATGGGTTGAAGGTGTTGTTTTTATTATTATTGTTTTATTGGATGCTGACTGTGTGCTAAGCATTGTATTTTAATTCGTGTATGTTGCTTCTAAATGTGATGATTTGTTGTACACCCTGACCATGTAAGTAAAATGTATTTAATTGGCTTTATGCCTTTAAAAACCTTGTATTTCATATCGAGATTGTAAGATCAATTTTCTCACTCTTACAGGGGGCACTGAGGATGGTTTGTTATTAAACTGAAAGCGCTCTGCTAAATAAATCATTGTACCAAAATATAAAAAAGTCTTTTCTTGATAACAAACATATCTATTTTATTTGTTAATCTGAGGTCAGGTCATGATGGAGTCAACAGACTTGTCTTTGACGTTTCAGTCGGATGTTGACCAACTTTTGTACAGTCGGGATCGAAGTGAGCTACTGGATGCACATAAGAGGGATAGCGGAAAAGAAACTTTCAATAAATTTGGAAACCAACTTCAACATCTCGCCAATCTAGTTGGAGGAGATGGAAGTGGGTTTTTTTAACGGTTTTACGAGAATATAAAAAACACTGGTTTTTACTGAGCTCTAGCGCCAATTTCGCTTGTCAGAAAATCATAGATGATCAGTGCATTTTGTAGTAAATTTTATTTATTCTAACTTTGTATATAATGCGTATCTTTAAAAAATGTATAGTTTTTGAGATATAAAAGAAAAATTGAAGAAAGTGCAAAAATTTTTGGGTTTTCACTTTTTTGTTTATCCCTCGGTGGGCGCACCTGCGGCAAAAATCCGCAAATCAACTTCTTTAATTCTACTTTTCATACTTTTCAACTTACAAGCTTATGCGTCTAGCTATTCGTTCTCGAGACTATCCATCCCCACTCCCCATATAGCATAATTGGCGTTTATTTAGAAGAGTGTCTAGTTTGCGGTGCCGTTGTCGCGACGCGCCTTGTCATGTAAGTATATTTTGTGCTTTGTAATTTTTTTTATAAATTATCAGTTTTGTGATAATTTAGTACTATTACGTTCAAAATGTTTTTGTATGTATCTGTATGCTTTTACGCCTGCAGCTACAGTATGATATATTTTTTTTGTAGGTCGCACAAAAAATTATCATTCCAGGAATTGGAGCGAGCAGTAGAACAAATTGTTCAGGAATTAGAGGAAGAAAAATCATTGGTTACAGCAGATCAGCAAGACGTTAATGACTTCCCTAATGATTAATTTGATAGCGATGAGTCAGAAACAGAGAGGGAAACAATTGAGAGAGACGATCATACCAGTAATTCCGAGCAATCCAAAGACGAGTTTGAACAACCTGAAGTGACCTAGGTGAGCAAGTTTCGGAGGATTATCGTTTCTTTATTGGAAAAGATGACGAAACGCTTTGGATTAGTAAACCTCTTTCTTCCGGCAAAATAAAAGCGAAGAATATTATTAAAATTTTACCGGGTCCAAATTGAGGCATTTAATTTGTTTATAACGGATCACATGATTGATGATATTGTTAGTAACACCAAAATTTATATTGACAATAAAAGAAATACTGTGCAATACGCAAGAGACAGAGATTGTAAAAACACATCAAAAACCGAAATCAACTCTCTTAGGTGCACTAATTTTAATTGGATTAAAAAAGGGTTTTCACATAAATTGTTTGGAGCTCTGGGATGCAGATGGCTCAGGAATGATTCTTCTACGGGCACTATTCAGCTATAAACGCTTTCAAATTTGATAACATTCATACCCGTGACGAAAGAAAGCAACATGACAAACTTGCTCCAATACGTGATTTTCACGAAACATTTATTCGTAATTGCATCGCCCATTATAACTCAAGTGATTTTACAACAATCGACGAAATGCCCACCCTTTTAGAGGTAATCAAACCAAGTTTCACGTTTCACTCATTAATCTCCGCCGGGAGGTTAGTCAGTTCTTATACAGCGAAGTATAGTTGCGGTTTGATGGTGGAATAGTCACTACTGTTATCTGTCAGTAGACGTTCGAATATTCAGCGTTGTTCGACAATCTCCGAACGGGAGAGTTGGTTTTTGATGGGAAGTTGTCGAGGCGTTCGAGCGTCAAACACGAACTGCTGTAGGAAATCCACTAATTTTGACTATTGTAATTAACATCGAGAATTAAAACAGGGCCAGATCTTTCTACAGGCTTTCGTAAGGCTTTTATAAGGCTTCTATATGGCATAATATCAGTGAGATGTTAGCTCACAATTAGATAGAATATCATTGAGAATCTCTACAGCATAGCTTTTGATGTTTCTATGGTTTTTTTTGTACCTCAATCACATTCCGATGGAGTTGAGAGGACAACAATAATCCCTTTTACATTCTTTCGAGTTTTGTTATTGTTCCCCTCTGTGGAACAATAAGAAGCTAACTACCTTTATTTATTTTGTGTGGATTTCATGTTCCAACTCTGCAGTTTGTATCAATCGAAGTTTTCATTCAACAAGTATTAATAAAATCAATTCAAAACATTTGTATTACTTAGTTTTTAAGATGACCATCTTGGTTTTTGTGCCAAACCTATTATAATGAGGATTTTACTAAATCGTGTAGGTACTAACCAATGCTAATTTTACTTATATTTATTCTAATTAAAATCTGTTTATCATCTCATTGTCATTCGAGATTAGTACATTGTAATACTATTTTTATATTCATTTGTTTTTTCTTCTGAACTCCCTAGATCACTAATATTATACACACTGCTAGAATTAAAATCAATTATTTACACAGTGAATGCCTTGTCGCACCTGAGGTTAATTCCTTTCTCTAATACTATAGAAAACCAGTGGCACACATTTTTTGCTGCACAACGTTGAAAGTTTTGTAGCAATCGTTGTTGATTTGTGCAGTACATACCAAATAAACCAGCGAAATATGGTATAAAACTGTATGCACTTTGCGACGCAAAAACTTTCTACACCCAAAATTTTGAAATTTATTGCGGTAAACAAGGACCCTATGTCAAATCTAATAAACCTGGTGATATTGTGAAGAGATTAGTCACTCCTATCGAAAATACGAAAAGAAATCTAACTACCGACAATTATTATAGCAGCTATTCTTTATGTGGATGTTTGCTTACTAAAAAAAAATTACTTTTTTTGGAACTATGGAAAACATAAAAAGGAAATTCCCGTCTAATTTTTACCTAACAAAACCTGAACAGTAAACACGCATGTTTTTGGTTTCCCAGAAGAATATTGTTTAATATCAACAGTCCCAAAAAAAATAAGGCCGTGCTACTCTTGTTAACTATACACGACACATCCGAAGTAGATGAAAATTCTAACAAAACTTTAGTGAACTTAGACTGTAATGCTACGAAAGGAGAGGTTGACACGGTAGACCAAATGCGTTCGGCATACAGTACTTCTAGAATTAAAAGAAGGTGTGTAGTGGTTACTTAGCAAGTGCCCTTCGTATGTACTTCTTGAACCATCGAACCATTCATCTTCGGGAAACACTTACCTCGTGAACCATTCTTTAGGGTTAAATAAATAGCATCGTTTAAAAACTCACTGGGATAACATATATTTAGAAACTACGTATATAAATTACTGATCATATGTAAAACAGAATATAAATGTTTCTACTATTAACAACAATAGTAATGAATAATATTCAAAAGAAATAAACTCTCTATATATAGGAAATTATGAAACTAACACAGTCAATGATCCGTTTCTCGACCTCGTCGACACAATATTTATAAAACGGACGTGTTTGTTATCGATGTTACTGCACCTTGCCAATGGCCTTCCAGTTCACAGGCCGCTAGTAATATTGTCTTTTTAAATAATGTCTACTAAAATCTAATAATGTCTTTTGGGATCATCATAGGTAGCCACTTGCTGTTTTTTATAGGCATCTGGATATAGCTGGAATAAATGCTCGTGTTATATTTAAATTTAATAATTTTGGAAACAAAGACAGAAGACGTGTTTTTTTGAAAAAACTGTCTTTGAAACTCATGCAGGAACATTTGAAAAAAAGTGCTCTAATTCAAACACTTCCTTAAGATATTTATTACATTTTGTCCAAATATAGGGATGAAGAAGAGCCTGTCAGAAAACTTATAAAGCCTGGTATTTGTTTCGTGTGTGCCACTCATAAAAATAACAGAACAAAATCCGTCAGTAAATCATGTGGAAAAAATGTTTGCAAAAGGCACAGTTATATAACCATAAATTGTCTAGACTGTGATGAAAAGTGTGATCAGAACGAGATGGAAGTAGAGTAAACAGTTTTCATTTATTAAGTGTTCAACAATGTTATTTTTTTAAAGTTGTAACGAAGTAATCATACATTAAATTTATAATATTTTTGTTTGTTCCTTAATACATTTTATTATAATTTGATAAACTACTCTAGTTTTATGTAACATTTGATACATTAAATAAAAAATATATTCATCTGTTTTGTAAGATTTTGTTGTCAAAATTAGAAATTTTCACGCACGGTGTAAATGTCGCAGCGCACCCGCTTATGAAACACTGGAAGGCGCGCCCACCGGAGGGTTATGAAGCCAACCACCCACAAGACATCAAATCATATGTTCGGACTCTGCAGTACCAAAAACATATTAAACCGTGGAGAAAAGAGCTTCTGCAATTTTGTTTTGGTCAAACTACCATTTGATTAGGCTAAATTGTGAATACAAGAAATAACTAACGAATAGAATTTGCTAAACGTACAATATACTAAATACCTGAGATATATTTTGGAAAAAAACAAAAAATGAACATTTTAAAGATTAAAACTAACTTTTCCGCATCTTTGAGATGCCCTGATTAATATTATATCATGAAATTTTCACTTCTATACACTTCGGGGGATGTATCGTGTTAACAAACCGAAATTTCTTCAAAAGTAACCAAAAATGCAGTATATCTGGATTTATAGGACCCGCTGCACCCGCTATAGTCAGCTGAAAATCAATAGGGTACATTTGTGAGACACCTTGAAAAATATCGAATTACAAAATTGGCCATTTTCATACACTCCGGAGGCTGTATCGTACAAAACCCGAAATTTCTCCAAAAAGGACAAACATGTGGCACTTCAGATACCATAGCACCCGTTGTACTAGCTCTGGTGACATAAAAATCAGAAAGATTTATCTATAAGACGCCCTAAACAATATTCAATCATAAAATAAGTCACTTGTATACACGCTGGAGGCTGTATCGTGCTAATAAACTGGAAATTCTTTAATAATGACAAAAATTTGGTGCCTCAAGTACTATAGCACTCGTTGTACTGGCTTAGTGAGCTGAATCTCGATAGGGTTCATCTTTCAGACGCCCTGAATAATATTCAATCATAAAATTGGCCACTTGTATATACTTCGGAGGCTGTATCGTTCTTCTTCTTCTTTCGGTTCCGTCTTCACCTTAGTGAAGGTTGGCAACAATCTCGGCGAACTGGGTTCGGTTTTGAGCAGCTCGGAATAAGGAATGTGAGTCTAGTCCGGTCCAGTCTCTTATGTTTTTCAACCACGAATGTTGGCGTCTTCCTATACCTCGTCTGCCTCCTATTTTGCCTTCCATTATTATTTTCAGCAGCCTCATTCTATCACTCCTGATTACATGTCCCAAGTATGCGGTTTTTCTCTTCTTTATGTCGACAACTAAGTCTCTGTCCTTACCTAATCTTCTCAGAACTTCTTCATTACTGATGTGGTCTGTCCAGGGTATTTTTAAGAGCCTTCTATACACCCACATTTCGAAAGCTTCTAGCCGCCTTAGTGTTTCGGCCTTTAGGGTCCAGACTTCGGATCCGTACAGCAAGACGGAATAGATGTAACAATTGACAAATCTAAGGCGTAATTTCAAGTTCAGTGATCGGTTACAAAGCACTGGTCGCATTTTATTGAATACTGATCTGGCCTGTTCTATGCGCGATCTGATTTCTGTACTAGGACTCAGATTAGATGTTATCCAGGTACCTAAATACTTGAACTTGGTTACGTTTTCGATGGGTAGTCCTTTTATATATATATATATATATATATATATATATATATATATATATATATATATATATATATCTGGTGCTGGATTAGTTCTTCTAGTGATGGCCATTACTTTTGTCTTCTTTATATTAATTTTAAAGCCCAGGGTCTCTCCTACTCTGTCGATCCGATTTAAAAGTTGTTGGAGTCCTTCTAAGCCATCGGCTATGATGGCGGTATCATCTGCAAAGCGTAAGTTGTTAATCAGATGCCCGTTTATTCTAATGCCGTGTTCCATACCCTGTAGAGCTTCATCGAATATGTAGCCAGAATATATATTAAATAGTAAGGGCGATAAGACACATCCCTGTCGCACTCCCCTATGAATGGGTACATCATCTGTTTTGTCTCCTTCGACCCTGATGGCTGCTGTTTGGTCCCAGTATAAATGTTTCAGGAACTGGATGTCGTTATTATCGAGACCCTTTTCTTTCAGGATGTTAAACAGGGCTGTGTGTTCGACTCTGTCGAACGCCTTCTCGTAGTCGATAAAACAGATGAAAGCCTCTTTTTGTTGATCTCGACATTTCTGTAACAATACAGATAGGCTGAACAGTGCTTCCCTCGTGCCCATTCCTTCTCTAAAACCGAACTGTGCGTCATCTAGATCTATTTCGCATTTTTTGAATATCCGTTTGTGTATGATTTTTAAAAGAAGTTTTAATGCATGACTCATTAGGCTAATTAGTCTGAAATCCTCACATGTATGTGCATTTGCTTTCTTTGGTATGGGAATGAAGTCGGACTTCAACCAGTCGCGTGGAATGTTTCCGCTCTTGTAGATTTGATTTAGAAGCTTAGTCAAAACCTTTCTATTCTGCTCGTTCAAGAGTTTGAAAGTCTCAATGTGGATTCCATCTGGTCCAGCAGCCTTTCCTGTTTTGCAGGTTTTGAGTGCTCTTTCAACCTCCGATGTCAGAATATCTGGTGCCTCTTCTGAATCTTCTTTATTGTTAAAGTGACGTGGATCTTTAGTAGAGAATAGTTGTCGAATATAATTTATCCAATGGTCTTTCAGTTCTTTTTCGTCTAATATGGGTTTATTGTCGTGTCCAACTATTCTGTTTGGGATGTTCTTTCTTCCCTGGACTACCATTTCTTTAACTTTCTTATGAATTGCGGAATGATCGTGCTTTTGTTGTAACTCTTCAATCTCACAACATTTCTGGGCCATCCAGTATTCTTTTGCTTCCTTTATTTTCTTTTCTATTTGTTTGTTAAGTGTTTTGTACAAAGTCGTATACCTATTCTTGTATGTTCTGCGTTTATCCATCATATTTAATATTTCGTCAGTCATCCATTCTTTTTTCTTGTTTGTACGTGTTGGACCAATTACTTCCTTCTCAATTCTATGTATTTTATCCCTCATATTTTTCCCATCTTCCTCAATATTTTTTCCAAATTCTGGGTTGTTTATGCTCGATATTTCATAGTTTACTTTCTCTCTCAATTCGTCTTTTTTAGATGGGTCGCGGAGGTTGTTGATGTCAACTAACTTGACGTGTTTCTTTGTTAGTTTTTTCAATTTTATATTAAGGTTGCCAACTACTGGGTTGTGATCTGAGTTAATATCTGTGCCTGGGTATGTTCTTATGCCATGAATTCCATTTTTGAATCGTTCTTTTATTAAAATGAAGTCGATTTGGTTTCTGACAACGTTTGTTTCATTGTGTTGCGGGGATTGCCAAGTGTAAAGTCGTCGGGGAGGTAGTTTAAACCAAGTGTTAGCTATGACGAAGTTCTCTTCTTGACAGAATTGCACCAAGGTGTCACCGCGGTCGTTCCGCTCACCCAGTCCATATTCTCCGTTAATATTATCCACTTTACCTTTACCAACCTTTGCATCGAAATCTCCAAGAATAATGATGGGTTCGTTTTTTCGCGTGTATGCTAGAAGTTGCTTCAATTCCTTATAAAAATTAGTTATTTCGTTGTTGTGTTTGTCTGCAGTTGGAGCATAGCATTGGATAATATTGATGTTGAACTGGTTAGATTTAAGTTGCAATAGAAGTGTCCTATCTGAGAATGGTACGAAGTTAATAACAGATTTGTTTAGTCTATTGTTTAATATGACGCCCACCCCATTTGGGTGATTTGGTAAGTCGTTTCCAGAATAGTAGATTGTGGTATCTCCGTGTTGTTGTTTTCCTTTTCCTGGCCATCTCATCTCACTTATCCCGAGAATATTAATTGATATTCTTTTCATTTCCTGAATGATGTTGTTCAGTTTTCCGGCTATAAACATACTACGAACGTTCCAAGTTCCTATTCGCAGTGCCGCTTGACATTTTTCCACATTCGGGTGGTTCCTCCTCGCGGTGATTCTTCGCACCCCCTGACCATTTAAGATCTGCCGCGGACTAGGGGCCGTTGTGTCATTACTCGCCTGTATCGTTCTAACAAACTGAAATTTCTCAAAAAATTACAAAAATATCGTACTTCAAGTACCATATCATCCGTTGTACTGGCTATTGTGAGCTGAAAATCAATAGAGTTCGTCTGTGAAATGTCCTGAACAATATCCAATCATAAAATTTGTGATTTGTTGCAATGCGGAGGCTGTATCGTTCTAACAAGACATGTAACGAAAAGTGGCCGACGACAACGACGACGACATACACACAGGATTTTTTTCTAAAAACAATTTTTTCGTGTTGTTCTTGATGAAAAACGTAAAAATAACTGAAAAATTTCAATTTTTTTGTGGGTAAACCAATACGTTTCTCGCATATTAGATAGGTCGGGCGGAAAAGTGATACAGAAATATTCTCAAATCAAAAGAACCAAAGGTTTTGCATGATATTTTGAATAAATTGGAACCGCGGATATGTCTTCTCAGAAATACAATAAAACATGAAAACGTGCACGTTATCACAGTAAATCGTGGCATCCGAAGTACCTACCTAGTACCGCGGGACCATTATTTGTGTCGCATACTACTTGTATTGAATAATGCAATTATGCGCGACTGTCAGTTTGTCTTAAGAGAGTGTTGTCGCAGCAAGTCTTGTCGAAGAAGATGAAAATGGCTCTGACCATGTTATAGGTACTTCTCATTTGGTGGCTATAGGCTCGTTAACGTGATAGTAATAAGCCGTCGATAATAAAGTTGGCAATGACAAAATGTTTCATTCATCAAAAGAAGTATGTTTGTATGTGTATTACTTTTCCGCCCAACCTATCTAATATGCGAGAAAAGTATTGGTTTACCCCAAAAAAAGTTGGAAATTTGAAAACTTTTTTTGAGTTATTTTTACGTTTTCCATCAACAACAACCCAAAAAAACGGTTTTTAGAAAAAAAATCCTGTGTGTATGTCGTCGTCGTTGTCGTCGGCAACTTTTCGTTACATGTCTTGTTAGCACGATACAGCCTCCGGAGTGCAACAAGTCACCAATTTTATGATTTATTATTGTTAAGGACATCTCACAGATGAACCCTATTGATTTTCAGCTCACCAGAGCCAGTACAACAGGTACTATAGTACTTTAAGTACGCTATTTTTGTAATTTTTGGAGAAATTTCAGTTTGTTAGCATAATACACCCTCCGGAGTACATACAAGTGACCAGTTTTATGATTGGATATTATTCAGAGCGTCTCAAAAATGAATCCTATTGATATTCAGCTCACTAAAGCCAGTACAACGGGTTTTATGGTACTTCAAGTACCAAATTTTTGGAGAATTTTCAGTTTGTTAGCAAGATACAGCCTCCAGAGCGTATACAAAAAATCAATTTGATGATTGAATATTGTTCAAGGTGTCTCACAGATGTACCCTATTGATTTTCAGCTGACTAGAGCGAGTACAGCGGGTCCTATATGTCCAGATATACTACATTTTTGGTTATTTTTGGACACATTTCGGTTTGTTAGCACGATACAGCCTCCAGAGAGTATACGATTGATCAATTTCATGATTGAATATTGTTCAAGGTGTCTCACAGATGTATATATTACATTTTTGGACAAATTTCGTTTTGTTAGCACGATACATCCTCCGGAGTGTATACAAGTGACAACTTTATGATAGAATATTATTCAGTGCCACAGATGCGGAAAAGTTAGTTTTAATCATTAAAACCGTTTATTAATTAAAAGTAAAGCAAAAAGTAATAAGGAAAAATAGAGTATTAATAATGTGTTAATATTAGCATGAAACACTCATCCTCTTTTCACCCTTTAACTCTTGATTTTTTTCGCCACTGCGAGGGAGGGAGATTGTCCTCTTATATCAAAACCATTGTCCCTACTTCGACAGGTTCCATATTGTCCGAAAAAGTCCATTTACTGCGTTGGTACAAGGTATGCAAATATTCGTTGCTCCACCGTTCCCAAAAATGTTCATGAAATTTGTTGAGTAGCTTCTATCTTATGAGATGTGAGGCAGGAATGGCTCAAAGACAGTCGAAAGCGGCTCAAGGTATGAAAAATGGACCGGAGCTATAACAGACAAATCATTAGGGTTGGAACTCATAGGAGTCAGTGGTCTAGAACTGAGATAGGATTCGATCTGAATTATAAGGGTATTTAGTTCCTCATATTATAAAATCTGATCACCTATAACCCGAGCTAAATGACTCTTTACAGATTTAATATCAGCTTTTCGCATTCTAAGTACTAGTTCTCAACTTTACCACGACGAGCTATAAAACATTGCAAAGCTAAGATAAAAGATTCGCTGAACAAATCATAGGCTATCTCAAAGTGAAGAGCTTTGGTGGCCATGCAAACAAAGAGGTACAAATACATCTCACAAGATTCAGCTCCTCGGTAGCGATTCATCACAACATAAAACGGACCACCAAAACCAAGGCCAGAATTAAGGAAGGGTTTAATCTGGGAAATTCTGACTAAGGGTAAATCAACCACAACAGGTTAGTAATGCCGAGGATTTTGTTTTCAACATGAAATGCATTTAGACAAAACCGAGCGTATAGCTCGCATAGAAGACAAAATTCAAAAATATTGGCAAGTAAAGAATTCACGGTACGTAACCCGGCATGAAAATATCTTTTATGATAATTGTCGATAAGCAAATAAGTTAAACGACTTTCGCGAGGTAATATACAGGGTAATTTTTTATCAACAGAAACAGGTAAATATCGAAGACAACTGCCAATCCGTAATACCTTTTGATCATCGATAAAACAACACAACTTTCGAAAGGGTTTATAAAATCCGTTTCCCTCTAATTTTTTCTCGAAATATCGATATATTGAGTATATTTAACTAAAATCATCAGCGACTCATAAAGTTCATTGGAACATAATGGGCCTGCACAAAATCAGAATTGTTTTTTAACAACGTTTCAAGAAAATTACCATCGGCATAACAAACCAAGGTTACCTCTCGCGCCTCCTCAAACATTCCGGCACAATCAGAACAAGGCAAGGATGCGTCTGGAAAAGGAGTAGAATTACAAAGAAACTTGGGACCAGCGAACCAATGAGACTGCTCCAACATCAACGCCGTTACAACACCTCTGGAAGCCGCATCAGCGGGATTCTGAACAGAAGGAACACGAAACCAACTATCAGGAGGGATGCGTTCCTATATATAAGCTGTTCGATTGGAAACGAAAGTTTTCCACCGATGAGGAGAGGATTTTATCCAACCGAGGGTAATCTCAGAGTCGGACCAAGCCACCAACTTCTCGATTGTAAGCTCAACTTCTAGAATTCTGACTATCAAAGGCAAGAGTTTGGCTGGTAACACAGCGGCAGACAACTCCGAACGAGACCAACAGTCCGTTTGGGAGCCACTTTCGACTTCGCGCATACAAAAAAGACACGAATCTGACTCAAATAAATGGCCGCAGCATAACCCTTTTCATTACTGTCACAAAATTCATGCAGCTCACAACTAGCATAGCTTGACACGGACATAAAACGAAGTAATTGAAGATAAACAAGGGATGAAAGCTGCTCCTTATATTGGTTCCAAATATCACAAATTACTTTTGGGGGAGGGCCATCCCAATTAATTCCAGATAACCACAAACGTTGAATAAGATGCTTAGTAAACAACGTCATGGGAGCGAGAAAACCTACAGGATCAAATACTCTGGTCAATTCAGACAACATACTTCGTTTACTAAAAGACTTGTGTAGAGCACTCACCTGAAAGGAATAACAAAATCCGGTTGTGGATTCCATACAAGACCAAGGATTTTTAAAGGATACGAACAACTATCATTATAAAAAGAAATGGGTTTTCTACCTATATGAGACTCAGGCAAACCATCTGGCAAGCGTAAATCATTACTGGACCACTGGCGCCATTCAAATTGACCTCCGGCTAATAAGGATTACAACTGGTTTCGAAGATCTTGCGCCATTTTCCAAGTATCAGCACCACCTACGATATCATCAACATAAGTGCTGTTACGTAATACCTCAGCTACAAGGGGAAACTCCCTTCCTTCATCTTCACACAGCTGCAACAAGGTCCTTAAATCGAGGAAAGGAGCTGACGAAACACCATATGTTACTGTCAACAACCGAAACTCCTGCAAAACTTCATCAGGAGAAAACCTAAATATGATCCTTTGATAATCACAATGAGTTTTATCAACTAGTATTTGCCTATACATCTGTTTGATATCAATAGATGAAACCCGACAAAATAGTTAAAATATCCTGCTGTAGCTTTTTCCCAGTAAACAAACACTGATTCAAAGAATTCTGATTGCCAACCTGCGCAGAAGCGTTAAACAACATTCTCAATTTGGTAGACAAGCTATCAGTTCTTACTACAGTATGATGAGGAATATAGTAACATAACAAGGGACGAGAGGTCTCTGACAAAGCCTCCACGTGGTTAAGATCCAAATATTCTTTCATAAAGTAATAATATTCCTTATAAAGAGAGGGCCTTCTTAAAAGTCTTTTTTCCAGAGACGTAAAACGATTGACAGCAAAGTCATACATCCCTGGAAAAACAGAAGAAGGCTGACGAAAAGGTAAAGCGAAGCTATAACGACCAATGGCATCTCGACAGACATTATCAACAAAGTTTTGATTACAAAGAACATCATCAGGGGAAACACATTCTACTTGAGGAACATATTCCAAACTACTGAACAGACTCTTCCAACGTAACCATTTGATCCATGTGACAAAACAATGATGTAGCCGACGTCATAGGAGCAGGTCAATTCAAATTGTTAATATCTCCCCCAGGTATAGTGCAAGGTCGATTGAAAGCATGAATATGTTGAAAAGGATGGTAGTGAAATATAGACACGACGAACGTTATACAAGTATTGAGTAAATGCTCTGTTACGGACATTTATACTGGGCATGGAAATGTTTTAGATTGTTTTAATTGATCTGGTTTTATAAATGTTATAAAATCATCGTTTACACAACACATATGAATACCAGACGTTATACTTTGATATGAATGAGTCTATTCATTGAACAACTTTATTACCTGATACCTGACTGTCACTGATAGTCAAGTTTTGTAAACCTCTGACCTACCGTAATGAGAATATGCCCTTCTATATATAACCATTATCCCGATGTCACCAATAATAACGTTTCAGTCCGTTAACGTGTTCTAAGACACAATACTCCTCAACTTCTCCTTTTTTTCTTACTTCGCGTGCTTCGGTAGTTTGCTGTTATTGTCATCCTCCTAATTTATGAGAGGTTCATGTAATAGCGTCTGTAAAAAAATATAGTCACGACGGGGGGCATTGGATATCTTAAATGAAATGAAATTGGAATCCTGTGAGGGTATAAATAAAAATTTGTTGTTTGAGGTTTCTGTAAAGAAGAAATAAAATGACGTTATAATAGTTTCAGTGTGGTATACTGTTATAAATTATTTTTATATTAGTTGTCAATGGAGCTATTACTTTCAAAGGAAAAAGTGGATCCTATTACAGAAAGACACAGTGGCGTAACGCAAAATCATCGCGCCCCTCGCAATATCAAGTTTGGGCCCCTTTATCAAAATTGCGATTATATTCGCTCAACTTTTATTACTACATCAATGATCAAAAAGGATTATCTACCTCTTTAAAGTCCATAATAAAGAAGAAAACACAATCAAACTTAGTATATAACTAAATGATATTTATTATTTATATAAATGAAAAAGTTGGAATTTATAAAAAAAAATTGAGTTATTTTCACGTTTTCCATCAACAACAACACGGAAAAACGGTTTTTAGACAAAAATGCTGTGTCTATGTCGTCGTCGTCGTCGTCGACGAACTGAGTACAAAATTGTTAAATGTAAAAACAAAAATATCCCCATTGAAGAAGTCTAGTATATATAAACTTAAATGTCCAGAATGTAATGCTGTCTATTTGGGTCAGACCCTTAGAAATTTTGGAATCCGATACAGTGAACACTTACGAGCATACAGATTAAAACAACCAGATAAATCCCACTGCGCAGAACATCTACTTGACACCTAACACAGAACTAGAAGTACTACATATTTGTGATAAGAAACAAGAACTGGATTTCCTTGAAGAATTTCTTTCTTGGTCTAGCCAAAAATAATTATTAAACATCAGGTAGGTATCAAATGGATTGTAACTTTATCTAGAAACAGTTAGTTTAATTTAAAACAGTAATTTCACGATAATCACGTATAATAAATAAAGTCAGAAATATATTTTACTGTTACATGTCAATTATTAATTTCGTACAAGAAGAGTTTCTTAGCACATTTAAAACTTTATTGGAAACAGTTGGCATGTAATGTCCGACATATTATAAACGTTGTAATGCAGTTCTGGAGCTGATATGCGGGTCAAGGAGTGCTTATCTCACATTTACAGGATGCTTAGTAGTTCATTCTACTAATAAAAACATTCCACCAAAAGATAGAAAACGAATAAAACTAAATATAATATGAAGTTAATCAGAAGTAAAATGGAGGCTACGAGTGACGTTTCCAAACGTGACATAATTATTTCCATGAAATTTAACAGCCAAGTTAGTAACAGCGATGCGATTAAAGTTATTATGAGGCGTATTCCAATGCCAAGATCCGTTTGATTTAAAAAAAATAAGCTTCTTCACCTCTCTGTATTGAAAGCTTTCCCCAGGGAATTGAACCAATTCGTAACGCCATTCATTTTTAATTGGTTATCCAAATGCAAGAACAAAAAATATTCACTTGGGACTGTAGAGAAAATTATCAAAATTGCTCAATGAAAATTTTGAATATTCTTTTCGGTATGGTAAAAATTTGGTGGAAGACGAAACTCAATTGGTAACTTCATCAATCAGAAGGACACCATTTTCGTAGTACTAGCAATGAATATTTCCGATTCTAAAACGAAAACTGCTACAATTCTGGTTTTTCTAGCACAGAAAGTTAATACACGAGAAAGAAAAAAGAATAGAGCAGTATAGTACAGTTTTAGGGGATGACAAAGAAGTGAGGATGAATGATAATATAATAAAAATAAGCTTTATTCAGCTTGTGTTATACACACATATATGCATACCGTTCTTTTTATACCTACAATATTATTTATGGAAGATTAATGTAATAAGTAAGTAACTTGGCAGCTTAGTTATGACCTCATAGTTGCGCATAGGCTGCTGAATTACTCACTTTTATTAAATATGATTCAAATATATAATGTTCCAAATTAAATTGATTTTTGAAGAATATACAAAATAATATTTTACTTAATTTATAAATAATAGTAGCATAACAAATATTATATAACAACAAAACCAATTACGTACCTCTGAAATGCTGTTTTTTAAATAATACTAGAAAACCCGTGCTGCCCCACAGCATTAGGATAGAGTATGTCTGAGAGGGTGTAATTATTACATAAAATCATTTTACAGTTCTTCCTTCCGGACAATATTAGCTTTGCGACGGCCGCAGTATTTGGAAAAAATTGAAAGTAAAGTTGATTGTTCACATTAGTGTTTTAAATGAAACTCACGGTTTCTAGTTAATTCCACAATATAATAAAAGTTATTGAAAATTCTAAAAAATTGACAATCATTCTGAAGATGATATTGATTTATCGAAACAATTGTCAATTATTTAGAATTTTCAATAACTTTTATTATATTGTGGAATTAACTAGAAACCGTGAGTTTCATTTAAAACACTAATATGAGCAGATTCCACGAAGTAAGGGTCGAGACAGTTAATTTGATTGTGCACACATAACTTTCCTCAAACTCAACGAATTCAAAGTGTTAATAGCTCAAAAGAATTGGCTTGATCCATTGAGTGTTCTTAGACTTGTGTCAACAGCCTACGCTAATTAGAACTCTAGTTACAGAGGTGAGAGAGTGAAGGAAAATCTTGAAAAAATTGAATGTAAAGTTGATTGTGCACTCATAACTTTCCTCAAACTCAAAGAATTTAAGCAGTTATTAGCTTAAAAGAAAGAGCTTGATTCACTGAGTGTTCTGAGAGTAAAGCGATCAAGATCCATTCATTAGAAGAGGGGCTATAAGAATTCGAATTGCTGGAGTGAATGTGTCCCATAAAAAATGTACAGGGGAGAATCGCGTTTGAGTATAACTTGAGTAAGGTGGTAGTTGAGCAAATATCAATGATTGATGAAATTTCTGTGTCTAAATACCTTTCATTTAAAAACAAATAAGGAAATCGGCCTGATAGAACGGCCAGACTGACTTCAGTTTTCATAATTTTTTTCAATAGATAAGATTAGGAATTCGTAGTTCTATCACATTTTGCTACGAGCTTTTCACGCATTATTCAATCAACACTCTCAAAGTTTTCCTATCACCATTTATAATATATTTTTCCTCCATTGATAATAATATTTTAATAAATTGAGTTGAGTGTATTGAATACAAATAAATCTTGTAAATTTCTGGAAGATGATTGAATGTTTTTCCACTTAGATACAAATACTATCTTTGTGATACTGATTTACTTACAAAGAGTATATACTGAACCTGTTTCATTACCTCTTATTTGATAGTTTTATCTTTTTTCGTGATTTATCGTTTGTAAGTATTTGTAAAATTGAATAAACATATAACTGTTTGACATCCATAATATTGGTTTTACCATACAGTAAACCCGTTGGATATATAATTTTCATTTAATACGATTTTAAGTAATCTTTAATGAAAAAATTTCAGTTAATTCAATTGGTTCTTTGTGGTAGCCCCCCAGCAGATAATGGAGTATTGAAGTCTGGTTTGAACGAATGCGTAGTAAATCGTTCTAAGATGAATGAGACTCAATATAATTTTTATATTATTGACGGGGAGGAATGGAAATGGGACAAATTAACGGAAAAATTGGTAAATTCAAAAAACGAATAAAATTCAAAGGAATGTAAAATAAGCATACTAACCAGGCAACGAAAATGGCGATGCAATTGAATAAATATACTGAAGCAAAAAGGGAATAACGAAACGGTTTAGATCTGCACATGGAATATAAGGACAATGTTGAAGGCTGGTAAAATGAATGAGTTAGCTAGAGAAATGGGGAGATACAAGCTTGAGATATTGGCACTGCAGGAAAAAAGATACAGACAAGTATTAAAAGATAGACTAACACAAGATCCAGATGTAAATATAGAGATAAATGGGAGAACATAAAAAACAGTATTACCAAAGAAATACTAGGACAAAAAAATCAACAAAGATGTAAAGAATGGTATGATGAAGAATGTGAAAGCAAAAAGAAACAAAAAGATCAAGCACGAAAACAATGGCTAAATACAGGAGGAGAGACAGAACTGAAAGAATATAAGAAAAAGAAGAAAGAAGCGGACAAATGCTGTCAGAAGAAAAAAGCAGAGTGGATAAAGGAGTTAATGATAGAAATAGAAAGTGACAACCGAGATAATAAAAACTATATGATTACATAAGAAAACAAAGTAAAAGAAGCAAAGTAACGACCAGAATCAGCAATAGAGAATGGGAATCATATTACAAGAAAGATCGAAAGGAGGATGAGTTTACAGCAAATTTTAAGGTAACAGCAGAAGAGGAAGAGGAATACCTCCCAACATATGCAGAATATGAAGAAATAATAATAAATCTCGAACAGAAGAAGGCAGCAGGACCAGATGGAATAGTTAACGAGCTGATAAAGAAAGGTGGCGAAGAACTAAAAAGAAAGATATATGAATTACTCATAAATATATGGAAGAAAGAACAAGTGCCAGCAGAATGGCGTTTAGGTCTACCAATCTTCAAAAAAAGAGACCAATCAAAATGCGATAACTACCGAGAAATAACCATGCTTAACACAGTATACAAAGTCATGACATCACTTTTAAAAAAGGAAATAAACAAATACGCAGAACAGAAACTAGGGAAATACCGATATGGCTTCAGAAGTGGTAAATCAAGTATAGATGCAGTGCATGTAATGACACAGACGATAGAAAGAAGCTATGAATATGGAATCGATTTACATATATTGTTTGTAGATTTTAAGCAAGCAGGCGTAAACTGATAGCAGACATGAGGAAAATGGGTATTACAAATAAGTTAATTCGACTGACAAAGATGTCAATAAACAACTCGAAAACCAGAGTAATAACTAGTGAGGGCTATAGTGAGAAAATTGATATGGTAGACGGTGTGAGGCAGGGGGATGCATTATCAACGGTATTATTATTCAATATAGCATTAGATGGAGCGATTAAGGCGATAGAAACAGGCACAACAATAGCCCAGAACATGACACAAATAATAGGGTATGCAGACGATCTGGTACTTATAGCAAGGAATAGGAGTAATTTGGATAAAATGCTAGGTGACCTGATCGAAGAAGCAAAAAGCAGAGGTCTGGAGATAAACTCAGAAAAAACTAAATATATGGTAGCCAGCAGGGAAACAACAGAGAGTATAAAAGAAATCACAGTACAGAACTACAAGTTTAAAAAAGTAGCAAACTACAAGTACTTAGGCGTTACGATAAACGAGAAGAACGACAGAAATATAGAGGTGGCAGAAAGGGTAAAAGCAGGAAACAAAGCATACTGGAAATACAGCAAATTTCTTAAAGATAAACATCTAACCAAAAACACCAAATTGGATTTGTATAAAGATCAACAATGACAATTTTTTGGGTTATCGATGCCAGTAGCCGTCGATGTTTGTGGAGAATTTGATATTTTTCCTAGGGATCTTTTGATGCTATGTGTTTCAGCAGGGTGAGTGATATTCGAAGCTGTGGCAGCTGTTGTTATATTTGCTTCAATGGGCATGGTGATTGAAATTGAAGATATATTTGTTAGTGGCTCAGAGCTTTGCTCGTTTGTTGAGTTTAGAGTAGGTTGACTGGTTGTAGTTGTTGAGTTTGGTGAAGAAGTCTCGTCTGTTGGTTGGGAAGGCAACTTTGAAGTGCAAGTGTTAGATAAGTGACCATTTTGTTTGCAATGATAATACAAATTATCTACAACAAGAAAAATACGGTATGTGGTGTCATCATAATTTATCAAAACTGAGTCTGGTATTGGAATTGTGGGAGGTATAATGTATACTTGCCTCCAGAAACTGAATATGTGTTTATACTCAGGGTTGGTGGTGCCTATTCTTAAAAAGGAAATTGCAGAAGACAGCTTGAAGCCGAGTTGTTCAAGTTCCCTCTGTAGTACGTCGTGTGGAATGGTAGGACATACATTGGATAAAAGTAGTCTTTCGTTTGGTGTGATAAGTTGGCGTGCTTGTATCATTTCGTTATTAATCTGTATGCGCCCATCATGTTTAATGATAAAATCATCTACGATTTCCTTACTTGAGAGGTTTGAGATTCTAGATGTGAATAATATGTTTTTCGGACTTATCGTGGAGCCAATAGCCAGGATATATTCTTCTAATTTTATATTGTCTAGAGAACTAAAAACGATGGCTTGTAGTTTAGATGGGAAAGTGGGTATGGTAAGTTGTTGAGGTTGGCTAGCTACTTTGGAGTACGAAGGTTGAGATGAAGGTGGAGGTTGAGGTAAGATTTGCTGTTTTGATATCGTTGAATGTTGAGTTGGAATTGAGTATTGAGCTGAAGGTACATGTTGAGATAAAGGTGACTGATTATTGATGTTGTCCCTGGTTATAATATTGTCTGTTTCCATGTTCCGCTAAGATGCGTTTTGTTTGAATACGGCTCTGTGCCGCATAGGACCCAATTGATAAGGCTGGTAAATGGTACGATACCGGTTTTAATTATTATTGAATGATTGTGTTTACGTTAAAATACAACACAGTTTCTTAATAAAAAAGCAAATTTAGGCTTACTTTGTTAGTCCGTGTCGTTCACTATGTAGTTATGATCACTTGTATACTGTTTTCTTGGAAATTATTTATGATATTTCACTGTGATGTACAAATTTCTCGGAGCTGATTTCAAAAATACGTTGTGTAGTTTTCAATCAGGGCCGACTTCCAAAAGTTTATTTTTACTAGACAACATAATTATAGTTTGTACTGCTTTGCACAATCCTATTTCTTCTATATTATATTCATGAATTATGCTACTTTTAATAAAAATTACAACTCTGTCATTGTGGTTGATATCTCCCTTACTGTAAATTATATAATAATCAGGTACTTGGAAGAAACTTATTTCAGGAATATTTAGCGTTTCTGTAAGGTCAATAAATTCAAATGTGTGACTCCACTGTGATAAAAATATTTTTAATTCTTCAAAGTTTTTATTTAGACTACTTACATTTTGAAATAACTGTTTTTTAAGCTTTTGTGGTATTTATTGATATCTTTTAGCTCTGGCTGAAATAAAGAGAGTCTTGAAGATATTAATAGAGTATGCAACTAAAAATTTCTATACATTTCAAAAATTTTAAAAACCGAAATAAAATCATTTTTGTAGTTGATTTATAACACCATCGTTTTATCTAATGATACATTAACATCACTAATACCATAGATTGATATTTAATCTATGCTAATAGCAATTATAATGATCTTCATCTCAGGTGTTCCCATTAAACATTCAATTTATATTTTTCTATCAAATATAATTGTTGGAGGAATTGCTTAGGCAATGTTTCATGGGAAGTGTATTAAAATATTTGTATTTCGTTGAAATGATACGGAGATTTATTTAAAAACAGCATCTACACCTGACAGGAAGTTAATACGTAGATTGAATGTTATTTTAGCAGTTTCAAGAGGCTAGTCTATAATTTGTAGTTGAGTGTTATAACTGCAAATTGAAATGAATTCACATTACTTATTTAGAGTCATGGAATCGAAAGTTGTACTTTTCTATTATCCTTATTTCAAATATAAACTACGATATCCAGCCAAGCGTTCGATTCAACGCTGTAGTTTTTTCATCAAACGGAATGTTTTATCAACAAATGGAACTGTTTTTTCGATTGTTTTGGAAATAATGGAAATGAACGAAGTTGTTTCACTTCTGTAATAGATCGTCAACATTTTTACTGCTACGTTTTAAGATTGAGTGTTTGTTATTAGAGAAAAGTTTGAGGTAGAAAAAAGTTTTACAAGCTATTTTCAGGTGCAATATTTAGCGAAATATGTACAAGATAATCTCCTAGAAGTTCCATGATATTCAGGTATGGCAAATTAGAAAAAATGGCCATTTTTTTGTTTTTTTTTTCAAATATATGGAAAACTATCGACTTTTAAAAAAACAGCTAGAAAAACAACACCTAAATATGTATTTTATGATGCCCTACTTAATATATATTAAAGTTCTTCCATAAGTTAACGGCAACATTAAACAAAAACTAGTTTGATGATGTAGAAACTGATATATTGAAACTTTAACCCTGCGGTACACGCAGCTCAAAAAGTACCGAAGGTACACGCGGTTATCTTTTTTTTTTCGAGGAAAGGAAATCTTATATTAGACCCCGGTCTTTACGGAGTGCCGGATTCCTACCGGCTAGAACCTCTCCTCTCTCGCATCTCCCACTGATTTCTACTGGGTACTATCAGACTCTCACTGACTTAAGACCCCTCTTTTTATCTATCTGCTCTCCACCCTGGAACCGCTTGTCGCATATCTTCAGGAGTGAAGTGCATTGATCACTTTATGCTCGGCTTACCTCTTGCCTTTTTTCTGGCTCTTTCTGATGCATCACTCTTTTTATTAAAGTATGTACTCTATTCCAAGTCTCTCGTTTACTTCTCATAGTATCCACTAAATTTTCCGGATTTAGATTGACCCCTATATTTTGCGTCAATTGGTCCCTTTGTTCTCCCCATCTATCGCATTCAAAAATTGTATGTACCGCTGTGTCTACTGCTTTGCAGTACAAACACAAATCATCATCAGTTTTCCCAATTCTTTTTGTGTACACTTTCAACGAGCCATGACCTGTGAGGACTTGTGTCAGAAAATAGTCTACTCTTCTATGTTTGCACTCCACCCAGTCTCGTACGTTTGGAATCAAAGTTTTTGTCCATTGCGCGTCGTTCTCCGTATGATCCCACAATTCTTGCCATTTTGCTAGGGTGATCAATCTCTCCTCTGCTTTCGCTTCCATAGTTTCCCCGTCTCTTCTCCTGTATAATCGTTCTCTTTCTGCTGCCATCAGTTCAATAGGTATCTTCCCTGCAACCACCTGCGAGGCCTTCGCGGATATTGTACGATCCGCACTAATGACCCTTATGAGCATTTTGCGTTGCACTCTCGCGTATAGTTGCCTGTGCTTTTTAACTGTAAGGAATCTATGCCATATAGGTGATATAGGTGCTCCATATAACCGAATCGACTCTACTACATTGTAAAACATCTCTCTTATTCTTGACCCAGAACTTCTCACGTTTGGGGTTATTCTACTCAGTGCAGCTACCCTTCTCTCGGCTTTTTGTGGGGCGGCTTTTATATGCTGCGTGAGGCTACAGTTTTCACCGATAGAGACTCCCAGGTACACAACGCTTTTTTTCTAGGAATTTCTTACCCTCCACATACGAATTTAACCTGCTATTGTACTCACTACCTCTAGTGCCAGATCATTCAACATGTCGTCATAGAGCACATTCCACAGGGTAGGTCCTAGAACAGAACCCTGTGGAACTCCAGCTTGGACTTCTAGTATCACATATTTTTCTATTTGTAGTGACTGTTCTCCAGATAGCTGTCTACTATTTCCAGCAGGTATCTAGCCACCCCTCTTGCTTCCAATTTCTGTAGGATTTTATCACAGGATGCCGCGTTGATTGCATTTCTCACGTCCAATGTGAGAAGAGCCGCCCATTTGTCATTTGGTCTAACCTTTACTGCGCTTATTACCCTTTCTATGGCCTGTATCGTTGATTTTCCCTTTCTGAATCCGTATTGTCGCTCTGAGAGACCCCCAGTAACTTCCAACTCTTTTTCCAATCTTTCTCTCAACAATCCTTCGTACACTTTACTAATGGCGTTCAGTAGGCAGATTGGTCTGAATTTCATGTCATATATATTTCCTTTGGGGATTAAAACTAGTTTGCTCCTTTTCCATTCCTTCGGAAAACACTTTTCTCTAAGAATTGCATTTAGTGAATTGAGTATTGCAGCTGGCGAGATCTGTTTCACTATCTTGATGGCTTCTGTGGGGATACCGTCTACACCTGGTGCTTCCCTGCTTTCATCCTTTTCAGAACTATTTCCAGTTCTTCCTCTTTGAACGGTACTACAGCTTCTTCGGTTTTAGCTCCTCTCCAGGTCTTGATCTTTCTTGAAAACAAGTCATTGGCTACTTTTACCTTCTGCTCCGCTGCTAGTTGGAAAGGGCCATATCCTACCAGTTTTTTAACAGCTATTTGATAACCTTTTCCCCAGATATCTTCCTCCAGTTATTTACATAGATCGTCCGAATGCTTCCTCTTTGACTTATTTATCAAGAGCTGCAGCTCTTTCTTGCATGTTCGTGCTACTTGGCGTATTTCCTTTACAACCTCTAGGTTTATTGGTAATATCTTGCTAGCCCTAGTGGCCTGCCTTCTCAGGGAGTCCGTGTGATTTCCGTTGTGCTTAGGCTTCCTCTGTATGCTTCTACCATTGCTCTTCCTAAATTTCTTGTTGTTTTCACTCCTGATGTAATTCTCCATTCCACGAGCTCCTTGAAGATGCCCCAGTCGCGTGTCGCCCTACCTCTGTTTTCGTTCTGAGGTTTTCCTCCTATTGATATCGAAAAGTATATATACTGATGTTCAGTGAGCGTTTCTTCTTCCAATACTTCCCAGTTCCTTATGTGTTTATGAAGATTGCAAGTCGAGCATGTAGTATTTATGAAGGGCTCTGACTGTGCTCTGACAAATGTAGGTTTCTTACCATCATTTAAGATATTTAGATCTAGTGTTGACATCCATTCGTCCCAGTACTCCCCTCCCTTGTGTCTGACGCGGTTATCTGAGAGATACTTATTTCTTGTGAATTCAAAATTGAGAAACATCATTTGATATTTTAAATCTTATTAAATAAGTTAAATTAAAGTTAAGAACCAAACCAAACATCAATATCCTTAAGTAAGAGGTAAGTTCATAATGTTTATAAAATTTTACAAATCCTTTATATTTTTCATAAAATTAACTATTAGAATCAGTTTGAAAATTATGTTTATAGCAATTATTTTGACAAATAGTAGGTAGTAAACATTATTTTTGGTTACAGAAATTACAGAAAGTCTTTTCTTTTTGATTGTTTTACAATTGGCACATAATTTTCCTCGGTTTCTGTTAGTTGCGATATTACAACATTCTTTAAGTGTAAAGATTCTGCTTATTCCATCCGTAGTGAAGGAGGGGTTCAGATAATCACTCATTGGAAAGTGTACGCAAAAAAACTCGACGTCTTTCGACTTTATTTTTATTTCCAGTATAAATAATTTGACTATTTATACTGGCAATATTTATGATACTGAAGAAAAACCATTAAGCCATTGGCCACCTTTTAGTTATCTTAGCCACATTTTAGAGGGAACACATTTGATGAATCGACCCCAGCTTTAGTATTACTATAGAATGTAACAACCTAGGGTTTTTGTCTTATCTTCACTTATCGCGTCGATCTTCTAGGCGGTATTACATTTTATTATTTTTGTTTTTTGGCGTATATGATACCAAAGTTCCGTTATTTTCAGAACCTAATAAAGAAGAGCAGTCATTTCTAAGCTTGGTTTCCTTGAAAACTAATGGAATTTGGGGTTTATTTCTCTTTAGTGTGCCAACAATTGGCAATCTCATATTTTTGAATTCTGACAAAGAAATATAATCCGTAAATCAGTTGCCACATGTTATGTTTGTACCGGATCCACGTAGAAGATTTGCCAACCTCT
Organism: Galeruca laticollis; assembly: GCA_963921935.1. NCBI lineage: Eukaryota > Metazoa > Arthropoda > Insecta > Coleoptera > Chrysomelidae > Galeruca > Galeruca laticollis. The sequence goes on along the minus strand of OY998177.1, from coordinate 223,813,841 downwards.
TTACCACGTCAACTAATTTGTTGAATACTTCCCACTATGCATATAAATGTTACAGTCACGCTAATTCAACATCACATTGTGATAATGTTCTTCCTTTTTTCCTCTTGTTTTCATCTATACAACCGCTTATGCCCAGCTTGTGGCTGTTAACTCGTGTGATGTTACAAATTAACTTCTCAGCGATGTTAAAGCGCTGCCTTTTTACATTACTGTGTTGTTACTAGAACTTCCTCAAAAGGAAGTCTTTATAATGAACTAAAAGCAACATTTCTGTTACATTCAGAAATGTATTTTAACATCTAGTAAATGTTAATGCAATGTCTATAAAATAATATCTTACCAATGAACTAAATGCAACATTTCAAAAACAAATAAAGATATTCTCTTAGATATTGTATGCACATTACTCAAACATCTGAATAATATACCTCGAACATTCTAGATGACATACTATGTATGTCTCTGTGCCTAATTAGCAAATATAGGGTGAACAAATAAGAACGCCGGCTGTGAGCCATATTTCAAAAAATAGTCATAGTACAACCAAAAATACCTTCAGGAAAATGACCCAGAAAAAGTCTAGAAAATATTTTTGATTTCTAAAACATCTGTACATATAATACTGTGATTATCTTCAAAAAAGACAGGTACTAAAGGTATCCTAAAAATGCAATTTTTTACATATCGATGAGATTATCAAAAAATTTAGTTAGGGGGCCTTTTTGTCCTCATTCTTCAAGTAAGGGGGGGGGGAAGATTCAAACTTGTTTAAAACAAATGTCATAACCCTTTTTCGTTTTTAAACCGATATCATTGCTTTTAGCGTCATTTAAAAGAGTTTTTCCTCTTTAATAAGATATGCTTAACAAAAATAACAAAATTAGCCAATTTTTTCAACGCTATGTCAAAAAGTTAAAATTTTCCAGTTTATCTTGGAAATTTCAAATGTAATGAGGCGTTTTCCAAATTCTGATTAAACGGGGTTAAAAAATAGGAATTTAGTGAAAACAGTAAGTATAAATCTTAATGCTATTCCAAGATCAAAGATTTACGATCAGATTTAAAAATTAGAAAAATGTTCCATTTTACCGTTGAAACTTATGAGTAGATACAAAACTATTCAATTTTGTTATCAATCTTATTAAACAGAAAAAACACTTTTAAGTGACGCCAAAATTATTAATATCAGTTAAAAAACGAAAACGTTATACATTTGTTCATAAGTTTGAACCTTTTCCCACTCAAACTAGATTTTCAGCCAATCGATTGGGACCCATTTTCCACAAGAAACATGCGGGGTTCTTCAAAGGAATATTAACATACTTTATTTCGAGAAGTGACTTTTCATAATTTACCTTCTATTACATGCCTCACTCCGTTTGGCAGGTAAATTCAGGTGTGCCATGAAAATTCATAGTTCTTTTCTGTATAAAATAATATACTATTCTCATCTTGTTATTCCCATTCTGGAATATATTGTATTTTGATATTGTGGAATTGTAACTTAATGAAAACTAAGCATTATTAATACACTGTATACAAAATGTATCTGAAGAAGAGATATGAACACATTATTAAGTTAAATGAGCTTATAATTAATTGTAACCAATCGAGTATCCAATAGTTGTGTTTCTACAATATTACTTTCAATCACTTTGCCACAATAAATTTTATCAGATGAATATGTTTAATGAAAAATTGGAATTAATTTGGAATATATTTCAAACTTAACATGACACTTTCTATTTAGTTCAAAAATGTTTACTACTTTCCCTACAAAACCATATTTAAAAATGCAATCGCAATTAGGACTCTTAATACTGAAAGTTAAATTTTGGTATTGAACTGGTTCATTACTATATACAAAAAATATATTATTATTCTTCTCCAAGGCAATATGATGCTATAATAAATAATTGAATTATGTTTGTTGATTGGAGCATTCAATATCATAAGTTACATATTCTTCAACTAGATTAATATACTTTTCTAGGGGATATCTAGAGGTTTTCAGTTCAGCTTTTTTATTGTATACAATGTATTTTCAAATGGAAATGAGCTCTTTAGTAGAAATTTATGTTTTTAAAGTCTCTAATTATCCATAAGAATTTTTGATATAAATGTTAAAATTTTCTAAACCTGCAAAACTATATGATGGCTATGACTACTACTATTGCTACTACTACAAAAACTAGAACTAGAAATACTTGATGCAATATTTTTTGTACTATATATATCAGCTGAAATAGTTACTCCCCTTTTTTACATAATCACCAACTATTTGTTTTTTATTTTATTTATCTAAGTAGCTTCGGGAATATCCTGAACAGATTTTCTTTTATATCTAAATCTCTGCAAACATATGAGCATGTTTCATCATTAATAATAATATCTACCCTATTGCAATATTAAGTTTTTTTGTAGGTATAATGCATATCTATGATTTGAAATATTCTGAATCGTTTTTAAAATATACCTACTAACTAATTAGTATATTACGTAACGTGTGTTGTAAGAAGCATTTTACGCATGAACGAAAAAGTTACACGAAGCCGCGTAGCGGCGAGTGCGTTATTCCGTGAGTGCGTAAAATGCGTTACAACAAGAGTTACGTACTATACTTTACCTACGACCTACTTGTATTGATAATCTTATTCAGGGATTCAAAGTACAAATAAAAACGTATATCCTCGATGCCCAGCCAAGCATTTTAGAAGTCCGTTCTCGATGCCCAGCCAAGTTTCGTAAAAGTCCATCCTAAGTAGTATTTATTTTTATTAAAAATGTATGTAGAATTATCGGAATTGCAAAAAATAGCGTATTCACCTCTCGACTAAAGTGGAATTAATCCCCTAGGTGGATTACTTCCCTCAGGAATCAAACACCACCTGCGGGATTAAATGGGTCACTTTGAGTATATAATATACTATTGTTTACTAATATGATACACTCAGACAGCTAAAAGATGCGGATTGAATGAAACGGAACCAATTATCATATAAGTCCAAATAACTCTTAGTATTAAATACAATCTGATACCTAATAAATGTTATCTATCATTTATATATAGAATAAAATTCAACGTCTAATATGTATATAATAAATTTTTAATAAAATGGCAACATCTATTGACAGTTGCTAAGTGGTTGCTAGGGAAGCTGTGCGATTTACTATACAGCCGTGCGTTTTGTTTCATCGTGCGTAATAGTCGTTGTTTTTGATTATATTTCTAGCTGAACTTCGTTGACTGGCGTAGACATTCAACTAGATAAATAATCTTAATTTGACAAAATTAATGTCAAAATTAATAATTTATTATGTACAAATTTACAAGAATGGTACAAAGTTATGAATGTTGAACTTCGGTGGTTTCAGATCGGACGACACTTTATGTTTCGATGTAATGAATATTCACTTGTCTCGTATAGAAACTAAGTAACGATGTGTTAGACTTAGTATCTCTGACTGTTTGACTTTGAGTGAAGTTACTTCGATTTGTAACTACGACTCGATTAACTCGATTGAGTGTTGACCTGAGTTATGAACTAACTTGGGTATTGAATTGATTTCGAGTGTTGAACTTGCTTCGATGAGTAGTAGAACTGATTTCGTTTTCGAGTTGTAAGCTCGCTTCGATGAGTGTCAAAACTCGCTTCGATGAGTAATAAAACTAACTTTGTTATTGCGTATTAAACTCGCTTCGATGAGTGTAAAACTTTGTTATTGAGTATTGAACTCGCTTCGATGAGTGTAAAACTTTGTTATTGAGTATTGAACTCGCTTCGATGAGTGTAAGAACTGATTTCTCCACGTTGTAAGACGTGTTAAATAGAAATCTGCAAGGGGCGTGTTTACGCGTGGATTGGGTTGACCAAACGGAAATAAACATTTCCTATTGGCCTGTATAATTTTACTCGTCGGGTTCATCGACAAGAATCAACAATGGACGCCTGCAATAGATATTTCAATTTCTATTGAATACTCCAATAGCAATCGTAACCTTTTTACTCAGAAAGGTTATTCAAACGTTTCTTACAAATCTTCCGATCGTCGACCATAAAAATTCACGCACAAAGTGTCAATAAGTTTAGGGTTTTTACAATACAATAGATAATAGGGTGAAACGTGACATTTTCCTAAATTTTTAACTATAGGATTTCAAACACAATGCGACAATATGTCGACTTTCAAAATGTGTTCTTTCAATGCTAAAACAAAACTATTTACAATTATTATTGCAAAACGTGATATTTTAACCTTACAGTAGTCGCACGGGGTCTCACAGATCTAGAAATTCTAAATTAAGTTATAACTCGGTAATATATGAATGTTACGTTCGGTCATTTTCGGTACCTTTCCGGAAAGTACCTGCTTAGACTTACACCAATTCGCATTAGTTTATGTGTGTTACTTGCGGAGTTAGCAACAGTTGAAGTCTGTGAGACCCCCTGCGACTACAAACGGTGTTATTTGTAGAACTATTTTTTATTTTGAATATTACTTGATGAGGTGAAAATGTAGCACTTCTTAATTGTTTTCTTTACTTACAATTATCTATTTTCGTAGAAAATTATAATGTGTAGTTATGAAGAAGAGCAAGCTCGTCTTGCGCGTTTACTTGATGAAGCTCAGACAGAGGAAGAGATATATGACGATGATGGTGAGCATATGGACGAAGATATTGATAATTATGAAACCAGAGATCAAAAATCTGATACCGAAGAAGAGATATCATATAACGAACAAGAGAACGTAGACACGGGACCGTGGTATTTGGGAAAAGGCGGAAGTACTAAGTGGCATAAAATGGCTCCATCACAAAATGTTAGAACAAGATCACAACATATAGTCACTCATTAACCTGGAGTAACGGCTCAATGTAAAAGAAAGAATACTCCCATAGATTGTTGGAAATGTTTTTTTGATGAAGAAATTATCAATCTGATTGTCGAAAACACCAATAAATTTATTTCATCAAGCATACCAAACTTTGCTCGGGAAAGAGATGCTAAATTGACTGGTCGAAGTGAAATATTAGCTCTACTTGGTCTATTATATCTCGCTGGGATTACCAAGAGTGGTAGGCTAAACATTGAGCAATTGTGGGCTACAAATGGTACAGGCATAGATATCTTAAGACTTACAATGTCTATTGTAATATTTCGTTTTCTAATGAGATACATACGATTTGACGATAAAGATACCCGAATCGCTAGGAAAACTATAGACAAGTTGGCACCAGTAAGACAAATTTTTGATTTATTTGTCGAAAACTGTAAAAAGTCGTATGTTCCATCCGAGTATCTAACGATAGATGAAAAATTAGAGGCTTTCAGGGGACGTTGCAGTTTTAAGCAATACAATAAGCCGAATAAATATGGTATCAAAATTTTTGCTCTGGCAGATGCAAAAATGTACTATACTAAAAATATGGAGGTATATGTCGGATCTCAACCGGAAGGACCGTTCAAAGTAAATAATGATGCAGCTAGTATTGTCAAAAGGCTTAGTGAACCTGTGTGGAATACTAGAAGAAACATTACTATAGATAATTGGTTCACCAGTGTTCAATTAGTTGATGACATGTTACTCAACCACCGACTAACAATAAGGAAAAATAAACGAGAAATGCCCACACTATTTCTCGATGGTAAAATTCGTTCACCATTTTCTAGTATGTTTGGATTCAGAAATAACTCAACACTAGTTTCGTACATCCCCAGAAAGGGCAAAGTTGTGCTTTCATTATCAAGTTTGCATGAGAGTGACGCCATTGATAAGAATACTGGAGAAAAACTGAAACTTGAAATAATAACGACATACAATGAAACCAAGGGAGGTGTAGATATGGTAGATAAATTATGTGCTGTGTATAATTGTGCCCGCAACACAAGACGGTGGCCGATGGTGGTATTCTTTAGTATGATCAACGTGGCTGGTATAAATTCCCAAGTTATATATGAAGAAAACGATAACCAAAGACAGCGTGCGATAAACAAAAATGTTTCGCGAAACATAACTAGTAGAATAAATGCAATTTTAGGTATACAAGAACCAGAAGATATGCCAGAAAGAGATAACCGTAGAGGAAACTGTTCTAAGTGTAAAGGTAAAAAGCAAAAAACAAGATATTATTGCACAAAATGTGAAATATACTTGTGTTTGGAACATTCTTTCGTTGTTTGTAACGATTGTTGCGAAAAAAATAGTTAATTTTTAGTGAAGTGAGTATCGTACTGACTGCGCCAATTATATAATGAACTTGGGTTTTTAAAAACAACTTTAAAATTATAATTAGAACTTTATTGAACTACGTTTAAACGAAGAATGTCTTTTTAGATAATACAAAGTTTTTATAATCTTCCTATTTTACAAAGAGTCATCGTTTCGTACAACCATTGTTTCGTCGGAACAAACTTCATATGTTTTTGAATCTGCAGTAGTTTTTCTCAGCTGCTCCATTGCTTTTATGTTCTTACTGTAGTCTGAATATCCGTCAAATACAACAATAACTTTTGAACTGTAGTGCGTTAGGAAATACTTTACATATTTATCTAAAATAATAGAAAAAGTATCTTTTCTACTCCATGCAACGCGATGCAGAAGAAATCCGCCATCAATAATGAACGTCACATTATTTTCATTGAGAACTAAATCAGTTGGCGTCATATTGTCATACGCATTACGATTATGAGGTTTTTCTCATAACATCGTTATCAAATAGTGCTATAGTGCTATTGGATACGGACTCAATTCATATTGAAGATATTCTTCAAGATTACTTTCAAGTTGTTTGCTGACGGAAATTCTTTAGAAGAGTCATAACGTTTCCACTGAAATCATAATTCAATAATTAATTATTATATATTTTTTAATGAAATTGACTGTCTCGACCCTTCCTTCGTGTATTATGCTCATATTAGTATTTTTAAATGAAACTCAAGGTCTCTAGTTAATTCCACAATATAATACAAGTTATTGAAAATTCTAAAAAATTGACAATTGTTTCGATAAATCCATATCATCGTCAGAATGACAGAAGTTACATTTCATTTTATGCCTACCTGATGTTTAGTAGTTATTTTTGGCTAGACCAAGAAGTAACCTAACTTGTGATTGGCTTAATATATGTTTATAGAAAAAAGAAGAAGATGTGATTTTACAAATATTGAAGCTTAGATATTATTAGCCCTATGGTGATATCCTGGATATCATTCTTCCAATTAAGATCAGTATAACTGTGCAATGATATAGAAAACCAGGAAAACTATATCTGCTGATCTTTACAATTATCACTTAAGAAGACAGTTTATTAGTGGAGAATTCCCTAGATTTAACTGTTCATTGACAACTTCATATTGTGGGTTTCTTAAATGTCTTCTAATTTCCAGTTCTTCAAGGAAATCCAGTTCTTGTTTCTTTTCACAAATATGCAGTACTTCTAGTTCTGTGTTAGGTGTCAATGAATGATTGGTGTTAAGTAGATGTTTTGCGTAGTGGGATTTATCTGGTTGTTTTAATCTGTATGCTCGTAAGTGCTCACTGTATCGTATTTCAAAATTCCTAAGGGTCTGACCCAAATAGACAGCATTACATTCTGGACATTTGAGTTTATATATACCTGACTTCTTTAATAGTGGTATTTTTGTTTTTACATTTAACAATTTTGTACTAACGTTACTTTTTGTTTTAAAAGAAATTGTTGTATTCGTTGCTGAAGATATTATCTTTGAAGTATTATTAGAAATATCTCCTGCATATGTGATGGTTTTATAAGTTTTAATTTCATCAGCTTGTTTAGGATATATTAGTTGTAATGCCACTTTTTCCTCTTTTTACGAATTAGCTTATTTATCATATCTAATGGATAACCGTTAGATGTTGCTTTTGACTAATTGTATTAATCTCTCTATCAAAATTACATTTGTTCATAGGAACTGAAAAAGCTCTATGTATCATTGAATTATATGCTGCTAGTCTGTGTGACACAGGGTGGTTAGAATTGAATGGAATTGTTACATCAGTTTGTGTTGGTTTTCGGTAAATTGAATAATCAAGTACATTATTAACTCTTTGAATTTTTAAATCAAGAAAATTGATTGACCTATTTTCTTCAATTTCTAATGTAAATTTAATTTTCGGGTGTAAATTATTGATGTGGTTGAAAAATACATCTAATTGTCGTTCACTACCCATAAAACAAGCTAATATGTCAGCTACATATCTATACCAAAATAAAATATTTTTCGAAATATTACTTTCAAAGATCTTTCTTTCTAAATTGTCCATAAAAATGTTTGCTAAAATAGGTGTATAGGGCTTCCCATTGGTAAACCTTCCTTTTGAATATATATCTTATTGTCATTAATCAGGATTATTTCACTTTTGACAATAAGATATATATTCAAAATGAAGGTTTACCAATGGGAAGCCCTATATCACCCATTTTAGCAAACATTTATATGGACAATTTAGAAAGAAAGATCTTTGAAAGTAATATTTCGAAAAATATTCTATTTTAGTATAGATATGTAGATGACATATTAGCTTGTTTTATGGGTAGTGAACAATAATTAGATGTATTTTTCAACCACATCAATAATTTGCACCCGAAAATTGAATTTACATTAGAAATTGAAGAAAAAAGCTCAATCAATTTTCTTGATTTAAAAATTCAAAGAGTTAATAATGTACTTGATTATTTAATTTACCGAAAACCAACACAAACTGATGTAACAATTCCATTCAATTCTAACCATCCTGTGTCACACAGACTAGCAGCATATAATTCAATGATACATAGAGCTTTTTCAGTTCCTATGAACAAATGTAATTTTGATAGAGAGATCAATACAATTAGACAAATAGCAACATCTAACGGTTATCCATTAGATATGATGAATAGGGTAATTAGTAAAAAAGAGAAAAAAGTGGCATTACAACTAATATATCCTAAACAAGCTGATGAAATTAAAACTTATAAAACCATACATATGCAGGAAATATTTCTAATAATATTCAGCAACGAATACAACAATTTCTTTTAAAACAGAAAGTAACGTTAGTACAAAATTGTTAAATGTAAAAACAAAAATACCACTATTAAAGAAGTCAGGTATATATAAACTCAAATGTCCAGAATGTAATGCTGTCTATTTGGGTCAGACCCTTAGGAATTTTGAAATACGATACAGTGAGCACTTACGAGCATACAGATTAAAACAACCAGATAAATCCCACTACGCAAAACATCTGCTTGACACCAATCATTCATTGACACCTAACACAGAACTAGAAGTACTGCATATTTGTGATAAGAAACAAGAACTGGATTTCCTTGAAGAACTGGAAATTAGAAGACATTTATGAAACCCACAATATGAAGTTGTCAATGAACAGTTAAATCTAGGGAATTCTCCACTAATAAACTGTCTTCTTAAGTGATAATTGTAAAGATCAGCAGATATAGTTTTCCTGGTTTTCTATATCATTGCACAGTTATACTGATCTTAATTGGAAAAATGATATCCAGGATATCACCATAGGGCTAATAATATCTAAGCTTCAATATTTGTAATATCACATCTTCTTCTTTTTTCTATAAACATATATTAAGCCAATCACAAGTTAGGTTACTTTTTGGTCTAGCCAAAAATAACTACTAAACAACAGGTAGGCATAAAATGAAATGTAACTTCTGTCAGTCTGACGATGATATTGATTTATCGAAACAATTGTCAATTTTTTAGAATTTTCAATAACTTTTATTATATTGTGGAATTAACTAGAGACCTTGAGTTTCATTTAAAAATACTATTATAGATTTCTTAACAAAATAAGTGGTCAGATAATACAAATATTTTGAAACAAAATAACGCGGGTCATTGTTAAAGCAACTTGATAATTATGTCTATCATCAATCAATATAGGAACCTAGTGAGCATAGTGAACCAGAAAACAAAAGAAAATACCCACACTTGTTTTAGTAAAGTGATGTTCTGTTATTATGAAAAGTTTTTGTCCCAGGATATATCTCAAAATGATAAGCACTTAATTTTAACGTCCCAAGAGAATATCCATATTTAATTGAATTTGGAAAAAAAAGGATTAATGCCCGCAAGGAACAATTTATGCTTCCTTGAATGATTTTAAATTGCTGAAACGAAATTATCTTCTCGGAACTCAGTAACGTCTAGACTACAAAAAGTTTGTAGGGTATACTTTTAACTATATTTTACACTCAGAAATTTGATTCATGAGTTATTATATGATCAATTAATACATTTTTCTTGGGAGAAGGTTCAAATAATCTATCGAGGTTTCATTGAACATCAAAAACACCAAAATTGAATACATTCAACATCCTGTTATCAGTTGTCAACTCCTCAACTCTATATTTAACCAGTACCTGATACAACCAAAGTATGTTCTTTTTCTAAAATACTATGGTGTATGGTGTGAACATGTCTCAAATAGTCTCAAAGCGTGAGCGTCCTTGACACATTTTTCCAATGATCTACCCTGACAAAGACATTAGAATTTTGTTGTTGTTTCCTTGAAGTTTTTGCGTGCTTTTTTGACAACTTGAGGAATCAAATGGTCCTCGACTACAAATGGAGTCTTCAATGAAACATTTTCCATGATAATCATTGTTGTTTCTTTATAAAGATAAATAACCTTGAATTTGGTTTTATCCAAATGAATTTTAATAGTATCATTCTGAATTAAATGTATCTACTCTTTTTTCTCTTCGTACGCCGTTGTTCGTATCTTGTATGAGAGAACAACAAAATCGCTTTTATTTTCATTTAAAACAATTGCTCGTATGAAGTATAAACTACCTACACTTCTTATACGCAAACAAAAGAACTTGTTATAATCAGGCAAATGCAGCGCCATAGGCGACTTTGGCGCATTTGCAATATTTTTAGCGTGATATATGTGGCTATGTTTACCTCAGGGGAACATTTCGATAATGGATTATTTCAAAATGCGAGATGATGAGATATAAAGTGTAAATTGTTTGTTGAAAGTACTACGCATCTAGACACAGGTGGAGAGTGAATTATGAATTGGTTCATAACGAGGATTATTCAATAAAGACAAGTTTAAAGAGTATAAAATGCTTGGTTGACATTTAGTTTCCGAAAAAGTGCAAAGACAATAATATGAAGATATGTTTAATAGTTACCAAACGATTTTCTAATGAATGTAGGAAGTGTCTGTTGGCATTTTTTTATCGCTTGATGACTACACAGCATAGTCTGTCACACATGGCATCAAAAGCCAACATACTAGGAGGCTGACATATTAATTATCTAACTGTACTTGATTAAATGAACCTTGTGATGGAAACTTATGATTAACAAAGATTGAGCAATATTGTATTCGAAACTTCTTCGTAGACAAAACTTTCTAGAAAAAAACTGTATGTGTAGTTGTGTATGCACCTAAGAAATACTTCTTTGTTGCTGAATTTATAATAGGATATATATATATATATATATAAATTTTTTTTCCATTTTTCGTGGGCATCAGGTTAATAGTAAACACAGTATCAGTTTATGTTTTAATTTGACGTTTCGCTCCCTCAATTTGGAGCATTTTCAAAAACTTCACATATCGATGTTTTACAATAAAATGAACAAGTTTAAACGATTAAAATTGAATGTAGACATACAGGTGATAAAAACTGGTAGTCAATAAAATAATTTCATAAACAAATAAAATCGAAAGTACATGCTTCAGAAACAATTCATTTACAGTATACAAGGGACAGTTAAATAGTTGATGTTATTATTATAATAAATTATAATATATCTGGCTTAGATTTTTGATATCTTGTTTATCGTTTACTACATTGTTCTCTTTTTTTATATGTATCATTTCTTTTATTGTTAGTTTTTTGTAATTAGAGTCTTGGTTTATTATTTTAGTATTATTAAAGTCGAATTTATGTTTTTCATTTTTCTCATGTTTATGAAGTGCAGTGGAGGCGTTTTTTGTATATTTATGGCCATTGAGTCTATTTTCAAGGTGTTGGGTTGTCATACCTATATATTTTTTAGGACAGTCTAAACATGGTATTGAGTATATGACGTTAGATTTTTTTGACGTATTTATTTGACTTTTTAATTTTGAGAACAATGGTGATAGATTGTTTTGTGCCCTATGACAAACTTTTATGTTGTGTTTAGATAATATATAATTTAGTTTTTCCGATAGTTGATTTGTATATGGCATTGCGATGTATGTAGGAGGGGGTAGTGTATTGGTTTGTGTTGAATGGGATTGATTATTGTAATATTTATGTGTACGTTGTTTAATAATTCTGTCAATATGTTTGGATGGATAGTGATTGTTTTGTAATATAGTTTTGGTTTGATATAGAATCTCTGGACGATATTCAGGTGATGTAAGTGTGATTGCTCTATCTACTAATCCTATGATTACGCTGTTTTTTTGGGAATTAGGATGGTGGGAGTGGTAATTCAAGTAGCGACCGGATGATGTTTCTTTAAAAAAATGTTTTGTTGTAATTTTATTATCTCCAGTCTTAATAAGTGTCATGTCCAGAAAATTTATGGTATTGTTTTGTTCTGTTTCTATTGTGAATTGAAGCTTAGGATTAAAACCATTGAAAGCAGCCAATATATGATTTATTTCATCGGATGGAACGGCAGCTAAGCAATCATCAACGTATCTTTTAAAAAATAATATATTGCAATTTATTTGGTTTAGGACATTTTCTTCTAGATATTCCATTACAATTTGTGCGAGGGTTGATGAAATTGGTGAACCCATAGTGCACCCGTTGAGTTGTATAAAAAAATCTTTTTTATATTGAAAAAAATTATTGTTTTGGATTAGCATTATTTCTTCTATGAATTCTTCATATGTGAGAGTTGTGTGTTCTTTTAATAATCTCCATTTATGTTTTAATATATGGGTTATTAGTTCGTTAGGAATGTTGGTATACATTGAGACTACGTCTAGAGAAATAATGCTATAATTGTTTGGTATTTCAACAGTGTCTAAAAAATGTTTAAGTGTAAACGAATCTTTTACGTAGAATTCATTCTTGTTGATTATTTGTGTGAGACAGTTTGACAAATATTTAGACAGTTTGTAAAAGGGGGATTGCACGTAAGAAACTATTGGCCGTAATGGTATGTTAGGTTTATGTAATTTAGGTAAACCGTAAATTCTTGGTGGTATGGCGTTATGTGTTTGTAATTGCTTAGCTTCCGTTGCACCAATTGAATGATTATCCAAAAGTTTTTTAACAAATTTATTATTTTTTTCTTGAAACGACTTTGTTTGATCAGATTTTATTTTTTTATATACATTTGTATTATTTATTATTTCATTTATTTTTGTGTCATAATCTGTAGTGTTCATTATGACAGTTTTATTACTTTTGTCAGGTTGTAGTACCGTGATTTGAGGGTTATTTTTAATAAAATGTTTGGTTTTTTTTATTTTTTTTTGTAAATCTTTCTGTATTTTATTGTTGGTTTTACCTTTGTAATGACGGAGTTTAGTTTTGTGGTTAGTGATAGCATTAACAGCTTCGGCTCTGATAATATTTTGTGTGTGTTCAGGTTGATTTGTAATCGCGGTTTCAATGCATGCAATATATTCTGTGCAAGGTAGCTCATTTTCGGTGTTGTAAGGAATCGCAAAATTTTTACCTAGTGCTAACACATCTGCTATATCGGCGGGTATATCTGTATTTGATAGATTTTCAATCCATTTTGTTGTGTTAATTTCAAAATCATTGCGTGTGGTTTGTGCAATTAACTTATTAAGTTTGTTTTACGTGCCTCAGAAACAAATTCAACAATATTATAAATAATACTAAATTAAAAATTATAAATTTGAGTATTTCTGATACAATACAAAACATAAAACTATTGAATTCGTTAATCACAAACGAAATTAATAAAATAACTAATATTATTCCTGAGAATATTCTTGAACGATTTTTGAATTTGGAGAGAGATAAATATGAAAAACAATTTAATAAAATTAAAGAAAAAAATAAAAACAAACTTAATAAGTTAATTGCACAAACCACACGCAATGATTTTGAAATTAACACAACAAAATGGATTGAAAATCTATCAAATACAGATATACCCGCCGATATAGCAGATGTGTTAGCACTAGGTAAAAATTTTGCGATTCCTTACAACACCGAAAATGAGCTACCTTGCACAGAATATATTGCATGCATTGAAACCGCGATTACAAATCAACCTGAACACACACAAAATATTATCAGAGCCGAAGCTGTTAATGCTATCACTAACCACAAAACTAAACTCCGTCATTACAAAGGTAAAACCAACAATAAAATACAGAAAGATTTACAAAAAAAAATAAAAAAAACCAAACATTTTATTAAAAATAACCCTCAAATCACGGTACTACAACCTGACAAAAGTAATAAAACTGTCATAATGAACACTACAGATTATGACACAAAAATAAATGAAATAATAAATAATACAAATGTATATAAAAAAATAAAATCTGATCAAACAAAGTCGTTTCAAGAAAAAAATAATAAATTTGTTAAAAAACTTTTGGATAATCATTCAATTGGTGCAACGGAAGCTAAGCAATTACAAACACATAACGCCATACCACCAAGAATTTACGGTTTACCTAAATTACATAAACCTAACATACCATTACGGCCAATAGTTTCTTACGTGCAATCCCCCTTTTACAAACTGTCTAAATATTTGTCAAACTGTCTCACACAAATAATCAACAAGAATGAATTCTACGTAAAAGATTCGTTTACACTTAAACATTTTTTAGACACTGTTGAAATACCAAACAATTATAGCATTATTTCTCTAGACGTAGTCTCAATGTATACCAACATTCCTAACGAACTAATAACCCATATATTAAAACATAAATGGAGATTATTAAAAGAACACACAACTCTCACATATGAAGAATTCATAGAAGGAATAATGCTAATCCAAAACAATAATTTTTTTCAATATAAAAAAGATTTTTTTATACAACTCAACGGGTGCACTATGGGTTCACCAATTTCATCAACCCTCGCACAAATTGTAATGGAATATCTAGAAGAAAATGTCCTAAACCAAATAAATTGCAATATATTATTTTTTAAAAGATACGTTGATGATTGCTTAGCTGCCGTTCCATCCGATGAAATAAATCATATATTGGCTGCTTTCAATGGTTTTAATCCTAAGCTTCAATTCACAATAGAAACAGAACAAAACAATACCATAGATTTTCTGGACATGACACTTATTAAGACTGGAGATAATAAAATTACAACAAAACATTTTTTTAAAGAAACATCATCTGGTCGCTACTTGAATTACCACTCCCACCATCCTAATTCCCAAAAAAACAGCGTAATCATAGGATTAGTAGATAGAGCAATCACACTTACATCACCTGAATATCGTCCAGAGATTCTATATCAAACCAAAACTATATTACAAAACAATCACTATCCATCCAAACATATTGACAGAATTATTAAACAACGTACACATAAATATTACAATAATCAATCCCATTCAACACAAACCAATACACTACCCCCTCCTACATACATCGCAATGCCATATACAAATCAACTATCGGAAAAACTAAATTATATATTATCTAAACACAACATAAAAGTTTGTCATAGGGCACAAAACAATCTATCACCATTGTTCTCAAAATTAAAAAGTCAAATAAATACGTCAAAAAAATCTAACGTCATATACTCAATACCATGTTTAGACTGTCCTGAAAAATATATAGGTATGACAACCCAACACCTTGAAAATAGACTCAATGGCCATAAATATACAAAAAACGCCTCCACTGCACTTCATAAACATGAGAAAAATGAAAAACATAAATTCGACTTTAATAATACTAAAATAATAAACCAAGACTCTAATTACAAAAAACTAACAATAAAAGAAATGATACATATAAAAAAGAGAACAATGTAGTAAACGATAAACAAGATATCAAAAATCTAAGCCAGATATATTATAATTTATTATAATAATAACATCAACTATTTAACTGTCCCTTGTATACTGTAAATGAATTGTTTCTGAAGCATGTACTTTCGATTTTATTTGTTTATGAAATTATTTTATTGACTACCAGTTTTTATCACCTGTATGTCTACATTCAATTTTAATCGTTTAAACTTGTTCATTTTATTGTAAAACATCGATATGTGAAGTTTTTGAAAATGCTCCAAATTGAGGGAGCGAAACGTCAAATTAAAACATAAACTGATACTGTGTTTACTATTAACCTGATGCCCACGAAAAATGGAAAAAAAATTTATATATAAAGGTTAAAGAAAATCAAATAATTTATATATATATATATATATATATATATATATATATATAAAGAACTAAAATTTCATAAAATACGAGATGTGCATATATGAAAAATAAATTTCGGGTTTCTAGTGCACCTCCTTTTTAGTCAAAATTTAAAAAATATCTACATATTATCCTGACCGTTCTTCGAAGAGAAAAACTACTTTCCTGGCTAATACCATGCAGAATATTGAACCGTCTCATCGCAACATTGTCGCTGGTGGTATAAGGAAAATCTCAATTTTGTATTAAAGTCTCATGACCAGTATTCGCTTAAGACGAACGTGTGGTGTGGCATTTATAATAACAAATTAATAGGGCCTATTTTCGCGAATCTATGAATGCCAAACGTTATTTACAGTTCTTACAAACTCATATCAATAAATTCATGGACGAACTACCTTAATAGAACGTCAGTGTATTTGGTACCAACAAGACGATGCCACAGTACAATAAACGTTAGGAGCTGTCTTGAAAATTTATTTCATGGAAAAGTTATTCACAGATATTCTGATCCCTTTTGGCCTGCCTAACTCTCCTTGATTACTTTTTATGGGGTTACTTGAAACAAAAGTTTACAAGAAAGGGATAAATTTTAAACACATGGTATGGCTACTTACTAATTTATTTAAACACTAAACTAATCACTAACACTTAATTTATATATACTCAGTATATTCACAAACTAATTTATATGAACACTTAACTAATTTATATTTACTGTTTGCTATTTCGGTGTATTTATTTCACGAGATCACTTTATCAACTGCCCTGGTCCGCTGATCGGTCCTTTTTATATACTAGTGCATTTTTTACTAAAAAATGCCTTTCACGATATTTCTCGATTGCCGGCTCAATCCTTAAAAGACCTTCCGAGAACATGTCTATAAAAACTGTCACAATAAATCCCAATAGACCTTCTCAGAATTCGGCGCGCTCGCCATTTTATTAACTACGTTAACATAAGGTTACAGGACCGTACTTAGTATCTGCTTCGGTGTGTGAGTTGGTAACAATATGATACATGACAATTTTTTTATATAGTTAGTAAATAGTTTATTTAATACAAGAAATTTCAGGAATTTTAAGTAAATAGTAAATAAGTTATGGTAATGATTATTTGTATAATAAGTTAATGGGTTTACAAAGGTGTTAAAAAGGAACGGACTTTAGTAATAATAATTTATATATAATATTCGAATTAAAAGCTTTAGCCTTGAGTGGGACACTAGCGTGAAGAATGATAAGAGACATTTCTTTAGGTAGAAAAAATTCGAAGATACATTAAAATTGGAAAAAATGAACAGTTAGAGCTGACAGAGTAATAGTAATTCGAAAATATTGTCTCTCCGACTTTCTTTTGTCTTCGAAATCAACAAACTTTTTAGCATCTGTTGCTAAACAATTTCATGTATGCATTGATCTCATATGTTATTTTGATGTTCAAAAGTATTTCACTAATTTAATAGTTTTAAGCAATATCACTTGTTGAAAAATATAATTTAAGTCTTTGTATTTCATGTTTGATTGTTTCCAATTGTCTTAGCCGTTAAAATCGTTCATATACGTTAAAATGTTGAGTAATGTGTTCATATTGAGAAGATTTTGAATTACAAATCTACAGTCTAAATTTACATTAAAATGTGTGTGAGACCTTTTTAAATATTCACTTAATATAATTTTACAATTGGTTTCAATAAACTATTCCTAGATGATATTTTTCGTTCCTCGCAAAATTAATATTATTTACAACAAATCATCTCACACGTTTTACGAGTTTCCTTGTTCTGCTCTCTCTGTCGCTAGCGTTTGTCGCAGCGTTATGTCGCTGTAGCATTTTGACACTTATGGCATCAAGAATTCTAACCAAACATATTTTGTAAATATTAAATCATAACATTGAAAATTGTCTTTCGCATTGTTGAATATTATTATTGTTTAATATTTCTTTGCATTTGAAATTTTGTAATATTCAACCACCTAAATGTCAAATGTCGCCGTCTATCAAATTACCAACATTCAGCAAAAGAAACTTCGGTGAGATGCTTTATTAGAAAAAATATTTCAAAGGAGCATGTTCCTGTATGTCAGCAGACTTTTTTGACAGTATTACATATCATAAAACATCGTTTAACACACGTCATGAAATCGTTCCCATGGACAGGTGAAGCACATTCAGAAAAAAGAGGAGGCGACAGAAAAACAGCAAAGTTCGAAGGGAAACAAATTGTTGTCCAAAGATTTATTAATTCGTTCAAAAGCATCGAATCTCATTACTGTCGTTCGTCTTCCCGAAGAAATGATTTATCTTCGGAATTGTCTATAGCAAAAATGTAGATCAATCAGTGTTCTCCAGAAGAAAGAGTGAAGCCGCTTAGTACTCCCCGGACCGACGTATGCTCCCCGTGTATAGAACTCGCCGATAAGATTAAGAGATTTACAGATGAAGGGTAGAAGAATAACTTAAACATTGAGAAGAATGTTCACAAACGAAGAGCAAATGCAATTTTTCAGTTGCTTAAAGAAACGAAGAATAATTTGATAACATCATCTTTCGATTGCCAGAAGAATCTTGTACTCCCCAAGGTCCCAGATTAAACTGCTTACTACTCAAGGTAAATGTATCTGTACAATTTTACCATTGTTCAGGGGACGTCTCAATCTAAACTCACCAAGAAAAATGTTTTTCCTACGATCACTACCCAAAGTAGGCTTTTGCACACTCAAATCTAACCGCAAAGTTGATGTTTTCCGTGATATGTCATAATTTGACATTATTTCCACTCTAGAGCGTACTTTTCCGCTCGCATGTTTTCATTTACAATAAACTAAAGAAAGTTAGTGAATAATAGGTATATTAATAGTACATTATACACTAAGCGACTAAAGTGACCCATTTAATCCCGCGGATGGGACCCATTTAATCCCCGAGGGAATCAATCCATATAGATTTTTAATAAAAATGTATACTACTTAGGATGGCTGGGCATCGAGGATGCACTTTTATGAAATGAATTATGGCTGGGCATCGAGGACGGACTTTTATGAAATGAAGCTTGGCTGGGCATCGAGGACGGACTTTTTGTAGTAAGTCAAACTGCGCCAATAAAAAAATAGCGTAAAGTATTCGTGGATAACTGGTCTTTCAAACACGCGCGATTTTTCGAGCGCGACGGCGCAGTGTTATAAGACCTTACAGATTAGACCGATTCAGACGTCACTTCAATTATTATTTTCTATCTTATAAACCCTCGAAAACACCTATGTTTATAGTTGTAGTTAATATTTAAAAATATTCAAAGTGTATAACTAATTACTTCCAATATTTTTCGAACCTCAATTTGTTTAACCGTGTAAATGTCATCTTAATGTCGTTCACGACTTTTGTACTTTTTTAAATTGTCATTAGTTGCTTTTACGCCGTTTTTGATAGATTAGGTTAATTTTCTTCTCGAAACCTTGACTCAAAACATCAAATTGCAAGAGGTTATGGACACAGGACACGCGTGAGACACCATTGAAGCTTCTGGAGTTTCTAATTTGTTGAATTTTTGTGTTAATAAGTGATATCATGAGCCAGCTTCCGCTGATCGAGCATCTAAAAGGACATGAGTACTATGGTACGTGGAAATGCGCGGTACAGATTTATTTAGAACACGAAGAGCTTTGGGACGCAGTAAAAGGATTTTTCGTGTTTTTTTTAATTATTTGTTTAAAAATAAGGTGATCGTTGAAAAAATCTTGTGTGCAATTCGAGCAGAAAGTGCGTTGCCGCTTTCGGCCTCAAGCGGCAAAGTATCACTTTCCGCTCTTAATACACAAATAGCTATTTTCCTATTATTGGACCGAAAACGAATTTGGAAAAGGTTCCAATGAAATTTCATCCGATGTGTTTGACAGGCTCAATAAAATTGAATTTGGTCCCACCGTAACAGTAGTCAGGCTGATGGCAGATGGTTGCAGTGGACGAAACAAGAATTCGACTCTCATTGGAATGTGCTGCAAATGGCTATCGGAGAGAGCGCCAGAACGTATTCAGAATATTGAAGTGATTTTTCCAATAGTAGGCCATTCATTTCTTCCTGCTGATAGGGTTTACGGTAATATTGAGAAGGAGATCAGAAAGTTGGAGGTTATAACGCAGCCAAAAACCTATATAGAGCTATTATCAAAAATGGGACGGCTGTCCATTTGTGAGAAAACTACAACGTTTTTGATTGGAAAGAAACCAGGAACATGGCATTTATCTTTCAAGAATACGAAACAATTCTTGTTACAGAAATGTAAAACTGGAAATGGTTTGATTAGAGGTGAATTGTATTACCAGAATGATTTGCAAATCTTCAAAAGTGTCGTAAGAAAGGGAAAAAGTCTTCACATGATTAGCCCTGTGATACGTTTCAATTTCGTGGTTGTGCAAATTAAGTTACAGGAACTTGAAAATATAATTCGTCATGCAATTTAACATCATTTTGACCTACCATGTATATTAGAAAATCCAGTGGCATCTATATTGGGAATAATTTATAATATTGTACAGCCATAAACATTATTACCTTTCCTAATTAACTATACGTCAAGTATTTATTTTATTTTTGTGGAGCATGTCCCCGTGGTGTTACTCCAAACGCACTACCCCTGATACATATCTTTGTAACGCGATTCTCCGTGATGTGTCTATGCATATATTATTCTGTGATATATACTTTTTGGATATCTCAGCTCTTATTGGTTATTGGAAGCTTTGACATCTCGAGAGCATTCTGATTGGCTGGCTGGTTTGACACGAGAGTTTTTGATTTTGCCTGTGAATATACTGGACATTCATTGTTCGTTGGGTATAACGGGTGGTTGAATTTATGTCACCATTTTCGAATGAAATAATTGAATATTTCACCTTATGTTAAGGGATGACCGATTGGTGATACACATTTCCCGGGTATCGTTAGATATTTTTGGAGTTGTTTGGAGAGTATAGACCTGTGGAAATACTATTTTTTTGGGATCAGATAATTCAACCGACAGGTGGTTTTTTTATGCTGTCATTCCAGTTAATTGTAAGTATCAGAATGTTTCTATAGTTTCATTAACTAGATTGTTCTCAATTATATCATAGAGGTTTTGTCCATTGTCTGATGAATTGATTTTCCTTTATAGCTGTACATTGTACATGAAAACCAATCTTGAAGAGGGTATATTGTTTCAGTAGGCCTTTATCACAGTACCTAGGGTAATAACACCTTCAGCCCTATATATTCGGAACTCAAACTGGCCATTTGGTAAGAAATATTACAGTTTTTTATATATATAGATGAATATTCTAGTAATTTTAAAGCGTTTTATCTTTGGATAATGTATTTTTGTGTTGATTGGAGGTCAACTGGTTTTATAGTTTAGGTATTTAGTTCATAGGTATTGGCTTCATATGAGCTCGTATCTTGTTTTTTTTTGTCAAATGTAAAAAGATTATAGTTAATATGTTAAGCTCGATTAGTATTATAATTTTTTGTTGGTCAAACATGAAATATAGAATTTTCTAGTTAACTTTTGTCAGCAAAATTAAGTAATATCAATATTAGTTGATTAATCTTTATGTTTAATAGAAGTCTTGCTCTTATGAGATTAGTAGATATTTCAGTTTAGAGATCAGTAATAGAGATTACTCATATCGGATATATGACGGCTAGAGAGAGTTAATCGATTGGGGGGTGAAGTTTAGATTGATATTTCGTTTTGACCATTGAGACTGAAAGATAATGTATAGAGTATTAATATATTTCTCATTTTAGGGTTCTCTTTTCTTTTCTTCTCTTCTTTTCTGTTCTGCACTTTTCTCTCCACTTCTCGTTCGTCAATCTTTACTATTCTGTATTTGGTTTTGGATTTCATTTTATGGGACAACGTTGAGTCAGAACAACAAACTTGTATGGGGGAAAATTTGGATTGTTACTGAAGAGTACAATATTGGATCTCATAGCATTCTATAGAAGTAGTAGTTGGTAGCCACCACTAGCAACCATCAAGACACAGTGGATTTCACGCAAGTTTTAAACTTTGGTTTATGTAAAATACCTTTTTGCGCATAACACTTGTTTATATCCGTCAGTGTAGGTTGTAGATAACTTTTTTCATTACAGTAAGCCACTTGTGGTACGCAGTTTACGATACTTGTGTTGATCAAGTATTACAAATACTCTGATCAACATACACTATTCAATTAAACCTGTTTTACCATTTATACTCACATTGTGGATTGGTGATAACTACACCCACTGTTGTTAAATTTGTAAACGTTACTGTGGCTATTCAATTTTAACATTCTGAGTTATTTGAGTTGGTGGTAGTAAGCGTATGAGCTCATATGATATCGCGCCATATTGTATTTTTAATATTTACTTTCAAAATTTCACATTTAATTGCATAAACGTTATTTTGTGCCATAGATACGTATGGTATATTGTATTGATTTAACCCTATATTGTATTTGGAACTTAAGTATATAGTTTTCTCATTCTACCGGCTAATCGAGTACTCGTTTGAGAAATTTCATTTGTATGTAGGTACTGGTTTGTACATATTTATACCCAACGAACAATCCAGGCTGTAACATAGGATTTCAATCGGGGGGAATTATAGGATTTTACCAGGGGGGTTTCATAGGATTTTACCAGGGGGGTTTCATAGGATTTTACCAGGGGAATATATAGGATCTTAACCCAGGGATTTATAGGATTTTAAAGTACCATTGGGTACTAGTGGGTACAGCCTGTCAACCTTTTTTTGTACAAATTGTAGTAGGATTGAGTTACTACTGGGGAGGGATACATTGGTTTTAAAGGTACGGGATATATATTTTTGGCTTGGGATACTTGTATATATATGTATATATATATATATATATATATATATATATATATATATTCGTATAAATTTTTGTACATAATTTAATCAAGGGGGAATTTCACTTACCTATGATAATTTGTGTTTATGACTTATGAGTCATTTAGGACACCTGGGGGAAATTATTGTAATTTTGTGGTACCCTTGTATGTACTAGTTGTATTAGTAGAACCTTGTAAGATCGCTTGATATTCTAGGCCAATTCATCAAACTTAGACTTGGGTAAGTGACATTTGACTTTTATTTCTCCACCTATTTGGTAGTCTTAGGGTGGGAAAAACTTGTGTAGGTAGTTGTCGGGAGGCATGATTGCCTGGCGCCCTTTTACATTTATTTAGTCTGTGAACAACGCCCCGCCCCCCCCCCCCGCCCCCCGTCTTCGCAAGAATTAGAGGCAACGCCTAGAAGCGCACAGTATGCACCGAGTTTTAGGTTCATAGAGCTCAGAGTGAATAACGGTAGGTGGCACCTGTTATCATAAAAAATTGTCTACAACATGTTGTGATTATGTTGAAGCTTGAACATGTTGACAAACTTCTTACAAAACACTTTGGGGCTAGTTGGAGATCAATGGAAGAGCTCCGTTTTTATGTAGCTACTCTTTCTAATGAAACTCTTGAGCCAGCGTAACCCGGCCAGGAAGAAGAAAACGCATTGCCAGACGTGGAATAAACAGCAACAGAAGAAGCAGCCTGCGAATTTATTGAAGAAATACCATCTGTACTTGTATAATGAATATTGTTATGCTCATAAAAATATGTTTGATTATACGTTATCTCGGATTAATTTCGATATTGTTATTCTTTCACCCGTGAATCTATTCCAAACGCTTTATATTCAGTTCACAACTGATTTTAGTCGAACCTTTGGTATCAAATCCAACATTCAGTATCAAACACAGCATTCTCCATTCAGTTTTTTCTAATTTTTTCAAAAAATATAAAAAAATTAGGCATAATGACCTTAAAATCCGATGAGGTTTAGCATTTTCTTCCATTAGAAACTACGCGCGTAGTGAAATATACACTAATATGGATGTAGCACGTGCCGCCTTTGATATACTAAGGCCCTCATATTATGTGATCCTATTTTCGCATTTTCACTCTATAATACAACAATAATTGTGAAAGCCCCAAAATAGTATTTTTATTAAATAAATGTTGTACGAAAATATTTTGAAATGAATTTCCCATGAATTTGTCACACAAGAATGTCATGATAATACCAAATACGATAAATCAAAATTAAATCATAATATTGAAGATTTGGAATGATGAAAAGTGAATATTTCTCATATGCAACCCCCTGTATCTCGAAAACTAGTCATAGTGTCATGTTGCGCCCATTGAAACTTTTCGTAAAATTGATCAGATTGATCAATTATACAACATATCAAAAATTCAAGAAATTTGGCTGAGAGCCATTTCTCATATATGGTGTGCGGGGTCCTTTGACCTAATGAAAAATCCTATAACATGTATATTGGAAATAAGAAATAAAATGAAATAATTTAAAAGTTCACTAACTTTTTACTTTTATCAGAAAATTACAGTGCGCAATCGTGATATTATTCATTATCGCGTTTTTGGTACACATAACTCTACTTTTTATGGGTAAGAAAGATGATAAATAATTAAACCTACTGAAACGTTGTTCTTTATGGTACCAAATATGTATTTCATATTATTTTATTTGTATGTGTAAACCGAACAAATTTCCTTATTCCTTCCAATTTTACTTTAAATTATTTGCTGTATAAATTCAACTATAGATAATAAACGGTCTACTTCAAGTGAAAAATGTCAACCACAAAAAAAATCAAGTGAATATATCTTAACTTTGTTTTTATGAAGTCCATTTGAAAACATAATATATTAACTCAAATACAGATCTTACTTGAGTTCAACTTCCATCAAACCTGATTTTTAATCCGCAATGAAATTGTGATCCAATGTCTCAATTCAAAATGAATGACATCTGTCTCAAATATAAACGTATCCTTCAACTACACTGAAATTTTAAGTTGAAATGTACCTAATGTAATAACTGAGTCTGAATATCATCTGCTTAGATAAAAAATATTCTATGGACTCTAATATTGATTTAAATTAAGATTCAATGTGTTAATAAGTAACCTTTAATGTTGACTGATTTAAATTAAAATCAATTTATCAACTCC
The DNA here is from genome assembly GCA_963921935.1 of Galeruca laticollis. NCBI lineage: Eukaryota > Metazoa > Arthropoda > Insecta > Coleoptera > Chrysomelidae > Galeruca > Galeruca laticollis. The sequence continues at coordinate 223,788,362 of OY998177.1, read as the reverse complement.
AATGAAATTTTAAGTAAGAAATTGAATCTCTTACTTAATCTGTATGATAGTTGCTGTAGAGTTTTAAGTTAAGAAACAATACCTTATTTAAGTTTAAATGGCGCTTCCTTCAATTAAAAACTTATCTATTAACCCTAAAACAGTTTCAAGTTATATTCAGAGCCTTAATCTGCGTTGAATAAAATACTTACTTACTTCTTCAGCAACTCATTAGGCACTACTAATATTTTATCACTAAGTTCCACTCCTCCGTTTGAGTTTCTCTTTCCTCTGTAAATAATTTTTCAATTAAGAAAAGTAAATATTTTTATATACCTACCTCTTCGCTCTATATAGACGTCTACAGTTTACCACTGATTAGATGAGACGTTTAAAAATTTCTATACGATTATTCAGGATAATACAACAGCAGATAAAAGGATTTAACGCCGGTACTGCGGGTAAAGATAATAAACGGAACTCCGTTTCTACCCGCTTATAAGCTGTAACCGTTCAACCCTTTTTGCAATTTTTTGAAGTGATGAAAACATTCTTTTATTTTTATTCATCCGAACGTGCAGTTTCCTGCTACATTTTATCACACTAGCGTATCTAATTAAGGTCAGGAGAAAGATTAATTTCCATTAAATGGAAAAAAAGATAACTCTACGAACTTTTTCCATTCAATTTTTGTTTTTAATTTAAACTTCATTACGAAAGTATATTTTCAAGGAAAAATGCCATTTATATTTTAATGAGAATATAGGTCGCTTAGAAAAGTTTTGTAAAGTGGGTTTAGAAGCGGAAACAATCGTTTTAATAAATTAATGAAATGTATACTGTCAAAAATTTGCATCTTTTTAGAGTACCTAATCCATCTGCGAAATTCAAAAATTTTTAAAACAAAAAATTCTACTAACTACGAAATTCCTACGTTTTTTTTTTGGAAGAAAAACAACTATTCGTCTGGCTATTTGCTTCGACTGATATTATATTCTATAATTTGTTAGGGCATAGGTTGGTCGAGCACTTTAACAACTTAATATTTTAATACTTTATTTTCTCTCTGGGGCCTTACATCGACCGCCGTTATTCCCTCCAAAAAACTACATGACATCTGACAAATACAGTAGGTGCAACCCACTGATATATGATTATATTAATCTATGGTTCAAGATGACCTAACTGAGACCATAGAGTACACTGCATATCAAATTAGTCTAACAAATTCTTCATTTGTTTTCACGAATAGTACCGGGTGATTTGTCGTCTGCTCCTCAACTTAGTGTTACTGATTAGGAAAGCAAATACCTTGCACAGAGGACGCCAAATAATGCCAAAACCCGTGTGTAACATAGATTTCTTAATTCAATTCTGAATTAATAGGATTGTTCTATGTCGATATGAATCAACCACATTATTATAATTTAATAACTAGTCGAGGCATATTTCCATGGAAATAGTTGTTTTTCCTTCAGAAAACTGTCAAAGCTTTGAAAAATATGTATTTCGAAACATATACAGGTTATTAGTAATATTCTTCTACCCAAAAATAATTTCTAATTGCAAGTTACATTAAAGATGATTCAGCTCGTAATTTCGAATATCTTGTAATATCAAAAGTCATTCATATGTTCAAAAATTAACCTTATGGGTTCTAGCAACACTTCACTGTTTTAATTAATTTTTTGGTTTACAAGTAAATTCGATTACATATGCAAAAAAGGCCACACCCGGGCTACTTAGTTAATAGTTCTCCCGTCAGTCTGCACTGTCAATTGTCAAAACTATTCGATGTGTGTTCAATAACTCACACTAATATTAGAAACATAACATTTCCCCTCTTCTTAGAAACAAACAACATACTAACAAAATAAACTGAATTATTTTAGTCCCAGTGAATAACAAAAAGAAAACAAACGAAAACAACAACAAAAAACATTACAAATATAGGTACATAAAACTTTATAGATGTAGCATTTGAGCCTTCATGAATTAAATCCAGCAATTCTCTGCGGAGCACCTCCGGGATTATTATTCGTGACCCAACCAAAAGGCACCTTTTTTCCACTGTTAGGTCATTTTTTTTAAGATAGTAGGGTTTTATATTATCAGACATCTTGCTCTGCCAACCGGTTTTAACGTAATCCAGGATTTTAGCAAAGAGAGAATCCCTTCTTGAAAATTTGGCAACATCTTCAAATATTATAGATAAGTGACCAAATATAAGAGGTGCGTTCGGAAATACAAAAAGAGTTGCTCTTTTCACTCCTACTCAACACCGTCCGTTTTATAATGATGTGAGAGTGATGGTGGAGTAAAAATGGATCACAAAATCGACTGTTCGGAAGTGCTGGACGGAGTGAAAAGAGTTTGCTCTTTTTACTCCACATCGTGAGGAGGAGGCAAAAGAGTAACTCTTAAAAGTGACATTACTAATGTAATATTTTTTATGTTTGTTAAGGGAAAAGTAGAATTCGTTAGGTCGATAGGTGATTTAACTTACAGTTTAGAGCACAACACATAGATTAGAATAATTAAAGTAACAGGACTAGATGCCAGTACAAAAAAAAGTTTGTTGGTAAAGAACGTAGAATATAATTTCCAAAGAGAAGATCCAGATCATCAACTTCTCTCAGGTATGTGCAATTTGTAAAAACAATTATTAATATAAGTAAACATATTTACACGTTGCAGATCAGCAAATCTTGTGGGATTTTATATGTTCAAAAATCACATCCGGGGAAATAGAAAATAGAGTTGTCCTGAAGATATCGACAGTATGAAAATAAGGTTAATAAATGACTGTGAACACGGACCTCCTCAGCTAGTTCAAAATACAGCTCAACACTCTGAAGGTGTGTATTTTGTTCAAATGTTGTATGTTACCTATTCTACTACTAATTAATATTTATTGTTGTTTTCTTTTTTATTAGACTCAGATTCAGAAAATGAAAAGATTACTACTAATAAATTATGTATCAATGAGAATATTTGGTCTTTATTGCATAATTACAAAGATAATGAAAAAGCTTTTGATACGGACATGAAGAGAATTGTTTGGGATAGAGTAGCCAAAAAATTAAACAAAGATTTCAATGAACTTCAGTTTAATGTCAAAAATGTAGAATCAAAATGGAAGACAATGAAACGTACATATAAAAGCATAAAACTGAGGAACAGCAAAAGTGGATGGGAAAAGCAAAAGTGGATGGGAATACTTTAAAATAATGAACCAATTATTTCACCAGAGGCCTGAAATTGTGCCACCTGTGGTGTGTACATCTACAGCAATAACAAAAGTAGATGTACAGATCAAAGAACCCACACCTTCTACTTCTGGATAAGACCCTCTAGGGGACAACCAACAGCCGACGTTTAAAAGAAGACATGTACCTACTGCCAATGATAGACATAAGGAGAAACTGTCAAGGATGGATCGATTCCCTGACAGTTTCGACAAATTAATTGACAAAATATAAATTGGAAATTAAAACCTAGTGTTCATATTTTAAATTCTAAGTTTGTTATTTTTTTCAAAACAATGGTTTTCGTTATAGAAATCTTTATTCATTTTGAAAGAATAGTGTTTTATTTCTAAATCTAGCATTTGAATACAAATTAGATTATAATGTTGTTCAAGGATTGTTCCTACATACAATAGTTTTTGTTATAAATATATTTATATTAAAAGAATACTGTTTGATGAAATTGACTGTCTCGACCCTTACTTCGTGGAATATGCTCATATTAGTGTTTTTAAATGAAACTCACGCTCTCTAGTTAATTCCACAATATAATGAAAGTTATTGAAAATTCTAAAAAATTGACAATTGTTCCGATAAATCAATATCATCGTCAGAATGACAGAAGTTACATTTCATTTCATGCCTACCTGATGTTTAGTAGTTATTTTTGGCTAGACCAAGAAGTAACCTAACTTGTGATTGGCTTAATATATGTTTATAGAAAAAAGAAGAAGATGTGATATTACAAATATTGAAGCTTAGATATTATTAGCCCTATGGTGATATCCTGGATATCATTTTTCCAATTAAGATCAGTATAACTGTGCAATGATATAGAAAACCAGGAAAACTATATCTGCTGATCTTTACAATTATCACTTAAGAAGACAGTTTATTAGTGGAGCATTCCCTAGATTTAACTGTTCATTGACAACTTCATATTGTGGGTTTCTTAAATGTCTTCTAATTTTCAGTTCTTCAAGGAAATCCAGTTCTTATTGCTTTTCACAAATATGCAGCACTTCTAGTTCTGTCATTCATTTACACCTAACACAGAACTAGAAGTGCTGCATATTTGTGAAAAGAAACAAGAACTGGATTTCCTTGAAGAACTGGAAGACATTTAAGAAACCCACAATATGAAGTTGTCAATGAACAGTTAAATCTAGGGAATTCTCCACTAATAAACTGTCTTCTTAAGTGATAATTGTAAAGATCAGCAGATACAGTTTTCCTGGTTTTCTATATCATTGCACAGTTATACTGATCTTAATTGGAAAAATGATATCCAGGATATCACCATAGGGCTAATAATATCTAAGCTTCAATGTTTGTAATATCACATCTTCTTCTTTTTGCTATAAACATATATTAAGCCAATCACAAGTTAGGTTACTTCTTGGTATAGCCAAAAATTACTACTAAACATCAGGTAGGCATAAAATGAAATGTAACTTCTGCCATTCTGACGACGATATTGATTTATCGAAACAATTGTCAATATTTTAGAATTTTCAATAACTTTTATTATATTGTGGAATTAACTAGAGACCGTGAGTTTCATTTAAAAACACTAGAATACTGTTTATTAATTATTATCACTAAATCTAGGATTTAAATACTAAGTGTTCATTATATCACGTCTTTTCACTTGTGCTCTGACATTTTCACCCACTGACACCATAATATCTAAACGGTTATTAGGATTGCTCTGCATTTCATTTTGCCTTTCAGCTTCTTAGTTTATATCTGCCATATTATCAGGAAGATCTCCATCTAGTACACATAAATTATGCAATAAGCACGCTGCTACTACCAAAAGGCAGGTTAATTCAGGCCTCACAGTGTCCTTGTATTCAAGGCGACGGAATCTACCTTATAAGGTTGCGAAAGTGTTTTCTATCTACACCCTGACTTTCGATATTACATAATCGATTTTTTTTCTATGTGAGTCAAGCGGCCATTATTTTTGAAACCAACTAACATTTTTTCAGTCAGCTCATATGCTAAATCACCTATAAGAGGACTATCATCTGGAAAGCTTTCAGCTCCTTTATTCGACATTTCTGATCTCAAAAACATTGTGTAATCATGGATCGATCCCACTTTACCTGCATAAACATCTGTAAAAAGTTTATTATGATCACAAACTCCTTGCAATAGAATAGAGTGATATCCCTTGCGATTTATATATGAAGCGGGATACGTTTTTGGTGCAACAATCCTTATATGACTTCCATCAAGTCCAATGACACCTGAAATTTATTACAATCAAGTTCGTTTTTTGTCATCGATATGGCTTTTGTCAACCAATTTACCTGGAATATGATACTTTCTTCTGAAGTAGTTTCATATTTCAGCAGATCTTGCTATAGTCGGCCATTTCATAAATCCATGTCTCCTATTATTCTCTAACAATAACTTACATATTCGGTAAAGAGCTTGCCAGGCTGTAGATTTACTGACACTAAATCGGGCAGCTACGCCTCTGCAACATTAGGTTAATAGTAGTTTTCTAGTTTGTTTATTTCATACCACACCCACCTAAAACTTTCCATATTGCCCATATAGCAAATAGTAATTGAAGTTGATTTTTCTAAAGATATTTCAGGATGGCCTCTATTTTGCAAATTGACTTGACGTAATTGTATCAATGAATATTCAAATGTATTCGGATCCATCCGAAAATTTTGTTGTGAACTGTTGTGAAGGCATTGTGTGTACACGCATTTCTAGATAATGGAGATCAATCTGAGGGTCTTCTCCATCTGTCTATCATCATCATTATCAAAAAACCATATACAGTATCCGCCAAAATAAACAGTACCGAAAATAAAAATAAAAATTAATTTTTAATTTCTGTAATGTAAGTGTTCAAAATGTTCACCATTTCGACGCAAACAAGCTTCATATCGATTTTGTAAGTCAATAAACATATTTATAAAAAGGGGTTGATGTAACTGCCGAAAAATATTTTGTATTCTTTCCCGTAGTTCGGCAATATTCGCCGGCGGATTTTCCGAGTGAAATATTTTGTCCTTCATTATGCCCCAAATGTATGCGTCAGGCGGCGTCAGATCAGGTGAATGAGAAGGATATTCGAAGTCTGTTCCCCGAGAAATTATTCTATTATCGAAATGCTGACGGAGTAAGTCTAAGGTGCGCACAGCTGTATGGCGCGTTGCACCATCTTGTTGGAACCATTGTGTGCGAAACTGTAGATTTCGTGCACGGCAAAAGTTATTTAGATCTCTCACAAAAGGTATAATAATTTTCTCTCTATAACGCTCTTGGTTGACAGTAAGTGGATTCTGATTATCATCTTCAACGAAATAAGGACCAATCATTCCATGACCAGATACCGCGCACCAAACGGTAACTCGAAGAGTGGTTTCTCTACAATGACATCAGGACGTTCAAATGCAAGGAATCTGGTTGTTTGTCGAATAATATAGCCGCTACGATGAACGTGACTCTCGTCTGAAAACCATATGTTTTTCAAAAATTCGGGATCTTCGTAAATTAAACTCAACATGCGACCACAGTAAATTTCTCTTGCACGTTTGTCCGCAGCATTTAGTCGTTGTCCAACTTGAATACGGTATGGATAACCACCAATTGATTTGAACATGCGACGTAAAGACGTTTCACTAATGTTGAGTTTACATGCAGTTCTTACAAGACTTCTTTGAGGTGATTGCACAACTTGGTTAAAAACACGTCCTTCATTTTCGTTAGTGCATACTGTTTTTCGACGACCTGAAGAACCTATACGTTGACACAATACACTACCAGTGCGACGAAATTTTTCAACAACAGCTAACATCACACTTTTACTAGGAGCTGCTTTATTAAATTTTTGTTGATATTTTATTGACGCCTGTTCTAAGCTTGGACCATCATTACGACCTTTTCCGTATGAACGAAAATAATGCTCTACCAAAAAATTTTTTCTTCCGTTGTTAGAACCATTTTTAAATCAAATTTAACTGCAGTGTACTATTAATATATCAACTAATGACAATTAAGTCAAATATGACAAATCCATATTACATAAACAACTCCACAGCACTCTCTGTTTCGGTACTGTTTATTTTGGCGGATACCGTAAAAGGTATTCTCAATACAGAAGCCAAAGCCAACAAACGAGTTCTTCTTACATTAACATCCATTATCTTATCAATAAGTATTCTCTTGATTGCAACTTGCAACCTTCATATTTTAGATTGCATACAACATTTACAAATACAAGAATAAATACAAAATTCTTTTTAGGTTAGGTTTTCAAACAAGAATCACTTTACTCTGATTTCACTCCATCCGTTCGTACTCTGATTTCACTCCATCCGTTCGTTATTGCCGCAGTAGAAAAATTAAGCCGTAGTCACGTGATACGTGTACTGTAAGATTTTACATCTACTCCACTCCAGTGCTACTCTCACTCTACTCCGCATTGCCGAGCGCGCCTAAGGTAGCGCGGACCAACATTGACATTAGTATGACATTGACACAATTTCTAAATGTAATCAATAATGTGACTACATTGGTAGCCATACTATTTTCTTTTTATGGTGCTCTATTACCATCCGAAGGCTTTGTATAGACGTAATGTGCATGCTCCGCAGCAACCTGTGGATTTATAACCGCGGCTTTTAACAGCTGATGTTTAACGTGCTCCCAATATTTGCATAGAAAACTAAAAGTAATTTAAGCTCTACTTTCAATATTACAAATCAGTTTTTGTATCAGTTTGTGAGTTTGTGAAACTAAACATTTTTTGTATGAAAATTAATAAGGTTATATTTGACAGTGTCAATGTTAGCCCCTAGTCCAACATTTACAATGACAATGTAATCCTTAGGCCAACTTTGACTCTCAAAATTTCTTGTAGATGGCACGCACAAAGAAACCCAGACGCCCTAATATTCGAAAGTACAAGTCCGATGATCACGAGGCTATGCAAAAAGCTATGCAAGCAATTAGAAATGGTGACAGTTTTAAGGCAACCGCTCAATGTTATGAGATAAACAGGACTACTTTAATGAACCATTTCAAAGGATTTAAGTGTAAAGCTGTTGGACGTCCTACAATTTTAACCTATGAAGAAGAGGAAATGTTTATCCACACGTTAGTTAAGCTTGGCGAATGGGGCTATGGATTCGACCGACTACTACTCCAAAGATGTATGCAAGACTGCGTGCAAAAACTTGATCGACCGAATTTGTTCCGCAATGGAATGCCAGGTATTAATTGGTGCATGATGTTCGAAAAAAGATGGTCTAAAGAAAGAAGTAGACAAGTATCTCAAAATCTTCTCAGGAATAGAGCTGTAGCGGGGTCACGGGACGGTATTGGAAGATTGTTATAATAAATTGCAAGCTGTCTATTCGCGTTTCGGTTTGAATAAAAAGCCACAGAACATCTTTAACTGTGATGAGATTGGTTTTCATACCGATGCAGGTGTCCAGAAAGTATTGTGCAAAAGGGGTAGCGGAAATCCTGTAGTGGTTACTCAGTAAGTGCCCCTCGTATAAACTACGTCCACCGTAAAAGTATTATATCTTTGGGAAAGCACTTACCTAGTAACCGATCTTCGGGGTGTTGAATAAATAACATCATTAAAAAACTCACTGGGATTAAATGTATTTGAGAAATATTAACACAGATTATAATTACACTGTACATACATTTAAACTATTCAGAATAATAATAATTAATTGACTCATGGGTTGTCGACACTGTGTATTTATAGGACGCAGTCGCTCAGTGACCCGCATGCACGACCTTCCGCATAGTGTGATATTTACAAATTAATTGGAACGTGCTCTTCGTATATCTAGCCTGGCCTCCATAGATCAATACCCGCTATTTACATCGAAATTAATATTAACATAATTTAATCTTGTTTCTATGCTAATGTCCCTTTTTACACTACTGTCCTTTCGGGATCATCACATCATCCCCTTTTGAAAGAGAAAAATTATCGTTTTAATTTTTCGATAACGATAACAGTTCTCATTGATTGTTTTTGTTTACTAAACACTACTTGTTCGTTTATAAACACAGTTCACTTGTTTACAATTGTTTTCTACTGTTGTATTTATACAAACGATTCTTATGAACGGTCTGTGGTTTACTGTCCTGAGATGTAATCTCCCTTTTTACGCTACTGTCCTTCCGGGATCATCACATCATCCCCTCTTGGAAGAGAAAAATTATCGTTTTAATTTTTCGATACTACCTATAACGATAACAGTTCTCATTGATTGTTTTTGTTTACTAAACACTACTTGTTCGTTTATAAACACAGTTCACTTGTTTACAATTGTTTTCTGCTGTTGTATTTAAACAAACGATTTTTATGAACGGTCTGTGGTTTACTGTCCTGAGATGTAATCTCCCTTTTTACACTACTGTCCTTCCGGGATCATCACATCATCCCCTCTTGGAAGAGAAAAATTATCGTTTTAATTTTTCGATACTACCTATAACGATAACAGTTCTCATTGATTGTTTTTGTTTACTAAACACTACTTGTTCGTTTATAAACACAGCTCACTTGTTTACAATTGTTTTCTGCTGTTGTATTTATACAAACGATTCTTATGAACGGTCTGTGGTTTACTGTCCTGAGATGTAATCTCCCTTTTTACACTACTGTCCTTCCGGGATCATCACATCATCCCCTCTTGGAAGAGAAAAATTATCGTTTTAATTTTTCGATACTACCTATAACGATAACAGTTCTCATTGATTGTTTTTGTTTACTAAACACCACTTGTTCGTTTATAAACACAGCTCACTTGTTTACAATTGTTTTCTGCTGTTGTATTTATACAAACGATTCTTATGAACGGTCTGTGGTTTACTGTCCTGAGATGTAATCTCCCTTTTTACACTACTGTCCTTTCGGGATCATCACATCTCCCCTCTTGGAAGAGAAAAATTATCGTTTTAATTTTTCGATACTACCTATAACGATAACAGTTCTCATTCATTGTTTTTGTTTACTAAACACTACTTGTTCGTTTATAAACACAGTTCACTTGTTTACAATTGTTTTCTGCTGTTGTATTTATACAAACGATTCTTATGAACGGTCTGTGGTTTACTGTCCTGAGATGTAATCTCCCTTTTTACACTACTGTCCTATCGGGATCATCACATCATCCCCTCTTGGAAGAGAAAAATTATCGTTTTAATTTTTCGATACTACCTATAACGATAACAGTTCTCATTGATTGTTTTTGTTTACTAAACACCACTTGTTCGTTTATAAACACAGCTCACTTGTTTACAATTGTTTTCTGCTGTTGTATTTATACAAACGATTCTTATGAACGGTCTGTGGTTTACTGTCCTGAGATGTAATCTCCCTTTTTACACTACTGTCCTTTCGGGATCATCACATCTCCCCTCTTGGAAGAGAAAAATTATCGTTTTAATTTTTCGATACTACCTATAACGATAACAGTTCTCATTGATTGTTTTTGTTTACTAAACACTACTTGTTCGTTTATAAACACAGTTCACTTGTTTACAATTGTTTTCTGCTGTTGTATTTATACAAACGATTTTTATGAACGGTCTGTGGTTTACTGTCCTGAGATGTAATCTCCCTTTTTACACTACTGTCCTATCGGGATCATCACATCATCCCCTCTTGGAAGAGAAAAATTATCGTTTTAATTTTTCGATACTACCTATAACGATAACAGTTATCATTCATTGTTTTTGTTTACTAAACACTACTTGTTCGTTTATAAACACAGTTCACTTGTTTACAATTGTTTTCTGCTGTTGTATTTATACAAACGATTTTTATGAACGGTCTGTGGTTTACTGTCCTGAGATGTAATCTCCCTTTTTACACTACTGTCCTTTCGGGATCATCACATCATCCCCTCTTGGAAGAGAAAAATTATCGTTTCAATTTTTCCATACTACCTATAACGATAACAGTTCTCATTGATTGTTTTTGTTTACTAAACACTACTTGTTCGTTTATAAACACAGTTCACCACAGTTCACTTGTTTACAGTTGTTTTCTGCTGTTGTATTTATACAAACGATTCTTATGAACGGTCTGTGGTTTACTGTCCTGAGATGTAATCTCCCTTTTTACACTACTGTCCTTTCGGGATCATCACATCATCCCCTCTTGGAAGAGAAAAATTATCGTTTCAATTTTTCAATACTACCTATAACGATAACAGTTCTCATTGATTGTTTTTGTTTACTAAACACTACTTGTTCGTTTATAAACACAGTTCACTTGTTTACAGTTGTTTTCTGCTGTTGTATTTATACAAACGATTCTTATGAACGGTCTGTGGTTTACTGTCCTGAGATGTAATCTCACAATTTACGCCTTTTATTTTCGTTATTTTAAACGGACCTAAATAATGTGGATCGAACTTATTTCTCCCTTCATTCTTTAAAATAACTAATTCCCCTAATCTAAAGTGGTGAATAATTTAATCTTGTTTCTATGCTAATGTCCCTTTCGGGATCATCACAATCCAAACAAATTAGTCGGTAGCGTCAGAAAAGCTACGTACACGGTCTTTATGTGTTGCAACGCTGTTGGAGACTTCTTACCAATGTTTATCAAATACAAAGGACTTCACCTGTATTCCACTTGGTGCGTGGACGAACCGGAGAATTGTCGTTATAATTGTTCACCGTCTGGTTGGATGGAGTCCTTTCAGTTTTTTGATTGGTTTACTAACTGTTTTATCCCTTCAACTTCAGATTTACAGTGTACTAAGCTTCTTATTTTGGATGGGCATAACTCACATTTACATTTGGACAGCTGCAAAACATAATACCGAAATATTCTGTTAACCAGCTCACACATCCCGTTTAGTTCAGCCTCTGAATGTTGGCGTTTACAAATCGGTTAAGGCGTCTTCGAGATTTTTATCAAGAATCGGGTTATAAAAATGTAGATAAAATTGTATTCCCTTCTTTAATGAAAAAATTGGCCAACACTCCAAGATTGTCCAGAAGTAACGCGGTAGGTGGCTTTGATGGGTCGGCCATTCACCCTTTGTTTTTAGAAAAAATGACAAAAAAATCTCAGATAGCACACATTGTTAACGGTGAGGATTTTGCTCAGATACCATCCACATCTTCTGGGGACTCAGGCAAAAATGGCCAATTGCCGTCGACATCTTACAACATAAGGAATAAAATAGCAGAACAGACTCTATGTCCTACACCAGAAGATATTAAAACAAGTTTAGCAAATTCAATTTTGTCAGTCCTAAGGACTAAAAACACGAAAAATCGACCGTTATGAAGAAAAACAGAAAATTTGCTGAAAGCCTAAGATGTTTTAAAAAGACTTCGTGAAAAGGGAGAAGAAAAGCAAACTAAAAAAAAGCAAAACCAAAAGCAACCATTGACAAACAAAAAAAAAGAAAAGAAAGGCACAATAATCACAAGAACCTAGCTCCAGTTCGTCAGAAAATGAGGTAATTTATAATGATAACAGTGACAATGAGCCGGAAGATTTTGAAGATTTGATCACTGCAGAAAATGAACAAGTAGATAATGAGATAGTTGAAGAAGAAAGAGAAAATGGGGTAATTGAGGCTAAAACAAACAACAGTCAAAGAAATTGACTGTCTCGACCCTTACTTCGTGGAATATGCTCATATTAGTGTTTTTAAATGAAACTCAAGGTCTCTAGTTAATTCCACAATATAATACAAGTTATTGAAAATTCTAAAAAATTGACAACTGTTTCGATAAATCAATATCATCGTCAGAATGACAGAAGTTACATTTCATTTTATGCCTACCTGATGTTTAGTAGTTATTTTTGGCTAGACCAAGAAGTAACCTAACTTGTGATTGGCTTAATATATGTTTATAGAAAAAAGAAGAAGATCTGATATTACAAATATTGAAGCTTAGATATTATTAGCCCTATGGTGATATCCTGGATATCATTTTTCCAATTAAGATCAGTATAACTGTGCAATGATATAGAAAACCAGGAAAACTATATCTGCTGATCTTTACAATTATCACTTCAGAAGACAGTTTATTAGTGGAGAATTCCCTAGATTTAACTGTTCATCGACAACTTCATATTGTGGGTTTCTTAAATGTCTTCTAATTTCCAGTTCTTCAAGGAAATCCAGTTCTTGTTTCTTTTCACAAATATGCAGTACTTCTAGTTTTGTGTTAGGTGTCAATTAATGATTGGTGTCAAGTAGATGTTTTGCGTGGTGGGATTTATCTGGTTGTTTTAATCTGTATGCTCGTAAGTGCTCACTGTATCGTATTTCAAAATTCCTAAGGGTCTGACCCAAATAGACAGCATTACATTCTGGACATTTGAGTTTATATATACCTGACTTCTTTATTAGTGGTATTTTTGTTTTTACATTTAACAGTTTTGTACTAACGTTACTTTCTGTTTTAAAAGAAATTGTTGTATTCGTTGCTGAAGATATTATCTTTGAAATATTATTAGAAATATTTCCTGCATATGTGATGGTTTTATAAATTTTAATTTCATCAGCTTGTTTAAGATATATTAGTTGTAATGCCACTTTTTCCTCTTTTTTACTAATTAGCTTATTTATCATATCTAATGGATAACCGTTAGATGTTGCTATTTGTCTAATTGTATTAATCTCTCTATCAAAATTACATTTGTTCATAGAAACTGAAAAAGCTCTATGTATCATTGAATTATATGCTGCTAGTCTGTGTGACACAGGGTGGTTAGAATTGAATGGAATTGTTACATCAGTTTGTGTTGGTTTTCGGTAAATTGAATAATCAAGTACATTATTAACTCTTTGAATTTTTAAATCAAGAAAATTGATTGAGCTATTTTCTTCAATTTCTAATGTAAATTTAATTTTCGGGTGTAAATTATTGATGTGGTTGAAAAATACATCTAATTGTCGTTCACTACCCATAAAACAAGCTAATATGTCATCTACATATCTATACCAAAATAAAATATTTTTCGAAATATTACTTTCAAAGATCTTTCTTTCTAAATTGTCCATAAAAATGTTTGCTAAAATAGGTGATATAGGGCTTCCCATTGGTAAACCTTCATTTTGAATATATATCTTATTGTCAAAAGTGAAATAATTCTGATTAATGCATACATCAAATAAATTAAGTATATCTGATATTATTCCTGGATTAATATTTTTATCTTCTAGTAATTTTCTTACAAGTATTAGACATTCTTTAGGAGGAATTTTAGTAAACATGTTAGTTACATCGAACGATATGAGTTTATAGTTATCTTGTAAGTGGATTGCTTTCAACTTTTTGATTAGTTCTATTGAATTTCTAATTGAGTACTGAGATTCATATTCGTAAGTATTGAGTATATTGTTGAGCTTCTTTGCCAATATATTATTAGGAGCATTAACATAAGAGACTACAGGTCTAATTGGTTTCGTTATTTTATGTAATTTAACTGTTCCATATAATTGTGGACAATGAGGATTCTTATGTATGATAGACCTCTTTTCGTAATCATTTAAAATATAATTTGAATTATTAACAATATCTCTTACATTATTAGAAAACTTCTTTGTTGGGTCTGCTTTAAGAACTTTTACATCGCTGGATTCTATAAAGTTATATACTTTGGAATTGTAATTTTCAGTCGTCAAAATGACATTAGCGTTCCCCTTATCAGATTTTGTAACTGTTAGGTTATTATTCTCAATCTTCTTTTTTATTGCGTTTAAAACTGAAATGTCATTTTTTGTTTGACGTTTAACTTTTGAAGGTTCAATATTTTTGATTAAATTGGCAATTTTTAATTTCTCATAAAGAAAATTATTTGAATTAGATTTTAAAGCTATTTCTGACTCTGTAGCTATAATTTATTTAATATTATTCGTAAATTTAGGTGGTATGCTGTACTTTAAACCTACATACCAACACACTTTGCACCACGATTTGAAAACCTTTCAGACACTAATTTTACAAATAGTGAAATAGAATTTTTAAATTAAGGTTCAAAGTACAGCATACCACCTAAATTTACGAATAATATTAAACAAATTATAGCTACAGAGTCAGAAATAGCTTTAAAATCTAATTCAAATAATTTTCTTTATGAGAAATTAAAAATTGCCAATTTAATCAAAAATATTGAACTTTCAAAAGTTAAACGTCAAAGAAGTACCCATGCTGACATTCAAAACGTTAAACTTGGGAATTGGGTGGTTGTTAAATATGCTGGTAAAAAAATATCATTAATTACATAGGAAAGGTTGTACAAGTAAAGGATGGTGATATTAAGGTTAACTTTTTACGTAAAAAGGGTTTGTATTTTGTATATCCTGATGTTGAGGACACAGAGTCGGTATTATTAAATGCAGTAGCTGCAATTATTAACGAATCTACGATAAATAGAGGAATGCATTTTTTAAAGTGCCCCACATTAGTGGAGTTACCAAAATTTATTAGTTTAGTAAGTATTGTTACCTTGCCAAAGTCACGTACCAAAATTTAGTTTGTATGTTTTTAAGTTGCAATTCCTAGTTTAAGTTCCAGTTTTTGATAATAAGGTTCCTCACATTATATTATTATTGTGTTATTCAGAATAAAAATATGATTTCTTTAAAAACAACAATGTTTTTAGGCTGTTTCACCCAATAAGTCCTTAGTTTGGAAAAAAAAGGAAAAATTGTTCGTTTCTAAGTACCTAAAAAGGCCATAAAACAAATTTATGTGTCAATGTTGCTTAACGATTCCCTAAGATTGACTCAGGCTTCAATTTATATTGGGTGTCAATGTTATATCTATGGGGTAACAATGCTACCGGACAAGTTTTTAAAAAAAAATTTTATGGATAAAGTAAAAATCAGAACATTACGTACATCATTGCTTAGTATTACTATATAGTATGCGTGTCTCAGGAAATTATTAGTTTTTTTTTTAAATCCAATAAAAAAAAATTATGAAGATATGTCAATGTTTGCCCCTCTTACCTTATTAAAATTTATTGAAGAATCGATTTCCGCAGGATCTGGTAGGGGCAACCGAGACAGCATATCGGCCTCAAACTATTTGGACCCATTACGAATTTTGATACTATAATCATATGATGACAAAATAATATTCCATATTTATCTCGATGCAGACATTACTGAGATATTTTTACTCGTATTAAAAATAACCTTTAATGGCTGATGGTCGGAAAACAAAATAAAGGTACGCCCATATACATACTTATAGAACCGCTTGACACAAAATATTTTCTCCAAAACTTCTCGATCTAACTGGAAATAATTTTGTTCAGCTTTGGATAATGTCCCCGAAGCAAATATTGGCGGTTTTTCTGTTCTATTTTCCCAATGACTCAACACACCTCCGACACCATAAGAACTAGCATTACATAAAATTGCAATGATCTAATTGGGATCATAATGTACTAGACATTGGTTTTGCATCATCAAATATTTACTTAGCTTAAAAGCTTCACGACAATTATCAGCAAACTGAAACTCTACTTTTTTTCCAACAATCTATATAACGGTTATAATTGAGAGAAAACCGTAGGTAAAAACTTACTATAATAATTTAAAACCCCCAGAAAACTACGTAACTACGTGATATTTTGAGGTTCAAGTGCATCCCGAATAGCTCGGGTAAATACCCTGCTTATTAATATAATGCCCAAGATATTTGCGAAAAAAACAACATCCACAGCTTCTTTTGCTCCCTCTATCGAATTAGAGGCAATTAAAATAGCATCCAGATAACAATTTACTTTAGATACTCCCTCTAAACTTTGATCCATTACCCATTGAAATATTGCTGGGGCTGAAGCTATGCCATACTTTACTGGAGCGAGCGAATTAAAAGAAATCCATATGTATGTTTATTGTTGAAGATTTTTGAAAATCGGGATGAACTTTAAGCTGTTGGTATGCCCCAGACAAATCTAAAACTGAGAAAACACTATCACTTGCCAAGCCAGCAAAAATGTCATCTGGAGTGGGAAGTGGGTATTTTATTAACAGAGGTTCTAAAATCGGAACAAATTCTAACATCATCTGATTTTTGTGGAACCACTAATATAGGTGAGCTCACCACTCACCACACTCAACGGGCTTTAAAACTTGTACATCCAACATTTGTTTTAATTTACCCTCCACTTTGGGTATTAATGCAAATGGCATAGAATAAGCTCTCTTATAAATAAGTGCAACATCGTCTTTAATGCAAAACATAAGGATTTTAATAGGACTACACAGATTAAGATCAAACACGTGTTTATATTTACTTTGTAGATTTACAACTATATCAACATGCGCAATCACCTTATCTTCTGAGCCCTTTGAGATTCCCCTATCTAGTATTGTCCACATTGGTGAACTCTATGCTGTCCTCCACGCCATCAAACATATTTCTACTCCTCCTAAACACATCCATATGTACCGATTCACTCGCACCCATCCAATCTATAAAAAATGTATCTACCAACCATCCGTTAATTCAAAACATACATAATACGGATGAACAACTAATTGCTTGAAATTCAAACGTTACTATAATCTAGATCTCTTCCCACTTAGGGATCACTGGCAATGAAAATACTGTTCGCCTCGCAAAGGAAGCTGCCTCTTTATCTTCGCAAAAGAATATCCAAATATACAAAAATCTCAAATCTAAAATAAAATAAAACTAATCAGAATCTTGGTAAGAACAATGAAAGCAAAGAACAATTCAAGATGCTCGGACTCTCCTTGTAACCCACGATCACCCCATATCCGCTTTTCATTAACTGAAATGCCAACAATGCAATTCCCAACTTCACGTCAAACATATTCTTGAGGAACGCCCACTCTTTACTATCCAAAGAAGTGTATTTGGCCTAAAATCCACCACGAGGGAAATGCTGAATTGTATGGATAAAATAAACCGAGTTATCCACTTCCTTAAAGATGTACAATAGATAAGATATAAATTTAATGCTAACTTCCAAGTTATCTACTTTCATACTATTCAATGTAGTTTCATCACCTCATTATAAACCTCATATAATGTAATATTTTATTATTAATTATCTATTGTATCAATAACTGTAACTCGAACAAATGACCATAGCTGTCCCATACACGTTAGGCTGAATAAAATGAATAATTGACTTTCGTACAATTGGGGCCTTTTTTCTTTTCAAATATAAAGAAACATGAAAGACGCTTTTTTTAATAAAAAATATATAAAGTGGAGGTAGATTTTGTAGAAAAGTTGGTGAATTAAAATACATTTTCCTATATTTGAAACAATGAAAATGTAAATTTTTCCCTTTTGTTTCTGTCCTGGTTATTTCCAGTAAATATAATGTTTATCTTCCAAAATACTTCCGCGCAACTTTTAAATATTACTTAATAAACTGAAAAAGTACTGAAGAAGAATTCTTCAATATTGCCCTACTTATTTTTTATACTAATTATTTCCAACGCTTTTAGTTAAAATGAGTTTTCCGTCCTCCACAATTTCCGCGCCTTTAGCTATACCACATCTGCAAGCACTTCAAAGAACATTCGCTAATTTTATTTAACGTACAGACGGTTTACAACATAAAGATAAACATCAAATTAAGAGAACTAAACGTTATCCATTTCATGAGGCGTATTTGTCGTAAAAATGAACATAGTACAAGCAATATTAATTTAAATGGCTATCACATATTGGCTATAAAAGTTGAAAAGAGAGTAAAATTTAAATCGGTACACGTTCTTCTAAAGAATCATTATACTTTGTTTTAAATTAACAGAAACTTCCGGTTAAATTAAGACATCCATTCAGTTTCAAAATTATTGTTGCCAGTGACGCTGGCCGACACAATTCATCCCATTGTTTTGATAAAGCTAATTTGATATTAGAAATCACGGAGAAGAACCTATTGGGTAATTATCGTTCTATATCTGTATCATTTTACTTATCTTATGTTTACGTTGTTCATCCTTCAAATTTTTTTGTTACTTCTCCTTAGTCGTCTTCTTATTATTCTTATACATATCTGGTAGAACTTGGATGCGAAGTTATTTCTCTCTTCTTGTGGATCGTACTAGCAGCTTCTCCTTGTTAGATATTTATATTTTCTGACTTCTAAGAAATCAAATTATTATCATAATACATGATTATTGGACTACGTTTCTAATAATAATTAAATAACAATGTCTTAATATTGCCATCGCCCATGGAATCGTTAATTCAGCTATTCTTAATAAGATGAGGCTCCTAGTCTGTCTTAGAGTAGGAACACAAACCATAATTACCGCATTGTTGCAGTTCAGTCGCCAGTACCGATCAGATTTTGAAAGAGTGTGTTTTTACGAGAGCGGTATAAAAAATATTTAAGGTTAAAATTCTTATACATGTTTGCTTTTCAAGATTAGTGGATGTTCTAATTATCAATAAGTACGTTGAAGTAAGTAATTGCTTGTAGCATATTTTGTTTTATTTCATTTAACGAACGAGACAAGAAAATTAATTTTTTTCATTCGGGTAGCACGTGTCCAAATATTGCCACATAAATTGTTCTCAATACTGCCATGGCAATATTAGGAACCACTTCTTCTAAATAATTTGTTAATAGATGTATTAACTAGAATGGTATTGTTGCAGAATGCCGAAAAAAAAACCGAACTAAGTGGTCTCAAGAAAATCTTAGAAGGGCATTACAATCTATTACAAATGGGACTAGCATTAGTGAGGCCTCAAAACAATATGAGATTCCTAGGACAACTCTTGGATTGCATTATCGACAAAATAATACAATTAAACGTCTTGAGAGAAAATCAACTTTAAGTTTAGAACAAGAACTTCATTTGGTGGCAAGGATTCATAAATTAGCAGAAATTGGTGTACCAGTTACAAGTAAAGTCGTTAGAAAAAGTGTATTTTCTTATGCAAAAACTCTTAACATATCGACAAGATTTTCTGAAGAATCCCAAACAGCAGGTAGAAAATGACTTAGACTATTTTTTAAAAGACATCCTGATGTAGTCAGACGTAAAGCGCAACAAATGAATCCAGCAAGGGCTCAAAAGATGAATCCCGTTGTTGTAAATGATTATTTCACAAAACTGAAAAATGTTATGATTAGACTGAAGTTATTTGATGAACCAGAAAACCTATATAATATGGATGAGATGGGTTGCAGACTGACCATTCACAAACAACAAACTGTTTTAGCAAAAAAAGGAGTTAAACGTGTTCATTTAACAGCTCCAGAACATGGTGAAAATGTTACAATCGTAGGATGTGGAAATGCCTTGGGCCAAGCTACTCCACCTTTTATTTTATTTAAGGGCAGAAGAATCAAACCAGAATGGTCAGATAATTTGCCTCCTGGTTCAAAAGTAACAATGACTCCAAAAGGGAGTATGACTAATGAGTCTTTTATTATGTGGCTCGAGCATTTTGCAAAATACAAAAATCCAGGGACCAACACTCTATTAATATTCGATGGAGCCAAATCTCATTTAAATGTTTCTATTGTCGACACAGCAGAGAAGTACGGTGTAACATTGTTTTGCCTACCCAGCAATACCACGCACAAGTTGCAACCGATGGACAAATCCGTTTTTGAAAGTTTTGAGACCTTTTGGGATCAAGAAATATTAAATTTTTTGTTAACGAACCCTGGAAAAGCCATAACAAAAATGAGATTTGGCGATATTTTTAGAACAGTCTGGTTAAAATCCATGACACCCGCCAATATTACATTTGGATTTAGAGCTACCAGTATATTCCGTTTTAATCCAGATGTAATACCCGAATCTGCATTTGCACCTAGCCTGATCACTTACATAGAAGAAAACAAAGAAAATGGGAATAGTGTTAATGCACCATCTACATCAACAACTCAAAAATCTCCGAATAATAAAGATGAACCTAACAATAAGTTACCGACATCATAACTTGGAAAGTTCCAATCTCGTAACATATAACCATCAACATCAGGAGTCACAGACTTCAAGTCCACTAAGAGTCAACGAAAGAAGACATTACTTAAACTAAAAAATCAAAAACAGATTGAACATTTCTCCTCTGATTACTCTCTGGATTCAGAATATAGTGTTCATGACGATTCATGTGAAGATGAGTTATCTTCTGCAAGCAGTTATGAAGATTCCTTGAAAGAGTCGTTAATTGAAAAGCCACCCGTTACTGCATCTACTCCTAGTATTCCCCATTTTCTGGAAACTCCGAAAAACCAAAGTGAAGCTATCCAGAGTATTCCTAATACTCCAGAACTTACCAACAACCATAGTCAAACTACTTCCAGTCTTCCCGATATTCCGGAAGATCTTGAGAACCAACGTCAAGATAAATCCTTTAAAGAGGTGAGATTGCTCATTACTCCTGAAGTAAAAACAATCGCTTTCAAACGCGAACCAGCCATCAATAGTAGAGCACAAGAAGTAACAAGAATAGATTTCTTTCCTCTTCAGCACCTCCTTCCAAAAAAATGAAATTTAACGAGACAAAAGGAATTACACCTGTTTCATCAAAGGCACGTGGAACTTTCAAAAAATGTCCTCCTCCTAACGCAAAATCATCTTCCGAATTATGGTATTGTTTTTTATGCAAGGAAAATCGTATAGCAGATATGAGGTTGTGTGTTGTCTGCAAAGTTTATGTCCATGAAGAATGTGTGGGACTGTCCAAACAAGATAAAGAGTTATTTAAGTAAATTGACTGTCTCGACCCTTACTTCGTGGAATATGCTCATATTAGTGTTTTTAAATGAAACTCTAGTTAATTCCACAATATAATAAGAGTTATTGAAAATTCTAAAAAATTGACAATTGTTTCGATATATCAATATAATCGTCAGAATGACAGAAGTTACATTGTAACTTCTGTCATTCTGACGATGATATTTTTTTTTATTATAGCGCATCGACCTCGAGGGGTCATTAGCGATATTTGGTGTATACATACATATAGTTATTTACATTTGGATTTTATAAAGAATTTATAACATTTATTAATTTAAGAAATGTCTTTAGGTTACATGAATTGTAGTTTGTTCCTAATACGTCGGATAATCCATTGTTGGAGAGTTGTGCCAGTTGTCGCTGTTGAGTTAGTTGAGGACATTCAAGTAGGTGCTAAATAGTTAGTTTTGAGTCACAATAATTACATTTTGGTTCGGGACCTTTGTCGAATAAATAGCTATGAGTTAGCCGGGTATGACCTAAACGTAGCCGTGTTAGTAGCACTTGATCGCGACGATTTTTTGGTAGGACCGACCACGGTTTAGTAGACTTTTTTACCTCGTTAAGTTTGGTTCCCGCTGTTTTCCACTTAGCTTCACAAACACTGTTCACTTTAGATTGAATTATAGATTTGACATCCGCACTTACTAAAAACTGCACTACTCGAGCATCTTCGTTGGTCGTGGCGTCTTTTGCTCTTTGATCAGCTTCCTCGTTGCCATCTATTCCTACGTGTGATGGGATCCACATAAAGATGATATCTTTATCGTTTTGTTGAGCTATTTTGAGTCCTTCTTTAATCTTTAAGACAAGGGGGTGATTTGTGAATATTTTTTGTATGGATTTTATTGAGCTGAGGGACTGAGGGTTTTGAGTGTTTGAAGATGAATTTATATTAGCTAAGGCTTCATATAGGGCATATAATTCGGCTGAGAAAATGGAATATGTATCTGGAAATGTGAACTTATAAGTTGAGTTTGTAGTTACCACCGCGGCTCCAATGCCAGCTTCAGATTTCGAAGCATCGGTATAGATTTTGCGATAGTCTGTATAATCTTCTAGTATTGTTTTGAAGGTTGATCTAATACTGAAGTTGGGAGTCGAATATTTATCTAGAGAGCTAAAAGTGGTTATACATTTTGGTTTTTTGATTTGCCAAGGGGGAGTAGATGTAGTCAGTCGAGGGAAACATTTGGGAAAGGAGAAGCTTAGTTTTTCAAGGTACATTTTTATTCTAGCATAAAAGGGTTTGGAAGCATGAGGTTTAATTGTGGAAGAATTAGGGAGTTTTTGAGGAGAGCAGTTATGCCTTGTAGGGTTAAACGGATTGTATATCGTTTTAGCTGCATATGTCAGGCTCAAGTACATACGCCTATCTTCTAGGGAAGGTTCATTAACTTCAGCGTATAAACTTACAACTGGAGATGTACGAAAGGCTCCCGTTATTATCCGTAAAGCCGTATTTTGTAGTATATCTAACCGTTTTAGGGTTCGTTTGTTGGCTGACGAGTATACGACTGCTGCATAATCCAATTTCGATCTAATTAACGTCCTGTATAATGTTAGAAGAGTGTCTCGATCAGCGCCCCAGTTTTTATTGCATAGTGTTTTCAGGAGGTTAAGTCTCTTTTGACACGTAGATATTAAGTTATTGATGTGTGTATTCCAATTGAGCGTTTCATCAAATGTTATACCCAAAAAGTTTAGTGACTTTTCGGCTTTTATGTTCTGTCCATATAAATGAATATCTGGGATGTTTACTGTTTTTTTTTGGAGAATAACATAAAGCGAGTTTTGCTAGTAGAAAACATGAAGCCTGTTTTCTCCGACCATTCCTCTAGATGAGATATGAATTCTTGCGTAAGAGATTTTAGATTGTTCACGTTTTTGCTTTTGCAATAGATAACTAAGTCATCCGCATACAAACGAGCTTTCATCGGGGGTTTTAATGCCTGTATGATATCATTCATTGCTATGATAACAAGGGTGGGGCTAATTACGGATCCTTGTGGAATGCCATTTTTTGTTTGTTTTAAATCTGACGTGGTTCCGTTTGCTAATACTCTAAAATTTCGTTCTTTTAAAAAGTTTTGGATAAAGTGTAGACAGTTACTTGTTATATTCCAGCTCAGAAGTTTTTTGATAATGTAATCATGCCAGGCAGTATCGAATGCTTTGTTGATATCGAAGAAGACTGCTAAACATTTTTGTTTTTGTGCAAATGCCTCATTGATGTTACTTTCCAGGTCTATAATATTGTCGGTAGTTGATCTTTTTTGTCTGAAGCCACTTTGTTCAGGTATTATTAAATTATGTTGCTCTAATGTCCACAATAGTCTTCTGTTAATGATTTTTTTTAGTAGCTTACAAATCACTGAAGTAAGAGAAATTGGTCGATATGATTGAGGATTTGATTTTTGGCTTCGGGGTTAAATACCACTACGCAATACATCTACTTGACACCAATCATTCATTGACATCTAACACAAAACTAAAAGTGCTGCATATTTGTGAAAAGAAGCAAGAACTGGATTTCCTTGAAGAATTGAAAATTAGAAGACATTTAAGAAACCCACAATATGAAGTTGTCAATGAACAGTTAAATCTAGGGACCTCTCCACTAATAAACTGTGTTCTTAAGTGATAATTGTAAAGATCAGCAGATATAGTTTTCCTGGTTTTCTATATCATTGCACAGTTATACTGATCTTAATTGGAAAAATGATATCCAGGATATTACCATAGGGCTAATAATATCTAAGCTTCAATATTTGTAATATCACATCTTCTTCTTTTTTCTATAAACATATATTAAGTCAATCACAAGTTAGGTTACTTCTTGGTCTAGCCAAAAATAACTACTAAACATCAGGTAGGCATAAAATGAAATGTAACTTCTGTCATTCTGACGATGATATTGATTTATCGAAACAATTGTCAATTTTTTAGAATTTTCAATAACTTGTATTATATTGTGGAATTAACTAGAGACCTTGAGTTTCATTTAAAAAAAGTTATTTGAGTGTCCAAATTGTGCTTAGATTAATATCAAACTTAAAACCCTCCGGGGGCCTCAATGCGATGGGTTTTGAGGTTTCATATTACTCTAATTAGTTAGTAGGTTTCTTTTGTTACTTATAAACGAAAAATAAAGTTAATATTTTTTAGCATTGATTTTTTTTTGTAACCTAGCTATTCCTTTTATTGCCAGGTGTATGGCAATATTTTGACCCCGTGTTCCAAATATTGCCTGTTGTGCACTTTTTTTAAAAAAATTGTAACTTTTTTAGAATATTTTTTTTATTATTATGTTTATTATATTTGAAGATAAATATATTGAGATTTATTCATCCTATTTACAGAGCCTTAGAGTTCCATCTGGAGATATTACAAATTATCAAACCTTAAGGTGGCAATAATTGGCTCACCTACCTTAATAATAAAAAAATAATATGCGCAAGTGTTAAAAATGTTAACCAGTTCATTGATTTTGTGAATTATGCTGTATTTTGCTGGGTAAGAAGAATAAAAACGAGATGTGAAGTTGTGATGGATGATACACTCCATAATGAATAAAATTATTATATCCCTTAATAAATCTTCCTCAGAAGGTTGTTGTAACGAACATGAGAAATGAGCTGGGGTCCCTTCAAAACCAATTTGCAATATATCACGAGATTGGTGTTCATATAGATATTACAAATGGGAATATGTATAGAGTCACACCTACACGTTATGAGTCCGAAGAAAAAAATTAAACTTATCCATTCAAAATATATAGATGTCTGAATATTAACAATGAACTCAAAAAGTTTATTATAATTTTTCTATAAACTATGATCTATACCAATATTTTTGTAAAATACTGTCTCAAATGCATCGAAAAATTAATGACGTTGTAAAGTGGGGTGCAATAAGTCATTTATAAATCTTGTTACAAAATCATTACAGCCAAATCCTGTGTATTTTAGATAGATTTGTATTCACACAATACAATAAGATATCAAACAGAAATCGACAGATGTGCAGTGAAAACTGACCGAAAATTACGAGAGAGACAAAGCGAATGTGTGACCAGTAGTTATAATGGCAGGTCACTTTGTTTCTTTCTAGAGAGAATATCGCTCGGTCCATTTCTACCTATATCTATGATTTCTGTATATCTATGATTTACACTAATAATGAAGTTTGGGAAAACAAAGAAGTGCCGTTTAACATTGACAACACTTCATTGTATCATATTGCAGTTGTTTTTAATATGGTGTATAACTGTAATAAGCTGAAACATATGTTTTTAGTACGCGTGAATCATACTCCATCTAATACTGAAATTGTTAATTGCAACAAATGTTCATACTTGGTCAGAGTTTTCTGCAAATTTCACACAATTATTTTTAATAATATTTTGAAGTTTAAGCTGCACCTACCAATAGTGATATGAAAATGAATTTGCTCATAAATTATGTGTCACCAGTAATCTTCGTACTAATTGAAATGATTGTTTCACCTAAAATGAAGCTATAAACAAAATAAATGATGTGTGTCAGTATTGAAACTACTAAAGTTTTTATATTATTAAAAAATGTAATTTTGAATCTGTACTCTGCATTTAATCAAAGGATTCAATGTATCTGTTTAAAATCAAACAACTTGATCGGGATTGTCATTTTTTGGTAACAAGTGCCACTTTGCAAAACTGTCCTGCAGCTGATCTTTACTGTGTGAAACGTGGCTTGAAGGGCTATTTTTGTAAGTATGCAATAGTTTTTGAAAGAAACTAAAAGTTACTGAAAAATAAGAACCTAAAAGTAAAATAAACAAAATAATAATATGCAAGACCTTGATAAGACCAATGATTGTTAGATAGAAACCACAGTAATAAACGAAAGGGAAAAGGAAGAACTGAAAATACTCAACAGAAGATAATGAGAGTAATATGGAGACAAAACATAACACCAGAAGGGGGAAATAGTACCAAAAAATAGAACAAGAATTAGGACAATGAAATATAATAAAATACAAAAAAGCACAAAGACTCAACTGAACACATAGAAGGAGATCTATAGACATAATCAGAAAAGTTGATTTCACTATGGCCTAGAAGAAGGGACAAACCGAGGAAGGTCTAGAGGAACGAGATAGAGGACGATATGGAGTACTGGAATTAACTGCTTCAAGCATTAAGTTCTATTAGAGTTTTAAATGAAACTCACGGTTTCTAGTTAAGTGTCCTAACTTGTGATGGACTTAATATATGTTAATATAAATAAGAAGAAGATGTGATATTACAAATATTGAAGCTTAGATATTATTAGCCCTATGGTGATATCATGGATATCATTTTTCCAATTAAGATCAGTATAACTGTGCAATGATATAGAAAACCGGGAAAACTATATCTGCTGATCTTTACAATTATCACTTAAGAAGACAGTTTATTAGTGGAGAACTCCCTAGATTTAACTGTTCAATAACAACTTCATATTGTAGGTTTCTTAAATGTCTTCTAATTTCCAATTCTTCAAGGAAATCCAGTTCTTGTTTCTTTTCACAAATATGCAGCGTTTCTAGTTTTGTGTTAGGTGTCAATGAATGATTAGTGTCAAGTAGATGTTTTGCGTAGTGGGATTCATCTGGTTGTTTTAATCTGTATGCTCGTAAGTGTTCACTGTATCGGATTTCAAAATTCCTGAGGGTCTGACCCAAATAGACATCATTACAATCTGGACATTTGAGTTTATATATACCTGACTTCTTTGATGGTGGTATTTTTAACAATTTTTTACTAACGTTACTTTCCGTTTTAAAAGAAATTGTTGTATTCGTTGCTGAAGATATTATCTTTGAAATATTATTAGAAATAATTCCTGCATATATGATGGTTTTATAAGTTTTAATTTCATCAGCTTGTTTAGGATATATTAGTTGTAATGCCATTACAACTAATATATCCTAAAATTGAATAGATGAGGCTTTTACTTGATGAAGATCCATACTGAACGATGAAATAAAACAATATATTTTGTTTAAATTTTCATAAAAAGATTTAAACAAAATATATTGTTTTATTTCATCGTTTAATATATCCTAAACAAGCTGATGAAATTAAAACTTATAAAACCATCACATATGCAGGAAATATTTGTAATAATATTTCAAAGATCATATCTTCAGCAGTTTTTATTTCATCAGTTTGTTTAGGAAGTATTAGTTGTAATGCCACATTTACCTATTTTTTATTAATTATTAGAATTTTCAACAATTTTTATTATATTGTGGTATTAACTAGAAACCCTGAGTTTCATTTAAAACACTAATATGAGTATATTCCACGAAGTAAGGGTCGAGACAGTTAATTTCATTTAGTTCTATGTTTAAAAAAACTTTATTTTCAATTTATAATTTTCTTCTTTTACAATTATTACGTTTACTTTGGTTTTACATTAACAACAGCAACAAAAACTAATTTACAACTGTTTTTATGTCCTCGGTTCCGCATTCTGCTGACTTGGCGTTTACACTGCGATGTCATCAGGATGCGTTGAGGTAATTCCTCCCCCCGAAGATCCAACTTATGAGGTTAGACGAGGGAGTTGGACTACTGGAACTTGAGTACTGGAATCTGGATTATTCCTTGAGCGGAATTGCTTGTAGACTATGCTGGCTATAACTCCAATTATCAGGGTATACAATAATATTGTCCAAAAGCTAGGAGTATAGGAGATGTCGTTGTCGAGCTAAGCTTGTTCTAGTGACAGGTGACGTATAGCTTCTGG
Organism: Galeruca laticollis; assembly: GCA_963921935.1. NCBI lineage: Eukaryota > Metazoa > Arthropoda > Insecta > Coleoptera > Chrysomelidae > Galeruca > Galeruca laticollis. The sequence continues at coordinate 223,759,619 of OY998177.1, read as the reverse complement.
ATACTGTTCAAGGCTTATATCTGCTAAGTTTATTTCTGATGTTAATATTGGTAACGCATCATTCTCTAAACGTATTTCTGGGAATAATTTTGGTTGTCCTTGAATAACACTTTCTTTGTTTATGACGGTTTCTATATCAGTTTTCATTTTGCATCCTAAGGGAACTTCCATGATATAAGTACCCTTGAGTTGTTTTACTTCATGTTGATCTTGACAGTCAAACGTAATGCTCTTTCTTTCTGGGATTATAGCTAACCAATTATTTGTGTCTCCTATATGGTGGAACCTTGATTCTGTGAGGGTGATGAGGAATTGTTTGAATTCTGACGCGTCCGCTGCGTTAAAATCTTCACTTCACAAGGTGGATGCCATTCTATTTACTCGGGCGTCTGATTCACGCAGAAGTAGTGTTGAGGCAAAAGTTCGGTGCATGGGTCATTACGAAGGATGTAGTGCAATTTATTTTTTATTAAGTAATTATTTTCGGTAATTATAACCTTGAACTGACTCTTGTATGGAATCGGAGTCGAATACAAACGGTATATTTCGAAACTATCTATGTACATTATTGGTAAATGAAGGCTATAAACTATTTTATTATTATAAATGTAACACTGAATTTTCATGATACTTTCATACCGTGAAATCTTTCCCAAAGACACAAATGGTAATCGTGAATCGGGTATTTGTTTTCCTATCGCTTTTAGTTCTGTATACAACTCTATAGATTTAATTATACTGGGATGTATTACTTTTATTTTTGCAAATGTTAATGAGGTCTCAACATCTTGATTTGTGGAATGAATAATTTCGAACATATTTATAATTTGATGTCTTTAATGGAAATCAAGTTCTCTCTATCATCTACGGAGTTAACCATTTTGTTAGCTTCATATATTTTTGATTCCAATAGTTTCTCATTATGTTTAATTTTCTCAATTGTCTGGTTAAAATTTGTGATAGTGTTGATTGAAAGTGAAATTTGAGATTTTAATGTCAAGGCAATTCTCTCTTGATATTTTTGTAAATTATTAATTAAATTTTCATATATTTCACCGTCTTCTGCATCTAGATTACCTGATATTGATTTGAAGACTGAACCTAAGCCATTAATTAGACCCCTTCTGACTCGTTTCTGATGTGGTAGTATATTTAAAGTTTTATATTCCACGTTTTCTTCAATATAATCTAATACTTTCATATCGTTTGAAACGTCAAAACAATAGTTTTTTTGTTTGTGCATACTACTTTAATTATATATCGTGATTTTCGCTGTAGTTTTTCTATATCCGAGATAATTCTATCTTAGGTTCCTAGCCTAAGTGGTATTAATCCTAAATTTTTGTCCAATGGGTTTAAATTTATTTGTTACCGAAGTCCGAGCGTAATGGGAAACCTGTAAATTGTTTTTAAATGAGTATATTTTCTTTCGCGGTCTCTTGAGATTGTCCATATGGACCTTCTCACACTGACTGTTTTTCTTTGTTCATTAATATCAATTATTTCTGTTGATTTCGAAAATTTATTCGCAGTTTTAGGTCGCCGATTATCTTTTATATGAGTTTTATCACCGATTTTAAAAGTATCTGGTGTGTCTCTATTCTCATTAATTTTTTGAATTACGTTTTGTTTTTGTCTGGCCAAAGCTTCATTAATTTTAGAATACAATTCGCGGGTTATTTCTTTATGTTCGTTTATTAAGTTACTTGTTAAAATCATATCCATATTTAAATCAAATGGATTTTCGGCATCTAAATGGCCGTTAATTATGTCTATGGGTTTGAATTTGGTTGATGAGTGTATGGTATGATTATATTCTAACACATTTCATTTTAACTTGTATAGATGTTTTCAAAAAACCTCTGGCAATAAGTATTCTGATATGTTCGTTAAATGTGGAATGAACTCTTTCTACAGGCGAATTAGATTAGGGGTGATTTGGAGAACAAAAGTGGATTTTTATCTTATGTAGAGCTAACAATTCAGAGATTACCGAACTTATGAACTCCGTTCCGTTATTCGTAATAGTGACACCAAGATGAGAGAAGAAGGTCACCAGGTGATTTGTTATATCTGTTGAACTTACTGAATTTAGATGATAAGCTTGAGCATTCTTAGAAAATGTGTCGATTATACTGAGAAATTTAGTTTTTTCTATTGTATATGTATCCATATGAATTATTTCGAATAGTTTATTTGCTGTAGGTGTAATATTCATTCGCATTTTAATAGGGTTCCTTTCATATTTGCATTGTTGGCAAATTTCACAACTATTTATATAAGTTTAAACAGATTGTTTTAATTTCGGCCAATACTAAATCTTTTTGATTCTATTAAGTATTTCGTCGATTCCCCTATGGTTGCTTTTTGATTCGTGATAATTTTGTATTATTTCGGCTATTTCGGCTTTACTTGTTACATCTATTAACCTTTGTGTACATCTACGAAATTTTAATGACGACCGCTTAAAATTTTTCCTTATAACTTCGCAGAACGGTTCAACCATTTCAGTTTTTACAAAATATATGTAATATGATACCACTGGGGCAATATATTCTTTTATGAAATTAATTATATTGTTTTCTAAATTATTGCCTGAAATTAGTACCGTTAATCTCTGCTTATTTTCAAATAATTTCGTAATTATTCGTTTTGATGGTGAGTAATAAACAGATTGTATAATTATTTATCGTTTAAAAGTGGAGAGCTCTAGGAAGTTCTCTACTTTTAAACTGTCTTCTTAATTGATAATTGTAAAGATCAGCAGATATAGTTTTCCTGGTTTTCTATATCATTGCACAGTTATACTGATCTTAATTGGAAAAAGATATCCATGATAACTCCATAGGGCTAATAATATCTAAGCTTTAATATTTGTAATATCATTCTTCTTTTTTTATTACCATATACTAAGTCAATCACTAGGTAGGTCACTTCTTGGTCTAGCCAAAATAATTATTAAACATCATATAGGCATCAAATGAAATGTATCTTCTGACATTCTGACGATGATATTTAATATCGAAACAATTGTCAATTTTCTTAGAGTTTTTAATTTTTTTTTCAATATATAGTGGAATTATCTAGAAACAATAAGTTTCATTTAAAACAGTAAAATGAGTAGATTCCACAAAGTGAGGATCGAGGCAGTTAATTTCATTAAAACGATTCTTTATTATCCTTTTTGGTCAAACGCTTCTCAAAACAACAAGTTCATTAGAGATTGAGCCCCATTGATAACATTATCTATATACTGCATTTTTGTTTTTGAAACAGCTACTACCTACATAAAATTACATGCTATCAGCGATACAGCTTGAGGCTACAGTTGTTTAATGACATACACTGAAGAGTAATAAATGGTCATATGCCAGTAAAACTTATAGTTTGTCAAAACAGTAAAAACTCCGACAAAAATACCTTCAAATAACGGGATGACTGGGTGGTTCATTGTTTTCGATATATTTTTTCATGAATTTAGAATAGATCAAAAACAAGATGTAATGTGAAACGGTTTTTACGAATGTAGATTTCTTATGACGAAACTTCTGATTCCAATCTGATGAATAATTCGTGCATAAGCCGACAAAACAGCTGTCTTTGATAATGTCTCAAATTTGACATTGAAAACCACTTTGTTCCAACACTTTTTATATCTTTTGAGATAGGGAAAAAAAATTGTAGCTGCCGAAAAAGTGACAAAAAATACGTTAAGTTAATTAGTAATGTTGTAGAAATAATATCATAACAAGAATGTTAAGAAGGTGTTCATTATATGATTAAATTCGTTTAGCATTTCGATGTTATAATCATGTATTTTACCTTGGAGCTCCGCTAATGATTTAATTAATAATCCAAATTCCATCAGTATTCAAAATACCATCTAGTAATTTAGCTGATTCGTGAATTTTCAATACACACACATCCTAGCTCAAAATTTAATTAATTTCTCAGTTTCTCTAATTAATACCATTAATATTAATCATATTTTTTTTAATTTTGAATTAAAAAAATTATATTCCAAATACGAGATATTAATTCAGTTAATTTGGAACTTTCCAGCTCAGAATTTATGGATTTTGAGGATTCTAGTATCGACATTTCTTAATAACAAATTCAGTTTATTTTTAGAGCACAGAATTAATAAATATAAGTCATTCTCATCAGAAATGTTTTGATGTACGTGTTTTTCTAAGATTCGTAGTTTTAATAATCTCGTTATTTGATATGGTGTAAAGTAATGTAGGTGTTTTATTCATTCATGTTGATATGATTCCATCATATCTTATCACGAATATACCTAGCATTTCCATTTTCTTTTCAATATTATTTCCAAGTTTCTATTTTACTGTTTTCAAACGGTTGCATCATTGTCGATATCCTCTAGCTACACTGCAAATCAAATAAGATGTAGAATGAACTATACTTCGTTTTTAAAAGGCATGGAGTAATAAATCACTCATTTTGGCCGGAACCATAGGCGTACCACATTTAGTCATTTAAAAAAAGTTAAGGCTTCTAAAATTACCTCATTTCCGAAAATAACCGTTTTGTAATATTATTTAAAATGAAATTTCAAATTATCAATAATATAATAAACTGTGGATTATATCACTGACATCAATTTTCCAGAAAATTTATTATTATGTATAAAAGGGCGTAGACGAGTCCCTCCACTAAGCTCCAGATAGTTATAATCCTACATACAATAAATAATAAAATGAATGTTAATAACAATTTTATCCAAACTAACCCCATTTGCCGATTATTTCACCCAATTAGCAGGTAATTGAAGAAACTTGACAAACATTTCTTAGTGTTTTTAAATGAAACTCAAGGTCTCTAGTTAATTCCACAATATAATACAAGTTATTGAAAATTCTAAAAAATTGACAATTGTTTCGATAAATCAATATCATCGTCAGAATGACAGAAGTTACATTTCATTTTATGCCTACCTGACGTTTAGTAGTTATATTTGGCTAGACCAAGAAGTAACCTAACTTGTGATTGGCTTAATATATGTTTATAGAAAAAAGAAGAAGATGTGATATTACAAATATTGAAGCTTAGATATTATTAGCCCTATGGTGATATCCTGGATATCATTCTTCCAATTAAGATCAGTATAACTGTGCAATGATATAGAAAACCAGGAAAACTATATCTGCTGATCTTTACAATTATCATTTAAGAAGACAGTTTATTAGTGGAGAATTCCCTAGATTTAACTGTTCATTGACAACTTCATATTGTGGGTTTCTTAAATGTCTTCTAATTTCCAGTTCTTCAAGGAAATCCAGTTCTTGTTTCTTTTCACAAATATGCAGTACTTCTAGTTCTGTGTTAGGTGTCAATGAATGATTGGTGTTAAGTAGATGTTTTGCGTAGTGGGATTTATCTGGTTGTTTTAATCTGTATGCTCGTAAGTGCTCACTGTATCGTATTTCAAAATTCCTAAGGGTCTGACCCAAATAGACATCATTTCATTCTGGACATTTGAGTTTATATATACCTGACTTCTTTAATAGTGGTATTTTTGTTTTTACATTTAACAATTTTGTACTAACGTTACTTTCTGTTTTAAAAGAAATTGTTGTATTCGTTGCTGAAGATATTATCTTTGAAATATTATTAGAAATATTTCCTGCATATGTGATGGTTTTATAAGTTTTAATTTAATCAGCTTGTTTAGGATATATTAGTTGTAATGCCACTTTTTCCTCTTTTTTACTAATTAGCTTATTTATCATATCTAATGGATAACCGTTAGATGTTGCTATTTGTCTAATTGTATTATTCTCTCTATCAAAATTACATTTGTTCATAGGAACTGAAAAAGCTCTATGTATCATTGAATTATATGCTGCTAGTCTGTGTGACACAGGGTGGTTAGAATTGAATGGAATTGTTAGATCAGTTTGTGTTGGTTTTCGGTAAATTGAATAATCAACTACATTATTAACTCTTTGAATTTTTAAATCCAGAAAATTGATTGAGCTATTTTCTTCAATTTCTAATGTAAATTTAATTTTTGGGTGTAAATTATTGATATGGTTGAAAAATACATCTAATTGTCGTTCACTACCCATAAAACAAGCTAATATGTCATCTACATATCTATACCAAAATAAAATATTTTTCGAAATATTACTTTCAAAGATCTTTCTTTCTAAATTGTCCATAAAAATGTTTGCTAAAATAGGTAAGGGTCGAGACAGTCAAACATTTCTTAGATTACTCACAGGAATATATTAGAAAATTTTACCCAAAATTCTTGGAAAGCAAGTGGAGGAATTATTGAGGATTAATTCAGGTAAAGTGGGAGAACTCAGGATCTCCTGTATAGGAACACAGGTAATGACAGAAGTGATTATAGCTTAATCTTTCTTAATAGATTATATGATGGAAATAAATCAGGGAAGGTAGCTCAAAAATGGTTTTATTATTGTGAAATATAGTCTTTTCAGTTCTAAGAAAATGCCCCCATAATACAATGTACTTACTAGAACTTTTCAACTATAAAAGTAGCGGAAAGGTTGAATATTTTCAATTTACAGTTCATCTGTTCTGGTGAAACTGCTGTGTTGATTGATTTCCTCATTATTACTGTTATTTGTTATTATTTTTCACCGTTATTGTTAACTGGTGTTTATTTCTGTTCATATATACAAGTTCTCTTCTCATCACACGAGACAAACACCTAACTACACCTTCCAACTATATAGTGTTCCAACCAAATTCGACCAGATATGGAGGATTTATCACCATCTAAGCGACCTAAAGTTGGCCCATTGTCGCTGATCGAAAAAAATCTGATATTAAATTGCTATTCCTCGTTGAAGAACGAAGAAATTAGAAGAAAAATCATAAATTTGACAGGAAGTGTTGATGAAACTGTGGAGATTACTACAACAATGATGGGTGTTTCAAAAACAACAATTCATAATTTAATGAAGGAGACAAAAAATGGAAACATCACAGCCCCAGCAAAGTCCCCAGACCGACCCAAACTTGAAATGGATGACGACTTGAAGAATGGAATAAGGCGGAAGGTGCACGCTTTCTTCTTTAGAAAAGAGATCCCAACTGTCTCCAAAATCATGGCTTCGGTTCAAGAAGATTAAGATTTTCCGAAAATGTCTCGAAGTACATTATGGAAAATTTTGAAGGAACTTGGATTTGAATATTAAAAAAATAATCGGAACGCAATTTTGATTGATAGAGACGACATTGTCATTTGGAGGAGGAGTTATTTGCGCAATATTCGGAAAGCAAGACTAGATCAAAAACGAATTTATTATTAGGATGAGACTTGGTTAAATGAAGGTCATACTGTTTCAATGTTTTGGCAAGACACGAATGTCAAAAGTCAGAGGCAGGCAGCTCTTGAAGGGTGGTCAACAGGCCTCAATCCACCAGCAGGAAAAGGATGTCGACTCATCATTACTCATATCGGAAGTGCCGAAGGTTTTGTTAAAGGTGGATTGTTGTGCTTTGAGTCGAAGCAAACCGGAGATTATCATGAAGATATGGATGCAGACGTTTTCGAAGAATATTTCTCACAAATGTTAAATCTAATTCCAACGAGCTCAGTCATTGTTATGGATAACGCAAGTTATCACTCCAGGTTAGTGAAGAAATTACCTTCAACTGCATGGCGTAAACAAGATATCGACGATTGGCTAACCTCTAAAAATATTGAATGCCCAGTTAACCCGCTGAGCTCTTGCAACTGGCCAATTCACATAAACACAAATATAGTAGATACGTTGTAGATCAAATGGCATCAGCGCGTGGTATAACGGTGCTGAGGCTTCCTCCTTATCACTGTCAACTCAATCCCATAGAATTAATATGGGCCCAAGTGAAAGGGGAAGTTTCATGAAAGAATACGACATTCAAAATGAGTGACGTAAAAGTTTTATTCGAAGACGCGTTAGGTAACGTAACCAAAGAAAACTGGGAGAAATATGTTGAACACGTGATACAAGAAGAACTAAATATGTGGAAAATGGATCATATAAGTGAACACATGATTGAACCATTTATAATCAATGTTAATAATGGAAGCTCAACAGAATCGTCTGATTCTGATATATAGACTAGTTTTTGTGTTACTTATTACTATTATTTGTTAGACTTTTTTTTTATAAATATTACATCAATTCGTACTTTATTCCTGCATTTTTTTTCCTCTCCCATTGTAAACGGTATATTAGTAGTAAAGTTGATACCTACTGCAAAAAAATTTGCTATTTTTTATATAATATTTTATGTTTATTGTTTATTCATAGGCACACAAAAAAATGTGTTTTTATTGAATCGATATTGTGAACTCTTTTGAATAGTTTTCGTGATTATAATTTCATAGTTCCTTCATATTCATATACCAAGTTTATTTTGTCCTGATTGCACGCCTTTGAGGATTAAATATATTTTATTATACACCCTGTATCGGTTTTGCATACCTAATGAGCTTTTATTACTCCATGCCTTTTAAGAACGGACTATAGTACATTCAATTTATTAAATTGCTTTGTAGGAACCAGATAGAGATGGAAGAAGTAACCAAATTGAGGAACAGTTCTTCCTTCATTGACTTATATTATATGTATAACAACATATAACAAAACTAGCATTTTCCTACCTTATTGAATATGCTATCTCTTTACAGATATAGCTGCTCTCGGCATGCTTAAACTGGAATTTCATTCGCAAAATATTGACGTCTTCTGGATAAAAATACAATAAGAATATCCAGAGCTGGCTTACCTATGTGAATTAACATTCTCCTCAACGCGGATATAAAAACTAAAAACATTAATAGTCTTCAATTGAAAAATTATTTAGGTACGTTTAAAAAATAGACAAATGATTAAGAAAATAAACAGGCCCAGCTTCACTGAAATTCAAATTGTATATAAATGTAGTTTAGAACCTACAAAGACTTGCCTTTTACGTCGTGCAACGGTTTGCGGCTCCCGTGGGAGAGCCGCAATTTTAAAAACACTGAACTAAGCACAAAGACCAGATTAATATAGTTGAAAATTGAAAGAATATTGAAAATTCGTTGAGATAAAAAGTCGATAGGATAATAAAATAAGGGGAAGAAAACACATGAAAGTAAAACCGATATTCAGATTCAAAAAAGTTGTAAAATATTCCTGGGATTAACTTGCCAAGATTTATTTCGATCGCTGCTGTTTTCTGATTAGAAACTTGAAAGATAGTCTGACATTATTTATCCATCAAATTCTTTAGCTCTAATTAACTAATTTCACATGTTTGGAGTGCAGTTGATTTATACAGGGTGGAACAACCAAATTGAATACAATTATTAATTCAAATGCATTTATTTTTGAAACATACTGGAATAAGTTAAATTCAGTTTTTTAGTGAATGTTATTGCACCTACGCTTGTGGTGGTTGATTGGTGGAATAATTTAGTATGTCATTTTGGTATCACTGGTTTTTATTTACACTAATTAGATCTGATTTACATAATATTAATTCTAAATAACCAGGATGATAATAATTTGATAATAAATTGATAGTCATTTGTTGATAGTTGTCTTTCGAAGCCTTGTCAATGAAATATATAGTATTTCTTGATCGTCACCATATTTCTTCATAAATCATTACTTCTTTTAATTTGTTTTCTAATTGTGCCTCAATCTCTTCAGTGCCCTCTTCCATTCCATGTCAAATTCTTCATTCTCAATTGTTTTTCAATCTGAACAATATTTTTTTGCAATAATTCTATTTTTGAGTGAATGTAAACGACGAGTACTCAGTGTGTATATTGAACTTATCGTAAGAAGCAGTAAAAAGAATGGAACACAAATGTATGAAATCTGCAACCTTGTTGAGTAACAGATGGAAATTAATTATTTCACACAGCTGTAATTATCTTGTCTAATGATGATAATATAAGAAGAATATATATTTTCTATTGAATTGAACATTTATTATATTAGTTATGCTCCAAAACTAAAGAGATACATAAGTAATAGTAAAATTATTTACCTTAGGATTTCAGATTAAAAACAGCATTATTTTCATAAAATTTTAATCATATCTTAATAAATCATAAACTCATTTTCTTGTCTATAGCAAATGATAATTTGTATCCAGTATTTCGAACATCTAACAATGAATCTGAAAAGAAAATAAATTATTATCAGACAATAATAAATAGAATTTTGGATAACAATATATACCAACAAAATTGTAATGTTCATATTAAAAAAGAGATAACTGGAGTGACAACTAAAAACTTCATGTCAGTTATCAAAGTACACTGAGAGCAGAAATAGATTCTACCATAGAATTATTTATGTCCGTGAAATATTGATAATAGAATAATATGATGACTGAAATAAATAAAGAGCCAAGTTTGTAATAGATAAATATGTAATAATGAGTAAAGATTTAATTGAAAGGCATTGTGACAGATATTTGAACATTTTAGATTGTATATGTATCGATATTGAAATTTAAAGTCAGATAGATATAATTTTTGTTTATTAAAATAAGGTAGATTTATGAAATATTGCGTATGTAAATAGGGATAGTAAATTAATTTGAAACCTTACATCAACAATCAATAATCATAGAAAAATATAAAGACATTTATTGATATATAAAACATTAGATAAAATAGAGTATATTCTATCTAGTATGTAGTAAGTTTTTTGTTTTACAAATAACAAAGCGGACAACAAAAAGTTTGTTGATTTGAAAAACAAAAGGTTGGTGAAGCGAAGCTAATGGAGAAGGATATACATTGAACATTTTGAAAAGAAAATATTTGGAAATAATAAGAATTTGTAAGAAATATAACCATTTTAATTTTGAGAGGGACGCTACCCGAATTTTTAAAAAGTAATCACTTAATAGTGAGAAAATACGTTCCTAAACCATTAATCATTGTAACAAAAACATTATAAGCAAATATATCTAAGTGATTTAACAAGAATTCACGAACTTACCGGCCATACAAACTATGAAGTTTGTATCTACAAGATTGGAGGAGATCCAGCTTTGGTCCAGAAGATTCCACAGCAATAGAATTTACAAGAGACTTTCCAGTGTTGTGATCAGGTTAGTGTTTTAACGATTTATCTGGTTAACCATATTAAACTCAAACGTAATTCACGAATTTGGCCAAATTACACATTAATAATTTTAGATATATAATAATATTTGGTATTTGTAATTTGCACTGTATTATATTTGTTTTAACCTAAGTTTTCTTTACTGTTTATGATGCTTTTCAATTTTACGTTTGTTGATAATTATAGGAACTAAATTTGAGTTGTTGAATTTCATTTACATGTCATTTGCTAAAAACAGGGAAATGTTTCATACCATAGAGGTTGAATTACTGTGTTTCATATAATCGATTCACAGTGTTGGTAGAGATGATTTTCGCAGGTTATTTGTGGGATGCAGATTTCATATATTTTGTTGTTTAATTCTATCCAGAACCCAACGAGAGTAAGTGTTCTCATGCTCTCCATTAAAACATTAAACTAATAATAAAAATATAAATCATTTACCCTGAGCTAGCCAATTCAATAATCCAATAAATAAATCCATAGATAAATATCAACCATAGATAATTTAATAGAGAAATGAACATTTGGATTATACTTAAATAAATAATAAAATATATATATATATTACAATATATTTATTAAAATGCAGCTAAGCGCTTTCGGCCATTAGGCCATTTTCAAAGCTGTCCTATAAAATTACAATGTTTGTAAAAGTTTGAAAAAACAATTTAGAAAGTTGAATTTAAGTTATAAAAAAAGATCCTAAAACATGTGTCAAAAAGCATCCAGCTAATAAAATTGAAACAATGTATGAAGTTAAGTCATTGTTACCATGATATCATTCAAAAAAACACTAAAATACCCCTTTAATAGGGTGTACAATTATATTTCACATCATGGAAATTCCCATTCAGAAGTGTAAACTAAATGATATCCGATGACAAGTTTGACGTTGATATACGGTGGCTAATAAAACAACAAGTATATAACAATGCAACGTGTTTGTGTGATGAACATTAAATCAAATGTGTGTTTGAAAGGATGAAAAAATTCATATAGCGAACTGAAAATTGAAGGAACACCTAGATATTACATTTATTTCAAATTTAAAAAATGAAGTTAAAGATGTGATAAAAAAAATTGAAAAATATCCATTCAAATTCAAATTCCCAACATTCATCTAATTTAGATGAATGGGAAAATCCCCTTCCACCCTTGATTGTATACTGAAAATTGACTTGTGGGTTGGATCCATTCCCCAGCCAGTCAGGAACAAGCATAGTAAACCTAAACGTGTAAAATGCTAGATAACATAAATTAAAACACTTAGTTGTAATTCTATTTTCCCCTTAAGTCAATATTTTCCATCCTTAATTAATTGTTTTCCTTTTTTAACTATACTAAACTATACTATTTGTCGATACATGTCATCAATTTTCTGTTACATCTTGGCGTTTTCATTCGTAATATCGCATAATCTTATGTTCGTAAAACGATTATGGTTATCACATTCCTTATAAATGAAATTAACTGTCTCGACCCTTACTTCGTGGAATCTGCTCATAATAGTGTTTTAAATGAAACTCACGGTTTCTAGTTAATTCCACAATATAATAAAAGTTATTAAAAATTCTAAAAAATTGACAATTGTTTCGATAAATCAATATCATCGTCAGAATGACAGAAGTTACATTTTATTTGATGCCTACCTGATGTTTAGTAGTTATTTTTGGCTAGACCAAGAAGTGACCTAACTTGTGATTGACTTAATATATGTTTATAGAAAAAAGAAGAAGATGGGATATTACAAATATTGAAGCTTAAATATTATTAGCCCTATGGTGATATCCTGGATATAATTTTTCTAATTAAGATCAGTATAACTGTGCAATGATATAGAAAACCAGGAAAACTATATCTGCTGATCTTCACAATTATCACTTAAGAAGACAGTTTATTAGTGGAGAACTCCCTAGATTTAACTGTTCATTGACAACTTCATATTGTGGGTTTCTTGAATGTCTTCTAATTTCCAATTCTTCGAGGAAATCCAGTTGTTGTTCTTGCAGATAATGAGAGTAATATGGAGACAAATCATAGCACCAGAAGAGGGAAATAGTACCAAAAAATAGAACAAGAATTAGGACAATGAAATATGATAAAATACAAAAAAGCACAAAGACTCAACTGAAGACATAGAAAGAGATCTATAGAGATAATCAGAAAAGTTGATTCCACTATGGCCTAGAAGAAGGGGCAGACCGAGGAAGGCCTGGAGGAACGAGATAGAGGACGATATGGAGTACTGGAATTAACTTCTTCAAGCATTAAGTTCTATTAGTGTTTTAAATGAAACTCACGGTTTCTAGTTAAGTGACCTAACTTGTGATGGACTTAATATATGTTAATAGAAATAAGAAGAAGATGTGATATTACAAATATTGAAGCTTAGATATTATTAGCCCTATGGTGATATCCTGGATGATATCATTTTTCAAATTAAAATCAGTATAACTGTGCAATGATATAGAAAACCTGCTGATCTTTACAATTATCACTTAAGAAGACAGTTTATTAGTGGAGAACTTCCTAGATTTAACTGTTCAATGACAACTTCATATTGTAGGTTTCTTCAAGGAAATCCAGTTCTTGTTTCTTTTCACAAATATGCAGCACTTCTAGTTTTGTGTTAGGTGTCAATGAATGATTGGTCCACTGAAATAAGTTTTGTTAACACCTCTTGGGGTATCGAAAACTTTCTCGCTGCAATGATTGTTTTCGTAGTGCGTTTACTGTTAGTGATTTTACTGTTGCCCCAGTGGTGTATTTTTTGGCTAAGCAGGCATTTCTTTCGCTGCCTGTAATTTTTTCTTCAATTTTTCTAATTCTGTAGAGTTCTTTATTGATCTGCCTTAATTTGGCTAATAATAGACTAGGGCTATCTCCTTGGATCCCATTATTAAGAGTCTCTGTTATTTCAACTAATAAGTTTGCCTTGCCTGTTAGTCTAGTTTTGATGAATAACACTGCATTGTTTTCGTTACCTGTGGAGTTTAGATGTAATAGCCCTAATGCATTTAGCATTTACATAGCTGGATAGCTCTGTCCCGACTGGGAACATAGAGAGAGTGCATTAAAAAAAAGCAAAAAAGTGCAATTTGAAAACAACTATCCAGAATCATTCATCAATCATATTTTTAAAAAAAGAATACATAAATTTTACAATAAAATCCAACATACATCAAATAAAAGCAACGCAAATGATTACATCGTGTTACCCTATATCAGAGGAGTATCTGAACAAATTAAGAAACTGCTCAAACACTGCAACCTACCAGTATCCAGCAAAAGCTATAACATCCTAAATAGCTGTTTTACAAAACTAAAATCAAAAACAGCCAAACTAAAGAGAACTTATATTTTCTATGAAATACCGTGTAGCAATTGCCAAGGTGTTTATATAGGCCAAAGCAGTCAATATTTACAGAATAGGATAAAAACACATAAATATGATAAAAACCAAACGGCATTAACCAAACACGTAACACAAAAAAACACACTTTTGACTATGATCAAACCAAAATCTTAAAATCAGAAATCAAAATGCAATAAATGAGAAAAAAGATATAAAACTAATAAGTAAAATTTATTCTAATATAATCTAAAATTTCAAAAACAAGCAACAACAATTAAAATCAGTTTTCTATAGAATATTTGCATATATTTAAAATATTTAAATACAAGTTGTAAATAAAATCATTTTAATAAAAATATGTTACGGCAATAGTCGACGACGACGACGACGACGACGACGACATACACACAGGATTTTTTTTCTAAAAACCGTTTTTTCGTGGTGTTGTTAATTGAAAACGTAAAAATAACTGAAAAATTTTTTTCTAAATTCCTACTTTTTTTGGGGTAAACCAATACTTTTCTCGCATATAGAAAGGTTGGGCGGAAAAGTAATACCCATCTAGATAACAGATACATTCGCAATGTTGTTACTCTCTTACCTGTATGTATCAAATAAATTCCCGATAATTCCTTACATACGTCAACGACATGACTATTTTTTCAAACAAAACGAACATAAAACAAAACTAATTGGCATATCTGCCGATCTACAAATCTCGCAATTGATACTCCCGCAGGCAATAACTTTTCCAGATCATAAAAACTTTGTTGTGTTATAGTTTAATAGATTGATATGTGGTTCTACTGGTTTATCGCATAAATTAAAGTGATTTAAGCCTGATAATCTCCAATTATGCTAACAGCCTCTTTAATGTCGATAACAAAAGTTTTTACGATCGTTCGAGCAATCATTAAACTACATTTTTGATCATTTTGTTGCCATATAAATTTCATGTACATGAAAGGGTCTTTAAAAATTTAGTGATGATTTGTTGATGCTGCTGCTGTTATAATTAGTCTGACTGGCGAGTTAAACAAAGAGGCTTTAAAGCGATGATGATTTAATTTTATGTTCTTGGCGAGTACTACAGAGTGATTACAATTGAAATTCAGTACAAATCAATTCAAGGTCTAGTTTTTTCAGACCTTCAGAGAATTCCATATATTATGAAGAAACTAGCCAGTGAGATTCATCAAATTTATACCATGAATAACAGAAAAATATGTTAGACTACGTTGACAATACGGGAAATGAAGACGATAACCTGAAATCCATACAAGGTGTATAGGAAAATATGTAACGACTACTGCGAAGATACATTCATAAAAACTGAAGTATGGTACAAGAATTACCAGTGGAGGAATTACAAGTAGAAATCTACAGCAAAATCAACATAGAAAGAGTAGAAGGAAGTGACGAAAAAATCCCTGAAATGATGAAATTGGTTTAAAATAACGTGACAGCTTGAGCCACACACATGGACAAATACTAACATGTGTAAAAATAGAATTATAATAACAAATATACTTAGGAAAATAATCTCAATTGAGTACTTAACTATGAAAAGCAATTATGAGTAAGCAAAAGTACACATATTAAAATCAAATAAACCAGGAAACGCATATAAGAAAACGCAGGTAGGTCCAGTCAAATGATGAAAAACAAAATCAAGAATTGCGGAAGAAAGGTAGACACCCTGCAGCTGGAACCAAATGAACAGAACCAGTAAAAAATGGAGAAATAGATTGAGAGCCCGTAGGCCTAATAAAACGATGAAAGGCAGCTCAAAAGTAACTGCACTAAAAGAAAAGAAAACAGGTCGAAGCTGTAACAGAAGACCAGAAGGCGGAAGGAAATGTTGAAAATGCTAGCCGACTTCATAAGAGCATAATGCATATCATAAATCCAGTTCAGTACCGCCGTAACTGTACATTAAATAATTTCCAGTAAATAGGAAATAAAACAATACTGTTGTATAGTCGCATTCCAACAAGAGTACGTTTTCCTTAGCTTAATGTGTGGGGAAGTCAATTTCGATAATTTCATACAGGGTGTGCCATCCCTGCACAATTTTTGGATCACTAACCATTACGAGTAGTCCGTCCCTGGCTTCAAGGTACTACTGTAAATCTGTTTAACTTCCCAAAATAAACATACACGTACAATATAGCTTTGCCGTAAATTTTATAAAGATCAAATAACTAGTAAAAAAAAATAAAAATAAAAACCAAATTCAAATTTAAAACGTTGGAGGCCGATAACTCGAAAACGAGGGCCTGCATAGAAAAAGTTTATATGAAGTACTAACATTATTTTGGCTCAGATCATACGCTCCTCACTTTTTTCCAGTCCAGGGACACCCTGTATAAATGGGAAATAGTATAAATTAAGAGACTTACAGCTTGGTAGGGGAACAGATAAGGAAACTCTAGATGAGAGAATGAGATCCGCTAGCATGCGATCCCAGAAGGACACTCAAAAGAACAATCCACAAAAATAATAAAAACAAATGGAAAAACTGATTAAAACCGGGAGCACGGCAGGAATAAATGATGATGACCAGGCAAAGAAAAAGGTTAAAAGAAATAATACCCAAATTAAAATCAAAAACACAAAAAGAAGCAAAAGGCAAAGCAATTACACTAGGTACATGGAATGTCAGGACATTTTTGATGTCGGGCAAACTGGAAGAAGTTTCAAGAAAAATGATATGGATATTCTGGCTCTACAAGAAATAGGATGGAAAGAGGAGAAGAAAAACCACACATTTTACTATTCAAGAGAAAAACAACAAGGATGAAATGAAACAGAATTTGTAGTAGATCAAAACCTTGGAGCGAAAATAATAGAATTTGAAGCAATCAACTGAAGACTTTCACTCATAAGA
Source organism: Galeruca laticollis (assembly GCA_963921935.1). Classification (NCBI taxonomy): domain Eukaryota; kingdom Metazoa; phylum Arthropoda; class Insecta; order Coleoptera; family Chrysomelidae; genus Galeruca; species Galeruca laticollis. The sequence continues at coordinate 223,742,251 of OY998177.1, read as the reverse complement.
ATTAAACATAACTATTATCAATGCATACGCACCCACGGAAAATGAAAAAAAAAATGAAAAAAGCAATTCTAAGAACTGTTAGAAAAAATTGCTCTTGAAGTATCGAGAAGAAGGAATATATGAATGTGATCATAATATTTACTAGATTTTCAAGATTTTACGCAACAATAAATAACGAACGAGAAATGGGAGAGCCAATAATATTTTGCCACTACACCAGAGCCTGTCTTATTTACGTGTTGGATTCTACTATATAAATATAAATAACCCATCCTTTTCGTGTTTGGAAACATTTCGTACGACAGATCGTTAATTAAGTGGCCACAAACATGTCAATTTAAGATCATACTTTTGCGTGTAGCACAGCTGGATACGGTCCTGGTTTTATATATGCATGCACGCATTAAAAGACGAAGAGAGCCTCGAAATTAGCTAAAATATGCAAATTATATTGGTTTCAGATGTGCATATTTCAAACATTATGTTCATTTTCATTACCCTGTAGTGAGAACTGCAATAAAACAGACTCAAAAGTTTTGATAACACTGCATGTCTAAATATAAATTATACGTGCTTTATAGAATCTAGCGACAAATTTTTCGAGTAGACCCAACAAAAAGGTTTTTTAACGATGAAGAGAAATTGTTAATAATTCAAATTAACTTTTAAGTGATTATGAAAAGAGATACATCGTAAATAAAAATCGTCAATCTCCACAAACATTCGAAAGCTTGTAAAATACTTAGAGACATTTTTTTTATTTTGGCCCTGGCCTCTATTCCTTCCAGGGTGGGCCCTTAATAGGGGTCTCCTCACAGGTATATAAACCTGAGAAGCTACACAATACTAGTTACTTATCTAGTATTTATTTGGTTCAAAAGATTTACGATAGATGTCGATAGTAGTACTGAATTGGCTTTCACTTATTCAACATATTTTCTCTCTCTGTCTTTCCACACTTGACGGTTCAAAGAAACGCATCTCACAAACATTCGAAAGCTTGTAAAATACATAGAGACAATTGTTTTATTTTGGCCCTGGCCTCTATTCCTTCCAGGGTGGGCCCTTAATAGGGGTCTCCTCACAGGTATATCCTGGGAACCTACACAATACTAGTTACTTATCTAGTATTTATTTGGTTCAAAAGATTTACGATAGATGTCGATAGTAGTACTGAATTGGCTTTTACTTATTCAACATATTTTCTCTCTCTGTCTTTCCACTCTTGACGGTTCAAAGAAACGCATCTCACAAACATTCGAAAGCTTGTAAAATACATAGAGACAATTGTTTTATTTTGGCCCTAGCCTCTATTCCTTCCAGGGTGGGCCCTTAATAGGGGTCTCCTCACAGGTATATAAACCTAAAAACCTACACAATACTAGTTACTTATCTAGTAATTATTTGGTTCAAAATATTTACGATAGATGTCGATAGTAGTACTGAATTGGCTTTTACTTATTCAACATATTTTATCTCTCTGTCTTTCCACTCTTGACGGTTCAAAGAAACGCATCTCTGGACCAGATGTTTTGATTTCAAATATTTCAACTTTTTGTGAGCACAGCACAGAAACCTCATCTCTGTTTTTTAGGTTGCATCCAAACAAAACTTGCTGAAATAAGTATTTCCATTTGATGGATTTTTGATTATTTAGGCGTTTCATAAGTGTTTTTGAAAGAAATAAATTCTTAAAAAGTGAGTAATCGTATCGACCCGATGCCAAAATCATAGTTATAATAATGTAAATTATCCTGCAATCCGTATTTTTTATTTTAAAAGCTATGTTTCAGGTTATGTTTACTGGATTATTAGATTAATGTGAAAATATGAGATGAATAATACTGATTGTTTGTTCCAGTATTATCAAAACATCTTTCAACATTCTCTTGAAACCCTGTTTTAATGATAATATGGGTTTGTTAGCGAAAAGCGAAATATGCTTAATTGAAGTGAAGTGACCTTTCAAGAATCTGAATGAAGAAAAATTGAGACCGCTCTCAAAAGACAAGAATTACATAATTCATTTTGGTGAAAATATAATAGTGATAATTGAAAATATAACTATTATCACCTGATACAAGGTGCATTACATATTATATGAAAGGACATGTGCTATTTAATAATATGGATACCAAGTGACAGCATTGTGGGAATTGCTAGCAATCAACAACGGAAGAAAAATATACATACTTAACATTCTACCTTTCAAAATTTGTACCATAATAAAATGTTTTCATAATTATAAATTTTTGTTTGTTTCATGCTAACAAAATTAAATTGCGGAAAAGTTGCAAATTTACATGATTAGAAATAGGCCATTTAGTCTAAAAGCACAGAACGTCGTGTCACAACTTTGCCTCAATCTAATCATATTTGTATCAGTTTCCATAGTTTCTGTTGGTTGCTTTCAAATTTTATTTGACATGTATGCTCTTATTTAAACTACATGTGTAAATTTATTCAATTCTATTTAAAAACAAATAATATAAACAAAAAGTTTCCAAATTTCTTTATTATACAGAGAAATATTCACTTGTAATACAATGCTTTACATTTAATAGAAAGAGGAAAGTAAGGTACAGTGAAGGATATGAATTTAAATAGCATACGTTTAAAAAAACTTACAAAGCAACTAATAAAAAATGTAAAGCTAAAGATCTGTAATGACAAATAAGAATGTGTATATTATGGGGAGATCGATATATACAGTACAAAAGCAAACAGACAAGTTTGCTTCTACATTGTTTGCGAAGATTGATCATGTGTGTCGTGGAGATTGGAACTTAAATACTTTTTTTCTTCATTGTACACTTAAAAATTGGCTCATTCTCTTTTTTCCATCTATAAAATGACATACACATATGTTTGATCACCTGAATGGTGAATAATTTTTTTGTTTTTATATAATACGTTATTGGTATTATTTCTTTTCCATTCAACCCATCTAATATGCGAGAATACAATACACACTTATCTTTATGGACACAAAACGTATGACAACATTTGACCCGTAGATAAAGTAACAATATTATTTGTCTATGATTTATTATTTGACCGTCGTTTCTGTCATTGAAGTTCTATACAGCGCCATCCATCAAGACAGTGGAACGGTTGAACCAAAGTAAAAAGTTGTTCGTTTTGCGTGCAACAAATCTCAAAAAATACAATCATTTGAGGTTTCTTATTTCTTTTCCGTCCAACCTTTCTATATGCGAGAAAAGTATTGGTTTACCCCAAAAAAAGTTGGAATTTTGAAAAAAAATTTGAGTTATTTTTACGTTTTCCATCAACAACACGAAAAAACGGTTTTTAGAGAAAAAATCCTGTGTGTATGTCGTCGTCGTTGTCGTCAGCCACTTTTCCTTGCATGTCTTGTTAGCACGATACAGCCTCCGGAGTGCAATAGGTCAGCAATTTTATTATTGAATATTGTTAAGGACATGTCACAGATGATCCCTATTGATTTCCAGCTCCCCAGAGCCAATACAACAGGAGGTACAGTACTTTAAGTATGATATTTTTGTCATTTTTGGAGAAGTTTCAGCTTGTTAGCACGATACAGCCTCCGGAATATATACAAGTGACCAATATTATGATTGGATATTATTTAGAGCGTCTCAAAGATGAACCCTATTAATATTGAGCTCACTAAAGCCAGTACAACGGGTGTTATGGTACTTGAAGTACCAAATTTTTGTCATATTTGGAGAATTTTCAGTTTGTTAGCACGACACAGCCTTCAGAGAGTATACGATTGATCAATTTTATGATTGAATATTGTTCAAGGTTTCTCACCGATGTACCCGAGTGATTTTCAGTTCACTAGAGCCAGTATAGCGGGTCCTATAAATCCAGATATACTGAATTTTTGGTTATTTTTGGAGAAATTTCGGTTTGTTAGCACGATACATCCCCCGAAGTGTATACAAGTAACAATTTTATGATAGAATATTGTTCAGGGCCACAGATGCGGGAAAGTTAGTTTTAATCCTTAAAACCGTTTATTATCAGAATCGAATTCTCTAGGCTTCCTTTTGGGGATCAAGTTCTGGCGTTCAAATTGGTGACCACAAATTGTCAAAACTGTCAAAATTACACCATCACTTAATGGCTTATATATTTTTTATAACAATATAAAACTTAACCAAAATACCTGATCCTCAAGACAAAGGACCAAGTTATGTTTTGTTAAAATTTCAACACTTAATTCCACTGCGTTCTTTAGATTTGTTGTGTACAAAATGACCTAAATTTTGTTGCAAGTCACGGGTGCCAACTGATTTTAGGTTCCTAAAACGCGAGGCCCCTCTTAAACATTTTGTGAGCTTGAGTTTCTTCCCTGATCGATCATAGGCATCTCTAAGAGCTTTATAACCAAGTGGTGAATAAATTCTGCAAATGCAAATATTTTTTGTAAATTCGTTTTTCAACTATTGTTTTATGAAGTAAATGAATACATTTTGATTTTAAGATATAATCAATTATGTTTCCTATTAATACATAATGAGTTTTAAGTATGAGAAGTCTCAATTATTTCCGAAGCGGCCTGCACGATTTTTATAAATTTGAGTTTCGACCCTTAGAGGTTTTTTTTGAAAATTTCACAGAAATTTTCACACAATGGTTTGATCGTAAAGCCACATAATACGAGTACCACACATCAAGCACTACTGCCGAGATTTACTTGGCAGTGTATATAAATAAATAACATCAAAATATTAACCTGTTTATAAAGATATTTGCCTATACGGGCACTTCGTTCTGTGTCGAATAAATCTGAGAACTCCAAAAGCAGTAATTAATTGGATTATTAATACACAAACCATGTGAGATTTCAAATTTTGACTGTTCTGATAGTTCCTACTACAACCACACAGATGTCACTGAACTCAGTACAAAAATTTTAATATTGAGATTACTATCTGTTCCGATTTATAAAGGTTATCTATGATATACTCATTAGTAACCCTAATGTGATGATGTCGAACACATTAAAACAAAGGAATGTAGAATATTTGAATACAGTTTATTTAGTCTTTTTTAGTTACTTTCCTGCATATCAGAATAAATATTAATTTACCAACCGTCAATACAATTTATCCCCAACAGCCAGGGCAATTTACAGCTAACGGGTTGGCAAAGCTTCAAGACGTTGTCAAATCAACTGGTAAAATTCACCAGTTTGTTTTGACGTTTATTGACATTCGATCATCATCTAATACTTACAAGTCTTTTTGGTGCTTTTAAATTCATTGCTTCTTTAAGATTCAAAAAACAGTTATTTTCATAACTAATTATTTAGGCAAATCTGCAGTGTATAGTTAATAAAATGCGGAAGCAGCTGAACAGAAAATGTCAAGAGATGGTAACATCTTTGATAAACTATTTTGAACGAGAATGCCGAAATGGGGGCCCGCTTCTCCCGCTTATTGCTGTAAGAGATGTAAGTAGTATTATTCGCTATTTGTATTCATCATTATTAATATTATTGTTACATATTTAAATGTAAATTATTAAATGTTTTTAATGTTAGGCTAGGTTAATTAAACTTGATAATATATTATTCTTTCATAAATTGGAGTAATTATATTGTAGAGAGTTGCAGAAGCTTTAAAACTTAGCGTTACCACCGTTAACCGTATTGCCGCCAAGCATAATAGAGGTGAACAGCCTAAAAGCCCACCTAAAAGAGACAACGCATAAAACCTACTGTTGTAATTGATACCTTTGATCAAAATGCTTTCCGAAATGTTATATACGAAATGAATGGAAACAATTAACTGACACAATATTTTTCCAAAGGAACACATAACCTTGAAAACTTTAAGAGACAAACTCCAGGAGCGTGAACTATTTAATGGTTGTTGAACATCACTCTAAGATAGTGAAAAATATTGGATTCAAATACCAAAAAGATGATCCTCGTCGTTGTTTAATGGAGTTGCCACATATTGCATTGAAACGTGTACATTTTCTACATGAATATGTCAAGATAAAAAGGGAAGGTTTATATCAATTTCTGTTTTTGGATGAGACCTGGATATTTAAAGACGGTACTGTTGCACGTTCTTGGTAAGATTGTAATCATAGAAGCGTGAAAAAAACCAAAATTGGGGATCCTAGGTAATTGAATAATAAAATCTAGCAATTAATTTATGATATACTAACATTCCTGCCATTTTAAGACCTTTTCGAATATTTACTAGTCACACTATTTTATTTATATAATTAATAATAGTGGTTTTGAGCTATGCAGTCTATCTATGAAACCTAGTAGTAATTTGTTATTTCCTTATTGTAAGTATATAGTATTGCATGCTGGTTCCTCTTCTGGATTTATTCCTGGAGCAGAGCTGGTTTTTTCTTCCAAAAAACAAGATGGTGATTACCACGGTTTAAATGAACCGAGAAATTTTTTTGCATTTGTTTGAATACCAGCTTTTAGTGAACTTGGAAGAATCTGCCACAATTATTATAATGTATAATGCAAATTATCACAGTACAGTGACCAATAAAGTACCAGCAACAGCTACCAAAAAGGCTGATATACAGAACTGTTTGATACAAAAATGATATTCCTTTTGAAAATACTTTCCTCAAAACCCAATTATTGAATTTAGCACAACGGTAAGTTGATATAAACATTTTTCAATATATTTTGGTAATACTTAGATAACTTATTTTGTTTAAATATATGCATTTTTGTAGGAATAAACCACCAACAGTATATGAAGCTGAGATATTATCTGAAAAATATGCTCACAAAGTGCTTCGACTTCGCCCTTACCACTGTATGTTCAACCCAATTGAACATATTTGGTGCATAGTCAAAATTGTTTATAGAGATCATGTGGGAACTGCTTGTTCTTGAACAGAGCAAGCAATAGGTGTATGGAAAAAGTCTTTAGAAAAAGTGACTCCTGATATTTGGTCAAAGACAGTAGAGCACACTGAAAACATTATACAAGATGGGTGAGATAGAGAAGTAGTATTTGATAGACAGGATGTGCCTCCACTTATTATTATTTTGACAGTGACGATGAAGATAGTGATGATTTTGTAGTGGAGTAGTGGAAACCTTGTGTTTTATTTTTTGTACATTTTTATCCAATTTGCTTTATTTCCACCTTTTCAAAATCACTAACAACTATTATTAAATAAATTAGGTACAGTTATTTTATAATACACAAATTAAAACAACGACCACAGTATCTCTACATAAATAATACTGATAAAATGGGAGATTTTTTATTTTATATCTTGTAACAAAATTTTATTTTGTGTATCTATATTTTTCTTTTCCATTCTCTTTTTATTATAATAAATATTATAGATATTGTATAAAGAAACAATATTTAAATTTGCATGAAGGTGATTACAGCTTGTATTGATTCCTTTGAGCGTAAACCCTTGCAGTGCTCTTGAAAATGGTTCTATAGAGCATTGAATAAGGTATAAGGACCTACAGTCATTTAACCCTCTTCTATGTAAAATAATTATATGTTAATTCGAATATAGAATGATTGGTTACTGTTTCTTGTATCTTATTCATAATTTTTCATGAATAAATATTTATATCAAATTAATCAAGCCTTTTATTTTTAAATAAATATTTTTGACCTACGCCCTACGAGACACGGAACAATGAAAAAGAAGAACTGTCAATCTAACATCAGATTGACTTTTCTAGTTTTCGTTAAGTAAAGGAAAAAACTACAGCTTGGCAACATCACAATATAGCGTTTTGCAACGTAATCGCCTTTTTGTCGTAAATAAACTATATATATAAAGAAAACATCCAAATTTAAGTGAAGGCTTTCAGAGTTTAAGTGGCCCACACCATAATTGTTCTAAAATTGAGTTAATCGCAAAAAGGGAAAGAAGAATAAAGAGAGTTTTAGTCCAGTTTAGTGGAAAAGTGTCTAATCAATTACTCGAAAATAAATCATTTTCTTTTAAAATATTTTTTTATTTCAAAAGTCAGTGCAAAGTGTCTCAAGCCACATTCAAAATCTTATTTTATTAAAATAATTGGTCCAAAAGCTGAGTATAATATCCAAACAGTTGAATGAATTAATTTAAATTCAAAAACTGATAATAATCACGTGATTGATCTTCAAAAATATTCATGATTTTCTTGTGCTTATTTTCTCTATAATGAATATTTTGGTCTTGGGCCACTTTTGATCCAAGCTCCTTAATTGTAACCGTGCAAAGCAGTTAGGTATTGTAGTAAATAAACCTGAACTGAAATGGGCTATATTCGACTTTTAACAACTTGACATTGACAAAATCAACTGAACAAAAATCTCAACGAAGACCAGATCAATATATTACATTTATCCCTCCTCAGTTTATCACGAAGTCCTTCAAATACTTCGGAGAATTCCTAATTCGAACTGGTCGTCCAACAGCACTATCATCTATTCTTTCTGGCATCTCTACTTGACTAATTTCAGCTGTCTCCTGTGGAAGATTGGATTTTCGCTTCTCCATCAAAACTAGATCGGTATTGCCATTCGAGGTTGTATTTCATCTTGATGTAGATTTGAAGTTGATTCACTCAACAAAGTCATATCTCCTTGAGGAGCTAATTGACGGGTTGAAACAGTGGTTTCTTTAGCATTCAAAAAGCGTACATGTGCATAATCAGGGTTTGCTTCGATTAGTTGAACTTCTTCCACCAATGGTTCGTACTTGTTGTTTCTTACATGTTTCTCAAGATATACCGGACCAGGAACAGAAAGCCATGCTGGAACTGTAGTACCATTAGAGGATCGTCGAGGATAACTGAACATCCTCTCGTGTGGAGTGCAATTGGTTGCTGTACATAACAAAGATCTTATTGCATGAAGAGCTTCTTGTAACACTGATTCCCACTGATCGATCCTGCGTCTCTGTGATTTCAACGAAAGTTGAATTGTTCTCCATATAATACCACTATAACGCTCACATTGGCCGTTTCCTTGGGGATTGTAAGATGTTGTATGACTTGAAGCTATACCAAGTGATCCTAGAAATCCTTTTAGTTCCTGAGATATGAAACAAGTTCCTCGGTCAGAATGTACATAAGATGGCGTACCAAAAATAACGAAAAGTTGACGAAGGTATTTTATAACTGTCGTAGAGGTCATATCTGGACAAGCAAAAGCGAAAGGAAATCGTGAATATTCATCCACAATAGTTAATATATATTTATTATTTGTTGAAGAATGTAGAGGCCCCTTGAAATCTATATTCAACCTTTTAAATGGAGATGTAGATTTTATTAGAGTTCCTCGATTTCTATGGAATCGAGGCTTTACTTCAGCGCAAATGGGACATGATGCAGTTAGTTTTCGAATGTCTTCCATAGAGAAAGGTAAATTTTTACAGCGAATCCAATGGTTCATTTGAGTAACTCCAGGATGACACAGAGATTTATGTAGATTATAAAGAGTCTTCCTGTTATCTTCATTCAACAATGATGAAGTTATTCTCGAGAAGGTGTCTGCTACTGTATTTTCGATTCCAGATCTATATATAATATCATATCTGAAACATGATAGTTCTAGGCGCCACCGCATGATTTTATCGTTTTTGATTTTACTGGAAACCTTGTGATCAAACATGAAAGATACCGATTTTTGATCAGTAATCAACTGAAAATGTCGGCCAATAAGGAAATGTCTCCATTTCCGGAGGGCTTCCACAATAGCATATGCTTCTTTTTCAACGGATGAATGTCTCTGTTCGGTACTTGAAAGAGTTCTTGAAAAGAACGCTACAGGTCTTCCATTCTGAGAGAGTTGGGCAGCAATAGCAAAATCCGACGCATCAGTTTCTACGGTGAACATAACGGATTCGTCAATAGATTTCACGGCAGCTCTGGAAATAATTTTCTTCAATAGTTCGAATGCTGTAATAGCATTTTCAGACATGGGAAATGTTTTACACTGTACCAGTGGTTGAATTTTCTCAGAGAAATTAGGCACCCATTTCGAATAATGAGCAAACATTCCCATTATACGGCGAAGGGAAGCTAAACTATTTGGTGCGAGAAGTTCCAAAAATGGTCTGAGTCTCTCTGGGTCTGGTTTAATTGTTTTCCCCGTAATAGTATAGCCAAGAATATTTATTTTGTCAGTGGAAAACATACATTTCTCCTTGTTCAACGTTGAACTATACTTCTCTGCAGCATTCATTAAGAGTTGTAAATTATGATCGTGGTCCATCTTGTTCGATCCACAAATGGTTACGTCATCCAAGTAAGCATAGGTATCTTTCAAACCCTCACTTCCGATTATATTTTGGATTGTCCTCTGGAAGCAGGCTACTCCATTAGTTACTCCGAATGGAATTCTACGGAATTGGTAAAGTTTACCGCAAGCTTCAAAAGCAGTATACTTTTTTTCGTTATCTCTGATGGGAATCTGGTGGTAAGCATTGCGTAAATCAATTGTACTGAATATTTCGTACTTTGCTATTTGATTAACAATATCATCTATCCGTGGTAATGGATAAGCATCAAGTAATGTAAACCTATTGATTGTTTGGGAATAATCAATTACCATTCGATTTATATGAGTTTCGCTTGAGGTGACTAAAACTTATGCACGCCACGGTGAGTTACTTGGCTCAATAATATTTTCTTCTAATAGTCTCTTCACTTCATTAATAATGAATTTAGAATCACCAGATGTGTATCGGCGAGATCTCACTGCGATAGGTTTACAATTTGGAGCCAAATGTGACAATAGAGGTCTGGGTCTGAGTAGTTTATCCATCTTATGTAGAATCAAAAAAAAGTCGAATAAATTGTAGTAAATAAACCTGAACTGAAATAGGCTATATTCGACTTTTAACAACTTGACATTGACAAAATCAACTGAACAAAAATTTTAACGAAGACCAGATCAATATATTACAGGTATCCTCCTCATCCATCCGATATAAACATTCATAATTTTTCATAAGGGCGAAAAAATGTGTACGAAACATGTACAATGATTATATTGGCAAGTTTGTTTTTGAGATGTTAAATTCCAAAACGATCTACGAACAAAATTTATTTGCATTGCTTATTCATCCGTTCGGGTTGAATGTCATGCATATTTTAAACAATACAAAAGTACTATTGAATGACATATAATGCTTTTTTAACTCCGCTACATAATCAACATTTTGATGGACAACATGCAAATTAATGACTAACATTGTGTATATTATGATAACTGACTTAAAGTTTACGATTGAGATATTTCTGTCCCCATAAATATCAATTGAATATAAATTCCCTAAGGTTAATTATGCGTTAGTGAACGAAAAGAAAACAAACTTTCTACCATATTAAATGATTTGTCTGTAATAATAGAAAGAGGTCGACATTTTGACGTTACTTCAAGTTAAATGAATGGATTTATAGAATAATTATCATTATAAAATAATCAACCTAAGATTAACAAAATCTTTTATTTTATTTGTTTATCCAAAAATAAAAGTCATGTACGGTTGCGAAAATAGTGAAATGCAAGGAATTTTCTCTAATAAATTTAATAAAAATACTATAGAAACACCAAAAATAACGGTAGCAGTGAAAAAGAAGATATAGCTTACAAAGCTCTTAGTTTAAACCCATATTTATTCATATATTATTAAGAAACAAGAACTGGATTTCCTTGAAGAATTAGAAATTAGAAGAAACTTAAGAAACCCACAAGATCAAGTTGTCAATGAACAAATAAACCTAGGGAGTTCTCTTGTCTTCTTAAGTAATAATTGTAAAGATTAGCAGATATAGTTTTCTATATCATTGCACAGTTATACTGATCTTAATTGGGGAAAATATATCCAGAATATCCCCATAGGAATAATAATATCTAACCTTTAATATTTGTAATATGATGTTTTCCTCTTTTTTATACTAAGTCAATCACAAGGTAGGTCGCTTCTTGTTCTAGCCAAAAATAATTATTAAACATCAGGTAGGCATCAAATGAAATGTAACTTCTATCAGTCTGACGATGATATTTAATATCGAAACAATTGTCAAATTTCTTAGAATTTTTAACATTTTTTCAATATATTTTGGAATTATCTAGGGACAGTAAGTTTCATTTAAAACAATAAAAAAATATTTTTTCTTAAAAAACCTGCTTGTTGTGCTGCTAAACCGGAACGGAAAGAATTCGTCCTATAAAAAAAAACAGCCAGTAAAAGAAGTTAACCGGTAAAAGAAGTCAGCCGGAAAAAGAAGTCACCCGGTGCTCTGTACAGAAATAACTAAACTTTCAAGACATGGACTAGATTCGACATAATTCAATATAATTAATGACAATGTGGAAAATTAATATGTCAAGTAAAGAAACATTCGCGACAAATATTGAAACGAAGTATGTGTTCAGAAGAACCTTTAAAAATGATAAACTGTAAATAACTAGCTTATCAAATATACTACACCCGGAAATCGAAGTCACCTGGCAAAATAACTTCCTAATAAACAGGCCTGAGCCCTTGATCTATGTCAAAAGTTCGTTGACAAATTACTATGCAACATGCTGTATGGTTACCTCAGATGTTTGGAGGGCGAATTTCGAAACATAGTTACTGGTATTTTCAGAATGGTGGAATGAAGTTCTTCTATTAATCCGTAAGAAACGGTTTCCGATTCGATTTTTCCAGCAATTTCCCCAAAACGACACTAATCGAACTTCGACAATTAATATAAAGTTGTCCCAAACTGTTCCCTTCCAAGGATGGTTTGAAAAATATCACAGATTATCCAATGAGGCCACACGACACGGGATCAACTTTCTTGAGAACTTCTTACTATCCCAACTGCAAGAAAGGAAATGAATATCTCAAAGGCAGACTTGTCAATGTAGAACAAAACCACACTATCAACCTAGGTATTTAAAAATTCACTATATCGAACTAACTAATAATGGGAAAAAGGATGTGACTTGCAATAGCAAAGTCGTATACAGAGCTGAATATAAATTAAAAACTCATTCCACGTGTGGCCTCCGAACGTGAAGGTATTATTTTTCGTTCGAGTGCTCATTAACGTTATCAACACAAGTGATTAGTTTTTTTTTGTGTCAAATATTTGCTGGCCCATATTGGTATGTGTTTACTTACACTAATTACACTGTTTGATACTTAAAATCAATTCTTCTATAGGCCAGTTGCTTGGTCTATATAGTTTATTAAATATTTTGGCATCCAAAATATTTTAACATGTCAACTCAACCCACTGCACGAAGCTTTGCTGCTGTTACTAAATCATATTCAAGAAAATCAACTTTGACACCTACAACATATCCTAGTAGAAATCAAGCTATCGTAATAAATGCGCTTCCGGATACAGTTCTCTTCGATTATATCAAGGCAATAGGTGAAATTGTGACACCGAAAGGAATCACTCATGCTTCCCGTATATCTAATCAACGTATTTGCATATTCCTCGCTTCTACTTCAGTCGTTGATAACCTCCTTAAAAACCACTCCTATGTTACCATTAAAGAAGAAATCGTCCCCATACGCAGACTTATCAGCCCCTCTAAAAGATTACTATTATCTAACGTATGTCCCTCAATTCCTAATCTTCTCATCGAACAAGCACTAAAAAACGATCTCGGACTTCAACTTGCATCACCCATCACCTACATTCGTACTGGCTCACCTGAAGAAGATTATTCCCATATTCTAAGCTTTCGTCGGTCCATCTATGTCATACCAGACAAAGAAAACTTTGAAATAGAAACTTCTGTTTTAATTCACTTCGAAAATACTACATTCCGGATCTTCGTTACCTCAGATAAATTGGAGTGTTTCCTGTGCAAACAATCTGGACATACTGCTGATACCTGCCAAAATCCTCTTGTCACTCCCTCCCCCTCCAAAACTACCACTATCCAGAATGATTCTACCGATAATATTTCTAATGATCCTACCTCCACTGATCCCACTTTCACTACTACCCCTGCCCCTATATCCTCCTCCGACAATCACTCTGCCAACACACTCCCTCCTTCAGACCAGCCTACTCCTGGTATTTCTGGTCTTAAACGACTTCATTCTACTGACTCTAGTTCCGAATCACCCTCTGTAATTATCACGTCTATTCCCCTCACACTCAGCCAAGACAAAACAGATTCACTATCTGACAACACCTTTCGTACCCCCAAGCCTGCGTCCAAAAAGAAAAAAGAGTCTAAGACTCTAACAACAACTATCAGCCCCTCTGCACGCTCAATCATTGAAGATTTAACAAAAAAAGACCCTACATCCTTCTCAATTACTTCTGAACAGTTGATAGCATTTCTAGAAAATTCATTCGGAAGCAACGATCCATTAGCTGAAGCTCACCAATTTACTTCAAACATTAAATCCCTCCTTGCAGATCTTCGTCAAATATATCATGCCATCTCCGATAGGTCACTCAAAAATCGCATTACCCGAATAACAAAGAAAATACAATGTACCATGAATCCCAACGATGCAATCGAATCTGCTAGCCTCAAATCTTTTAGCTCTAATGATAGTGACTCTAATTGCGACGATACCGACCTCTTTTGATATTACTAAAAATTCACGATAATTCAGTGGAATTGCGACGGATACTATCCTCGCCTTGAACGTCTTCAACAACTTATTTCTCTCTACCACCCTGATTTCCTATGTCTTCAGGAAACTAATTTTACGTCTTCCAGTATCCCTACACCAAAGGACTTCGAAGGATATCATTACATCCGAACTAACTGCTCCAGAGCCAGTGGTGGAGTATCCATATTTGTATCCAAAGATCTTTACTCAACTCATCTGCCCCTTACTACTAATCTTGAAGCCATTGCCATAACAGCCTATTGTCCCCAAAAATTAACCATTTGCTCCATATACATTCCCCCCGACCACAAACTAAATGAAGAAGAGCTACTTGACTTGGTTTACGATCTCCCCCAGCCCTTTGTACTTGTGGGTGACTTCAACGCCCACAACAGTATGTGGGGTTCCTCACGCACATTTGGACGAGGTAAAGTTATTGAGACTATACTAAATTGTACTAACTCATGCCTCCTCAATACAGGATCGTGTACCCACTTAAATATCGCTTCTGGTACCTTTTCTGCCATTGATTTAAGCATCTGCGATCCCAAAACTGCCCCTAACTTAACCTGGCAAACTGCTGAAATTATAACTGACAACCTAAATGAACAAGCTCCCGTGAAAAGTTATTGGCGCCTCGGGAAAGCGAGGTGGCCGGAGTTCTCCCGGGAGGCTGAATCTCTCCTGAGTCAATTACCTGCCACCAATGATATTGATGATTCTATTAAGCTCTTCTCGGATGCCATCATCACAGCAGCATTTACTCACATTGGCAAAACCACCCATACCCCCAGTCACAAAATTGTTCCTTGGTGGAACCCTCAATGCGAACAAGCAGTGCGACAATCCAAAACAGCCCTCTACTTTTACCGCAAACACAAAAGTCCCGAAAACCTAGTTAAATTTAAAAGACTTAAAGCAAAAGCCAAATATGTAATCAAACAGAGCAAGAAAAACTCCTGGCATAATTATGTAACAACCTTGGATAATAATTCAAACCCTTCCCAAACATGGAAAAAAATTCGACAGGTCCAAGGCCACAAAACTAACACCAAAATTCCCCATCTCTTTTATAATGGCAGTTCCTCCAGCAATAGCCAAACTATTTCTAACATCTTTGCTGATAAATTTGATGAGAAATTTCAAAACAAACTCAAGCCCCTCTTAACAACAACTTCTCATGAATCTGCCTACACCAAACTCACTTTACCTCACCTACAAGATATTGACGATATTAATTTACCTTTTTCATTCACTGAATTAACAATTGCCTTATATTCATGTAAGAACTCTGCCGCTGGTCCCGACGATATCCCTTACATTTTTCTTAAAAATTTATCCACCTATAGTCTTACTAAATTATTAAACATTTATAACACCATTTGGTCTTCTCAATTATACCCTACGCAATGGAACACATCCATTATCATTCCCGTCCTAAAACCGTCACAACCATCTACATTACCACAGTCCTATAGACCGATTTCTCTTACATGTACTACATGCAAATTAATGGAAAAGATGATAAACACACGACTCATGTGGTTTATCGAAAAACACCAAATCTTACCAAAAGAACAATCCGGTTTCCGGCGTCACCGTTCCACAAGAGATAACCTCGCAATCTTACAAACCCACATTGCCGATGCTATAAATCGTAAACAAGAGGTGTTAGCCTCTGTTTTTGACACAGAAGCTGCATTTGACACCTTACCAAGGCAGACAATCATTGATAAACTTTCATTTTATGGCCTCAATGGGTCTCTGTAAATGGCTGCCTTTCATTAACTCACGTCCAACAAGACGGTGTGCCCCAGGGATCTATTCTCAGCACTACATTATTCATTCTATCTATTAGTCATTTATGTAACAATCTACCCGCCCCTGTTAAATATGCTACGTACGCAGACGACCTTGTTATCTTCTGTCACGGCGCGTCGACTCCTACTACATGCAAACTCCTCCAATCTGCTGTGAACCTATTACATAGTAGAATATCTTCACTTGGCCTTTCCCTCTCCGCTACAAAATCAAAGCTCATAAGATTCGGCAGAAAAGCCCCATCCCCTCCCCCTGAAATTTTAGTGACCAACCGCCCTCTCCCAGTCGTCGAGCATTGCAAAATTCTGGGAGTGACGTTCGACTCCCGACTTACTTGGAAACACCACATCCAAGAAACCAGAGGATACTGCCTAAAACTCTTGAATATCCTCAAAACACTCTCCCACTATCAGTGGGGAGCTAGCGAATTTACCCTCCTGAAAGTATACCGAGCTCTCATTCGATCCAAACTAGATTATGGCAGTATAGCATATATGTCAGCGTCCAAAAACGTCCTGAAAACACTAAACTCTGTACACAATACTGCCATCCGACTTTGTTTAGGCGCATTTCGCTCTAGTCCAGCTGAGAGTCTGGGCCTTGAAGCCAATGAACCTCCACTCTCGCTCAGACGTCAATATCTCCTCCTTTCTTATGCAGCCACGACTTCATCTAACCCCTCTAATCCAGTTTCCTCTTTAATAACCAGAATACCTCACATTCTCAGCCCTCCTCCACCCAACCCGCGCATACATACCTTTCCCCTCCTTCTTCAAAAATTAATACCTGACACTCAATTATCCCTAACCAGCCCTATCCTCATCCCACATAACTCACCCTGGACCAAAACACTACCAAGATGTAACACCTCACTCACCAAGTTCAGCAAGGAAGAAACCAGTTACGAACTCATAAAGAAATCCTTCTTAGAAATCCTAATCTCGAAGAAATTCGACCGGATCCTCTTCACCGACGCATCAAAAAACGAGACTGGTGTCGGATGTGCTGTTACTACTACGCAGACAGCCGTGGAGTCCTTCCGGATCCCAGCTACTTGTAGCGTTCACACCGGTGAACTATTCGCCATCTTACAAGTCTTCAATCTCTGCGTAATTCCCCATCAAAAAGTTGCTATTTGTACAGACTCTCTCTCCTCTATCCAATCCATCAACAATTTATTCACAAATCACCCCCTCGTTCAACGCATCCACGACACATATCAAACCCTTATTTCTCACGATGTAACTATCACTATTATATGGATCCCCTCACATATTGGTATAACTGGTAATGAAAACGCCGATCGCCTTGCTAAAGAAGCTGTCCAATCCACCATTACACCTATAACTCTGCAAATTTCTAGAGACCTAAAATTTGCTATGAAAAAACTCATACAGAAGAAATGGCTAAACGACTGGAACCATTCTACAACATTTCTAAGGAAAATTCATCCGAATATTGAACAGTTTGATATCCCCCATCTGCCGAGAAACGAGAAGGTTGTAGCAATAAGACTGCGTATTAATCACACCCGACTTACCCATGGCCACCTTATGACCTCTTCCCCTCAGCCAAACTGTCAACACTGCCAAGCTCTACTTGACATTCAACACATTCTCGTGGACTGCCCCTACTACACCGATAGACGTCAGCAGCTTGGAATGAAAACAAACATTAAGGATATCCTTACTAGTTCACACCAAATCATCATAGCTATTCAGTTTCTAAAAGAAGAGAACCTACTGTGTAAAATTTAAAGACTGTTCATTATTATTTGTAATTATTTCCAAATAATGTATTTATAATGTATTGTAAATTACTGTACCTTGTGCTAATGGCCATAGTCGTCTCAAGCACGTTAAATTGAATAAAAAAAAAAAAATTAAAAACGAAATGTAAATAATTACTTAGATAAAATGAAACTACAAAATACGGAACTCCGGTATGATATATGAAACACCAATCAGAGTGAATGAAGTCGCATTTGACCAAACAAGTAAACAAAAGACTAGTTCTGTGATGTTATTTACGATCCCAATTTGATTAATACCGAATATTAAATCTAAATTGAAGTTATTTCTTCTAAACCTTTTTCATATTCTTCACATTATGATCGCTCTGTGGCATCAGATGTTCCTTTTTTTCTAACTCATTCACATTCATATCTTGATGACATTAATACGGATTTCATGCTGATCTGTAACACCGATCCCATCAAATGATATTCAATATATTTGTGCATATCATTTGGTATCTGAATTGTTAATTAAATACCTGTTAAGACAACAGTGGTGCAAGGTGAAACCAAATCTGAGGAATGATTTTTTTTATACTAAATTTAGGCCACAATTGAGATACATACTATTTTAGAAAAGTAAATTAAATACTCCTATCGAAACGATCTAATATATATATATATATATATATATATATATATATATATATATATATATATATATAGGTGTGTAATATAAATAACACACAACAGTTTCTTTAACAAAATATATTGACTTATTGATTAAAACAATGAAATGAATTTTACAGTCAACCATTCTAAAGGGGCCGTTTAGGTTATCTTCTTTTTTTTAGAATGTCATGTGGCCTTGGCCACATTGCAACATTTGTTACATCTTTCCCTTTAACAAAATAGCTTTGAACTACAAACAAGATTTACAAAAGAATAACAAAACAAATTAGTCCATTTTATAATCTTGGGAACGGGAAGGAACTTTTATAACCCTTTTGCTTTTGGTCTGTGTCACTGTTGGTAGGCTGTGGGGCAAGGCTTCAGAAAAGTTAGAGTTTCCTTACCTTTAATTTTAGATTCCGATTCAATTCCATTTGGGGCAGGACTTACTGAATCTTCGGGAAGAGCATGTAAACGAGTCATAGGTTCATTAACAGAGTGTCTTAAGTGGAAACTATTGCGTCTCACTTTATTACCATTTTCTTTTTGTACAATATAAGACCTTGGCTCCTGTAACTTCTCCACTACTTTAGCAGGTTGCCACTGTTTTCCTTCCTTAACGACCACATTATCCCCTTCCTGAAAATCATCTCTTCTGACTATAGTTCTGTCATAATAATGTTTATATAGCCGCCTTTCATTCTCTATTTTTTCTTTCTCCTTTCCATGATCTATCACTTCTGGTTTTAAGAAACTATTTTTAATCGGCAATTTTGTACGCATCGGCTGTCATTTAGAAGTTGTGCAGGCGACTTGTTAGATCCAGAAATTGGTTTGTTTCTGTACTCCAATAGAGCAACTTCCAAACTATCGCATTTTCTCAACATATTCTTCGCTATTTGAACAGCACTTTATGCAAGACCATTAGATCTAGGGTAATGCGGACTTGATGTATTAAATTTAAAGTTCCAGCTTTGAGCAAATTTTTTGCATTCAAAAGAATTGATCGGCATATTATCAGCGACAATCTCTAGTGGTATGCCATGTGTAGCAAAAACTGATTTAAAAGCATTGACCACAGATGTAGAATTTTCATTTTTTAAAGGAATTACCTCCAGCCACTTTGAAAAATAATCTATAATAACTAAATAGCTGCAAAGTCCAAAATATCACTTGCTAATTGTTGAAATGGCAAGTCAGGTAAATCCTTTAAAACTAAAGGCTCTTTTGCATTACTTTTTTGCAGTCTTTCACAAGTAACACATTTCTTTATGTGATCTAAGATATCCTGATTCATATTTGGCCAATACATTATTGATTTAGCTCTTTGTCGTGTCTTTGATATTCCATAATGGTTTTCATGAAGTTGAGTTAACATCTTTGGTCTTAAAGATTTTGGTATGATTATTCGGTCACCATAAAAAATGAGATCATCTAATAAGTGAATGTTATTTCGGTCCTTGAAATATTTTTTAATCAGATCAGGAACTTTTGTTATGTCGTTAGGCCAACCCGTCAAACACATATCTTTTAATCTATTCAGCTCAACATATTTCTTAGTTTCCTCTTGAAAGTTTACTAGTCTCTCCTTAGTAACATTAAGGGAATGAACTATTTCAGTAATAAACTTATCATCACCCGATGCTTGTTTAATGTAATTTCGTGATAGCAGGTCTGCTATCAACATTTCCATTCCTGGTTTGTATTGAACATCTATATCATATTTTAGCAACTTTACTTTCATTCGTTAAAGTCTAGGGGAACTTACCTCTGCGACTCCTTTTTTCATTATAGATGTCAGGGGTTTATGGTCTGTGTGAATTAAAACATGTCTACCATAAATATAATTATGAAATTTTGTACAAAAGAAAAGTATAGCATTAAACTCTTTTTCTAAAGCAGAATTAAGATCTTTAGGATCTAAGCAAAGTCTAAGTGATTTGTCATTTTTTCCACTATAACCAAATTGTTAAGCCATTCAGTAGGACCTTCACACTTTGTAATTATCCCTCGATTGACTAAATCATTTAAATGATTCTTTAAACGAGTTTAAAGTGACAGAGGTACCCTTCGAGGTGCTCTAGCAACAGGTTGTGACCCATTTTTTAATAGTAGTTTGCATTTCTTTTGAAATTTACCAAGTCCATCAAAAACATCTATGTTATTTTTAACAAATTCATCCTTACTTTGACATAAATTAACCACATTAACTTTAGCAAAAATATTTAAATCAAGACATGACTTTAATCCAAGAATAGGCATTGATTTTTCTATAACAACTACAAATTTTAATTTACATATCTGATTATTACACATACAGTCTAGATTGACAGTACCTAATGGTGAAATTTTAAATCCACCATAAGTTTCTAAAACAATCTTAGATTTACAAATAAAAAAATTTTGATTGTGAATTTTTTGCAATATATTTAAAGGAATAATGTTTACCTGTGAACCTGTATCAACTTTAAAATTAATATTCTGTTCGTCTATGCTTACTTTTTCAATCCACTCATTTTTATGTGTATCTTCATTTAACATTATAGTGGTCACTAAGTATTCTTCCGTATCCTCATCCCGGTTTTCTTCATTTCCAAAAATTTCCCTTACATACTGATTGGGGCATACTTTTTCAAAATGTCAACTCGAGGGTCCACTGTTGCATTTCCACTTCTATTTCCTCCAAAATGTCTACTTTTAGTGTGGGTATAATATTCATTGCTAGATCTGCTGCTTTGCTTAATAACTTTCTTGCTTCTGATAGCCTGCACTTTTCCTTCTTGACTTTGTACTTCCTTCAACTGAGCTCTTGCTAGCTCATTAGCTCGACACTTATCATTTGCTTTATCTACAACATAGACTGCACCATGTAATATAAATAACACACAACAGTTTCTTTAACAAAATATATTGACTTAATAATTAAAACAATGAA
Organism: Galeruca laticollis; assembly: GCA_963921935.1. Taxonomy (NCBI): domain Eukaryota; kingdom Metazoa; phylum Arthropoda; class Insecta; order Coleoptera; family Chrysomelidae; genus Galeruca; species Galeruca laticollis. The sequence continues at coordinate 223,720,499 of OY998177.1, read as the reverse complement.
ATGAATTTTATAGTCAACCATTCTAAAGGGACCGTTTAGGTTTTCTTCTTTTAATTACAGGTTAGTACTAGGTAATATCGCTATCGAATCTCGCCTTGTAAGTTTAAGCCACTTGTGTCGTATTATTTTCTTTTGTAGAATGAATACAAATTTTATTTATATGTTATCACACTGAAGGGCCGCATACTACCTGTAGATTTTGGAATTTATTTGATACTATTGTAGTATATTTGATAACCTGGTTATTTACAGTTTAGCGGGTTCTTGTGAACACATACTTAGTTTTAATATTTGTCGCGAATGTTTCTTTACTTGACATAATAATTTTCTACGTTGTCATTAATCATCTTGAATTATGTCGAATAAAGTTCGTGTATTGAGAGTATAATTATTTCTGTTCAGATCAGTTTATTCGACAAAATTTTCAACTATAGATCGATTTGTTCGACTGGAGGAACTAGAAGTAGATCCTTCGTCTCCAACTGCTGCCAAGGAATGGATTTATTGGCTGAGAACGTTTGAAAACTTTATTGGAACGGTAAATGAGATCACTCCAGAGATAAAATTGTATTTACTTGTTAACCATGTTTCATCGTCAGTATAGTCCTACATAAGCGAATCTACAGATTATGATACAGCAATCAGTACTCTTGAAGTTATATTTGTCAAGAAGGTGAGCGAAATTTATTCCAGGCACAAACTTGCAACGCGTTCTCAAATACCAAATGAATCAGTTGATCAATATCTGTGTGCATTAAACTCATTGGATGAAGAATGCGACTTCAAACTGCATCCGAGAATAGGGATGCGTATATACGAGACTCTTTTATAAGAGGGCTAAGCGATCCAAAAATTCGACAAAGACTTTTGGAGAATACAACTCTTACTCTTGATCAAGCGTATTCTCAGGTAAGAGCGTTAGAAATGGCAGTTCTTCAGTCGAATTCATTCACTCCTGGCACGTCACCTATAAACTTAAATGTGATATCCGGAAATGGTCTTCCTGAAAATGCTATCTAACCTCAACCTCAAGTTGATTCGGTGGCTTCAACTAGTGAGTGATATTTTTGCGGAAGGTCTCAACATCCTCGTAATATTTGTCCCGCACATGAAGCACTTTGCAGAAATTGTAACAAAAGGGGACTTCCCAAATGTCTGTCGCTCATCTGAAAAAAGAGTAACTGCTAGCAGTTCACCTGTTGAAGAAGAAGCATTGAAAAATACTTGGAAGAATTATTACTTAGCCGCTACAGGGCCTACGTACTTAGATAAGACTTTAATTGATTTAACTATCAATTCTCAACCTGCAACAGCCTTGGTCGACAGTGGCTCTTCTCTTAGTTTTTTAAATGAATCGTTTGCCAAAACTTTGAGAATAGATTCAATCCCTGAATATGGAAACATTTTGATGGCATATAGTTCTTTGACATGCCAAATCCGCAATAGCTGTAAAGTTGACCTAAAGATGTTTGGGAATATCTACGGGAATATTAAAATGTCAATATTACCAAAAGCGTGTGCCGAAGTCATCATTGGACATGATATTTTGAATCAACATGAAGCTCTACATGTAAGTTTTGGAGGATCTAGAACGACTTTTACTATTTGTAACCTAGCGGCTGCTGAAGTACCCGTTTCATCACTGTTTATGCACTTATCGCCTGATATGAAACCTATAGCGATAAAATTCCGTAGATTTTCAAATCAAGATCGTGACTTTATCGAAAAGGAAATCCAACGAAGGAATATGAAGGTATTATAGAGCGGAGCAACTCACCTTGGCGGGCGCAAGTAGTTGTCGTATCCTTCTCTCTAAAAAAGAAGAGAATGTGCATTGACTATTCACAAACAATAAATAAATTCACTCTATTAGATGCATATCCTCAACTAATGATCGAGGATTTAGTGAATAAAGTAGCTCAATATACGGTGTTTAGTACTATCGACTTCGGCATATTATCAAATTCCCATACAGAACAGTGTCAAAATGTATACCGCGTTTGAAGAGAATGGCAAACTTTATCATTTCCGGCGAATCCCATTTGGTGTTACGAATGGCGTTTCTGAATTTCAAAGAGCTATCGACAGGATAATTGAAACTGAAAAGTTACATGGCACTTATTCCTATCTTGATGACTTAACCATTTGTGGAATCGATCAAGCAGATCACGATCGAAATTTAGAACATTTTCTTCAGGTTGCAAAGCAATATAAACTAACCTTAAATACTAAAAAAAACAATCTCTCAATAACGCGCATCAAACTACTGTGATATGTTATTGGCAACAACACTATTCGACCTGATCCGTCTCGACTAGAAGCTCTTTTACATTATTCTCTCCCTACTAATCTTAATGGCATGAAACGAGTACACTTGGGATGTTAGCGCAATATTCGAAATGGGTGCCCCGATTTTCAGGACGGATTGCACCGTTAGCTCACTGCATGACGTTTCCATTAAACGACAAAGCTAAATAGGCATTTGAAGATCTTAAACATCGATTGCAGATTCGGCTGTCAAATGCATCGACGAATCATTGGAATTTGTAGTAGAAACTGATGCATCCGAAAACGCAATAGCTGGGACTCTTTCGCAACAAGGACGCCCAGTGGCATTTTTCTCCCGAACTTTGTCTCTGTCGGAAAGAAATCACTCTGTTATCGAGTAGGAACCTTACGCAATAATTGAATCACTAAGGAAATGGAAACAAAGTAGCAAAATCAAAAACGAGAAAGTTCTGCGATGTAGATTTACACACCACTCTCAGTCATCCTGGAGTTACTCGTTTATTACCATTACGTTAGAAGTGAAAAGTTGGCATTTCCAGTAGATGAAATAAGAAGAATAACAAATATGTGTCCGATATGCTGCGAATTCAAACCACGATTCGTCAAGCTATCAGGAAAATTGATAAAAGCGACAGCACCGTTTGAGAGGCTTAATATCGATTTTAAGGAACCTCTACCTTCGATATCACAGAATCTATTTATATTAGTGATCATTGACGAATATTCACGATTTCATTTTGCCTTCCGATGTTCCGATGTGTCAGCAGCGACGGTAATATAGAATTTACATAATCTTTTTACTGTATTCGGAACACCATCCTACATCCATTCTGATAGAGGCTCCTCTTTTATATCTGATGAAGTTACAAGATACTTAGATAAGTTTAACGTGGCGACCAGTCGCACTGCACCTTATAACCCTCCAGGAAATGAAAGATATAATGGTACAATCTGGAAGACTATTATGTTGGCACTCAAGTCCCGTATGCTAAAGACCTCTCAATGGGAAATTGTTCATCAAGAAGCCCTTCATTGTGTCCGGTCACTTCTTTGTATTGCCACTAACGAAACTCCACATGAACGCATGTTTCAACATCCCCGGAGGTCACCGAATGACGAATCGATCCCATCGTGGTTGTTGACTCCCGGAAAAGTACTTATGCGTCGTCAAGTAAGGTCATCTAAATACGAACCACTCGTCTACGAAGTAGATCTACTAGAAGCAGACTCTAATCATGCTCTTGTCCGTCTTCAGAATGGCCGAGAACTGACAGTATCTCTGAAACACTTAGCTTATTGTGGCGAAGGAAAAGACGTGCCAACAGTTACGAATAGCGATCAAACTGAAGCAGATTCTCAAACACAAGGTGGCACCAATTACCCAGAATCTACTACCAATGATATTGAATGCGGAAAATATGAAAACATATATTAATTAAAATTTTATCTTACTAACTGCACAGGAAGAATTGAAAATGAGCTCACCTGTTGATTCTCCACTGCTTCCTTGGGGCCCCATATGCTCCCATGTGCAACGTTCACTAAGATGAAAGGCGATTTCGATTTCTTTAGAAAAACAGAGGTGAAAACAATGAATTCACACTTCTCGTATTTTTCGATGCGAACACGACGATTATACCGGCAAGTCACCTTTTTCTTTAATTGTTTCCGCATTTTACGAGAGATTACAGGTTTTCGCTCTGTCCTTTTCCACCTGTGCATTTCTACGCATTTAATAGTGAGGAATAATTCATTAAAATGGCCATAGGCTCGCTAAATTTAGATTTATTTCTAAATTTTAATTACAAAAAAGAAATAAAAAATATGTTCCTATTCGGAAAAAAGGTTGAATCTTAACAGATACAATACAGTCTCTGAGTACCTCCGACTCTTCTGAAATACCGCAACAACCTACAAATTTTAAAACGACTAGCACTGAAGCCTCAGTAATTGAGCTGAGAAAATCTAATAGAGAACGACGTATTCCAAGTCATTTACAAGATTTCGTCATTAATAATGAGGGAGGGAAAATGTATATTTCATAAGCTGGTTATTTACAGTTTAGCGTTTTTAACGGTTCTTGTGAACACATACTTAGTTTTAATATTTGTCGCGAATGTTTCTTTACTTGACATAATAATTTTCTACGTTGTCGTTAATAATATTGAATGATGTCGATTAAAGTTCGTGTATTGCGAGTTTAATCAGATTAACTACAAAATAACTAATTTATTCAATGAACTTCTAAACAACGTCTCATGTTTACGTTTTGTTTACCCAAAGGTGACGTTACTAGCGTCATGATGATACGGAGAAGAGTTTTGACGTCACTAGCGACACCATGACATTGACAAGCTTTTTGTTGCGAATTTTAAAGCTAAAAACTTAAATGTCATTTTTTTCGTACTTCATCTCTATTATATGCAGACATTTGTTATTCAAAGTAATAATAATCGTCTTCCAACATTATAGAACAATTTTTCATAATTTGTTGCCTATTGGTCAGAAATAAGAAGCAATTTATCAGAGGGAATTATTTAACGTTTATAACACTTAGATGACCCATAATTTCCCATATACCTCGTGTATAAATAATACCAAGATATTTTAATATTCACTCTTCTAAACCAAAAATGAATTTCCTATACAATTTCACAATGAGATATCTCCTTTTTGCAAAGAATGAAAGCTATAAAATTCCATCCTGTTAATTTTCTCTCCGATTACCGATTTAGATAAATAACTATGAAATGACTTTGAATAGTAATTGCATATCTCGCCGAGTAGAATGCTTTTACCGTACCGTACACCCACATTATGTATTTAGTGAACACAACAAATAAGATGTGATATCCTGATCGGATCGAGAATCTTCCAACTTGTGCTGGGTTCAATAAGTATTATCCTTCAGATTCTATTTCACGATTTACAGGGTCGCTATACCAAGCTCTAAGCTCTCTATAATATACGAGATTCTCTGTTACCAGGTGATTTTCTGTAAATAGTAGCAATTGTCCTGAAAATTACCAATGGAGTCAATAATGTAGTCGAACGCTTTCATCAAACAATCGCAAATACTGTTTTTATAATTCGCGTATAAAAGAGACTACATTATAACCACAGAATACACCAGCTTGATAAGAAACGAAATCCGGCGTGAATCCTTTGATGTTTTGGGGGCAAAATTTCGTGACCCTAAAACTGACGTTGACAGATAACTGAGTATCTTTACTTAACTTTACACTAAGAAAAGTATTCAAAAAATGTAAATTAAACCTTGCCTACACGCAAAAAAGTGAAACCAAAGAATCTCAAATAATAATTGTTTATTTTTATGGATTGTTCCGACAAGTTTTTAATTGTCAAAGAAAGACTTAAGCATTGAACCGTGTAATATTTTGAATGTTGGTTGATAATTGATGAAAACTCATTAAAGATGAAGAAATACCAAAGTATAATTTTAAATAATGTTAAACTTAATTTAAGAATTGTTAAAGTTAATTTAACAGCTAAGCAAACAATGTGAAAAATATACTTTAGCATTTCTTCATACATAAAGTTTTAGCTTCTGTTGTTGGAGTTGCATCCATTATTAAAAATAACGAGCTATTGTTTAACCAAATGATTTTTATTTTCTATATTGTTATCGAAATTATATGTGTAAGTATGTATTTAAGTAGCACGGTATGTAGGATACCAGTTTACAATAGAAATAATTTCAGTAGATGATTATATAAAATTACAATAAATATGGTACTTGAATACAAAATTTTTATAATTGATATATTTAAGACTTACACTTCACCAGATTTTGAATTAAATATTTTACATGAGAAAATCTACTGATGTATGTGACAAAGAAGTTATAAAAAAGTGACGACAGTAAACTTTTTTGCATAGTTATCGGAGTTATGTTGAGTTTTTCAATTATTATCTTATTTTGTGCTTTTTTCTGGTTGAACATATTATGCTGTTTTTCTGGTAATCCCTCCAATTAATATTACGATAGAACTTAGACACACATAATATAGTACTTCTTGTGGCACTAGCTTATTTTTTGTGATCGCTTGTAAAGGAGAATTTGTTTGCTTATGTCATGGATGATCCTCCAAAACTGGAGAAGGGATGAGTTTTGCTACTATCCCCAAGGACGATGTTAGGTATGTGTATGTTATAATGATATTTAGTCAAACCAAAGTATTATATTATGCTTGTCAAACCCATAATCAAAGTTTACTTTTTAGAGCCTAAATATATAAAAAAAATTCCGCTTTTCAGTAACATTTTATGTTTAGTATGTCTACAATAAGTGAAAATATATATATACAGTCATTTTTCATGTCAAACAAAAGTAAAACATATATATGTATTGTTCTTAGGGTTCTGGATCATGTACATGTACATTTCCAAAATATATTATATTTAATATACTTTTATAGATTCACAGAAAACTTCTGCTGTAGGCACCCAGATCGATTATCTGAAACAAAAAAGGAAAATAAAGGAAGACTATATGCAAAGGTTTTATTATAGATAACGTGTTGTTTTATTCATCCATCACATTTTCCAGTTTCTATTTTCTGAAGACCAGTAGGAACATTTTCTTACACTGATAGCAAGTGAACTTGGAATGAATAACCGAACATTTTCCCATTTTAACAAAACCATAAAAAAAGACTATTGTATAAGAAAAACAAAACAGTTAGGCTAAATGCAATCTAATTATAAGAAAGCCATCTATTTTGATGCATATTATATTACAGAAGTGAATCTAACTGATGATTATGTTTACCAAGAGAAGCATCACCAATATGTCTTGTGGCGGCTTGAGACGAATGTACCAGTTGCTCAAACGGCATGGTATCTGTAATTATAAAAATAATTGTAATAAACAGCAATTCCAAATAATCTGTTCAAAAACTGTCAAGCATTCTTAGATTTGTCACTGTACACTCTAAAGAATACATAACATTTACATTGCAATTCTATACAGCTGTTTAAATACAAAGCATATGGCGATTCACAGATAGGCTAAACGCAACCTAATTATAAGAAAGCCATCTATTTTGATGCATATTATCTACAAGAGTTGAATCTAAATGATGATTATATTTACGAAGAGATGGAGAAGCATCACCAATATGTCTTGTGGCGGCTTGAGACGAATGTACCACTTGCTCAAACGGCATGGTACCTGTAATTATAAAAATAATTGTAATAAACAGCAATTCCAAATAATCTGTTCAAAAAATGCCAAGCATTCTTAGATTTGTCACTCTACACTCTAAAGAATACATAACATTCACATTGCAATTCTATACAGCTGTTTAAATACAAAGCAAATGGCGATTCACAGATAGGCTAAATGCCCTTTTGGAAATAAATGTATCCTCAAAGTGGAGTTGACATAACTTATAATTGTTATGTAAAGAATCTAGGGTTTTTTCAAACAAATCTCTGCGGTTACATGCATCCAACCATAACTGTGCTCTAAAATGTAAATAAAGCTAAGTAAGTATATTTATATTTATCATATGTGTATAAAAGAAATAAACTACTACCAATTTATATTGAATATTGTGTATTATCATTCAACATATTCAAGCTGAACTCATCAGCAGTGACGCTTATTGTAGTGTATTCATTGATTGTATTATTATTATTATTTATGTTATCAAAGACACAGAGACAGAGTAATGTTAACACTCAAAACTTAGATTCACGCAACTTACAATGTATAGGTGCGATGGAAGAATAACATATTTAAACAAAAGAAGTATATATCTATAATTTATTGCATATAGAAACAATTCCTCTTGCCTTACAGGATCTTTAGGAAATCTAAACATAGTTGTTCCGTCTCCATCCCTTGAATGACACCCACGAACTGCAGAAGTTCTGGGCGCCATAACTAATATAATAGTTTTTTAAATAATTGAAAACACAAACAAAATATATATATATATATATATATATATATATATATATATATATATATATATATAAATATATTATATTGTAAATAAGGAAAAACCGTACAGCAAAGAATATTCTTTGGTAAACATGTAAACAATAAATTCACATGACATTGACAGATAACTGACTCTGACTCAGACATGCGCACTTAGAAAATGAATTCTAAAATAGCACAAGCTTCGTTTCTTATTGGGCGGTGTATTCTGTGTTATAACATTGTTTTAATAATACGCGTATAAAAGAGACTTCATTATAACATTGATTACAGTGTCACAATGAAGCTCTTTGAACACTGTTATAGTAATTTTTAGTGTACAGTTGGTTATTATTTCTAGTTATATTTTTATTTGACATTTGACTTTAACCTTGACACACATTATAAATAAAATGGTCTAGCGCTGTTCTAGCTAGCAAATTATTATATTAAAGGTAAATTAGAATGATTTATATATTAAAAATATTAATGAATAACGTACTCTAACGTTTATTTATCAATGATTTGTCAATTGTTTATTTTTATATTGTATAAGATCAATATATAGGTATACATAACGTTCGATTTTTGGGATAAATTACCAGATATCTATGTGAAGATGTATTACAGAAATAATTCTGTTCATATTATATAAATTGATCGCAAGAGCAAATACGAAGAAGCTCTTTTTTAAACAAATAATCATCATCTGTTTGCTTAAATGGAAGTTTATTCACAATTATTCGGTTATAATATGTCTAAAGTCAGAAGTGCTGAATAAATCCATCTGTGATCTGACCAATCAGGAATCTACAGAATCGCCAACTTAAATTCAAACCACTCCTCCTAGTTTAAAAACCGGGATTATATGTAATTCTATTTTATTTAAAAAAGTAAGTAAATGCGAATTAAAAAAAAATATTGTATAAAACATATGCCACAATGACTTTCTGTAGTACTCGTGTTTTGCGCAACTCACCGCTTCGCGGTTCGTTGCGGAAACTTCAATCGTACTGCAAAACGAGTCATTGTGACACTTGTTTCACAAATAACTATTACAGCGTCACAATGAAGTCTCTTTGATCACTTTTTTAGTAATATACAGTTGGTTACTGTATGTAGTATATATTTTTATTCGACATTTGACTTTAACCTTGAAACAAAACATAAATAAAATGGTCTAGCGTTGTTCCAGCTAGCAAATTATTACATTAAATGTAGGTACAGACAAAAGTAAAAGAAACCATATTAGAGGTGCAATAATATATAAATCAATGAGAGTAGAATACATTTATTCACTTAACAGTCATATACATAGATAAAAGACAAGCTCAAAAGTTCACTAATTTAAGTATGACTAATTCTAGCTATTCACTTATGCAGCATATTGCAAAAACCATATTCTGCGGACCTCATCATATTTAATACAATTATTCATTCGTTCCTCATACTCCATCCAAGTTATTAATATATATAATTAACTTGAACGTTATGTCAAAATGGATAATATCTCAATTGTTATGTTATTTACTACTATGAAAAAAAATAGCTAAATTTATTGTATCACCTTCAAAGTAGGCGACTTCTGAAATAATATACTTATAATACATTCATGAAAATATTTAAATGCACAATCGGGAATCGACTCCAATTCTTGCAGCAAATTCCTTTTTTTGTCTTCTATTGACTCATCATCATCACACAGCTATATGTTCGTCCATTGCTGGACATAAGCCTCCCGTAAAGAATTCCATCCCCCCCTATCCTGTGCTGCATTTAACCAGTTGGTTTGGATGCGCTTCAGATCATCTGACCAACGAGTGGGAGGTCTGCCTCTGCTGCGGATAGCGTGGTCTTGCGGTCTCCATTTAGTTATTTTTATAGTCCATTTGCCGTCGTTTATTCTGGCTAGGTGACCCGCCCAGTTCCATTTTAGAGTCGATATTCTTGTTATGATATCTGTTACTCCACTTCTCCTTCTCACCTCTGTGTGTGGAACTCTATCTCTTAGGGATAAGCCTAACATTATTGTTCGCGGTGTTCTTTGTTAGAGTCAGTGTTTCGGCTCCGTAGGTTAGTACTGGTAAAATACATTGGTCGAAGACTTTCTTCTTAAGATACATGGGAATATCAGATCTTAAGATGTAGCTCAATCTTCCAGAGGCTGCCCATGTGAGACCTATTCTTCTGCCAATTTCGCAGGTTTGATTATCCCTTCCCAATCGAATCTCGTGGCCCAAGTATTTGTAGGAGTATACTTGCTCAATGTTTAAGTTGTTCACTGTTAAGTTTTCACTGGCAACTAGATTTGTCATGAACTTTCTTTTGCCTACATTGATTTTCAGCCCAACTTCTCTGGATACTAGGTTCAGCACGCTCACCATTTCTTGCGCTTCTTTCAGATCATTTGTAATTAATATCAGATCATCGGCGAAGCGAAGGTAACTAAGTTTTTCACCATTAATGTTGATGCCGAGGTTCTCGATGTTTGTACGTTTGAACATGTACTCTAAAAGGTTGGCAAATAATTTGGGGGAGATGGCATCCCCCCTGCCGCACACCTCTCTCTATTTGGAAGCTAGGAGTTTCTGTATAATTGCTTAATGATATCGATGTAGCGATGGTCGACTCTGCAATCAGCAGGGGAACTCAACATATTATGGTAGTCTATTCTGTCAAAAGCTTTTTCATAGTCTACAAAAATTAGAACTAACGGTTTACTACACTCTATGCATTTTTCAATGAGGATTTTAATTGTATGAAGATGATCATTTGTGCCATAGCCGTTACGAAATCCTGCCTGCTCAATAGGTTGGTAAAGATCGAGTTTAGCTGTCAGCCTTTTGGTGATTATTCTCATAAACAGCTTATATATCTGCGATAGCAGGTTAATTGGCCTGTAGTTTTCTATTTGGGCTATATATCCTTCCTTGTGTAAGAGTATTATGATGGACTTATTCATTGATCAGGTGTTATGGAGTTTCTTAAACAAGCGTTGTATAGCTTACACAGTGTTTTTAGAAGTGCTGATCCTCCTAGTTTTATATTTTCGGTGCAAATTTCGTCATCTCCTGGCGATTTATTGTCATGTCTTTTAAGCAGTTGTTTATTTCGTCTTGAGTGATTTCTTCTGATCCCTGGTTTTGTATTACGGGAATGCCTACTCCAATTTCTGTTGATGTGGTTTTCTTATAGAGTTCCGTATAGAAGCTTCTTACGATTAGCAGGACCTCTCTCTTTTGGGGTGGTTTGCCATTCTTGGTATCAATTATCTTACTCAATTGTTTCTTACCCTCAGACAATTTTTTCCTGAGCACTTTCATTCCCTTGTTTTCCTCTATCACCCTAGATATTTCCTCTGTTTTGTGTAGCCTTACATCTCTTCGGATAGCCTTTGATATTTCTTTGTTGATTTCTCTTAGCTGAGTGGCATTGTTTTGATGTTTGTCTGTTAGATTTCTTCTTTTTTCCATCAACTTCTTAGTACTATTACTCAATTCTCCTCCTTTCCAACTCCAAGCGATTGCTTGCACCTGTTTTGCGCTTCTTTAATTGCTGTTATTATTTGTTTGTTTGTCTCCTCAATGTCTATATCCTCTTCATTTGTCAGCATTGATGATAGACGAGAATTAAGGAGTTGTGCGTATCGGTCTGCGCTTTGTGTTGTTAATGATTTTCTAGAAGCTATTTTTCTTATTAGTTTTGACCTCTCCTTACTTGTATTCATGACTATTTTTACTCTGACGACTCTGTGGTCACTTCCGATAGAAAATTTGTTAAGAACAGATACGTCTTGCACTATGTTTTTCATGTTTGAAATTATCAGATCCGTCTGGGCTAGCCCAAGTCCATTTTCTCTGTGGGCCTTTTTGTAAAAGCTTTTCATTGCATGAAAGTTGTTTTGTTGTAAGAAGTCAAGCAGTACTTGTCCTCTATCATTTCTTGTCCCAAACCCATGACTTCCCAGTGATGTTCTACTGTCGTCTTGTCTGTGGCCTAATTTGGCGTTAGAATCTCCCATAATCAAAGTATAATGGGAAGGTGTCTATCGCAAAGCTGTGTTGATGTCGTCGTAGAAGCTTTCAATATCTTCGTCCTTTTGCGTCGAGGTGAGGGCATAGGTTTGTATAATTTTTGTATACCTACTGTTTAATCTAAGTGTAAGGTATGCTACTCTGGAACTTACGCTTTGGATCTGTAAGATCCTAATACACAAATCACACATGTGATTTGTGTATTAGGTAGCCCACTCCACCTTGGTTTATATTGTCTGTACCCTCATAATATAGTAGGTGACCTGATTGAAGTATCAGTTCTTTCTCTGCTTTTCGTTTATACTCACTGATTCCTAGTATGTCCCACCTTAAGAACTTGAGCTCTTCATTCCATTCCTGAAGTTTATATGTTGTCGATAGGGTTCTAACATTGTAAGTGATCATTTGCAGCGTTCATTTCCCGTGGTAGCCCGATGCACTCCGGGGATTCTTAGCACCCTCCACCCGTGCTCTTGTCCTATCGCTTCCTTGATTGGGGAGACACGGGTCGCCGGAGACTGAGGGCCTTGTATCTTCTGTAATCATATCGTATCATAAATGAGGTTTTTGGCTGTTCACCCTAACACGCTGGCCATTGCGGGTTGTTAAGAGGTTCATGGAGAGTTGCATTTCCTCAGCTCTCGTTCTAACGGTTATTCCGCCATTACTCGGACGCCAGAGCCTCGTCGGTTGTCTAGCAGGGTGCACTGGGTGCCAAGAGCTTGGCACCAGCTCGAGCAGGTGAGGTTGGCAGCTGAGGTTGACTTTCGATCTTCTTAGTCATCACCCCCTTATACCCCTTCTATTGACTGATTAAGATTAATAGCGGGGTTACTATGCACTGCAACCTTAAGGTTCAGTGTGCCCTTTCTATTGACTGAAGATTAGTTGTAATTTGAATTTGGAAAGGAAAAATAGTAGGCGGGAGTCACATTAAGTGAATAAGGGGGTAGTTACATAATGTTTTTTGTGTTTTGTAAAGAAATTCGTTCACAGCGATAGATTTAAGAGGGGTTGTGCTCTGGAGATGCTCAAACAAACATTACACATTGTAAGATGTACGCGTCCGAGCAAATATAAAATAAACATAAAATAAATACCAACCGTGTTGTTGACGATACAATTGTTCCATTCGAGAAATTAGCTTGACAAAATTTGTTGACGATAGCTTTGCAGTGCTAAAGCCAGGAGAGAGAAAGAACGAATATTAAAATTAACTACTTCACCGAATGACTGATGATTTAGCCACACAATTTATACTCCAGAACATTTTTCCAAGTATGTTCTTATATGGTTTCACTTATCCATTGACAAACTAAATAGATTTTATAAAAATTGCCATTATTTCATGAGACTGTTATTAACCGACATCAAATGACGCATTTCTTGAAAATGTCTTCGTAAAGAAAAATAGTTTATCATCGAGGATTAATGGATTTGTTATTAAACAAACAAACAAAAATTAATCATCGAATCAATGAATTTAACGACGCGACCATCGGGCACTATTTATTAATAAACTTCTCAGGGTTTTAGTAATGTTTGTTTCGTCTTAAGTGCACAAGCAATCGCAAAGAAAATATTTTGCTTAGGTTTTTGATTTATTGATGCCAGGAGATAGAATAGAATGATTAATCGTGAAATAAACTTCACTAATGTTTTGTTACCTACAGTGGTATATTTGATAGTAGCAAATTATTTATTTGGAACTTTAGAATAATAGTAGGTTTACTCACAGATATTATCCATATTTTTTTATAAAATATTCAAACTAAATACATATTTTATGATACAATCTTAAGAAAATATGCTAGTAAAACAATTGGAATGGTGGAATAGAAATAATTGAAAAAAACATCTTGAGGTCGACTAAATGCAACAAAAATTATTCTTTTTGCAAATAGTAACATGTTTCTAATCAACATACTGAAAATATACATCCAAACTGATTTTCAAAATGTGTTTTTTACTACCAGTTTGTGATGTAGTTATGCCCAATTCTTTGTGTAAACCTCGATTCCCACCTCCTAAATCACTCACAACTGCAACAACAGGGAATCCACTATTTTCTACATATATTCTTAATATAGCTACTTGAATAAAATTATAGGGTTTCAATGTTCGGTCCTGTGCTTTATCATACAAATAAACACTCCTGGTTTTAATTTCATCAAATGATAAAACACAAACTTTTTGTAGTTCTGTTAAATCAGTTTGTTTAACAATCATAAACACCTTAAAAAATTGCACATCAATTAACATAATTAAATGACTAATTTTTACAGAAACAATTAGGCGTTCTGATTTTATTGAATTACCTGTTTCAAAATGCCAGGTTCCACCTTTATTTTTTTGGACCATCTCCTAAGAGTTGACACGCAAGGTAATGGATAGCCTTTTTTCAACAAAAGCCTATATGCTCGAGCCCCTGCAGAGTGAATGACAATTGCCTAGAAAGAAGTATCGTTTATTAGAATTTTTTCATTATAAATAAATAAAGTATTTAAATATATTTTCCTAAACAAACCTTAGAAATATCTTCAACACTCCAAGTTACTCGTTTCTTTGGATCTTTTAACTTATTTACTTGGGATAGTGAGAAAAAAGATCTAAATATATTAAATTCATTTTTCAGTCCTGTATTTTCATTTTTCAGTTTACTGATAATGCCATCACTTTCATCAATATCAGTGGTTGTACTAAAATTACAATAAATTAGTATAAGCAGAGAATAGCCAAGAGCAAGATGGAAAATAGAATATTTTAAACAAGTAAAATTACACTTTAACAATGTCGATCTGATTAGGTACTTATTGCCAAGTATATCGTATTAAGGTATTATCTAGTACAATATTTTCACAATTTTAGCTCAACTAATAAACACATACCCAATATTTTTTTAAGCTGGATGCTGTTATCTACTTCATTAATATTTTTAAATGAAACTCAAGGTCTCTAGTTAATTCCACAATATAATACAAGTTATTGAAAATTCTAAAAAATTGACAATTGTTTCGATATATCAATATCATCGTCAGAATGACAGAAGTTACATTTCATTTTAAGCCTACCTGATGTTTAGTAGTTATATTTGGCTAGACCAAGAAGTAACCTAACTTGTGATTGGCTTAATATATGTTTATAGAAAAAAGAAGAAGATGTGATATTACAAATATTGAAGCTTAGATATTATTAGCCCTATGGTGATATCCTGGATATCATTTTTCCAATTAAGATCAGTATAACTGTGCAATGATATAGAAAACCAGGAAAACTATATCTGCTGATCTTTACAATTAACACTTAAGAAGACAGTTTATTAGTGGAGAATTCCCTAGATTTAACTGTTCATGGACAACTTCATATTGTGGGTTTCTTAAATGTCTTCTAATTTCCAGTTCTTCAAGGAAATCCAGTTCTTGCTTCTTTTCACAAATATGCAGTACTTCTAGTTTTGTGTTAGGTGTCAATGAATGATTGGTGTCAAGTAGATGTTTTGCGTAGTGAGATTTATCTGGTTGTTTTAATCTGTATGCTCGTAAGTGCTCACTGTATCGTATTTCAAAATTCCTAAGGGTCTGACCCAAATAGACAGCATTACATTCTGGACATTTGAGTTTATATATACCTGACTTCTTTAATAGTGGTATTTTTGTTTTTACATTTAACAATTTTGTACTAACGTTACTTTCTGTTTAAAAGAAATTGTTGTATTCGTTGCTGAAGATATTATCTTTGAAATATTATTAGAAATATTTCCTGCATATGTGATGGTTTTATAAGTTTTAATTTCATCAGCTTGTTTAGGATATATTAGTTGTAATGCCACTTTTTCCTCTTTTTTACTAATTAGCTTATTTATCATATCTAATGGATAACCGTTAGATGTTGCTATTTATCTAGTTGTATTAATCTCTCTATCAAAATTACATTTGTTCATAGGAACTGAAAAAGCTCTATGTATCATTGAATTATATGCTGCTAGTCTGTGTGACACAGGGTGGTTAGAATTGAATGGAATTGTTACATCAGTTTGTGTTGGTTTTCGGTAAATTGAATAATCAAGTACATTATTAACTCTTTGAATTTTTAAATCAAGAAAATTGATTGAGCTATTTTCTTCAATTTCTAATGTAAATTTAATTTTCGGGTGTAAATTATTGATGTGGTTGAAAAATACATCTAATTGTCGTTCACTGCCCATAAAGCAAGCTAATATGTCATCTACATATCTATACCAAAATAAAATATTTTTCGAAATATTACTTTCAAAGATCTTTCTTTCTAAATTGTCTATAAAAATGTTTGCTAAAATAGGTGATATAGGGCTTCTCATTGGTAAACCTTCATTTTGAATATATATCTTATTGTCAAAAGTGAAATAATTCTGATTAATGCATACATCAAATAAATTAAGTATATCTGATATTATTCCTGGATTAATATTTTTATCTTCTAGTAATTTTCTTACAAGTATTAGACATTCTTTAGGAGGAATTTTAGTAAACATGTTAGTTACATCGAATGATATGAGTTTATAGTTATCTTGTAAGTGGATTGCTTTAAACTTTTTGGTTAGTTCTATTGAATTTCTAATTGAGTACTGAGATTCATATCCGTAAGTATTGAGTATATTGTTCAGCTTATTCGCCAATATATTATTAAGAGCATTAACATAAGAGACTACAGGTCTAATTGGTTTCGTTATTTTATGTAATTTAACTGTTCCATATAATTGTGGACAATGAGGATTCTTATGTATGATAGACCTCTTTTCGTAATCATTTAAAGATAATTTGAATTATTAACAATATCCCTTACATTATTAGAAAACTTCTTTGTTGGGTCTGCTTTAAGAACTTTCACATCGCTGGATTCTATAAAGTTATATACTTTGGAATTGTAATTTTCAGTCGTCAAAATGACAGTAGCGTTCCCCTTATCAGATTTTGTAACTGTTAGGATATTATTCTCAATCTTCTTCTTTATTGCGTTTAAAACTGAAACGTCATTTTTTGTTTGACGTTTAACTTTTGAAGGTTCAATATTTTTGATTAAATTGGCAATTTTTAATTTCTCAGAAAATTATTTGAATTAGATTTTAAAGCTATTTCTGACTCTGTAGCTATAATTTGTTTAATATTATTCGTAAATTTAGGTGGTATGCTGTACTTTAAACGTTTATTTAAAAATTCCAGGATATCACCGTAGGGCTAATAATATCTAAGCTTCAATATTTGTAATATCACATCTTCTTCTTTTTTCTATTAACATATATTAAGCCAATCACAAGTTAGGTTACTTCTTGGTCTAGCCAAATATACCTACTAAACATCAGGTAGGCATAAAATGAAATGTAACTTCTGTCATTCTGACGATGATATGGATTTATCGAAACAATTGTCAATTTTTTAGAATTTTCAATAACTTGTATTATATTGTGGAATTAACTAGAGACCTTGAGTTTCATTTAAAAACACTAATATGAGCATATTCCACGAAGTAAGGGTCGAGACAGTCAATTTCATTACTTCATTAATAATTATGTTAGGGTTCCCGACATCATTGTTTCTCGCATTTCCGCTATCTTGCTCGTTACTACATTCACTTAAACAAATAAAATATTTATTATCACTCTAAAGCTATCCTCAACCACCAAACACCAATTTCTTTGGATTAGTCTGACATCACACTTCATAAATATTAATATCTTACCTTGCCTCCAGAATACTGTTCACAAATTTCGTCCGTTTTCTTTTATTAAAACGATCTTCTCTATTTTTAATCAAACTTTTGTCACACTTTTTGTTAGGCAAATTTAAAGTTGGTAAAGTTTAAGAAGCCGACGATTTCTAGCTGAATATCCCAAAAGCTCAAATTTTAAGTTTCTTTCAAAAGAATCTGTATCAAAATGTTTTGAACAGATCCGCGCGTTTTTAACGTTAATTTTGTCTTCCCGTTTGCAAACATTAATTCATTCCTTGCTAAGATTTTCGTCGTTGGGAAATCGAAAAAACATTATATCCCTGGTAAAGTTTTTAGACTGATAATATGTGTGGCACCCAGCCGCACAACGCATTTTAAAAGTAAAATTAATTGAAAAATCGACTGACAAAGTCACAACACAATACAAAATAATGAGGTTTTAATTTATGCGCTTACGAAATAACTAACCACATGACGTATAACGCTCCGCCCTAACATGCGCAACAAGATATGAATCCTGTTTTCTTTGTATCATGTGTTAGGCATGTGCAAGAATTTCTACATTCGTAAGCCGGTATGTAAGACATTTTGACTGGCGCACATCACATTAACAAGAGCGGTTACATTTGAATCGACTCTGCGTACAATTACCCACCGCGTATAATTCCCCCGCACTCCCCTAATACGTGGGGAACTTTATCACTTTCAACGCCTTGTTCTATAAGGAAAAATTGAAGGGGAATAAGAGGTATTGGAAGGAAGAAACTATCCTGGCTTAGAAATATTCGCCAGTAGATAGGGATGAAGGAACTAGGAGGAAAACAAAATGCAGCTATGAATAGAGAGATTTGATAAGAGGACGATGGTCGCCAACGCAGGAATCTGTATGGCACTATAAGAAGAAGAACCCTTTTGTTTCGTGAAAAAAATAGATTTAAGATTCTAGTGACCTTAGCACTTACTCCATTAGCGAACGATTTTTCGCTTATCAGCCTGTGATCCAGAGAATCGAGAGCCTTCTTAAAGTCTACAAACAGTGCGAACAGTTTCCTGTAAATAGTTATTTACCACGATTGATAACAGGAATTTTCTTCACAACTTATATTTTTACGGAAGCCTGCCTGGTAGTCCGGTAGTAGCCCATCATATTCTGTGAAATCTGTAAGTCGATTGTTAATCAGTCTTGTAAATATCTTCGATAGTGATTAGGATACTCTTTTGGGAGTTTTTTGAAAAAAATTTTGTTAAAAAATTAATTAACACATCGGTCATTGATATAATAATAATAATAATAATAATAATAATAATAATAATAATAATAATAATAATAATAATAATAATAATAATAATAATAATAATAATATTACCAGAGAAGACTTGATAACAAGAATTTTAGCCAAAATCAAAAGACCTTCTACAGGAACCTAAACAAAAACGGAATCAATGCACATGAAGCAAAATATCCAACACCCGAAGCAATTAAAAACTTTTGGGGAGATATATGGGAAAATCCAGTCAGTCACAAATCATCAGCTAAATGGATTAATAAAGAAGATAAAAAAAGAGACTAAGTGCCAATCATGATAGCACAAACGATCACAACCGAAGAACTTAACGAAACACTAAGAAATATCTCCAATTGGAAAACCCCAGGTCCCGACAAGATACAAAATTTCTGGTATAAACGGCTTACGAATATAAGACCCAAACTTTTAGAGCTTCTAAATGAACTGATAAATAACCCTACAAAAATACCCAACTTTCTTATGAAAGGTATAACATATCTCCTTCCGAAGACAGACCAGCCATCTGAAGATCCGTCAAAATATAGACCGATCACATGCCTTCCGACGCTTTACAAAATAATTAGTGGGATTATATGCAACAAAATATATAAACATCTAATAGACCACGATTTTCTGGCAGAGGAACAAAAAGGATGCAGAAGAAACGCACAAGGGTGTAAAGAACAACTCATCATAGATAGCACAGTAACAAGACATGCCATTAAACAGAAGAGCAGCTTATACACAGCGTTTATTGACTACCAAAAAGCGTTTGACAGCGTCCCTCACTCATGGCTTTTGAAAAGTCTGTTTGTGTATAAAGTGAACCCAAATATAATCGAATTACTTAAGACAATGATGGCTCAATGGGAAACCAAAGTAACCAATGGAACAACAAATAGCGAAGGTACCGATATAAGAATTGAACGTGGTATTTTTCAAGGTGATGCTTTAAGCGCGCTATGGTTCTGCATTGCCATAAATCCACTATCCACAGCTCTTAATGAACTACATCAAGGCTATGATATAGACAACAATGTGCAATTGTCACACTTAATGTACATGGATGACATCAAGTTGTTCTCAGCTACTCAAAAAGGTCTTAAAAAAGAACTAAGATGTATCGAAAACTTCTCCAATGACATACGAATGAGCTTCGGTTTAGATAAAAGCAAAACTAATAGCATTCGAAAAGGAAAGTGGCACGAGTCAGGGGACCATGAATTGACAGCGGCATCAGGTGGTGGAACCATCTCTCACATGCAAAAAGATGAAAGATACAAATATCTAGGCTTAACCCAAACACAGGGTATACAAGACGTAGAAATGAAACAGCAGATGAAAGAAAAACTAAAAAAACGCACCACAGACATTTTAAAAACAAAACTTTCAGCACAAAACATAACAACAGCAATAAATAATTACGCAATTCCTGTAGCAGCATATAGCTTTGGAGTGGTGAGTTGGACTGTTACTGAGTTAGATGACTTAAACAGAACAATTAGAACCTGCTTCACTAAACATAGAAAACATCATCCTAAGGCATGTAAGGAAAGGTTCCATATACCGCGGAAGCAAGGGGGTAGGGGTATTGTGGACATGCGAACCAAACATAAAAAGCAAATCGAACTTATGAGAAAATATTTCTACGATCAAGCAATACATTCTCCTATCCACCAAGCAATCATTTATCTTGACAAAAATCTGGCACCACTAAAACTAAACGATAAAGAACATGCATGCGACCCACAGTACTCCATCCAAAAATTGATAAATCGATGGAAAGAGAAGGAACTCCATGGCAGATATCCAAACAAACTCGATGATAATAACCTCGATAAATCTGCGTCACTTGGATGGCTTAACAGAGGGAACATCTTCCCGGAGACATAAGGCTTCATCTGTGCTATTCAGGACCAGGTCATACCAACTCGTTCTTATCTGAAATACATCGTGAAAGATCAAAATATAAAAACAACACAATGTAGAATGTGCGGGGAAAAACATGAAAACATTGAACATCTAATTAGCGGATGCACAACACTAGCCCCACGAGAATATACTAACCGTCACAACAACGTAGCTAAAATAATTCACACCGAACTTTGTCACAATCTGAAATTAATCAAAGAAAAAGTTCCCTATTACAAATACACGCCACAAAATGTGTTAGAAAATGAACATTACTTAGTCTACTGGGACAGAGAAGTTCAAACCGACAAAGAAGTTCAACACAATAGGCCAGACATTCTCATGTACAATAAAACAAACAAAGAAATTATACTTATTGACATTGCTGTCCCAGCTCCTGATAACATCTCAAAAAAGGAAACAGAAAAAATCGAAAAATACCAACCACTATGTGAAGATCTAAAGCAAATCTGGCAGGCCACAAAAGTTAAAACTATCCCAATCATTATCGGAGCAACAGGGGAAATACCAAAAGGATTGCAGACATATCTTGACAGCCTCGGAATAAAAAAAGAACTCTTCTTCGAACTCCAGAAAGCCGTCATCTTAAGCACCTGTAATATAATGCGAAAAGTATTAAATAAGAAATAGATAGATAGCATTGTGAACCTTGCAACATAAAACTTGCCGGTTCAACAATCAAAGATATCCGGTTAACGTGATTAAAAAAAAAAAAAAAGAAAAAAAATAATAATAATAACACGCTTTTATTGACCGCACAAGTTTTACAGCAACTAAAAATTATATTACAAAACGTGGTCAAAAGGCAGAGTTCAGGAGCTTACCTAATCTGTAACAATTAGCCAAGTTCTGCTCTTCCACTCAACCTTTCAAATATACACAACTTTGTGAACTACAAATACAAAACTACAAATATAAAAAAGTACACAACAATGTAAATTAACGAATAAATTCGAGCACATCAAGACAAGATCCACTGAAATAGTTAAAAAATAAACAACAAAAACATTAGTCTAGTTTAAGCCTGCTATTAATTAAATCCATTTTAACCGTATACGTAAATTTATTGAATGAAAATGTTAAGTAGTAATTGGGTATCCTATTTAGTAGCCTGGTTATATAAAACGAAAAAGAGCCCTGAAACAAATTGGTTTTGTGGATAGGTGGAGTCAGTTTATACTTATGTCTAATGTTAATATTATGAACGTCAGTTCTAAAAGTTATTTTGTTATATAAATATGCGGGTGTAAAAGTTTTAATAATTTTCATAAATAAAGTGCAAGCATGTAAGGCACGTCTCTGATTCATATTTAGCCATCCAAGTGTTTTTAAGTGTGAAGAAATGTGATCCCTTCTGCGCAATCCACAAATAAATCGAATGCAACAATTCTGAATTCTTTATAATCTTGTCTCATCATATTTAAATAAACATGGCCCATAAACTGTGTCTCCATAATTAGCATGTGATAAAACAATTGACTCACAAAGCATTTTTTTAGTTCTTTTGTTTAACAGATCTTTATTTGCATATAAAAATTTTAAGCTATTATAAGCTTTTCTAGCAATATCGGACACATGATAGCTAAATTTGAACGACTCGTCAATGAGAATGCCATTTTTGGCACAACTTTCTAGCCGGAGATCTTCACTGCCAATTTTTATTTTAATGTGATTACGTGATCGTTTTTTTGTAGCGGTGCGACCAAATAGAAGCATTTTGGATTTAGTGGGATTAACAGTTAAGCAATACATTCTGGATATATTTATTAACGATTCAATATCTTTGTTAATGCTATTGCAGGAGACTTGAATGTCATGTTCTGGAAAAGAAAGATAGAATTGAGTGTCATCTGCGTAGGTATGTACTGTGCAAAACATTAGAGATAAGGAATAGCGAATTATACATTACAAATAGGAGTGGGCCCAAGATTGACCCTTGAGGTACTCCAGTTTGAATATAACGAAATCCTGAGACAGTATTATTCAGCACCACAGCTTGGCATCTGTTGTGTGAGTAGTTTTGAAGCAACGACACTGCTTCAGGTGAGTACCCAATGTACTTTAAAAGAACTAAAAGGAGATTATGATTAATTAGGTCAAAGGCCTTGGAATAATCTAAAAGAATTAAAACAGTTAACAAATTGTTATCAGTTGCTCTATGGATATCATTTGTGACCTTTAATAGGGCAGTAGTACAACTAAAACCTGGCCTAAACCCGGACTGACATGGCGGGAGTAACGAAAATGCGTTTAAATAGTCACGTATTTGCTTGTCAAGGAGTTTTTCAAAAACTTTTGATAGACAACAGAGAATACTAATTGGAAGTAAATCGGAGAAGTCCATAGGTGAAGAGATCTTAGGTAACGAAACCACAAAAGCCTTTTTCCAAACTGTTGAGTAAGTATTTGTAGAAGTAATAAAAGTAAAAATGTGCTTCAAATAAATTAACAAGAAAGGACAACCGTATAATAACATTTTACAGCTGATATGATCAGCACCAACAGCTTCAGACTTAATAGACAATAATTTGTGATATACATAATCTTCAGTTACTTCACAAAATGCGAAGTTACCTGCATTAGTTTTAATATTACTATTAAAATAGTTTAATAGATCTTTATCGGGTGTTTGAACGGTATTAGTTATTTTAACAAAATAATCATTCATTTTATTAATGTCAGACAAGTGGGGAGGTATTACACAATTAGCTTTTTTATCGTAAATGTCAAAGGATTTTAACTCTTTCCAGATGTTTGATTTCGTTTGTGTAGTTAGTTTGAACTCTAAATAAGCTTTTTTACTTTTCCGCCCAACCTATCTAATATGCGAGAAAAGTATTGGTTTACCCCAAAAAAAGTTGGAATTTTGAAAATTTTTTTTGAGTTATTTTCACGTTTTCCATTAACAACAATACGAAAAAATGGTTTCTAGAAAAAAAATTCTGTGTGTATGTCGTCGTCGTCGTCGTCGTCGTTGTCGTCGGCCACTTTTTCTTACATGTCTTGTTAGCACGATACAGCCTCCGGAGTGCAATAAGTCATCAATTTTATGATCGAATATTGTTAAGGACATGTCACAGATGGACCCTATTGATTTTCAGTTCACGAGAGCCAGTACAACGGGTGCTATGGTACTTGAAGTACGACATTTTGTCATTTTTTGAGAAATTTCAGTTTGTTAGCACGATACAACCTCCGGAGTTCAACAAGTCATCAATTTTATGATCGAATATTATTCGGGACATCTCACAGATAAACCCTATTGATTTTCAGCTGAACAGAGCGAATACAACAGGTACTACAGTATTTTAAGTACGATATTTTTGTCATTTTGGAGAAGTTTCAGTTTGTTAGCACGATACAGCCTCCGGAGTATATACAAGTGACCAATTTCATGATTGGATATTATTCAGAGGGTCTCAAAGATTAACCCTATTGATATTCAGCTCACTAAAGCTAGTACAACGGGTGCTATGGTACTTGAAGTACCAAATTTTTGTCATTTTAGAAGAATTTTCAGTTTGCACGATACAGCCTCCAGAGAGTCTACGATTGATCAATTTTATGATTGAATATTGTTCAAGGTGTCTCACAGAAGTACCCTATTGATTTTCAGTTGACTAGAGCGAGTAGAGCGGGTCCTATAAATTCAGATATACTACATTTTTGGTTATTTTTGGATAAATTTCGGTTTGTTAGCACGATACATTCCCCGAACTGTATACAAGTAACAATTTTATGATAGAATATTGTTCAGGGCCACAGACGCGGAAAAGTTAGTTTTAATCTTTAAAACCGTTTATATCTAGTTTGACTGTCCTATTTGTTAAATTTCTGAGATCTTTATAATAATTAAAATGGGCCAAGTTTTTAGCCTTCTTAAATCTTTGTAAAGCTTTATTTCTTAGCGACATCATTAGC
The DNA here is from genome assembly GCA_963921935.1 of Galeruca laticollis. NCBI lineage: Eukaryota > Metazoa > Arthropoda > Insecta > Coleoptera > Chrysomelidae > Galeruca > Galeruca laticollis. The sequence continues at coordinate 223,695,381 of OY998177.1, read as the reverse complement.
TTAAGACTTGAAGTGAGCCACGGTGATTTAGGTTTTGTTATTTTAACTGTTTTTATAATAGCATGACGGTTAAAGACGTCTAAAAATAATTTAGAAAAACACTCAATCTTGTTATCCACTGTACTGCTTCGTAAGATATCATTAAAGTTTGCAGCAATCAGATCAGAACAAAAATCATTGAGCACAAAATTTGAAAAATATCTATAAGTGTAAAACTTAGGGCCATCTTGAGTTTTTTTTGAGCCAAAGGAGCAGGTAACTAAGTGATGATTGGTAACGGTTGGACAGTCAACAGCAAGAATATTATCACATTTTAAGTTACTTGAACAAATTATTACATCCAAGAGTGTACTTGAATTAGCTGTTATATGCGTGGGTTGATCAATAACTAGGTTCAAATTAAAGACTTCCAAGACATTGCTAATTAAGTTGTAAGAATTAGAGACAACGTTTAAAAAATCAATATTTAAGTCACCAGCGAAAATTAGGTAATTAAATGTAGGTGTAAGATTTCCCAGTACCTCTTCCAAGCCTGTAACAAAGTTCACAGCTGAATATTTAGGTGGTTTGTACACGGAACCGATGGCATATGTTAGATGATTTAGACTAAATGAAATCCATACTTGTTCAATATTACTTGCTGGTAAATTATTTAGTATTTTTGCTCCAAATTTTATCTTGATATAAATGGCAACACCTTCGGCTCTCTGATCTTTTCTATCTTTCCTGAAAAGCTGATAACCAGGAAGGGAGATCGAGTCGCTCAATATATTTACATTTAGCCATGTTTCTGATACGGTAATAATATCATATTTTTCATGTACTGCTCTCTCAAACTCGGGAAAATCACTCAATATCGATCTTGCATTAATGTGACAAATCTTAAATAACAACATATCTAAAATATTTAAACAGATCGCAATTAAACCATAATTACAAACTTAATAAAGGTAAACGTTAAAGTACTTAAAATAATAATAGTAATATCAAAGTGACCAAAAATTGGTTAACATAGTAATTTTACTGATGTACACCTGAATTTGTATAAGTTCATGATAATGATAAAACCTAAAAGTATATAATATACAGAAAACTACAATTTAAAAGATTAAAAACAAAATAAAAGCAAAAGTGAACTGTGAATTAGAAGTTATTTTTTAGAAGTAGGATTATATCTCTATATTTGCTGAGAACGACTACTCTCCAAATAGGTTTACCAATATTAAGACATTGTGAAAACAGCTGGATTCAAATAATTACTACTACTTAATAATAAAACCAATAACGATGGTACCGAACTTTTTAGGAACACCTGCTGCACGTTTCGAGATCCACATTAGAACATTAGAGACACGCAATCTAGGAACTAATTGGATCCCTGGTGTTCGAGTACCAGTCACGAACTAAGTAAATACTCATACCGGGTGTTGTAGCCATATTTGAAAATATGAATTAGAAAGTTTCAAGCGCCAGATTTTGTTGTTACTAAGATCTGTAAAATAACGTTTTACTATGAGTTTTCTTATCTCTGGCAGTTCGTTAATTAATTTCATCTCCACGTTTTCTTCAATGAATTTGTTGTTTTCTTAATTTTTTAGGTCTAATATCCTGTTTCTAAGAAAATGAGAATTTTGAGGAAATTCGAAAGAGGCACAATGAAATAAACTACTAAAATGCCAGGAGAAATTTACAGAGGAAAATTAAAACAAAACATATTAATTGATGGAGGATAAAAATAATTAATGTATTGACTAGAGATAGGAAGAATGGAAGAGGAAAGAAGATGGCATAACCTCACTTAAATAACTTTAGTGATTTTCCTACTATTCTGTTTCTTATCTATTATTCTTTGTTTCTCCTCTTGTTCACCTTAGATAACTTCATTTCAGCCACCTGTATTTTGCTCTTGTCTTATTAATCCTTAACTGCTGTAGTATAGTCGACGCAAGAGATATAGTAAGAACTTTAAGGTTTCGGCTTATCGTTTGACTTAAATACCGTCATAGTCCAGTCAATATTATAATTTGAAATGCTTATGTGACGATATATTCATTTAACATTATAATTTCAACTAATAATCGTTAAAATTCATTTAATAATTATTAAATACATTCATCGACTGTCTAACGATTATTTTTTAACCCGCAATTATTGAGCGTCATTCTACTTTTTAACATACTTATCGTTAATGTATAGAACATTAAACAATATTAACCTATTTATATTTAAAAACATCTTAAACATAACACCAGACAATTAACACAACCTTATATCTCGTTTTATTAAGAAGAATTAGGTATATAATTTTCAAATAACTTATAATTCTCCCCATATTTTACTGAACTATAGGTATAACCTCAGAATAACAAATAAAATAGATATGTTTGTTCTGACTTTTTCCTGCCCCAAACATTGAGTCATATTCTAAGCTCACTTGCGGGACACTTCCACTGCTTTGCCATATTTAAAAATCCTCTTTAGTTGCGGGAAAAAGAAATTAGACGTTTAATTGAAAAATTGATAAAAAGTTATGCAAATAAAAAAGAGTCATACTAATTTCTGCATTTGAGTCGCAGCTTTTAAAATTAATTAATAATACTTGAATTTTATTTAATAAAGGCATATTCTTATATAAATTTTAAACAAGAATTTGTTGTATCCTTAGATACCTTTATGGTTATAACTAAAAGTGGCAACATTGTTGAAAATTTCAGCACCTGTTAATGTGTCAATAGTAATCTATTTAGTAGTTTTGTCCTTGTTTAATTACCATATAAAGAGAGATGCAAATATCGTCAGACTGTGATCCACGATCATTTCGATTTAGTCGTAGTATTGTAGTAAATAATGTCAAACGTGGTTTGTTTATACGAGCGTCATTACGACTAGAGAGTAAACATTTAGTTCTTTCGTTTTGATGTGTTTTTCAAGACTTTTTAGTGTGAAAATAAACTTTTAAGTTAATTGATTTAATGTTTTTGGATTATCATGGTTCGGCGGTGCCAAGTTTGTCAGAAAAACAGCCGAAATTAGCAATGCCATGTATCGACAATACCACCCCCACTTTTTGTAATTCATTCATTATTTCACTACTGGCGTTTAGAATTGCTCGCTGCAAAAATAAACATGTTTATGAATGAATAGCCCTCTCTATGTTTATACTTACTCTAAGGGTATAACCCTCAAATGCATACTGTTGCAAATTTACAACGTTCTAAAAATTCAACAGGGAATTTTCTTAAAATCGATAGATTTTGATAAATGCATAGCGTCGCATATTCTCAACAGTCTACACTACAAATCTACACACACTTCAATCATCTAGATGACTCGCACGCACGCACGGGACTCACACTCCCGTGCGCGATCCGGCTCTATCCTGCTGCTGCCACCTCCTTGCAATGGCTCCTATCTGCCGCTCTTGCGGCCCACCTTCGCCTTCTCTTTTCGGCGCCATAAATAGATTTACGGTGCCTTTTCGGTCCCTCTGGTGTTGGGGCAGTTGTTCCCGGCATCGCCTGGGCCCTCACCGCTCCCTCCACTTGCTTCTGCTTTGGGGACCTGGTATCGGGGTCCCTCTCGGGAGATCCCATCTGAAGGGCACTATAAAGTTCGCTCATCTCCAGAGTTTCCTCCGAGGTCCCTTACTCCGGAGCCCTCCCCTCTTTTCCTTCATTTTCAGTAGAATCTATAGTTGATCCCACGAACAGATAAGGAAATATTGGGTCCACCACCGCAGACCCCCGCATGCGGAGGTGAGGCTACTTACAATGGGGTTTCGCTCGGTTCCCCAAGGTCAGAACCAGTAGTTGCCGATCTTCTGTTCGACCACGCATGCTATAGGCCTCGTTCCCCACCGCAGGATTCACGTTTTTGATGAGGTTGTCTCCTCTTAGTCCAGGTGGCTAAGCCAAGACCCCCAACTCTCTAGCCCGCGAGACATGACCACGGTCAGCCAGATCGTCGGTTTCACAGAGGTCCCACTTTGTATTTAATATCGTTTTTTGAAGTTCTTTTAACACTTACAGTTTGATCACATCGAAGATTTACGCTCACAAAATATTCGGGTTTTATATCATTTACATTTTGAATTATTTTCCTGAGTCTACGGGTATATTCCGTAGGGTGCGGAGTTCCCGTGATTGGTGGTAAATGGATGGGGGAGCAATTAATGAGATAAACTCAGATAATTTCAGAAAATATTTTAATAGATTTTTATCACTTAGAAACACTTTAAAGAATTCACAAAATTTCACGTCTAATCAATACAATTGTTAGCATAGAAGTGAGTCCTCCATGATTGTAGCCGTTTTTGGTAACTTTTGCTATCCTGCTCCATTTTTTCTCCATATTGTTTCCATTGACCATTTTTTGCATTTTTTAACTAATCCTCTGCCATTGTTTCTCTCGGTTTTATATTTTCCATAATCCTCCATTTTCCTATACCCTAGCTTAAGATTAAATAAATAAAATAATTATTGATAAGTATCTTTCTAACAGTGTATCGAATTCCGAACATTTGTACAAGCTTGGATATCGTCAGCTCGAAAGAATTACTTTACTTAATCTTCAATCTACTAGAGTAAAATCAATTTGAAACTTTTTTAAATCATAAAGTTATTCATCGATGCAATTTTCGTTCTTCTTGATTCTATATTCAAGACTTGTCGTTACAACTTCTTTATCTCTGAATGGTGGTATTTAATTAGGAAGGTGAGTTCCATTTCATTAAATTCCAACTTAATTAACAGTTCATTACTGTAACTACAATTTTTATTCTTCCGTGATTTATATCGATACAGATAAGTTCAATGAAATGGAAGGCTGTCGACAGGATCGAATTGTATTAATTTATAGTGAAAAGTGAAACAGATTTCAAAATATATGTTTGTTACCATTAAATATTTTTTAGTCTCTTAGTATTAACAATACACGAAAAAACCAAAAACTTGATTGAAACAAGCTCGTACTGCTGCTGCACTGAGTATATAAACGAATTATGACAATTTGAGTAATTTTGAATAATTAAAAGAAACAGATAGTCTGTATATTGAAAACAATTTAGAAATATAAAAAAAATGACAGTGTGTAGTGAACTATTTTTGGAATCGATGAGATTAATATTCTATTCAAAGCTTTTTGTTTACGGGAGGTATGTGCAAAGTTTCTAAAACAAATAGAGAAGTAATAACTACTGTATTTGTTGCTATTTTTAGACCGTTACAATGTTGTATCAGTCATTTACATCTGGTAGTTCAAGGTAGCACATTCAACCAACTAATAGTTATTGCCGCTAACACATTTACTTAACACTTAATAAAATTGTTAAAACAAACGTTGAAAGTTTACTGAGAAATTAAACCCAGCGTCTCAAACTAAACTATTTTTCAATGCCGAATAGACCATTGTTTCAATATTTGACTTACCAGAAGAAAAGGAAGATTATTAATTACATAAGAATTACTCAAACTTTGAAATGCATTGGTATAATTTGATAACATTTAACTAATCAATCTCATTTGGATCGGGATCAACTCACCCATAATTCATTGGAAAACAATTACCGTAAAGAAATAAGCGGACACGAACAGCTCAAAATAAAAATAAGTTAAATAGGCTTACACAACAACTAAAAATAGAAATCACACAAATCAAAAATTAGTCAGTCAACAAATACCAGAGTGAACTAACTGATAATAATCAATGCACTGAAGGCGGTCAAAAAGATGAGTATGCCAGTTCTAAATATACCTCCATTATGAAAAGAAGACGGCACATGGGCGTTCGCTGGCTGTTTAGAAACTATCTTTCAACAAAATTTTCCGGAAAAGCAAGTAGACGATGAACAGGAAGGCACTGAATCTGAGAACATATTATTTGCTACTACAAAAGAAGTTCAAAAATGAATCAAGAATAACATCAATACAAAAAACTAATCTCAACGGCACGAGACCAATTGGACAGGCTTATTTCATTTTTCAAAAGAGTTCAGCAAATTGTATCCTGACAGATGTGCACTTGCTGAACACGTATTTTGTAAAGACCATTCTATGAACTATCAATCTGCCAATAGCCTTGACTTCAGAAGTAAATTATAAAAAGCCTCTGGAAACAGCATATATCAACCAAGATGATGAATGTATAAACAAAAAACAGACTTGAATAACCGTAGCGTAATCTTTGCATACCTTTTAGAATTTGGAAAACAAAATTCAAAAAATTTTAATTCCAATCATAATAATCTATAATAAAATTGATCATAACATCATAATATGATAAATTAACAAAACTTGATTTTTCTTAAGTTCAATTTTTTGGAAGATATTTACTATTTATATTTAATTTAAAACTATACAATCATTCTCGTTTAATTATGTAAATATTTCATATATAATATTTTATTTTTATATTGTGACCATATTTTTAATTTTTCAGTCTTTGATAATGAATATCTAGATATTCGAAAGCTCGGATAATAAATATTAAAAAGAGTGCACCTTGGTATTCCTTGCCACGTACCCACAAAAAATAATCTTATATATATTTATATATTTATATATAAATATATATATATATATATATACAAATATTTCATGTTCTTGGGCTTAGGTTATAAATAAAATAACTAAATAACGTCTACATAATTTCACGTTTCGCTCCTTGTTGGTAGCTTTTTCGAAAGATTTAATGTCTTATTTGGACGGAATAAAATATTTACAGTTAATCAATATAATATTTTGGAATGTGTACAAAAACGACACTTATTATATATAAAAACAAGTTTGTTGATGAAATGATTAACTAAATTCACGACATACGGGTGAAATCAAAAGTGTCTACTATTTTTAATTTAATTTTGAATGTACATATTTTGGTCATTAAATTACACAAATAAATTGTGGTACATTTGACTTAAATTTGTTATGTTTTGTTTATCATTCACTGTATTCTTCTATTTTTTTATATGTACCATTTCTTTGATTGCCAATTTATGGTAATTAGAATCCTGTGTTAGTATTTTGGTATTATTGAAGTCAAACTCACGTTTTTCTGTTCTTTCTTGTTCATATAGGCACTAATATCTGATCAAACAAAATATTTTCAAGATAATAACAATAAATTCATTAAAAATTACTGAATATTAATTCTGTTAGAAAATCTGATGCTAAAAAACTAAAAATGAACAACGCTTTAGCACCGAAGATTTATGGTCTACCAAAGCTTTACAAACCAAATGTACCCCTACGACCAATAGTCTCATATAGCCAATCCCCCTTTTACAATCTATCTAAATACCTCACAGATTGTCTATCAAATATAATCGGAAAAAATAATTACTACATTAAGGATCCATTTTCCTTTAAACATTTTATAGATACCATAACTATACCACATAATTATAAAATCATGTCACTGGATGTTATCTCAAAGTACACTAACATCCCAAATGAATTAATAATAACTGTTTTAAAAACAAAATGGAACTTACTAAAAGAACACACAACTCTGTCATGCAATGAATTCATAGAAGGAATATTACTAATACAAAATAATAATTACTATCAATACCAAGACAATTTCTATCAACAATTAGATGGTTGTACAATGGGTTCTCCTATCTCCTCAACCTTAGCACAGTTAGTAACGAAACATCTGGAAGAAAATATTCTAGGAAACTTAGATTTCAATGTATTGTTTTTTAAACGATTTGTTGATGATTGCATAGCTGCTATCCCGTCAAATAAAACTGATAATATATTAAATTCTTTTAATAGTTTTCATCCAAAACTTCAATATAAAATCGAAACAGAGAACAATACAACACATTTTCTAGACATAACATTAATTCGAACTAATTACAACAAAATAAAAACCAAACTATATCAAAAAGAGGCATGGTCCGGCTGATATATAAATTACTATTCTAATCATCCCAATGCACAAAAATTGTTGGATTGACGGACCAAGGTATAAAACTTACTTCTCCAGAATACCATCCGGAAGTCCTAAAACTTGTCAAAAACAACGTAAAAACATTCACTGCGCGATAAAAAACACAGAACGAATTTTTAAACAACGCACGTACAAATTTTACAATAATAACCAAACACAAACTGAAATAAATCAGAGCAGATGCATATCAATACCATATACAAACCAACTCTCAGATAAACTGAAATACGCTTTATCCAAACACAATATTAATGTATGTCACAGAATTTAAAATATCTTATCGCCATTGTTCACTAAACTTAGAAGCCAAATTAAAACAAAAAATAAATCTAACGTAGTGTATTATGTACTATGTTTAAACTGTCGGAAGAAATATGTAGATATGGCAACACAACATCTAGAAAATTGCCTAAACGGTCACCAATACACAAAAAATGCGACCACCACCCTACGTAAACACGAAACAATAGAAAAACATGAGTTTCACTTCAATAATACCAAAATACTAACACAGTACTCTAATTACCATAAATTGGCAATCAAAGAAATGGTACATAGAAACGCAGTGAATGATAAACAAGACATAACAAATTTAAGTCAAATCTACCATAATTTAATTGTGTAATGAATTTAATGGCCAAAATATGTACATCAAATAATAAAATAAAAATACTAGACACTTTTGATTTCACCCGTATATCGTGAATTTAGTTCTAAGGTAAATACCTTTATCATTTTATCAACAAACTTGTTTTTATATATTTCAAGTGTCGTTTTTATACACATTCCAAAATTTTATATTGATTAATTGTAAATATCTTATTCCATCCAAATAAGTCATAAAATCTTTTTAAAAAAGCTCCCAACAAGGAGTGAAACGGCAAATTATGTAAACGATACTTAGTTATTTCATTTACAACCTAAACCCAAGCACATAAAATCAAAAACATTATGAATGGTTAAAGAAAATTGACAATTATTATATGGGGATTATTTTGGCATCAGGGAATACCAAAACGAAATAAACGGTTTTAAAGGTTAAAACTAACTTCTCCGCATCTGTGGCCCTGAACAATATTCTATCATAAAATTGTTACTTGTACGAGTATACACTTCGGGGGATGTATCGTGCTAACAAACCGAAGTTTCTCCAAAAATAATAAAAAATTTAGTATATCTGGATTTATAGGACCCGCTGTACTCGCTCTAGTCAACTGAAAATCAATAGGGTATATCTGTGAAACACCTTGAACAATATTCAATCATAAAATTGATCAATCGTATACTCTCTGGAGGCTGTATCGTGCTAACAAACTCCAAAAATGACAAAAATTATTTGGTACTCCAAGTACCATAGCACCCGTGGTACTGGCTTTGGTGAGCTGGTACTGTAGCATCTGTTGTATTATATCTGGTAAAATGAAAATCAATAGGGTTCATCAGTGAGATGTCTTGAATAATATTCAATCATAAAATTGGTGACTTGTTGAACTCCGGAGGCTGTATCGTGCTAACAAACTGAAATATCTCAAAAAATGACAAAATGTCGAACTCCAAGTACCATAGCACCCGTTGTACTGGTTCTGGTGAGCTGAAAATCAATAGGGTTCATCTGTGACATGTCCTTAACAATATTCAATCATAAAATTGGTGACTTATTGCACTCCGGAGTCTGTATCGTGCTAACAAGACATGTAAGGAAAAGTGGCCGACGACAACGACGACGACGACGACATACACACAGGATTTTTTTTCTAAAAACCGTTTTTTCATGTTGATGTTGATGGAAAACGTAAAAATAACTCAACTTTTTTTGGGGTAAACGAATACTTTTCTCGCATATAGATAGGTTTGGCGGAAAAGTAAAAATGCATTGAAATGTTTCCGAAGTTGTGTCATGCTACTCTTTACAATAGCCCCATTTCATTCTGAAATAAGCCTATAATGCTTTCGGATTTGACTTGAATAGTGGTGAGATACTTTAAAAATTACCCAGGAAAGCTTTAGTAAATATTACTACTATAATTGATGCATCGTTTAGGCTCAAATATGTTCACATCATAAGGAAAACTGCAGAGGTAATAATGATACCCAAAGAAGGAAAACTATCAACGTATCTGCAATAAAGAATGAACCATATAATACCACACATTTGCTCAACTGTATTTCTGGATATTTTGCTCATCCATATTTCTGGATATCGCTAAAGCGTCCGAAAAAGTATGGCATCAAGACCTGATAATGAAAATAAAGAAAATAATTTCTCTGCAACTGGCTGAAATATTCCAGTCATACCTAGTCGAATCTATCCCAGATGAAATTTAAAAAGTCGCCAGGAGACATGAAGAGAGGCTCCACAAACATCCGAACCTTGAAGTGCTTCAGCTTCTAGACCACCAACCCCATATACCAAGGCTCAAAACAAATAAACTGAGTTTTTGTATGTTACTGTAATACAGTGTGTGTAGCCACAATAAAGAAGTGAGCTTGTAACGTCAAAAATTAAGATGGACCACTGGCAACATCTATATTACAAACTCCTAGGAATTTAGGTCAAAGCAAAAATGTTGATTAATATTTTAGAATAGGTGCATTCCCATTGTAATAAATAAAATGGCTCGGCAATAAGATGACCACTCACCATGTAATATTTGTTTGCGGTTTTCAGAAAAAAAAATTGTGTTTTGATTCTAATACTAACAATAACACTAAAAAAAACTTTAATTGAAAATTTGAATACACATAGTAACGTACTATATCTGACGCATTACAAAATTTGAAGAGAATTTTGGGTAAACAACAATAGAGACTTTGAGCTGCTCTAAATATTCTCATTCTCATCTCTTTTTGCCTTTTCATACGTCGGACATTTCATCCAACGTCTTTCTCCTGTACTCTATTATTGTATTCAGTTGTACTCACTTTGTTTTAATTCTTTTGATGATATTATCCGTCATTAAAATAAATAGTAAGGGGCACAGGCTATCTCCTTGTTTTATTTCTATGTTGATCATAAGTTCATGTCGACACCTGATATGAATAACATTGTAACTATATTTTACTTATTTTACAGGAGAGCACTTTGAAGATTTTCGGCCCATATTTTTTCTTACATGTCTATAATTTTCTGGAACTGTTCTTAGGTTTTTTAAACGGTTTTATTTAGCTCACCCCGTTTGTTTTATTTATTATTTATTCTTGGGTCAAATTTAGTAATTCAAATTTCACCCTCTTCCTGTCAACCGATTAATCTGAAATTTTGTATACACTTTGGATTTTGGTGACAATACAATTATGTTTATTCATTATCATTATAAATTCAAGATGGCCGCCGCTACAAAATGGCGGATAATTTATGTTTTATTAATCCCAGCAATATGGGTATCAAATGAAAGGGCTCAACAAGCAGAATACAATATACTATAAAAAATTGAAATCCAAGATGGCGGCCGCTACAAAATGGCGGATAACGTAGGTTTTATCAATCCCATCAACATGGGTATCAAATGAAAGGGCTCAACAAGTAGAATACAATTTACTATGCAAAATTGAAATCTAAGATGGGCGCCGCTACCAAAGAGTTGGACTGCAATAAACTAACGGGCAAGAAACCTTGCAATAATGAAGCACTAAATGAATTAAACAGAATGCGAAATAAAAACTAAAAACCAAAAAATAAAAATAGGTAAAAAAACTTTTTAAGTTAAACGGTTTTATGTTAAACATACATTGCAATGTTTAAGATAAATGTACTAAAAATCAAAAAATAATAAAATAGATACAGTCTGGCAATTATAAACATATGCATAGACTAGACTAAAATAAAACCGTGGGGCACGTCAATTGTCGGTTGAACAACTGCCTAATTATAGTGTAACATTACAAAACAAAAATTTTAATCAACGATTGTAGACAATTAACGTGCCCCACGGTTTTATTTTAGTCTAGTCTATGCATATGTTTATAATTCCCACGACTGTATCTATTTTATTATTTTTTGGTTTTTAGTACATTTATCTTAAACATTGCAATGTATGTTTAACATAAAACCGTATAACTTGAAAATATTTTTTACCTATTTTTTCCTCCGCTTTCTACTAGTGTAAACGATTCAATTGTGAAACTAGCGGAAATACAGTTTTAGTGGAGTTACCATGACGTATATTTCAATATGTTCTCATGAAAATCATTGTAACTATACATACAATGTTATATACATAATTTTTTGAGTATCGCTGAATGGTAAGTGATATGAAATGAAGCGAATACTATTGTTAGTTGTCTATTATTTAATGAAAATAAATGAAATCTACATTTGCGTAATTTTACAAACTATATAGACATTTTAATCAAACATTGCTTTCTTGGGAGTTCTCAAGAGAATTGAAAACAACTTAAAACATATTCTTAAAATATAATAATGAACCAGTGGGTGAGATACTAATCTTCATCATCAGATAACTGTGAAACATTTTGAAAGTGTTTGAGATTCAAGTAGAAGCTTCTGTATTGCTCTGAAATTGCACCACTAGAGCATAAACTAATCAGATCATTATATTTTGATGTAGATATATGATGTAATCCTTGATACACCAAAGGTATTGCATCGACCCATTTATGTTCAATATTTTTATTATTTTTGTTACTTCTTTTGCTAATTTGCGGTTTGCATGCTAGGTCAATCAAAGAGTATTTATCAGAAATGAAATCATACTGAAAATATAATGAGTGAGGTTCATCTTTACATATTTTCAAATGTTTTATTTTTGACCAAAAAACTTTTTGTTTGTTTTGGTCCAAGTCCCAATTTGGTATCTTTTTTGTTAGAGATTTGAAATCTAAAATATCATTTTGACTCAGTCCTTTCAAGTCATATGGTTCTCCTGTGGCTTTGGCACATCTAATGAGTGCATACCATTGCTGTGGAATGTATATGACTTGATTCTTTTTCCCTCGCTCTATAAGAGCGTGCATCGAATCGCCCTCAGATTGAGAGTGTCCTACTTCAAAGAAATTATGAACAATATTAATTTTCATTAACTTAGAAGCATAGACATACATTGAAAATATTATTCGATTCCGGTTTTGTCCCCCACAACAATCTAAATAGAATCTAAACTCTTCTGCTACATCAGCAACTTTTCTTTTAATGAAATCAAGTAAAGAACTGCTCAATTCATTGGGCCCTTTTTTACTTGTGGTTTCATCCCATGCATAACAGTAACCTTCTGCAGATCCAATATCAAAGATAGTGAAATTGTACACTTTGAATTTTCTTTTATAATAAAATGAAAATACCTCCGATTGAGGTGTCGTTAAAATTTTATGCAAGTCATAACAAGCAGTTATAATACTACTAGATTTCTGGAAAGCTGCCTTATCAGTGTCCTTAAGTTCTCTCACAACAAATTTATTGGCAATATGTAAAGTATACTCAGTTTTCGATTTTTCTTTCTCTTCTTGGGTTGATGTTTTTTGAAGTTCGCAAGTTAGACACTGATCTTTTTCCGGAACGAAAAACCGATATGGAACTCTGTATTGAATATCTGTCTATATTGTTTTCTGCTAGCTACTATGTGATCTGGTTGAGTGTTCACCATCCATTTTGTATATAGTGAATATAATTTTGGAAATGTTGAAGATTCGTCGAATTAAAGTCTAGACGTTCGTTTTCTGCTAGCTACTATGTGATCTGGTTGAGTGTTCATCATCCATTTTGTATATAGTGAATATAATTTTGGAAATGCTAAAGATTCGTCGAATTAAAGTCTAGACGTTCGTTTTCTTACATAGTGAGATTCTTTGGCTGATATCGATTGTATATATTCGCGAACATTTTCGTCAATAGCATTTCCTCTATTTTTATGCCTACCCCGCAAATCTCTTGGTATACACCCATGTTCATGAGTATCCATTTTTTTAAACAATGTAGTCAACCACATATCGGTAATATCAAAAGTGTTTAGAAACATATTTTTACAAAATTGTAGGTACTCGGCCTTCTCCTATTTGTAGATTATATACATATGTTCAAGTTCTTCTCGATTTTTTGTTCAATATCACCAATTTTCTCTCTGATCTGGTAACATATCTACACAAATATTCTCCTTGTTTATCGTGATCAGCCATTAACCAGAACCTATTAAATAAATTCAGTCTATCATCATCAGATACTTTAGATTTACATTTTATATGGCATTTATCATCACACCCAGAACTCAATTCTTTCTTTTTTATCAATTCCCCTTTTTTTGTTTTCATACTCTTGACCTGAGTTTCTTAATCTTTTCAATACATTCATTTTCCAAATAGAAGGATCTCTGTCTTTTCTTTCCAGCATTTGTTTCCATTGGATACTTTTTTGTAGCGGATGATGTGCTCGTACATTCAGTGCATGTGGAAGTCTCAGCTACGGGGGAATTTTGGTTATCTGTTACAATGTTTACGCCAATATTTGTTGACTGATTTCCTGAAGATATTGCTTTACTTCCTGAGGACTCCCGTACATTATTCAAATTCATGTCACACTGAGCGGTTCCGGTATGCGCCTTTGCATTCAAATCAACTTGATAGGAAGAGCCTGATGCAGAATCTGAAAAAGAAAGCTATGGATAATCTACAATAGCAGTTTTCCAACAAGACAAAAACAGATATCATGAAATTTACAGATTTGTTCCCTGAACTTACCCATTTTTCAAAATGCATCAAAACAATAACGAGATGTTATTATTGCAATAATATTTTTATCGATTGGCTAGAGTACTCATTACAAAATTTACAAAATTGAAATGTACTGTAGGTACTACTGTACTCACCGACAATCGATGGAATGTACTCCGAGACATTCGGTGAAAAAGGTTCGTTCATTTCAAACTCTTCAGCAAGATACTGCCGAGGCTGATGACGCAGTTTTCTCTTGAAAAGCAGTAAAGCTGCACCTAATGAAAACATGAAGGTTATGAAAGTTCAAAAGTCTAATGATAATAGATGCAATTGAGATACAATGAAAATTCTTGGACTCAAATAAAGATCGTTCATTAGTGAAGTTGTTTGAGTTATAGAAGGAAAAAATAGTAACTTGAGTTACAATGTTATTCATATCAGATGTCGATGTGATCATTGACCTGCGATTTGTATTTTGTCCCTTACTGTTCTAATAAATATGTTTAGGTATATACATCAAATTATTCGGTCATTAATTTTACTTACTATCGAAAAAAAGTTTTTTAATAATGTAAGGGATATTGTTAATAATTCAAATTATCTTTTAAGTGATTACGAAAAGAGGTCTATCATACATAAGAATCCTCATTGTCTACAATTATATGGAACCGTTAAATTACATAAAATAACGAAACCAATTGGACCTGTAGATTCTTATGTTAATGATCCTAACAATATATTGGCAAAAAGGCTCAACAATATACTCAATAGTTACGGATATGAATCTCAGTACTCAATTAGAAATTCAATAGAACTATTCGAAAAGTTAAATTTAATCCACTTGCAAGATAACTATAAACTCATTTCGTTCGATGTAACTAATATGTTCACTAAAATTCCTCCTAAAGAATGTCTAATACTTTTAAGAAAATTACTAGAACATAAAAATATTAATACAGGAATAATATCAGATATATTTAATTTATTTGATGTATGCAGTAATCAGAATTATTTCACTTTTGACAATAAGATATATATTAAAAATGAAGGTTTACCAATGGGAAGCCCTATATCACCTATTTTAGCGAACATTTTTATGGACAATTTAGAAAGATCTTTGAAAGTAATATTTCGAAAAATATTTTATTTTGGTATAGATATGTAGATCACATATTAGCTTGTTTTATGGGTAGTGAACGACAATTAGATGTATTTTTCAACCACATCAATAATTTACGCCCAAAAATTAAATTTACATTAGAAATTGAAGAAAATAGCTCAATCAATTTTCTTGAATTAGGAATTCAAAGAGTTAATAATGTACTTGATTATTCAATTTACCGAAAACCAACACAGACTGATGTGATAATTCCATTCAATTCCAATCACCCTATGTCACACAGACTAGCGGCATATAATTCAATGATACATAGAGATTTTTCAGTTCCTATGAACAAATGTAATTTTGATAGAGAGATTAATACAATTAGACCAATAGCAACTTCCAACGGTTATCCATTAGATATGATAAATAAGCTAATTAGTAAAAAAGAGGAAAAAGTGGCATTACAACTAATATTTCCTAAACAAGCTGATGAAATAAAAACTTATAAAACCATGACATACGCAGGAAATATTTCTAATAATATTTCAAAGATAATATCTTCAGCAACGAATACAACAATTTCTTTTAAAACAGAAAGTAACGTTAGTACAAAATTGTTAAATGTAAAAACAAAAATACCACTATTAAAGAAGTCAGGTATATATAAACTCAAATGTCCAGAATGTAATGCTGTCTATTTGGGTCAGACCCTTAGGAATTTTGAAATCCGATACAGTGAACACTTACGAGCATACAGATTAAAACAACCAGATAAATCCCACTACGCAAAACATCTACTTGACACCAATCATTCATTGACACCTAACACAAAACTAGAAGTGCTGCATATTTGTGAAAATAAACAAGAACTGGATTTCCTTGAAGAATTGGAAATTAGAAGACATTTAAGAAACCCACAATATGAAGTTGTCAATGAACAGTTAAATCTAGGGAGTTCTCCACTAATAAACTGTCTTCTTAAGTGATAATTGTAAAGATCAGCAGATATAGTTTTCCTGGTTTTCTATATCATTGCACAGTTATACTGATCTTGATTGGAAAAATGATATCCAGGATATCACCATAGGGCTAATAATATGTAAGCTTCAATATTTGTAATATCACATCTTCTTTTTTCTATAAACATATATTAAGTCAATCAAAAGTTAGGTCACTTCTTGGTCTAGCCAAAAATAACTACTAAACATCAGGTAGGCTTCAAATAAAATGTAACTTCTGTCATTCTGACGATGATATTGATTTATCGAAACAATTGTCATTTTTTTAGAATTTTCAATAACTTTTATTATATTGTGGAATTAACTAGAAACCGTGAGTTTCATTTAAAACACTGAAATATATTTTGTTTTTGATCTGTTAGTAAATTTACTTGTAATCAATAGTGTATCTTATTAAATAATATCAAAAGTATTTAATATTGCCTGGATATAACGTACAATTTATTACTAATTGTTTTGTCGGATAAGGGCTTGGACATGTCAAACAATTAAAAATATATTCAGAATTCGTTGAAGGTGATGTTAAAGTAGATATTTTAAGTGTTGCAGGAATTCCAGTATCAAACGTACATCAAATTGCTCGTCAAAATAAAGTGTTCCATACAACTATTCTAAAGTACGCTAAAAAAGGAAAAAATTGTCAACATAAATTGCAGTTGATAACAGAAGACTATTCAGATCGTAGAATGGATTTCTGCCGAAGAGTTCCTTTTTCTGGCGTATCAAACACCCTATATCTCTAAGCCTAGCCTTTAATGACGTTGAAATAATAAGCTAAACAATTTCTGGATTCATATTCTTTATTTACATATTCGAATCAAACTAAAGATTTTCAATTATTGTCTTTCCGGACATTTTCAATATTGACAAATCTAAAAATTATTCAATATTCTGTGAATAATTTGCTCTCTGTGAAAGGAGAGATTTGGCACACTGAGAGATACGACCAGGCTAGGGACACTGCAGACCGTCCCATCTATAGAGCCTGTCGAGTAACTAAAATATGTAGATAATTCCAAAAAATGAACGAAAACTGTTACATCGTTAGTAATAAAATTTTATTGATTTTTATAACTGCGTATGCGCGATATTATATTGCTCGTCCCCATCCCCACATGTTATATGTTATATTGTTATCATTTCTTAGTTCAAGTGTAATATTTATCTGTTGTTTCGTTGCTTTATTGTCATTAATTGGAAAGACAATGTCAAAGTGTATTCTGAAGGAGTAATAAGTGGTGTACTTGGTAAGTTTTATTAAAAAAATTTGAGCATTTTTTCTCTCACAATTAACAACCATTATCTTTATTTTTATAAAACACAGTATTTTTACTAATTTAATCGACAACTTTAGAGATCATGGTTGTTTTTTACATTAGGCAAACTGAAAATTGCTGCACTGATAAAGTAAATATTTCTTTTTACAGTTTTGTTCCTCCAAGCCAGGAAGATAAAATTAATATGGCTGAAAAGCAGTTGTAATAAATCATTAAATTTGTAGACAAGGAAACGATGGAGGATATGATCCCTTCATTTTCAAAAACAGTGTTTCTTTAGATTTGAGGAAGATGGAGAGAGGTTATTAAGACAGTTTGATTTGCCTTCCCATGTGAGTAGAAATTAACAAAAATTGATGGTAAGTTTTATTGTATTCAATTAAGCATGCTATAATTTTGGACATTTTAAAATGTAAATTGAGTGAGTGAAAAGACGAGTACTGAGTGTGTGATTTTATTAAAATTCCAGCTAAGCGCTTTCAGCCATCAGACCATTCTCAAAGCTGTCGTCAAGAAAAAACATACAACAGGTGTCAAAAACATCAAACCCTGTTACTGCTACATTCAATGAAATAAAATGTTTGATCTTACATCATTATTTAAGTAAAATTTGTTAAAATCACCCTATAAAGAGAGTGTACGATTGTAATTCACATACCGAAACGTCTAATTTGAAATTATCAACTAAATGATATGTGTGTACATCCTCTTTATAGGGTAACTTTAACACATTTTACTTAAATAATAATGTGACATCAAACATGTTATTTCATTGTATGCACATTGTACCTGTTGTATGTTTTTCTCTTGTCGACAGCTTTGAGAATGACCTAATGGCTGAAAGCGCTTAGCTGGAATTTTAATAAAATGACACACTCAGTACTCGTCTTTTCATACACTCAATTTATATCTAGTCTATCTCAGACAATTCCATTTTAAAATGTACCCATTGAAGAAACAATAATCTGGGTTTTATTTTATGTTATAGCTATTCCCTCCACCAGCTATGGGATGGAATGTATTGACCTCTTGCCGATTTTCATATATAACCCATAGTATGACAATTTATGGGAAATGAAAGTGAGTATTAACTTTTGTTGAGGCATCACGTCTAAGTATTTGGTCTAGCGGTAACCAAAAATCCATAATATCCAATAAAGACAAAAAATACAAAAAATCAATAAATAGTTAAAAATCAAGAATTCTTAAAAAAATCTAAAACTCCAAAAAAAAGAATTCGAAGAAAACAAGAAAATTTAAATATTCAAACATTTTTTGATATTTTTTTGACTTAGTACAAAAACATGTGTAAACTTATTATTTCAATAGTAAGCGCATTTTGTTTTCTTTTGTTGACATAAATTTCCAAACATATTTGTGTGTTCACTTATTTCTTGTTGTTATTTTGTGTGTTCACTTGTAGAACCTCAACCAGAAACGAGAAAGGACTTCCACGAGACGGTGGGATTTTTAAGAGCCCTTAAGAAATATTTTAACAATCATAGACTGCCAGGAGCTGCAGAGTAACTTAAACTGCCTTATGTGATGGTTTCATAAGAACGGAATGCTATTAAATGTAGAAATATACAAATATGCAAGATACTAGGTTTAAGCTTGTGATATAAACCTATTTAATACTTCCAGTAAAGAAATGAAGATGAGTTTTAAGTGAAATGAAACGTTAAATATATTGTTTCAAATGCTGTACAGTCAAAAGTGCTGTTTAGCACTTGGCACCTTGTATCTACAGAGCTGAGCAGTATTTAACAACTTTTCCTTTAAAAATATTTTAATTACTTTGGTTCTAACATTAACAGTAATTATACTCAAATGTTTTATTTCACAGAAAGTTGCCAAGAATAGTAGTTAACTTCTCATTGCTAACACTTTTGTTGATTAGGTAAGTAGCAGTTATACTACAGCAGTTTGTCCAGCTCTGTGTGTTTATACGAGTGTAATAATAAACAAATAAATTTATATTAACTTATCATAAATACGTTCCTACCTTTATCTTGATTTAACACCATTTAAAAATCTAATGATACTCCAATCTAGAATGTATGTTACTCAAATTATTTTTTAATTATTGCATTGTTTTTACATTATAGTTTATTTATTGTCATTATGTTTGTTAAGAAAAGTACTTTGTGAAAGAGATTATTTGTTGTGTATATTTATACCAAAATAAATAAACTGTTCATATGATTACTGTTTTATTTTTTCAGTAAATTTGAATATACCGCCAAAACCTAAAATTACAGAAATCTTTTCAACATCACTCAATTGTTTAGTCGACAGTCTCTTTAGATGGCGCCACAATCAGTGTCTCATCTATCTGTGGGTTATCTGTGGATACGACTAAATGTAAAAAATGGATCTCTTTATATTATTCAGATTGCAATACCATCGGCATAACTATATTGTTATTGTACATATGTTTCTATTCTGTTATTTACACTTATTTTTTCTAAAAAAGGTGGTATTACCTATATGATAACGTAACAAAATTCGATTTGCTCTCTGCGAAAGAAGAGAGTTGGCACACTGAGAGATACGATAAAATGTAAAAAATGGATCTCTTTATATTATTTCACTGACATATCAGAAGCGTAAATAAATCGAAAAATAAAAATAAAGGAGATCATCTTCTAATAATTTATCTTCAATACCAATTGACTGACGAATTTGTATTCTTATTGTTAATTATTACGAAATTTTATCCATAAATCTTGAAAAATGTTTCCATATCTCATTAGCGGCGTAACAATATGAAACAAATAAAAAACATACGGGTAATAAATATCTCGCGGGAAGCCTGGCTTATTTTTTACAGAGCCAAATCTGACAGGTGGTCAGGTGGTCTCGATCTCTACCCACGTGCCTGTCCCAATATTCGACTATTCAATTTCAAGTCGCTCCAGATCCAATCGCCTTTTCAAAACTCTCTTAATGAATGTGTTTGAGTACCTAATTCATTTTATATGTACAAATGTTTATTGAATTGATAAGCGAATGCGTAATGAAAATAAACGATAGATAAAGTGATTGGTCGGGATCAAACAGTCGTCTGTTGATTGATGCGTGGAATGGGTCGGCTAAAAAAGGTTGTGGGAAAATTTTAATAATACATTCCACAAAAAGTATTTTAATATAGAATTTGTATAAAAACGGCATTAATTGTTCGATTATATTTTTAAAATTCAATTATATGAAACACACAATTTTGTTAAATTAACATGAAATGTACATAATATTTTGTTTGTCCTCTGAAATTTATTAGTATCATGTTAGGTTAGGTTTCCGTGTCAACTACATACTTAATCCTTATACCCTGTACCCTTACGTGTCAACATGCTTGTTGACAGTAGTTTCTAGCTTACTAAATACATTGTTCGGTCTAGTTTTGATATATGGTCAAGTGGGGTAAAAATGAGACACGCAATATTTAGGTGAAAAATAAAATTTCTAATTGTTTAATTCCAATCGTGTTTCTTGTTATAAATATATAGCGACACTTATAAAAGCATGATCCCTACAATTTACTTCATTTTTGGGAAACAAATGACGTCAAAATTAAAATTACAAAATCTATCGCGTCGTTTGCGATTTAAATCTTTTAAAACCAGCTTTCGAATTTTTATTGTGCAAGTTCGTATGTCGGTCGGAGAGGTTCGGTTAAAGTCGCTTCGCGCTCTGATACTATTACCCATAGACAAATAATAATATAAGAGACAGATTGATGCGTAGGCGGTATATGGCACAACGTTTCTGCGCAAGTTCCCCGCGCATGGAGTCACTACTGTCGCGAACTACAAGACTGTTTTGCATAAACAAAATATCATGAATTTCAATACATTTCAAAATATCGCCTTTAATGTTTGTCAAATGCAAGTGACAGTGTCAAAAATAGCAATTCCGAAAAAGAAGACAATATAACAGTGAGTATTTTTTAATTTATTTAGGATTTAGTTTTTTTTAATAAAGTAAATAAAATCAAATGAACCTTTAAAATGTCACCACCAGGTAAAATTCGTCGTAGTTGTATAGCAAAAAATTGTAATAATACATATTTTTGGCTGCTTTGCAATTTTGAGTTTAAGAACAAAACATTTTTCAAATTTCCATCTGACATTAGTCAAAGGGAACAGTGGTACAAAATTTTAGAAATTCCTTATACATCCAAAGATCAAAGGTTGTGTGAAGATCATTTTGATGATCAGGCATTTACAAATTCATTACGCAAAAGAGTTAATAAATTTGCTTTACCTTTGCAACCCTTCCATCATACACCACCAAAAGTAATTGTAGATAATAATAATAAAACTCAAGCTTTTTAAAATACAGTATTGCCCGTAAAAAGAAGCTTATTTTTTGTACCAATAATGATAATCTTAAAGAAACTGAATTTGAAACTTTGCCTAAAAAGCAATGTTTGGAATCTAGTATTTTAAGTAAAATAAACGAAACTAGGGTCAGTAATTTATCTCCCAAGAAGAAAAAAATGTATTACATTAATAAAGAGCAGAGAAATAGAATTTGTAAATTAAAAAAGGCACTTATCAGTAGAAGGCACTTATCAGTAGTAATAACAAAATTAAAAAAGCAGTTAAATTGTGAGAATAAAAGTTATTTCAAATTTTTAATTCAAAATTAGATCCAGCAGGCATGGAGTTTTTAAAAAGTAGTACTGCTAACTCTAAGAAACATAAACCTTCATGGTCAATAACGGATAAGGCCCTTTCATTAGCCATTTATAAGAAGGGACCACGAGCATATAATTTTTTAAAACGTTTTATAGCTTTGCCCAGTAAATCTACTTTACAGTCACTTCTAAGATCAGTGCCATTTGAAACTGGAATTAATAAAGCAATTTTTGATAGGCTTAAAGAAAGGGTTGTCAAAATGAAGCAGATAGATAAAAATTGTGTCCCCTTATTTGATGAAATAGCTTTAAAAGAACAATTGACTTTGGATGTGGCTAATGACAAACGAACTCTTTGCAAAAAGTCATATACATTTTGATTGGTTCACTTGTCGAGAACATAAATCATACGTATTTTCTCAACTCATAAAATTTTGTATCCCCTTATTAATTAAAAAATATTATAATGATGGTAAGAGGACTAACAAAAAAAATTATTATTATTTTTTGGTAACAATGTACTGCGTTAATTTTTTTTGTTTCAGACCTGTTCCTGTCTTCATGTAAAGGGGAATCTACTTTTTAAATGCTTTTTATTAAAATATTTGATGTAATATTGGACAAACTTTCTTAAGTATAATGCTGTAATTTGAGTAGAAATATGTAATTTTGTGATTAATAATAATATGTAACTGTATGGTAAATTAATTATATAGATAATAATAGTTTTTTCATGTTTTGTGTTACCAATTTAAAACATTATTTAATATTCAAGCTAGTGTGCCATTTTTACTTTTAGTTTTCGCTAAGTATATGTTTATGTTGTGTATTTATTCAACTGTAGGTTTCCTTTGATTTACATGTTTTGTCTGTTTAATTAATTTAAAGAAAGTAAATGTGAAGTTTCTTGTTTTCTGAAATAAAAAAGTTACAAAAAGGGGAGAGTTGGGCAGCTATGGGGATGGCGGAGGCTGCAATAGAATTTTTTTGAAAAATGTACCGTCACATAAATGCCTATTTATAGTACGTGTGGTAGGAAAAATAACTTTGAAAATAAAATTGTGTGGAAACACTGTTAAGTAATATTAGAATAATTGAAAATTGAAATTTTTTGATAATTGTAACTGATAATTTAATCAGATGTTTTTGTACTTTAATATTATCGTTAACTATTAGAATAAGAATTTTAGAAGTTATCAATGTATAAATAACAGACCTATGTATAGTAAACAAATATTTTATTAATTTGTTTTTATATTATGTGCAGGTTAATAAAAATTTTAAATGTGTGCTATTTTATTATTTATTACCTAAATTATTTGTCTCAAAATTGTTTATTATTATTATTCCATTACAAAAATGAAATATAATTTTTTGGAATGAAATAATTATATAATAAATAATTTTAAGACAAACTGTAAAATTTACCTACCCATAATCAAAACTACCAAATTTAAATATCCCGCCTGTATGAATTAGTTCTGTTCCCCGCAAGGAGTGCGCTGAAATCGACGCGATGCCAGCTGTTTATATGGGAACGAACACTCTCTTAATATGTTTATTTCTCTTTGCTATTACCCTTGCAACGTGTGCAATTGCATTTCAGTTTCAATTGATCAGTTTTCGAGTGAACACGTTTTTCTTGGAGGGGTAAATTTGAGACACGCTAGGAGGTAAAAATGAGACAGTACAGGTTTAAATATGAGACAAATATTTTGATTATTTTTAGCTTTTATTTACAAAACCAAGATGCTAAAGAAATATATACCCAAGATCACGATAAAGCAGCAAAGTTAGTGAGAACTGAGGGTTTTTCTGTAAGAGTTGCAGCCAATGCCTTCCATATTAATAAGTTGAAACTAAGTCACTATATGAATAAGAAGAATTCGACAAAACAAGGGCGAAAAACATCTTTAGAGGTCGAACAAGATTTAGCTTCAAGATTAATTACAATGTCTCAGTGGGTGTTCGCACTAACATGCCGTACAAACATACATGCAAGAAAATAATCTTAACACGGCTTTCAAAGATGGGCGCCCAGGCGATGACCGGTTTAGAGATTTTTGCAGAAGAAATCGTCTTAGTCAGAAAAAAATGGAGCAACTTGAAAAGTCACGACGTTTAACCACTAGTGATCCATTTATTATTTATTCGTTTTATTATAAACTTGAAAACTGCATAAACAACTTAAATATGACATCGTCACAAGTTTGGAACATTGATGAAACTTCATTTTCCATGGATCCTACAAGAATTAAGCTGCCAAAGGACAAAAGGTACGTAGGAATATTGAAGGATCCGGAAAAGAGAACGTGACTGTAATGGCGTGTATATCAGCAAGTGGGTGTTCTTTTCCTCCAATAATAATATTTCAAGGCCAACATCTGTGGAGCTCCTGGAAAGGTAACAGCGAATTAGAAAATACGATGTATAGTGTTTCCGAAAAAGGTTGGATGACAACCCTTATTTTCAATGAATGGTTTGCCAAGTTTAGCATAATTGTAAGGGATAGACCACACTTGACAGATTTGGATAAGCATACCATAGAACTAGCCATTAGAGAGAACGTGACATTACTGAAGCTACCTGCACATTCAACTAACTTACTTGCCAGCGCCAGAATCAAAGAAGGTTGACAAAAAGTGAATTTTCAGATTTGCTTTGTTTCATTTGGGAAGAAGGAATTTCAAAAATGAACATTGTTTCTTCTTTTGCATCAACAGGAATTATTCAATTTTCAAGGGAGACGTATCCTATAGCAAGGCTAGATACTACAAAACTAGAAAGATATGAAGCTCTACGGCTATAAAATAAGAACACTTTAGATATACAGTGTAATCAATGGGAAAGTAATGAGCCCCAACAACAAATTGTCAATGTCCTAGCACTCCAAGCAGACTTAGATTATTTTGATGATTCCAGCAAAACTTTGGCCTCCAATAACAATGTAGTTCCTACGCTACCTCAACTTGAACCAGAAGGTAGACATTTTTCTTCTGAAACCATTCATTCTGTTAAAGAAAATCAATAAAACACCGTCTGCTGTATAAAAGCGCCGTAAAATACTTAGCGGCAGTCAAATACTTGCTAGCCAAGAAAATGCAAAGCTGATAACGAGAAGGACAGAAAGAAAAATAAGGCAGGAAAAAAGAATCGGAAAACAAAGACAATATTTAAAAAACTACCTCCTACTAGTTCAGAATCTGAGTCAGAAGTTGAGGTTGATTATGAGGATGAAAACGATACCGAAAACAAGACACTAGCTGATTTAGTAAGACATGAAAATGAAGAAGAAGAAATTCAAAATGACGATGAAAGTGAGTCAGAAAATATGTCACTAGCACAGAATATAGGATTCAAATCCCCAGAGGAAGGAAATATAGCTATAGGTAATTTCGTTTTGGTTCAATTTAAAACCAAAAAAATGACATGCGCTACATGGCAATTTTAAAAGATGTGTTACCTAGTAATGAATTTTCTGTTTGCTATCTCAGACGCCAGGGAAATAAGTTTGTTTATCCAGCAGTTCCCGAAATCAATAATGTGGTAAAGGAAGATATTGTTTTAAAGCTACCACCCCCATCTCCGCTTGCAGGATCTTCTAGAGCGGCAGATGTTTTTGCCTTTCCAATAGATTTCGATAGATATTTAGTTCGATAATATTATTTTATGTTCAATGTGTTCTGGATTTTGTATTTCATTTTTAAGTAGAACTATTACTTTTTATTAGCACTTCTTTGCCTAAGTTTTACATGAACTGAAATTTAGTTTTGAAATTAATGTTTAATTTTGTGTTTATTTTTCTATCAATAAATATTTTTCTACTGTTTTTGTTGGGTTCAACATAAAAAAATAGTATTTTGTCTCATTTTTTCCCTTAGTGTCTTACTTTTGATTTAGAGGATGGCAAGGCGGTTAAAACATGCATTTTATAACTGTCTCATTTTTAACCAGGCATGTCTCATTTTTACACTTTGTCAAGGTTAAATATGAGGCACAGTTTTTATTTTTTTTTCACTTTTACAAAGATCATTTTTATATGTTTTTAAGCTTTTAATAGTTTTCTCATCATCATTTACTTCCCGTAACATTTTTATCAACTCTTTTAAAGGAGTTTAACACACACAAAAACTTAAAAGTTTTAAAAAATGTCTCGTTTCTACCCCACTTGACCCTAGTTTATAACTTTATATCGTCTCATAGGTGTGTGGGTTATACATGATGCTATTAATCTGCATCTCACTCTTTCGTAACAGTCTTTCTAACACGAATTGAATTTTTTGTCGACAGCGGATCATTTTGCTTTAATCCGATGGTAATTATATATTTATCCGAAAATTACCCTTCTAAATATCCCCAAAGTCACCTTCACCAAGTTAATCTTCTTGAGAACTTGTAATAGTTCTACTTATATCTCCCCTTTACTATTAATTATGTTATAAACTATCCTTGTGTAATGCAATCATTGAATACATCAAAGATTATTATTCACTATTTAATTCAAATTTTAGCACTTTGATTTGAATAAACTTAATGGCAGAAATGTAACTGTTCCCTAACTTTTTCAACAAACATTCAAACTCATTTCGAAGCAATGCAAACACACCTCATTTCATTTCATTCCATTTTAACACGTCGAAATTCTCAAATTCTCATATATCAACAACATTGTAACTGTCTGAAGTGACTGCAATTACATAACGCCTTACATCGTTGTCTCGTGTGTACCGATGAAAAAGCACAGATGGAATACAGTCGTATTGAATTTCGTAACAATATCCTGCGGCATTAGATTTGAAACAAAAAAGAAACAACAGTATGTTGACTGGCATCCTATCAATGAATTAAAATAGGATGAACATTACTTGTAGAACGATTAATTTACAATTTTATTATAGCAAAACATAAATTATATCACAGTTATCCAGAGACTTTAATAACGTAATGAAATATACAGGGTGCGGCACCTAAAACGAAGCAAATTTAATATCTTGAAAACAATTTTTTTAGAGAAAACGTAAAAACAGTTCGATTTTTACTTCAATGGGGACATAGTATATTGCGCACCTAGGGAAGAAAGTATGTTATTCCAACCCCGACGCCGTAGAAAGGTTCCGGTCCAAAAAATGGCATTGACCCAGCCTGCTGAGCCATTTAGTCTGCCTTTTAGTTGCCCTTAAAACCCTCATGTTCCGGTACTCACGCCACCGTGACTTTACTACGGTCACCCACTGTGTTTAGAGCAGCTACACAATCTCATTCTAGCTTAGAGTTCCTCTACAGAATCGAGTGCCTTTAGTGCTGCTTGACTGTCTGTGAAGATAGGAATTGAACGGTATGTTCTTTTCTGTCTTTTAATTTCTTCCACACAGTAATGGATCGCCCTTATTTCCGCCTGGAAAATTATGGCGTCCTCAGTTAGGTTTACTAGTAAAGCTAACCCTTGTGTTAGCCCCACTACTCCAGCTCCAAGCCTTTCGACGTCTTTGGGCCGTCTGTGTACCATCTTGCTTCCAGTCTTCCAGTCTACCCTAAATATAGATATTTTGAAACTGTTATTAAAGCTATATCTTGAGACTGCATAAATATAGATTTTATATTGATATGGGTACCACAGATTAATATATTACAACATATGAACAATTTTATTACGATTTGACACCCTATATCTTTATAAATAATAACAATGTAAACACAGAATTGTTCTTAATAGTATAATAACCTGTATACTGAAATTTATTACGGTTGCTTGAAAGAAATGTTTACGTATTTCACGAACTTAATAGCCTGCAACATCACAAGTAATCTTTTTATTTTTTGAAACTTTTCAACAAGTCAACAAGTTGGAAAAAGCTGCAACGGATGTAAACTACTTTTGCAATTGCAAACAAAATATATTTTTCTGAAGTTCGTCTCTACAGAATCAAACGAAAGTTGTCTAGTACGCTCTTCAAAAAATTACAGAAGCTTTCAACATGACGTTTGAGAAAAGCCATTATCTTATTTTTCTACTCTGTTCATAATTTTAATTTCATTAAATATATATATATATATATATATATATATATATATATATAAACAAAGAGCAAACAAGTGTTTTCATGGGAAAGCACGCAAAAATGAAGAGGTTACTGAAGAGGAGTGGTAACCGTAAACATGCATGTTTCTAGCTCATTAGCCTTCATCAGTACGGTATAACCAAGTATGGATGTGAAACTTGGGAGCAACGATGTTGAATGAAACATGGAAGAACACAAACAACGGAAAATAACAGGACAACCAAACGAACATTTGTGCCATCAATTGGAAGATTCTGATTTTGGAACATCAACCAATATCAACACGGAGGCGCATAAAGCCCTCCTGTCTGGAAAAAACCAACCCAAGGTGAAGAAACAAGATCAAAAATGGATAACGCGTGAATTTAACAAAAACAAAGAGCAAACAAGTGTTTTCATGGGAAAGCACGCAAAAATGAAGAGGTTACTGAGGAGGAGTGATAACCGTAAACATGCATGTTTCTTGCTCTAGATTCCGATTTTGGAACAACAACCAATATCTTCCAATTGATGACACAAATGTGCGTTTGGTTGTCCTGTTATTTTCCGTTGTTTGTGTTCTTCCATGTTTCATTCAACATCGTTGCTCCCAAGTTTCACATCCATACTTGGTTATACGGTACTGATGAAGGCTAATGAGCTAGAAACATGCATGTTTACGGTTACCACTCCTCTTCAGTAACCTCTTCATTTTTCCGTGCTTTCCCATGAAAACACTTGTTGTTTGCTCTTTGTTTTTGTTAAATTCACGCGTTATCCATTTTTGATCTTGTTTCTTCACCTTGGGTTGGTTTTTTCCAGACAGGAGGGCTTTATACGCCTCCGTATTGATATTGAGACAACTCTAATTACGATGTTGCCTCTTCGGGATTTCAAACACAACTAAACTTTCTTCAAATAAATAAATCTCCTCTCCTTTGGTTACGAAAAATTCCTTTTTAAAAAAAAATACTAATTTATGTTTCCCTATAACAAAGAGAGATTTGAATTCTTTTATTATCATTGTAATTCTGATAGCAGAGACATCTGTATTTTAAAATTTCAAATATATTCTCCAAAATGTTATATAATTCTGTCTATCATTAAATATATTCTACATAAACGTCATCCGAAAATTAAAATGTCACATTTGATTTGTATACCGAATCTTTCAAAATTATTGATTATACCTATAATACAGTGTGTATCGAAAGTATTGCATACAAATATAAATAGTTTTCCTTATTTCAATGTTTCTTTTACATTTTAAATAGAGGAACCGTATTAATATATTATAACGTATATGTAAGGTAGAAACATTGTCATGAAACAGAATAATTAGAAATTGCTAAATAATAAAACAGTAGACTATACTTTACTAGGATGATGAGAATGAGACATTAAAATTGCTCATGTTTATTAGATAATTGTAAATATCTTCACTCAATTTGCTAATACAACTTTTATATAATTTATAATTCAAGGAAACTTTACAACTTGCAAAGAATTAAACAAAAAGAAACATTACCTTAAATCATAAATCCGAAACCATAAAATTAAGATCATCCATTTGTATCAAATATTTTATAAGAAAATAACATTGAACACATAATCTAAAAAAGAAATAAGAATCAATAAACATTCAAAACATACAAGATATTGTTCAATATTATAACACTAATGTTTACAAAGAGATATGATTAGAATATTTGACGCTGTAATGTCAATATGTTTCAGTGACAAACGCTGACATTAGAGTAATTTCATAGAGTAAATAAATAGAAATTGATTAATGAATTTAAAAGAATATAAAATGAATGTAAATAGTCAGAATAGAGAATGTTGACAAATTGTTTAAAAGAATTAATGTGAATGGCTAAATACAATCGTAACAATAACTAATTGTAATAAGAAAATTAAACTAAACATTGGTATATTAAAGACTATTGTATTTCGTCAGTATAAACTATTCGTCCCATTACAATCAAATGAACTTTAATAGTAAACTAACAATCAAGTGAAACTTATTTTGATATATAAGTAAAGATATTTGAGAGTAAATAAAAATGAAATCATAATTTTGAGTGCGGTAAACAAAGGTGATTGGTTATTCGAGACATGACAGAACAATTTTCAATTAATAAACAAAGTGTAACAAACATTTTCAAAATAGTGAGCTGGAAAAAACAAAAGACTGATTGTTATCATTGAAAAAATTGAAGAAAAAAGGGTTGGTAGCTTGGCGTCGGTTCGAGGATGTTGGTTGGAGCAGCGTTCCAGAAATTTTGATAAATTATCCCCAAAATCATGATTAAAAAGTAAGAAACCACTAACAAAACATACAACAGTACTTACCAAATATCTACAGCTAATTTTCCTGAGAGAGAATCAATTTTTCTCAAATTTATCCGACTTTAAACTTCGGAAGCAGCATTCCAGCGTCCAGAGAGGCATATCCTAGTTCCAGGACACAAGGTCAGTGCGTATTGTTATATAACAAGAGTTAAAGAACTCACTAATTACAATGCAGTGTTTAAAAATCTCATGAGTAAAATAAACTTTGCGTAAAAGATCTATCTGAAAAAGTATCATAATAGAGACTTAATATAACTATACAATTAAATAATTTTCAATAATAAATGGCCAATCTAAATAGACAAAATTAAATACTTACTCATTTCAAATAAAAACTCAAGAAAGATGCAACTGAATTCATTTATGTAATATTTCAATTCTATGTATAGAAAACTGATAATTTGTTCTTGTACCATATTGTTTCTGTATGTATAATTTGTTTCAATATAAATTCTTTACATGTGCATTACGCATCAAATATTCGATGATATAACGGAAAGCACATTGTAAAATTGAACAGACGCAACTCGTCTATGAAGTGCTTCTCTTAACGCATCATCACCTGATGTTTTAAGCATGCGCATAGCATACCATACATAAAATGGATCGATAATTCTAGTTCAGCCACACATAGGCGTAGTATGATAAATTTTACAATAAAAATTCTCATTATTAAAAAAATTAAATTATGTTAACAAGTAAAGTGTT
Source organism: Galeruca laticollis (assembly GCA_963921935.1). Lineage (NCBI taxonomy): Eukaryota > Metazoa > Arthropoda > Insecta > Coleoptera > Chrysomelidae > Galeruca > Galeruca laticollis. Next base: position 223,663,621 of record OY998177.1, on the reverse strand, counting down.
TCTTTTTATTTAATAACGAAGATATTCACAGCAACAGGAACTCAAAGAGCAGAGAGGGTTTCATGCTCCCAAATCCGTACAAATCATAATTATACAAAAATTTAAATCAATAAATTATTTGAGCTAGCCGTATTAACATATTACACCATAACATATAAAACATCTAAATTAATATAATTTAATAAATATACATTATTAAAATTGACGCCTAACAACGTGAGGCTATTTGAAAAATTTTTGTAGAAGTATACTACTATATTAAAATATATATATATATATATATATATATATATTATTTTTTAATTATTTCACGCAGTGAAACACTCTAATTATAAGATTCACAAGTATGACAGTAAAAATACAGATAAAACAGCTTAAGAAAAATGGAACTCTTTTTTTTATTGCCCCGGATATCTCTATTACTTTAAAGTAGTTCGCGAATATATTCATAAAAGTACTGAATTGACTCTGGTTTTTATAATTTTAGCAAATTTCCTATTTAAAATAATTAACAATTCAAGTCGGCTTTTCAGGACTCAATTTTCTAAGTGTTGTTGTTATATCATCTTGGATATATATATATATATATATATATATATATATATATATATATATCAATGTGTTAAATTCTTTAAGAATTATTAATTGCTAAATTTTATATTCTAATTATTATTGACTATTATGATATTATGAATAATGATTTTAAATTTTGTTCTTTATAATAGTATATTATCCTCATTGATCTTAATTTCATTTATGAATATGGTTTATTTGTGTCATATTCAACATTGGGTTTTGACCTATTCTGGACCAAAATTAAAATATCCCTAATCAAGTAATGTACCCCTTTTTAATATTCTATAAGTGTTTCAATACTTTCTTATTTTAACTTCTCTTTTTACAATGATATAAAAATGAAGTTAAAAAAAAAGTTATTCCAAAACCATAATTTTCGAGAATTATTCGCATAAAATTATTCGCAGCCACTTTATATGAAGGGCTACAAAATCACTGTTGACCAGTATAATTTTTCATTCTAATATGGACGATAGAAATGAAATAACTTTCCAGGTTTTTTGTCCGAATCACTCATTGTTAATGTAGTTCGACCCACGTAGTGTAAAATCCATTAAGTGAAAAGTTATTTGTTAGAATGTGATAACTATCATTCAGGAACATGTTCATCAATATGTATCAAGGCCATGTGCCGATGTTCATGTTCAATTCCCGTACCGTTGTGTCGTTGATAAATAGTCAGAACATGAATAATATTGACATAGGTTATTCGCGGACACGTATTTCGCTCACTATACCCACTCAGAAAGGACAGGCCCATTTCGATTTAGTTACAATCGATGTCATTATTCAAAAAAATAGGAAACGTCAAAGATGAAATTGCCTTTGCAAGTCACTGAAAAACGCTAAAAATTAAAATTGAGTTTAATGATAATATAAAATAGATGTCATAAATAAATTGTTTAACATCTTGACAGCATAAATATATTTTAACATTTTCATTGAATATTTTTGTTCTACGACCATTACAGAGTTTCTATATTCCGACGTAGTTTTTGATTATGGAATAGCTTCATTCTAGCTCTAGGACAAGAATATTCATTCGCGCCCTGGTATGGAATGAATATTTGTGGCGCCCTCTAAATGTTACGGTTCATTTGACAGAAAAAGAAAATCACCGTATTTCCCAACACTATCTGTCCTTATCAGATACCTTGGCCACTTTTTATCGTAGCTTTGAATCATTCACACTGAAACTATATTAATAATTCTTTATTTGGCACATTTTTTACACTATGCGTTAGTTTATCACGTCAACCTGACTCAAATACACTTCCCGTAATTTTAAAAAGGTAAATTTTTAAACAAATTAATAAAAAAAATATATCTCTGATTTTACTTGTTAGACCTTGTTGATATGATTAAAATAAAATGAAAGTTGAAAAACTCACATTTATCGGTTTTTTATAATTGTTATAATATTCCTCGCGGTTAGACTATAACCAAAGAATACACCAACAACAAGAAGCGAAAGCCAGCATAAATCGTTTGATGTTCTGCTGGCAAAATTTCGTGACCTTGTAAAACTTAAGTTGACAGAAAGCTAATAATTTACACTGAGAAAAAGGTTACAAAATTGTGAAGGTTTATATTCTACAGGCAGAAAAAAATGTAAATCAAACATTCCAAAAAATAATTGTTTACTAATGTATTGTCAAAACATTATTCCGAGAAAGTATTAATTGTCAATGAAAAATGTAAGCATAAAAAACCTGTAACATGGTCTTGTTAGCCCGATACAGCCTTTGGAGTGCCACAAGTTACCAATTTTGTAATTGAATATTGTTCAGGACATCTCACAGAAGAACCCTATTGATTTTCAGCTCAGCAGAGCCAGTACAGCGGGTGACATGATACTTGAAGTACGACATTTTTGGAGAAATTTCAGTATGTTAGCATAATACAGCCTCCGGAGTGTATACAAGTGACCAATTTTATGATGGGATATTGCTCAGGGCGTCTCACAGATGAACTCTATTAATTTTCAGCTTATATTGTGAAAAATATGCTTCAATATTTCTTTATACATAGTTTAAGTTTCTGTTTTTTAAGAACAGTTTATTACTAAAAATAACATGCTATTGTTTAATCAAATGATTTTTATTTTCCTTTACCGATATTGTAATTCATTATCTGTAAATATGTATTTAAGTAGCAGTATGTGTAGGATAGGGTAGATATTAAAACTAATACAGTAATATAGATTATATAATTAGAATACCAGATTACAGAAGGAAAAAGTTCAATATACATGATGGTATAAAATTACAATAATGTTGGTGCTTAAATGTACAATTTGTATAATTTCCATTATATGATATAACAGTTACACTCTTCCAGATTCATAATTCAATATTTTACACATAGAGAAAATATTTTAATGTCTGCAACATAATGTGTAGAAATGATCAATATATATTAAATAATAATAATAATAATACCGGACATTTACAATTGTATAGGACAGTTAGATAAGTAAAATAGTCATCTATTACTTTATTTATAAGTGTACAATATTTCTTGCGGCACTAGATTAATTTTTTGTGATGGCTTCTAAAGGAGGACTTGTTTGCTTATGTTGTGGTTGTAGATGTCCCTCTAAAACTGGACAAGGATGATGTATAGGTAAACCAAACCAAACTGTATACTGGTCAAACCCATATTAAATGTACTGTTACTTTATGGAGCTAAAATGTGGTTAAAAGCAGCTAATAGAGAGGATTTTGTTCAGAGACGTTTGCTTTCGTAGTGTGCCAAAAGCCATGCTTTGTGTTGAAGTCGAAGGAGATTGTAAAGGTACAGGTCGTAACTCAGTACTTCTCCCTAACGTCCATTTTAAAAGGTTGATTATCTGGAAAGAAAAATACAGGAAGACTATATTAATGGACACATAAGTGTATGAGTAGGTTTTATTATAGACAATGTGTTGTTTTATTCATCCGACACTTTAGTTTTCTAGTATCTATTTTACCAGAAGAATTCTCTTACACATTAATACCATATCAGAGACTGATAGTTAATACTGCCACAAAGTGAGCATGGGATAAATAAAAAAACATTTCTCTATCATAACAAAATCATAAAAAATACTCTTTTATAACAAAACCAAGATTCTTTTAAGTGAGACACAGGTAGGCTGAACATTGTAGGTGAAACTTTCGTCTAGTTAAATTCACAGTTGCAAACACTTAATTTTTTACTAACTTATCTAGGTATGAGAAAGCCATCAATTTTGATGTATATTGACTTACAGAGGTGAATCTAAATAATAATTATATTTACCAAGCAGTGGAGAAGCATCACAGTAACTCGTATGTATTGCAGAGGCCTAAGAGATGAATGTCGCTATTGCTGTAATGGTGTGGTAGCTGCAATTATAAAAGTAATTGTAGTAATCATTCCCTTACACAAATTCCATGAAGGTATCGATTCATCCTGTGGTAAAGTATCAATTAATCCTGTGGCCAGGTGACAAAAAATAAATATTAATAACAGTTGATTGTAATGTCTACTTAAATTTAATATTTACCAGACTGAATAACTATTTTTGTTGGTGGATGATTCAATAAAATATGTCCCTTGCATTTTACCCACTGAAATATGGCAGGGGCAGCTAGCTGAAACAAACACTTGGAATATCCTCCTTTGGAAAAAAATTTTTTCTCAAAGTGAAGTTCACACAACCTATAAATTCTTTTGTTAAGCATCTGTAGTCTTTCCAAACAAATATCTACGGTTACAAGCTTCCAATCATAACTGTACCCTAAAAAGTAAATAAAGGTAGGTATATTTTTATATTCATATGTCTATAAAAGAAAACAACTTATAATTTATATTGAATATTATGTATTTTCTTTCAACATGTTTTTTGCAGAACAGGGCTCGTCAGCAGAAAGCTTATTGTAGTACATAATATTATCATTACATGTTATTAAAGGTAGAGGGACAGATCAACGTTAACAAACAAAAACATATATTTACACAACTTACAATTCATAGCAACATGTAAAATAAAATGTAAAATATTGAGAAATGAATATATACCTATAATACATTACATATAGAAACAATTTCTCTTACCTCACAGGGTCTTTGAGAAAACCAAACATAGTTATCTTTTCTCCTGTTGTTGAGTGACATCCACGAACTTCACAGATTATTCTTCCCATCATAAATACAATAATTTCTCACTAAGAGTGCAACTAGTTACTTTTACTAAACGGTATTGTTCAAAATCAAAGTAAATAAACAAATAAAAAGCATATTTTTGCTTAACAACAAAGAATGACATTGACGTAAAACACATAAAAAAATGGCGTCTATCACACATGCGCATTCAGAAAATGAATTGTCAAAAAGCCGAAGTTTCGCTTCTTGTTGTTGGTGTATTCTTTGCTATAACTTTGAATTATTTATTGCAAATTTCTATCCCCCAAATGGAATTCAAAATGTTTTCACTATAAATCCTTCAATGTTTGCGAAAATCAACTTACATTCAAAAATGCAGGCTTACCTTTTGGATGGAAATTTGAATCTTCGTTTTATTGAACTAATGTACTAAACTCTATTAATAACTTCAAACTTAGGAAACATGACCTAAATAAACAGATAGCTTTATTACAAGCTTTAATGGCCTTTGTTACATCAACTCAACCTGAACATAAATTACAAAATTAATTCACTCAAGGGAACTATTTATTCCTCTATTTTTGTTGCAGCATGTGATTTAATAGTATTACATTTGTGTTGAAGATTTTTGAATATTTCTTTATATTAACACATCCTTCAAATTGAGAATTTGACACCATTGACAGTTTGGTAATCTACTAATGGATACTTTTCCTCATTTAATAATTCAGATTGAATGCAATCACGAAAATAGTGTCGCTAAGTTGCCTCAACTGTCCTCTATACTCATACGGATGTTGAGAGTCATTTGTCACTTAGTTTATACACAGAGTGTTCAATTTCTAATCACAAATAGAGTTTACTACGCGGAAGTGCTTAAAATGTACAATCTATCGAATTTATCGAAAAGACATACGTGTGAGTGGTAGAATGCATAAAAAACGGTAGAACATTTACGTTTCTCTAGTAGACCACCAACGTCTTCAGGTGAAATAATTCATTGATCACATTTTTATTCAATATAGTATGAGAGAAGAAGAATGAGTCTGAATAAAATAATTGCGTTGTAATCGAAACAGTAATCATGATTATAAAACTATACCACCGCATTTTGCCAGTCATAACATATTTCCTTTATTTCTAGCAGCTTGCATATTTTATTTTTCAGTTTGCAGAATGACTAAGTAGTCAAAACAGCATTGCATTAAACAGCTGCAACGTATACAAACAATGGAACATGGCAACAATCATTCACATAATAATAATTCAACTTGGCAAGTAATATTGTATACATAGGTATCTTATTTTTATCTAGTCGTAGTTATGATTGCGGCATTCTTTTGAGAGGATAATATCTACTAAAGTTCAAGCTGTCATTTCGATTGTGAAATATTTTAAAGATGGGTGCTGTTATCTTTGCAATTAACAGTTACAGAGTTACAGTAGGTATAGATTATATAGATTAAATGAGATTTAAAGATGTGTGCACTAGTGCTGAATATTATGATTCCTTTGAAGAAAACACTTTTTTATAATTGTGCAGTTTATTGTAAAATCTTGTTTTCAGAGTGCTTTCGGCTATATGCCATCGTCAGTGGGGTCATTTTCAATACACAAGCTTGAAGTTTTTTAAACGTTGACTTTTTTATGCTTTTGGTTAAGCAATTTTGATTTTTGTTTTTTATGTGTTACTCAAATACAAAAATTGATACGAAAATATCGAGAAAACCGTTAACGGAGAGGGAGTTTCAAGATGAAATAGAAAAAATTATGAATGTTGACGATTCTTATGAAGAACCTTATGAAGATAATGGAAGTGATTGGGAAGACAACTTGGATGTGCAAAAGGATAGTAATGTAGATGATAGCAGTGATGAAGATTCAGATGACTACAATAATCTAGACAATATTGAAGATGACGATAGAGATGAGGCGGAGGAAAATGAACCAGCACAAGAGGCAAATGAACAAACTTCTGAAAGATCGTCTAATGGTGAACCCTTAGTAAAAAATCGGCGTATAGACTCACACATTGCTTTATCAACCAACAACCTTGAGACCTTAAATGTGGGGACAACCCACCCCTTTGTCACGAGAGCAAGAGAAGAGGTCTTGGTTGTAACAACTGTCAATGTAGCTTCTAGGAAAAATGTAAAATATTGGAGGGTGATGAGCGAGTCATCACTTTCCGACCATAAGATCATCGAATTTAGGATAGAGGGAAATACCACCTCGATTCCTACAATCCGAAATCCTAGAAATACTGATTGGTCTGAAGGACAATTTGGAAGTCGAAGTGAATGGGGTAAATTACCTGCACTACGACCTGGAACAAAAAGTCGAACAGATCAGTGAGGCAATAATGGAAGTTTTTCATTCAAGTTGCCCACTGTCAAAAGCTCGTTCAGAAAAAGACGCTCCTTGGTGGAATGGGAACCTGTCAAACCTCAGAAAAGAGGTCCGTCGGCTCTTTAATAGAGCCAAACGTGACGGTAATTGGCAGAGGTACACAGAGAAGCTTACTCAGTACAAGAGAGAGATTAGGAAGGCCAAAAAGCTTAATTTTCAAGCCTTTTGCGAAAAGATCACTTCCACTCACACAGCGGCCAGACTACAAAAGGTCATGGCAAATGGGGGAACTAGCCCCACAATGTCGCTGAATAAGCCAGACGGATCATACACGGAAGGTGAAGAGGAACGATCGATTCTTCTTCTTAGAACCCACTTTCCAGGTAGTGAACCAGCAAAAAACACTGAAATAGCAATGAATTACACCAAAAAATCCCGCAAGGAAGATTGGGACATTGCTAAGAAAATATTTACCATATAACAGTTGGAATGGGCAATAAGTACCTTTCAACCATATAAATCACCAGGAGTGGATGGAATATTTTCAGCACTTCCGCAGTAAGGGATAGAGGAGATTCTTCCTCACCTGCTGAAGATTACAAGAAGAAGTCTAGCAGTGGGTCTAATACCTAGAAAATGGAGAAGAGCAAGGGTAATCTTCATACCAAAAATAGGGAAAAAAGACTGATCCCCGATCCTTTAGACCCATCTGTCTAACATCGTTCCTACTCAAAACGATGGAGAAAGTAGTGGAAACTATATAAGAATAGAGAATCTGGAGAATATACCACTTCCTAAATGTCAGCATGCTTACAGATCAACTCGATCAACTGAGACGGCTCTGTATCAGCTGACCGAAGTCATCCAGAGAAATGTGCGCATTCCTGGCTATATCTGGGGCATTTGACAACACAACTCATGTGTCTGTCAAAGAAGCACTAAAAAGGCGAGGAGTGAATGAAACCATTGTAAATTGGATGTATAAGTTGTTGACGACAAGGATAGCTGAGACACAGGTGGGAATCAAACCAACTCAGTTAAAGCCACTCGGGGGACACCTCAATGGGGGGTGATATCTTCCCTTATATGGAGCCTCCTAGTAGATGAGTTGCTCTACACGCTAACGGAGCTTGGCTTCGAATGTATGGGCTATACTGATGACATAGTTCTAATAGTCAGAGGCAAGTTCGAGAGCACCTTGTGTGATTTATTACAAAAGGGCCTCAGAATCATTGAGCAATGGTGCTTGTCAGAGGGGCTAAACATTAACCCAAACGAGACCATAGTAATTCCATTTACCCGGAAAAGAACACTTCCGGCCATGAAACCCATATCCTTAAACGGAGAAATCATAGAATGGAAATCAGAAGTTAAATATCTACGGATAACCCTAAACAGTAAGCTTATGTGGAATAAGCCTGTTGAAATGACTGCTAGTAAAGCAATAAGAGCTTTGATGGCGTGCAGAAATCTAGCTGGTAAGAGGTGGGGCTGTAACCCAAAAATATTGCGATGGATGTACGCCATGATTGTGAGACCAGCATTTACGTATGGGGCAATAGTTTGGCATACAAAAGCAAGTCAGTACAGCACGAGGAAGACCCTCGACAAAGATCAAAGGCTTGTCTGTGTGTGCATTACTGGAGCTATGAGAACGTGTCCAACTAGGACACTTGAGATCATTACAGATCTCACACCTCTACATCTGGTGATAGAAAGATCTGCCCAAGAGGCAATTCTTAGGCAATTCTTAGAATATCTTCAGGCAATGAGAGTACTAAAAATCAGGGAGCCTGGTCCTCTCTAACAAAATACATCTCATCAGCGAATCTTCCCAGTGACGAAATGATCAAGAAAGTAAGTATAGAAAATAATTTCACTACGATGATAAATACGAGGAGAGACTGGGAAAGGGAATACACCACCCAAACTCTCAAAGAAAACACCATTAGATGGTATACGGATGGTTAAAAAACCACCACTGAAGCAGGCGCTGGGGTATTTGGGCCTGTCACTAAATACTCATTATTTTTAGGCTCCTTTCCGAGAGTCTTTCAAGTAAAAATACTTGCGATTGAAATATGCGTCGAAATGAACCTAGAAAGAAACTATCAGAAATGTGACATATCGATCCATTCTGATAGCCAAGCAGCTATCAAAGCACTTGTTCTATATCCATCATTTGTTTTGGTTGTTCTTAAATATGGCATTTTCTGTATGTGCCCCAGCCACTCTTTTCTTTTGGATCTTATTATTTTGCTCTTCAAATAAATTCGGTATATTTTTATTAGTTCATCTTAGCCATAATTCTCCTAATAACCTCTTGAGTATTTTCTTTTCTCATATATCCAATTTCTCTCCCTGGTATTATATACTTCAATTAATAGCTATTATTGTTTGTTTTTCATGTTACAAAATCATTTTAAACTGTGTTGGTTTAGACTTTCAGAGTGAGGTTTGAGAACGCCTTCAAATTATTTTATTTGAATTACTGAACTTTCTCGCAAATATTTGCAATCGATTTGTTAAAGTTGTCTGTTGTTAGTAACTGTTAAAGTAAGAAAATTCTTCACGAATTCATCCCAGCTCTGTAATATTATATCACAAATAACCAACTACTTCGAGTTAACGGGGGATTATAAATAGTATAAATGTGCTTTGCGTGTGTAACTTTGAAGAATTTAAAAAAATAAATATATATCAACCCACAAGTCGGATTAACTAAATGTTTGGCTTCAAGTATATTGAAAATATGTAAATACTTGGACTACCGGAGTGTAAGATCAGAAAGGAATCTGGTTATTATTCGGATAAACATCAACTGGTTTGACGCTTCAACTTTTCTGTGGACAGCTGATACGTATAATATATAGGGGTGTGTCACGTGAGAAATGTCAATCTGTTTAACGTGCATTATGGAGTATCTTTTAACATAGATTAAAAACTCGTAATCTATGCTTTTAACTTCCAAGGTATGGGGAATATCGCAATGTTTCGTATCTGACTAATATGATTTTTTTTTCGAGCAAATATGGTACTGAGAACAAACCTGGTTTTTATAAAGGAAAGAAAATAAACGGTTTTAAAGATTAAAACTAACTTTTCCGCATCTGTGGCCCTGAATAATATTCTATCATAAAATTGTTACTTATATAATTGTATAAGGATAGGCCTATCCTTATACAATGCTTGTATACACTTCGGGGGATGTATTGTGCTAACAAACCGAAGTTTCTCCAAAAATAACCAAAAATGTAGTATATCTGTATTTATAGGAAACGCTGTACTCGCTCTAGTCAACTGAAAATCATTAGGTTTGTTCTCACACGAGTTTCAAACCATCAGAAACAGTCAGGATTCTGCGCAATCCATTTCTCCGCGTTCATAAATAAGTTTCTCATTGTTTGAAAACAGCTGGACGTTGGATAGTTGGACAACCATTAATGAAACCTGTGTGAACATCGTCCAGCTGTTTTCAAACAATCAGAAACTTATGTATCAACACAGAAAAATGTATTGCGCAGAATCCTGATGGTTTGTGATTCCTGTGAGAACAAACCTAATAGGGTACATCTGTGAGACGCCTTGAACAATATTCAATCATAAAATTGATCAATCGTGTACTTTTTGTAGGCTTCATCGTGCTAACAAACTGAAAATTCTCCTAAAATGACAAAAATATCGTACTTAAACTACTGTAGCTCATGTTGTATTGGCTCTGGTGAGCTGAAAATCAATAGGGTTCATCTGTGAGATGTCCTGAATAATATTCAATCATAAAATTGGTCACTTGTTAAACTCCAGAGGCTGTATCGTGCTAACAAACTGAAATTTCTCAAAACAATACAAAATGTCGTACTTCTAGTACCAAAGCACCCGTTGTACTGGCTCTGGTGAGCTGAATATCAATAGGGTTCATCTGTGACATGTTCTTAACAATATTCAATCATAAAATTGGTGACTTATTGCACTCCAGAGGCTGTATCGTGCTAACAAACTGAAATTTCTCAAAAAATGACAAAATGTCGTACTTCAAGTACCATAGCACCCGTTGTACTGGCTCTGGTGAGATGAAAATCAATAGGGTTCATCTGTAACATGTTCTTAACAATATTCAATCATAAAATTGGTGACTTATTGCACTCCACGTCCTTCACTTTTAAATTATATAACTCGTCAGTTCGGCATGCCCCAGCTACTCCAAAAATCGCTACCACTTTTTTCATTAAATATATTTCATCAGGAGCTTCTAACAAAAACTTTGATATATCACCTTTTGTAAATACCTGAGAATTTCGAGGCTGATATCCATAATTTTTCCTTTTTATGAATGCCTTCAAGCGGCCAAATTTCGAAATATCCTGGTTCTTATTTAATGAAATAGTCAATTTCAACATTGAGTATTCTGACCATAATGTAGCAGGGGACAATGTCTTTGATTTTTCTAAGAAAAATACCAATAATACATCTTCAGTTATTGTGGACACATCTTTCGTTGTACACCATTTGATGAAATTTTCATAGGCCCGATTGTAATGGTCTTTAGATTTTTCCGGTAACTAACTTCTGAACTGCTTCTTCAATGGAATTCATTTTTAAGCAGATTATATCCAAATATTAAACTTAAAAGATGTGGACTTTATGGAAGAATAATTATTTGACAACTGTCAAAATATTTGTTTTTTTTGACACGAATGTTACCAAAGTAACGTTAACCCACGCCTTCTACCCATTTTATTGCAGTCTACAGAGAATTTTATGCATCTTTAAATTGTGTGTTTTAATAATAAAATCGGGGGAAGAATGAAAAGTTTAATATAATACACGCTGCAAAGCCCTTTTAGGTGCTCGGAGGTATTCAAATAGCTTCGGCTACGCTTCGCTTCGCATCGGCTATTTAAATACACCTCGCACCTAAAAGTAAGCTTTCGCAGCTTGTAATGTAAATAACTATTCCAGAAGTGTACTTTTTACTATTGACAGTACTTTTTTGGTGTACTTTCTTCAGTAACGTTGTCAATTTCCTCATCATTTTGAACACCAAAGCGAGAAAGTGACATTTTCGAAATAAATGGAATTAATGATATATCAAAAAACTGTGTATTGCTTAGCAATGTCATGACCATAGTCATGACATAAGTGATAACTACCCATGGACAGTGTAATGATGGTTTCATTGGTTATTTCGACAAATATGACTAGAAATTGTATTACATAATTTATACATAAATTAAACAATTTAAAACGACAATACAAAACATAATATACATAAAAATGCTAATATAAATTAAAAAAAAAAGTTACTAACTTAAAAGGTAGGACTTCATGCCTTCTTGTTCATAGAAGAGAACGTATGCTTCCCCACTGACTAAAGATTTCGATTATATTGATGACACCCTTGAATCATTATATTCGTGCCACTGTCCAGTGTAGGGATATCGGCAGTATGCCGTGTAGTGACCACTGTAAGTGGTTCCGCTGTGATTTGATATAGCGTAGAGGTTGTACATATAAGGTGCCACATTATAAGCCGCGTAATGGTTCATAGCAAGCCCTTCTATTGACTAGAAATAAACAAATTTGAAGAGATATTTTTTTGAACAAACATTTTTTCTAAGAAACAGGATTGAAAACTATTGTGGTATTCTGATTACTTAACGGCTCATGTGCACTGGGTTAACGTGTGAAACGAGCTTTATAAACATGTACTACTCTATAGTTGATTAACGCTAAAAACAGTCAAATTGGTAAATATCTTTAGAGCTAAGAACTCTTTATGTTGGTAACAAAAATAATATGCTGAACATTTTTGTTTTCAGTTATTTTGATTGCTTCTATTTTAAAACATACATCGTTTTTATGATAGTAAAAATTATTATACATCTTAATTGTTACTTTTATTCAATAATAAATCCGACCCAATAAACTTTTAAAACAAACTCTCAATTTATCAAATCTGGGTTGTGCTCTTGAAAAAACAATTCATAATATTAAAATACAATGTTCCTGCCAACTCTTGGTTCTATAAATATTCAACACTACAATATTCAACTTATAGTGTGTATAATGCTGTAACCTTAATTTTAAATCTTCTCATTTTATTTTCTTGAAATTAAAATTCAGAGTTTACTTAGATATGAGGAAATAATTCATGAGACATTTCATAAAATTGTTATTTGGATATATTACATTACATTACATAAAAAAATAAATTGTCAGATCCACACTTGCTATTCAAAGTACATCACATTTTGGTGAAAGCGTTTTCTTCTGAATATACCCCTAGGTTATCTTCAAACTGATCTAAGTGAGCATGTAGCAAATGTACTTTGAGGGATATTCTCCTAGTTATCAAGCATATCAGAAATAAGCTTTTTAATTGCAAAATAAGCCTGCTTGTGAATTGTTCACTGACAATAATTTTCTTTATTTCTGGACCGACTAAAATACCAGCTGTACAGTGGCGGCGCCAGCTTTTTCTTTTCGGTTGGGCGATACCCGTCACAAAAATTTGGAGGGTGGGCAGTAAAAATTTGGATTATTTCGGTTTATACAGATATCCGCGTACCTAATTTAAATATTTCTGATTTGTAAAATTTCAACTAGTATTAATAAATGGGATAAAAAAACACTCTGGCACTATTTTAAAGTTTATTTTACACAGGAACACATTATTTGCAAAACGTTAGACGGTTAGACATTAAAAAAGAGCTATCTTTCTATTGTTATGTTAAGTGGCAAACAAATCTACAACTACATCCAAATCCAATGTTTTAATAATATTTTTTTCGACAAACAAAATTCCTAAATCGGTGAGCCTCTCTTGTGACATTGTGGCCTTAAATAATCTTTAATTCTTTTTAATCCACTGAACGATCTCTCATAACTGGCACTTGAAGAAGGTACGGTTATTGTAATTCTACACAATTTATTGAGTTCGTGAAAAACTAATTTAAATTCCTGCAGAAGAACTGCAAGATTAGAGACGGTCTTTATTTTAACATTATGATTAATTTCATACCTTTCAATGGTTTTTGGTAGTAACTTTAATTCCGTTTCGACGGATGTCAAGTCACATCCGTAATGTATAGCTAATGGAGTTAATTGCTCTAAATTTAAAAATATATTACTTGATGGGTTTAAAACACTAAATCCATTTAGAACACTATTATTTTCTTCAAATCTCCGACAAAGTTCCGAAGTGATTCGATCAATAACAAGATAATACAATTTAGTTTGAAATTCACTTTTTTTAGTAATACATCTGTCATCTTCAAGTAAGGTAATTTTTTGAATAATTATAGTACTATTAAATTTAGAAGGCAATTTTCTTGATCTTTTAATATTTACATCATCCAAGTTAATATTATTAGCCGAGGCGTTTTGTACTGTCGCAGTCCATAACTTTTCAAATTCACAATCTTGCCTATATGATACAAAGAATTGTTTTAGTGATTCCACTAATATTAAACTTTTTAGAATGTCACTGTCTTTGCTTTGTAGATAATCAGAAACATTCTTTATTTTTGTTAAGAATTCACAGAAAACCTCTAAATTGAATAAAAAAGTAAAATTAATATTGTTTAAAAGTCCATTTGCATCTGGAGAGCGAACATTAGTTTCTGTTATGTACTGTTTTAATAAAATTAATATTGCTGGCAATGTTTTTTTTTACAGCCAAACAGCTAGATATATGTGAAGTCCACCTCGTATCACTAAGTCTTTTTAGTTCAACAGGCTTATCTTCTGGATGTACGTCTTTTTGATTTTTAAAAATGTATTATGTATGGAAGAGCCACTAACAAAAACATAAAGGTTTTCAAGAACAGAAAAAAAAATATTGCAGTCTTTTAAGTTTTTACATATATCTACTACTACTAAATTTAAGGCATGATTAAAGCAGTGTACGTAAATAGCCTGTGGGACTTCTTTTTTTAACAATGCTTGTACCCCCTTAACCTTACCAGTCATAACGTTTTCTCCATCATAAGTTTGTGCCACGCAACAACTTAAGTCGATTTCACACTCACTTAATCGTTTTTTAATAAACTGGAACAATGACGTTGCATTTAATTTGTCTGCATCTTCATAGCCCAAAAACCGCTCGTACAACACACCGTTTAAATAATATCTTACTATAATTGATAACTGCTCAATTTTACTTAAGTCTTTGGTTTCATCAGCCCTAAGGGCAAAATAACGGGCTTCTCTAATTTCGCTACTAATATGTTTTATAGATAATTCGGCTAAACAATGTATGAGGTCATTTTGAATTGAGTGATGCGTATACCGAGCATTTTTGGGCCCTCTAGTAGTCTTTTTGAAATAGTGGTATTATCACGTGACATCAAATCTAATAATTCCAAAAAATTACCTCTATTTTGACTAGTATTGGACTCGTCGTGTCCTCTAAGAGCAAGAACCTGGGTATATAAACAAATTATACTCCGTAAAATAGATTTAATGTACTCCCGGCTTTGTAGAATCAATTCAGTATGCGCAGTACTTATTTGAGCTGCTACTGACTGTTGACTTTTAGTATTTTTATACGAATTCCAAGGTACCATAGCACTTTTGTGCTGAAAGCTATTATTATGATATTTGAATCCAGCTTTTGTTTCTGAAGCTCTTTTCCAGTTTTTATAACCCTCAGAAATGAATGTTTTGGATGAACATGTTCCTTTTGTATGCAATGAAAAAAATCTACATGGATAACAAAACACAGCATCTTTTAAAACACTGTATTCAATCCACGGATAGGTTTTATAAAAGTCTGATTTAAAAGATCGGAGATCCGGACCAAATCTTGTTTTTGGGAAATTGAGCAAATCCGGTTGTCTTGGAGGTTCATCTAGAGACTGGGCTAAATCACTCATAGTTGTAGGATTTTTGTCAGCGTCGGTGACGTGCATCCTATATCAAAGAATAATTTTTATAAGTACCTAATGACTTAAGTAGTATAATCTCTCTAACATAACAAACTTACGTGTCGGACTTAGAACTATCATTTTCATCACCGCTTAATAAAGGGGAATCATCATCTTGAACTGTGTCATCTTCCTGTACTTTCCTTCTTTTAGGATAAATGTTGCTGTCTTCTGCAATATTGTCACTTTCGCATTCATTTGCTCCAGCATCAACCGTTTCACTTATTTCTAATAAATTTGCACTATGAACACTTGGTTTCGATTTAAAAAAGTCACTGATAATGCGTTTAGCACTCATTTTAAATGATAATGAAATTTTCAAAAATTAAATTTATATGTATTCCAAGGAAGTAAAAGAGAAAACAAGTAACCTCTTTTAAAAGAAAAGATTAAATTAGAGGTCTAAAACTATCGATAGCCCTATCGATAACTATCGATAGTTCCGACTATCGTATAATATTGATAGTTTTTATAACTATCGTTAGTTTCCGATAGTTTTATAACCGTTTTATTTTTCGCCCGTGTATGAAGCTGTTTCTCTGAAGGTGAAGCCACGCCGCGATGCCACACTCATATTTCTCCATATATAATGGTTATCTATGCTCATATTCTGTCAATGTTCCTCTATTCTATGCGCAAACCATAGATGACAATTATAAATGGCGCAAACTTTCAAATTTTTATGCTTTGTTTTGAAATCTAGCGTCCGAATGTGATGACTGCGTTTGCTTGGCTGCGCGTTTGCGTACTTCTCACACACTTACAGTTGACTTGACTTGTCTAGTCGTCTGTTTATGTAAATACAAATTGTCGTGCTTGGCCGGCGTGGTTTACAGTTTAATTAATCCGTAAGTTAGATTATTTGAAATTAAAAATGGATCAATTCGTTATTCGATCTGCTGGATCTGGGACAAAAAGAATTAAAGGTATGTTTTGGAAAAAACGTCTACCGAAATTAGCTTTGCCTCCCTGTAAAAATAAATTATATGTTGGATATTATACAATTTTCACAAACAATGATAAAGAATGGTATTTTTGATTTTCAGAAAATCTATTTTGATGAGTCGGATATTATTCAAATTAATTCAAAGTTGTTCACACGGCTAGTTGTGATCTTGAAAATAATACAATACGAAACAAATAATTTATTTTTTACGGCGTCAGTATTTATTTAGAATCATGCATATTCTTCAGGATCAAATTCACATTCACAAGCATCTCAGAAAACGAAGTCGTCGTCTGAATGTGACACTGATGATTCTGCATCTGTAACCTACGATGAAACCGATCGAATTGAAGTTGGAACTGCCGGTGCGGATGGTGAGACTTTAAACAATAAATCAAAGACTAAAAGAAAAAAATACTCCATTGTTTGGAGGTATTTCAAAAGATCAACTGATCGAAAATTCGCAAAATGCAATACTTGTGGGAAAGAGTATAAGACTAGTGGCAATACAAGTAATTTAAGCGACCATTTAAAAAGATTTCATCCAATATGGAGTGAAAGCACTGGTGAAAATCTAGATCTCGCTTCTGTTGATCCCAACACTAGTACTAGTACTTCTACCTCTGCACGTTCGAGTGTTAGATCTATCAGTCCATTTTTTAAGCGAGATCTGTATTATGATGATTCTTCCCAAAGGAAGAAACTATTGGACAGAGCAGTTCTGGACATGATAACTTCTGATTTTCAACCTTTTACAATTGTTAGTGATGCAGGATTCAACAAGTTGGTGTCTTTGTTGGATCCCAGATATAAACTGCCAAGTCCCTATATATTGGGTAATATTCTCAAAGAAGTGTATTTAGAAGAATATTCAAAATTACGAAATGAATTACGTGATGTTGACTTTATAGCAATAACCACAGATTCATGGACATCTATTGCGATTGAATCATATCTTACAGTCACCTGTCACTATGTGGATGAAAATTTTAGTTTAAACTCACGTGTTTTGTCCACAAAGCCTTTACCAAATGGACTAAATCATACGTCAAAAAATCTTGCAGACACTATGAAAGATATTTTTGAGGAATGGCAGATAAGTGCTAAAGTCATCTGCATAGTAACTGACAATGCCCCCAACATGATTAAAATGTGTAGTCTACTGAAGATCAAACATTTACCCTGTTATGCACACACTCTTAATTTAGTAGTGCAGGACAACCTAAAGCTGGTTCACGACATTGTGAAAAAAACAAAGGATATTGTGACGTTTTTCAAAAGTAGCCCATTGGCAATGGACATATTTTTAAAGGAACAGATTGTCAAAGAACCTATCAAGCTTATTCAAGAGGTCCAGACCCGTTGGAACAGTACATTCTTCATGATTCAAAGGATACTACAAACCAGTGATGCTCTAGGTCGTGCTCTGCTGAAATTGCGGAAGGCTCCTCAACCTCTCACAGTTGATGACCTGACAATTTTGGGAGATATTGAGAAAGTCCTAAGTTGTTTCCAAGAGGCAACAAAAAAAATCTCAGGTATAGCTTCAAATAATTAAAATATGTGATTCATGAAAATTTATATGTGTACATTTACAAAAAAAATTCATTCTTGCAGGGAATGCCTATGTGACAATATCATTAATAATACCAATAACTTTTGGTATTCAAAATTTCCTGAACCAATGTTTGGCTAATTTGGCAACGGAAGAAGGAAAAACGTTTTGTAAAAATCTGGCGGCATCCGTGGAGAAGAGATTGGTCCCTTATGAAATGAGATCAGCACCTAGACTTGGAACAATTTTGGATCCACGGTTCAAAAAAGAAGGATTTCGAAGTGCATAAAATGCCACAGCAGCAGCTGTACTTCTTGAGAATGATATGCAATATATGCATAATCTTTCTCAAAGGAGCCGAAGGGATGAAAATTCTGGGAACTCGTCGTCTGAACCAGTAAACTTAAACTTGAGAACTTCAACTGCACACAGCAATATGAACAGCTCGAGCTTAGCCCTTTTTGGATTTTTACAGCAAAGATTAGAGGCAAAAGTAAAATCAGGGACAGCAGACGTAATTATCATCAAACGACAATACTTATAAAGGCAAAATGCTCCAGATAACACCGATCCTCTTGCATTTTGGAAGGTATTGACAAACCGTAAAGTAAATAATAGTAGGAGTAATTGATAATTTATTTTTTGTGTTATAGATAACAGGGAACGAATTGTATCCGTTGAATTTGTTAGCAAAAAAATATTTTTGCGTTCCAGCTACATCGGTGGACAGTGAAAGAATTTTTAGTTCTACAGGGCTAGTAATCTCCGACCGGCGATCGAGGCTGAAAGCTGACAAAGTCAACATGATTGTGTTTTTGCATAAAAATAAATAACCACTCTACCTTAACTTGTTCTTTTATAAAAATAGTTGTGTTTTTGAATAAAAATAAATAACCGATTTGCTTTAATTTGTTCCTTTTTTTTTCAAATTCAATGTTCTGTATTAATTTTCTCTGACTATCGAAAACTATCGATAGTTATCGATAGTTAAGTCGCTATATATCGAAAATTATCGATAGTACCGACTATCGATAGTTTTAGACCTCTAGATTAAATGAAATTGTAAAGAAATACATAACATCTATTTTATTAGACACCCTTCCACTTGCAAGAGATTTGTAACAACAATATTGCGACAGCACGTGTCAAAAAAAGTTCTATGTAGTACAGACTACCCTGACTACCGACCGGACCAACAAAGCGGGTGTTTATTTTATGATACATTAAAAGGCTTCCGACTGATAAGCGGGCGTCTTCAGACAAAGCATGCCGTAAATGCAATAAATCAAATAGACAGCAACAACTAAAATAAAATAATATAGATATTTTACTTATTCAGTTTTTGTATAGCTCAAAATAATATTTCTTATAGTACGGTCCAATATTGAAAGCGATGGCTTAAGTTTTCTTTTATTCTATTCATGAGGCTTGCTATTATTTTTCTCCATTTAACAGGTTGGGCAGACGGTTGGGCGAGAACAATTTAGGTTGTGCGCTCGCCCAACCGCGCCCACCCCTGGCGTCGCCACTGCAGCTGTAACATTACCCTCTAACAATTTAGAAAAAAAAACTTCATGGGACCTAATTCTATATGTTTATAATCAGGCTTCACAATCGGTTCAATTTTTCCTGTCTGAAAATCAGTCTGATCAAGCTATAAATCTTGCTGTTAGTGAAGTACTGCGGCTCTACTATCCTATAAGCAAAGATAAAATCGATATTTAGTGTATCCGCCTTACATCTGTACCATAAGAAATATTTTTATAGTTATTTTTATATACGGTTGGCACCATTTTAAGTTGCCTTGAAGGTCAATGTGTCAATCATAAAAGTCAGCAGTTGCAATATAAATTTTAATAAAACTTACAAGCTAAAAAATGATCCGTCGTTATCATTCAAATAAAAGTTAACGTTTAAACATAATAACAACGTTAGATGGGGTCAGGTAAAATCGTGGCTTCAAGCTTAATAAGATGTCAAAAGAGAGCGTATCGGGAATCAGGCCACAAAAAGCGTTTAACTTCAGTGCCGAAAACTTGTCCACAGCATGGAAGCAATGGCTCCAACATATTCTGTTCCAGTCTATAATAGCTTCAATCTAACGATAGAACAAAGCAAGAATATTACGACCTTGAAAGAAAAATTTATGTTTTGAGCGATACAAATTCAATAAAGTCAGTCAATAGCAATGTGATGAATTTCTAACGAAAATAAAAAATCTCGCGAAGACTTGTGACTTTAATACACTTCACGATAGTCTCGTAATGGACAAGCTGATCATAGGAATTCGTTCTGAAAAGGTTATTAGTTGAAGAAAATCTAACTTTGAACAGATGCTTGACCATATGCAGAGCTAGTGAACAAGCTACAAAGCAGCTGGCTGAAATGAAGGTGCAAGATGAAGCCGAAGTGCATAAAGTGAAGACTGAAAGTAAAGCAATTAAAGTCAAAACTGATCAACGCAAAGACACGGAAGAATTCAACTGTAAAAGGTACCGCACGAACCATAAGCTTGAAAGTTGCCCTGCATTATAAAATACGTGTGCAAAATGCAATAAACAATGACATTCTTCATCATAGTGCTGGTCAAAATCCAAAACTAACGTCAAGAACAAACAGAAAAATGTGCACGTAATTCAAGACGAATCAAGCAGCATGAAATTTTCATCCATTCAGTAAATACAGAAGCTGAAGAAGAAAGATGGACTGAAATTTTTGATGTCAAAGACAGAAAATTCGCTATCTACTTAGATTCTTTTGCTGACTGTAGCGTTCTATCATGGAATATAATAAAAACTTTGAATGAAGGCCTCAAACCTTCTAAAGTAAGAAGACTCGTCGGATTTGGTGAAAATAAACTTGAGGTTATGGGAGAAGTTACTCTACAATGCAAGACTAAAGACCCGATATCAAATATTAATTTCAAGATTGTTAATAGAAAAGCTCCATCAATCTTAGGAAGAAAAACTGCAACAAAGTTGGGTTTAATCCAACGTATTCAAAACATTACTATTGAATGTAATCACAATATGTTTAAGGGTCTTGGTTGCTTAAAAAATTATGAGTATGACATTGATTTAATCGAGAATCCTACTTTAAATGTTAGAGCTCCAAGAAAAATTCCACATGCTCTTTATAATGATGTGAAGAAAGAATTGGATACTATGTTTAAAATAGGTGTAATCGCACCAATAAGTGAGCCAACACCAGTCGTCAGTCCAATGCCCATCGTCAAAAAGGAAAACAAAATCAGACTTTGCATTGATCCAACCGACGTAAACAAAAACATATTACGAAGAAGATTCCCACTAAAAACAGTCGAAGCGATCGCAGCTAAGCTTAACGGTGCGAAATATTTCACATTTCTGGATTGTAAAAGACGATTCTGGCAAATAAAAGTTACACAATGCACTGAAAAATACCTACCGTTCGCTACACCATAGGGCAGGTATTGCTGCAATAGACTTCCTTTTGGACTAGCTTCAGCGCCAGAAGTCTTTCAGAAATTTATGACTGATCTCCTACAAAATTTACCTAAAGTCGAATGCTCAATAGACGATGTTTTAATATATGTAAATACCAAGGAAGAACTGCGTAGTATTCTAGAAAAAGTATTAAAGATCATAAGAAATGCTGGACTAAAATTAAATCCAGAAAAGTGTAAATTCGAGGTGAATCAAGTGAAATTTTTAGGACACGTAATAACCGAAAATGGTCTCAAAATTGATCCTGAAAAAATGGCCGCAATCAAATCAATGAAAACTCCAGAAAATAAGAAGCAGCTCCGAAGATTATTGGTATGGTAACATATCGGATTAAATTTATACCAAACCTCTCTGAAATAACACAGCCGAGAATTACTGAAAAAAGAAGTTGATTGGTACCTGAGCAAGAATCTGCAGAGAAGAAAATCAAGAAGTTGTTAACAACACCGCCTGTTTTGAAATTTTATGATGTTAACAAAGATGTTACTTTGTCAGTTGATGCAAGTTCCACTTGTTTAGGTGAAGTTTTAATGCAAGAATATCAGCCCGTAGCCTATGCTTCAAGAGCGCTGATTTCTGCACAACAAAACTACCCACAAATCGAGAAAGAAGCACTCGCTATCAAATTCGGGTGTCAAAAATTCCAGGAATATGTATTGTAGTTGGCAAGAAGTTATACATCCAAACAGATCATAAACCGTTGGAGACAATTTTCAAGAAGCCAATACCAACCGCTCCTCCTAGACTACAAAAGATTCTCTTGGAAGTTACACAATATGCTCCAGAAGTCAAATACATGAAAGGCTGCGATATTCCAATAGCGGATGCCTTAAGTCGTGACTGTGATAATTCACTAGAAACGCTTGCGAATGAAAACGATGAGACTGAATTAGTAATAGCATTAGCCATATCAGAGGCAGCACAAACTGAAACTATTCGAGCTACTGAAGAAGGCGAAGAGCTACAAACTCTTAAAAAATTATTATGTATGGGTGGCCCAAAAACATCAAAGTGCTACCGAGAAATATTCGTCACTACTTCAATTTTAAAGAAGAACTTTCAGTTCACAATGGATTGATCATGAAAAATGACATGGTTATTGTACCAAAGTCAAAAATTCAATATATATATATATATATATATATATATATATATATATATATATATTCAACCATAGAATTATTTATGTCTGTGAACTATTGATTATTTGAAAAGCAATGAGGATATTTGAAAAATATGATGACTGAATTAAATAAAAGGCCAAGTATATATTAGATAAATATGGAATAATGAATAAGAATTTAATTGAAAGGTATTATAAAAGGTTTAAATGTTTGAGATTGTATATGTATTGATATTGGAACTTGAAGTCGGATAGATATAATTTTTGTTTATTAAAATAAGGTAGAATTTTGAAGTATTGCATATGTAAATAGGAATAGTGAATTATTTTGAAATTTTATATGAACAATAAATAACAATAGTAATATGCAAAGACATTAAACGAAGTATCAAACATTATATAAAACAGATTGTATTATATCTAGTAAGTTGTTAGTGTTTTGTTTAAAAATAACAAAGCTAGCAACAAAAGTTTGTTGATTTGAGAAACAAAAGGTTGATGAGATGATGCTAAGGGAAATGGACGCATGTAAGCAATTTTTATAAAATTTATGTAAAATATTTGGAAATTATTTGAAATCAGAGTCAAAACATATTGCAAACGTTGAATAACAACATATTAAACATTTTAAGAAGAAAATATTGGTATTAGTAATTTATAAGAAATATATGCAGTTGAAATTTGAGAAGGGACGCTATAGGAATTTTAAGAAAGTAATCACTCTATAGTGATAAAATAATTCATTAAATCATTAATTATCGTAATAAAAACTTTAGGAGTCAAGTGTAACTAAAAGATTTAATAATAATAAATGAACTTACCTGCTGTACAAACTATAGAGTTTGTTCTACAAGATTGAAGGAGATCCAGCTTCATTCCAGAAGATAACACAGGAGTAGAGTGAACAAAAAACTTTCCAGTGTTGTGATCAGGTTAACCATATTAAATTCAGACCAAAATCAATAATTTGGCCAAATTACACGTTGAAAATTTTAGATGTATAATAATATTTGGTATATGTAATTTGGATTGTATTAGGTTTGTTTAACATAAGTTTTCTTCACAGTTTATAATTCTTTTCGATTTTATGTTTGTTGATAATCGTAGTAACTAAATTTTGAGTCATTGATTTTTATTTGCATGTCATCTGCTAAATATAGGAAAAGGCTTGATACCATAGAAGTCGCATTGATGTGTTTCACATAATTTATTCACAGCTTTTGGAGGAGATGATTTTAACAGGATATTTATAAGGTACAAATTTCATATATTTTTTGTTTAATTCAATCCGGAACCCAACGGGAGTAAAGAGTTCTCATGCTCTCCATTAAACCAATAAATCAAATGAATAACAAAATATAAATCAATTTACCCTGAGCTAGCTATTCAATATAAACCATAGATAAATATTCTATTTTAAAATCATAGAGAAATATAAACATAGTTAAATAAACATAACTGGGTTTTGTTTAATATATATATATATATATATATATATATATATATATATATATATATATATTGCAAATATCTAATTATCGGCTTGAAGTACACGTTACGCGTTCCCTCACTTTCATAGTCTAAGCATAACATAAAATAACCCTAAAATATCGTCTTTTATTTGACACTTCTCAAAAATTACTACGTTGCCAAATGTTATTTTAGCAGAGAATCCAAACATTCGCATGTCACTACGAAGAGTAGTCAAGAATACCGGTTCTAGCATCCGTTCGCACCTAGACCGTTCGCATCGATGCTCATACGTGACTTTGCGAACGATCTTGAGAATAGCGCTGCAGGTCGTTCCTGAAGAACATCCGACTGCAGGAACACCTATCGATCCTGGAAGTACTAACTACGTTACCAGGTCTGACCGAACAGTGAAACCCGCTCAAAGACTCAATTTATAATTTGTTTGCTCTTTGCATTTCATGTTTCATATTGTGTTCATTGTGCTTCTTCTGTAAAAAGGGAAGATGTAACATAAGAAATACTTTTATAGTTATTTTTATATACGGTTTGCACCATTTTTATTTGCCTGGAATGTGGATGTGTCAATCATAAAAGTCAGCAGTTGCAATATGAATTTTAATAATACTACAAGCTAAAAAAGGATCCGTAGTTATCATTAAAATAATAGTTAACATTTAAACATAATAACAACGTTACAGCATCCAACAAGAAAACCAACCATCTTGAAATCTCCTCTTACTGGCCATGCATCTGTGAGCGCGGTAGTACCCCCATCAAGACGATCCAAGCGAAGCGCAAGGGCACTTCCTACCTTTCCACGAAGCGCTTCGTCGTTTTTTGAATCCTCATAACTTGAGTACGGATTACCCCAGATAAATAAAATTCTTGGGATATGATGTCAATAGCTGACTTATTAAACATATAAAGTTTCAATTGCATAGCTTTTATACTATAGATTTGATTGATATCTAAATAACCCGATTTGGTCATTGACTAACTCATTGATGATCATCAAAATTCTTAGAGTACTTCCTGAAGTGCTAGAAAGCTGAAATTTTGTATGTAAGCTAGTATGAGTATGAAAACAACAAAAAATTATAAAACTTGGAACTTTTACTCCCCAACCCCGACTAAGGGATGGAAGTTTGTATGACCTCTACATTTTCTCTTCAAAATTGTCTAAGGCCAGATTTTTCAAAATAACTTACAATTTTTAATTTAAAAGAAAAAAATTATTATTTTCTTATGTCCGCGTAGCATCTCTCCCTATTCGCAAACGCGATTCCATGTGTGTTAGAAGGCAACTGATTTTGGATCTATCCCTCACCTTAAGGCCTTAGTTTGCCATGCTGGGTCAGTTGTCTTGAGAAGGTACAAAGCTAATAGGTATTCTTAATTTTCCAAATTTTTGGGAGACCTTTTTAAATACCATAAATTAACAAAAAACATGCGGCAGTTGAATGATATGAAGTTCGTGCAAATGCTTCTAAGAATAAGAATAGGAATAACTATAGAAGAAGACCGCCACATACACAAAATAACTGGATGTCTCAGTCGGCTTCCTGCAGATACAGTTTGTTTGTTACCGACTAGAAATATGGCTCATCAACTAAATGATACCATGTTGCAATCTATTCTAAATCAATACATCAAATAAAATGAAATATCTCGGAATTTTCCTTGATTCCCGTTTACGATGAGACCACAAAAACACTATTTAATAAAAAAACTCAGATTTGTATTATATAAACTTAAATATATATCTAATATTCTAAAATTAACTTCCCTCAAAATTCTTTATTAGACACTGGTCGATAGCCACCTAACATATGGTCTTATTGCTTGGGGATCGGCTGGGGAAAGTATATTGAAAGTTTTATTTCACAAACCCAGAACCTACCCTACAACTGAGCTCTAACAAGAAACTGGAGTACTCAACATCTGCCAATTATATTTTAATGTCATTTTACTAAAGCAACATAAAGACAAAGCCACTCTAAAGGCAATTCAACATAGCTATCCAACCAGATATAAGGAAAGTGCCGCCGTAATACCCTTGATGAAAAAAGCTATAGGTAAAAAAAATTTCACATACCTGCCTCCAAATTTATATAATCAATTACCGACTGATTTGAAAAAAATCAACTCTTCATTTTATTAAAAAAAAAACTGGACCCTATCGTTTCCGGCCGATACAATGCAAGACTTTATTTTTCCACGAAATGAAAGTTATTATAGTCTGTCAATTTTATCGTGAATTGTAAAACGTAAATAATTTATGTCTCATTGATATTTTGAATGATTTTGCTTACGTTTTTGTTGTCGTTTTGTGTTTTGTATTCTATATGTTATAGCTCATATTTCAATTCTTTGAAATGTTCCCATATATATTTGAAATATTTGTCATTGTAAATAATGGGGCTTTTGTGAATGTACGCTCTTTTGCGATGAAAATGGGTGACTACTTATTTACTTAACTTATATTTACTATGCTTATATATGCTTGTAACTGAGGCAAATAAAGAGTATTATTATTATTATTCCAAATTACTCTTAAAGCCACAGAGAGTGTCGATTATCCCACACATCTTTTGAAAAGAGCTCGCGACACCCTTGAAAAGTGTGAGGAGAATGTTTCTATGACAGCAGGCTTAGAAAAAACTATAGTTATTAAAAAAGGAGTAAATGCGATGCTTAAATGAAATATAAACGTTTCTGTGGTCTGGTCTGGTCAATAGTGGTATAGGCATTATTGGCAAAGTATAATGGGATTCGAACGACAAGAATAAAGCAAGAAGAGTTGTAATAATTTTTAATAACTTTCTTATACACAAACTATCACTTGTAAAATAAAAATTTGAAATAATCAATAGAAAATTCGTTCTCCGTAAACAGTTTCCAATCTGTGTCGCGTATGCTGTCACCATACATAGGGGCTAAGGTGTCAAGGGCTGAGTCGGAATAATGCTCTCATTAATATCACCGCATTCTCTTGTGGGTATGCTTATGTAACACTCTCTAGAGTGACTAATTTGCAAGGTATTCACCTTATAAATATTGACTTTATTAGTATTAAAGTCATCTATAGTCGAATACAATCGCCTAAGAACCAAGTATCGCCCTGATATATCGCTTATTATAAGCATTAAACCAAAAGAAAAAAGGCAAAGATAGAGAGTGGCCTTTAAAAAAAGTCGTCCTGATGTGCAAGAAATACAACCCTAAAAAAGAAAGAAAAATCATCAAAATAAAAAAAATATCATAAGCAACTTACAAAAAGAAATGAAATCCAACCAAAAACATTTTCATTTAAGATGTTGCCAAGACAAGGCCATATGGTTCGCACTATCATAAAGTTATCAGATCTCATGTAGAGCCTAATCCTAACTTCACAAACTCTACACTTTAGTCAAAATGACTGGATTGGCCGTTTCGCTACCATAACGTGGGCGTAAGGTAAAAAGTTTAATCATCCCCGTTCATTACTTTTCTGTTATACAATAGTGCTTGTAGTAAGGAAACGGCCAAGCCCCGCATTTTGGCTAAGTTGTAGATTTTGTGAAGTTAGGGTTTGTAGAGTTAGGGCTTGTGAAGTTAGAAGTTTGACTCTACATAACTTTTGACAGTGCGAGCCATATGGTCTCGTCTTGGCAACATTTTATAAGAAAATATTTTTGGTGGGATATCCTTTACACTTAAACGTTAAGCTCCATTTTAACACTTTAACACTTACTTTTCTTCGAACATTACAAATTGAGCCATAGGAAGAAATTGTTTATTTCTATCATGAAGGAGAACTATCATTATGAGCAATCTGTCAATATCTGAAAACAAACTTTATTTGCTATGAATTCAGTCTCTGATTACATTTCATAGTAGACAATCAGAAAATATTCATTGAATAAACCGAAAAAGAAAGTTTTTTTTATTGACTTTGTATATTGTCGCTTAATAAAATGTTCGATTTTATTTTCCATTCAGTTGTCTATAAAAAAAGGTCACCAATCCACTATATATCAATAAATAATTGTTACAATAGTAAACAAAAACTCTCATCTCTCACTCTGTTGTCCGCTTATATCAAATATATCGATCTATACATGGCAGTAAATAACTTAATAATAACAATTCATCATCAGGTATAGCACAACATACCGTGCCGGTATTGGGAGATATCAAGTTTAAAATCTTAATTGCCTCTTGAGGCCAGTATGACTCCTCTAATAACTTTATCTGAATTATCGAAAGTATGTTTTGTAGGCCAGCTCATGAACGTTCAGTTTCGAAAATATTGCTATGGACATTCAGAAAATTACGTTCAGAGAACTTGAGCTTGAGCAGTAAACGATACAGATAAGATTAATATAGCATCTGTGCAAGGATGACACGCAAAACAGTGAAGACCATACACAATATTTATTGACTTTTGATTCAATTGATGGACGATATGGAAATGAAACTTGGGTGATAAATTTAAATATGAATAGCACTACAAATGCAGGATAGATATAGCAACAAAATAGAGGGCAAACAAAGATAGTTACAGTAAAAAATGAAAAAGTTAGGGAAATGCTAAAACAAGAAATAATAGGAACGGAAACAGCTAGAGTATACTTGCGTTAGTAGGATCATTTGTATAAAAACAGCAAAATTTAGTCTTAGAAATGTTGGACTCTTATCTACAACGTTTCGCTCAAACTCAATATTGATTGAAATGATAACATCTATATCATTTTTGAATCCATACCTTTCAAATATACGCGTACAATTCCTATTTTTCCTATACTCAATATACCGCTTCTCGTTTTTAACATGTCAATATTTTGTCAAGAGTTAAGTGTTTTATTTATTTTCCAGAGGTACTAGTTCTTCCATCTCAAATTCCCATAAGCTTGAAAATAGGCCGCATCTCGTTTTTGGCATGTCAATATTTTGTCACGAATTAAGTAGGGGGGAACCTCCTTCAGTGGCCACATTTTTAATTCTTCTTCCATATCATCACTATATCATATATTTTATTAGTTGTATAAATAATTTTGGCTAAATATACTGTAATGTTTTTGTTATTTATTTAAACAATAAACGGGTGGGATAAATTTTAAACACACGGTAGGTTCACTTACTTAATTTATTTAAACACTAAACTAATCACTAACACTTAATTTATATATACTCAGTACATTCACTTAAACTAATTTATATAATCACTTAATTATTAATTTATATTAACTGTATATTCACTCAAACTAATTTATATATAAACACTTTATATTCGCTTATGTACTGTTTAACTCACGATGTCCAATTATAAACTAACTAACTCTTCCTCATCTGTCCCCTCATTATACTAGTGCCTTTTGTACTAGAGAATTCCGGGCTGCGGCTTATACACACAAATAATTTTTCTGACCTTTTCGAGATAACTCTGGTCACAAAAACCAGTTCTAGATAAGATAGTCTCAATCGTAAACAGTTTTTTATAACTGCGTATCCGCCATAATTTTAACTATTATACCTGGCTTAGACAGGGTCGGTTTTAGGGACTATACCAGTGTGCTGTTTCGTAACAATACCGCTTCTCGTTTTTGGAATGTCAATATTTTGTCAAGAATTGAGTGTTTTATTTATTTTCCAGATGCACTAGTTTTTCCACTGAAACCCACATAAGCTTAAAAATAGACCGCATCTCTTTTTTGGCATGTCAATATTTTATCACGAATTGAGTAGGGGAGAACCTCCTACAGTGGCCACATTTTTCGTTCTTCTTCCATATCATCACTATATCATATATTTTATTAGTTGTATAAATAATTTTGGTTTCTCTAATTATAACTAAAACGGGTTCATAATACCAAAATACTGCTTAATCGCAATATTATAAATAGAGGGTAGTTGAAAAGTGTGGCCATGGATACCGTCATTTGCTGTGGCCATCCCATTTTCCGACTTTGCCATCCCATATTCCGACCTTGGCCACTGCCTTTACAAAATATGAATCACTAATAATACATAAAAAAGCCTTAAAAAACTTCACTTATTATTCATAAATAATACGTCTATTTGACAAAAGAGGAACTTAAGAATTCTCTTAAAATATAGAAAACAAATAAAATAACGGCCACTTTTATAAAAAAATCTCTCTACAAATTTAACGAGCACAGAGCTACTCACTTTTATATTATCCAGTTGATTTACGTTTAAACTATCATCTTCGTGAAAAATGTTTCCGTTAATGTTAAGGATGCAAATGAAATACACTCAAAATTATTGACCTTTACCCTGACGTCATTAATATCTGATAACATAACCGACAAATGTCAAATTATTTTGTTTCGTTCTTCACTATTTATAGAAAGAGATGCCAGTTAATAATTATGTCGGTTATGTTATCAGATATTAATGACGTCAGGCTAAAGGTAAATAATTTTAAGTGTATCACTCTCTTCATCTGAACTTGAAATTGACCTATTTAGCGCTATTTTTTCTTCTTAATTCTTTGGAAACTCGGCTTTTTTACGGCTTTTACGCCTTGACTTTCAGATGCCTCTTCTATTTATAATATCTCTATAAATGGAGTGCTGGTTGAAATTTCAGAGCTTTTCTTCTTTCTAGTTTTTGATATAGTCTTGCCTGATTTATTTGCCTTTGGATAAGGCATTACAGGCTCTGGTAGGAAGTATAAGTTTTCCATACTTGTATCTTCATTAGATGTTTGATTTGATGGACCTGCAATTGGTGAAAGGGACGTGTTGTCTTTTGTAAGCTTTGATTGATTTGATGGACCTGCAATTGGTGAAAGGGACGTGTTGTCTTTTGTAAGCTTTGATTGATTTAATGTTTTTGATGAACCGGTGGGATGAAATTCTGGATTATCGTCTGGGTTGAGCGGTTGATCTGTTACTCTAGCTAGCAAAAACTCACTGTCTTCAAAAATTTGTTTGTTAAGTGGGCAAATACCTGCGTTTTTAAATGCCGATATAAGGTTGGTTGAACTAATAGCTAGTGGAAAGTATTTCACTAATGTCATAAGTAATAATTCTTTGGCTGGGATGATTAGTTATATAATTATTGCATTGCCTCTTTAAAGGTCGATAAATGCACCTGTCCAGATACTTCTGCTTATGTCTTGTATGTGGACGCTAAGTTAAGAGCTGCACATTATGCCTTTCAGCCAATTTCATGACGTTTATCGAAATGTGGCTCTCATGATTGTCCATAATTAATAGAACTGCATATTCAGCTGATGATCTAGCATGCTTAATAAAACTCGGACACCATTCATAAAAAATCTATTTATTTATCCAACCGCTTCCATACCTTCAACATACGCGCCTTAAAAACTTTCCGATGAAAAATTTCAAAAAAGTTGTAGGGAGTTGCCTACAGCATTAATAGTCCCAATCAGAGTAACAAGAGTTCCTCTTTCAGATGATATGATTTTTCCAATTTGATTTTACCCCTTACTCGCAACGACTTTACTCGAACCTTGCACCGGGATCAGCCCGGATTCGTCCATATTCTCTATTTGGCCAGGAGTATATTTGTATTTGTCATACAAGTTCTTAAGATTACATTTTATTACTTTTCCGCCCAACCTTTCTATATGCGAGAAAAGTATTGGTTTACCCCAAAAAAAGTTGGAATTTTGAAATTTTTTTTTGAGTTTTTTTTACGTTTTCCATCAACAACAACCCGAAAAAACGGTTTTTAGAAAAAAAATTCTGTGTGTATGTCGTCGTCGTCGTCGTCGTCGTTGTCGTCGGACACTTTTCCTTATATGTCTTGTTAGCACGATACAGCCTCCGGAGTGCAATAAGTCAGCAATTTTATGATTGAATATTGTTAAGGACATGTCACAGATCATCCCTATTGATTTTCAATTCACCAGAGGCAGTACCACGGGTGCTATGGTACTTGAAGTACGACATTTTTTTTTTTTTAAGAAATTGCAGTTTGTTAACACGATACAGCCTCCGGAGTTCAACAAGTCACCAACTTTATGATTGAATATTATTCAGGGCATCTCACTGATAAACCCTATTGATTTTCAGCTCACCGGAGCCAATACAACAAGTGCTACAGTACTTTAAGTACGATATTTTTGTCATTTTTGGAGAAGTTACAGTTTGTTAACACGATACAGCCTCCGGAGTATATACAAGTGACCAATTTTATGATTGGATATTATTCAGAGCGTCTCAAAGATGAACCCTATTGATATTCAACTCAGTAAAGCCAGTACAACGGGTGATATGGTACTTGAAGTACCAAACTTTCGTCATTTTTGAAGAATTTTCAGTTTGTTAGCACGATACAGCCTCCAGAGAGTATGCGATTGATCAATTTTATGATTGAATATTGTTCAAGGTGTCTCACGAATGTACCCTATGGATTTTCAGTTGACTAGTGCGAGTACAGGGGTCCTATAAATCCAGATATACTGAATTTTTGGTTATTTTTGGAGAAATTCCGGGTTGTTAGCACGATACATCCCCCGAAGTGTATACAAGTAACAATTTTATGAAGAATATTGTTCAGGGCCACAGATGCGGAAAAGTTAGTTTCAATCTTTAAAACCGTTTATTTTTACAACCGGTTTGTTAAAGCACATGGCTCTAGCCAGTGATGTTGCTTCAGAAGTTCGAATAGAAGTGATTATATTTCTCTTCTTAAATAATTAGAAACCCAGTTCTTTCCTGGGAGTAACAACAGTTCCTCTTTCGGATGATATTATTTTTCCAATTTGATTTTGCCCCTTACTCGCAACGACTTCACTCGAACCTTGCACCGGGGTCAGCCCGGGTCGTCCATATTCTCTATTTGGCCAGGAGTATATTTGTATTTGTCATACAAGTTCTTAAGATTAAATTTTATTACTTTTCCGCCCAACCTATCTATATGCAAGAAAAGTATTGGTTCACCCCAAAAAAAGTTGGAATTTTTAAATTTTTTTTTAGTTATTTCAACGTTTTTAATCAACAACAACACGAAAAAACGGTTTTTAGAAAAAAAATCCTGTGTGTATGTCGTCGTCGTCGTCGTTGTCGTCAGCCACTTTTCCTTACATGTCTTGTTAGCACGATACAGCCTCCGGAGTGCAATAAGTAACCAATTTTATGATTGAATATTGTTAAGAACACGTCACAGATGAACTCTATTGATTTTCAGCTCACCAGAGCCAGTACAACGGGTGCTATGGTACTTGAAGTACGACATTTTGTAATTTTTTGAGAAATTTCAGTTTGTTAGCACGATACAGACTACGGAGTTCAACAAGTCACCAATTTTATGATTGAATATTATTCAGGTCATCTCACTGATGAACCCTATTGATTTTCAGCTCAACAGAGCCAATACAAGTGCTACAGTAGTTTAAGTACGATATTTTTGTCATTTTTGGATAAGTTTCAGTTTGTTAGCACGATACAGCCTCCGGAGTATATACAAGTAACCAATTCTATGATTGGATATTATTCAGAGTATCTCAAAAATAAACCCTATTGACGTTCAGCTCACTATAGCCAGTACAACGGGTGCTATGGTACTTGAAGTACCAAATTTTTGTCATTTTCGGAGAATTTTCAGTTTGTTAGCACGATTCAGCCTCCAGAGAGTATATGATTGATCAATTTTATTATTGAATATTGTTCAAGGTGTCTCACAGATGTATTCTTTTGATTTTCATTTGACTAGAGCGAGTACAGCGGGTCCTATAAATCCAGATATACTAAATTTTTGGTCATTTTTGGAGAAATTTCGGTTTTTTAGGACGACCCATCCCCCGAAGTGTATACAAGTAACAATTTTATGATAGAATCTTGTTCTGGGTCACAGATGCGGAAAAGTTAGTTTTAATGCTCAAAACCGTTTATTTTTGTTTCAACTACTTCATAAAAAAAACTTCGCACTTGCTTAGAGCTCAACCCATACCTAATGCAAATTTGCCATGTTCTTTAAAAAGTCGGTGAGCTTTTGTTCACTTTCTCAAAAACTTGTTGACATCATAATTTGGTGTAAATCTTAGTCAATATTTTAGAACTCTGTATCAATTCCCGCTTGTTTGGATTTTGATACGAAGGCGTTAAAATGTGATTCTTGGAATATTAAATTCTGCGGTAGCACTCTTAACACTCCACCCACCTTTAAACACCTGGTATAGAACTTCTTTTATGGTAGCCTCAGATGTTTTACGAACTGGTATTGTTCGTTTGCGGTTTGTTTCTTCCATAGTACTAAAAAATATAATTTATTTAACAGTGGCCAATACTAAAATCTTAAAATAAGTAGTGACCCATGTAAAAGAAACCACATGTTTCTTATTTTATCCCAAAAAAGTATATACAACTATGTTTATGGAATCGTAAATAGCCATAAACAAAGCACACATGCCAGTGTAACGAATATATTATTGTTTTTAATGGATTTAATGTAAACATGAAACAAACTTATTGACTTTTACCCTGACGTCATTAATATGTGATATTAACTGTCTCGACCCTTACTTCGTGGAATATGCTCATATTAGTGTTTTTTTAAATGTTAGTATAAAATTGTTAAATGTAAAAACAAAAATACCACTATTAAAGAAGTCAGGTATATATAAACTCAAATGTCCAGAATATAATGCTGTCTATTTGGGTCAGACCCTTAGGAATTTTGAAATACGATACAGTGAGCACTTACGAGCATACAGATTAAAACAACCAGATAAATCCCACTACGCAAAACATCTACTTGACACCAATCATTCATTGACACCTAACACAGAACTAGAAGTGCTGCATATTTGTGAAAAGAAACAAGAACTGGATTTCCTTGAAGAACTGGAAATTAGAAGACATTTAAGAAACCCAGAATATGAAGTTGTCAATGAACAGTTAAATCTAGGGAGTTCTCCACTAATAAACTGTCTTCTTAAGTGATAATTGTAAAGATCAGCAGATATAGTTTTCCTGGTTTTCTATATCATTGCACAGTTATACTGATCTTAATTGGAAAAATGATATCCATGATATCACCATAGGGCTAATAATATCTAAGCTTCAATATTTGTAATATCACATCTTCTTCTTTTTTCTATAAACATATATCAAGCCAATCACAAGTTAGGTTACTTCTTGGTCTAGCCAAAAATAACTACTAAACATCAGCTAGGCATAAAATGAAATGTAACTTCTGTCATTCTGACGATGATATTGATTTATCGAAACAATTGTCAATTTTTTAGAATTTTCAATAACTTTTATTATATTGTGGAATTAACTAGAGACCGTGAGTTTCATTTAAAAACACTAATATGTGATATCATAACCGACAAATGTAAAATTATTTTGTTCTGTTCTTCACCATTAATAGAAAGAGGTGCCACTTAAAAAGTATGTCGATTATGTTATCAGATATTATTGACGTCAGGGTAATGGTAAATAATTTTAAGTGTAGATAATTTTTAGATACGGATAGATTAGTCAACTCAATAATAAAATTTTTGTACTGATTTCAGTGCCATCTGCATGGTTCTAGGAAAAACACACAGAACCGTCAAAGTTTGAAATCCCACATGAATAGTATTTTATTAACCTAATTTTGGCGTTCTCAAAACTATCCGAAACAAAACGAAATACTTGTGCATTAAATGTAGAATAATCAAATGCAATTTATTTTCTAAAGAGGAATAGTTAAAATTTTGCTTTCTTATTTATTTAAATATAACTTAATATAAACTTTTCAGTAGTAATACAACAAGTGATTGAATTTTCGCGATAAGTCTGTCGATTCATTTTTGAACGAAACTGAATTGCTTCAAAATAATAGCTAGTCTCTCGACAGGCGTTGCTTCATCTAATAGGTATTTTCGTTCATCGCAAAATCTGGTAAATTGCTTCCAAATGTACTCCTTCGATTTCCTCGTATTTTTCGGTACATTTTCATCGATTTTTTCGTTGATTGATTCGATAGAATTCATCCCAAATCTACTCATTTTTGAATGCGTGCACAGCGTAATCACTTATATTTGACTTTTAACTGTCACATGCACTGTAAACAAATCTGAAAACACCGAACTTGATAGGCCAATCAGAGTCAAGAGTCAAGTTTGGTATTATCGGTAAGCCGAACTTGACTAGAGCTTCTGATTGGTTCATTTCGTAGGTGAGTGAAATAGTCAGAGAAATTCTACATTTAATACATGTTCGTTTAGAATCGAATTATTCTGAGAGCGCTAAAACAACAAGAACAGGTGCCACTTCAATAAAAGCACACATCTGTTGAAATTGTTTTAATTTTATTTAATACAAATAGAGAAAAATATGTGTCATATAGAGGGCAGCAGTAGCTTTTAATTTTCACCGAAATTATTAATGAGTGGACACTGTTGAAACCTGGCCCCTATTTTATTTCTCTTCCAGAGGCTCTAGTTTTTCTAGAACATTCTGTTATTATGTCTTAGTATGTGACATTCTTGCCATTTGAACAATATTTCCTAATTTTTCTGCGCTACTTGGTGCTTCTTATCTTTATACTTTTGTAATATTTTTTTCACCCGCGTTCATAATTTTTTGGTGGATCATTCTTGCAGTATCTGAAGATACTAACCTCACTCTCGTTAGATTAGTTCCCCCAAGTTAAAATTTTGATGATTGTTTTTAACTCTTCGTAGAGACGACGATGTAATATTCCTTCATTTAATTTGCGTCCAATAAATAGTTAGGTAAACATAGAAATTAATAAATTGAACACTGAAGCACTATTTATTTTTCCTTTTGCGGTAGTTTTCTTATTTTTATCTTTTCTTAATACAAACTATTTTTAGATTGGTTAATATTAAAATGTATCCTATTTATTGACAGTTTTTAGAGTTCGAATTCTTGTAAACGCAACTGGCCTAAAGAATAATGTTAACAACAGAATTATTTTATGAGAATTTGGTCGTAGAGCCGAACAACCGACATAAATATTGTTCCTTCGTTATCAATATCGCTATTGGTAAGTGTCTGTAAGTTATGGTTATGAGAAGGTTATTAGAACAGTTAAGTTATCAATATTTTTGTAATATTGGTGACAATGTTCTTTTTACGTTTCGTTTAGGTAATTTATTGATCAACTTATAAGAAAAGTATGGGAGTATGTTCCATTTTTAATAAATTATCTGATTGGGTTTTGGGATAATTGTAACTAAAAAGCGGAAGAAGATTTATTAAACAATACCACATTGGAGAAATTAATATCATAGGGTTGTTATTCAATGAATTACACTTAAAATTTTTAGATGACGTGACTGTTATTATTTTAAAGACATATATTTAACCAAAGAACCACCCCGACTTCAACAAATTATACAATAACTGGTGATTACAAAATATACTGATGATTAAGCTATTTATTTATTATGTAGTAAGGAATTTAAGGTATATAACACATCCCCCATTAGATCGGGGAACCCCCTGAAAGTTGAATTTTCTTTTCTTGCAATACCATTGGAGTTTGTTCTGATTTTCTTCTTTTCTTAATTTTCTTCAACAGTAGCCAAATACAATAATCAATACTACGCTAGAATATAGAAAGACAGGGAATATGGAGATTTAATTTTGTGTGGTTGACCAAAAGATTTTTCTTGAAATATTAATTATTGGTTTTTAAAAGTTATTACAGGGCGAGTTCTTGATTAGGAAAATTCCTTTTAAAATTTTGGTTTCTATGTTTTCTGTTTAGTAGAGTTTTCCAGTAACAAAATTTGTTTAGTATTGTCTTCAAGTTTCACTTCCCACTAAACAAGAAACATAACAAGTCTTTTTTGGTGATGTTCTTTTTAGAGACTTTTCGTGATGTTTATTTAAAACGTTAATAAGATATCTCCTAGATGTCTTCATTTTATTACCAACTCTATTAACATCCATGTCATGTAAATAAAACATATTTTTGATGTACACAATAATACTTGAATTCGCAGTTACATACACATCCTATGAACTTCTTTTTAGTAACTTCCTATAGGAAACATTCATACGATGTTAATTTGTATACTTCTCACTAATGTCACATACAGAACGTTACTGTAATATTACAAATTAACATGTTGCAGTTACTTTTACATCTTTCGAAATAATTTTTATTAACATCGTACTTATTACGACTGTACGACGTTAGTTCATGAAACTATCAGTAATATCTCATATTAAACATCACAGCAACATAAAAAAGAAGAAAACAGAAGAGGAACTGATGAACGAAACATACAGTAGTTATCTGTGGAAACAAAAATGACAAGCATTGAATGGCGGATGGTTTTCAGTTATCTGTTATAGTTATATTTTATTTGCAGGAAGCATATATTTTGCAAGTAGCACTTGAATAATGTGGTCTTCGTTTTCGTTAGTTCCTACTAAGCTACAGTTTCTATGCTTAGTTATAAAGGACGAACAACCCGTTATCGGTAAGTACCTATTCCAAAATCATAATTATTAAAACTTAATACTCATTCAATACTTTAATCGGCTATTAGACATTGAAATTCCATGTGGCGGAATTGTACACTAACATTATATTACAAAATAAGGGTTTTTTCATTTTTTAAAATATTTTAGTTACCTAGTAAGTATATTTTGAAAACGATTCACATTATTTCAAATCCTAGATATGCATTATACCCTACAAAAAACTTGATATTGCAATAGGGTAGATATTATTATTAATAATAAAACATGCTCTTATGTTCGCAGATATTTAAATCTAGAAGAAAACATTTTCAATGTTCAAGATGTTTCAAGAGCTACTTATACAAATAAAATAAAAAACAAATAGTTGGTAATTATGTAATGTAAGGGGAGTAATTATTTCAGATAGTCTGATACAAACATTGTATTAAACAGTACAAAAAATATTGAATCAAGTATCTCTAGTTTTAGTTTTTTTAGTAGTAGTCTTAGCCATCAATATAGTTTTGCAGGTTTAGAAAATTTTAACATTATTACTAACAATTCTTGTGAACAATTAGAGACTGTTTAAGACTTTAAAAACAGGAGTTTCTGTTAAAAATCTCATTTCCATTTGAAAATTCACTGAACACAATAAATAAGCTGTATTTGTCCCTTACAATGTTACCTATATTAATCTAGTTGAAGAATATGTAACTTATGATACTGAATGCTCCAGTCAATGAACAGCATTCAATTATTTATTATTGTAGAAACACAGCTATTGGATACTCAATTGGATCCAATTAATTATAAACTCATTTAACTTGATAATGTGTTCATATCTCTTCTTCATAAGTAGTTTTTTTTGTATACAGTGTATTAATAATGCTTAGTTTTCATTGAGTTACAATTCCACGATGTTAATATACAATTTGTTCCAGGATGAAAATAACAAGATGAGAATAGTATATTATTTTATACAGAAAAGAAGTATGAATTTTCATAGCACACCTGAATTTACCTGCCAAATGGAGTGAGGCATGGAATAGAAGGTAAATCATGAAAAGTCACTTCTTGAAATAAAATATGTTATTATTCCTTTGAAGAACCCCGCATGTATCTTATGGACAATGGGTCCCAGTCAATTGGCTGAAAATCCAGTTTGATGTAGTTTATGATGATCGATCAAAGGTCTCCATGGGCACAATTTGATCTAAAGTAATTGTTTTATTAGCTGTTGTTCAGAACACCTTCAAATATTTCACAGATAAGGATTTTGAAGTGTACGTTATGGAATGGTTGAGGCACTCGAAAAAAGTAACCGTAAGTAAACGATAGAATTTTCTTTAATCAGATTGGATTTCTGTTGATGTAACGTAATGTTTCATTAAATCTTTATGGCGTAAAATTTTTATTAGTTTTAATATAATTAAAAAACTATTCTAATAAATTTTCTGTAAACTAGCTTTAATGTATGTGTATCCTTTAAACTTTATTAATTCAGTTTCAAAGTATGTTACGTTATGGTAACTACGGATTAATATACCCTTTTTTATTTCTTGCTTTCACTGAATGTGTTCAATAGTTTCCACTTTCCAGACTTGTTATGTAATATGCTTACACAATTTTTTTTTAGGTTGGATTGCTGGACAAGATATTTTTTTTTAATGTTGTACCTGTTTTTTTCAAATTTACTGTACTGTTCATTAATAGTGAACAAACGTTTTAAATTATTTATTATTTTTTTGCTATTTTATTTTAAATGTACAGGATGAACAACTAAGAACGACTGTAGGCCACATCTCAGAAAAGAATCATGGTATAACTTTCAAAAAAATTACCTTTAGGTAAGGGATCCTGAAAAATTGCTGGAAAATATTTTGCAGTCTCTAAAATATCCGCTAGGGGTGGAATGAATACTTGAAAACATAATACTCCAAAAAAACATACTAAAGGTGTCCTAAAAATACAATTTTTGAAATCTAGATGAGATTATGAATAAATTTGATTAAGGAGATTTTTTGCCATTATTCTTCAAATAATGGGTGGGGAAGGTTGAAACTTATGAACAAATGTATAACGTTTTCGTTTTTTTAACCGATAATAATGATTTTAGCTGCATTTAAAAGTTTTCCTGTTTATTAAGATTGATAACAAAATTAGATAATTTTGTATCCACTCGGAAATTTCAAATGTAAATTGAAGCATTTTTTTATATTTTATATTGTAAATCTTATATCTTGGAATAGATTCCTATTTTTTAACCCCTTTTCATCAGAATTTAAAAAATGCCTCATTACATTTGAAATTTCCGAGAAAAATGGGAAAATTGTGGACTTTTTCACAAAGCGTTGACAAAATTGTCCAATTTTGTTATTTTTGTTAAGCATTTCTTATTAAAAAGGAAAAACTCTTTCAAATGAAGCCAAAAACATGGATGTCGATTTAATAAAAGGTGTTACGACATTTGTTGTTTGGGTTGAACCTTCCCCCACCCCTTACTTGAAGAATACAGACAAAAAGTCCCTAACTACATTTTTTCGTAATCTCAACAATATATCAAACATTGTATTTTTAGGATACGTTTAGTATGTCTTTTTTGGAGATAATCACAGTATTATGTTTTTAAGTGTCCATTCCACCCCATAGGAGATGTTTTAGGAACTCAAAAATATTTTCCAGCGATTTTTCAGGGTCATTTTCCTGAAGGTATTTTTTTGAAGTTGTACTATGACTATTTTTTGAAATATGGCCGACAGCCGGCGTTCTTAGTTGTTCACCCTGTATTTGCTGATTAGGCACAGAAACATCTATAGGATGTCATCCAGAATGTTTGACGTATATTATTTAGAGGTTTATGTAATGTCCATACAACATCTACGAGAATACACTGTATTGTTTTTGAAATGTCGCATTATTTAGATCATTGATAAGATGTTATTTTTTAGACATTGCATTAACATCGACAAGATGTTAAAAGGCATTTCAGAATGTAACAGAAATGTTGTTTCTAGTTCGTTATAAAGACTTTCTTTTGAGGAAGTTCTAGTAACATCACAGTAATGTAAAAAGGCAGCGCTTTAACATCGCTGAGAAGTTAAGTTGAAACATCACAAATGTTAACAGCCACAAGCTGGGCATATGCGGTTGTATAGATGTGCATGTGATGAAAACAAGAGGAAAAAAAGGAAGAACA
Source organism: Galeruca laticollis (assembly GCA_963921935.1). Classification (NCBI taxonomy): domain Eukaryota; kingdom Metazoa; phylum Arthropoda; class Insecta; order Coleoptera; family Chrysomelidae; genus Galeruca; species Galeruca laticollis. The sequence continues at coordinate 223,621,452 of OY998177.1, read as the reverse complement.
TTATCACAATGTGATGTTGAATTAACATAACTGTAATATTTATTTGCATAGTGGGTTCTTATGCAAATATCGTTTAGAGGTTCTATCTTTGTATCAGATCTTATCAAATACTTTGAATTTGATATTATTATTACGAATTCTGATTTTAATTTAGTAGGTGTCGGTAATACATGGAATAATTCAAACTCAATATTAAAAACTATGGGAATTGATAAAAAATAATCTACTCTATTTTTTCTTACAATACATGTTATTTCTAAAATTTATTCAAAGTTTAAAATATTCTCGTATTTCAATTCCAACGGTAATTGTAATTTATGAAACGAAGATATGTTTGCAACTTTGTAAATAATTCCTTTGATTTCATTATACTCGGATGCAATGTCCTTGGTTTGCAGAGAGTGTCCAGGAATTTTCTATTACATCTAATATTACATTATAAATAGTTAAAATTTCATTCAACATATCATTAAGATATATAAGATTCTCGTATTGCACTTGAAAGTCGAGCATTCTTTTATATCTAATAATTTCGATTTGAGTAATATTTCATTATTTTGAATATATTGAATGGTTTTATTGAAATTTTTTATTATTTGTTCGCTAACGCTGTACTGCAAATGACTGGATTCATTTTATTGGTCCGGTGTCCTTCCTATATTTTCATTATTAGATTCAATGATTCGGTTCGCCAGTGCCTCACTACCAGTTTATATGACTTCGACCGGTATTCCGCTTTTGTGGTTCTTTAGGTTTCTTATTACTTTTCCTGTTTCTTCGTTTGTCGGGAGTACAACTAAGTCTTTCTGCGTATTCTCATTTGGCTCTATCTCTAAGATGATATCTTCGTTTCCTCCTAACTTATCATTCAACAATTTTTCAAAATACTCCGTCCATATGTTCAATTTCCCTTGGCTGTCACCTATCAATTGTTCATTTTTGTCTGGTTCTGTAGGATTCTTTTTTCCTCTTGGCTTCCTGTTAGAAGTTTCTGATATCTTTATCAGCATAGCGCACTACAAATTTTTCAAGTTCTTTATCTATCTACTCCCGTTTCTTTCTTCTACGGATCCTCTTGGGGGCTTTCCTTTCCAAAACGTATTATCTTTTGACATCCTCTTGTGGATCTTCCAACATTTTTTGTCTAATATAATTCCTTCTTTCGCCTTCGCCTCTTTGTAGTAATCGTGAATCCAGTCTTTCTCATGCTTTTTGTATCTCTTCATAGGTATTTCTGGGCTACCCCTCTCATTGATTCCTCTATTTCTCCCTATTCCATGTGAATATAGGGTAAAGTCTGCTATATTGTACGAGCTCCTAAATTGTGCTATTCCCGACTTTTAAAGAAAACGATACCTTAAGCGCCATCTTTTATTGCCACGAGGTACTATTATGTATTTGAAGGTTAGTAGTAAAAGAGGGTGTCGTTCCGCAACGGTTTCGAAGAGCAAAGAGTGATTAAATATTTTATACATATTTCAAGTAAGTTTCGACTACATTTTCTTAATGTTTAAAACAAAATCTATGATATTTAGTACGATTTGATGTCTAAAAGTAAGCACCTTCTCGTACAAATTCAAAACATAACCTCAAAAATTGCGACTAAAAGTTTCCAATTTTGTCTAGTTGCCTAATGTAGACCACTAAGGTGTTTCTTAATTTGTACCGATACAATTTAAACAACTCGTGCATGTTTTTTCTTAGAGTGCAACCTCTTAGAAAACGAAAGTGAAAATATTGTCAGTGGTCAGAGGAAAATATGAAAGAAGCCATTGCGAAATATGAAACAGGAAATAATGGTTTAAATGAAATATGTACCATGTACGAAGTTCCTAAGCTTACTTTCAAGAGACATCTAGCAGCAACGAATAAAAGAGCTTTAAACGGTAAAAAAATATTAGGTAGGTCTACAGTTTTCTCTATTGAGGGGAAAGCAGGGCTGGAAAAACATATTCTCGCCTTAGAGGAAATATTCTTTGGTCTTACCATTAAGGACACCAGAAGAGCAGCATTTCAATTTTATGAAACACCACCCAAACCTTTCATTAAGGCAACCAGAATCAACGTCCATTAGCACGTTACAGAGGATTCAACAAAAAAATGTTACAGATTTCTTTAATAAACTTGAAAAAATCATCGATGAGAATAAATTAGATGCCACAAAAATATATAATGTAGACGAGTCGGGATTCTCGACAGTCGAAGAAGTAATTAAAAATTTTTAGTCAAAAAGGGCAAACATCAAGTTGGTACTATTGCCAGCGGAGAAAGAGGTGTCAACACTACGATGGTTGTTTCCGCAAGTTCCTCAGGCCAATTTGTCGCAACAATGATTATATTTAAGAGAAAACGAATGTCAGGAGAACTGACTATTGGAGCACTACCTATTGTTTGGTGGAGATATCAGATACAGGCTACATTAACTCTGAGCTATTTGTTAATTGCTTTAAAAAAATATTGAAGTGGTTTAGCCGACGAAGGAAACTGAAGTTCTTTTGGTATTGGACGGTCATACTACCCATTCTAAAAATTATGATGCTATAGTTTTGGCCCGTGACATTGGTGTAATTATTTTACAAGACCCATCGGCTTCAAGCCCTAGATGTTTCGGTTTTCAATCCTTTAGAAACATACTATAACCAAGCCATTGAAAAGTGGTTAAGGCAGCATGATAGAACGCGAGTTACGCAATTTCATGTAGCTTCTCTTTCTTAATGAAGCTTATGTCAAAGCTGCTGCTATAGTAAATCCTACGAACGGTTTTCGCAAATGTGGGATATGGCCTGTAAATAGAGATGCTTTTTCTGATGCTGAATTTGCTCCTCCAGAACTATTAACTGATAAAGAAAATATTTCAATTGAGACGATGCCAATCGAAATTTTGGAAGAAAACTCCAATATTAGAGAGCCACCACAAATTCTAGTTTTGGTAGATGTTCACAGAGTAGCTGACGACGTGAAGAAATCGATACACAGGCAACCAAAAATGTAAATGTGTCAGTTCTAGATATTCTTCCTTTCTCTGATGTTAGTGAAGCTAAAAAACAGAAAATGGGTAAGAGCGCACAGACGGCTGAAATTATTACATCCACTCCCTATAAAGAGCAACTGAAAGTAAAACAAAATGCCGTAGAAGAGAAGAAGAATTGAGCTGTTAAACGAAATTTTGGGGTTGAGATGTCACAGAAACCAGCATGAGGAAAATCAATTTCTAAAGGAAAAAAGAGGCCAAAAATAGAAAATTCTCAAATACAATACTACTTACAACAACCATCATCATCAACAAATGAAGATATTTTAGTATCCGTAAATTATGACAAAACTGAAAGGTACTGCAATATTTGTAAGGAATACTTAATAGAAAATATGATTCAATGGATAAGATGTAAAGAATAGGTACATGAATCATGTGCAGATGCTTACGTATGTGATATGTGCTCTTAAACATATTGCAGCATTTTTTTTTATACCAAAGAAGGTCGTTTCCTTTTTTTTATTTTAACAGAATTTATATTGGTTTCAAGTTTTTTTGTAGTTCAAATATTGTTTTATTTTCAATATTACTAACTAATAAACTATTAAAACTATTGATTGATTATTTCAATCCAAAATAAAATATTTTGTATGTAATAAAGGATAGTACAATTTAGGAAACCATCTGGTATAAATTAGGCAACCGGTTGCCTTAACTGTACCATTTGTAAAGGTTTTAAAGAAATTTTGATCCAAAAGTGGAAGCGTAAACATGCGAATTGTGGGACGCACATAAACGCACGTCTTCGCGCGAACGATCCAAACTACTTGTTTTGAATGCCATAGATAAAGGATAGGTTAGGTTAGATTGACTTTCAATAGATAGATAGGCAACTCAGTATTAAGAGTTTGGTTCACTAATTACCACGCCCTCTGGCGAGTGTAGTCAGAAATAAAGCAAAAGCTGTTTCACTACATACGTTTATTTACATAATATATATCTGGTACTGAATGAAAAATTAATTTGAAACTAATAAGTACAATGTAAGAAAGAATTAGCGAAGAAATATTATACATTTTAAGCGAAACTACTGACCAATCATATGAATGCACTTGATACGGTAGGATGACAGAGCTCAACAATAAGTATATTTCGTTGAAGAAATAAGGGCAGAACCTCACCGCGCATTGGCTTAATTATCCTAATGTAAACGAACTCATCCAAAATTTTAAAATTCGACAACCATCGACAAGAAGTATTATTCGATGTTACGAGTGGTAGACGAAATTTACGTTACTCTTTCATCGACGAGAAATATTACGAGTAGTGAACGAAATTCACGTTACAAGGGAAGAAATACAGGGAGGAAAAGGAGAAAGACAGAGAGGAAAAGAAAAACGGGTAGGAAAAAAAACAGTTAGGAAGAGAAAGTGATAAGAAGCAAACAACGATGAACGAAAGGATGAGAACGCAAAAGAAGAAAAAACTTGAATAATCTTCAGGATCTGAAGATATTATTATTGATACAATTTGCAACGACGATAATGATAGTGACTGGGATGAAGATTATTGTGTATGGTGTAAAGATAGCTACAATGAATCAAACGAGAAGAAGATTGGATTAAGTGTGTGTCGTGCTCTCGGTGGACACATGAAAGCTGAAAGAGATTATCACCAGAAGATGACTGCAGAGTGAATTATTGTTCTGAATTCTTTTTTAAATAGTTTACTTAAAAATAAACCATCTTTATACTTTTTATAACCGTTCTTTCTTGTGTCACTTCTTGATTTGGTAACATATATCAGAGGTCCATCTATCCCTGGCAGGTGGTCCATCTAACCCATTCCTCCAAGATAGATGGACCACCGAGTAGAAAAAAATATGATCAGTGTAACAGCTGAAGAAGTGCATACATTTTGTTAGGGTCATATATACATAATATGAAAAAAATTACCAAATCCTAGACATTGCAAAGTTTTGGAAAAATAACTTTTAAAAAATATGGACTAACCATATTAGTTTCTCTACAAAAAAAAGGATAAAAGTAGCGGTTACATGGTAGCACAATTAAAATTATTGTTTGTACTAATATAATCCTTTCTCGAAAAAGTATAGATATGATGGTAAAAACCACATCAAAATTTGCTTGATTTAGAAGGAGTTAGCTGATAAATAAACAGAGAGATGCGGAAAGCGACTTTGTTTCATACTATGTAGAGATGGAAATTGGGATCTCCTTGCTCTTGCCTAATGAAGTCGAGACTGTTTGGAACAGAATAACATAAATTTTATACCAATAGAGGATAGCAGCCCAAGCGGAAAACACTTATCCCCTATCTAATATCGGCCAGAGAAAAAGGATGTAGAGCAAGTATAATATATGATAAATTTAGAGTGGAGGACACAATATATACCTCAAATCAGCTGGAATACAATCGAGAAGAAGAAACAAAAACAAATGCAAACAAGAACAAAGGAAGAACGGCTAGCCAGTAGTCACCCAGCATGGAAGACGATGAAGATATAGCACCAACTCGGAAAATGATACAAAGAGGGTACCCAAAAAACTAGAAGACATACACGGAGATAAATGTAATAGTATTAAGAATAGTAATAAGTATAGCAGTAAGAATAGACGTAGTTTTAGCAATAGGGATAAAGAAGAAACTAATAGGAAATTCAAACACAAAAATTATTATGGTAGGGAACAAGATTAATAAAATGATCAGACTACCCAATGGGGAATAAATAATCGTAGACAATATATAAATAGTGCAGACCAAGAACATATAAATATAGGTATATGGAACATCAATACATTAACAGGAAAGGAAATCGAAATAACGGAGAAAATGGAAAACAACAAAGTACATATTCTAGGAATAAGTGAAACAAAGAAAAAAGGATCAGGATAAAAAAATTTAACAAATAATCACAAATTATATTACTCAGGTGTAAAAGTAGAACAAAGAGCAAAGGAGGGAGTAGGAATAATTTTAACAGAGGAAATAAACAAAAAGGTAATAAATATGAAGGATATAAATTCAAGAATACTAGTTCTAAGTATACGACTGAAAGGAATATTGAATATAATACAAATATATGCACCGGTTGAAGGAACGGGAGAGGAAGAGGTTTCAGAATTTTACATACAATTACAGGAAGTAGTGGATGATATAAGAGAGCAAAACGAAAACATAATCACTATGGGGGATTGGAACGCAAGAGTTGGTAGAGATTACAATCGAGGAATGGGTTGTATGGGAGTTTATGGTGAGGAAATAACGAACAGAAATGGTCTTAAGATGATAGGTTTTTGTCCAAGTAACGATTTAATAATAGGAAATACGATGTGGAAACAAAAACTAGAGGATAAATATACCTTTGTAGGGGAAGAAAGGAATGCAAAAAGTTTTAGCGATTACATAGTTTATACACAAAACCTATCAAATATGGTGAAAAAAGTAGAGACCAGAAAAGAGGCTGAGTTGAGTTCAAACCATAGATTAGTAGTAGCGGAATATGAAGAAAAAATAATGAAGACAGAAGAAGTAAGATTCAGTAGAATTGCAATAAGTAAATTAAGAAACACAGAAAAAAAATCTAAATATCAGGAAGAAACTGACAGGGAATTCGAAAAATTGATTAATGAAAGCAACGAATGGACACTCGAAAAACGGTGGACAGTATTCGAACAAATATTACTTGAAAAAGCAGAGGATATATGTGGAAGAAATAAATTCAACAAACATTTAAAGAGGGCTAAGTGGTGGAACAAAGAAATACAAACATTAGTAAAAGAAAACCTCATGGAAAAAATACCGCCTAACAAAAACACATGAACATAAGGAAATATATAACGGAAAAAGAAACATCGTCAAGGAAGCGGTTAAGAAAGCGAAAAGGGACTCATGGAAAGAATTTGGAAGGGAGTTGTCAGAGACACATGTATCAGATAACAGAAAATTTGGGACAACAATAAAAAGACTACGAGGAAGTGAAGGAAAAAATATAAGAGCAATAAAAAATAAGAATAACGAATTGGAGACCGAAATAAATCAAATACTGAAGACTTGGAAAGAACACTACGAAGACAAATTCAGTAATAGATCGAAGAAGAAAACAACGAAGATAGCGATGGAGGAGTGGAATGAACATGAATACCATGCAATCCAAAGAGAAGAAATGGAAGTGGCTATAAATAAACTTAAAATAGGAAAAGCCAGTGGGGAGAATGAAGTAGCGCCAGAGCTGATAAAATGGTTAGGAGAAAAAGGAAAAGACTGGCTATTTCTCATATGCAGGGAAGCATGGGATACTCAAAAAATCCCCAAAGACTGGGAAAATAACCTTATACTGCCAATACATAAAAAAGGGGATCAGACACTGTGCAATAATTATAGACCAATATGCTTAGCCCTAACCAGTTTCAAAATCTACACAAGAATAATAGAGATCCGAGACGTTATGTAGAAGCAAGATTAGAAGAGGAACAAGCAGCTTTTAGACCAGGACGACAAGCAAATGATAATATATATATATATATATATATATATATATATATATATATATATATATATATATATATATATATTCCATGTTATAGAGTTGCATAGCATATGCATTTAAATTTTTATTCCGATTGTAATCGAACTTCCCAAAATACAATCTTTCCCTAAAATTAGCTTGATGAATTTCACCCCAAAAATAATTCATGAATTGGTTCTCAAATTCTTCCAGATTATTTATGCTTTCTTCCTTATTACAGAACCATAATAGGGCATGTCCAGATAACATCCCTCTAATACAAATCTTCTTCTCCATCATATCTCTCATTCCTTTGAGTTTGCTATTAATTATTTTAATAAACACCTTCGGATGAATGGTATTTATATTCCCATCAAACTTTACTCCGATATCTATCCATGTTTCCCGTATAGATTACTCCACCTCCATTTCTCCTAACGTTAAATTCAATTTCTTCCATGCTTTCCTGTAATTTTCTGTTCATTTCTTCCAGTTCTTTATGAAATGTTTGTCCAATATGCTCGTTCTTCTCCTCACATGTTCCTGTTTGTTTTTGAAACTTTACATCTAATTCCTTAAATTTATGTTCCGCGTTTTGCTGATAATTTTGCATAATTTCTTCGATTGTTTGTTCCCTGAATTTCATATACTCCATTTCTTTCGTTATATCTTCTGTTTGTTTTATAACTTCCGCTTGGATCGTTCCCGGTAATTTTTCTTCTATGCCTCTCTCTATTTCTTGAATATGTTCAACTACTTGATTTTCTATCTGCTCTCTAATTTTCATACCGTTTTCTTGAATTTCAATCCGTATTTGTTTGTTTTGCTCCACCATATCTTCTTTCACCTTATTTATCTGCTGCCTACTTTCTTCGTTTTCTTCCCTAAGTTTTCTGAATTCTTGGATACTTTCATTTTTCACCTCTTCTATCTTCTTTTCCAATCTATTCATGTTTCCATTCAAATCTTCTCTAATATTCTCCTCCATTTTGTTCATATCTCCCCTCATATTTTTCTCCATATTGTTCATATCTCCCCTCATATTTTCCATGTTTCCACTTACTGTGTTGATATCTCCTTTCAACTCTTTCTTCATATTGTTCATATCTCCTCTTAATTCATCCTTCATTCTGATCAAAAATTGCATCATGTCCATCTGAGCATCTCTACTTCTTCTATTTTGCATCTCCTGTGTCCTATCTTCTTGTCCTACAGCTTCCCCATTTCCTGTCATACTTTCTTCCTGTACATCTCCTTCTGAATGTTGTCCTTGTTCCAAATATACCGCTTGGTAATCTCCCATACCATGACTTCGTTCTTCCCTTTCCTCTTCTGATCCACTGTCTGCTCCTACCTGCCTTCCATCTCTCAACGTCATTCGTTTTGCCATTTTTAATTGAGTTTAAAATTTACAACTGTTTCCTATATTTTTAATAAACCGCCCCACGTTTTGGGTGACAATTATTATAATTTACTGAATTAATTACTTACTTTTATTGTGAAATTTATTTAAATGTAGATGTTTATTATTTAGAACTTTTGTTTAGTTTGGCTAGCTCAGTTTGTTATTAATATTTGTTTGGTAATTTATTTTAATTTGGTTGTTCGGGAGCATGAAATCCTTTTTCTCTTTGAGTCCTGGCTTATTATATTGTTGTAATTTTTTAAATAAAAAGAAAACACATTATTTTGAAATCAATTTAATTTTAAATTTAATATTTTATATATTTGATAAAAATAATATGAGACGCCACTGGTTGTATTGTATCTACTTATTTATTTTAATCATTTTATCAATGCGCATGCATGAAAAAACTAGTCATGCGCTTTAGCATAAAAAGAACAATTCTTACACTAAAGAAGCATCTATTCATATTATACCAAGTTTGTTGAAGATGCAGACAAATGAATGGTTCAAACACATAAAAGAATTTATATATAAATCATACATATATATGATACAAATTGCTGTGGGAAGAAAATAGTTATATACATAGATAGAAATATAGGAATTATATACAGATGGGCATAGTTATTACATTATGAAATTTCAATCACCAGATTTATGCAATTACAAAATGGCGTAAGTACATATTTTAATTTATTTAAAATTCGGCCTTTTATTAATTTTAACGATTTATGCAATGAATACACTATATAAAGTCTGTTTCTTTCTTTTTTAGATCGATCATATTTGCAAAAGTTTATCAATTTATGAAATTAAGTACTTATTTGAGTAATTTGAGTTTTTACTCTGATTATTGGCCAATAATGATTTAAAAACACTGACCTGTTGCTCTTGAATTTGGATGAAAGTCTCTGGATCCCAGGAACACTCCACTGAAGCTCCAAAAAAACCAAAATTGATGAAAATTTCGCAGATTCTTGACGAAAAACTTGATACAATTGACTGTGAGTATTACTAAGATTGTATTTAATAGTACTTTATAGGTTTAAATGTCTTAAAACCGGGAATTTCTTGAAATTTCAGGAACACCATCACACACACTCCTCGCTTCTTGACACCAGCTTCCCTAATTCTTTAAGCGTCCCCTCGATTCTCTACTTTTTTCAACAAACAGTCTTTTGTTCTTTTTCAGGTCACTATTTCAAAGTTTATTTGTTGATTCTCAATTTGTTCTGTCATATTTTATAACCAATAAAATATTGTCTTTTGCAATCAGATTAATTGAAACTTCTATCACTTATTAAAAAATTTCATACATACACTCTTTTACATTATTAGTTCATTTATAGAGTTCCTATGAGTTTTTTCATCATACAAATAAATTAAAATTGGTTATACATAGATACATTTACATGGTACAACATTCAATATTGTTATTGATAGTATATCCTTGTTACACTCATATTAATTATAAATATAAATTCTCTTATGTTATTTGTCTAAACTCTTTGCATTATATTATTTATAATAAACTTTAACAAATTACTATTTATTGATTCAATGTTTATTTTATTCACCATATATCATTTGTCTATATGTCATTATTTGTTTATCTATGAAAATCTATTGAATTCTTTCTATTCAATATTTGTATTTGTTTTTATTCTTAAATTAATGATTATAATGAATTATCTATAATAATATTTGTATTTTAATGTAACTACTTATATCTAAAATTCTCTTGACTTGACTATATAATTATATCTTTTTAGGTGAACAGCTGGTTATGGTATGGAAAATATTCTTCGTATTAGGCAATTTTATTTACATCATTACATTGGTTAGGCAATCTCTATATTTTGTATTATTATTGAGGTAATTCCTTATTTATTATATTGTTATAGGCTATTATTTAATATATCTTTATTTGATATGTTGTTTAAATTAAGAAAAGTGTTTCCTTTTTACCTGTTTTCTTAAATTATATTATTTTCATATATTTTAATACTAACAACATTTTTTTATAATACTAATTCTCTTATTATCTATGATATCTGGTTCAATATATATATATATATATATATATATATATATATATATATATATATATATATTAAGAAGGTTAATTGATAATGCCATAGAAGCGGGAGAAGAAATGTATTTAACATTTGTTGACTTGAAGGCAGCTTTTGACACAGTGGAAAGAGAAAACATTTGGGAGGTGTTGGAAGATTTAGAGGTACCGAAAGCTCTAATTAATATAATTAAAAGCACATACGAAACAGTCAAATTAAGAGTGCAGATAGGAGGTCAAAGATCGGAAGAGTTTCTAATGAAAAAAGTATAAAACAAGGCGATAGCTTAAGCCCACTGTTGTTTGTCATTATAATGGACAAAATAGTGAAGGAAATAAAAAGACAAGGAGGAAATCTGGGCATGATAATAGGGTGCAGAAACATGGTGCCGGTCAGATTAACTAATTTACTGTATGGAGACGATATTGTACTTATAGCAAAATCAAAAAATAAAATGCAGAAACTAATCAACTTATTGGCAAGAGAAATAGAAAATATGAAAATGACAATAAATACAGAAAAAACCAAAGTAATGATAGTAAATGAAAAACAGCGAGAGGGGAGTAACTGCAAGAAATTGAAATGTAATTACAAAACATTAGAAAGAGTAACAACTAATTACCTAGGAAGTATCATAACAGAAGAAGGGAAAATAGATGCAGAACTTAATAACAGAGCAAATAAATCAACAACAAAATTACAGTCCCAACTATAACTTATGCTAGTGAGAACTGGGTAATGCAGAAAAAACAGGAAACAAAAATAAATGCAATGGAAATTAAATATTTAAGGAAAATAGCATGTAAAAGAAAATGGGATAAAGTAAGGAACGAAGAAATCAGAAGCATAACTAATCAAGAACCAATAATGTCAAAGATTAAAAAGAAACAATTAAACTGGTATGGCCTCCTAGTAAGAATGAAGCAAGATAGAATTGCGAGAAAAGTTATGGAAATAGGAATATCAAGAAAAAGACAAAGAGGAAGACCCAGGAGGGAATGGATAGATCAGATTGAAGATATTGGAATAAGCAAGGGAAAAACATTAGGAGAGATGAAGGCTTTGGCCAGGGACAGAAAAGAGTGGAAAAAATGGGTACATGAAGAACTCCAATCCGACGCCTGAGAAGGCATAAGGATAAGAGAAAGAAAGAAAGTATTTTAAAAATTATGAAAATGTCTGTCCAAAATCAGCAGCAGCTGCGGGTAAGATTTTCAGAAACATTGAAAGAATGCCTAAAGAAAGATGAGACATAAGGGGCATAATCTGTTCTCAAGATTGAAAATTAGATTAAAGTTTGAATAAAATTACATTATTTTGGGGATTTTTCTTAAAAATTATGTCCCATATGTTATGCCACTGTATTCAATATCTAACATATCTCAAGAGCTTGTGCTATATGTAACCAAGTCTCTATACTGTAATAGGATTCTAAATTTTCCTGTCTAATAGGTACCCCGCATTCCATCATGAAGTTAGTAAGTTTCTACTTAATTTATTACCGTATCTCCAGAGCCGATTTTATAATACCTATTTGTTTATATTAGGGCAAAGAATAGGCTCGTAATGATTGTTACTTAGCGTTAATAAATCGAATTCACGGCCTCATTAGATATCTCAAAGAAAAAAATTTGTTTATTGGGTAGGTCTTGTACGATATAGTATAACGGTCGTGTTACAAAAGGGTACTTTGAAGGTTGAATAAGTTATGGAGATTAATGTTCGATGTCTGGTACAAATCTAGTAGAATCGTTAAAGGTTATACTCGGCACGTTTTGAAATTGATACGGGATAAGATATAATCTAACAGGTTAAAGTAAGTTTTCAACGCTACTATTACACACACTTCTCAAATACATCCAGTATAAATAACAGTAATAATATTTTAAATCAGAAGTATTAAGGTTAGTTTACGCCGGAATTTTCCAATTTAGAGAAATTGGCTTAGCTTTCATAAGCTTTTGGTATACAATGAAAAAATACTTGGACATAATCGATATGATATCTGAATTCTAGAATAAACTTGAAGAAACGACGCTAGTAAATCTAAAATCACCACATCGGTGTTGTTGTTTTTCTACAGTACTATAAGATGCTAGGCGAGTGGCTGACGTTGGCGAATTTTACAGTTACAATCAAGATTTTGAAAATAACGTATTGTGGATAAAACTTTGACGCACACCACTCATGACGTCACAGAACACAAGTTTTCGTAGGGTTTTCTGTTAGGTTACCCCCGTTGCGCGCAAGTGGAGTAACCTAACATATCAAACTCCGCAGAAACATGTGTTCTGTGACGTCATGAGTGGTGTGGGGTGCGCCATCTGTCACGTGTGTCAACTGTCAACACCTATCAACCTTCTTGTGTTCTGTGGTGTGTAAGTTACTGCTAATCCTGTGATGCGTGTCTTCTGTCATGTTTCAAATGACGCACCACCTCCCTTAATCCATATTTTTAGGAAATAAGAATAAATCACCACTGGTAGGGATAAACAAAACAGTAACAAAACACCATTTTTTTAATCGTTTTTATTAACAATAATAACATGTTGAGTATAATACAAACAATTATTACACACAAAATACAACTCTCTCCTTTTTTCTATTGGGCGTATGTTTAATTTTATCTATTTCTATCTTAATTCTATAACTTAGGTCCATTTCTGCAAATTCTTTCTCCAACCAATATTTCGAGCAATTGAAATCTCCGAATTTTCAACCTTTAATATGTAACGAAGTCTCTCCCTGTATTTAACATCCTTTATAGCGGCAATTACCATTTTTGTTCCTTCGGCAACTTGTCCTAAGCGTTGGCAATGTCTAAATTTGAATACGAACGATATTTTATCTTGTGCATGGTAATGTTTTTAATTTGAGTCATATCTTCTTGGGTAAAAGGGATATTCTTCCATACCTCCGTGTGAAACTTTAAATTTTCAATCTTGGCGAATGTGTTGCCTTAGTAAGATGTAATACCACTGGTATTAAATGTTAGAAACGTTTTTTCTGTATGCAAACATATTATCTCCATATCATTATTATAAAGTATTGTAATATAACCATCTGCAATAATAGCTTCTATATTGTTGTAAACAGAAATATATTTTTGTAGTAACTTTTTAAGAAGTAGACATTTTTTGTGCCATCCTGTTTCGCTAACACACCAATATAAGTATATTTGTTTTTATTGTTTATGGTAAACGCTGACATTTTATACACACTTGCTGGGTCGAGGCGGTTTGCCCAAAGGCTATAAAAATAGTTTTCTAGCCTCGCCCTCAATTGTGTTATAATAATACAATAATAATTAACTTCCCAATCTGGGGCAATTAAATATTCATTTCATAAAATTCAGTATAATAATAATACAATAATAATTTGTCAATCCCAACGTGGGCAATAAAATAAATCCACTATAATTTGGCGCCCAACGTGGGGCATTAAATTCATTCACTATAATGTGGCGCCCAACGTGGAGCAATTAAATATTCAATTTATAAAATTCAGTATAATAATAGTAATAGAATAATAATTTGTCAATTCCAACGTGGGCAATAAAATTAATCCACTATAGTATGTATAATGTGGACCATTTAAGAGGTTTCTTATGTTACGTATAAAACTTCTTTGTTTCAAGGTAAAGTATTATATAAGGTGTCCCGTTTCAATCCGACCGGCAAAATAAAATAAGAACATTACATTTTCGGAAAACAGTTATAGAGATTATAGGCAAATATTCGATTCCATCAATACTTTTAACCTTAAATAGAAGGTTTAAGGTCAAATTTGTTCCTTCTGACTCAGAATCCATGTCAATAAGTGTACGTTGATCGTTCGCAATCACTGTGGAACTAGGTCTGGGTTGGGTATGACGTGGGTTCAATATGTGGTAGATACGAGAAACGTGAACGTGGCTTGCGCGTATGTTGTGAGTGTGTTCTGCGTGGGCTGTGTGTGTGCTAGGTTCAATATGCGGCAGGCCTAAGTCTGACAAATGCAGCTGTCGCAAAAACAAAAAACTATGCAACTCAAAGTGCCATCAAAGCGGCAATTGTTCTAACAAATAATTATGACATTTATTATGTTTCAATGATCAATTCTTTAAGTTTTCCTTGAAATTATAAGCCTGATTATAAACATTGTTTAAGCTACAGCTCCTTTTCAGTTAGATTATACAATACTTATGTGAGTCATAGAATCTATAAAAAGAAAAAAAGTTTAATAATTTTTGTGATTATATGGATAGTTTTGTTTTTGTTATTTTTGGAGTTTTTAAATTATAATTTTATTAATTTACACTTCAACTTTTGAATAAAAAAAAGTAACTATGATTAAGAGTTGTATGAACTAGAGGATTTACATCCTATACATATCTGCTAAGTATATATTATAAGTCTGATTAGTCTGTTGAGTTTTTAAAGTTCAATTTTTTTTACTTGTAACCAGTCTTAACTACAGTTCAACTTTTAAATTCACAATCTCTATCTAATAAGTATAAATTATAAGTAAGTGTAGTAATAAACTAATTCACTGTATCAGTTCGGGTAGTACACGATAATATGATTTGAACAATAAATTAAAACCTACCTAATAGGTATTTGAAATAAGTACCACTAAAAAATCACTGGAAGATAGCTAAAAAAATTACATTCGTCGATATTGAGGGTACAATTAATGAATATAAGCATAATAATTTTCATTAACATCATAAGGAATAATCTATGGCAACAATACAGAGTCCAAAAGCGACAAATATTATGTTGTAATAAAACAAGCGTATTCAGTGTATCACCATTTTCTTTAACAGGATATCATAAAATGAGAAATAAGTCGTATGCTAATATTTGTTCAACTGCTTCTGGTTTTAAAAATATCTCAATGTAAACCGCCTCTGTTTCATACGCTCCTGATAAAACGATTTCGCTTACAGCTCTAATTCTTCTACTTTTATCTGTCTGTTCTCTTCATTTTCAATTCACGCGTGCCTTTAAAAATGTCCTTCTTATTTGTGAGATAAATCAGTCACATTTAATTTCAACATAAAACGATAATCTCTCACGGCCAAAGGGAACTTATAATGGGCACATGGCGTTACCAGTGTGTTAGAGAAGGACAATCATGAGACAGAGAATTAAAAGCCAGCGTAGATTATTATACCAGACGAATACGAATCGCGCGTGCGCCTTTTGAAGATGTTTAAATGTACTATCTGGGTAGTTCAAAACGGGGGTTTATTCGAACATTTGATTTAAGTTCATTGAAGAATTAAGAAGTTTTTTAATTTATTACATATCATAATATTACTTGTATTTGAAAATTCTAGGCACTTTCATTAGAATTAGATTTTATTTTCGTTTTTTTTTCAATTTGTACTGTGTGTGTGTTTACACAGAGAATTCGTTCTCAGGTCTCATTTGCATACAAACGATAAAGATATTAAAATTTTTTACAAACACATTCGAAACACAGCAGATGTTTCGAGACCAATTTCACGTTGCCAAATCTGAAAAAAAGTAAAGGTTTTAACCGCTTTCAAACTGAAAACTAGAACAATTTCCAGCATACAATAAAATATTCAACGAATAGATGGAATTAATTATACCTTGATCTGTTACAACCTCTTGAATTATCATAATTAAAATCTTCTCATAACTTCTTCTCGTGTTAGAACCATGCATTTTACAATTAATATAAATATACAATGAAAACTGGCAATACTGTTAGAAGCTACAAAGAGTAAGAGCTCGGCGTTGTGGGTTTTCCACTTATGAGATCCTGATAGCGAAAAATGAGAATAGAGATATTTGGAAACACATATTATTATTAATACAAATTTTATTTCGCATGTTATTCATTCCAATACTAACCGAACTAATATAGTGAATTAGATTATTACTACTGAATTATTTCTTTGTAAATTAATCATGAAGGGATAAACGAAAGTAATGTTGATTTTTTTATTGTTCATTTCATTAAGCTATCAGTTTAGTACAATCTTATTATTTCTCAATTAATAAACTAAACTGTCCACATTACACGTCTGTATTTGTACGTCTCTCGAAAGCGGTGCCTACCAGACATACCTTTACACGTGGTGGGAGTATATTTTCACCGTTTTCCACTTTATGATATCCTGTTAACAAAAAAGAATAATACACTGAATTTATATGTATTTTGTCTCTTTCTTACACATTGATCATAAAACATATGTGCCCTTATAATTTTCATAACACTTATGTTACTGCTTTCTTTCCAACTCCTCCATCAAACTCTCCTTACTTATGTAACCTTTCCTGAATCGTGGGTTGTAAAAATTATTTACGAACTGGCAGAATAATCACCTAGTTCTCAACCATACTAATAAAGATAAAAAGCTGATTAATGATGACGATAGAGCACAAATCACAAAGTTGCAATTTCATTGAAAAAATAAATGTAATCAATATGATTGTGAACTATGGTATCGAGTTTTAGAGGTCAATAGGGGCGCAACATTTGATTAGCTTACTGGCGGCAAATTTGTAAATCCGCCACTAAAATATGTTCATAAAATACACATTTCAACAAAAGACGTAATTTAGGATGAGCGAAACAATTTTCATATATTCAGGATTCCAATAATATGTACATATATATTTATTAATATTAACTACTATAAAATATACTCGCTCTATGACATGAATCAATTTTTCTAGAATAAGACCCAGCTTTATACGAATAAAAAGAGATTTACTTATCCTGTTAGTGCTTTCGTTTCTCACGTGCATTGACTAATTCAATCACTCATACCGTGACTTTGTGAACCTGCTGCAAAAATACTTGCTATCGAATTAACTACATATATTATCTAGCTAGAAAAACAAGTCTCACGTCTCACGGACACATAAACTTTTATAAAAGTAAATAACTGCACGTCCATCTTATACTCAATATTTAATTATTGAATAGGTGCTAATAGCACTAGCTGTAATGGTATTACATAGCAGGCCATGTTTTTATTGCGTTGATGGTACTCTTGAAAGTCTCTCGGTTGATACGCACGGGCATCATAATAATTTACCGCTGCTACGCATTAGTGCCGCTGGCTGTCAAGTTTAAAAGCCAATTTTATCGATATTACGGTCCATTATGCAAAGCTTCGTCATTGATGTATTTACAAGTCATAATATTAGCGCAAATCCATTTCTTATCGGTAGAACATCTACATGCAGGTGATTGATACCCCGTGAAGACGCATGCATGTGCAGGCAATACGCAAGAAACAATGAGTCTAAATTTAAAGAGATTGGATTCGAACATTATTTACCAGAGGCGTGGTACTTGAATTTAAATATACATGTTGGTTTTAAAATGACTGCGGAATAGTCTATAGGTTATATATCATAACAGTTGATGGACGTCATCAATAACGTATTCGCTTCCTAACTTGATACCAACAAAATAATCACCCGTTCGTTTTGTATAATATGAAATAAAATGGATCAGTTTATTCGTAGTATTTTATTGCATTATTTATTAATGTGTTATTAAATATGACAATTTCAATTTTATTTTGGACAATATGGAAAAAATACAGGTACTAAACATAAATATTTCTCTAAATATCATACACAGTTCAAATTTTCTTATATACCAGCTGAACCCGGCAGCTATTTTACAAAGTCTATATCGACATAGTTAAGATGGTGACTGAACTCGAGTAGCTTTTGTTTGCAAAAAAATAGTTACACATTCTAGTCTATTACAGTGCTAAAATTGACCGTATACTGGAATAGAATTTGTTAAGTTCATTTTGTTAGCTATTACGGGCACAAAATCTAGCCCATTTCAGTTGTCAGTAAGCAGTTTGGCGGTAAAAGATTGCCCTCTATCTCTTATTATTGTGTGTCAGCACATAGTTTAATTTGAGGTTATAAAACTGTGCTTCTTTAATATCTTTTGTTTAATGATTTTTAGTGCACTGAAATGGCCAAAACAGTAATAAATAGTATCATGGGTAGTGACATTCATTATTTTGAATTTCAGGAGAAAAATCAAGATCATTTTGTGACTAAATTTCAGTGCAAGTTAACAACATGAGAAAATAGCACGAAAAATGTGAAACCTTCATCAAAGACTTTGCGCGTAGCACAAACACTAACTGAATTGTAAACAAAGTGTTCAATAATTGTGTTCGTTATGAATTTCGCAAATTCTATGTGTGTCATGTAGCCAAGAAGAATAAACGTGTATCCAAGAAAAAATGTTGTACAAGAAATTACGAGTGTTTGGCAAGTATAAACATAAAATACCTAAAAATTACTGAAGTCACTTTGAGAAGGTCTAACCTATTGAAAAAAGGTTTGAATGTAGTTATCAATACAGCTGTCCCTCGATAATCCGACAGTTAAGGGACCGAGAGAGTGTCAGATTACCGAAAATGTCGGATTACCAAAAATGTCATATTATCAAAGATGTTTTATTCTTAATGCGTTTGAACACAATGAAGTTAAAAAAAGGAAGAAACAGTAAAGGTACGTGTAATTTATTAATACCAGGATACAAAATGACAGTACATACATGTAAGTTTTTAAAAGACATAGGGAAAGAAATTTAAGTAAAATACATATACAATATGTACATACATATTATTTACACATTAAAGAAGTCTGTGATTTTCTTTTGTTTCTTCGTACGCAGGAAGTCCGTCATTGCTTGTTCTTGAATCCCTTTTAACAACAAAATATTTGAAAAGTCTAATTCTCTCTCCTCACACCAACGAAGCAAAGTTTTCGTTGCCGACAACGCTTCATCGCAGCTGACGGTGAAGTTTTACTCTGGCACTGCCTCCTCGTTCACTTCGTCATCTACTGTCATGACTTTCTGGATTATTTCTGCGTCTGATACATCAGTAGCAAGGTTGTCCTCAATAATCCATGTTCTGAATTCCGCACTTGATGCTGGCGGAAGTTCCACTTCCATACAAATTTCAAATGCAGCCTCCAAAATAGATTCAGAATCGTTGGAATAAGAGTTGCATGTTGTAAGATGTGGGTTGTTAGGCCAAATATTCTTCCAAGATTTTATCAAGGTTGTGCTTTTTAGTTGCTGCCAAGCAAATGCTGCATTCAAAATCGCATCCTTGATGGTAAAGGATTTCAAAATGGCTGCAATGTCATCATTAGGTTGACTGACAACATCCATTAAAAGGCGCTTTTAACCATCGGCAGTTTTTACTTTTAATTCATCCTTGTCAGGGTGTCCGGGTGCGTTGTCAAGCAATAAAAGGGCTTTCACTGGTAACTTCTCCTTTTTTAGTTCTTGCTTAACTCGAGGGACAAAGTTTTTAAAGTACCAATCATGAAAAACCTCTTTTGTCACCCATGCACGGCTTTGACACATGTAGATTACTGGTAAAGATTCGACCTTTACATCTTTTAACGCACGTGGGTTTTTTGATTTACCAACAATTAACAGTTTTAACTTGTGAGTTCCTGACGCATTCGCACATACCATCAGAGTGATTATTTCTTTTTGTAATTTTCTTCCAGAAACTTTTTTTTTCATCTTAAGTTACGAATGACTGTTGGTAGCTGACGCCAATTCAAGCCGGTTTCATCGGCGTTATAGATTTGTTCAGGTACTAGGCCAAGTTCATTGATTTTTGCGTCCAATTTTCCAATGAATTCCTGGATTTCAGACTCGTTAGCAGACACTTATTTGCCACTCATCTGCATAAATCGTATACCATGGCGTTTCTTGAAATTTTCAAACCACCCGTGACTAGCGCGGAAGTCAATTTTCTTTGTTATTTTTTGATTAAAAAACTGGACTTTTTGTTTCAAAATGTCTCCTGAAATAGGTGCATTCCGGTTTCGCTGCTGTTTGAACCAAATGAAAAGAGTTAGTCTTAAGAGTTTTTCTGTTTCTGTGCTCATCATCAACAGACTTTATGAATTTTTCAAATTTTTCCCTATTTTTCACAATATCGTAGACAGTAGGTCGTCCAATGTCATAATCTTTAGATATTGCACTCGGAGTTTCACCACGGTCTATTCGTTTAATAATTTCCCATTTTTCAGATAAACTTAATGTTTTATGTTTACGTTTCACACTTGTGCTTGCCATTTTTACACTGTCACTACACGCAATCACACTGTCAAAAAGTAACACAAAACAATAGTAAATACTGTACGTCCGAAACTATACAACACAACTGCTGAACTAACTACACTGGACTGATCTGTCCCCACAGAGCGGAGGGAGGAGGATTCATGTCACTGCAGGTTTGTTTTGCTTCCTGCCGGAGCGGCGGGAGGGAGATACATGTTGCTAACGGCAGCGCGTCGGACTACCGAGTACGTCGGATTAAAATGTGTCGGATTATCGAGGGACAGCTGTATAAACTTTGAACATTCTCACCGAATACAGGCTGCTCAAGCATTTAGCTCATTACCATGCAATGAAGATACAAAAGAAACTTTTCGCCGATATTTTGAATCTGGTATGACAGCTTTTGCAGCCAAGACTTATCTTGAATTCTTTTTATCTGAAAATTGTGATGATGACATCAATGTGCTTCTAACAAATGCGCAAATGAATCCAACAGAAAGACAAGTGACCTACTTCTATCAACAATGGAGGTCGGAAAAATATGGAGAAAGGCATGACTAAAGTGTTACTGAAAAATTCAAGTTTAAAATGGAAGTCTTACAAAAACAGGATATCCTTTTGTGTCTGACAAAAACATGGTATCCTTAACGAAAATCCATTTCTTGTTGTTCTGATAACTACCGTTATGAAAAGAGCTTTCAAAGCAGGTCATGCAGATGAGATGATCTTTATTGACACCAGTGGTTCTTGTGACCAGAGTAGCACCTCAGTCCGCTCAGCAGTGTTTCTTGTCTAACTACATGGCTTGATTTTTAGAATGTGTCGTAGTTGTTCCAGTTTAGGTTATTCATTTCAGTGGTCTTGCCAAACAATTGTCATTGTTGGTTTTATGTATTCAAAATTAGTGCGGTAATATTAAATATTATTACAAAATAATCTAAATATTTCCTAAAATTTTTACCATAGAAATTCAAATACAATGTGGCAATATGTCTTTTACGAATTCTACAATGTGATATTTCGTTTGGTCTAAACAATCCTATTTAACGGCGCTACAATTCTATTAACACCAATGAAATTATAGTGTGAAACGTGATATTTTCTAAATATTTAACAATGTTACAAAAATAAAATTACGCTTTGAATGTACAACAATAGCGAACGGATACAAAAAGAGTTTCATATCTACAAATACCTTAACACGTTTTAACAAATACCGTAATATATACAAATCAAGTATTCCCAATCTTGAACAAGGGCGATTATACAAAATTCGGAAGAGCCGCGTAAACGCTGAAAAATCGGTCTATTGTTGTTTTTTATCATTTACAGACAAATATTTATGTAAAAGTGTTGATGACATAGGGGAATTAGTAGTACGCTTGGTGTTGGAAAATCTACGATTTACAGTTATTAAAGAAGAGAAATGTGGCGAGTTTCAATTAGCACGTGAAAACCAAAATTTCAAATAGAAAATCATTTGAAAGAAAGTACATGCGTTCTTCTTTAGAAAAGAATTTCCGACAGTAGACAAAATTCTTACCACGGTTCGAGATGATTAGGATTACCCTGAAATGAGTCGAAGCACACTATGGAAACTTTTGAAAGAAAACTGGTGCTTTGAAAATAAACTAACTCAAAATGCAGTTTGACGACATACACATGACTGATTATTGTAGTTATGATTACTCCATATATGATACTGTGCTTGACCGTCCTTCAGTTATCTCATTTGCATCTCATGTTGAGACAATACAGCCTTCAGCTAATAAAATGTACGGACTTTTAGCAAGAGTTTCGGAAGATTTTATTCAGGACAATACATTTTACTTTGGGTTGGAAAACCTGTAGAATAATGTAAAATGAAATAAATAAATAAAAATAAATACATTAACTAAATCTCCAATGTTTTAAAGTTTTTTTCTTCTTGCGTATAATATAAGAAATTGAGGATCTACAATTCTATTTTATACTAGAAACCCTAAAAAAGCTGTCGTAGCTTCAAGGAATAAAAAGCTTTTATTTTTATATAGTTTCGTGTATTCTGCGACATTTTCAAATACATATAAAATAGAATAGCTACTAAAGCTTCGTCTTCAAATGACACACCCTTCTAAATAGGTATGTAAAGTATTTTTCTATAACATGAATTTGTCTACCGGCGAAGGCAACTTCATTATAAATTCAATTCCCTTCATGTAAAGGCATCAACTTGAGAGCTTCAGGAATTTGCTTTGCGGCAGCTTGTGATTTTGTACTTTTTATTATTTTTCAGTTGTTTTTGATCTGTGCGTGACGGTTTGTTGTATACAACGACTTCGCCGAGTGTTGGCGGAGTGCCAATTTTTACTGTCGGACGTTCTATTATTGTAAGCGAATAATTGCAAGTTTAGAACTATACAGGGTGCTACAATTCACTTAGGGGGACTTACAAATGATAAAAAATTAGATGAAAAAACGGTTGTGTCCATCAGTAATTTAATATTATCACAATTTATTTGAATAAATAGTTTATATTAATTCGTCAGAATAAGTAAATCTAAAAATTATCAATACAATCATAAAATAAGATTCGCTCATGATCTATAATCAGCACAAGTGATGCAACCACAGAACTAAAAAGACAGAGAAGTGAAATTGTGTTTCAGTTTTTGGTTTACACTAGGAGGCTGCCATATTGGTAAAATAACCCACTAAACAAGAAACATAACAAGTCTTTTTTGTGATGTTCTTTTTAGAGACTTTTCGTGATGTTTATTTAAAACGTTAATAAGATATCTCCTAGATGTCTCAATTTTATTACCAACTCTATTAACATCCATGTCATGTAAATAAAACATATTTTTGATGTACACAATAATACTTGAATTCGCAGTTACATACACATCCTATGAACTTCTTTTTAGCAACATCCTATAGGAAACTTTCATACGATGTTAATTTGTATACTTCTCACTAATGTCACATACAGAACGTTACTGGTATATTACAAATTAACATGTTTCTAAGATGATCACATGTGTTGCAGTTACTTTTACATCTTTCGAAATAATTTTTATTAACATCGTACTTATTACGTCTGTACGACGTTAGTTCATAAAACTCTCAGTAATATCTCATATTAAACATCACAGTAACATCAAAAAGAAGAAAACAGAAGAGGAACTGATGAACGAAACATACAGTAGTAAAGTTATCTGTGGAAACAAAAATAACAAGCATGAAATGGCGGATGGTTTTCAGTTATGTGTTATAGTTATATTTTATTTGCAGGAAGCACATATTTTGCAAGTAGCACTTGAATAAAGCGGTCTTCGTATTCGTTAGTTCCTACTAAGCTACAGTTTCTATACTTAGTTATAATGGACGAACAACAATTGTTATCGTTAAGTACCTATTCCAAAATCATAATTATTAAAACTTAATACTCATTCAATACTTTAATCGGCTATTATACATTGAAATTTCATGTGGCGGAATTGTACACTAACATTATATTACAAAATAAGGGTTTTTTCAATTTTTAAAATATTTTAGTTACCTAGTAAGTATATTTTGAAAACGATTCACAATATTTCAAATCCTAGATATGCATTATACCCTACAAAAAACTTGATATTGCATTAGGGTAGATATTATTATTAATAATAAAACATGCTCATATGTTCGCAGATATTTAAATCTAGAAGAAAACATTTTCAATGTTCAAGATGTTTCAGAAGCTACTTATACAAATAAAATAAAAAACAAATAGTTGGTAATTATGTAATGAAAGGGGAGTAATTATTTCAGATAGTCTGATACAAACATTGTATTAAACAGTACAAAAAATATTGAATCAAGTATCTCTAGTTTTAGTTTTTTTAGTAGTAGTCTTATATAGTTTTGCAGGTTTTGAAAATTTTAACATTATTACTAACAATTCTTGTGAACAATTAGAGACTGTTTAAGACTTTAAAACAGAAATTTCTGTTAAAAAGCTCATTTCTATTTGAAAATTCATTGAACACAATAAATAAGCTGTATTTGTCCCTTACAATGGTACCTATATTAATCTAGTTGAAGAATATGTAACTTATGATACTGAATGCTCCAGTCAACAAACAGCATTCAATTATTTATTATTGTAGAAACACAGCTATTGGATACTCAATTGTATACAATTAATTATAAACTCATTTAACTTGATAATGTGTTCATATCTCTTCTTCATAAGTAGTTTTTTTTGTATACAGTGTATTAATAATGCTTAGTTTTCATTAAGTTACAATTCCACGATGGTAATATACAATTTGTTCCAGGATGAAAATAACAATATGAGAATAGTATATTATTTTATACAGAAAAGAAGTATGAATTTTCATAGCACACCTGAATTTACCTGCCAAATGGAGTGAGGCATGGAATAGAAGGTAAATCATGAAAAGTCACTTCTTGAAATAAAATATGTTATTATTCCTTTGAAGAACCCCGCATGTATCTTATGGAAAATGGGTCCCAGTCAATTGGCCGAATATCAAGTTTGATGTAGTTTATGATGATCGATCAAAGGTCTCCATGGGCACAATTTGATCTAAAGTAATTGTTTTAATAGCTGTTGTTCAGAACACCTTCAAATATTTCACAGATAAGGATTTTGAAGTGTACGTTATGGAATGGTTGAGGCACTCGAAAAAAGTAACCGTAAGCAAACGATAGAATTTTCTTTAATCAGATTGGATTTCTGTTGACGTAACGTAATGTTTCATTAAATCTTTATGGTGTAAAATTTTTATTAGTTTTAATATAATTAAAAAACTATTCTAATAAATTTTTTGTGAACTAGCTGTAATGTATGTGTATCCGTTAAACTTTATTAATTCAGTTTCAAAGTATGTTACGTTATGGTAACTACGGATTAATATACCCTTTTTTATTTCTTGCTTTCATTGAATGTGTTCAATAGTTTCCACATTCCAGACTTGTTATGTAATATGCTTACACAATTTAATTTTTTTTTAGGTTGGATTGCTGGACAAGATTTTTTTTCTAATTTTGTACCTGTTTTTTCCAAATTTACTGTACTGTTCATTAATAGTGAATAAACGTTTTAAATCCTTTATTATTGTTTTGCTATTTTATTTTAAATGTACAGGATGAACAACTAAGAACGACTGTAGGCCACATCTCAGAAAACAATCATGGTACAACTTTCAAAAAAATTACCTTCGGGTAAGGGATCCTGAAAAATTGCTGGAAAATATTTTGCAGTCTCTAAAATATCCGCTAGGGGTGGAATGAACACTCGAAAACATAATACTCCAAAAAAACATACTAAAGGTGTCCTAAAAATACAATTTTTGAAATAATGATGAGATTATGAATAAATTTAATTGAGGAGATTTTTTGCCATTATTCTTCAAATAATGGGTGGGGAAGGTTCAAACTTATGAACAAATGTATAACTTTTTCGTTTTTCAACCGATATTAATGATTTTAGTTGCATTTAAAAGTTTTTCTGTTTAATAAAATTGATAACAAAATTAGATAATTTTGTATCCACTCGGAAATTTCAAATGTAAATTGAAGCATTTTTTTATATTTGATATTGTAAATCTTATATCTTGGAATAGATTCCTATTTTTTAATCCCTTTTCATCAGAATTTAAAAAATGCCTCATTACATTTGAAATTTCCGAGAAAAATGGAAAAATTGTGGACTTTTTCACAAAGCGTTGACAAAATTGTCCAATTTTGTTATTTTTGTTAAGCATTTCTTATTAAAAACGAAAAACTCTTTCAAATGAAGCCAAAAACATGGATGTCGATTAAAAAAAGTGTTACGACATTTGTTGTTTGGGTTGAACCTTCCCCCATCCCTTACTTGAAGAATACAGACAAAAAGTCCCTAACTACATTTTTTCATAATCTCAACAATATATCAAACATTGTATTTCTAGGATACGTTTAGTATGTCTTTTTTGGAGATAATCACAGTATTATGTTTTTAAGTGTTCATTCCACCCCATAGGAGATATTTTAGGTACTCAAAAATATTTTCCAGCGATTTTTCAGGGTCATTTTCCTGAAGCTATTTTTTTAAAGTTGTACTATGACTATTTTTTGAAATATGGCCGACAGCTGGCGTTCTTAGTTGTTCACCCTGTATTTGCTGATTAGGCAGAGAAACATCTATAGGATGTCATCCAGAATGTTTGAGGTATATTATTTAGAGGTTTATGTAATGTCCATACAACATCTACGAGAATACTGTATTGTTTTTGAAATGTCGCATTTAGATCATTGATAAGATGTTATTTTTTAGACATTGCATTAACATCGACAAGATGTTAAAAGGCATTTCAGAATGTAACAGAAATGTTTTTAGTTCGTTATAAAGACTTCCTTTTGAGGAAGTTCTAGTAACATTACAGTAATGTAAAAAGGCAGCGCTTGAACATCGCTGAGAAGTTAAGTTGAAACATCACAAATGTTAACAGCCACAAGCTGGGCATAAGCGGTTGTATAGATGTGCATGTGATGAAATCAAGAGGAAAAAAAGGAAGAACATTATCACAATGTGATGTTGAATTAACATAACTGTAATATTTATTTGCATAGTGGGAAGCATGGTGCGCCCATGCGCAGTTCAAGTGTTCAGGGACGTCTTCACATTATTTAAGGTACACTTCAATGGAGACCTAATTATTTGAAACGAAATAAACCTATAAGACTCTAAACGATCACGAAAAAATTGTGACAAGAACTTATTATTTTTATAAATATTTGTTCATGTTATAAATTATTTATTAAAATCTAAACGAGTTTCAAGTTTTATGACAAGATCTCAATAGTTATGAAAATTTCATTAAAATTATATTCTTATAGTATTTTGAATAGACCTCAGATAAATTAATCCATCACAATTTGCTACGTGGGTATCAGTTAGAGTATTTCACCACTATTACTAGGAAAACATAAAAGGTTTTAACAAATTAATTCGTAGGTTTGACTAGCTCGAAATTATACGGTTGTTCTATTCGGACTGGTAGAGTGGGTCGTGGAGGAGCCAAAAATAAAAGAAATAGATTTCTAGGGTTCTTTATAATCCTCACACTGAACAGCTTAGTTACCTAACTTGTCTAGTTGCTTATTTACAGGTAATATGGCCCCATGTAGTACTACACGGTGTACATAGTGCTATATATATATAAATATATAAGGTGCTTCTAAATAATATTCATCTTGAAAGCAAAACTAATGGACTAAATAATTTATAACTCTAACAACTAATTGACCAGACAATATTTCTGGTACGGGAGCAGGACCCAGCCACAATATGCAGAACTAAGAAAAGAATTGAAATCTCTTACTTCCTACTCCAGGTGGTGCGACTCTACCTTTACAGCAGGCTGTACGTTGGTATAATTTGTGACAGTGTTAGATGCTACTGGACAGGTTGCTGGTAAATAGTTCGCAGCTAATTATTTAACTGGTCATTCCAGTATTGACCTGAAATTGCGAATATTTATGATTAGATGAGAATCTCCGGAAATCAAGGTATTTTACCGAATATGGGCAGCGGCCGTGTAAAGAAAGGTACGTAAATCCACAGAATGTGTGCATCAACTGATGTCAATCGTACTCTCTCTTTAATGTTACTTTCTTTGTACTAGGGCTCCTTAGATCCGAAATAGAATTCGATTTTAATTAAACCACATGGTCTACATTCGGCCCAGAAAAAAGAAAAGACAGAAGGAAGAGAGATAGACAACCTGAAAATTTCCTTAGCTAGG
Source organism: Galeruca laticollis (assembly GCA_963921935.1). Classification (NCBI taxonomy): domain Eukaryota; kingdom Metazoa; phylum Arthropoda; class Insecta; order Coleoptera; family Chrysomelidae; genus Galeruca; species Galeruca laticollis. The sequence continues at coordinate 223,592,600 of OY998177.1, read as the reverse complement.
CAATTTTTGGTGACATTCAATTCCATAGTACTCACAGAACTAGAGTAAGATTTATATTTTGTATTCAAGAAGAATTTTAGTTCAAGGTCAATCGACATTAAACAATGTAAACAAAGACTACAGGTTATTTCAATAGATAATTAGCTGATCTTTATTAGAATTTATAATAAATTGTAAGTATTATTTAATTAAATCCCTATTCAGTCAAAAAAATATAATGAACCCGTAACAAATTCATGTGATGGATGTTGAAATTAAGAAGAGTTCAATTTGTTTCTTTATTGCGTGACGTATATTTTTACCCCGCTTCGGTTCTTACCAACTGGGCACGTTACTCTGGACACCCTCGATGCAAAATGATGTAGTTTGGTCCACGGCCCCTTGACTCTTAGCGCCAAGAGTCCCAGATAGCCTCAGATGGATTACGGAAAATTCCAGGAGTCTCGTTGAATTAAACTCTTTTATAAAACTATAAATCCTCAGGTGGCTATACTATGAGTTATTAAGAAAACACCAATTATGTCGGTTTGTATAAAACCAAATATATTCACCATATACAGTGCCAAAATACATAATTATATATACAAAATAATAACTTTCAGAAAATTAAATTATTTTCAGCGGTACCTACCAAATAGAATAAATATATACAATGTACAAGAGTAACCAAAACAATCTATAAACAATATGCACCATGCAAAACCTTCCGGTAGTAGGTGTATAAGTATATTCGCATAGGTCATTTCAACTCCCCTTTTCATGTTTAACATTCATAATAATTGGAAGACGGTTCTGATTATTTCAACATCGCTTACCGAAAATAACGAATTCCAGGAATATGACCTCTGCTTTCGCAAGACCAAATAAAACATTTATACCCTTTATAAGACATACTTAAAAGGGAATTAAAATATTTTCTTTTCTATAATTAAATTAAAGGAAGCTCAAGTAAAAATATGCAACTGTTAAACAATGGTCAACACTGCGCGTGTGCGTACCATGCTTATTTTGTCAAAATGGTAGCATCCTTATGGTAATCTTCTCCTAAGCACGGAAGTATTATTAGTATTTCACTTCTCCTCTATGTTTTAGTTCTGTGGATGCAACTTTTTATTTGTGACTAATGTTCCAGAAGTAAACACAATAAATTGTAAGTATATGATTATATTTAAAGTAGAAGCGGCGTACGAAATTTATCGGATGACGAAAGATTTCAATTAATCTAACAAAAGGGTGAATTGAAAGGACTATTTATTAATATGTAAGCCCTTTATATCACAAGAGGTGTAAGTGGCAATTTTCTTGTTTTGAGATGATAAAGGGTTTACTACAACTTTTATAAAAAAATCAGTATTGTACTTTTTGACTATTTTTTCATTAAAACTCCACAAAAAGATCATTTTTAACTAAATTTAACGATTCTAAAACATGGACTGTTTCTTGGTATTTTAAGCCCTTAAAAGTATTTACACCATGTGTGTTGTAAATGGATTTAACCTTAGAACAAATATATTATAATCATTAAAACTTTATTTTATTATAATAATAAAGGAAATAATGCATATATTTTTTACTCAATCTCACTGTCTTCATCTGCGTCCAGTAGTGGGCCAACATCTACAGCATTCTTGCTAGTGATAAGGATCTGAAAGTAATTCTGATGTACAGGCAGCAGATCCTACATGCCCTTCTTTCTTTCTTTCTTTCTTTTGTTACAGGCCGAGCACTTGTGTATACCCTGATCAATGTTGCAAACTAGTGCTAGTTCTCAAAATTCCCTTACATATTTTTTTCAATGTATATATTCTAGTGCCAAATTGAAAAGTGTTGCCGACAGAAAGTTTACCTGCTTGACGCCTTTATTATAAGTAAACTCCTCTGTTTTCTCTCTTTGTATTATTACTTCTTCTACGCTTTGGTCTAGTGTCATTTTTATTAATCTTATTAATTTCTTATTCACTCCCATTTCATTCTGCGCTTTCAGTAATTGACTCCTTTTTATTGAGTCAAATGCTCTTTGGAAGTCGATGAATAGTATTTCTGTGTCTATATTATATTCGTTGAACTTTTCTATAATTTGTTTCAATATGTGTATCGCATCTGTAGTTGATCTTCCCTTTGTAAATCCGTACTGATACTCTTTTCCTCTGTAACCTGCGTCATGTAGTCTTCTTTTTATGATTGTTAATGTTTTCTTATTGCATTCAGTACCGTAATTCCTCTGTAGTTTTCATAAGTTTGTTGGTCTCCTGTATTGTGTATTGTTACTATTTGTTCCACATTCCATTCTTCTGACATCTCTTCTTCTTCACTTATTGTATATATCAATCGGTATAATTTTTCTAACAGTTTAGTATCTCCGTATTTGATAAGTTCCATATTGATTCTATCGCTTCCTGATGCCTTTCCGTCCTTACTCCTGTTAATTACCTCTCTTATTTCCTCGTAAGTTGGGCTCCCAATTATCTCTTGACTGTTCTTTTCTCCTATATCAATCTCATCTCATAGTTCTGTTTTTGTCAGCAGTTTCCTAAAGTATTCCAACCGTGTCACCTTATATCCCATTTACTATTCTTCCTTCTTTGTTTTTTATTCCTATTATTTTGATTTTATATGTTCGGGTCCGTACATTTATTTTTTGATAAAAGGCTTTTGTATTTCTCGCATAACTTGCCTTTTCTATTTCACTAATTTTTTTTTCAATTGTTGTTCTCTATTAGAACGAAAAATAATAGAGTTCACGACGTAAATAGAATCATCCTGTAATACGAGCAAATCTTTCTGCTTTCCACTTCGCGAGTTAATTTGAAGCCGGCGAGAATTTTTTTCAAAAATATTTACTAGGAAGTTTCATTGGTATGCAACTACAAATTGGGCGTTTCGAAAGCTGTCCCGCTCGAGTTAAAAAAATTACGATATTTGACACAAAAAATTAACCACATGTCAAACGATACCATTAGCACTAGGTGTTTTTTAACATTAATTTATTCCTGAATGTTAGTTACATTTATATTTAGCTCAATGCATGAAGAAATTACTAACGGGTCAACAAGATGTAATGGCAGCAGACGACTCTGATGAATTGAAGGAAAAGTTTCCCATCTCTTTGGAATTTTAAGAATAATTACATCCTCAATTATGAGGAATATTATGAATACTTTTTTCTTTTTCAATTTCCCAATGATCATGTGGAATAATTGAAATCGTTGATTCAAGTCTCTTGTTGAGATTCCATATTAGTCTAGGGCATTTAGCACTAAATCACCCGAATAGAGGAAATTTGGGAGCACGACAGATATCGAGATGCGGTTTTCTGCATTGTGTTGGGGAAGGTCCAAGAAGAAACTGACGAAAATGTGGGTTAGCAGTTTTTTGAAAAACGCCTTCTGGGCCCTATTTCCAAGTACAGGCTTGGTATGGTTCACCAGGTCACGACGAGACCTTAGATCCGTTACAATGGGGGTGGGAATTGGTGGATGGAGAGCTCAGTCCTGTCACCATGACCCAGGAAGCCGGCCCCGAGGAAATTTTGAACAAAATTTCGTGTTCTTGCCAAACTGACTGTGGCATGAGGTGCGGTTGCCGCCGAAGTGGGTTGGTGTGCTCACTGGCATGCAAGAATTGCGATGACAATTGCTCAAACCAAAAAGGCGCTCCCGATGGGGCCGATAATAGTGACGACGAAGAAGATAAAGAAGAGGAAGAAAATGGAGAAGGGGAAGAAGGAGAGCAACGGGAAGAAGAAGATGAGGAGTTTGAACAAGATGTTTAGTTCTTAAGTTGAAAATTTCAGTTTATAATGAATAATTCAAGATTAATAAAAACTTCTATTTGTTATTTGAATAAAGAATTATGTTCATAATTTGTGATTTTTCACTAGCTGCTTAACCATTTCCTAGCCGCCCCTGAGTGACCTGGATATTACAATGCCAGCATTGAATTCAGCATCTCCGAAAACCCCCGAGTAACGAGTTTGGAGCCATTTACATGGACTACGCGATTTCCCCCCAGAATGACCCACCGGATATCCCCACAGAGCCGCCCCCGTGCACCCCCGGGTAATTACAATGCCACAGTTGAATTCAGCATCCCCGAAAACCCCGAGTCACAAGCTTGGAGCGATTCTCATGCACGCTGCCATTCCTGGCCCAATTCGGCCCGGCGCACCCCCACAGCGCCGCCCCTGAGCGACCCAGATATTGCAACGCCAGCATTGAATTCAGCATCTCCGAAAACACCCGAGTAACGAGTTTGGAGCCATTTACATGGACTACGCGATTTCCCCCCAGAATGACCCACCGGATACCCCCACAGAGCCGCCCCCGTGCACCCCCGGGTAATTACAATGCCACAGTTGAATTCGGCATCCCCAAAAACCCCCGAGTAGCGAGTTTGGAGCGATTCTCATGCACGCTGCCATTCCTGCCCCAATTCACCCCCCGCGCACCCCCGCAGAGCCACCCCCGCACACTCTCGGGTAATTCTAATGCCAGAATTGGATTCTCCGAAAACCTCCGAGTAACGAGTGTGGAGCGATTTTAATGCACGCTGCCATTTCTCCCCCCAATTCACCCCCTGGACAGCCCCACAGAGCCACCCCCGTGCACCCCTGGGTAATTAAAATGCCAGAATTGAATTTGGCGTCCCCGAAAACCCCCGAGTAACGAGTGTGGAGCGATTTTAATGCATGCTGCCATTTCTCCCCCCAATTCACCCCCCACGCACCCCCACAGAGCCGCCCCCGTGCACCCCCGGGTAATTCTAATGCCAGAATCGAGTTCGGCAGCCCCGAAAACCCCCTAGTAACGATTTCCGAGCGATTTTTCCGCGTTTACAATCGTTCCCATAACGGTACAAATAATGATGCAATTGGAAAATGCATTTTCCGGCCCAGAAGGCGTTTTTCAAAAAACTGCTAACCCACATTTTCGTCAGTTTCTTCTGGGACCTTCCCCAATACAATGCAGAAAACCGCATCTCGATATCTGTTGTGCTCCCAAATTTCCTCTATTTTTGCTAAATGCCCTAGTCTATATATTTTCATAAAATTAATCAAGTTAAAAAGTTTTGCGTGATTTAAAATTCAAGGATAACCAGTCACGCTAAACCTTCCCCACATTTCCTGATGACACGTTGTTTGATGTAATTTGACTGCTGTTACACTGAATGGTTTCAACTCTATAAAATCGGGGGTTGTTTGAGCACATATCCTTAAAATGTCAACAAGAGTTTCTTTCGTGGTTAATTGTATTGCTTCACAATATTCCAATTTTAATTTATGTACCTCTGTTAAACCGTAGACAGTGAAAAACAATATATAATTGTGTAAAATTATCTAGTGATTACATTCCACTTTTTGTTACAGGAGACGTGTGTGTACCCGAAACTCTGAAAAACCAGTGAAATCCAAGCAACCATATTGTAAACCTACCTTCAAAAACTATGTGATACGATGCCAAGGCAACCAAATTTGTAAGGGAGTAAGGTAAGTGTTATATAAAACAGTTTAATCTAAATAAACTTTATTCTTCAGAACATAAGTTAACAAATTTTCATTATATATTATGATGATTTAAAATAGGTGTATCCAACTCAATGTGAATGGCCTGGAATTAAAGAAAGTTTCATGTAATAAAACAATTATTATCAATAATATCATAACATTAATTAATTTGAAACACCCTGTATAGGAATTACCTTAGAATAAATTCAATTAAAATTTAGTAAGAAATAGAATGAGAACAACTTAGACTAAAAATAATGATAATTATAAAATATCTTTACAAATCTCAATAAATAATTCTAGAACTGACACACTATTTGTGTAGAGTGTGATAGATATTGTATTTCAAACCGATCTATGAAAATCAACCTAACCTAACCTATCCTTTATCTATGGATCCATGTTAGTAATTTTAAAATTTTGTGAGGTAACAGTGTTTAATCGCGAATTGAATCAACCGATTAAAAGAAAGTGTAGTTGATAGAGAACATTGATATTAAGACATGTGAAAGGACCTTAAAATATCAACAGATGTCAAAAAAATGATATTAAAACGATTGGATCACAGGGAAAGTGGTCCTGAAAAAAATAAAAAAAGGAAGGTAGTTGGCATGCCCTGCGATCTTTTATAGCCACTGCTAAACTGCATTTTTAACGCCATCTATTCGCTTGGAAGGTTACTAACGAACTTTATTTTACTGATTGCTGTAATACCGTCATCTGTGACTTACCCTAACCAAGCTGTTTGGATGTCAATTTTAAAAAATATAGTAATTTTTGACAAATGTGGAAACAGAAGGTTGAAGGAGAAAATGACATCTGAGAATATTTACAACAATTGTAGAGTGTGTGCCTTACGCTTTTTACCTAAAGATTTTGGTCCAAATAAAGTTCTGAAAAGGGGAGTTTGAGGAGTTTTCCCATCAGTCTATTTACCAGGTAAATCTATAATAATTAAATAAAAAAAACTAACAACTAACTATGATACATTTATTCATTAATTGTGTCTATTTTCTATAATCTTTAGAAACAGTAACTGATGATGTTCCTTCCTCAATAATTGGCACTGCATCTGTAACTGAGGGTCCTAGGACTTTAAAGTTACAGGAAGCTTTAAATGCTCAGTTTGTAAAACTGAGAGCTAAAAAAGCACAAGAGTCCTGTGCTATTAATGAGGCTGGTTGTAGCTATTCAGTTGAACCCGAGCTGAAATTATCAACACATTCTGTTCAAGATTCTACTTCAGTCACACCAGCAGACTTGAATGCCACAGTTACTCCAAAAATAAGTGAGTAAATAAATAATTGGTTTATTAATATATAGGTGTTTAACAAAGAAATTTTCACAGAAATAGTAGATATTAGGTATAGGTCAATATTTTGATTTATTAAAAAACATGAAAAATTATTAGGTACTTAGAAATGCATTTATAATTTCATATTATTTAGTTACATCAAGCTTTGACTGTATACTTCTATTAGATTATTGTCTAAAATAGGGTTTAAAATTTAACATTTCAACAAAAATGTTATCTAAAAGCAAGAAGCTATATTGCATATTCATATTATTACGTTTCCGTCAACCTATTTATATGCGAGAAAAGTATTGGTTTACCCAAAAAAAAGTTGGAATTTAGAAATTTTTTTTTGAGTTATTTTTACGTTTTCCATCAACGACAACACGAAAAAGCGGTTTTTAGAAAAAAATCCCATGTGTATGTCGTCGTCGTTGTCGTCGGCCACTTTTCCTTACATGTCTTGTTAGCACGATACTGCCTACGGAGTGCAATAAGTCAGCAATTTTATGATTGAATATTGTCAAGGATATGTCACAGATGAACCCTATTGATTTTCAGCTCACCAGAGCCAGTACAACGGGTGCTATGGTACTTGAAGTACGACATTTTGTAATTTTTTGAGAAATTTCAGTTTGTTAGCACGATACAGCCTCCGTAGTTCAACAAGTCACCAATTTTATGATTTAATATTATTCCGGATATCTTGCTGATGATCCCTATTGATTTACAGCTCACCAGATCCACTACAACAGGTGCTACAGTACTTTAAGTACGATATTTTTGTCATTTTTGGAGAAGCTTCAATTTGTTAGCACGATACAGCCTCCGGAGTATATACAAGTGACCAATTTTATAATTAGATATTATTCACAGCATCTTCAAGATGAACCCTATTGATATTCAGCTCATTAAAGCTAGTACAACGGCTGCTATGGTACTTGAAGTACCAAATTTTTGTCATTTTTGGAGAATTTTCAGTTTGTTAGCACGATACAGCCTCCAGAGAGTATACGATTGATCAATTTTATGATTGAATATTGTTCAAGGTGTCTCACAGATGTACCCTACTGATTTTCAGTTGACTAGAGCGAGTACAGCGGGTCCTATAAATCCATATATACTAAATTTTTGGTTATTTTTTAAGAAATTCGGTTGTTAGCACGATACATCCCCCGAAGTGTATACAAGTAACAATTTTATCATAGAATATTGTTCGGGGCCACAAATGCGGAAAAGTTAGTTTCAATCTTTAAAACCGTTTATTTTTTATTGCTAATGATATTATTTTTTAATTTAGAAAGATCTGATTTACTTGCTAAGGTGAATGTCTCTAGCGTTAAAGACCTATCAGCAAAAGCCAGACGTATCTATCAAATAGCCACTCAATTTAAAAAAAGAGCTACCCAGTTTAGAAGAAGTCGTCAGTTGTTGTTAAAAAGGTATGCTGCTGAAACCTTTAAAAAATCTGAACTTTTTGAAAAATGTGTATCCATTATATCGTATCATACGTGTAATATTTGTTAGCACATGCTATTATCAATAAATTATTCTTATCTTAAGTTTGAGAAGATAATAAAGAAAATCACCTGTACTATTTTATAAACAAAATTTTATATTAAATTTTTGGAAACTATTTGTCGACTTTTAATAAACTATTCTGGTTAATAAAAACGGATAAAAGCTTTAAACAGCTTTTTGAAACAACCTATCCTACTTTTAAGCCAAAATAAAATAACAGGTTGTTTCAAAAAAGTGTTTAAACTTTCTGTGACTGTTTTTATTTGTTTATTTGAAAAAACCAATATAGGCATAATTTAAAAAACCTTCAGTATTTGCTTGGCTTGCCATCTAGTAGTAGCTAGTAAACTGTGACTAATCATGCAGGTCTCTTCCTTTATTTTTTCCATGTTGGTGAATAGTAACCTTCCACCGCAATAGATGGCGCATAAATCTACAAAACTTTGTGGTTTCGGACTTAGTACAGGAGACTCCATTCTTCCCCGTATTAAAAGTATTTATCTATGGTAGTTGGTTATTGATTTTGAAACGGAAAAAGGAGGTACAAATTTTGGAGATGATAAAAAGTGGAAAAAAACGTAAAATCAAAAGAAAAGTACCAAAATTCATGCCAGAGGATCTGAAAGATCAAAGGCACTCACCTTGTAAGAGATTTCTCCATTTATTATTGACTAGAAAGCGGTAAGCTTTGTTTATCCCATATTTTAACCTTGACTGCAGTTTATTCCAGAGAAGGTTCATTTTACTTTCTATAATAGTGTGTATAAAATCAGCATGCAATTCTGATTAATATATAACCTACATAGCAGAAAAACGAATATATTTGTTCAAAGTTCCTGAAAGCAGATAACCTATAAATTTACTCATCGTAAAAACATTTATTTTTCAACTGTGTATTTCGTATTCATTAAGTTAGTTAAATTGTTGATATTAATAGTTATAAATTAAAGGGAAGCTCACCTTATTGAAACCAATATTCCAAAGCAATTCAATAACACTTCTTCAAATAAATAAATCACATCCATCGTGTAGTTGAATGCGGTCGCCGAATTACGGTCGAAATGAGAAATAGTTACTGTGTATTTGCGCATGCCCCCAGATTCATATTTATGTTACGAGGGGAACACGACGAGTAACTTTAAATACTTAAACAGATAATGCATTGATAAAATCATTAATAAATCAAAAGAATAAAAAGAAAGAAGGAGAATATTCGATTGCAGTGGAAATTTGCAAATTATTAAAAAAGAGGTTTATAAAGGTTAAGAAAATCTTTTATCAAGGTTTACATTCAAATTTAAACAAAGAGCTCTAATATTCATTTCATGAAACATTTATATAATAAACAATCTAAGTTATTTTATTAGAAAAATTATTAATTGAGGAACCGCATCCTGAGATAAAGAGTCGAACCCCTTTCAATAGCTAGCCGGATTTAGAAATCAAATAATAAGAGTAAGTACACAAAGGGTTTCATATAATCAAATTGTGTATAAAAATAATAATAATTAATTACAATATAAAATAAATTTTTAAAAACAAATATTACCCTTATAAAACAACAAAATATCGTCGTGGTAAATGCAATAGGGCGTATGTCAAAAAAAGCACTTTTTCGTTTATTGCACTAACCTGACCAATTTAGTCAAATACACAACCTGCAATAGATCCTATGTCGGTGGACCAATAGGAAATCGACTTTGTCCCTCTCCTGTAGAAGGACGCATCGAATCACATTGTGATTTGGCCGCGGCAAATAGTCGTATATCAGAGCAGCACTGTAATGTCATTTCAAGCAGTCGTTATTTTCAAGTTGATTCTTTTATTCATAAAGTTATTCATCAGAAAATAAAAGGTAAGTAATTTTTATATTACTGTTTCTTTAAAAAAGTAGTTCATAATTCATTATTATTGTTAGATTTAGAATAAATGGTATGATTCATTCAGCAGACAAAATATAACCTTACTTTCTTTTTTATTAAATTACTTTAAACATTTGTTAAAAATTTAAGATTATCGATAGTATACTCTACTCTTAGCTATACGATAATAATATTATAAACCAATTAGTAGTATTTAATGCTTGTTTTATGCATGAGTGTCTGACATACAACCTTTTGAACCAAGGTTATTAAATGTTGACAATTTTGACATCCGACCATTTGCATTTTTTTACTTATTTCAGATTAGTTGTAAACTATCGAAATGTTTGGATTTACAAATCGAAGTCGCATGTTAGTAACTCTAGCAAGCACCAACCTATCCCGTGAGAATGATGTCACTGATGGTAAGAATTTAAGATTTGGAGATGGTTTTAAAAACATGCGGAATAAATGCAGATTACGAGCATTTGCCTTTTTTCGATTTTTTTTCGTCTTTCGTAACTAATTAAGCCTCCTGAACATAGAGAAGGAAAAAAACTCGGCGGTCTCATCAAAATTACCCCCCCCCCCCTCCTCCAATAATTTTGTTCTTGAAAATCGGCTTTTTTTATATTTTTTTCATTTCGTAATTAAATAGCCTGTATAAACATAAAACAGAACATATTGACCCCCCCACCAACAAAAAATAATTTTACGCGCACATCAGATTATTCAAGAAGGGAAAGGGTGAATTCAATTATTATATTCCTTTTCCCTCAATGTGCGTTACAAAGTATTGAATATTAAGTTATTCAAGAAGGGAATAAAATAATTGGATTCGCCCTTTTCCTTCTTGAATAACCTGATGTGCGCGTTACAAAATATTGGATATTTTTCAAGGTGAAGGATGAATGCATATTACTTTCACTATGAGGAAAACTATGTGCGAAATTTACGTATATTCCATACCGAAGTTTATTAAGTATTGGATATTAAGTTATTCAAGAAGGAGAAGGGAATATAATCATTGGATTCACCCTTTCCCTTCTTGAATAACTTAATGTGCGTTACAAAGTATTGGATATTAAATTATTCAAGAAGGGGAAGGGAATATAATCATTGGATTTACCCTTTCCCTTGTTGAATAATGTAATGTCCGTTACAACGTAATGGATATTAAGTTATTCAAGAAGGGGAAATGAATATAATAATTTAATTCACCCTTTCCCTTCTTGAATAACTTAATGTGCGTTACAAAATATTGGATATTAAGTTACTCAAGAAGGGGAAGGGAATATAATTATTCATTATATTCCTTTCCCCTTCTTGAATAGCTTAATGTGCGTTACAAAGTATTGGATATTAGGTTATTCAAGAAGGGGAAGGAAATATAATCATTGGATTCACCATTTTCTTTCTTGAATAACCAGATGTGCGTATTACAAAGTATTGGATATTTTTCAAGCGGAAGGATGAATGCATATTACTTTCACTATGAGGAAAACTATGTGCGAAATTTACGTACATTCAAAACCCAAGTTTATTAAATTATAATAGTATTAAACATTTATTAAATCATAAATACAATTATATTATTCAATATTATTAGGTAAATATGTGACATTATTTTATTATATTGAAAATGAGAGATACGTGAATTATTTTTAGGGAAAAAGTTTCCAAGCGGTTGGCGAGACTGCAGTATATTATTGTCGGTTGTCGAGTTTGATATTGACTTTCATAAGTGTATTTGCATGGAAAATACATTTTTCTAATAATTTTTAGTATTCATATTTAGAAAAGTATTTGTTTTCTCAACTCGTGACTTGGTATAAAACGTTTCTATAATAAGAACTGTCTGTAAAAAAGATATGAGACCCCAACAGGATTGGACATATTTTAAAATTGAAAATGTGCTTGCATGACAATACAAGTAAGTTTTAATAATTTTGAAAATTCATATAACGAAAAGTAGTTTTTTCCGCAACTTGTGACACGGTATAAAACGTTTTTATAATAAGACCTATCTATAAAAAAAATTTCAAGACCGAAGTCGTTTGGTGGTATTCCAAAGTTTAGCCATATGCCCGGCTCATCACTAGCTATTTTTGCTACTTCATTTCTTTATATGGGTTTCGCATATTTTCCAAAAAAATTGCGATTTGACAACATCAATAATTACCGGAAACGTTAAAAAGAGCGGAGACGTCAAAAAGAGATTTGAATAATAAACTTGAATTTAATACTTACCTTTTATTACAAAATATACGTTTCTTTTTATTTTTTTTATATGTCCATTACATTTCCAACGAAAATCATCTATGCAATCTGGCCGTGATGTCATTATGAAATGTCCGTCACAAAAATAAACCGGACACTTAATTTCATTATTTGAGGGTATTAAACCCAAACGCTGCGCTTGCGATATAATCTCATTATTATTTAGCCAGGTATAGATATCGTCTAGATTAATAAAATTCATTTTTGTCGGAAACCAAGAAAATCTTAAATATAGAAGCACTACAAAAATAAACACACACAATACCAACCGCAACAAATAATAATGACAATAGTTTGACACTTTTATAGCAGTTAGAAATAATGTTTTTATTATTGCCATTGTTTTGTAACTTCCAAGAGTGAACCTTTTAAAAGTGAATATTTTCATTAAAATTAGAGACCGCCAAGATTTTATTTTATTTTTAGGCTTCTAGAAACATAATCTACCTAATAAACCAAAAATAATAATAATACAAGAAAAGCCCGTAAACTGCATTTATACCAAACAGGCTAATGTTGTCTTATTTATATTTTTTTTCAGTGACTGAAGCAACCAGAGAGGTCATAAAAAGTTCTGGAGTAACCACTGATTCCTTGACGTTGTCAAATGAAACAGAAAGTGCAGCTGGGCCAGAAATTTTAGAGAGGCCATTTGAGGAAAATGTTCAAAACATTGGTTCAGACGTTGAAATAAAAAAAAAACGAGCAAAACTACGGATTCTTCTAATGACCACGAGCATTCACGTTATGATGAAATTAGTGATTATGGCTCTGAATATCAACCATTAAGGTCTGCAACAAGTTCATCAAATGGCTCAGAATCAACAGAGTTAGATCAGCCATCCGTCAGAAACACTTAGTGGTGCACCAACCGAAGGCTCAAGAAAAAGAAAGGGCAAAGAAATGAGGGGAAGAGGTCAAAAAACGCCAAAATGCGATTATTGGGAAAGGCCTATGTCGGATTTAAAGAGAATAAAGCTGGAAAATATATGGCATATATATATGGCAAATTGTCTGAAAAACCACCTAAGAATTTAGGTTCACGATGTTACTGAATACATTAAATATTGGAGAAAAGGAATTACGCGCATGGACTTTGGACAATGCACCGCCGGCCGCACCGACATTACAACAAGCATTATTAGAAAATAGTGATGCATTACAAAGTAATAATGCCCAGGAAATTAAACGAAGCGGTACGTAAGACTGAGAGACATGGCTGAACTCACTACTCAAAGTAGAATCACATTACTGTCGTTCTTCGTCTAGTAAATTATACCTAGAGCCAGTTTGGCATAGCTACAGAGATATGTATAGAGAATATGTCACAAAATGTGTTTCTGGAAACAAACAAAAAGTATCATGGGCTACATTCCAACTTGCTTATGTGAAAATGAATGTAGCTATTTATGCCCCAAAAAAAGATCAATGCAATGAGTGTACGTTGTACAAAAACAAAACACTTGACGAAGAGTCATATCAGAAACACATTAAAAAGAAAAACGACGCGAATGCAGCAAAGGAGTTTGACAAACGCACAGCTTACTCCTTTCTCCTCGACTAAACGCCTCCGCCAACTAATATAAAACAAAACTGAAGGTGCATAACCAAGTTTATTTTAATCAAGCAACAAAAGATGTATTATGTTATGTATGGCATGAGGCAGAAGGAGGACTTGAGGGTGATGTTTTTGCCAGTATAGCCACTTCCTTTATATCAAATGAAATTATACAGAGCTCACCAAAAAAAATTACTATTTGGTATGATGGATGTGGGTATCGGAACAGAAATGTGAAACTCATCACTGCATTACTCGAGATTGGTATCGAAAACAATATTCTCATAGAACAAAAATATTTGGAAGTAGGATATACACATATGGAGGAGGACTCTGTCCATTCAACAATAGAAGCAAAGTTTAGAAATCGTAGAGAAGTTTTCGTCCCCGCCGACTATTTTAATATTATTAAAAATGCTAGAATTCACAAACCTTATCAGACATACTACCTTAGTGATGACCATTTTTTTCTATTCACTACTGCCTATTATACTAGCATTAGATCTGGCTCTAAAACTGGAGATTCTTGTGTACACGATGTAGTTGCCTACCAATATACTCCGGGTGGAATGATTAATTATAAACTTGCCATGGATCATGAATGGGCACCACTTCCAAAGCGAGCGAAGCGTTCAACGGTCACTGAGCGACAAAAATTGTCCAATTGAAAAATCCAAGTATCTGCACCTTCAAGAGTTGAAACAACTAATCCCTCATGGCTACCGCGACTTTTATACTAATCTACCATACAAATTGTAATACTTAATATTTTCTTTTTAGTTTTTAAGATTGCATCTTTTTGTGTAAAAATAATAACGTTTTCAATACATCACAATGTTTTATTTCGCATTCCTAAATAAAATGTTTTTTCAATTCTTGGTATCTCTAACAATTCGGAGTATGTCAAAAATGTGGCCATATTTGGAGTACAAAAGGTTGTATATCAACCCAGAGGCCGTAATTACGCAATCAATTTAAAAATTATATTGGCATTCCTAATCCTTAGCAAATTGAATTAGGAAAAAATTGTCAAACGAATCAGACGCAAAATGTTAAGATGGGAAAGTTTTTTGACCCTTCTAAAAAGTTCGATATTTTTGACATACGACCTACTGCATTTACCACGACGATATTGGGTGAATTCGTGTGCTTAAGGCACTTGGCAGATGACGTCCCTTGTCAGTGCTGCCAATATGAAAATAAACAATTATTCAATATAATATAACATCCTTCCTTCTTTAACAAAAGAGCTGATAATCCTGAAATCTAGCAGGAATTTTGGATTCTCTTTTTGATCGTCTAGTGGGTGTACTTCTATCCTGTACTTCTCTGGTTTTCTTGTCAGGGTTGTTTTTTACTGGTTCTTCTAGTTCCACTTCCTCGGTTTCAGCTAGCCGTTTCGAGTTACTTTCACTGTAGTTCTCCTCTCTTTTATTCTTCATCTGATCTTCTTTTTCCTCTATTTGGTAGTAATTTTCATTCTTCACGTTTTCTGTTGACTCTATCTTATTCTTTTCTTCACTGGTTTCTAGACTTTCTGCTTCCGTTTCTTTATTTGTTGGCATCTGTCTGATATTTACTAAGCTTCTTCGATAGTTGTTGCCATTAACGTTGACGGTGTATGAGGAATCATCTAGTTTTTGTGAAACATATCCTTTAGTCCAGTTTGATGCTGAATGAGGATTAATCTGAACAAAGGCTGGTTCCCCAATTTAAAGTTCAGGTAGATGTCTGCTATTCTTATCGTAGTAGAATTTAGCCTTCCTCTTATTTGTTTCTATGGTCACTGGTACATTGTTGACTATCTTTGGTGTTAAACTATTTATTGAACATGGTTTGCAGTTCTAGTATTTCTTGAAAATAATCTTTGGACAGGACTTGTGTCGGTCTTATTAGGTGTATTTCTCTAATGTAACAAACAGTAACATAAATCTTCTCCACTTTCTTTGGCCTTCTTAATAAGTCTTTTGGCAATTTTCACAGCCGATTCTGCGTTTTTGATAATGTGGTTTCAGATAAGCCATTGCAATATTGGATTGCGTTACTTTGGTATTTTAGAAAAATTATAATGTTCGTTTTTTATCAAAGATATTAATTCATGTTGTTATTTCTATTTTAGATTGGTTTATGAAACGCATTACAAAGATGTAGTTACAACAAAGACTTCTAACGATATTGTTTTTGCATGCTGTCCAGGATGGACCCAAGCCACCAACAGAAGTAATGGATGTAACAAAGGTAATATATTGTTGAATTTAAAATTAACGAAATCAAAAACCAATTGAATGTTCACAAAGACAAATATAAATTGAATGAAGAGTTATCTTGTACGGAACTGATCGGCAAACTTGAAAAAAAACGGAAACAGTTCGTTGAATACATTTTTTATAACATTCGCTCCAGGAATCAAAATTTGAAAAACCAAGTTGTTCGCTTTGCCTCACCCTATATTATCCCAGTTTCAAGCAAAGTTGGAAATATGATTTCACAGATCTAAGGATAGATACTTGATTGTGAAGCCGTTATTCTCTCCAACTTTGAAAGCTACTTTGTGCATAAAAATAATTCAGATACATTTTCAAATTAACATTTTAGTTTCATACATGTTCATAAAATGTTTCTCATATACTATGCCGACTTTTACGATTATTCACAGTTTTTATATCTTCCCGAATGTAATATTTACGAGTAAGTTTATGGGTTCGTTAAACGCAATTTCTTGTCACGAAAAAATGATATTAGGAAACAAAAAACAGCGCTATGTTATTTATTATTCGTTAGCATTTCATGTCAAAAGATGTTCTTTCAAAAGAAGAACGACCTCATAAAGAAGATGAACCGGGTAATACATATTCGGTAAATAATATACCAATCGTGACATTGACAAGGTAGTAAGTAGAACTGCAGGTATTATTAATTTCAAAGCGCAAATCACTTTGTATCCATAAATGGTCAATTAATTGTATAAATAAGAAAAAGAAGAACGTCTTATTACAAAATAATAATTATAGAGGAATACAGAGAAATCAATTATGTCAGCAAATGAAAAAATATTGACATGAAAATTGCAAAGTCACAATAATTTCAATGTACTTATTTGAAGTAATTTATTGAGTTATTCAACAAAGAGTCGGGTGTGAATCACCAATTGATAAATAAAACCTTCCAGAACTTTCATAATGAACAATTTTAATTGTGGACTATTTTTAAACTTATATGAAGATATTAGGTGCGAGACAATGAAGTTAAAATTACCATTTTTCAACACAATCGTTAATTGAATTGTGTAACACATTTTCTCCTTTTTTGAGAAAAAAAAACAGCATTGCAAAGGATTCTGCCATAATAGCTTCAATTGCAGTGTGGGGCACTACTCCGACTAAAAACATCCTTTCCTAACCCTCTAAGTCTATCACCTCGGAACCATCTGTCAAATGTAATATTAAGATCACGATAGGCTTTGTAACCTCCATTGACGATTCATCTTTAGGAGATGATCATTCTCCTGACCTTCTCTGATCCGAGTGGGTGACCATTCTTCGATTTTTTTTGTATAATGGCTTTGGATTCCTTGATCCATTCAGCCACGAATTTATTGTACTGTTTGTTACAACATTCAGCATAGGTACACTATAAAATCAACTTAAATGGTGGGTACTTGAACGTTGGTACATTGCTACAGGATTACACAGGGATACTTTTCACGCTAGAGTGCCTTTCATAGCGACTTTACAATACATAAGACGGGCAACGGATGGAGAGTAAAATAATTAACATAAGAGCAGGCACAAGGAACAAAACTAAACAGATATGTGCTAAGTCAGACATTCAATACTAAATACTTCTCTTAGTCCTTTTTAAAAACTCCCATATTATTTGGTTTAGCCTAGATTTTCTCCGAGACAAATATAAAACAGAAGCTTGATTCTGAGAATGAGATATTCGTTCTTCTACAAGATAATTCGTCAAGTTCTTCATTATTATGTAAGCAGCCAAACATCCAATGATTGATATCATCAACATTACCATCGCAATCACAAAATTCCGTTTCACTTAGTTTGGATCTATGAAGGTATGCTTTGACATGGGTAAAATTAAAAATGCATCTGACGAAGATGGAGTAGATGTTTATATTGGAATAACATTGCCCTCGTGTCGCTGTTATATCACTTCCATCTAACCAACTGATTTCTGAACATTTCATGAAAGCTTTCTGAGCAAAATAATTCTTCGTTGAGTACTGTAATTCTTGAAACTACAACTTCCTTAGATTCCGCCTCGTTGCAGTGAGAACAATCTACTGGGCACGACTGTCTAGACAGGGAGTTGGCATTTAGATGAGTCACGCCAGCTCGATGTTCGGCTCTGACTGGTTTTCCCTGTGACTGAGGTTTTTGCGTTGTAGAAGTCCTGGGGCGCTTACACGAACTTCGTACAAGCCCTAGCTCGCCACAATTCCAAGATTTGATCTTCTGCGGCTTCTTGTACGCCATACTTTTATTAAGTTAACGATCTCGTAAAGTCTGTCTCCATTACATTGTTCTTGGATGGTCCTTACTTTATTGTGTCCCGAAGCTTTCGTGGCTGCTTCATATTCAAGAGCAGCACTCAGTGCATCGACCAATGTATTGGGATGGGCTAAGCCAAGTGTCCTCTCCATATCAAAGTCACTAAAACTGACAATAAAAGCATAGACGCTGAAACATTCTATCATACTCTCAGGTGCTGATGAATAAGCAAATCGAACTAGTCGCGCAATATTCGCATCATACTCTCGAAGGGTTTTATCTCGTTTCCGCCATTTTAACTTTCGATAACGGATTAGACAGGGCCGGCTTCGACGACTACAGCAGTATTCGATTTCATAATAATAATAATAATATTACTAATATCAAACCAACCAAGAAATACCAACACAATAATGCATATGGAACAAGTGAAAAAGATTAAATATTTAGAAACAGTAATAGATAATACAGGACGTTATGATATAGAAATAAAAAGTAGAATATCATCTGCAACAAAATTATACCATTCACTATAGAAAGCAGTCCTTAATAATAAAGAAATTAGTACGAATACAAACCTAACAATATACCTAGTTGCTTGGTTATATGCAAAATAAGCATGGGTACTTAGATTAGATTAGATTTTAACGAGGTTACAAAGCACTAAGGTTTATTGTGCACCCTCCCCCTATCAGAACTGTTCTTGCTACTACTACAGCTCGCCGTCCTTATCCAGGGTTCTAATGAACTCTAGTATTTGGGACGGCTTCAAGACGGTTAGATTCTCACTCTTACAAGTCTGTTGTCCCAAGCATTTTTGCGCTGGCTTACAATGGCGAGGCATTTTAGAATTAGGTGATCCGGAGTTTCTTCCTCGTCCCCGCACTCGTCAATTTCTGCATATTAGGTGCTTCATAATAACTGGTGGATCTAGCAGTGTCAACGTCCCGCAGGAACTTTTTAGAGTTATCCAGCCCGGGAAGGCATCGCCAGAGTGCTTCTCTTTCGGTTTCCTTTTTCTTCCGAAACTTTTTCTAATAGGAACATTATCCTACAACTACACTACGGAAAGGCTCCGGGCCCATAAAGGGCATTCGCGCTCGTTTCTTGGCAAGTGTATTGGCCTCTTAATTTCCTGTGATTCCCGAGAGGCCAGGAACCCAGATTAAGCTTTGAGTCAATGGCATGGGAGCTCAATGCTTGACTATCAGAATGAATCAATATGTCACATTTCTGATAAATTCTTTCTAGGTTTATTTCTTCATATCTTTCAGTCGCAAGTATTTCTGCCTGAAAGATACTCGGACAGGAGCCTAACGATAATGAGTATCTGGTGCCAGGCCCAAATACTCCTGGGCCAGCTCCTGTGGTGGTTTTTCAACCATCTGTGTACCATCTGATGGTGTTTTCTTTGAGAGTTTGGGTAGTGTATTCCCTTTCCCGGTCTGTCCTGTTACTTAGCATCGTAGTGAAGTTCTTTTCGATACGAGCTGTCCTTATCATTTAGTTACTGAGAAGATTCGCTGATGGGATGTTGTAACTATTTTTGTTTGAGGGCGCTAGTTTGTAATGCTTTATCGTTCACTTGAACAAAATCCAGGCATGGGACTTCTCAAGGGTGCTTCAACTCCAAGTTAATGACACACTTTGTATGACAGAGGATGATCAGACTGTGAGACTTCTGGGCGCCACTACCTTTTGAAACGTTACGAAATAATACAAATAATACAAACAAAACTAGGTGATAAAGGTAGAAACACCTTGGGAAAGAATTTACTCTGAATTAAAAATTAATATTAAAAATGTTGAAATAAAATGTGCACAAACTTAATCAAACCCGGACACGATACCATGTGGCTCTCACAGCCGGGTGGATTAGAAATAAAAGAGAATATGTATAAAATTTAATTTAATTCTGCCTTAAAATGGGATGGAAAAATACAGGAGGTACTTAACTGACGGTACTCTGGTGGTTTAGATGTTGTGAAGGAATGGAAGCGGTGTTTTCAATGGTGAAGATGTCTCGGACCAGTGGAAGCTGTCTTCAACGGTAAGGGTGTCTTACATAAATGGAGACTGTTACGTAGCTCTGACGTAGCTGTCACGTAACTCTGACGTGGCTGTCACGTAGCTCTGACGTAGCTCTCACGTAGCTGCTGTGCTTACCTAAGAGTACACAAGAATCAGGGATATGTAGGAACTGGATCGTAATGGGGCACATTGTGTTAGTTCAGCTTTTCAGGTCTAAAAGGAAGGCAGTTATTTGAATTTACAAAAATAAAATTTACTGATAGCTTCCCAGCATATATGTCTCCCATATTGAAACAATAAAAAACAATTTAACTAAATTAGTAGTATACTAATGTTGTGAAAAACTTATGAGAGCCAAAAAATTTTTATCTGAATGAATAACGTGCTTTAAAAAATATATCTGCAACCTATAGTGTCAGTATCCTTCATACGAATGAATATTCTATGGGTTTTTAAAATGTAATTAAAATGTTCTTTATATTGAAAAAAGATATTTTGCAACATAAAAAGCTCTCAAGTATTTGCACAAAATTAAGCAATGATTTGTATTTATTTCAAAATTAATATGTAGGTATAAAATAAGGATTCCGTGACCACGTGCAACTGTAATTTATCTCTGAATATGTGAAAGTACAGAAATGAGAGAAATGCAATAAAAATAATCTCGGCGATTATATCGAATGAAGCTTAGAGATTATAAAATATAACTTTCAACTTACCACAGCAAATTAAGAAAACTTTCAGAACAAGAGAAAACGTGAGTATGTGTTTTCTCTTCAACGTCGGTATCCGAAAAGGGAGGATTTTCAGCTTGTAGCGAACAGGGGGAAATTGACAAAAGTCATTTGTCTCAACGTTCAGTTTTAATTCTATGATTGGGAGTGGCTAATGAGACGACAAGCGGAAATTACACGGAATTTATTATATTAAATCGAAACAGGTCAATGGACATGTTATAATGTATTGTGTTAGAGAGAACCAGGCACCCTGATTTTGAATACTCGTATTGCCTGAACCTTCCCTGGATGTTCTAAGAATTGCTTCTTGGGCTGATCTTTCTATCACCAGATGTAGAGATGTGAGATTTGTAATGATCTCAAGTGCAGTAGATTGGCACGTTCTCATGGCTCCACTGATGCACACACTGGCAAGCCTTTTAACTTTGTCGAGGGTGATTTGGAATGCCAAACTATTGCCCCATACGTAATTGCTGGTTTCACAATCATGGCATACATCCATCGCAGTATTTTTGGGTTACAGCCCCAAGTCTTAGCAGCTAGACTTCTGCACACCATCAAAGCTTACTTACTATCAGTTATTTCAACATGCTAATTCCACAGAAGCTTACTGTCTAGGGTTATACCTAGATATTTAACTTCAAATTTCCATTCTATTATTTCCCCGTTTAAAGATAGGGGTTTCATAGCTGGAAATGTTACTGTGGTCTTGTTTGGGTTAATATTGAGCCCCACTGACAAGCGCAATTACTCAATAATTCTGAACCCCTTTTGTAATAAATTATAAAAGTGCTCTCGAATTTGCCTCTGACTATTAGAATTATGTCATCAGCATAGCCCATACATTCGAAGCCAAGCTCCGTTAGTCTATAGAGCAACTCATCTACTACGAGGCTCCATAGAAGGGGAGATATTACTCTCGCTTTTGATGTCCCACCTGTGTCTCAGCTATCCTCGTCGTCAACAACTCATACATCCATTTTACGATGGTTTCATTCACTCCTTTCCTTTTTAGTGCTTCTTTGATAGACACATGAGTTTTGTTGTCAGAGTTCTCTGGATGACTTCGGTCAGCTGATTCAAAGCAGTCTCCGTTAATCGGCCAGCTCTGTAGGCATGCTGATATTTATGAAGTGGTAAATTATCCAGATTCTCCATTCTTATGTAGTTGTCCTCTACTGTCTGTTTTGAGTAGAAACAATGTTTGGTAGATGGGTCTATAAGATCGGGGATCGGTCCCATCTTTTTCCTCCTTTTTGGTATGAATATTACTCTTTCCCTTCTCCATTATCTATTTATTAGACCCACTGCTAGACTGTTTCTTGTAATCTTCAGCAGGTGAGGAAGAATCTCCTCTATCCCTTGCTGCAGGAGTGCTGGAAATATTCCATCCACTCCTAGTGATTTATATGTTGAAAGGTACTTATTGCCCA
Source organism: Galeruca laticollis (assembly GCA_963921935.1). Classification (NCBI taxonomy): domain Eukaryota; kingdom Metazoa; phylum Arthropoda; class Insecta; order Coleoptera; family Chrysomelidae; genus Galeruca; species Galeruca laticollis. The sequence continues at coordinate 223,569,873 of OY998177.1, read as the reverse complement.
TTCCAACCTACTTAAAAAACAGGCTACGGGTTATGGGAATAAAAAGGAGAGTAGCGATTGTGACTATAATAGATAAAATAAGAAACGGTGCAATACGAGAGAGGCTAGAAGCTGAGAGTGTTCGGAAACATACAGCAACTAAGATGGTGGAGACATTTAAATCGATTAAACTAAATCAGTCCAGTGAAAAAAATGTGGACTGCAACGAAAACACGAAAGATAAGGAGAGTAGCAAAATTATTGAAAAAAAGGAACGTCGTGGATGGAAGCCGAATTAGTGTCAAGAGACCGGAAAAGATGGAGGACATTGGTAAATGGAAAAGGAAGAAAAAAAATTGTACCCTCCAATTTCTTTTGATTACTTTTCTGTGAGTTGGCCATCTAGTTTTTAAATGTCTGTTATAAGAAGTCGAAATAGAACGCTTTAGCTTTTCTTCTTCTTATCAAAACATTTGCTGTATGAGTTCTTAACTCTTAATGTTATATTAACATGACCATACAGGTTTTTACAACTCTTACAAATTAGTATGTATAATTTGTGATACAAAAGATATGAACAGTACTTTCAAGAGATTTTAATTAAAATTTAGTACTGTAAAAACAACTTAAAATGTTATAAATCAAAACACACCACAATATTTCCTCTTAGTGCATTATTTAATACAACTTAACTATTAAAAATGTAGAAAAACTATAAAATTTTGTTTTACTACTTAAATTTACTGACAAAAGTAAAATGCTCCTATCTAAATGGAGGGGAATTGCCTTAATTTGTAATAACGAGTACACATTTATTTATGGAATATTAGTTGAAATTCAACACAACAGTAGATCGAACCCACACCTTGATTTATCGAATAAGTGGCAGTACATTTTCATTAGAACCAGTCGTGCTTGGCTGATTTATTTATGCACTTACGTAAAGGTAGAAAGCCCTTAACCGCATAAATCTAGTGCTGAATTATAAAAGAAAAGGATTTCTTGGTATGACAAAATTTGAAAAATGCCACGCTAAAGCTATAAATTGGAATGGAAATTATTTTAGTGTTTTTAAATGAAACTCAAGGTCTCTAGTAAATTCCACAATATAATACAAGTTATTGAAAATTCTAAAAAATTGACAATTGTTTCGATAAATCAATATCATCGTCAGAATGACAGAAGTTACATTTCATTTTATGCCTACCTGATGTTTAGTAGTTATATTTTTGGCTAGACCAAGAAGTAACCTAACTTGTGATTGGCTTAATATATGTTTATAGAAAAAAGAAGAAGATGTGATATTACAAATATTGAAGCTTAGATATTATTAGCCCTATGGTGATATCCTGGATATCATTTTTCCAATTAAGATCAGTATAACTGTGCAATGATATAGAAAACCAGGAAAACTATATCTGCTGATCTTTACAATTATCACTTAAGAAGACAGTTTATTAGTGGAGAATTCCCTAGATTTAACTGTTCATTGACAACTTCATATTGTGGGTTTCTTAAATGTCTTCTAATTTCCAGTTCTTCAAGGAAATCCAGTTCTTGTTTCTTTTCACAAATATGCAGCACTTCTAGTTCTGTGTTAGGTGTCAATGAATGATTGGTGTCAAGTAGATGTTTTGCGTAGTGAGATTTATCTGGTTGTTTTAATCTGTAAGCTCGTAAGTGCTCACTGTATCGTATTTCAAAATTCCTAAGGGTCTGACCCAAATAGACAGCATTACATTCTGGACATTTGAGTTTATATATACCTGACTTCTTTAATAGTGGTATTTTTGTTTTTACATTTAACAATTTTGTACTAACGTTACTTTCTGTTTTAAAAGAAATTGTTGCATTCGTTGCTGAAGATATTATCTTTGAAATATAATTAGAAATATTTCCTGCATATGTGATGGTTTTATAAGTTTTAATTTCATCAGCTTGTTTAGGATATATTAGTTGTAATGCCACTTTTTTCTCTTTTTTACTAATTAGTTTATTTATCATATCTAATGGATAACCGTTAGATGTTGCTATTTGTCTAATTGTATTAATCTCTCTATCAAAATTACATTTGTTCATAGGAACTGAAAAAGCTCTATGTATCATTGAATTATATGCTGCTAGTCTGTGTGAGACAGGGTGGTTAGAATTGAATGGAATTGTCACATCAGTCTGTGTTGGTTTTCGGTAAATTGAATAATCAAGTACATCATTAACTCTTTGAATTTTTAAATCAAGAAAATTGATTGAGCTATTTTCTTCCATTTCTAATGTAAATTTAATTTTCGGGTGTAAATTATTGATGTGGTTGAAAAAGACATCTAATTGTCGCTCACTATCCATAAAACAAGCTAATATGTCATCCACATATCTATACCAAAATAAAATATTTTTCGAAATATTACTTTCAAAGATCTTTCTTTCTAAATTGTCCATAAAAATGTTTGCTAAAATAGGTGATATAGGGCTTCCCATTGGTAAACCTTCATTTTGAATATATATCTTATTGTCAAAAGTGAAATAATTCTGATTAATGCATACATCAAATAAATTAAGTATATCTGATATTATTCCTGGATTAATATTTTTATCTTCTAGTAATTTTCTTACAAGTATTAGACATTCTTTAGGAGGAATTTTAGTAAACATATTAGTTACATCGAACGATATGAGTTTATAGTTATCTTGCAAGTGGATTGATTTCAACTTTTTGATTAGTTCTATTGAATTTCTAATTGAGTACTGAGATTCATATCCGTAAGTATTGAGTATATTGTTGAGCTTTTTTGCCAATATATTATTAGGAGCATTAACATAAGAGACTACAGGTCTAATTGGTTTCGTTATTTTATGTAATTTAACTGTTCCATATAATTGTGGACAATGAGGATTCTTATGTATGATAGACCTCTTTTCGTAATCATTTAAAAGATAATTTGAATTATTAACAATATCTCTTACATTATTAGAAAACTTCTTTGTTGGGTCTGCTTTAAGAACTTTTACATCGCTGGATTCTATAAAGTTATATACTTTGGAATTGTAATTTTCAGTCGTCAAAATGACAGTAGCATTCCCCTTATCGGATTTTGTAACTGTTAGGTTATGATTCTCTATCTTCTGTTTTATTGCGTTTAAAACTGAAATGTCATTTTTTGTTTGACGTTTAACTTTTGAAGGTTCAATATTTTTGATTAAATTGGCAATTTTTAATTTCTCATAAAGAAAATTATTTGAATTAGATTTTAAAGCTATTTCTGACTCTGTAGCTATAATTTGTTTAATATTATTCGTAAATTTAGGTGGTATGCTGTACTTTAAACCTTTATTTAAAAATTCTATTTCACTATTTGTAAAATTAGTGTCTGAAAGGTTTTCAAATCGTGGTGCAAAGTGTGTTGGTATGTAGGTACTTACAGTTTCATGATGTTTTGAGTATTGAATTTTATGTTGTGTGTGTTCAAGATTCTGTAGCTTCTTTTCTTGTTTCTTAAATTTCATATGCTTCATAGTGCTGATATTTTCTCTAATTTTGTCATCCAAACAGTCAAATTCTACTGGATGTAATTGGAATGTGAGTTCTGAATGTACAACTTTTATTTAGTTGTCTAAGGAGTCTCTAACTTTGAACCATTTCTTACATTCAGATTTTATCCAAACTCGTTGAGCACATTTTATAGCTTTTTGTGCTTGTGGTGTTTTAGTGTGACATTTTATATTCACATAATTTGGTATTACCTTTTTTCTAAGGCATTCTTGGTTAAACCAAATGTTTTGTGATGCTTTGTAACGTTTTTGTAGTAACTTCTGGTACAAAATTAGAGAAAATATCAGCACTATGAAGCATATGAAATTTAAAAAACAAGAAAAGAAGCTACAGAATCTTGAACACACACAACATAAAATTCAATACTCAAAACATCATGAAACTGTAAGTACCTACATACCAACACACTTTGCACCACGATTTGAAAACCTTTCAGACACTAATTTTACAAATAGTGAAATAGAATTTTTAAATAAAGGTATAGCTACAGAGTCAGAAATAGCTTTAAAATCTAATTCAAATAATTTTCTTTATGAGAAATTAAAAATTGCCAATTTAATCAAAAATATTGAACCTTCAAAAGTTAAACGTCAAACAAAATATGACATTTCAGTTTTAAACGCAATAAAACAGAAGATAGAGAATCATAACCTAACAGTTACAAAATCCGATAAGGGGAATGCTACTGTCATTTTGACGACTGAAAATTACAATTCCAAAGTATATAACTTTATAGAATCCAGCGATGTAAAAGTTCTTAAAGCAGACCCAACAAAGAAGTTTTCTAATAATGTAAGAGATATTGTTAATAATTCAAATTATCTTTTAAATGATTACGAAAAGAGGTCTATCATACATAAGAATCCTCATTATCCACAATTATATGGAACAGTTAAATTACATAAAATAACGAAACCAATTAGACCTGTAGTCTCTTATGTTAATGCTCCTAATAATATATTGGCAAAAAAGCTCAACAATATACTCAATACTTACGGATATGAATCTCAGTACTCAATTAGAAATTCAATAGAACTAATCAAAAAGTTGAAATCAATCCACTTGCAAGATAACTATAAACTCATATCGTTCGATGTAACTAATATGTTTACTAAAATTCCTCCTAAAGAATGTCTAATACTTGTAAGAAAATTACTAGAAGATAAAAATATTAATCCAGGAATAATATCAGATATACTTAATTTATTTGATGTATGCATTAATCAGAATTATTTCACTTTTGACAATAAGATATATATTCAAAATGAAGGTTTACCAATGGGAAGCCCTATATCACCTATTTTAGCAAACATTTTTATGGACAATTTAGAAAGAAAGATCTTTGAAAGTAATATTTCGAAAAATATTTTATTTTGGTATAGATATGTGGATGACATATTAGCTTGTTTTATGGGTAGTGAGCGACAATTAGATGTCTTTTTCAACCACATCAATAATTTACACCCGAAAATTAAATTTACATTAGAAATGGAAGAAAATAGCTCAATCAATTTTCTTGATTTAAAAATTCAAAGAGTTAATGATGTACTTGATTATTCAATTTACCGAAAACCAACACAGACTGATGTGACAATTCCATTCAATTCTAACCACCCTGTCTCACACAGACTAGCAGCATATAATTCAATGATACATAGAGCTTTTTCAGTTCCTATGAACAAATGTAATTTTGATAGAGAGATTAATACAATTAGACAAATAGCAACATCTAACGGTTATCCATTCGATATGATAAATAAACTAATTAGTAAAAAAGAGAAAAAAGTGGCATTACAACTAATATATCCTAAACAAGCTGATGAAATTAAAACTTATAAAACCATCACATATGCAGGAAATATTTCTAATAATATTTCAAAGATAATATCTTCAGCAACGAATGCAACAATTTCTTTTAAAACAGAAAGTAACGTTAGTACAAAATTGTTAAATGTAAAAACAAAAATACCACTATTAAAGAAGTCAGGTATATATAAACTCAAATGTCCAGAATGTAATGCTGTCTATTTGGGTCAGACCCTTAGGAATTTTGAAATACGATACAGTGAGCACTTACGAGCTTACAGATTAAAACAACCAGATAAATCTCACTACGCAAAACATCTACTTGACACCAATCATTCATTGACACCTAACACAGAACTAGAAGTGCTGCATATTTGTGAAAAGAAACAAGAACTGGATTTCCTTGAAGAACTGGAAATTAGAAGACATTTAAGAAACCCACAATATGAAGTTGTCAATGAACAGTTAAATCTAGGGAATTCTCCACTAATAAACTGTCTTCTTAAGTGATAATTGTAAAGATCAGCAGATATAGTTTTCCTGGTTTTCTATATCATTGCACAGTTATACTGATCTTAATTGGAAAAATGATATCCAGGATATCACCATAGGGCTAATAATATCTAAGCTTCAATATTTGTAATATCACATCTTCTTCTTTTTTCTATAAACATATATTAAGCCAATCACAAGTTAGGTTACTTCTTGGTCTAGCCAAAAATATAACTACTAAACATCAGGTAGGCATAAAATGAAATGTAACTTCTGTCATTCTGACGATGATATTGATTTATCGAAACAATTGTCAATTTTTTAGAATTTTCAATAACTTGTATTATATTGTGGAATTAACTAGAGACCTTGAGTTTCATTTAAAAACACTAATATGAGCATATTCCACGAAGTAAGGGTCGAGACAGTCAATTTCATGGAAATTATTTGTTTCGGTGAAAATTGTACGGAATACAAAGCATGGAAAAGATGAAATTTCTGAAAATACAGGGTGTTCAGGAGGGACTTGATGCAAAAAATTCGGGAATGAGTAGATGACGTGAAAATAATTCATGCAAAAATTTCTCATACGACCCCTCGTTTCTGAGTTATAGGTCTTTAAAGTTATTATTTATCATTATTACACAGTACTTACGAGCCAAAGCAAAGCTTATATGGCTGAATTACAAAATCAAATTACATAGGTACTAATAGGTTAGCAGATCTAATTTTACAAACTTAGCTTAAAATTGTTGTCGTTTTTAATAAAGAAGTCAGACACACAAGGAGACTATTAATTATATTTTATAGAAAATGTGTAACAAAAATATAGCACGTGTACAAAACAACGCTGTCAAAAACAACAAGTTAATACTTTCATTTCATACAATGGTACCAACACAAGTAATGTAATATATTTGTTAAGCTACGTTCACATGTAGAATTGTCCCCACAACACACCCCCACAATTCTGCAATCCTAATAAAATAATATTACATATTATTGGAGACGATTGAAGATTATTACACAATAGGAACAAAATCTAGAAACTGTATCATAATGTTTAACATACATCTACATTTAGTAATTTTCTAAAATTTAACAAATTTATTTTCTGCCAGGGCTTTTGTTAATGTATCAGCTATTTGCACATCGGTTGGAATATATTTAATTTCAATCTTTTTGTCTGTAACTAGATCTTTCACAAAGTGATATTTGACATCAAAGTGTTTGGAACGTTTCAAGGGTATGAGCAATTTTAAGAGCTGCCTGGTTATCTTCAAATATAATGACAGGAAAAACATATGCAACAATATCATTTAACAGGTTACCTACAAAAATACATTCAACGCAACATGCAGCTAGTGATACATATTCTGCTTCACAACTAGAGATTGAAACCACTGACTGTTTTTTGAATTCCAGAACACAGTATTTTTATTAATTTTTAAAGTAAAACCAGTTGTGCTTTTCCTATCATTCGGGTCACTTGCAAAATTTGAATCAGTAAAAGCGAAAACATTTATCTTTGCACTCTCAGATTTTTCATAAATCAAACCATAGTTTTCTGTAGCTTTCAAGTATCTAAGAACATTTTTAAGTTGTACCCAATGGGTATTATCAAATGAGTTTTGAAATCTACTTAAGTACGTGCTGCTAAAACATAAATCAGGACGTGAACCCAGCATTATGTACATAAGACTACCAAGTATTTATTTATAAGGTTCGTTAGAACTTTTCACTTCACTTATTGTTAGATTTAGTTTTGTTTGAACTGGTATTTTGCTAGTTTTGCAGTTAAACATATCAAATCTTTTAAGTACTTTTTCTATTAATAGCTTTTGTTAAATTATTATTTTATTTTGTTCTATTTTTATTTCCAGTCCTAAAAATAAAATTCCTTTTTCAGTATTCATTTGTTTGATTTTCATTTTTGACATTAAATTATTTTTAAGTTTTAAGACTTCACTCTCTAGGTTTGAAAAAACTATAAAATCATCTACCCATATTAAAAGAAATGTGCTTTTGGTAAAATAAAAGCATGGATCAGCTTTTGATCTGCTAAAACCTAAATCTAATATATGTTTGTTGATGAAACTATTCCAACACTTAGGACTTTGTCTCAAGCTATACAATGACTTGCGTAATTTACAGACTTGTCCTTTAGCATAGTTGATTAATCCTTCTGGAAGCTTCATATAGACAACTTCTTCAAGTTCGCTCTTTATGAAACCTGAGTGGACATCAAATTGATAAGCCTTCAAGTCAAATTCAACTGCTAGAGCCAGTAAAATTCTCAAGGTAACCATCCTTGCTACGGGTGCAAATACTTCTTCGTCTTCACGAAATGGTTGTTGGAATCCTCTTGCGACTAGTCTAGTTTTTTTCTTTCTGATTCCATCTATGGTTTTCTCTGAAAATACCCATCTCGAATCAATTATTTTTACATTTGGAGGTGGTACTTCTATATTCCAGGTTTCATTCTCTTCAAGTGCATCTATTTCTTCTTGGACTGCTATCTCCCACTCTCTGTCTGCCTTTACTGCTTCTGAGTATGTTCTTGGCACTTCCGGAGAAATAGAGCCAACTGAAAGAGCTAACATCATATCCACTTCAAATTCATTTAGATAACTTGGCATTTGTCTTATCCTAGTACTCCTCCTCTGATTTGATTGCTTCATATCATTTACCTTTCCTTCTTCAGACTCACTTTCTGGTTGTTCTTCATTGTTAATTCCTTGTTCTTCCTCTTCTTGAGCATCCTCTAGTTCTATTTGTACTTTTCCTGGTTTAGCTTGTTCCCTTTTTGTTTCATTGAAAATAACCGATCTTGAGACAATAACTTCATCATTTTCTTGATCATGAAGTTTATATCGAATGAATATCGTTTTTCTTGAATTAGCGTCAAATTTTCCATCTAGAGTCTCTTTTGGGATATGAGCATGTGCTTCGCATTCGAACACTTTAATTTTGTCCAAATTTGTTTTAAATCCAAACCAAACTTCAGCTGGAGTGCACTTCTTTGCTATGACACTAGATTCAAGCCTATTGATAATATATGCAGCTGATAATACAGCATCGCCCCAGAAGGTTTTCTCGAGATTAGAATCAAATATTAAACAACGAGTCATATTTAGAACTGTCCTGTTGTATCTTTCCGCTACACCGTTCTGTTCAGGGTTTCTGGCAATTGTATATTGTACATTAATCCCCTTGTTTTTACAAAATGCTTTAAAATCATTAGAGCTATATCCCCCCCATTATCACATCGTAAATTTTGAATTTTATTATTGAACTGAGATTCTACCTGTGCAACATACTTTTTAAAAATATCAAGAACTTCATTTTTATTTTTCATTAGAAATATTATACCAAAATGTGAATAGTGATCAATAAAGGTAACAAAATAGTTAAAACAATCACGTGTGGGAGGTGTTATTTTCCCACATACATCTGAAGATATAGTTTGCAAAGGTCGTGTCGCTTTCACATCATCTGGAATTGATTTGAGGAATGGACTTCTAGCCTGTTTCCCTTGGAGACAAACTTCACAAAGCATTTTTGTAGGATACATACTAGAGTGACCCATCCTCCTATGTAGTAAGTTATTATCTAAAATACAAGCTGTTTGTTCAACACATTTCAATTTAACATAGTATAAATTATCTGTTGTTTCGCCTTTCAGAATACACTTTCGATTAAAATGAGCACTCACTTCACCATTTTCAAATTTTATTTTCACACCTTTTTCTTCCATCTTTTTCACTGAAAGCAGATTATAGTTCAAGTCATGACATTGAAATACATTCTTCAAAAGGATTCTGCCATATTGTGAATGTAAGAGTAAATCTCCTTGACATTTTGTTTCAACTGATACTCCTGACTTGGCAACATTAATAGATTGGTTAACAGGCTTAATATTTATCAAAAACTTTTTATACTGCCTGTTAATTAAGAGACAAGTAGCTCCACTATCCACAATGAATACAATATCTGAATTGTCTACTTTGGTTTCACTTACATTTACTGCCTGTTCTAAATTGCTTGTATCTGTATTATTGGTTGTCAGAAACATAATGTCTGGTTCTTCTGTTCGCTCAGCTATGTTTGTCTTTTCCCTTTTCTTGCACTGAAACTTCTTATGGCCTCTACCACCACAGTTATAGCATTTTCCTCGGAATGTGTTTTTGTGTCCATCTCTTCTGAAATTGCTTAGGAAAACATTTGGTGAATTGTCATCTCTTTTACTTGTAGACCTTTTCTGCCTTTCTTCTTCCGCTAATAGCTTGCTATTCCTGTTTTTTGATAGGTATTATTTAATGTTTCTATCATTTGTCGGGCTGTCTCTTTTTCTTTGATAGTTTCCAAAACATTGTCTGCTAAACATTGAACAATATTGTTCGGAGCCTTGACGTCGTGTTTCTGAAATGTTTCCAGTTCTCTGGGACTATTCGGTCGATCCAAGGTTATAACTTCGAGAACGCCACTCTGTTCTAGTATTAATTTTACACGGTATATCCAATTTGTAAAACCTACACCATTAAACGGTTTTACACTTCCAAAAGGATTGTTACTTGATGCCGCCATTTTCGATTCAGCTTTTTACTCACAATACTGAGTTTCTTTATCAGTTATGGCTACTGGGCCCATAACCTGGGCCACACAAGGAGACTATTAATTATATTTTATAGAAAATGTGTAACAAAAATATAGCACGTGTACAAAGCAACGCTGTCAAAAACAACAAGTTAATACTTTCATTTCATACAATGGTACCAACACAAATAATGTAATATATTTGTTAAGCTACGTTCACATGTAGAATTGTCCCCACAACAAAAATAAATTGAGATTTAAAGAGATAGTAGCACTATAGAATTATAAAGCACTAGTCAACTACAACACCAGATCAAGAACACCTGTCCAGCCCATTCTTGAAGCTATTCAGAGAAAGACCTGATACGATGTCACTACTTAAATTGTTCCAATTATCGAATACTCTATTTACTAGAAAGTTTTGCCTAACACTAGATCTAAAAGATTGTTTTTTCAATTTACAATTATGACCTCTTAACCTGTTATCTTCATTTAATGTAAAAAAGTTAGAAGTGTCCCAAAAATCATCTCTTAGAATCCTAAAGTTGTAATGACATCACCCCTCTCTCTTCTCTCAGATAGTATTGTCAGCCCGAGCCTGCTTAGTCTTGTTTCATAGTTTAAGTGAGAAAAATGTTGTGGCAATTTTGTAGCTCTACATTGAACTCCCTCTATAAGGTTTAGTACCTGGATGACCGAGCTTTGCTCGTTAACCGATTCATTTCATCCTCTACTTCTCGCATCGTTATATATCCCTGTGCATAACGATTTTGCGCTCGAACGATAAACTCCAATAACTTCATCATTGAGGTAGTAATTCCTGAATTGAGTGGATGGTTAACTCTTTCATTCACGGCTTCATCAGGGTCTAAAAAGTATAGTTGTCCATACTGTGGCCGTTCAAAGACACCAACATCATTTTGGGTCGGATGTGCTGCCATATTCATTTTATGATATACTTGTCCGCAAACAATAAAACTATAAATTCCATGGCTATTTATTGTTCTATCATCTTCTACATTGAAGGATGCTAGAGCAAAAGATGCGTTTATCTTTCTTATTTTTTTATGAAATTCTTCCGAATATGGGTGACGGTTTAAACAGAGACGTACTTATTCATTTGAAAATGTTGGTTGCTCCATTACAATTCGTCCATGCAAACAACAGTCACCAAAAGGATTTCTATTTATACGATTAGAAACGCGTTCCTCAGCGAAATGCAATGCACCACAATGGATACACAAAATTTCAAATGGTCCTAAGGCGTGATATTGCACAGCTGCAGTAACGGCACATTTATAAGTCGGCAAACAATTATTAAGTTCTAAAGCCCTACGTCGTCTTCCGTCTCGACGTCTTTGTTCTTCTAATCGGTGCTTTCGTTGTTCCTCATTTTCATTAGCTACACGTTGTGCCGCACGCTGCCGCAAATCTTGCAGACGTTGATCTCGTTGTTCGTCATTTGCAGTAGCTACACGATGTGCCGCACGCTGCCGCAAATCTCGCAGACGACGCTCTCGTTGTTCGTCATTCTCAGAAGCTACACGCTGCCGCAAATCTTGTAGACGTCGCTCTCGTTGTTCGTTATTTTCATTAGCTACACGTTGGGCCGCACGCTCTCGTGAAACATCTAAATCATAAGACCTTTCTGCTCGTGTAATTTCAGTCAAATTTTGCAAGCATCTCACTTTAGCAGCACGTGTGGGACGAGCAGAAACCTGATTATGTTCTGTATTTAATGAGTCTTCACTGTGAGAAGTTTGAGAATCCTGATCAGTTTGATGACGATGCTCTTCTAGGTGTTCTTGAGACGAGTTGCGGCTTCGTGAAGTTAGATTGTTTATAAGCGTTTTTTTTCCAAGATCGTTTAGGCATTTTTAAGTGAACACGTGCATTAAGAAGACACAAATAACATAAATAAACAATTGATTTTAGTCTAACCTCAAAGCAAACACTCATTGACTTCGTGTTACTTAACAACGCCATCTGCTGTCGTGTCTTTAAAGCAATTAGTTGCTCACAAAAAATAGTATTATTATTCGCTAGTAGATGTCAGGAAGAGTCATATTTTTCAGTTGAGACTACTCAAACGCCTCCTTTTTGTTATTTTTCTTCCAAGTTTATGTTTAAGTTGATTATCGATAAAACACGAATAAAATGACATTTTATAAAAATGATTCCTAGCTAGATCGATTTATCGCCCCCGAAACCCCTTATATACTAAATTTTATGAAAATCGTTGGAGCCGATTCCGAGATTTCGATTATATATATATATATATATATATATATATATATATATATATATATATATATATACATACATATATATATATATACAAGAATTGCTCATTTAAAGATATAAGATATCACGTCTGAGGTGCGGAGACCAAACGGAGATAGCAGATTCTAAGTGAGATCGGACGTAACTTTTGTATAGCCTCAAGAACAAGCCTGGACTCATTCTTGGAAATGCCTTAGATATCAATGACAGAGCTGAGTTTGCCCTGTTAACCGCTTTTGCAGTTTGCGAGGACCAACCCAGACCTGTGTTAATTATAGCTTTGTTCGTAGAGCGATCAGCAACCATTTCCAACTGCAAATCGCATGCGCATTGAATATTTGGCGTTCGTAGAAGAATCACCGACAGTTTCCAATTATTAGTTGGGTGTTCGTAGTAAAAAAATAAGTGATTGGCAACTGATTGGGAACAGTTGGAATAATCTCTGACTATTTTCCAAATTTTTAATCACGGTCATGCGCACTTTGAATATTGCTCATAATCAGATATGTAACCTAGAATCTTATTGATTTGGATTTTTATGGTTTGAATTTGTTTTGACTTAATAATAGTTTATGTAGAATTGAGGTGAGTACATATTACGAAAATATAAAATAATTGTAAATAAATTGCTGTCTAAAATTGTAGGTGATGGATTCCTCTGATTTTAGTGATTCTTCTGACGCTTTGTTAGGAAGCGATATTTCTTCATCAAGTTCAAGTAGTGATACTGACGAATACGATGTATTGAATCGTCAACCGAAACATCGGAATGAACATTTTTTTAACCACGCTATGGGCGCGTACAGCGATTTTGAATTCTTCGAACATTTTCGGGTCTCTAGGGCAGTAGCGAATGATCTGGCTAGAAGATTGGAGGGATCCAGGTATTTTTTCACCAAGTTGGAGAGTTTGAAAAAATATCTGCTTTATAACATATTCTGATTTTCCTATGGTTTGCTGGACATGAAGCTGCCTCATATCGGGATGTAGCAGATAGATTTGATATATCTCTGAGCTCTTTACGAAAAATAATTGTTAAAATGATATATTTTTTATCAAACTTATTTGCAAATTCTTATTGATTGGCCTGATGCAAATGAGAAAGCAACAATTGAGAAACATTTTCGACAAAATGGGTTCCGTGGGGTTATTGGAGCAATAGATGGTTCCCATGTAAGAATCGATAAACCAGAAGAAGATCCAGATTCCTACATAAATAGAAAGCACTTGTATTCTATTCACGTAAGTATTGGTGCAGTAATTAACTATTGTGTCTATTAGCATTAACTTACTTAGTATGTATACATATACTGTATACCTATATTATATGCAGTATAAGAAATTACAAATCAGCCTTTAAAAATGGAAACGTTTAATTTTGTAATTTATAATCAGTCTAATGAGGTATTTTTATCTGTATTAAGATTATTTATGTTTAAAAACTCATTACAGCTCATATGAAAATAATGGTCTGCGAGAAAATGTATCAACACACACAAAAAGTAAAAAACTGATATATAAAAGTGATACACTAGGAAAATCTTGCTTAAAAACTTCTCCAAAATGTATATATTTATGTTAAATACTTGCAATGCATAATATTCATTTATTTTTCAGCTTCAAGTCGTTTGTGATCATAAAAGAAAAATAAGAGATGTGTCTATAGGCTTTCCTGGATCAGTACATGATGATAGTCGGGTCTTTCGAGCATCATCATTAAATAGGAATATAGAAGAAAAATGTGGCAACTATTATTTATTAGGGGATAGTGGTTATCCACGTTTACCCCACTTGCTCACTCCCTATAGAGACATGGGTAATTTGGGAAGAGTACAAACAAATTTTAATGTAAAATTATCCAAAAATAGGTATGTTATCGAACATTGCTTTGGAATTTTAAAACAAAAATTTAGGCAACTCTATCATTTGAAACTCAGGAAAATTAGAGACTGTGTGCATTTTATAAGGGCATGTTGTGTACTACATAACTTGGCACTAAATGATGAGTTGATCGAAAATGTAGGAGAAAATCCCGAAGAAGCTGCCGACATTCAACCAATAGAAGAAATAAATGAAATAAATAACAGAAATGATGGATTCAATTTAAGGAATAGAATTGCAAATATGTTAGTTCTAGATTAATATTTTAATAAAATTTATTTTGGAATATTTGCTTTTTTAACTAATCAAAAAATGCGATGTATGTAAATATAACAAAACCTAAAACAAAACAAACTTAAATAAATGATGAATGTACCTATATAAACAAATTTTAAATAAACTTAAAATTAATAAAAAAAGCATCACAAAAAAATCAAATAATATTAACAAAAACTATTCGTCTAAAAAATGTTCATTACCATAGGCAATTTTTCTTAATATCTCATTTTTTTCTCTTAAAACAGATATATTTCCCTCTACTAAGTTATTTTTTCTCCTTATCTCCTTTAATTTCTCCTTTTCTATTTCAAGGAGATTTTAAAAATTTTCTTTTTTTTGTTATTAGATTAAAACTCACACTTTACTTGATAATATATTTTATATTTCCCAGCGTAACATCCATTATATGGGTATACACACAAATATATGTTTTTATATCAACTGATTGGGTGATGCCTTATACCGCCAATTCTTTTACAACTTAACCTCTTAACCTTACAATACAATCTTCTCTTTTATAAGAACAAGGGAAGCATTACATATAAAGATCAATCACTAAAATTTGATCACAACACTTTTTGAAATTCTAATTTTTGTTTGGAGAGTTCGATTTTTCTTTTTTATGTTGAATCAGAATGTCCTGCCTTCTGGTTATAATTTTTTTTCTGTTACTAAAAGTACTGTTTGTTGTTTTTGTAGGTTCTATGTTGTCTGGTAATGTATTTTCTACATCTAAAACAGGTACTTCAAATGTTTCATTTGTTTCTAGTAGACATTCGGGGATTACATTTTTCTTATGGTTAATAATGTCCTCCATTTCATTAGCATATTCGAAGTCTTTCCTACTACTTCCAGTTTTGTTGGCATTATCCTTATATTTTTTAAAATTTCTTTCGAGAACTCTCCATCTGTTCTCGCACTGAGATGGAGTGCAATTAATATTGTATTCTCCCTTCAATTTGATTGATATTACCTCCCTCATTTTTTTAAAGCTTTTAAATTTCAATGTGCCAACATCTTTTTTTAATGTTTTATACAGTTCCAATAAAATTAGTGTACTACTCCTTGTCCAAGTGACATTGATATCTTCGTTTTCACCTGAAGAGGTACTTGGACCTTGGAAAACTAAAAATTCTCGGAGGGAGTCTGAAACTAAAGGACATCTATGTTTCTAAGTGTAATTAATATAGGTATAGAAATTAATAAATGAATCAATAATAGAAATATATTTTCAAGTTAAACTAACTGTTTCTAATTGATTCCACAATATATTGAAAAAAATTCGATAATTGTGAGATAATTTTTGACAATTGTTTCGATATAAATATAAACCTACAATTATCCATTATCCTACTCAAATAAGTAACCAGTCAATCTATCAATATAAATATAAATAAATAATAAACTTTTCCGTTGCTATGATAAGAACGATAAACCGCCTTATTAACATCTATTGAACCACAGCACACAAAACCAATCTTAAAAAAACGTATTATATTCTTCTTTTTTGTCCCTTTATCTAAATTTTCATAACCGAAACAGAAGAATCAGCAGCAATACGGAATGCGTTCGTAGAACATAAAAATGGATAGTAAATCCCAAACCGTTGGAGGCGACGCATGCGCAGTATGAAATAATCACCAACCGTTGCAAACTCTCTCTACGAACTAAGCCTATGACACCCAAATCACTGTGAGAGAGAGAGAGAAGCTCGTGAGTGATTTAAGATGGGTTGGAGTTTTCTTGGTTGGCTGGTCTTTCTTGTTGGTGCCCTGGTGTAGGATAGGTTTTCTCTTCAGGGCTGGGTTGGGGGGGTGTTGGGTGGTTTTGTGCGCGTTGATCGAGAAATTGGGTTGGGGTTTAGAAGTGTCTAGAAAATTTTTTTTTAAGAAGTGACTAGGAAACTTTTGCTAGAAAGTGTATAGGATTGAGAGTTGTTGAGTGGGCTTTTCGCTAGAAAGTAACCGGAGGTTGTGTTATCTTGGGGTGTTAGGGGTTGGTTGATTGGAAGCAGCGAAGCTCAAAAGTGAGGAGAGATGGCGTCCAAATCACTGTCTTCAGGAATTGATTTTATAGGCTCTGATTCAAGATAATATGTGACACATGGATTGTTGTAACCGCACTGCAAAACACAACACTTATTAAAGTTTACTGGTATGCTCCATTCGTTGCACCATTTTAATACTTCATCCAGGTCGTGTTAAATAGAGTTTTGAATATCAGGACAATGGTAAAACTTCATGTCATCGGCAAACGATTTGTTTTTGCATTTAAACTTAGCAGTTAAGTCAGATAGGAACCAAAATGGAACCTTGAGGTACCTCACTGTTCACTTTACGGGAATTACTTAATTCATCCTCATATTGTACTTGGAAAATTCGACCTAATAAAACATTTTTCAGCCATGCCAACAGCTCACCACGCATTCCGAAATGTTCCAATTTCGCTAGTAGCTTTTTAATGGATACTTTATTGAAGGCTCGAGAAAAATCTATGTATACCACATCCACAGGTTCGTAATGATCTAAATATAATGTCCAGCCGTTAAGAGCAGTTAGAAGATTACTGGTTACTGATCGATTGGGTAGAAAACCCTGTTGGGAATCTAGAATGATTTTATTGTCTATACTCGATAGTCGAAATTGTGTAAAGTGACGTCATCGGTTATCTACCGATTTAAAGTGAACTCCATGAGCGTATCATAGTTTAAGGGTGCGAATACTGAAATATCTGGAATTTCAATTTTTAACATTTGAAATAATAACTTATCACAAGTTGTTCATAAGTAACTTAAAACAAAATAAAAAAATGTTTAAAAGTCAATTCCAACTTACTACTACTAAAACTAAAAAAAAGTTGTTTGTCAAGACCAAAATAAATTACCAATAAGTATAGGTATGTTGCGAGGTCACTTGTAAAATGTCTGACTAACTGGAAGCGGTATCACTCCCTGACGACTCCTCAGAATCATCGCTTTCTCCTCCTATATCGATAATGAGTGGCTCCGTCATTACTTCTACACGTATGTCTAAATCCCAAAACTTTATTTCTTCTTTTAATACGTGTTGAATACATTTACGCCAACTCTCAGCAGTAACGGTATGCAGCGCCTCGTCAAACAGTTTCTCAACGTCAGCCATTTTGAATGTACTGTTTTTTCTCGCAACATAATTTTTCACTTGGGCCCAAACCAGCTCGATGGGGTTTAACTCACAGTGGTAGGGAGGAAGTCTAACAACTGAGACGTTGAAATCTTTCGCCATTTCATCGACAACGTACTTAATATAACTGCTTTTATGTTTCCGTACGAGAGATAATAATTCAACTTTTAGCATTGCCTCGTTGTGCGGAATGCTTTTACTCTCTAACCAATCAATTATAACCCTCTTGCGGCTAGCTGAAGTAGGTATTTGCTCCAGTCGACGAGAGTCGTATGAAGCATTATCCATAACTATCACTGAACCAGGAGTTACCTTTGTTAAAATTGATCTAAACCATGTTTCAAACCGGTTACCATCCATCTCTTCATGGTAATCGACAGTTTTTTTGGACTGAAAACTTAGTAATCCACCTTCTACAAATCCTTCCTCGCTGCCAATGTGAGTGATAATCAGTCGACGTCCTTTCCCAGAGGGAGCTTTTAAACCGGAAGAGAAACCCTCCATAAAGGCTTGTCGATTGCTTCGTATATTCATGTCTTGCCACACTTTTGACACAGTGTGGCCTTCATTTAACCATGTTTCGTCAAGATAATATATGTGCCGTCCTTCGTTACGAAACTGTCGTATCTGTTTTAAATAATTTCTCCTCCATTCCACAATGTCATTTCGTTCAATTAAGGCACTGTTTCTACTTCTTGTTTGGTAACGAAAATTCATTAATTTTAAAGTTCGTCTCAAAACTTTATCACTGATGTTTGATAAAGTATCATCAGCTTCTATTACCTTGCTCAATTTAGCTACCGAGGGGATTTCATTCCTAAAATAAAAAGAATGTATTTCCCTACGTATAGCATTCCGTGTTTGGTCGTCCAAAACAATTTTCTTTCTTCCCCTACTTTCCGGTTTACAGTTTTCACCTCGTTCTCTTGTCAAAGATCCGTCCCGCGATTTCTTTAGAATATTGTATATAGTACTCTCAGAAACTTTAGTTAAATAACTGCACTTAATCACAGCGTCACTAACACCCAACTGTTTGTCCATGGCACGCAGTCCTTCGTACACATTTAATATGAGGACTTTTTCTTCCCGAATTAAATTGTTACGACGCCGTTTTTTATCGCCAACACCGCTACACTCCGCCATTATTGTCACTAAATATACCGCTATAAATATTACAATAAATACCAATAATAACCGATTTATCACACAAAACCACAACACAAATACTGATGTTACGTTCATGAAGAGAATAAACACCTCACATAAGTGTTTACTATCACTGTCTCATTCGCGTAGCTCGATCTATCTATCTCGTTCTCAAAGCCGGAACATTGAAGCGACTCTCCAACATTGTCAAATCGGCGAGTTTTTCACAACAAACTTTGCGTTCAAGAAATATACATAAACACTTTATTTCACATTTCAAGTAAACTAATTATTATTATTGAGTGAATGAAAACGACGAATACTCAGTGTGTATTAGTTTATTACTTTCAGGCTAAGCGCTTTCGGCTGTTAAGCCATTATCAAAGCCGTCGTCATTTATGGCTTGACAGCCGAAAGCGCTTAGCCTGAAAGTAATAAACTAATACACACTGAGTATTCGTCGTTTTCATTCACTCAATTTACATCTAGTGTGTACACCATATCCACAGGCATTTCTAATTATTATTAGTCTGCTTGAAATTTGAAATAAATATATTAAATTGGTATTGACTTAATTACATTGCATCTTTTGTACCTGAAATATTGACACAATGGATTTGAAGTGTATTTATAAAATACAGCATTTCTCTCTAGAATACATATGGCAACTGCGCTTTAACCAAAGTGTTGATTAGATAGCTCTGACTCACTTTACACAATTTCGACTATCGAGTATAACAAAAATGTTCGATAACGATTAATCTCTCCATAAGGGGTTGGTGGAACTGTTATTGGCCGATATTTCGTCGAAAGCATTTTATTTCCATTTTTATAGATAGGCGTAACTATTCCTGATTTCCATGCGGCAGCAATGGAATTTTCTTTTAGTGATATGGACATAAGGTTGGATAGTGGGACTGCTAGACTGTCTGCGCAATTTTTATAGACTGTAGGGGATATTTTCTCAATTCCAGGAGAAGCTGCGAATTTCAGACTCTTTAATACTTCTTTAACTGTTTCCACTGTGATATTAACCGTATTTAGTGAGTTCATATTTCTAGTAGCTAGTGGCATTACAAGAGTTGTTAAATCAGAATCTATTGTAAATGCATATGCAAAAGTTTCGGCAAAATTTTCGCATACTTCTTCCTTGGTGCAAATGTCTCCGTTTGGTTTTTCTAATAATGGTACACCAGTTTTAGAGGAGAACTTGGATCTAACATATTTATAAAAAGCTTTTGGATCACTTGTGGTTATTCGATTCTTGTAATGGCTTCGTGCTAATCTCAACTCCTGTGTGAGTCTGTTTGAATACTGCCTGAGCAAGCGAATGTTTTCTTCGGATGGATTTTTCCTAGCTCTTGTCCACAAGCATTGATTTTCTTTACTCATTTGGATTAAGCGATTATCTGTCCATGGGCATCTAGGGTTACTTTTATTTCTTTATATTTTTCCCACAGGTGTGACCATCTAGTACCGGCCAATCTGTTTGATTGAAATAGTTACTTAATTTTTGATAATCAGTTTTAGTGAAGGATTTTTTTATTTTTCCACTGATATTACAATATATATCCAGCTGGACTCTAGTATGAAGAACAATATGATCTAAGATGCCAATTGGTGGCAGATAGAAAATGTCGGAAATCAGCTCCTCTTCATTAGAGATTACAATGTCTGATACTGAAGGTTCTTTACCTTGACGGAACCTTGTCGGCTCATTTATAAATTGTTTCACATTAGTTTGAAAAAATAAGTTATAAAAAGGGACACCTATTGCCATCAAGAGGTGAAAGAATAGGCCATAGCAAATCTTTAAAATTGAAATTGCCAAAAATGATAAGGTTTTCTTTATTTTTACTACATTCTTCAATATACTCACACATGGAGATTGTAAGATCATATGACAGAAGAGGTCTATATACAATAAATATATGCAGAATGACTGAGCTAGGAAAGACAATTTTAAACAAAAGAGATTCGATTCCCTCCAGATCATGTGGAATCGACTTAATTATACAATTTTTAAAGAACTCTTTATGAAAGAAAACGCAAACACCTCCAATTCTATTTAATCTATCCTTACGGTATAAGATATACCCATTGGGGTTAATAAGAGAGCTAGTTATTCTAGGGGATAACCAGGATTCTGTTATCGCAAAAATCTGAATATTGGAGGTTCATCTACCTCCAATATCACATAAAGGAAAAAAATCTGTCTGTTGGGCACGGCCGTCTGGACAGGAATGCGGTGTTTCGGCAATTCTCATTAGCTCGGTGTTCGCCCCTGTCTAATTTCCACTGTGCCTGGAGTTGTTGGGTTGCAGGAGTCCTGGGGCTCTTGGACGGGCTGCGTACGTGCTCTAGCTCGCCACACTTCTAGCATTTCATCTTTTCCGGCTTCTTGTCTTCGTTACCTTCTTCCTGCATGATCCTACCTTTGTTGTACCGCGAATCCTTCGTGAATGCTTTGAATTCAAGAGGTTCTTGTTTTGCAGGAGTCGTAGGACGCTTACACAAACTGCGTACATGCTCTAGCTCGCCACAATTTCATCACCTGATCTTCTTCGGCTTCTTGTCTACCATACCTTTCAACGATCTGGTCAAGTATGTCATCGTCACCTTCCTCCTACATGGTCCTATCTTTGTTGTATCCCGAAGCCATAGTGGCTGCTTCGTATTCAAGAGCAGCAGTCAATGCATCGACCAATGATTTGGGATGGGTTAAACGAAGCGTCCTCTGCATATCGGGGTCACGTAAGCCATCAATAAAAGCCTGGATGCCCAGACATTCTATCAGGTTCTCTGATACTGATGGATAAGCAATTGTCGAGCAATATCCACTTTGTACTCTTGAAGGGTTTCATCACGTTTCTGCCTTCGGTTCTTCAGCTGGTATTTGTACAAATGTTCGTGACCGTATTGCATGTCCAACATCTTCTTCAGCTGCTCAAAGTCATCCGTTTGTTCCAGAGGTATCGTCTGAAGTACATCTGTGGCATCGCCCCGAAGCGCGATGGTTAAATTTGCTGCCTTTTCCCTGTCGGACGAATTATTCACCCTAGCGGCTGCTTCAAACTGTTTTACGTAATTGGTCCATGGCGTCTTTCCGTGGAACGTTGGAGCCTTGATTCGGACAAAACTGCCAATATCTTCTATCCTGGAGTTTAGTTCTGGCTTGCAGGGTTTTATATGTTCAATCTTCTTTTCTTCTGCTGGCTTGTCTTGTGTTCTTAAATCTGCCATATTTCCCTCTAATTCATTGATTTTCTCGTCTATAGTTGCCATCTTATTTTCAATGTCTGATTTGATTTTCTCATTCATCGTTGTCATCTTATTCTCGATTTTCTCGTCCATCGTTGTCATCTTATCCTCAATATCCGATTTTAGAGGCGAAATTTTATTCTCGACGTCGGCAGCAATGTCATTTTTCAACGATAAGATATCGGCAGAAACGTTGTTCTTCATAGTGGAAATCTTCTTGTCCATATTAGTAGAAATATCGTTCTTCATATCAGAAATTTACGAGATTAAGGTGGAAGCCCCGTCTTTGAATAAAAATGTTTCTTGATCCATGCCGTCACTTCCCAGTGGGATAAATTCATACACACGGTATGTATATTGACTTAATTTATTTATTCACTAAACTATTTACTAATTTATATCATATATACAGTATATTCACTTACACTAATTTATATAAACACTTTACTTGTTCCCTGTTTATATCACGAGATCAAATTATATATTAAACTTCTCCCGCGGGTCGGAAGTCTTTATATATTAAGTGCCCTTTTTTCTGGATAATTCTGGATTGCGGCCCCTACAAAAACAATCGCTTTCCTGGAATTTTCTAGATAAGGCTAGTCACAAAAACTCAGGTAAACATTTCGAAGAAATCGCTGCGCATTCGCCAAAATTTTAATTTTCATACATGGCTTGGACAGAGTCGGATTCAGGGACTACACCAGTGTGCTATTTCGTAACAATATAAAAATCCGTTCCATGCTTCTTGTATCTCATTTATAAACACATTAAACGTAATGAAATTTGTATATGGCTTGTTATGGAGATGTGTGAGATATATTATAATGAATCAGGCTGGCATTGGCCAACTAGTCGAATCTAAAGTCAATTATGCACTCTCATCATTAAAGACTGATGTCAGTCGGGCTACTCTTGTACCTATGGCTCTTACCGTCAGTTATGCAGAGATTATTAAAAATAAAACGCATCCGGCTGCTATTTTTCAGCCGAAGGTCAGTAAGAAGTGAGACAAACAATCTATGAGCAGCATTAATCCACCTCTGAATGATATTCAATTGGCTTAAGTTCAGTTGCAGTATAGCCGAAATTAAATATTTTTCCTACGACCACATGGGAAAGTAACACATATCGCACTCTCTACTCCTATGGAAAGTGAGCTTTATTTCCACGCGTGCGGAAAGTACTTTCCGTACTAGTGCGGAAAGTAACATTCCGCACGGCTATCAATATGCCGTCAATCCCGTGAATCCTGTAAGATTTGCAGAAGTAATTATTAATTGCTCTTCCTAATTGATATTATTCACATAAAATCTGGACTAAAACTAATTATTTATAAAGAATAAAGAGGAGAAAAAAATTGTTGACCCCGAGAATCGAAACAACAACCTTCCGGTCATCATACCAGATACTCTTCAAATAAAATTTTTAAGGTTCAAGTAATTAAGAGATCAACGAAATCCTAAAACTGTTAATTTATTATTGTAACAATAACCAATTCACTTTTAATTTTTATGGTTCCAAATCATTCAATTTGTTCCCCAGTTGTATCTAATAAGTACTTACCTATTGTAATTTTTTCAAACAAACAATAATTATCGTTATTTCTTTATTTCGTTATAGATAGATGGTTTATTGACCCCATTCACATACATAGTACATTAGAAGTCAGTGAGTAGTACATATGAACACATTTTACAAAGTAAAAATATTAAAAATTGTACAGTGACAAATTTAAAATATAATCAAAATAATAGAAAGTGAAAAGTTGACATAAATACAGACATACATTTCATAAAGTTAAAATATTGACGAAATATAACAATTTTAAAATATAAAATAAGGTAAGAAATAATTGAACGTAAAAATTAAATTAAACAAAACGAACAAATATATAAGCATTAAGCCCGGGTATTCAACTCCTCCAAAAACTCATCAACTGTATAAAAACAATAATTCAACAGAAATGACTTAGCAAAATGCTTAAATTGAACTCTCGTCATATCACTTATATTTATATGTTCAAAATATTTTACAAATGAATTGTACAATGTAACATCCAACTTATTATTTTTTGTTGTTTTCAGTCTAGACTTGAGAATGACAATGTCTTTACTATTTCTAGTGTCATAATTATGAATATCTGCATGTTTAGTCAGAACATATCGATTTTTATGTGTTTCAATCAACACTTCCAAAATATACAAGCACGGAAGCGGCAATATTTCAAGTTTTTTGAATATTGTTTTACAATTAGTGTTTCTTGGTGCATTGTAAATTATTCTAACTACAGATTTCTGTAGCACAAATACTTTGTGCACTGATGTGCTGCTACCCCATAGCATAATACCATAAGTTAAATTGCTATGAAACAGTGAATAATATACGGATTTTAACAAATGAGTTGGTATACATGATTTTAATTGACGAATTACAAAAACTTGGCTCGCTAATTTTGAACAAAGGTAGTCAACATGAGGTGACCAACTTAAATTTGTGTCCAAATGAATGCCCAGTAATTTAACTGGCTCTGATTTTATAGCCCATTTATCTAAACTAAAAAGAATGTGTTTAGTTTTAGTGTCGTTGAGTTTCAACTTATTTGCCAGGAACCACTGATTCAACAAAATATTATCACCAGCTTGTGTGCCATCAGATAAAGTTGTAGTATCGTCAGCGAATAAAATACAAAATGTGTCAATAGCCTCTGGTAAATCGTTAACAAATATTATAAAAAGAATTGGACCCAAAATCGAGCCCTGAGGAATGCCGTTGTCTATATTACGTAAATCAGACTGGTTGTTTCCACAAACTACATACTGTTTCCTATTACTTAAATAAGATGTCAGTAATTTGTGTGCATTTCCTCTAATACCATAAAATTCCAGTTTATTTAGGAGTAAATCCGCTGGAACACAATCAAAAGCCTTCGTCAAGTCGCATAACGTGGCAACAGAGTTGACGCCTTCCTCTAGTTTCTGTACAACTTCATCTAAGAGTCGAAGAAGAGCACGTATGCATGATTTATTTTTGCGATAGCCGAATTGAAATTCCGTTAGAAATGACTTATCTTCCAAGTAATTGATTAATTTTTCTTTGACTATCAATTCAAATATTTTGTTAATCGTCGGTAAAATTGCTATGGGTCGAAAATTTTCTGGAGAATCTATATCACCATTTTTATATAATGGAATAATTTTTGTTATTTTAAACGAGTCAGGCCAAGATCCTTCCTCTAAGCATTTATTAAATAAAATGGTCAGTGGATATGTCAATGAGTGTATACAACGTTTCAATATTTTGCTATTTATATTGTAAAAATCTAAACATGCCGAATGACTTAATTTCAATATTGCCTCATGGACATCACTTTCCAAGATTGCACTCATAAAGAATGAAAATGCAGGTTTATTTAATTTATTTAAAAAGAAACTCGACTCGTATTGAGAATCACCAAGAGATTTTAATACTATTCCCGATACCGATGTAAAAAATTCATTAAATTTTTGTGGTGATATATCGGACTGTTTGGTTTTATTAATTTTAGTTCTTCTTTCCGAATTTACGATAAAAGTAATTATAAATTCATGTGCACTTTTTATAGAAAAAACAAATTCAGACATATACTATCACAAATAAAACGTAAGATTAGTCAGGCAACTCAATATACTCGATGTGATATTTACATATTGTTTAATAAAATGGGTGGTCGTAGGAAAAATATTGTACATTACTTGTGCAAAGTGACTTTTCACTCTCGTGGGATTGTCGCACTTGGCTTACGCCTCTTGCTACAATATTTCCCACTCGTGTGAAAAGTGTCACTTTCCGCACTCGTAATGTAATATAGGGGAGAGTGGTACACAATGAAACGTTTTTTTGAACATTTCGTATAACTTCCGACTTTATTATTTAAAGAATTTAATTTTTTTATTGCATAGTTATTGGATATTTAGCTATAAACAACCTTAGTCAGTTTTTTAGAAAACCATACTATTTAGGTAAAATAAATTAAAACCTACATAGATGTTTTTGTATCAATGTGTACTACTGGTGGTACAGTTTGAAACATGGGGTAGTACACAATGAAACAAAATAGTACACGTATAAAAATATTTATTATTAAAACAAAATCAGTTGTGAAAGAACGAAAATTTTTTTATTTTCAAAAAAAATTGGAAAAAAAACTAAAATAAACTAAATCAACACAAAAAAGGAACAAAAACATTTTTTCTTTTCAACCTGTCGGTAAAAATACTAAAATATTTATTTTTAATAAAAGGTAATAGCAAAATATCAGCGTACAATCATGTTGCCAAAATCAACTCCGAATTTAAAGTATGATGGAAGCCTTTTGTTCTTTGTATTTATCGGATTCGGCAACAGGATAGCAAAATCTGATTTCAGCGCTATATCAATGTCCGGAACATCTGGAAAATAGAATGAATTTGAAACTTTTGCGCTCTTCCTCAAATACGAAATTCTAAATTCGTTAGAGTTTAAAGCTTCCAAAATGTTAGCAACATAGTGAATATTATTTTGAAATTTGACCAAGACAAAAGAATCACTCGAAATTTCAGTAGTTTCATCAACTGCTAAAAATTCTGATTGTTCCTTCTCTTCCTGCATTATATGGTATTGAAATTCAGCCAAGGTTAATTCATCATCTGAAGAATCCGCGAAATGCAAATCTACACTTTCTGTGTCGGTCTCTGAATCTTCTTCACATGTCTTGCTTTTTTTCTTTGTATCCTTTTTGTCTGCAGTTAAATTTCGTTTTACCCTTTCAACTTCTTCTGTTTTAGGAGTTTTTCTCTTTTCTATTTTGTACGAAAGTTCTTTCGTTTCTGGTGTACTGGTTAAAATTACACTTTTCTTCGATTTTCGTGTTCGATTTAAGTTTTTTCGAGGAGCTGCCTTTGGAAAGCCCCGTATCTCAAATGGTGAAATAAAAGAATTTTTTGAAGTCGACGCTATTTCCAAAGTAGAGTCTTCCTTATAATCTGCACACTGTTGACGATCGGTTGTGCTACATGAAGCATCTGCGGTATCGTTGCTGCTGCCGCCGGCATCTTGTTCATCGTTCAGATTTTCTTGGACTACAACCATTTCTTGTTGGAGGTTCTCCTTTTGGGTGCCTTCAGGTCTGTCAGTCACCGATTAAACAAGAAAGTCAGCCTCCGTAAAAATATTTTTATTGAATGGGTAGATACCCGTCGAACGGAACCCGTTTAGTATGTTTTCAGACGTCATTGATTTTGAGTGGGCAATACCAACACATTGAGCTATTTGATATAACGTCATAGGTATGGCGGGGTGGGTGAGGAGCCACAAATCTATTGCACTATTGTAAAAGTTCTTGAAAGAATAAAACACTGCTTTGTCTAAAAGCTGCAACTTGTTACTCGTATATGGCGGGAGGGTTAGGATAATGATTCCATTGTTTTTGGCCTTTTCCGCTATTTCCAGGGACATATGTGATTCGTGGTTATCATATATTAATAGGCATGGCCTTTCTTTTGTCACACCGGTATGTTTAATAAAGTGGTTTAACACCTCAACAAACAGTTCAGCGGTCATCCACCCACTTGGATTTGCTAGTCCTAATGTGCCTGGGGGCGCGCCATTTAACATATGAGGGACAAACTTCTTTCGGGGAAAAATAATTATCGGCGGTAGAAAAGTTCCGTTTGCTCTAATTATAGCACCAGTAGTGGCTAGTAATCCTCTTTCGGCACTTGTGCACTGGTTCAATTGTTTCACCCCTTTTTGTGTAACTACTTTATGTGGACGCTGTACAGTCGTAGTAGCAGTTTCATCCAAATCATAAATTTGAATTTCCTGAACAAATGTTGGGTTCTCTCTATATATTTTCTCAAGCTGTAGGAAAAATCTTACGACATTAGGTTTTGTGAAAGAAGTAAGCCTGGATAAAGAGCAAGCTTCTGGCTTTCTAATACTTAAAGACGCATTTCTTTTAATAAAAGCTCTTAGCCAATCCTTACTCGCACACTTATTCCTTCTCCAGGAATCTGGCATATTAATATTGTTTCTGAGCGCCATTTCATATGCCAGCTCTCTTACTTTTTGAGTATTTAACCCAAATGTCATTTTGCTACAGGTCTTTATATATTCAGATAAAGATATTTCCTGCTCGGTGCTAAATATTGTTCTAACAGCATAATTCCATCCATTGGATGCAATGCTATCTTTCACTGATATATCCGCGACAGTTGTGGCCTCTTGATTCGGAATCGCGCAAATTTCCACCCACTTTGTGAAATAATTCGGCGATATCTACAGTAATCCTTTCGAAAGGGCTTCCAACATTATATTGTTTCATGGGTGCCTTTCTCTTACAATATGGTCCATTACTTGAAGCACAAGTCGTATATTTTTTACACTAGTCCTTCACATCGTCGGAGCTGTTCATCCAATAAAACCTTTCACGGACTCGCTGAAGGATTTTCTTCACTCCCAGATGACCTCCTGTTGTACTGTATTTAACCCAAATGTCATTTTGCTACAGGTCTTTATATATTCAGATAAAGATATTTCCTGCTCGGTGCTAAATATTGTTCTAACAGCATAATTCGGCTCCATTTTAGTATTAGGGTCATTTCGTTCCTTTAGCACATAACGCCTTAATGTGACAAAATTCACATCAAACATATCTGCAGCAATGCGGTAGGAAGTACCATTTATTTTGACCTCTTGGACTGCAGCGGTCATTTGATCTCCTGTAAATTTAGCTCTTGTTCGCTCCTTCTTCTTCCTTACCATGGTTGCCTACAACGAAAAATTCCACGGTCAGAAAGACACGAGGTGTTACATTGTGTACCACCACCTTATGTTTCAATGTGTACCACTACGCACTTTTTTTTTAATTGGAAGTAAATCTAAGACCAGAATATTTCTGTACAAAATATTTTATAGGTTAAGAAATGCATACCCTAATTATTCATAACAAATATAAACGGACACTAAAACTGCTTAACTGTAAATAACATACCTTGGCTTCCTTTTTTTACTTTAAGACACAAAAAACACAAATTGGATCATGAAATGTGCACTCTTCCGAATATCAAAAGCAACTAACGGGGGGCTGATGCAACATTATAAGACTAATTCACGACAGCGCTAGTGGCGTTGTAGCGGCACATTCAAATTAGTAAATTGCAATGTTTCATTGTGTACCCTGTTTCAATGTGTACCACCCTCCCTATTGTTTTAGCTGATTAAATATACAAGTTACTTATATTTATATAAACGTTTTTTATAGTTATAATTCTATTCCTCTTATGTAAATGAGTTGGAAAACCTGTAGGATAGTGTAAAATAAAATAATAGTAATTAAAAACGCATACCAGAGAAACTATTGGTGTACTCCAATTAACGAAGAAAACTACAGAGTAGACAAAAATATCGTAAACATTGATTCTATTAAAGCAGTTCTACACTTAGATATTCAAAATAATTATTTCGAAAATTCATCAGGGGATCAGTAAAATTGAATTTAAAAAGAAATCCCTATGGCACAGGACCAATTGGACAGGCTTATTTCAGTAACATTTTTGCATAAAACCCAAAATAAAAAATTAGGTACAAAAGTAATAGAATGTTTTGAGATGTACAAAAAACCAAAGTAACATTTTGGTATCAAATCAAAAAAAAATCCCAATGGCACAGGACCAATTGGACAGGCTTATTTCAGTAACATTTTTGCATAAAACCCATGATAAAAAATTAGATACATAAGTAATAGAATGTTTTGAGATGTACAAAAAACCAAAGTAACATTTTTGCATCAAATCAAAAACAAAAAAAATTTCTGGTAAATTTGTGAATTTTCTTAAACAAATGTTTTAATGTACGATTTAGAGAAAAATGTTGAATACAAAAGTTGTAGAACGTATTAAGGTCTATGAAAAAGCTCAGTAACTTTTTCGCATCATATGAAAAGCAAAGGAAATACGATTTTTTTTTTCAACTTTGATAGGCCGCCATTTTGTTTTTACTGGGTCGATTTGGCTCATTAACGAACTCGTTCAAGATTTTCGCCTGACCGATTTTTGTAGCGAGTTTGGTTTCGATTCGTCAAAAAATACGTCCTCTATCGTGCTTACAAATTCCGCTATAACCTTTGGAACGGGGGGTGATTTTGGCATCAGGGAACACCAAAACGAAAAACTGCATTGAAATTTTTCCGAAGTCGCGTCATGATACTCTCTACAATAGCCCTATTTCATTCTGAAATAAGCCTAATAGTTGAAAAACAGTTATCACTGACTGAAGAACAGTATTCTTCATACTTATGGGAAACGACAAATGATTTATTTTAGTGTCTAATTCAGTTTCGTTGCATTAATGTAGTGCATAAACTAAAACGACTTCCTTCGTTTTGCAATTAAAACTTTATACTATAATAAAATTTTAGTGGTAATTACATCTATATTTGGTATTCGCTATTAAAGAAGACCAATAAATTTGATTATTGCACTCAACTAGATAACTAATAAAAACAATGTATGTGTGCCAATCGCTTTTGAGAGAGAAATTTGAATTTGAAATTGCTATTAAATAGTTTTACCTGTGGATAACAGTCTTACTCTCAATCTCTTTATTATAAATAACTACTTGAACTTTTGATCTCTGCAAGATGAATAACGAGTCAGGTTTCTTCAAGAAATAAAGATTTTACTTGATATAAGTAAATATATAAAACAACAAATCAATAACACCCTCTCGATTGTGAAATATTGGGACTAGTTTCATTTTTACTTTCTACATTCAGTCTGCATATTTTGGAGACAGGCCGACGATAAACTCCAGTCGATACTCTAACTTCCACCACTCGAACAACGTTATCTCTTCCGGAAAATACGGATTCAACTCGAGCAAGGGGCCAAGTTTTTCTTTGCAAATATGATTCTACGACAACAACGATATCTCGTATTTGGAGTGATTTGGTGTCTTCAAGACATTTAAATCCTGTAAATATTTTTCACCCATCTTATCCAAAATAATTCCGTTAACTTTTGAGATACGTTCGAGTATTTTCGTAAGTCTCAATCTTCTATGTTTTTAGGAAATTGTGTTTCTGTGCAAGTTCCTATCAGAAAATGTGGACAGGTATTTTCCAATGGTTCAGTTCATTTTCTCGACCATTACATCCATTGGATGCAATGCTATCTTTCACCGATACATCCGCGACAGTTGTGGCCTCTTGATTCGGAATCGAGCAAATTTTCACCCACTTTGTGAAATAATTCGGCGATATCTACAGTAATCCTTTCAAAAGGGCTTCCAACATTATATTGTTTCATGGGTGCCTTTCTCTTACTATATGGTCCATTACTTGAAGCACAAGTCGTACATTTTTTACACTAGTCCTTCACATCGTCGGAGCTGTTCATCCAATAAAACCTTTCACGGACTCGCTGAAGGATTATCTTCACTCCCAGATGACCTCCTGTTGTACTGTTATGTAACTTCCTCAATAGATCAGCTACTCTCGTTCTCGGGATAACTAACTGTCTTCTGTTCTCGGATTCTTTTCAACAGGCCTTTTTCTGTAAAAAGTTGTATATAGGAATTATCTGGGATCATTTATAATAAAAGCCCACCATCATTGACAATCATTGTGTCGCAATTAAGACTGACTTCTATTTCATCACTGCCAACATTACAGTAATATATTTACTAAAAACACATGTTAACTCCTAACCTATTATATGGAACCCATAACACATACACGATGTATTATGTTTTGCATAACTCCTTACATCCCCCTTTTTACAGATCTAGCCTCCGAGGTGGCCTACTCAGCCTTCCGGAGAAAGTTATTTGATTTTGTAACACAAAAGCCTCCTCAGAACCCAAGACATCTGTATTATTCATATTATCGGGAATATTTACAACATTTTCAAATTTTTCATAATTTTCTGTGTCATTATTATTACTATTCATTTCACTTTTTTCTTCTTCTTCTTGTGCCGCACTTCAATTTCGTCAATACTAACAGTAGCAAAGGGAAAAAGTTCATACAAATTTTGTTTTTGATTGGTACCATAGTAAATTAACAAATTGTTATGAGGTTGTTGTTCTTGTGAAGAATATTGCATGAAAAAGTAATTTATTTCAATTGGTTTATTAATGAATTCAGGTACCTATTGTATTTGTTTTTCGCTTAATAAGAATGTTTAGTTGGTACAATCCTTTCCAGATAGAATTGGTATTGTTATTAATGCAAAAATTTAAATAACTCTTTTTTTCATTACTTATCGCTTTATTTGTTTGATTACGAATTTGTTTATAATAATTTCAGTGCGCATGTTCATTGGGTTTTTTTAAATCTATTATAAGCTTTGTTTTTCATATTAATCATAGTTTGAATATTATCCGTTAACCACGGAGGTTTTTGATATCTAAATAATATTGTCTTTAGAGGTGCTAATACACCAAAAATATTAAGTAATATATTATTAAAATAGTTAACATTTCCATCAATACAGTTTATATAAAAAATGTCCTCAAACCATTTAATATAAATTTGTGTAATAAATTGTGCTCGATTCGTTACATAAGTTTTATTTTCAAAGGTTTTTTCCCCCAACTTACAAAATACTAAACAGTGGTCAGAGATATGCGAAACTTCTAGATTACCTGCAGTATAAGCAGACATAGATCTTGAAAATAGGATAACATCAAGCAAAGTTTTGAAGTTGTAGTCACTCTTGTGGATTTATCTATTACCTGTTGCAAATCAAATATTTCTAAGAGTGAACTAAATTTTTGAGTATTCGCATTATCCAAGTCCAATAAATCTGTGTTAATATCACCACCAAAAATTAAGTTATTGTAATAAACTGTGAAGTCAGATAGATTATCTTCGAAAGACTCAATAAAAACAACGAAACTTTGTTTTGGAGGTCTATATAGACAACCTATAACGCAATAGTTATTATTAATTTTAATTTTTACGCACAACTGTTCCAAATAGGAATTATTTTGTGTGTTTAAAATATCAAATTTAAATTTTGTGCTGATATACATACCCACACCACCACCTCTCGAACCCCTTCTTACCAGGTTATATCCTGTAATATTAACAAAGCCACTGCTAACATGCTCAGAAAGCCATGACCCCATGATGCCAATTCTCTTCTTTCATTATGAAATGATTTGGTTTTTCTGACTTATTCTGATCGACAACTTCAACTATTTTTTTGTTGACGGTTTTAAAAAACATTGAGGCAAAATTTATTGGGAATGTAATCATGCATGCATGGTTGACATAACAATTTCTTTCAAAAATATATTGAAACTCACCTTTTCCATGATTAGAGTAAAATCAATAACTTCAACATTAACCAAAAATCAATGGTTTGTTTACATTTACAACAGAGCTTTATTTAACTAAATCATAATTAGATATCGTATCCTTCATCATTATAAGCTGAAAACTCTAATTTACCTGGTTATAAAAATATAATTAAAACTCGAAGCACTTTTGTTTACTTCAATTTATTGTTTTAATCTCTTCTTTTCAAGTTGAATTGTCATTTTATATTATGATATTTGATATCTATCATATTCATGGAAAACAATTTATTCTTCTTCTTTTACTATTTCATACCAATCCAACTTACTATTTCGCTGAATGTTCTGTGTTCTGTGACTTCACCTGAGCTCTGTGGATGGCCTACAAAACCTACTTGATTGGATTTTGACCCTTCCTTCTTTTTATAATCTAAGAACTTTCCGATTTATATTCACATTCTCCATTTACAAAGGGTTGCTATATGAAGGACAAGCATCTGAACCTGAAATTTTAACTTAATTCCGACAAGTTATACATTACTAACTAACCTCTACTTCAAACATTATTATCGGTTTATTTTTAAACTTACCTGTAAACACCAAGGGGTACTACTCGGTCGTACAAAGATCATATGTGTGATTTACAAATTAAAATTTCAATGGTTTCAATCTAACAATGTTTAATTTATGAATCCATCCCTACTCTACCGTTGAATAACATTTTCGATTCATTTGAGCTAGCTGGAATCGAGGTTCTTCACCATCAGTGAAAAACATTTAAGATAAAAACGTAAAAATACACGTAGTGCATAAAATAACAAATCAATAATACTTGGTCACAGTTCTGTTGAATGTATATCAATTCACATCCAGCACTTTTTTCTAATTTGCAACATAACTTTTAAGGATGAGAGTAAAAGCTAATTTAATAATGTTGTTATTTCCTTATTGCCTTATGGATATTGAGAAGCTTTGTATTTAGTTTTACAAAACTTTATTCAGAATTTCATTGCGCAATATAAATAAAAACAATCCGCGGACAAAAATTTGTGGATTACCCAAAAAACACTCCACGCCACTGCCGTTATTAGTCTACAAATCACTTGTGGCAGCCTGAAGACAGACACACCATACTACAAGATGATTTACTCAGCCTCGGGTCTCAGAAAAAAAGATTCGGCAAAAACTCCCTGATATTATTCGATACTGACTACTTATTCTTTTTGTCGCTGAAGGCGGGCTCTACTTGTTACTTTTTAATGGAAGATGATTTAGTCCGATAGCATTAAGCGAACTGCTACAATACTGTCGAAAGTTGAAAACGTTGAATATAGGCACGGGGTTCTAAATGAAAAAACTTTTGGCTATTGTTATACTTTGAACTA
Source organism: Galeruca laticollis (assembly GCA_963921935.1). Lineage (NCBI taxonomy): Eukaryota > Metazoa > Arthropoda > Insecta > Coleoptera > Chrysomelidae > Galeruca > Galeruca laticollis. The sequence goes on along the minus strand of OY998177.1, from coordinate 223,534,735 downwards.
TGTTTGTGACAGGAGAAAAACGTTTTTGAGCGGTCCCTTTTGGATCAATATAAACTTCTGTATACAAAATATTACAAATCTTGAGGTTATTTCAAAGTTAATGTACAAGAATGAACATGTTTACACTTGTGTAAATTCTTATCAATTTTAGAAAGTAATTAATTTTAGACAAAATGTTATTTGTTGTGTGTTAATTCAATTTCCTTTATGTAATTTCTTTGCAAAGTTGCGTAAAAAGATTACTGCGCTCTTCGAATGTTTTACTGTTTTAAATTAAACTTACTGTTTCTAGGTAATTCCACAATATAATGAATTTTTTTTAAAAACTCCAAGAAAATTGACAATTGTTTCGATATTACCTAAATATCATCGTCAGAATGACAGAAGTTGCATTTCATTTGATGCCTACCTGATGTTTAATAATTATTTTGGCTAGACCTAGAAGTGACATACCTAATGATTGACTTAATATACGTTAATAGAAAACAGAACAAGAATGATATTACAAATATTGAAGCTTAGATATTATTAGCCCTATGGAGATATCCTGGATATCTTTTTCCAATTAAGATCAGTATAACTGTGCAATGTTGCATTGGATCGCTATCTATAAACAAACCTAAACCGTTTGAATTTACGTTCCGCGACTTTAGGAATTTTGAACCGCATCATTTTCATCAGGAGTTAATAGCTTCCGATTTTCAACAAATTTATCATCTTGATGACATTGAAAGTAAAATCAAAATATAAAATTCAACTATTTCAAATTTATTCCAAACACATGCACCACTGCATCAAGTTAAAATAACAAGAAAAAAGTATCCATGGTTAACTAATACATTGAGGGATATGATGAAATTGAGAGATAACCCATTATTAAGATTCAAAAAATCAAAAAATGAGAATCATTGGGATTACTATAAATCAATTCGTAATGAAGTCAATCATGCAATTAAACGCGAGAAAAAGTCATATTTTGAATTTCAGCTGAAACGAAAAAAAATATCTGGAAAGAAATGAAAAAGCATAACATCATTCATAACAAAAAGAGTTCAACAGTTATTCCTGATCACTTACAAGATCCCGACTCAATAAATAATAATTTCATCAATGGCATTGGTGGTGACAATAAACCAGATGCTGCTATTCTCAGCCACTATCTTTCAACTAAACTACCGAATGTTGATAATTTTAAATTTAGGGAAATTGATTAGTTAAAAGTTTATGAAAAAATACTTTCAATAAATTCAAATACAGCTGGACCTGATAATATTAATAACACTATGATTCTCTATTGCTGTCCACATATTTTATCATTTGTTACTCACATATATAATTTTTGTTTAAAAAATTCCGTTTTTCCTTTAATTTGGAAAGAATCTAAAGTTCTACCCATACCTAAGACGGATAATCCTGCTGATTTCAATGAACTTCGTCCCATAAGTATTCAGTGTATCTTTTCTAAAATCCTAGAAAAAGTGATTCGTCAACACATCACCAAATTCGACCTTCTACCTGAACCCCCAGTCGAGGTTTCGTCCAGGATACAGCTGCACTACTGCACTACTCAAAGTTTTAGATGACATTTATTCTTATATTGATTCCAACCATCTATGCATTTTAATCTTACTAGATTACTCAAAGGCATTCGATAAATTTAATCACCCTCTGCTTTTGTCATTATTTCATTATTTAACTATAGTCCGTTTTTAAAAGGCATGGAGTAATAAAAGCTCATTAGGTATGCGAAACCGATACAGGGTGTATAATAAAATATCTCCGAAGTTTATCTAATTTTGTACTAAAATTTCTCATTTGTTACGAATTTCAGGTAGACACCCCGTAACTCTGTATTCAGTTGGGTCGCCTATTGTATTGAAAGGGTCGCTCTATTGTATTTGAATGAACGAATAAACAATTTAATCCTCAGAGGCGTGCAATCAGGACAAAACAAACTTGGTATATGAATATGAAGGCACTATGAAATTATAATTACGAAAACTATTCAAAAGAGTTCACAATATCGATTCAATAAAAACACATTTATTTGTGTTCCTATGAATAAACAATAAACATAAAAAATTATATTAAAAATAGCAAATTTTTTTGCAGTAGGTATCAACTTTACTACGAATATACCGTTTACAATAGGAATAGAGGAAAAAAGGAAAATACAGGAATAAAGTACGAATTAATATAATAATTATAAAAAAAAGTCTAACAAATAATAGTAATAACTAACACAAAAACTAGTCTATATATCAGAATCAGACGATTCTGTTGAGCTTCCATTATTAACATTGATTATAAATGGTTCAATCATGTGTTCACTTATATGATCCATTTCCCACATATTTAGTTCTTCTTGTATCACGTGTTCAACACATTTCTTCCAGTTTTCTTTGGTTACGTTACCTAACGCGTCTTCGAATAAAACTTTTACGTCACTCATTTTGAATGTCGTATTATTTCTTGAAACTTCCCCTTTCACTTGGGCCTATATTAATTCTATGGGATTGAGTTGACAGTGATAAGGAGGAAGCCTCAGCATCGTTATACCACGCGCTGATGCCATTTGATCTACAACGTATCTACTATATTTGTGTTTATGTGAATTGGCCAGTTGCAAGAGCTCATTTTTCAGCGGGTTATCTGGGCATTCAATATTTTTCGAGGTTAGCCAATCGTCGATATCTTGTTTACGCCATGCAGTTGAAGGTAATTTCTCCACTAACCTGGAGTGATAACTTGCGTTATCCATAACAATGACTGAGCCCGTGGGAATTAGATCTTACATTTGTGAGAAATATTCTTCGAAAACGTCTGCATCCATATCTTCAAGATAATCTCCGGTTTGCTTCGACTCAAAGCACAACAATCCACCTTTAAGAAAACCTTCGGCACTTCCGATATGAGTAATGATGAGTCGACGTCCTTTTCCTGGTGGTGGATTGAGGCCTGTTGACCACCCTTCAAGAGCTGCCTGCCTCTGACTTTTGACATTCGTGTCTTGCCAAAACATTGAAACAGTATGACCTTCATTTAACCAAGTCTCATCCAAATAATCAATTCGTTTTTGATCTAGTCTTGCTTTTCGAATATTGCGCAAATAACTCCTCCTCCAAATGACAATATCGTCTCTATCAATCAACATTGCGTTCCGATAATTTTTTTTATATTCAAATCCAAGTTCCTTCAAAATTTTCCATAATGTACTTCGAGACATTTTCGGAAAATCTGAATCTTCTTGAACCGAAGCCATAATTTTGGAGAGAGTTGGGATCTCTTTTCTAAAGAAAAAAGCATGCACCTTATGCCTTATTCCATTCTTCAAGTCGTCATCCATTTCAAGTTTGGGTCGGCCTGGGGACTTTGCTCGGGCTGTGATGTTTCCATTTTTTTTCTCCTTCATTAAATTATAAAATGTTGTTTTTGAAACACCCATCATTGTTGCAGTAATCTCCACAGTTTCATCAACACTTCCTGTCAAATTCATGATTTTTCTTCTAATTTCTTCGTTCTTCAACGAGGAATAGCAACTTAATATCAGATTTTTTTCGTTCAGCGACAATGGGCCAACTTTAGGTCGCTTAGATGGTGATAAATCCTCCATATCTGGTCGAATTTGGTTGGAACACTATATAGTTGGAAGGTGTAGTTAGGTGTTTGTCTCGTGTGATGAGAAGAGAACTTGTATAGATGAACAAAAATAAACACCAGTTAACAATAACGGTAAAAAATAATAACAAATAACAGTAATAATGGGGAAATCAATCAACACAGCAGTTTCTCCAGAACAGATGAACTGTAAATTGAAAATATTCAACCTTTCCGCTACTTTTATAGTTGAAAAGTTCTAGTAAGTACATTGTATTATGGGGGCATTTTCTTAGAACTGAAAAGACTATATTTCACAATAATAAAACCATTTTTGAGCTACCTGTTTGTCAAGTTTCTTCTTCAATTACCTGCTAATTGGGTGAAATAATCGGCAAATGGGGTTGGTTTGGATATATATATATATATATATATATATATATATATATATATATATATATATATATATATATATATATGTATTTGTATAAAATTGTTATTAACATTTATTTTATTATTTATTGTATGTAGGATTATAACTACCTGGAGCTTAGTGGAGGGACTCGTCTACGCCCTTTTATACATAATAATAAATTTTCTGGAAAATTGATGTCAGTGATATAATCCACAGTTTATTATATTATTGATAATTTGAAGTTTCATTTTAAATAATATCACAAAACGGTTATTTCCGGAAATGCGATAATTTTAGAAGCCTTAACTTTTTTTAAATGACCAAATGTGGTACGCCTATGGTTCCGGCCAAAATGAGTGATTTATTACTCCATGCCTTTTAAAAACGGAGTATATATGTGTTTTGATAAACAAGCGCCAAAAATGATGCAATCCTATTTAGATCATAGATCTCAAAGAGTATTTTTAAATAAAAAATTATCTAGGAAAATTTACCTATGGCGAGGAGTTCCGCAAGGTTCAATCTTAGGACCCTTGCTATTTACCCTATATACCTCCCAATTTTCAAATTACTTTAATTATATGAAGGCTCACTATTATGCCGACTATACACAATTGTACGTGGATTTTAAAGCATCCTAAGTTGTAAATGCTTGTATGAAAAATATTGAAGAACTAGATACTATTGTAGACATTTCTAATAAATTCTGCCTAAGCGTAAATCCTTCAGAATCAAAAGCCATGCTATTTGGAGGTAGAATTGAGAAAAATAAAGTCAAAAATAAAATACCTTTGAAAATTAATAACGATAATTTAATTTTATCTAATTGTGGAAAAAACCTAGGTCTCGTTTTAGATGACTCCTTAACATTCTCCAATCACATCTCATCAATAATTCAGAAAGCATTTTGCAACTTAAAACTTATATTCTCACATAGACAATTATTTAATAAAGCTACCAAAATTATGCTCTGTGATAGTCTCGTGCTTTCACAATTTAACTATTGTGATGTAATATATGGACCAGCTTTAACACAACTAGATCAAAATCGACTGCAGCGAATTCAAAATATGTGCGTTCGATTTATTTGTGGTATCAGACGTCGCAATCCAATCTCTAAGCATCATGCAGACCTTGGCTGGCTGAACATAAAAAATAAACGTATTCTTCACGGGTCAGTACTATTCCATAAAATTATGTTTACCAAAATTCCTTTTTACCTATCGAAAAAAATTAAAAAGAGATCAGAAGTTCACAATATTAATGTAAGATTTAAAAATAAAATTTGTATAGCGAAACATAAAACTCCGTTATTCCGATCTAGCTTCTCTTATAATATTGCAAATCTGTACAACATAATCCCTGAAGATTACAAAACGTTACCCATTTCTCGATTTAAACTTAACATTAAAAAGTCTCCATTTAATAATAGTATAACGTTGAAATTCTAATTTTAAGCAGGTAAAATTGGCCTTATTCATTTTAATATTCACAAAATTAGGTTACATAACTTTTGTTATCTTAGCATGTAAGATATTGTACGAAAGGATATATTGTATTGTATTCTTATATTTCTTAATTTCACTTCTGTAATTTTTCTCCAAAGTTACCTAAAAAGGTGTCTGAGCCCTTGAAATGTCTTTGAACGACCTCTTCTTGATCAACAGAAACTTCTGTACACAAAAGTTTAGAAAAATGTTAAGATTACTTCCAAATTAATGTTCAAGAAAGAACATGTTCATTCTCTTGTGTAATTTCCTCGTTATCATTTTATAGAAAGTAATAAATTTTGGACAAAATGTTATTTGGTGTATGTTAATTCAATTTTACCTGTGCAATTTCATTCTAAAGTTGCGTAAAACGATTCCTGAGCACTTGGAATGTCTTGGAACGACCTCTTTTGGATCTACATCAAGTCCCGTACTCAAAAGTTTACAAATTTTAAGATTATTGTTAAATTAATGTACAAGAAAGAACATGTAACAGGATACATTACAAGTAACGAATGCACAGCCAATCAAAGCGCGTGTAAATTGTTAGGCACCAAATTTAAATCGAGTTTGTGTATTTAACACATAATAATGTCTTACAACTTTTCGGATATTATTAAACTGCAAGAAGTACTTCTATTTTGATTATTTAGCACATGATTACGTTTAACTTACAACTTTTTGTATATTTTTAAACAGCAAGAGGTAATTCTCTTTTGTGTATTTAGCACATAATAGTGGTCCACTTACAACGGTTTAGATATTATTAAACTGCAAGAAGTAATTACATTTCAATGTAAGTTGGAATGTACCGTTGCTGCCTATAAAAAATGGGATAACTCTTTTGGCAAGTTTTTGTCTAATTCTAGCTGCTTGAATGTGTCTTATGAATATGTCATATTTTCCTTCTGATTCTATTTTTGCTCTGAAAATAATAGCTTAAAACCGCACATTATTTTGACAACAACAAAAATGGCTTTTTAAGTTTTAAGGATTTTTCATACTGACTTATTACCTTTGTGAATACTGAAGAAAATAATTCTTCCTCCCTTTTTCTAAATATTCAAAATACTTCTTCAAATGTTTAGCATTAATTTCTTTCAATTTTCCTCTCATTTCTGCTTGAATCTTCTTCTTAACTTCCAGGTTCTTTATCTTTTATTTTCATTGAATATTCCAATTTTTAATAATATGCCACGTACAGAGGAGTCTTCTTGGCGGAGGGATTTTCCACGAGTTGTCATACATTTGGTCCATGCATTGTAATATTTTGGGTCGTCATCGCTCATTATGTATTTGGCTTCAATTGATTAGCCTAACCTATTCCAAAGAGATCTGAAAAAAAAATCCTGTACCTTTTTGATCTAAAAATGCCACTGGAAACCCCATTTTGAATTCACCTTTAATCAAAACTATTGTTAAATCCGAATCCCTTCTGTTGGTCCCATAAGGGCCATCTATGCAAATTCGGTGATTAAAACCTCTAAGTATCTTTTCCATAACAGCATTCATGAACCCTAGTGCAAATAGTGCAAAATCCTCAACCTCTATTTCTGGGTAACTTTCGCCTAAAATGAATCAAAGTTATTCCTACACCACTAATCCACACATTACATCCCAAAAAGCAATGTACACATTTCTAATAAATTAAACCATAATCAAAAGTCCAATTCACCACAACCTCCTATTATTAAAACTACATTGTAACAAATTTAATACCATATTAGTGTTTTACATGAAACTCACGGTTTCTAGTTATTACCACAATATAATGAAAAATGTTGAAAATTCTAAAAAATTGACAATTGTTTCAATAACTAAATATAATCGTTAGAATGACAGAAAATACATTTCATTTCATGCTTACCTGATGTTTAGTAGTTATTTTTGGCTAGCCCAAGAAGTGACCTAACTTGTGATTGACTTAATATATGTTAATATAAAAAAAAAGAAGATGTGATATTACAAATATTGAAGCTTAGATGTTATTAGGCCTATGGTGATATCCTGGATATCATTTTTCTAATTAAGATCAGTATAACTGTGCAATGATATAGAAAACCAGGAAAACTATATCTGCTGATCTTTACAATTATCACTTAAGAAGACAGTTTATTAGTGGAGCACTCCCTAGATTTAACTGTTCATTGACAACTTCATATTGTGGGTTTCTTAAATGTCTTCTAATTTCCAATTCTTCAAGGAAATCCAGTTCTTGTTTCTTTTCACAAATATGCAGCACTTCTAGTTTTGTGTTAGGTGTCAATGAATGGTTGGTGTCAAGTAGATGTTTTGCGTAGTGTGATTTATCTGGTTGTTTTAATCTGTATGCTCGTAAGTGTTCACTGTATCGGATTTCAAAATTCCTAAGGGTCTGACCCAAATAGACAGCATCACATTCTGGACATTTGATTTTATATATACCTGACTTCTTTAGTGGTGGTATTTTTGTTTTACAATTTTGTACTAACGTTACTTTCTGTTTTAAAAGAAATTGTTGTATTCGTTGCTGAAGATATTATCTTTGAAATATTATTAGAAATATTTCCTGCATATGTGATGGTTTTATAAGTTTTTATTTCATCAGTTTGTTTAGGAAATATTAGTTGTAATGCCACTTTTTCCTCTTTTTTATTAATTAGCTTATTTATCATATCTAATGGATAACCGTTGGATGTTGCTAATTAATAAAAAAGAGGTAAAAGTGGCATTACAACTAATATTTCCTGAACAAACTGATGAAATAAAAACTTATAAAACCATCACATATGCAGGAAATATTCCTAATAATATTTCAAAGATAATATCTTCAGCAACGAATACAACAATTTCTTTTAAAACAGAAAGTAACGTTAGTACAAAATTGTTAAATGTAAAATACCACCATTAAAGAATTCAGGTATATATATAAACTCAAATGTCCAGAATGTAATGCAGTCTATTTGGGTCAGACCCTTAGGAATTTTGAAATCCGATACAGCGAACACTTACGAGCATACAGATTAAAACAACCAGATAAATCCCACTACGCAAAACATCTACTTGACACCAATCATTCATTGACACCTAACACAAAACTAGAAGTGCTGCACGTTTGTGAAAAGTAACAAGAACTGAATTTCCTTGAAGAATTGGAAATTAGAAGACATTTAAGAAACCCACAATATGAAGTTGTCAATGAACAGTTAAATCTAGGGAGTTCTCCACTAATAAACTGTCTTCTTAAGTGATAATTGTAAAGATCAGCAGATATAGTTTTCCTGGTTTTCTATATCATTGCACAGTTATACTGATCTTAATTGGAAAAATGATATCCAGAATATCACCATAGGGCTAATAATATCTAAGCTTCAATATTTGTAATATCACATCTTCTTCTTTTTTCTATAAACATATATTAAGCCAATCACAAGTTAGGTAACTTCTTGGCTTAGCAAAAAATAACTACTAAACATCAAGTAGGCATCAAATGAAATGTAACTTCTATCATTCTCACGATGAAATTGATTTATCGAAACAATTGTCAATTTTTTAGAATGTTCAATAATTTTTATTATATTGTGGTATTAACTAGAAACCGTGAGTTTCATTTAAAACACTAATATGAGTAGATTCCACGAAGTAAGGGTCGAGACAGTTAATTAAATTTAATACCACCACAGCTCCCACCACACACTCTTTAAAATCCCATATCGATTGAGTTCTTGTACTACTAAATAATCCTATCTCTAAAAGCTAATTAATATACTTCAAAATTTTTTAAATTTCAAAAAAATTGTTACTATCACTTTAGTCAACTTCAAACTTGTAAATTGTTGCATAGTAAGGACATGCTGTAGTCAACTTAAAAGTATTTTTAATTTTTGTAGATTTTTAGTTATAAAGTTATGGGGTACAAACTAATTTTCTTGCACAAAAATGCATCATTTGGTCCTTCTGTATTCCATTCTTCAATTTTCAAAGCTGTCTTATCATTTGCATGCTTTTGTTGTAAATATTATATTTTGTATTTAAATAAGCTATATCGCTTCTTTTTATAACATTTATTGGCTCCAATTTTCAATTGTCAGTAGTATGCAATTCTCCGTCTCCAATGTGATTGCCACAATTTAAATTCCTCAAAGTTCCTAAATACATTCTTTGACAGTAATATTGTGACTATCATTAAAATGTTTATTCAATTGATTATATGAATTAAATTAAATGACTCTTTTGTTGTGCATATTGGACGAAGGATATGTTTCTTTATTGATTATATTTCATCATTTAAGTATGGGTGAAAATTTTTGATATGCCGGTTCTTTACCCCCTGAACAAGTCAGTTCGTTCTCCTTAAAACCACTAATAATAGTAACAAATAATGCTAAAAAAATAATCCAATTTTACCGTAACTAAAAGATTTTTTATTAAAGATACCTGAACTCTTGGAATGCCTTTGAATGGCTTCATTTCAATCAACAGAAACTCCTGTATCCAAGAGTTTACAAATTTTAAGATTATTGTTAAATTAATGTACAAGAAAAATCGTATTTACCTTCTTGTGTAAATTCCTTGTTATTCTTTTTAGACAGTAATTAATTTTGGACAAAGTGTTAGCTGTTGTGTGATAATTCAATTTCACTTGTGCAATTTCTCTTCAAAGTTGCGTGAAATGGTAGAGAGACTCTAGGAATGTCTATAGTCGAATCGATGTAAGTCCAAAATGCGCTGAAGAAATTCATTGTCGACGTAAATTCGCAGATTTAATTTTCAAACTACACAATTTAAAAAAAATATACGTGGCATGGTTTGGTAAAAATGAAATTTCACTGTTGACATTATTTCATTTAAATAATTTTGTATAATAACTATCTTAAGGTTAACTTTTGAAGTTAATAATTATTGTAATATTATCTAAATCATATCATTTATAATCTTATACCTTATACCTATATAAATAATAGCTGTCTTCATATAGTATTTTTTATATTCTATTCTTATTATAATTTCACAGGAGTAAAAGATATTACCCACATCACCATATTTTTATGCCAACAATAAAAATGATGGATGGACTCGATACATGCTGTAAATCTGTTTTATGCACGGTAATGCTTAAAAATTCAGTTACAATCTGAAGAAAATAAATTAGTGGTGGGTGATTAATATCTATTATTTTGACATGATGAATATAATACAGCTGGGGAAACTAATCATGTTTATTTCGTTAATGGAAAGTCATGATACGTGAAATACTGTGCAGCTCAGTACGCAAGATGTTTTATATATTGGTTTTATTATTTAAACAACAGGTAAAAGAGAACCGATGGTTTTTTCTAGTAACGGCATAACATACAGGATGGTCAATATAAGGAAGTTGAGATTGCGTTATGAATTACCTTGTACGTTAAAAATTATTTTATCCTTATAACGTTAAAGTTTTATTTATTAATACATGGCAACTGAAGTTCATCTTCCATTTTTCTCTACCATTTCTCCTAAGATCAAAAAGAAAAGAAAAGTTCCTAAAAATATCCATTTTTTACGATTCTATATGCACAAAGGGGTGGTGACCCCTATCTACATATTGAAGTCTTGATCCATGTAGTTATAAAGACTGAAAAAATATTATTTAAATACTTTCTTTAAATAAATAATATTTTTAATTAGAAAATTATTTTTCTAGCTCCCAATTCAGCAAAAGTATACGAATAATCCATTTTATCTTGAAAGCTATATTACAAATTTGATATACATAAATACTGAATACATTGTCTTTGTTTTTATGCAAACATGGCAACTGAACTGCTTCTTCCATTTTCTTAATCCGCAGACAAAAAAAAGTTTATAAACTATACGTTTTTTACTATTCTATACTGACAAAGGGGTGCCGACACCCATCGATATACTGAAGTCTTGATCCATATACTTATAAAGACTAGATACATTTTTAATTATAAATACTTTATAGAAATATTTTTACTAACAAAATTATTTCAAACTCATTTCAGCAAACGTATTAAATAATCCATTTTATCTTGGATCCATTTTATCAGAACTAAATACGGTTTGTCATTTTTCTACTTACTGAATAGTTATAGCGAATACTGATATATGAAAATTACTTGCACCTGTGCGGGCAGTTAGATCAGGCTTCGTTTTAATTACATAATCAGAACTGTAAATGAAATAAAAAAAATTTGAGTTTTATTCTAAATAGGAGTTGTAATTTTTTTACTTCATCATCATCATTGTTGGACATAGGCCTCCTCCAAACGTCTCCAGTTCTCTCTGTCCCTGGCTGTTGGAATCCAATTTGTCGCTATCCTCTTTAGGTCATCCGTCCATCGAGTGGGAGGTCTGCCTCGGCTACGCTTATCAGCTCTTGGTCTCCATTCCAACAGTTTTTTGGTCCATCGCCCGTCGTCCACTCTAGCAATATGTCCAGCCCATTTCCATTTCCGTGTAGTGATTCGTTGTATAATATCATCCACTCCAGTACGTCGGCGTATCTCTTCATTTCTCACTCGATCCCTCAGGGTCAGGCCAAGCATCGATCTCTCCATTCGCCTTTGTGTTACTCTTAGTTATTCTGCGGTTTTCTTCGTTAAAGTTAGTGTCTCTGCGCCATAGGTCAGAACCGGTAATATGCATTGGTTAAATGCTTTTCGTTTCAAACGAATTGGGATATTTCCTTGAAGGATGTCCTTCATTTTTCCGTACACCGCCCATCCCAGGGTAATTCGCCTGTTTAGTTCGCAGGTTTGGTTGTCTCTGGTTATTTTAATCTCATGACCCAAATATATATATTTGTCGACCAATTCTACTTTGTTGTTATTAATTTGTATTTGGTCACTGGGAACCTTGTTAGTCATTATTTTGGTCTTTTCAAAATTTATTGTCAGCCCCATCTCTTGTATGGGTTGAGTTCTTGGAGCAATGTCTTTGGCCTCTCCCAGATAGGCTGACAAAATAACGATGTCATCCGCGAAGCGTAGGTGATTGAGTCTCTCTCCATCGATGAGTATTCCTTTTTGTTGCCATGCCAATCTTTTAAATGCATATTCGAGCACAGTAATAAACAGCTTTGGCGATAGAGTGTCGCCTTGCCTAACTCCCCTTCCCATCTTTATCTTGTTGGTTGTAGAGTGTACATTTACAGTTGTTGTGGTATTTTCATATATATTTTTAATTATGTCGCAATATCGGTGGTCGACTCTACAATCTTGCAATGCTCTTAATATGGCTGCTAATTCTACTGTATCAAAAGCCTTTTTAAAATCGACAAATATCAATGCTAGAGGGTGGTTATATTCAATGGTTTTTTCTATCAAGGTTTTCAAGCACTGTAGGTGGTCGTTTATACCGTACTTCGAGCGGAAACCAGCTTGCTCCCGTGGCTGATAGAAATCCTGCTTTGCCTCCAATCTACTTGTTATAATTCTGGTGTAGAGTTTATAAAGATGGTTAAGGAGACTAATTGGTCTGTATGTTTCCAGGTCCGTTATATCTCCCTTCTTGTGCAGAAGTATGATTATTGAATTGTTCCATTTTATTGGGATACTCTGATTCCACAGGCATAGATTAAAGAGTTTTTGAATCATGGACATTAATACTGGTCCTCCTATCTTTAACGCTTCAGTGACGACACCGTCTTCCCCTGGAGCTCTATTATTCTTCATCTTTTTCAAAGCCATATTAATTTCATCCAGAGAAATCTCCGCAGATATTCCTCTGGATTTAGAGTGGTTTGTTTAGCGTATAAAATGCCATAAAATGATTCCACTAATCGTAGCAAATGTTCTCTGTTCGACGTGATATTTCCATCCTTGTTCTTGAGTTTGATCATTTCTCTCTTCCCACTTGTTAGTTTGTGTCTCATTACCTTCATGCTTTTATTCTCCTCGATAGTTTCAACGATTTTCTCTTCTTAGTACTTTCTTAAGTCTTTCCTGATTTCCTTTGCTACTTCCTTGTTTAGTCTATTTATTTCGTCTTGGCTAGCGTTTTCCTCACTTTTCAGTGTTCTTCTCCGTTCCATTTTGTGGTGCGTTTCCAGGCTGATTTTTTCTTCCTTCGGGCTTGTTAGGCAACATTTCTTTTGGGCGTCTGTTATTGCTTCCACTATTGCATCATTCAAGATGTTAATATCATTGGATAACGGTTTATCTTGGAGTATTTTGCTGAGGTGTTCCTCGAATTTCCGTTCATCTCTTGGGCGTGTCCATGTCTTCGTTCGGTTTTTTTTAATCATTTTGTGTCGTTCATAGCTAGTGTTTAGTACGATAGTGGCTCTTACCATTCGGTGGTCGCTTGATTTTGCAAATCAATTTAGGACTGTTACATCCTTGAATATATGTCTTTTGTCAGTTATAAAGTAGTCGATCTCATTCTTTGTCCTTCCGTCTGGGCTCTTCCAGGTCCATCTGCGCTGGAGTTTCTTGTAGTAGAAGCTGTTCATAAGAAATAGGTCTTTCTCCAACAGAAAATTTAAAAGAGTGTTGCCACGGTCATTTCGCCCTGGACTGCCAAAATTACCAAGAGCCGTTTCTGATGGATCCATTTTTGTTCCTATTTTGGCATTAAAATCGCCGCATACAATGGTGAAATGTGTAGGATTGTTTGAGAGAGCTGCACCTAAATCATCATAAAGAACTTCGACTTCCTCGTCTGTATGATCCGTTGTTGGGGCATAGACCTGAATAAATTTTAAATCACACCTGGTGTTTATTCTAAGGATGGCATATACTACTCTAGTGGAAACTGATTGGACCATTCTGAGATTTCTCACTATTTCTTTGTTTATGAAGAACCCAACACCTCCCACTGACTCATGTTGTTCTTCGTGGTAGTAAAATAAGTGACCGGATTTTAGGGTCTCAAGACCTTCACCTCGCCTTCTGACTTCACCAACTCCCACAATATCCCATTTTATGTTTTCCAATTCTTTTTCCATTTCAGTAAAACTTTCGTCTGAAAGTAGAGTTCTAGTGTTTAAGGTTTCAATTTTCAGAACTGTTTGTTTCTTTGAACGTACTCTTGTCAAATTTTTGTCCCCCCCAGAATCCTTGGGACAGACTGATAAATCAATGTGAGAGTATCTACTCACCTGGGGTAGTTTCCGTTTGGTTTTGGAATCTGACATTTGTAGGGTTTCATGGCCAATACAATGCCACGCGAGCCGCTGTTTGTTGGCAAAGTTTCATTTCAGCCGCCCAATCTGGGAACAGACGCTGTTTGCAGCCGCCCAATCTGGGTCAGACGCTGCGTGGGAATCTTCTTAGCTTCGCCTTCATCACTTCGAGACCTTACTGGCATAGGTGGCCCTACCAGTAGCTACGCTACCGCCAGCATCGCTTCCTGGATGTGAGGTTACTGAGCCCTCTCACCAACGACAAGGTGATGATTCCCCCATAGAGAGATTTTTTTACTTACTGAATAGTTATAGCGAAAACTGATATATGAAATTTATTTGGACCTATGCGTGCAGTGACATCAGGTTAAGTTTTAGTTACATAATCAGATCTGTAAATGGAATAAAAAAATTAGATGTTTCTTCTAAATAGGTGTTGTCATTTTTTACTTACTGAATAGGTATAACGAACACTGCTATAGGGATCGAGACGGAACTATAGACAGTATAATAAACAACCTACAAAATGCAAAAAATGAATAGATCTTTTTATTTTCTGTGCCAGGAAAAATTGTTGGTATGTAAGATGTGTGTAGAGGATTATCTGATTTTTGATTATTGACAAAATGAGCACTGCAAATTCTAATATTTTTATTTGGTTCCCAATCCTCCCGATGTTTTCTGAAAGGTATTTAAAAAACTTGAAGTGATTCGTTTTGTACAAATGTTTACTTTCTTCCCCTTAATAGTATTTAATTATTTGAACTTATTATATAATATTAAAGTCAGCAAACACATAACTAGTTTTTTCTTTTATATAATCATCGAAATCGTACAGAAAACAACATTTTATCCTTTCGATAATAATCTTCTATTTATGTAAAAAGAAAGTTTAGAACTTTTCTAATAGCTGCCAATTGTAGTATCATACTGATTATACACAAAAAAATAGTTAACGAAATGTTTTAATTAGAACATTTTAATTACATATAATTCAATGAAAGGTTTTTGGCATATAAAACGCCTCGCTTGCCGAGCGTGTTGGCGAGTGTTCTTTTCAGCCGCCCATTCTGGGTCAGACGCTGTTTGTAGCCGCTCATTCTGAATCAGACGCTACAATGCTAGTATCCGACAAAGAACTAAAGTCATGGATATAATAAAGCGTACTGCGGAGCTGAAATGGCAATGGGTAGGGCATGTGGCCCGGCAGGATCAAGCTAAATGGACAACCAAACTAACGTACTGGCGACCAAGACAAACAAGGCGAAGCACAGGAAGACCACAGAGAAGATGGCTTGATGATATCAAAAGACAGGCCGAAAACAGATGGTTTCAACAAGCACAGGACAGGACAGCATGGAGAAATATGAAAGAGGCTTACGTCCAGGAGTGGATAAGAAGTGGCTGAGAAAGAAGAAGAATTACATATGGGTTTTTACTGCATTTATTCATTTTTGACGTTTCAAGGTTATCCACGCCGTGTTCAATGAACTTTCGGGGAAACTATAAAATTTCAACTGCGTAGTATTTTTATACAGCATATTTGAACAGCCATGAATACAGAAAGATACTTTTGATGACGACATCACAAACATTTAATATCAGTTTCAAAAAATAAACATTTAAAAACGCTGACTATATAGTGCTTACATCACATTGTTTGTGTTTTTTCACGGCAGATGGCATAAACGTCATCTTTCTCGGTCCCTATATGAAAATTACTTGGAACTGTGCGGGCAGTTACATCAGGTTCCGTTTTAGTGAAATTGTGAGTTCTGAATATGAAAAGAAATTAGATTTTTGTAAATAAGTCATGTTAAACATTTTTTTCTCATTGTTTGAGGATTTTCGTATAACACGGCAACATCGGCTGTAAACGCTGCAATATTGAGGATTTTATAAGAAATGAGGACGGTTATCTAGTTTTTAGCTTGCCATAGGTAATAATAATTGTTGAATAAGATTAATGAATGAGGTAGGTAACATTACATTTTAAAGCCCCATCAATTGCAGGTTGCCGGTTTTATTTGTTCTACCATAAGTTTGAATTCAATTTACCTATTTGTAATTATTTAGCTGTATGTATATTGTGTATATATATATTTACAATATTGTCCAAGAGCCACTGTATGTGAACGTTTCATATTACGTGTAGTTTATAGTTGCAATTCCCGCCTGCTCCACGTGTTCAATTAATTTAAATTAAAGTATTTCTACAGGAAAGGTTCTTTCAATATTTGTATCTTACTTCCACAGTTTCGTGACATGAGTCACTGGTCCTTCGAAGCTTTCACTACACATTTAATAACTTATTTTAAGAGTTCTCACTAGATACTTCCAGTCGCTATCAAATGTAGAGAGGTGATAATTTGACAACACATTACTTTCATAAAACCAGCGATCCTACCCTACAACTTCTCCTACACATGGTGAACCAGTTTAAATATTTGTTAATAATGTATAGTCCATCTAGAAACTATCCGTAATTTAATCTCTCTCCTAATTTTATCATATTTCTTTTTTGTAACATCTTAAGACGAAAGTAATGCATCAAGTATAATGTGCCGGTAGTAGGCCATGGCCAAAATTACATAACAATACCATCTGTCACAAATTGTTGATTGCAAGTAGGCTTAGTTTTGTGTAATATTGTCACAACTAGAAAAAAGGAAATTGGTAGAAAAGAAGTGTTCAAATCCTTAAATAATTAGTGAAATTTGCGGATCTCGGAAAAAGTGCAGTATATGAGACAATAAAGAGGATAAAAAGTGGGAGAGATATGCGACATGGACCAGTGTCGGGACGTCAAAATACGAAAATAGGCTAACAGATTTCAAATCAACGAAGTATAAACGTGTGTCCAGAAACTGTCCGCAAGTCACTGTAAAAACAAGGCTACAAATCAAGGCAACCAAAGAAAGTAGTCCTTGCAGTGAAGAAAAGATTTTTGTCAATGTTTGCAAGAAGATAACTTTGGCAATGTTTTTATTTCCGATGAAAGTTGTTTCCAGCAGGGTGAAAATCATCTAAAAATCCTATCTAAGGAACAAGTTACTGTTAAAATAATGGTTTGGGGCACAATATCGGTACCTGGTGCTAGACCTCTTTGTATAGTTGATGGCATCGTTAATAGTGAAAAATATTGTAAAACTCTAAATGGTTTGCTTCTTGAAACGGTTCATGCTTTATATCCTGAGGGCTGGCGGTTACAGCAGGATAATGCAAGATGCCATACTTCTGTATATACCGCAACTTGGGTGCAAGAACAAAACATGACAACAAATCTATGACCAGCAGTTTCACCAGATCTTAGTCCCATTGAAAACATATGGGGACTAATGAAGATTGAAGTGGAACGAGTAGCGCCACTAAACAAAAAAGATTTTATTCGGTCAGTTTTACAGGTCTAGGCCACAAATAACCCACAGATAGATGAGACACTGATTGTGGCGCCATCTAAAGAGCCCGTCGAGTAAACAACTGAGTGATGTTGGAAAGATTTCTGTAATTTTAGGTTTTGGCGTATTGGCGGTATATTCAAATATACTGAATTTCAATTATTTTATTTCAAAATAGCCATTCATCGTCCATCATTTGACATTTCATTCAATTTAACTCCATTAACTAAATAATGATTAGATGTTGAGTTAAATTAAATGAAATATCAAATTATGAACCATTAATGGTTAATTAAATTGGAAAAAATAAAACAATAATCATATAAACAATTTATTTATTTTGGTATAAAAATACACAACAAATAATTTCTTTCACAAAGTACTTTTCTTAACAAACATAATGACAACAAATAAATTATAGTGTAAAAACCATGCAATAATTAAGAAATAATTTGAGTAACATACATTCTAGATTGGAGTATCATTAGATTTTCAAATGATGTTAAATCAAGATAAAAGTAGAAAATTATGTATGATAAGTTTATATTGATTTATTATTACACTCGTATAAACACACAGAGCTGGACAAACAGCAGGAGTATAACTGCTACTTACCTAATCAAAAAAAGTGTTAGCAATAAGTTGTTAACTACTATTTTTGGCAACCTTCTGTGAAAGAAAATATTTGAGTATAATTACTGTGAATATTAGAACAAAAGTAATTAAAATATTTTCATAGGAAAAATTGTTAATTACTTCCCAGCTCTGTAAATACAAGGTGCCAATTAATTACATATAAGAGTGCATTTACATAGGGATTCACAATATTTTGGCGTTATACACCCTTATCTAGATATAAACTTTTCCACTAATGAAATTTTTAGAGTCTTAAACTCAGCTAAAAATAATAAATCACCCGGGGTAGACAACATTAGCAACGAATTCTTCAAAAACTTTCCTTTGGATTGGATAATACACCTGAAAACATTCTTCAACAAAATTTTAAACGAAGAACAAATACCACCCACATGGTCAGATGTTAAAATGATCCACTTCCACAAAAGTGGCGATATTAAAAACCCTAATAATTACCGTAGTATAGCACTTTTAAATCACAAAACTAAGCTCTTTACCCAATTAATTAATACGAGACTAACTAATTTTGTTGAGAATAATGAAATATTACCAGAGTGCCAAAGCGGCTTCCGCAGAACACGCAACTGTGAAGACAACATATTTGTGCTCTACGCTATAATTAACAATTACCTTCGCCTCCCTTCAAGAAAATTATATACTCTATTTGTAGATTTTAGAAAAGCTTTTGATTCGTTAGACCATCATATACTCTGGGAAAAATTATATTCAAACGGAATAAGTGCAAAAATTACTAGAATACTAAAAATAATATACAAACAAGCAGCACTGTTTATAGAACAAGAAGGTAACCGTTCAGAGAGAGTACAAATAACCCAAGGTGTTTTACAGGGGGACCCGCTCAGCCCACTACTATTCGCGATATTCATTTCCGATATTGATAATTATTTTCAGAACCAAGGCAGTAAGGGAGTTACTCTTGATGAAGGGGATAACATACGGATGTTGTTATACGCTGACGATCTGGTACTGTTGGCAGAGTCGCAAATACAAATGGAAAAGAGCCTGAGGATTTTAGAATCATACTGCAACACATTCAAGCTTTAGGTAAATACAGAAAAAACAAAACTAGTTATATTCCGAAGGAGCCCCAATATTGGAAAACAACCCACGTTTTCATACCTTAACAACCCAATAGAAATCTCAAACACTTATGAATATTTGGGAGTGGTCTTTACTTTCAATGGACTGTTTCTAAATAATTTTAAATCACGAGAACGAAAAGCAAGAATTACTCAAGGTACTGTACTTTCAACTATAAACTCGCAAAAATTATCTTCTCTTCAGTCTATTAAGACTCTGTATAACAATGTCGTCATACCCACTTTCACATATGCCAGTAATATATGGGGTCTGCGTTATCTGGATCAAACTGAGAAAATACAGACGTCTTTTTGGAAAAACCTCCTATTCCTCCAGAGAACTACTGCCGCTTATATAATAAGAGTCGAAGCCAATCTGTGCAGGCTAGAATATTATCTAATAAAACAAGCAATTGAATACTTCATCAGGGTAAAATCTCAAAATCACTCAAGGTACCCCTATAGAGCATTATTTCGATTAATAAAATTATATAACTCTGGATATGGTCATCACAAATACAATTGGTTTGTTCAGTTGATTAATGTTGTCTTTATTTATTGTCCATATAATGCTGGCCTTAACACTGACTGTATCAATGAAAATTTTAAACATATTGTATTAGCCGAACATCTAGCTAAAAACATGCAAAATGATTGGAATAAAATATTACTTAGTATTCACCACCCTACATATAAATTCTTTCTGCAAAATAATAATAATTACAATTATTTAAGTGGACCGTCACCGCTTTATATTAAAAGATTAACAGCCCAACTGCGCACAGCAAATTCACAGTATTTATACCTATATGTGAATAACTCCTCTCATACAATAAAAACCGACCAGATGTGTACAATATGTAACCAGCAGGCCAATGAATGCCTGGAACATATCATATTTGACTGCCCATTGTATGCTGGATTAAGAAATACAGTCATAGGAAGACGAAAGCATTCAGACGATCTAGATTGCCTTCTTAATTCAAACGATCTCTTACTATTGAAGCAATTGCATGGTTTTATCAGCGGAGCAATGAAAATTAGATCATTCATTATTAATGATTAGATATCCACAGTATCTCTACATAAACAATTTATAGTATAGGATTAGTTATGGGAATTATGCGTTTGTCTTATATTTTTTTTTCTGCTCTTCTCTATTGCTGGACTATTATGTGCTGTACGCTGTCTTTAAAAACATGTAAATTTTATGTCATTGTTTCTTGTAATACCTTTTATCTGTCATGTTAGTTTAGGAGTATATATGTATTTTATATTTATTATATAACCGACTCCTTGTTCATGAACTTTGTATAAAAGAACAATAAACTATTCTATTCTACATATAAGAGTGCAAAACAGCACTTGTGACTGTACAACATTCCAAATAATATATCTAACATTTCATTTCCACTTAAAACACATCTTTATTTCTTTAATGGAAGTATTAAATAGGTTTATAACACAAGCTTAAACCTAGTATATTGCATATTTGTATATTTCTACATTTAAAAGCATTCCGTTCTTAGGAAACCGTTGCATAAGGCAGTTTAAGTTACTCTGCAGCTCCTGGCAGTCTATGATTGTTAAAATGTTTCTTAAGGGCTATTAAAAATCCCACCGTCTCATGGAGTCCTTTCTCGTTTCTGGTTGAGGTTCTACAAGGAAACACACAAAATAACAACAATAAATAAGTAAACACATGTTTGAAAATGTATGTCAACAAAAGAAAACAAAATGCGCTTACTAGCGAAATAATAAGTTTACACATGCTTTTGTACTAAGCCAAAAAAATATCAAAAAATTTTTGTTTGGGTTTTTTGGTTCCATTTTTTGAAGCTTTCGATTTTTTTAGGAACTCTTGATTTTTAACCCTCCGGCGGGCGCGACCGCGGCAAAATGCCGCATTTTTTAGATTTTTCTTTGTAAATACTGGGCATTAAGAACTGACGCCGCCGTCCTACCAGATATTCGTACGCGATATATTCGTCCCCCCACTCCTATATCGAACAGACCCTATTTCGGTCGGCATTAGTTGCAGTGTGGCGTTTAGTTACAGTGTGCAATTTTTGCGGCTGATTTACCGCGGCGCGCCTGGTTATGTAAGTATGATGATATGTTTATGAAGTTTTTTCTTACGAATTGAACATGTGTTGATGCACATTTATTGTGTTTGATTCTTTATGTTTACGCATTGTGTATGTATGCTTTTACATATATGTCGTTTTAGCTAAACATTTTTTTATATATATTTTCAATTTTTTGTTACAGGTCGAAAAATATATTGAGTCCGGACGAATTAGAAAAAGCGTTGCAAAAGGTGGTGAGTGAATTAGAAGAAGAGAGATCTACAATAGAACATCAACGTGAACAATATTGTAACGTGATTGATGATGATTTTGATAGCGACTCAGACCAGGAGCCAGAAATTATTGAAAGGAACCATTATAACAGTGATTCTGAACAATCAGCAGATGAAGGAGAAGCAGAATCTGAACCACGCCTACAAGATGAAGACTATCGGTTTTTTATTGGAAAAGACAATGAGACTCTTTGGATTAGTCAGCCTATTAGTTCTTCAGGTAAAATAAAAGCCAAAAACATTTTAAAAATTTTACCCGGTCCAAAAGGAAATGCCAAAAAGGCGGAAACCGAAATTGATGCATTTAGTTTGTACATTACTGATGAAATGGTTGATGATATCGTGACGTATACCAATATCTATATTGAAAATAAGAAATCGTCTATAATATATTCAAGGGAAAGAGACTGCAAAAGCACCACCAAATCTGAAATCAAATCACTGCTAGGTGCATTAATTTTAATTGGCATCAAAAAAGGCAGTCAAACAAATTGTTTGGAGCTCTGGGAGTCAGATGGAACGGGACTAATTCTTTTACGCGCACTCTTCAGTTATAAACGTTTCCTTTTCTTGCTTCGCTCTCTGAGATTTGACGACATGTTTACTCGAGATGGACGGAAGTTACAGGATAAACTTGCTCCGATACGTCATTTTCATCAAAGATTTGTTACCAATTGTTTTACTTATTATAATCTAAGTGAATTTGGTACCATCGATGAAATGCTTCATTATTTTCGAGGTCGATGCTCATTTGTCCAATATATACCTAATAAGCCTGCAAAATATGGAATAAAAATATATGGGCTCTGTGACGCAAAAACATTCTATACACTTAATTTTGAAATTTACTGCGGTAAGCAACCAGCAGGTCCTTATGCTACCTCTAACAAACCAGACGACATTGTGAAAAGATTGATTGTACCTATAGAGAACAAAAAAAGAAATATCACCACTGATAATTATTATAGCAGCTTTTCGCTGGCTGAGTATCTGTTGCAAAAAGGTATAACATTTTTGGGAACCATGAAGAAAAATAAGAGAGAAATACCAATCGAATTTCTGCCCAGTAAAACTAGATCTGTCAACTCTCATATTTTTGGACTCCAAGAAAATTTCTGTCTTAACTTCTTCCGTCCCAAAGAAAAACAAAGCAGTTATATTTATCTCAACAATGCACAATACCTCAGATGTGGACGAAGATTCAAAGAAGTCGTTGGTGAATTTGGACTACAATTCCACAAAAGGGGGTGTTGATACAGTGGACCAGATGTGTGCTTCATACAGTGTATCCAGAATTACAAGAAGATGGCCTCTCGCTGTATTTTTTAGACATCTCGATATAGCTGGAATAAATGCCCGTGTCATACTTAAATTTAACAATTTGGACAACAAAGATAATAGACGTGTATTTTTGAAGAAACTGTCCCTTGAACTAATGAAAGATCACTTGAAAGGGAGGGCTCTGATACAATCGTTGCCTAAGGAGATTTATTTCTTTTTATCCGAATATAGAAATGAAGAAGGGTCTGAAAGAAGTGAAGAAGTGAAGGCTGGTATTTGTTTCATTTGTGGCACTCACAAGAACAATAGAACCAAACAAAAGTGTAGTAAGTGTGAAAGAAATATTTGTAAAAAGCATAGTTCCATACATATTACATGCGCAAAATGTTAAGAAGAGGAAATGGAAGTAGAATAAAATGCTAATCGGAATATTTGTCCAATAAAACGTTCTTTTAAGTAGAAACATTTCTTTGTGTTTAATTCATTTTCTTAATCGTTTTTTTGTAAGAATATGATTTGGTTATTTTTTTTAATTTTGTTAGCATTTTTTCAAGTATTATTTGTAGAAATACATTTGTTTTTGGTTATATGTTTCACTTTCACTCATTAAATACATGTCAAAGTATTAAATGCGTTTTTTTTAAGAAAAAACATTTGCGGTGCAATAGCCGCGGCGCGCCTGTTTATGGGATTATAAAAGACGCGCTCGCTGGAGGGTTAACTATTTTTTTCATTATTTGTCTTTATTGGATTTTTGGTTACTGCTAGACCAAATACTTAGACGTAATGCCTCAACAAAAGTTAATACTCACTTTCATTTCCCATAAATTGTCACACCATGGGCTATATATGAAAATCGGCAAGGGATCAACACCTTCCATCCCATAGCTGGTAGAGGGAATATATAAACAAATATATATATAAACATAAACTAAAACCCAGATTATAATTTTTTCATTGGGTACATTTTAAAATGGAATTGTCTGAGTATGGTGTACACACTAGATATAAATTGAGTGGATGAAAAGACGAGTACTGAGTATGTCATTTGATTAAAATTCCAGCTAAGCGCTTCCAGCCATTAGGTCATTCTCAAAGCTGTCGACAAGAGAAAAACATACAACAGGTACAATGTACACACAATGAAATAAAATATTTGATGTTACATGATTATTTAAGTAAAATTTGTTAAAATTACCCTATAAAGAGGGTGTGCACACATATCATTTAGTTGGTAATCAAATTAGACGTTTCGTTATGTGCATTACAATTGTACACACTCTTTATAGAGTAATTTTAACAAATTTTAGTTAAATAATGATGTAACATCAAACATTTTATTTCATTGTATGTAGCAGTTACAGGGTTTGATGTTTTTTGACCCTTTCTGTATATTTTTTTACGAGAGCTTTCACAATGGTCTAATGGATGAAAGCTTACCATCAATTTTTGTTAATTTCCACTCATATGGGAAGGCGAATCAAACTTTCTTAATAACCTCTCTTCGTCTTTCTCAAATCTAAAGAAACACTGTTTTTGAAAGAGATCATATCCTCCATCGTTTCTTCGTCGACAAATTTAATGATTTATTACTACTGCTTTTCAGCCATATCAATTTTATCATCCTGGGTTGGAGGAACAAAACTGTAAAAAGAAATATTTACTTTATCAATGCGGCAATTTTCAGTTTAGCTAATGTAAATAAGAACAACCATGATCGCTAAAGTTGTCGATTAAATTAGTAAAAATTCTCTGTGTTTTATAAAAATGAAGATAATGGTTGTTAATTGTGAAAGAAAAAATGCTCAAATTTTTTTAATAAAACTTACCGAGTACCCCACTTATTACTCCTTCAGAATACACTTTGACATTGTCTTTTCAATTAATAACAATAAAGCAACGAAACAACAGATAAATATTACACTATAGCAATTAAAAAATGCACCAAAATACCGTAACCTTAAAATAACCTCTACACTTGAACTAATAAATGATAACAGTATAACATATAACATGTGGGGATGGGGACGAGCAATATGATATCGCGCATACGCGGTTATAAAAATCAATAAAATTTGATTACTAACGACGTTACAGTTTTCGTTAATTTTTTGGAATTATCTACCGATTATAGTTACTCGACGGGCTCTATAGATGGCACGGTCTGCAGTGTCCCTAGCCTGGTCTGGGCCACCATCACCGAACATTATAGCGTTGACCTAGTTTTGGGTTTGCCTGAACGTTTAATTAAGTGTTTAGAGTTAAATGGAGGTTGTATAAGTAAATAAGATGAAGTATTTGTTATAATTGTATTAATTTAAGCAATAAGAATATATACCGGAAAATTATAATTATGCTTTCTGTTTTCCGGATACTTTCTAAACGGACTATAATTTCAGTATTTTGGTACATTCAGAAAATCAATTCGAAAAAAAATATATGAAGTAAGTACGTATTTCTGTTTCAGCGACATGTAGCAAGCCTTGTCTAAATGGTGGCAAATGTGTGAAACCAGAAAAATGTGCTTGTCCAAAAGGATTTGCAGGAATGCAGTGCGAAAATATCCTTAATAACCGTAAGTATTCTCGGAGTAAACATTTAATATTAAAAGGGTTGTTACTGTTGAAAACAAAATTTAGTGACTTCAACTAGAACTCGATTTCCTTTGTATTAAAGGAAAACTGTTCACTAGAGCTTCACAAAAGTGGCAACCACTATTGAATCGTGTTAGATTTGAAAAAGATTATTGTGGCAAAAAAATATTATTGAGGCATATATGAAGAATTCTTATTCTCATATCTTTTAAGGTGTCTGATGAGGGTCCCACTTGTACCCATTTCTTCCACTGTCTTTTGCCATCTTCCTCAATTCCTCTAAATATTTTTCTCATTTTGCCCCAAGTTCCTTTATCTGGTCTATTCATTTCCTCCTTGCCCTTCCATCCATCGATCTTTAATTGTGTTTCCTGCCTCCATTATTTTTCCCCTTAATCTATCTGACTAACGAACTGCCGAAATGGACTAAAGAAGTAGCAGAGAAGGCAGGATTAAATACAAAAGAAATAATAATAACAAACCACTATATGCGGTCGACAGCAGTCAATCACCTGGCTGAAGAAGAGGCGGGTGAACAACAATTAATTAAAATTACTGGCCACAGTTCAGCCAACTCAATTAAGCATTATCTGCAAATGGATAATCAGCATAATTCCAACATCATAAACACCCTTAGAAGTGACGCCTCAAAACCTCCAGCTAAAAAAACAGAAAACAGAAGATCCTGCAGCCAGTCCTCAAGCTTCTCACTCTTCAGCTGGACCCATTAACAACATTAATGATTTACCTACACCCAATGTCACCAATGAGTTAACAAAGATTTCAAACAATACCCCTACTGTGTACCAAAATTGCAATCTATATTTTAATTGTGTCATATATAATTAAGTTTGTAGTATCTGATGTTTTTCAGTTTTCAAATTAATACCTACATATTTATCATGTTTGCATGTAAGGTAGTATATTTTGTAAGCTATGCGTATGCAGAATAATCTGTTACTCGTGAAAGAGTCTTGTCAAATACCATTCGGGCATCTAATTTTTCCTGTGAAAAAAATCTAAAAAACACAATGCAAAGTAATAGTTCTTTTAATAAGAATCATTCGTGCAGGTGCAAAAATCCTCGTCTTCCACTCGGATTTTTGTTGCCACCAGCACTCATGCTTTTGGTCAAAATATTACTTAGCAACGTATTTTTTCGATTTTTTTCGGATGACTTAGATGCCCTTATGATATTACTTACGATAAGATATCGGCAGAAATATTATCCATGTTAGCAGAAATATCGTTCTTCATAGTTGAAATCTGTTCGTCCATATTAACAGAAATATCGTTCTTCATAGCAGAAAAATCGTTCTTCATGGTTGAAATCTTCTCGTATGTATTGTGACGCGTTTTCCTCCCTAGGGGAAGACGTCGGTGCGCTGCGTTGCGCGTGATATATCGGTAGCGGCCTCTTGCTCTACCTCTTAACGCCTCGGAACGTCACTTCTGATACCTTTGAAACCGTACACTTTCTCGGGCGCCAGATTTTTAACGTGGTTGTCTCCACGGCCCCTCAACTTCACTCGTCGAGAGTTCCAGGTAGCCTCAGATGGAGGTACGGTAAATTCCAGGGGTCTATTGTCGTCAAAATTCGGGAGGTTATTGCTAAATATAAAAAAACGTTCTCGCTAGTCCTGAAATAAATATTATTATCCTGATCCCCACTACGGAGAAGCTAAAATTCGTACAGCCAAACAACTACTCTATCATAAGGAAGCACTAGTCTATAATAGGTCAATAAAACACAACACAGGTTTATTTCAGTTTTATTACAATTATACTCTCTACCAAGCCGTTATATATAAAAAATAAACAATACTCATAAGGGAAGACAATATCCGTGTATCCCAAAAGCACATATGTATTATTTAGCTATATGTATATTCGATATGTAGTTATTAGCGACGAAGCAGGCAGGGCATAAGCGAGAGTGGTTTATGATCATAAAATAGCGTACATGCAAAGAAAAGAAGCGGTAAAAGCAAACAAAAACTATTCTAAGTTTGGTGGTCTTTTCATTCAAATGTTTGATAAACTCTCATGAAACGAACGGGTCAGGCGTTATTCAAAAAAATAAAAACTATCAAATCGGGAAAACAATGCTAAAGATCGGGGACTCTAAATTCAAAATATCAGGAAGCCCTAGCGTTTATGTATGCCTGGCGCTCCCTGAGATTTCAATCAGGATTCTCCCTATTAAATCGGAAAACACAATACTAGGGTCGGGGCTCTAGACTTAAATTGTCAGGATTCTCACTAAAAATTAAACAAAATCGGGCAAGGTATCAAAGAACGGAACTAGTATCAAGAAAACCCACTAAAAGAAAATTCGGGAAAGGTAATGAAACTGGGGATTTTAGATTTAAAATATCCGGAAGCCCTAGCGTTTATGTATGCCTGACGTCACCGGAGATTTCAATCAAGATTCTCCCTAAAATCGGGAAAGGTTATCAAAGAATGGGAATTCTAAATTTAAAATATGAGGAAGCCCTAGCGTTTATGTATGCCTGGCGCAACCTGAGATTTCAATCAAGAATTTTCCCTACAAATCGAAGAAGAAGGTATTAAGACGGAAGAACGGAACTAATATCAACAAAATCAACTGAAAGAAAATTCGGGAAAGGTAATGAAAACTGGGGATTCTAGATTCAATCAAGATTCTCCCTAAAATCGGAAAAGTTATCATTGAACGGGAATTCTGAATTTAAAATATCAGGAAGCCCTAGCGTTTATGTATGCCTGGCGCAACCTGACATTTCAATCAAGAATTTTCCCTACATATCGAAGAAAAAGGTATTAAAGAACGGAACAAATATCAACAAAACCCACTGAAAGAAAATTAGGGAAGGTAATGAAAACTGGGGATTCTAGACTCAATCAAGATTCTCCCTAAAATCGAAAAAGTTATCAAAGAACGGGAATTCTAAATTTAAAATATCAGGAAGCCCTAGCGTTTATGTATGCCTGGCGCAACCAGAGATTTCAATCAAGAATTTTCCCTACAAATCGAAGAAAAAAAAGATATTAAAGAACGGAACTAATATCAACAAACCCCACTGAAAGAAAATTCGGGAAAGGTATTGAAACTGGGAATCCTAGATTTAAAATATCCGCAAGCCCTAGCGTTTATGTATGCCTGGCGCAAACGGAGATTTCAATCAAGAACTTTCCCTACAAATCGAAAAAAAAGGTATTAAAAAGAACGGGACGAATATCAACCAAACCCACTAAGAGAAAATTCGGGAAAGGTATTGATCTTGGGAATTCTAGATTTAAAACATCCGGAAGCCCTAGCGTTTATGTATGCCTGGCGCAAACGGAGATTTCAATCAAGAATTTTCCCTATAAATCGAAAAAAAAGGTGTTAAAAAGAACGGGACGAATATCAACCAAACCCACTAAAAGAAAATTCGGGAAAGGTATTGAAACTGGGAATTCTAGATTTAAAATATCCGGAAGCCCTTGCGTTTATGTATGCCTGGCGCAAACGGAGATTTCAATCAAGAATTTTCTCTACAAATCGAAAAAAAAAGGTATTAAAAAGAACGGGACGAATATCAACCAAACCCACTAAGAGAAAATTCGGGAAAGGTATTGAACTTGGGAATTCTAGATTTAAAATATCCGGAAGCCCTAGCGTTTATGTATGCCTGGCGCAAGCGGACATTTCAATCAAGAATTTTCCCTACAAATCGAAGAAAAAAAAATTATTAAAGAACGGAACTAATATCAACAAATCCCACTGAAAGAAAATTCGGGAAAGGTATTGAAACTGGGAATCCTAGATTTAAAATATCCGCAAGCCCTAGCGTTTATGTATGCCTGGTGCAAACTGATATTTCAATCAAGAATTTTCCCTACAAATCAAAAAAAAAGGTATTAAAAAGAACGGGACGAATATCAACCAAACCCACTAAGAGAAAATTCGGGAAAGGTATTGAACTTGGGAATTCTAGATTTAAAATATCCGGAAGCCCTAGCGTTTATGTATGCCTGGCGCAAACGGAGATTTCAATAAAGAATTTTCCCTACAAATCGAAAAAAAAGGTATTAAAAAGAACGGGACGAATATCAACCAAACCCACTAAGAGAAAATTCGGGAAAGGTATTGAAATTGGGAATTCTAGATTTAAAATATCCGGAAGCCCTAGCGTTTATGTATGCCTGGCGCAAACGGAAATTTCAATCAAGAATTTTCCCTACAAATCGAAAAAGGTAATTAAGAACGGAACTAATATCAGGAAACCTACGAAAAAGGAAAATCGGGAAAGGTATTAAATCAGATGCGATATACAAATGGTTTACCACACTCCAATGTACAAGATATTCCAACTTATTTTAAAATGAAAATCAACTACATAAATATTTTAAATTGATAATTGAAAAGACCACATATTTTCGGATTTTTATTACTAAAAGCTCTTACCTTTACAGCGACTAAATTATCGAGAATTTAAAATAAAATCAACTGCGTGAATATTCTAAATTTATAATGGAAAATACCATTTAGTTTTCGGATTTTTATTACTAAAAAGCTCTTACCTTCACAGCAACGAAGTTATCGAGAAAATTTTTTTACAGTGCGGAAAAAAACTCAACAATAAATTTATGGTTATTGGTAAAACAAAGCTAAACAATTTACGGCGGACGATGCACAATTTCTCGCTCCTGCTTCGGTCGGCTAGCATTTCGGTACTCTCTGTTCGATTTTAAAATCTATCTGCCCTCCAACATTACTGTTCCACCTCTCTCTCGATTAGTTCGACCTGCGCGCTTCTACCAATATCTACCTCGTTGCAGTGGGGAGACCAGTACATTCAAATGCTGGGTTTTAAAATCGAAATAAATGATTTCTCCATCGCAACTAGATAGAAAAGAAATAAAAATATCATCGGAATTTCGGGATAACTGTTAACCTGTTACAACAATTGGTTCTACCCCGAAACCAGGGGATAAAATAAAATAAAATGTTCACGGAGATTTACAATACTTTACAATACTTATAAGTCAATATACAAATGATTATATATACTCGTCGACATAAACTATAAAATGAAAATATACTCGGCGCATAAACTATTAAATGATTTATATACAAAGAAACGAATATGTGACAGGTGATACATAATATAAATTAAATATATACTCGGTGACATAAACTATCAAATGAAAATACAGTCGGCGGCATAAACTAAAAAATGGTTTGTATACAAAAGAACGAATATGTAATGAGTGATACATAATATAAATGAATATATATACTCGGCGACATAAACTATAAAATGATTTTTATACAGAGGCCAGAATACATAACGGGTGATATATAATATAAAATAAATATACTCACAGGAAATACAAAATGAAAATACACTCGGCGACACAAAATATCAAATCATTGTTCCTACAGAGGCCAGAATATATAACAGGGATATGTAATATAAAATGAATATATACTCGGCGACATAAACTATAAAATAATTTTTATACGGAGGCCTGAATACATAACGGGTGATATATAATATAAAATAAATATACGCAGCGACAGAAAATACAAAATGAAAATACACTCGGTGACACAAAATAACCTTTTAGTAACGAAAAACTTCGTTACACTATTAGCAGAAATATCATTCTTCGTGGCAGAAATATCGTTCTTCATAGCAAATAAATCGTTCTTCATGGTTGAAATTGACGATATTAAGGTGGAAACCGTCTTTGAATATGTTTCTGAATCCAAGCCGTCACCTTCCAGTGCCATTTTGAGTATTTCTACTAGTTTAGTCTTCTTTCCAGTCAAAAATTGAATATATGAGGATTTTACTTGATGAAGATCCATACTGAACGATGAAATAAAACAAATTATATTGTTTCATTTCATCGTTCTTTCTAGTCACTTAGTCTCTTAACCATTTTTACATAACCATTTATTTATATTACCATACAACTGACACGAATGTAATGTTTACCTTATTTATTTAAACCACTTTCTCCTTGCGGATGGGATAAATTTATACACACGGTATGTCTATTTACTAAATTTAATTATACACTTAACTATTCGACTAATTTATATTGAACGCACTGTTCACTACTCAACTAATTTATATTAAACACACTTCCGTGTTCACTTGTTCACTGTTCTGTTCACGAGATCAAATTGTAAACTGACTGTTGTCGCTAGACCCTCGCTTTTATTTATTAAAATTCCCTTCCAGAAAAATCAGTTTCTAGAATATCCAGAACTCGGTCCACAAAAAACACGACCATCCTTCTTAAAAGTGCCCCGATAAAAACAATCACAAAAAGAACGTCCTTCTAAGAAATCCCTGCGCTCTCGCCAAAATTTTAACTTTCGATAACGGATAGAGTAGGCCGACTTCGACGACTACACCATTTTGCTATAAACTGTTAGATTCGTTTATAACATTAACATGAGTAGAATCCACAACGTAAGGGTTGAAACAATAAATTCCTTTCTAAAGTATTTTATTTCTTTATTGTTTCAGTCGTTTTGATTTTCCTTGAGTATCATGACGTTGGTTTTATTAATGTTAACTTTAGTTTCCAATTTAACTTTTCCTGTATCATAAAGAATCTATAAGCTCCTAAACTTTCGATCAGCAGCTACAGAAACAACATCTTTGTGACAAACCAACTCGGTTTAAGTTTATCAAAGTATATTCTTTGCTGAATTTTGAAAACGTTCATTGCAGTATGGATTTCTTTTGATAATTTAATGAAGCCACTATTAATTTATGTATAATTTGAGAATCATTATAAAGACAATGATAAAGACTTAAAGCTCCTAAAATTTAAAAGCAGCTGCTGAAAGAATATCTTCTTGATCAATGATTATATTATATGTTTTATATTCATCCAATTCCTTAGGGTTCTTTAATTTTTTTGATTATTCTGTTATAATTGCAAATTTGTGATACGATAGTTACTATGAAGCCCTTTCTAATTTATTAACATGATAAATGTATCTATTAGAAAGTGCGAAATGCTGCGAAACCAGGCGTAAAAGTATCGAATTTCACGATATAACAGCAAAATTGGCTATTTTAATTAATTGATTTTAAGCATCTGTTTTAAAGCAAATTTTTCCACTTATTATATAAATAACAGGAACGTGTTTACAGTGTATTATTTTACAAATGTCAAAAATACAGTCAAAAACGTAATTATCTGTTAAAATATAGATAGTCGTGAAGATCCGAGCAATTCATAACTACTCTACGAGCTATAAGCACATTTCTGGTATTGAATTACCCTTTGTAGGATAATAATAAGCAGATAAATAAAAGAATTTGATCTTGTTGATATTTATTAGTCAGTGGATTGGTTATTCATGATGCTAGAGCCGTCTATGCGTATTTACTTTTATGTATATAATAAAAATGATAATATACCACAATAGCTGGCCAATCAATTCAACATCGCTTTTAGAAAACCAGAAAAACTATCAGAATTCCTTACAAATGGTATTAATTATCTTCTTCCAAAATCTGATAGAATTCAAGATTGTTGTAATTTCTTTAGAATATCGTATATTGAACTAACTTTGTTAGTAATATACTTCTGATAAACGCGAAGATATATTTTATTCTAATGAAGAAAATAATCTGTCAGAAAAAAACAATTGTTACATTTCTATTAACAACATAACAAAAACCAATATTCTCATAGGTATGAAGACATCATAAATTAAATATACAACATACACAATTGAGATTACCATATTACAACAGCCCCCCCCCCCACGTGCGGAGTGAGACCAAAGATTACCTCCATAGCTCTTGTGGGTGCCTCCTGTTGTATTGATGCATGCTGTTCTTTGGATTTGATCCAGTTTTCGGACGACTGTTAGCTGGTTTGCTTTAGCTCCTCAGGCAATCGCGCCGTATGTCGGTTCAAACCATCCCCTAAGATGGCGACCGACACTCTCCACCGAAGCAACAACTCCTTGAGGCTCCTCGGATGGGAGAGGGAGATACATGCTCGATCTTCTCCGCTCCGGGTCGAGTTTTTTGTTTTAACGATCAATGAGGTGAACGCGCAGCTCATACTCATTGGTCGTTTTTCTAGGACTCCCACTTCCTCGTCTCTTATGCTGAAGCCGAAGAGGTGCCCTTTGGGATTGACATTGGCTTCGTGGTGGAAAGAAAACCAAGCATCCACCCGAAGGTCTGGGTTTTGTTTTTCCAGCCGGCGCAGCACATCCTCTTTGTCACCCAGGTCAGCGTGAGCCTCGCTAGGGACCCAGAGGGTGGCTTTAGTCAGCTGGGGGAGGTTGTCGACGTGCACCACGTCGATCTTAGCTTCCTCCCACGGTTTCAGTTTGGAAATCGTGTTCTTTGGCACTCTAGCTTTTCGTCATTATCGCAGGTGACTCTGATTATTTCGCCAGAGTGCGACCATGACCTAAAAGTAGGTGCCTTTTTCTGACTGCCGGAGGCGGACATAAGGTTTTCGTCCAAAACCTCCATTAGTTGTATTTTGACAAGGTCTGCATTGTCGGTAATTATTTTACTGTATGGATCGACCTTGTCTATAATAGCTACCCGTAAATGGTTGGTAGCTGCTTCGCTGCAGCTTTTTGCTTTAGTGTTCATCCGTATCCTCTTTCCTTTGGAGGAGTTCTCCTCCGAGGTGCTGGAGCGGATATGCTTCTTTTCATGGGAGGCGACACGTTCCGAGCCTCTTTTGGAGGAGGAACTGTCATCGCTGCCCTTGCATTTTTGGCCGCAGGTGCCAGGTTTATATAGGGAGGGGCGAGTGGCGCTGGTGGTGTCAGTAGAGATTCCAGCCTGCTGCCTCGCTTTCCTCCTTCTCTTTGCCTCAGCACTGCAAACTCTTTTACCTCGACGGTGTTGGAAGTGTGCGTTCTCGTTCATCCTCCAGTTTTCGTTTTTTTTTTGTTTTTATTGCTGATCCATTTTGATCCCACGAGTCGCTAGGGAAAGTTTTGTCATCTCTTGCAGAACCCTGCATACCAGGGAAAGGCTATATGCAAGAGGGTGTCGCCTGGTACCCCCAAGGGGGCGCTCGCCGTCGTATTCCCGCAGACATTCAGCCATCGGCACATTCCTTACACCTTAGCTTGAGTTTCGTTTGGAGTGTCATTTGGTGGTACCTCGAGGAGGCAGACACTCGATTATAGCATTTCTCCATTGAACTGCAGAAAGCTATGTACAAGAAGACAAGCAAGCGCAAGCAAGTAAATAAGCAAACCAACTACAAAGCAATGGCCAACTTACAACCAACCCCGCCTTTTAGTACACTTCGAATATGGTGTTTCTGATCGTTTGAAATTTCTCCAGTTTCCTTATTTCTTTTGATATTTAAACCTGATCCGTAATTAACTTTTCCTAAATCTGCAATCTTGAATCTTCGACTCATTCTTCCTCCTCCTTCTAGTGATTTTGTTTTTCAATCTGAGAATATGAAGACTATAGGGTAATTATATGATTTTCTTCTGAATGTCTTTGGAATTGATACAAGCTCCATGTTTTGACCTCTTGTATCCTAGATCCAGTAAGATTTTCAACAGTCTTTTTCCAAGCAGGTGTTGCATGTTTGAGATTTGAGATAAAAAGATTTCTTCGGGTCACAAACCTTATTCTCACCAATCTTTCATCTTGAAAACTTTGGGTTGATCCATATAAATTGTATCTTTCAGTTTTCCATTTAAAAAAAACTGTCTCTACATCCAAATGTCCCTCGGAGAGATTCATTTCTGCAGCCAATGCCAAAAATGATATAATTGTTGATTCTCTCACGACTGGTGAGAAAGTTTCCAT
Organism: Galeruca laticollis; assembly: GCA_963921935.1. Classification (NCBI taxonomy): domain Eukaryota; kingdom Metazoa; phylum Arthropoda; class Insecta; order Coleoptera; family Chrysomelidae; genus Galeruca; species Galeruca laticollis. The sequence continues at coordinate 223,498,941 of OY998177.1, read as the reverse complement.
AATCTATACCATGAACTTGACTAAATCATTTAGCCACCAGACGTCCTTTGTACTTGACTACGATTCCTGCTGCAACTATTTTCAGCTTATAAACCCATTTACATGGAATAATCTTCTGACTGGCGTCAGAATCAACCAACTCTCAAGTTTTGTTATTCTGAAGATACTGAAATTCCTTATTCATTGCAGATATCCAGTCTTCCTTGTCTTCACTGGCTATGGCTTCTTCAAAAGAATCTGGTTCATTGTTTATAATACATTTCGCCTTATATACGAGATAATCGTTGAATGGTTTCTTTTCACGTACACTTTCTGGATAACTACGTTCCTCTTGTATATCATTTTCTACAGTTTCTCCTTCGGAATCATGATTCATATATTCTGAATCAATAATTGTTTCACTGGATGTTGCTTTTTGTGATGCGACAGGTACTTTAGCTGCAGATGAAATATCAGTTGTAGCAAAGAAATCATCTGATTTTGATGAGTTCATAGATGAACATTCTTTATTTTTAGATACTTGTGATTCTTTGTTCTCGCCATCAGAAATGTCATTCTCCAAGAAAACATCTCTTGCATGGAGTATTTGAGATTTCTGAATTTGTATGCTTTCTTATTTTCACTATAGGCTACAAATATGTACTCATTATTCTTGACATCCCATTTCTTACGGTCTCCATCAGGAATGTGAGTGTAGGCTCAACATCCAAATACTTTGAGATCACCCAGGTATGGACCAGACCAGACCAGACCATTTTTCTTCAGGTGTGCTGTCTATCACAGATACATGAGGTGATTTATTCTTAAGATATATAGCTGTTCTAACTGCTTCTTCCCAAAATACTTTAGAGAGTTTAGTACCATGCAACAACGAACGAGGTTTCTCAACTTTACTACGATTTCCTCTTCTGAAGGGTTCGAAGAATATTTGTCTGACGCTGTATACCCTCTGCCTTTAAATAGTTCGAGAATTAATTATTAGCATACTCAGTTCCGTTATCAGTTCTTAGTACTTTGATTCTCTGGTTAGTCTGATTCTCCAACGGGTTCTCGAATTACCTGAATTTTGATTTAACTTCAATTTTTGATTTTTGAAGTAGACAAATAACAGTCTTGTATAATCATCCACAGTACAGTTCGTCTGGTAATAAAGTTTATCATCTACCATATAGTTTCCATACATAAATTTATTGGGCAATGCTGCCCATTCATAAAGTGCTAAACATTACAATTGTATAAGAAACTAATAAAAGTATAATTTAGTAAAATGCAGGAGCTCTAAAATGTAATTCAGGGGCTCATACATTTAGAATCATCCTGTATTCTACTATGTGAACGATAAATGAACAATAGATTAGATAGAATTTCATTCAAGTACTTTTATGCGGATTAGATATATAATAATTAAAAGGGAAAAATTAAATGTTATATAAAAAAAGCGAATGTATAAATGAAATAATTATTTTAAACATCTAACTATAAAATTAGATTGGTAGAAATTCTTTAAGTAGAAAGAAATCATTAAAATCTGTGTTTGTCGAGAAGGGAATGTTAAAATAGGGAGATCCTATAGAACTAGAGCCAGAAAAACCATACAAATACAGCCGTTGTGATCAAAGAATTTAAAAAACGCCTTCGTAACCTTTTAAAAATAAACTCAACTCTAGAAATCTTACCACCGCCATAAATACTTATGCCAAATCCGCTCATCAGTACTCCATTGAAATAGTTAAACAGAAAAATAAGAACAAAGTTCACAAAATACAGAAAGTAACATAGAAAGACTTCCATGGAAAGAATAACCTTTCCTAGAGAAAAGGGGGCAAAAGAATAAGAAATATTGTGGAAGCCTGTTTTCAGCAAATTACAAACTTAAAAAAAATTTCCAACACCAAAATAATGAACATCAAGCGGAGAATGGATATGGGATACACACCACTAAACTTGATGATGGACATTTTTAAACCATTCAATACCAAAACCGACGATGATAAAGTTGAAAATTGGCGTTCGAGGATACAGTAGATGAAACTAAATCTGTTGAGTGGCATAAAACTGGAAAGATTTTTCCAGAAACTGAAGGGTTGATGATTGTTTTACAAGATCAGGGGATAAAAACAAGAAATTACTAAAAATATATCCTCAAGGAAGAAATACCAACAGATAGATACAGAAAGTACAACAGAAAACAAGAAATCTAGCTGTGAGAACCCGGCTAAAACCAAATATCCAGAATGACATAAGAAAATTGCTATAATAGTGTACTTAGAAATACTGAAAAAATTTAAGATTAAATTTCAAAATAACGAGCCATACTACAAGTACAAACCTCTTCCAGTTATAAAAAAGCTCTGATAATCGACATATCGGTCACAAATAATTCCAACATAGAAGATAACTACAATGAAAAACTAAACAAGTATTCTAGCTGAAGATAGAAATAAAATAAATGTGGAATCTTGAAGAAGTTAAGATCATTCCGATCGTTTTGTATTGTATGGGGCTAATTCCAAAGAAACTAAGTAGTTCCCTCAAAAAAATTGATATTCCTGAGTCAACGTATCGAATAATGCAAGTATCTGTAATCTTGGATGAGACAAACATCCTGAGGAATTTTATGGAATAAGTACACCCAACGAACGTCTTACCGCTGAAACAACCGGTATAAAAATAATAATAATTTTTGTAATGATGATTCGCATCCGAATGAAAATTTGTACAGGTTTTAGTGTAATCGGATAAACAATGATTACTAGTTTCACTCTTTTACTTTAATTGCCAATGTTTCGGTGCAATTCTTCACCTTCATCAGGGCTAAAAATACGAACCAAACCAGGTCATAAGGGTGTAACAATATATAAAATACATTAGTAAAATAGATGTAGAAATAAAAACAATAAACAAAACAACACACAACCAATGGATTCGATCCATTGAATACATAAATACATTAGTTGTATGTTGTTTTGTTTATTGTTTTTATTTCTAAATTTGTTTTCACTAATGTATGTTATACCGGGTGGCCCACCACATTCGCCTCGGTATTTCTACGAGAAATGAAGAGAGTTAGGGGAAAACATTTAGCACAGTCATATGTGGGTCCATGATGAGCATATTCCAAAATTATTTTGAAATATATAGGGTGATCCCCAAAAAAATAACATACCACAGTTATATTTTTTCTTATGGAACACCCTATATTTTTTTATATTTTTAGATACTATAGACAAAATAGAGGTGAATTTCTGTTATATTTCCCATACTTAAAACTGACCGTTTTTGAGAAATTTAAAAATACAGACCATAATTTGAAAATGATTTTCACCCTGTAGCGTATAACGAGCTGCTCGTGATTAAATGTACTGCTTAGCTCAAAGGTTAAAGTTAACTACTACATGAAATTTTGAATCATTTTTTATTCGCTAAAACCTGTACATTATCATTTTTGTCTAGATATTTGATATTGGTAATAATTTCATAATAATTAGAACACAGGAATTTTGTCATTTTTTCAAATAATTATTGTGTGTCAATCCAAAATATCACTACTCGCTCATGTTTCTCTCTGCATATTTAATTATTACGAGAAGTTATAGAAAAATTAAATCACCATCGACTTGTTCCCGGGAAACATGTTGATTTATTTGAAAATAAATGTATGTTCAACTTTAAGTAAACAGCGGTTAAGATTTTGAGAACAAAAATATGAAATTAAGAAATGGTTGTAAAATAGTTAATTAATTATTACATCTACATATGCATGTTGAATACACCATCAAGGATATTAACACACATATGTTTGTTGTTTCAGCTGACTGTCAAAAGCATTGTTTCAATGGAGGACAATGCTTAAAAAGAGATACAATAGATATTTGTAACTGCCCTAAAGGATTCGATGGTCCTCAATGTGAAATTAATTCGAATAAGCGTAAGTTCTTATTACGAAATAATCTTTTTACGCAATTGTTTTTAATTTTCTTTCTATAACAAAATAAATTTTAGCCGCTCCCAAATATTGACAATGGTTATGCTAAATATAGGAATCCATGTCCCATATCTTAAATCCATGACTTCTCTGTACGGAATTTCTAATGTATTTTTTAAAAATTTGTTATATATCAAACCCATATCCACTAAAGGCGCAATTACACTGAAACAACATTAGGCAACATGTAGCACGCTACACGTCGCGTTTTCTAGTACTTATATACTATTTGTAGATATGCGACAATGCCGCCAACATTTAGGGGAATGTGATCTAATATCGACCAGCGGGCAATATCGACCACAACATGTAGCGCGTAATTTCAATACTCTAATAGGTACTGCCAACTTGTGACGTAGTAAGCCAACGAAAACACAAGTGACCCGTCAGACGTGCCATTATAGAAACAAAATAAAATAGTTTTCCTATTTTTTGACATATTTCTGGCTTCAGAAAATAAGGTTTGTATTTTTTGTGTATTTTTATATGGAAAATTTGATCTAGCTAATGTTATTTGTGTGTAATTGTCAATCTATCGTATCATTGCATAGTCACAATTTTGAGGTTGGGCACTATAGGGCAAACTGTCACTTAAATGTCAGCATGGCGTCTATGGGGCATACACAGATGTAGAGTGCATTGTACAACGCTTGTTTAAAAAACTTTAAAACGTAATATAATCATTTTTATAATACCTAATCGTGAAAATGCTTTCTTTTTGTTGTGTTGTGGGATGTGGAAAACGTGGGGAGAGTGACAACGTTTTTTCGAATACCCTCGATTACAAACTTTAAAAATCGAGGAGACATTTACCACTCGTCAGAAAAGAGGAGACTGGCCTGGTTATCGGTTGATGGATAAACAGTATGGGTCTAACCCCACATGTTTGTGTATTTTTTGTAAATACTGGCTTTTAAGATTGTTATAATAATCACTCATTGCCTCAGAATTCCCAAAATCACAATAAAACACTAAAAACTTATGATGAACGTGTACAAACTAATGGCAACAAACTGTTTGTATGCCCCACAGACGCCATATTGACTTTCAAGTGACAGATCTTCGGTGACCTCTATATTTGATAAAAATATAATTTCATGCCTTTATCGATCACGGTGGACGATATTACCCATTACAGTAGTCCATATTGTACGATTTGTTTTTAAATGGGAATTTTGTTGTCATTTATAGATCCCAAGAAATTATACTAGAAAAACTGCCCTTTGTTCCAGGACAGAAGAAGCAATGAATCAAGCAATAAATGCGATTAATCAAAATCATTGTTCAATCAGAAAAGCAGCTATTCTCTACTCGGTTCCATAAGGTACCCTGCAGGACCGTCTTAGAAAGTGGTGTCCAGCCAGAGTAGCTACGATTGAAAAAGGTGTAAATGGTTTCGAAAGTGCAGGACTATATCCAATGGATAGAAATATATTTAAAGAGGAATATTTTACTCCAATACCTGACTCGCCTACTACTAGAGAAGAAAATATTATGAACATATCAGCTTTAGTAGTTGATACAAATACTTTTACCTTTGGCCAGCCTAAGTCCCGTTGCTCGCCCAAGTCCCATTGCTGGTCAAAGTCCCGTTGCTTGTTCAAGTGCTTTGACTTCTATTAACAAGCGTGAGAAAAAAATTTGAAAAAAAGCAAAAATATTCTAAAGGCATTTCTTCATATACTGATAACGAATCATCTCACGAGATGCAAGAAGTGTTAGACGATGAGGCTGTAGATGATGAAGACAAAAATATACAAATTAAGAATAAGAAATATATCCAACACCCAAGCCTAAACCGAGACATAAATCGAAAATGTTGACATCGACACCCATAAAGAAAGAATTGGAAGAAAAATGAATAAAAAAACAATTCAAATCAGCTGCAACTGTGAAGAAACGCGTACTTTGTGAAGATAAAGAAACTAAGAAGCCAAATAAAAAGCAAAAATAAACGGTTTTAAAGGTTAAAACCAACTTTTCCGCATCTGTGAGATGCCCTGAACAATAATCTATTGTAAAATTGTTAATTGTATACTTTTCGGGGGATGTATCGTGCTAACAAACCGACATTTCTCCAAAAATAATCAAAAATGTAGTATGTCTGGATTTATAGGACCCGCTGTACTCGCTATAGTCAGCTGAAAATCAATAAGGTACATATGTGAGACACTTTAAAAATATCCAATTATAAAATTGGTCACTTGTATACACTACTGAGGATGTATCGTACTTGCAACCCGAAATTTCTCCACCAAAAAGGATAAAAAATGTGGCAATTCAGGTACCATAGCATCCGTTGTACTGAAGAAATAAAAACTTATAAAACCATCACATATACAGGAAATATTTCTAATAATATTTCAAAGATAATATATTCAGCAACGAATACAACAATTTCTTTTAAAACAGAAAGTAACGTAAGTACAAAATTGTTAAATGTTAAAACAAAAATACCAACATTAAAGAAATCGGGTATATATAAAATCAAATGTCCAGAATGTAATGCTGTCTATTTGGGTCAGACCCTTAGAAATTTTGAAATCCGATACAGTGAACACTTACGAGCATACAGATTAAAACAACCAGATAAATCCCATTACGCAAAACATCTACTTGACACCAACCATTCATTGACACCTAACACAGAACTAGAAGTACTACATATTTGTGATAAGAAATAAGAACTGGATTTCCTTGAAGAGTTGGAAATTAGAAGACACTTAAGAAACCCACAATATGAAGTCGTCAATGAACAGATAAATCTAGGGAGTTCTCCACTATTAAACTGTCTTCTTAAGTGATAATTGTAAAGATCGGTCTCTTCTTCTTCTAGTGCCTATCCGGTCCGGATGTTGGCGATCATTCTGGCGATCGGTAGATACAGTTTTCCTGGTTTTCTATATCATTGCACAGTTATACTGATTTTAATTGGAAAAATGATATCCAGGATATCACCATAGGGCTAATAATATCTAAGCTTCAATCTTTGTAATATCACATCTTCTTTTTTTTTCTATTAACATATATTAAGTCAATCACAAGGTAGTTCACTTCTTGGTCTAGCCAAAAATAGCTACTAATCATCAGGTAGGCATCAAATGAAATGTAACTTCTGTCATTCTGACGATGATATTCAGTTATCGAGACAATTGTCAATTTTTTAGAATTTTCAACATTTTTCATTATATTGTGGAATTAGCTATAAACTTTGAGTTTCATTTAAAACACTAATATCCGTTGTACTAGCTCTAGTGACCTAAAAATCAATAAGGTTCATCCATAAGACGCCCTGAATAATATTCAATTCAAATATAACAAAAGAAGAAGTTATATATGCAGTTAAAACAGCTAGAAACAATAAAGCTCCAGGACCTGATAAAACACCAACAGAAATTATCAAATTAATTGCAGAAAATCAAATTGGAGTACTGGTAGATCTGTACAACACGGTATATAACACCGGAATCATCCCTAGATAATGGCTCAAATCAACATTTATTACACTGCCAAAAAAATCGAACGCTAAGGAATGCAAGGATCACCGGACGATCAGCCTAATGAGCCATACCCTAAGATATACCTTAAAATTATACATCTAAGAATTTTTTGAAAGATTGAGCAAGATCTTAGCGAAGCACAATTTGGTTTCAGAAATGCAATGGGTACTAGAGAGGCGTTGTTTGCTTTTAATATGTTGTCTCAAAGACTCATGGACGTCAATCAGCCAATATATGTAGCCTTCCTCGATTATAACAAAGCCTTCGACAAAGTCCGTCATAATCACCTCATAAAACTCATGAGAGATAAAAACATTGACAGGAATGATATCAGGATAATAACATATCTCTATTTTAACCAGACTGCCCAAGTTTCGGTGCAAAATGAACTTTCAGAAGAGATAAAAATAAAACGTGGAGTAAGACAGGGATGCGTGCTCTCACCATTACTCTTCAATTTGTATTCAGAAGATATAGAACAAGAAGCACTGGAAAATCAAAAAACAATGGGAGTGAAAGTGAATGGGAAGGTTATAAACAACATCAGATACGCGGATGACACAGTACTAATAGCAGAAACCCTGGAAGAACTGCAAAGGCTAATAGACCTAGTAGTACGGATCAGCGAAGAAAGGGGGCTCACACTTAACACCAAAAAGACTAAATTCATGACAATTACAAAACACCAACAACAGCGGGAAACATTATGGATCAAAGGGGAGCCAGTGGAGAGGGTCCGCAAATACAAGTACTTGGGAACAACTGTAAATTACAATAATTATTACTCACAAGAAATAAGATCAAGAATCGGAAAGGCTAGTGTTTAATAAAATGAGGAATGCATTAACCAGAACAGATCTTAGTCTACATCTTAAAATCAGAATGCTTAAATGCTACATATTTCCAGTACTATTATATGGAATGGAAGCCTGGATGCTTAAGAAGAGCGACACTGACCGGCTAGAAGCATTCGAGATGTGGGCATATCGAAGAATCCTCAGAATAAGCTGGGTGAGTAGAACAACGAACAAGGAGGTATTGAGAAGAATGGGAAAGGAGAAGGAAATAATCAGCACAATCAAAATCAGAAAATTGCAATATCTGGGCCACGTGATGAGAGGGGAGAGGTATATACTGTTGCAAACTATGATACAAGGAAAAATACAGGGTAAAAGAAGTATAGGAAGAAGACGCATCTCCTGGTTGAACAACCTAAGGCAGTGGTACAACAGTAGCTCTGTTGATTTGTTCAGATCCGCAGCTTCAAAGATAAAAATCGCCATGATGATAACCAATCTTCTTAAAGGTGACGGCACGTAAAGAAGAAGAAGATAAAATTGGTCACTTATTATACACTCTGGAGGTTGTATCGTGCTAGCAAACTGAAAATTCTCCAAAAATAACAAAAATTTGGTACTTCAAGTACCATAGCATTCGTTGTACTGGCTTTAGTGAGCTGAATATCAATAGAGCTCATCTTTGAGGCGCCCTGAATAATATCCAATCATAAAATTGGTCACTTGTGTATACTCCGGAGGCTGTATCGTGGTAATAAACGGAAATTTCTCCAAAAATGACAAAAATGTCACACTTAAAGTACTATAGCACCTATTGTACTGGCTCTGGTGAGCTGAAAATCAATAGGGATCATCTGTGAGATAACCTAAACAATATTCAATTATAAAATTGGTGACTTTTTGCGCTCCGGATGCTGTATCATGGTAACAAGGCATCTAACGAAAAGTGGCCGACGACAACGACGACGACATACACACCGGATTTTTTTCTAAAAACCGTTTTTTCGTGTTGTTAATGATGAAAAACGTGAAAATAACTCAAAATTTTTTTTCAAAAAATGACAAAATTTCTAGCATTAAGTACTATAGCACCTGTTGTACTGGCTCCGATGAGCTGAAAATCAATAGGATTCATCTGTGAGATATCATGAACAATATTCAATAATAAAATTGGAGACTTTTTGCACTCCGGAGGCTGTATTGTGCTGACAAGACATGTAACGAAAAGTGGCCGATAACAACGACATACACACAGGATTTTTTCTCTAAAAACCGTGTTTTCGAGTTGTTCTTGATAGAAAATGTAAAAATAACTCAAAAAAATTTTTCAAAATTCCAACTTTTTTTTGGGTTAACCAATACTTTTCTCGCATATTAGATAGGTTGGACGGAAAAGTAACAGGAGACCAAATTTAGGAGTTGTTGAAGTAATAGAGAAAGAAACACCATCAAGATTTTCTGTTTGTGGTGAATTCGGGGCATGATTTCATGCTGCTTGTACCACTCCTGAATTTGCAGAAGACTTTACATCATACTGTAATAACAGTTTTCATTTAGTTATTCATGATTTAATATTTCGGTCGATATTTACACACTCCTGGTCGATATTTCCCCACTCCTGATCGATATTTCCAATTAGTGGTCGGGTAATATCGACCTAGCAACCGTTCTGTAATTTTTTTTATTTTTTCATACTAAAGGGCTTTTTGAAGTTCAGTTGTGCTTACTTACCTACTTTAAAGATTACTTAATGTATTCACATCAAAATACATGTTTTTATTTTTTGGTAACGTAGTTATAACATAATACATTTAATGTTTACGTTAAGTGGTTGATATTAGACCAACTTCCCCTAGGTCTGTCGCCGACATGCAACAGTTCAGTCGGAGAAATGAAGAAACGCATTTATATCACTAAGCTGCTAGTGAAAAGTTGAATGATTAAATGGTTTGTGTTGTGAGACAAACTAAACGATTGCGTCACTGTGAGATTCTGTTTTGTGTCGTAGGTTCTTATACGCGTCTAAGCTCACTTGTGATCGAATACTTTTAAGTTTTTCTTTTGGAATGATCGGATTCCTCCACTTTGTGTCTCGATATGTCATTTAAGGTGGTACGAGTTGCATAAATTCAACAGAACTTGTTACACTCATTCGATAATTAATACGTTTGTAAATCTTCATACACTTGTGTGAAATTGTACCTTTAACAAACGTTGTAGCTTGATTGAATGTACCCAATATATCTTCGTATTTTCTTCCGTCTTTTGGGCTTAAAAGCTCACACTTTTGCTAACTTGTTAATGTCCATGTTGAAATTAAACAATTGCTTGTGAGCTTCCACCTGGAGACAGAGCGATTTTGTTGCGTATGTGAGCACACTTGAACCGTCCGCAATCGAACCGTTACGCAACCATAGAGAAATAAACTTTGTCTATGTATGCAACTATTGCACTACCCAAAAATTGTATGTCCGCGACTGACCAAAACAGGCAACTTAAATTTGCGGCTTTATATTTTTACTAACGATTGCGGCGGCTACAAAGATTTAAACAGAAAAAGGAAAATAAGGAAATCAAGGTAGTGGAGGAGATAATTGTATCTATATTGGTGGACAAGAATATCGGTATAATTTTTGCACGTTGATTGCCGACGATAACAATTTGTTTCGAAATTTTACTCGAATAAGCCGAGAAAATTTGAAAACATTCCTTCCTTACAAAGAGATGAACCACTGCATAAATATCCACCTGCTAAAATAGTGGCGTCTCTTTAAAGGGACACGATGCACTAATGGGTTAAATCCGTCATACCATATTGGAGTTATTGCCATTTAAATAAAAACATATTTGACGTTCCCCCACCACTACATTTTATAAAGTAGAGTAATATACCCTAAACAAAAAATGTAACACATTTTTCGATGCTTACGAATGCATTTAAAAGATATCTTTACTTGCATATTTTTTGAGAAAACGCTCGTTTTATGATAGCCACAGCAGTTGCGCCCCCCAGCCACCATCTTTCGAACTTGAAAATAATTTCCAGCGATTTCCCTTGACCGATTTACCAATTAAATTTTTTTACAGAAATTTTACGATTATCAGTTCCTGAGATATGGCCGGCGTCCATTCTTAGTGGGCCACCCGGTGCGTCTAAATGAGACACAACTTACTTCTAAATTAACAAAATATGTAATACTTAACTTTGCTTATATTTTTCAGCCTACTGTACAGACGGCTGTGAAAATGGGGGAATTTGCATACAACATGAACTATGTCATTGCACAAGGGGATTCACAGGAAAACGATGTGAAATTGATATAGATGAATGTAGAGAACAAAAACCTTGCGATCAAATATGTTATAATACACCAGGTAGTTATACCTGTCAGTGTAAAGAAGATTTTATACTCCAGAAGGACGGACAGAGTTGCAGAAAAGAAGGTATTGCTTTATTAGAAATTTACCTTTTATTTAATTTTCAGCATTTGTTACCTGTTGTTCGGTTTAATTTTTTTTGTAGCGGCTACTCAGTTATCGAGCATCTCGGGCGGAATTCTTTTGCCAGCTAAATAATGATCTAGGAGTAGGTCTTGTCGGTTCGCGGGTAATACTACTTTGTTTTCTGATAAATGACAAATATTTACTTTTAAGGAAATGAGATAATTTGTAGGAAAAGAAAAAATAAGTTAAATTAAGATACGATAAGAAATGAGATATTTATAGAGAAAGAAAAAATAAGTTAAATCAAGTTAGATTAAAAATACGATAAGCGGGAGCCACCTAGAACATTATCAGCTTTGTAGTTGTTTGTAGTTGGTACACATCCACATCAATGAACCTTGTGAAGAGAGTTGGAAGGTACATAAATATGAACCAAGTTATAAAATTTACAAATGTGATTTAATAAATGTAAAAAAATTATACGTTTAACAAACAACAAGTTTCACTTAATTAAAATGAATTTATGAAAAAAATATCTAAGTTGAAATAGAAGATTAACAATATTGAAATAGATTTTACAAAGTACAAGATCAAAGTTAAAAAGGTTATAATGAAAATAATTAAAGTTGAAATAGAGGGTTAACAGTAATGAAATAAATTTTACAAGCAATTATCAAAGTTGATGAAAAATATAAAAAAAAGTTAAAGTTGAAATGTAAAAAAAATTAATGATATTTGAAATACAAAATACAAGTTTGAAACTACAAATATAAACTTGAGTTTTCAACGGTGATAATGTGAAACGAAAAGAAAACAGGAAACAGGAAACAGGAAAAGCAATTTATCAGTGCTATAGTTAATGGACAACTGTTACTTCCCTTGACTTTTCCGATGTTTACAGCTGCTTGGGAAGTCAACCAGTATAGCTCGTCTGGTAGTTAATTTTTACCATCTAATATATTACTTCATATGAAAGTGACAACAAATTTGCCCATTCCCAAAGTGCATTCACTTAAATGCACTTTTTAAATCAAAAACCAAATTGATTGAGAAATATGTATAACTATATTTATTTACTTATATTTTTCGATAATGAGAGACCCTTTTTGGCTTTTATGCGAGATTAAATACCTTCAAAATCCAAAACAGATGAATCAAAATTAGAAATACGTCTCCTAATTTCTCAATATTTGGAACTAACATTTTCTCTGACGAGAGAAGTTATACACACAACTGACTGATAATTCTCAGTTCAGAACTCAAAAATCAACTTCGTTATACAAGATCTATCTAAGTGAATATAGGATGCGTTTACCTTACCGTCGCTAGGTTATTTTAATGGTAACGCAGTTTTATTGCATTTCACACCGAGTAGCGGAAGGCATTTTTGGAGTTAAGGTTATTCTTTCACTTTGACTCTCTCTCTATTTGATTTTGTCCTCCGTCAGATCTCCAGTGTCATGCTTATTCATAACTGTCGCTTTCATGTTATCCTTGGTTTTCCTAGTGTTCTTCTATCACACATTCTTCTTGTCAGTATTTCATTTAGCACACGACAAATATGAGCATACCACATGTAAAGTTGGCGTAAAACTTATATAGTGTAGCAATGTAATCGTATATCCCCTTCAAGCTATGTTGCGGAACTAACCTCTCAAAGGTATTATTATTTTGTTTACTTACGTAATTGTTGAAAGGGCGACAAAACTAAATTCTATGAAAAAATAACAACAAAAAGAAATTCTTCAAAAATAATTATTATGTCTAACTCCTGTTTGTCACTACTATATAAGTAACATGAGAAATATATTAAACTTAATTACTTTTCTTCTTCCAAATTTTTTATTAATCCTTCTCCCACATCATCTGCTTCACTATCACTATCGTCTTGTAAATCAATAATAAATTTATTTCCACCATTAATATGGCCTTGCCCAATATTCTTATACTCATCTTCAATTTTGATTACTTTTTAATCTCTGTTTTAATTGTGCCCAAATTAACTCGATGGGATTGAAAATACAAAAATAAGGAGGAAGTCTCACTATAGAGTGTCTATGTTGTTCAGCAATACTCTCTAGGGCGTATAATTTCTTTGTCTATAAAACTTGTTGTTTTGTAAGAATCATCAAATTACAAATTATTATCCATTAAAAAATGTTGTAGTTCGGTCTTCTTGTAGCTTTTATTTGGTGTTTTATTGAGCTGCCGTGTATGATAAGAAGCGTTTTCAAGAACTACAACACTATTTGGCTCTAGGTTTGGGATCAGTGTGAACTCAAACCATGTTCTTATGATAGTCAACGTTGCAATATTCCATTTTTTCCACATATTTTTAAGGTATATCTGGATTCTTTCTTTGCAGGAATTGTTCGCATACAAATGTTTGACCCATCCTTTCTTAACCGTGTCGTGTGTATCATACAAAGCTTCATCCAAATAGACTATTGGCCGAGTTTCTTCTCTATACTTAGTTACTTGTTCCAAGTATGTATACCCCATATCCACTATTCTTCTGCTTTCGATAACTGTTTGACGTTTATAAATAGTATTGAATTTGAATTCCAACTTTTAAATTAAGTTTTCAATAGTTTTCTTACAGACATTTACATTACGGCCGACATATGTCAATTTATTTCTTATTATTTCAATCGTAGGTAACTCATTACTTTTATAACAGTCATATATGGTGGTTTTTAATAATCTTATTACAGACAAATCTAAAGGTTTGACCAAACCCTTATCACATTGCTTCTTGCGTTCATAAGGCCCATTCTTGGCTATTTTACGTATAGTTGACATGGGAGAACTTGTGTTAAATCAGATACTGCTTGCATTAATTCTGTTTCTTTATCGAAACCAAACTTTTCCCGTAGATTCTTATACACATTGAAACATATTTCCCGTGTTTCCAATTTTAAATGTCGTCGAATCCTGTTATCACTTCCATCACCATTATTTACATTTTTTGTAACACACAAAATTTTGGACCGAACTTGATATTTCCCAAGGACGCCACACTGTAAATATTTAATTTTTATCTAAAAATATAAATGGTATAATTACCCAAATTCTTCAGAAAATAATATACTCTTTCTTAATGTCAGACCACCAACTAAAAAGTGAACACCTGTGCTCGTATAAAAAACGCACTCTCAAAAGTATTAGTTATACTTCAGTCAATGATGTGAAAAAAAATAAGTTATTTGAAATTTATATTTCTATTTCTTCTCAATAAAACGAGATATAAGGTAGTGTTAATTATCTGGTATTATTTTTAAGACGTTTTTAAATATAAATAGGTTAATATTGTTTAAAGGAAAGTATTTTGTTCTATACATTAACACTAAGTATCTTAAAAAGTAGGATAGCGCTCCATAATTCGGGTTAAAAATAATCGTTAGACAGTAGATAAATGTATTTGATAATTATAAAATTATCAAATACATTTTAACGATTATTACTTGGAATTATAATATTAAATGAATTTATCGTCAATTAAATTATAATATTGACTGGACTATAACGGTATCCTCCTATTCGAGTCAAATTTTTCCAACTTTGTTCTTAATGAAAATGGCAGGAATCTAAAGTATACTTAGGAATAAATTGAAACTACTGTAAACGCAATAATTGAAATCTTATTTTCTTTAATTTTTTTAGATGATGCAGATGGCGGTTTAGAAGCAAAAGATTTAGAATTCGAAATATTGGACAAGAGGCTGCTAAAACTTGAAACGGTAAACAAACTGCTCTAATTTATAATGAATATGAACTTTTTAAGACAAACTAACTGAACGTTTGGACATCGAGATTATGTCTTTACAAATAATGTCGGTATTATCTAATTAAATATATTTCATCTTATTTCTATCATAAATTATTGTGAAATAATATTTTTTTTAGATGATGGATGAAAGTCACAAAAACGATGTATCAAAAGATGATTTGCAACACTTGTACAGAGATATGAATTCGATTTCTCAAGATATTAGCAGCTTAAAGAACAAAATAAATGATGTAGTAAGTATCTTTGGTAAGCTAGAATAAAATAAAGCATAAAGTCTCATTTAGGCATATTCCGGTCTAAATGAGCCAATTGGCGTTTATTAACACTTCAAACTTGACGGTAATTGGCAGAGGTACACTGAGAAGCTCACTCAGTACAATAAATAAGAAGGCCAAAATGCTTAGTTTTCAAGCCTTTTGCGAAAAGATCACTTCCACTCACACAGCGGCCAGACTACAAAAGGTCATGGCAAATGGGGGAACTAACCCCACAATGTCGCTGAAAAAGCCAGACGGATCATACACGGAAGATGAAGATGAACGATCGATTCTTCTTCTTAGAACCCACTTTCCAGGTAGTGAACCAGCAACAAGCACTGAAATAGCAATGAATTACACCAAAAAATCCCGCAAGGAAGGTTGGGACATTGTTAGGCTCCTTCCCGAGCGTCTTTCAGGCAGAAATACTCACGATCGAAAGATGCGTGGAAATGAAACTAGAAAGAAACTATCAGAAATGTGACATATCGATCCATTCTGATAGTCAAGCAGCTATCAAAGCATTGGGCTCCCATGTCATTGACTCAAAGTTGGCACGGGAGTGCCGAAGAAAACTTGATGAATTAGGCAAGAATAACAGGGTTTCTTTAGTCTGGGCTCCTGGCCACTCGGGAATCACGGGAAATAAAGAGGCCAATACACTTGCCAGTAAAGGAGCACAAATGCCCTTTATTGGCCCGGAGCCTTTCTGTGGTGTAGCAAAGTGCTCCTATAAGAAATAGTTTCGGAAGAAAGAGAAGCACTCTGGCGGTGCTTTCCCGGGTTGGAACATTCCAAAAACTTCCTGCGGAATTTTGACACTGCTAGATCCAAAAAATATTTGGACCTAAGTAAAAATAAGCTACATCCCCTCACGGCCTTTCTTACAGGACACTGCTACCTTAGGAAGCACCTAATGAGAATAGGTCTAGCAGAAACTGACGAGTGTAGATTCTGTGGGGAGGAGGATGAAACTCCGGATCACCTAGTTCTGGAATGCCTCGCCATTGCAAGCCAACGCAAGAAATGCTTCGGACAAGAAACTTGTAAGAGTGAGGACCTAACCTCGTTGAAGCCGTCCCAAATACTAGAGTTCATTAGAACTCTGGAACTGGAAGGCGAGCTGTAGTAGTAGCGAGAACAGCTCTGATAGGGGGCACAATAAACCTAAGGTTTCAGTAAACCCCGTTAAAATCTAATCTAACACTTCAAACGTATTGGAAATTCAATCAACTCAATCAAAATCAAGCTTCTTTGTTTACAATCGAGACAGTATTTCTTCGCTTGCAAAAATAGTATGTATTATGTTGAGAGAATTATTTCGAATAATTCAAACGTGGACCGTTGATCAGTCTTAGCGACGACCCAAAGTGTGAAATCGAATTTTCAACACATGCTGTACATATTTTTCCGAGGGCCACAAAAAAGGCAGAGTTAGTATTTATTCTGTTGATTAAAATGTATGGTAAGGTTACTACAATTTTAAAAATAAACTGGTGCTTCAAGGCCGTTGTTGATCATTTTATGTTCTTTAGTTGATACAAAGTTTTGAATTTTATACTTATCAGACTCACAATTACATAAAATTCAATAATTCTTTCCAATTCGCTCTTTCACTTGCTAACAGTTCAAAAGTCAAACTCAAAATGTCAGATAGACATCGACTCGTGTGCAAAATAATGTAATGTTTTTCTTATTTATTTAAACTGTAAACTTACTTAATTTATTTAAACACTAAACTAATCACTAACACTTAATTTATATATACTCAGTATATTCACTTAAACTAATTTATATAAACACTTAACTGATTTGTATTCATTTGTTTATCTCACGATGTCAAATTATCCCCTAACTAACTCTTCCTGATCGGTCCCTTATATATTAAAGCCTTTTTTACTAGAAAATTCCGGACTGCGGCTTACACACACAAAAACAATTGGTTCTGACATTTTCTAGATAAGTCTGGTCACAAAAACAATGTTTAGATAAGATAGTCACAATCGTAAACAGTTATAAAAAAAACTGCGTATTCGCCATAATTTTAACTTTTATACCTGGCTTAGACAGAGTCGCATTTAGGGACTATACCAGTGTGCTGTTTCGTAACAATAATTATACACAGCTGTCGGCCAATCAAATTTCTCAATTTTTTCCTATCATACGGGTACGCCCTTCTTTTGCAATTTTATGTTTTCACCAAGAGAAAACTGTATGAAATGTGCCATATTTCATAGTGGTCGTCGGAAATAATATATTGTACAACATGTGTTGAAAATGAAAGATTTCACACGAGTTTGCAGAATTGAGCCACGAGTCGTAGGCTTAAGCAAACGAGTGTGAAATCGAATTTTCAACACTTGTTGTACACGATATTTTTCCGACGACCACAAAAGAAGCAGAGTTAGTATTTATTTTATTAATTAAAGCTTATGGTAAGGTTACTACAATTTTAAAAATAAACTAGTGCTTCAAGATCGTTGTTGACCATTTTATATGCTTTAGTTGATACAAAGTTTTTAATTAATTTAATTTAAAAATGACTTTATTAACAATAGTTTGTGTTTAAATAATTACATAGATGGCCTCAAATACAAAATAATTGTAAGACCGATGTCCTGGCCTTTCAGTTCCCTCTATATGTTGCCCTCACGAAATACATGGTTCCTTGTTGAAAAACATTACCCATTTGTTGTGGTTGGTTAAATAACTCTGTCCCGAATATATAAGTATGACACCCCAGATGTTTCGACTGTTTTGTCCCTGAAAAACGGCTGAAACACAGGGTTTCAAAAGCGAACTAAAAGTTAGTTTATGAGGAAAGGCAACATGACAAGCATTAATTATTGATAGTTGGGTGTTTTGTAAGAGAATAATTTATAATTTGAATAAGGGGTATGTTAGTCCCTTATTTCGAAGTATTTGGTTATTTGTGTTTAAAGAACTTGCTATGTGTATAAGTTACCATGCAGAAGCCTACACCCACTATCAAGAGTGTCTTCTGCCCGACAAAGTTCTTAATTTGAGGCATATCATACTCACAATTACATAAAATTCAATAATTCTCTCCAATTCGCTCTTTCACTTGCTAACAGCTCAAAATGTCAGGTAGACATCGATAATCATCGACCCGTGTGCAAAATAATTACACACAGCTGTCGGCCAATCTGATTTCTCAATTTTTTCATTTCACACGGGTACGCTCTTCGTTTGCAATTTTAAATTTTCACTAAAAGAAAACTGTATTAAATGTGCCATATTTCATAGTGGTCGTCGGAAAACATAATTTCTTAGCATAAGATCATTAAGAAATATGTATAAGTCACATATAGCAAGAATGAGCCATTTCAAACAACTTTACATGAAGATTCGTATGAACAATAATGAATAAATCAACAAATAAACATAAGACGTTTGTTCGATTGTTTCAAATGAATACAAGGAACAATCTTTCGGTTCTCAAGAAGAAAATCGCGACATCAAAGTTAACAACCATTCCTTCTCTATAAGAATATGAAATTTGGGTGACTCAGGCCACAATTGGCCCATTGTGCATCCTTGTGAGGTTCAGACTTCCTTCTAGCTCGTCATCCAGCCTACTTGATTGAAACAGGTGATAACATCACCTGAAATAAGCTCCCTCATACAGGCGTGTGTTAGCATGTGCTCGCCGAACACAGAAAACATAAATTGAGAGAGTGTTGAAAATTCGCACAGAATGTGCTCGACAGTCTCATCTTCTTGTTCACATCCTCTACAAAGTGGAGTATCGGACAGACCCAGCCTGTAGAGGTGTTTTCGTTGATGGCAGTGACCGGTCAGAATACCTGTGGCTGTTCGTAGGTTCGACCTGTTCATAGTCACGTATTTTTTGGCTACTTTGCTGTGCGAATACTGTAACAGATCCTTGGCAAGCCTGCAGCCTTCTGCGTCGTCCCATCTACCCTTAGACTTATTAAGGGAATCCTTTAATAGGGCAATCATCGCTGATGCCGATTAACCAATGAAAATGCCGGGCCTCAAGAGGTTTTGGGAGGCTGCTCTCCTAGCTAGCGAGTCAGCAATACGGTTCCCTTTCGATTTCCTGTAGCCCTTGATCTAGCCTAAAGTGGCCGCGTTGTTGTTACAGACTTCGATCAGGGCCAGGTGATACTCCAATACTAGGCATTATGTAATAGGTGGCCTGTTCAGGGCTAGTAATATTTGTCTATTATCCGTGAGGATGTAAATATTATTTACCTGTGGTGTTCCTTTTGGTAATCTCCTCTGCAGCGATGCAGACAGCAGTGAGCTCTGTTCGAGCAACACTTGCATTGCAGCCCATCGCCCATTGGATGTTTAGATTCAAGAATCTGGAGTAAATGCCACACCTTGAGCCTACATTGGTTTCAGACCCATCTGTGAAGATGCGAATTGCGCCTTCTTCTAATGGATCCTGTGTAATCCTGATGTAATACGTGGTATGTTCAGGGCTAGTAGTGTTTGTCTACTGTCCGTTAGGATGTATATATTATTACCTGTGGCTTTTCTTTTGATAATCTCTTTTGCAACGATACAGATAGCAGTGAGCTCTGTTTGAGCAACACTTGCATTGCAGCTTATTGCCCATTTTATGTTTACATTCAGGGGTCTGGAGAAAATTCCCCATCCTGAGCCCACATTTGATTTAGACCCATCTGTGAAGATGCGAATTGCGCCTTCTTCTAATGGGTCCTGTGTAATCCTGATGTAATACGTGGTCTGTTCAGGGCTAGTAGTGTTTGTCTACTGTCTGTTAGGATGTATATATTATTACCTGTGGCTTTCCTTTTGGTAATCTCTTTTGCAATGATGCAGGTAGCAGTGAGCTCTGTTTGGGCAACACTTGCATGGCAGCCCATTGCCCATTTTATGTTTAGATTCAGGGGTCTGGAGAAAATTCCACATCCTGAACCCACATTAGATTTAGACCCATCTGTGAAGATGCGGATTGCGCCTTCTTTCAATGGGTCCTGTGTGTTATTTTTAATTATTACCTTGTAAGGTCTGTTAAAGGCGTATCGCGGTGAAATTGAGTCCTTATTGGCTTGCAGCAGTGGAACCTCTCTGAGGGCCTCACGCCACAAGTTACGTCTCAATTCACCGGATACTACATCAGGTTGTATACAGGTAGAGCGTAGATATGTCATGGTGATCAAAATAACCTCCTTGATGTGTATGTCAAGGGGAGTGAGACCAAAGATCGCCTTCATCCCTCTAGTTGGTCTGGTTTTCATGCCTCCTGTTGTGTTGAGGCATGCTATTCTCTGGACTTGATCGAGTTCACGGACGACCGTCAGCTGATTTACTTTAACTCCCCAGGCAATCGCGCCGTACGTTAGCATATTATGTCTAATGGTAGCAGCGTAGATCCGGGAAGTGACCCTAGGATACATTCACCAGGTACGGCCGATGGTTCAGCGACAGTGTTCTTAAGAAGTATATGCTTTTTTACTCCATTTTGTAGATGAAAGCTCAACGTTAACTTACTGTCTAAGGTGATCCATAAGTATTTCACCTCTGAAGAAAAGTTAAGTTTGGTATTTAGAAGTTTTGAGGCTTGATGTTTTGTAGCAAGCTACTTTTTTTTCGTGAAAAGAACCATCGCTGTCTTTTTCGGATTTATTGACAGTGAATGGTTTTTGCACCATTGTTCTATGATATTGAGGGACTCTTGCATTAGAGCGTAGAGTATCTCCTCGAATCTTCCTATTAGCAGAATCACTAGGTGATCTCCATAAGCTATTGTGTAGAAGTTACCATCGTTGAGGCGGCTGATCAGGGAGTCTAAGACCATGTTCCACAGTAGTGGCAAAAAATACCCCTTCCTGTGGACAACCTTTTACAACCAGGCCGCTGATGGTGAGAACGTCTACGCTGATTTTTATTGCTCTTTTTGAGAGCATGTTATGTATTTAGTCATTTATGGTTTGGAGGATATTCTTGTTGGCAAATGCATTTGTTATTTTAAGAAAACTGGTTCTGTCAAACGCACCTTGTATGCCTATGAATACACCTAGAGTGGACTCTTTATTTTCCAGCGATCTTTCGATGCGCCCCGCCACGAGATGAAGAGCCGAGTATATCTCTTATATATCATTCACACAGCCTCTCCAAGGTCTTCATTGAAAATGATATGAGGCTAATGGGTCGATATGCTTTTGGAATAGAATAGTCCATTCTTCCTGGCTTTGGTATAAACACAACATTGACTTCTCTCCAACCTTTTGGAATATACCTCAGTGCCAAGTTTAAGGTATTTTCTTACCCAAAAAAACTAATAAATGGTCTTATCCTAGTATTTTTAAGTTGTGTAACAACAAACACTGCATATGAATCTGTTTAGGTTTTTTGGTTCAAAAAGCTAATTATTAATGGAAATAAAACCTTTTTTACTATTCCAATAGCATTCCATTGCAATGGATAGCTGATAATGGATAATTCTATAATTATACAAATACATAACGAGAAGTGTTTTTAAATGAAACTCACGGTCTCTAGTTAATTCCACAATATAATACAAGTTATTGAAAATTCTAAAAAATTGACAATTGTTTC
This sequence comes from Galeruca laticollis, assembly GCA_963921935.1. Classification (NCBI taxonomy): domain Eukaryota; kingdom Metazoa; phylum Arthropoda; class Insecta; order Coleoptera; family Chrysomelidae; genus Galeruca; species Galeruca laticollis. Next base: position 223,476,592 of record OY998177.1, on the reverse strand, counting down.
GATAAATCAATATCAACGTCAGAATGACAGAAGTTACATTTCATTTTATGCCTACCTGATGTTTAGTAGTTATTTTTGGCTAGACCAAGAAGTAACCTAACTTGTGATTGGCTTAATATATGTTTATAGAAAAAAGAAGAAGATGTGATATTACAAATATTGAAGCTTAGATATTATTAGCCCTATGGTGATATTCTGGATATCATTTTTCCAATTAAGATCAGTATAACTGTGCAATAATATAGAAAACCAGGAAAACTATATCTGCTGATCTTTACAATTATCACTTAAGAAGACAGTTTATTAGTGGAGAATTCCCTAGATTTAACTGTTCATTGACTACTTCATATTGTGGGTTTCTTAAATGTCTTCTAATTTCCAGTTCTTCAAGGAAATCCAGTTCTTGTTTCTTTTCACAAATATGCAGCACTTCTAGTTCTGTGTTAGGTGTCAATGAATGATTGGTGTCAAGTAGATGTTTTGCGTAGTGGGATTTATCTGGTTGTTTTAATCTGTATGCTCGTAAGTGCTCACTGTATCGTATTTCAAAATTCCTAAGGGTCTGACCCAAATAGACAGCATTACATTCTGGACATTTGAGTTTATATATACCTGACTTCTTTAATAGTGGTATTTTTGTGTTTACATTTAACAATTTTGTACTAACGTTACTTTCTGTTTTAAAAGAAATTGTTGTATTCGTTGCTGAAGATATTATCTTTGAAATATTATTAGAAATATTTCCTGCATATGTGAAACCCACAATATGAAGTTGTCAATGAACAGTTAAATCTAGGGAATTCTCCAATAATAAACTGTCTTCTTAAGTGATAATTGTAAAGATCAGCAGATATAGTTTTCCTGGTTTTCTATATCATTGCACAGTTATACTGATCTTAATTGGAAAAATGATATCCAGGATATCACCATAGGGCTAATAATATCTAAACTTCAATATTTGTAATATCACATCTTCTTCTTTTTTCTATAAACATATATTAAGCCAATCACAAGTTAGGTTACTTCTTGGTCTAGCCAAAAATAACTACTAAACATCAGGTAGGCATAAAATGAAATGTAACTTCTGTCATTCTGACGATGATATTGATTTATCGAAACAATTGTCAATTTTTTAGAATTTTCAATAACTTGTATTATATTGTGGAATTAACTAGAGACCGTGAGTTTCATTTAAAAATACTAATATGAGCATATTCCACGAAGTAAGGGTCGAGACAGTCAATTACATAACGAGAAATTTCCGTATTTCTCCAGCATCATGTAGTCTGAGCAAATTTAGTATTTAATTGTTACACGGGTGTTGAAATAATTACACTATTTCTTCAAAATCACTATTTAATGATTCTACCACTGTTCCTCTCGCCGTAACTCAATAGAATGAATGCTTAAAAATATCCAATACATTATTTCTTTCTGTTATCGAACTTATATGCGCTTAGTCATACTTGTTTTTATAAAGGTACAACTCATTTATTACATTCTAAATATTTTCCACTAACTTATTTACTCAACAAAATATAATATGAATTCATATTATTTGATACTGAAATTAATTGTCTAATTAACTAAAGAGGATTATTAATAATTCAACTTATGGATTATGTGAATGAATATAAGTAATACCTCTTTGTCTTATATACAATAATATGGTTTGGTATATCTAATCTACTTAAAGGGTAACAAATACATAACATATTTTAGAAAAACCCGTAAGTCCAAGACAAATACAAAATGGCAATTGAGTGTGTAAAACCATTAGTTTTTAGTAAATAAATGTGTTGAACATATTTGCATGTATGTTCATATTTATACACTTTCATCAAATCTAACTTGCAGAATCGCACAACATCGGGAGGTAAACCGTCGCTTGGATGCAGAAGTAGCCTAAGTCACAAAATGTTAATTTTATAGGAGAGCATTTTTTTTGTTTTTTCACGAAATACTGTAAAATCTTAGTGTTAGAAATTTTTAACACTCTGTAAAATGAGTTACCTCTTCTACGTTTTAAGTTGTCGTGATTAAAGCCAGCCGTTCTGAAAGAAATGGACATAGAATAGTTAGGTGTTAAATGATGTAGTCTATGTCCAAATTTGGATATAGAATATGCCTTAATAAAAGTACTTAGGCTAGTTCTGATTCATTCATAGCTTATTAAAACCTAATCATGTAGAAGTTAGGTATAATTTCTTTAAATAAAAATACTAAGTTTGTAAAATATATTTGTCGAATAAGAGCTTACGCTATTTTATTAAGTTAAACGGGGACAAAGAACATTATTTCTGTGCTGAAACATGAAATATATGGAAATAGGAAATAAAACAAACTTAACTCAATGACACCTAAAAGTAAACAAGTATGTATTTAAGGATCTAATGGCTTTGACACACACACCTGCATAACGCATAGCATAAGAGCATAAGGACTTTAACCAATCGGAATGTCTGCAAAATGGAAATGGCGGATAAAGCAACCCTCCTGGTTTAAATTCTTATGCACCATGCTATGCGTTATGCAAAATGTGTATGTCATAGCCTTAAGCACAAACGAACAAAGAACATTATTTTTGTGTTGAAACATCAAACAAATGGAAATAAAATTAGAAAGTTAATCAAACATAACTTAATGAGGCCTAAAAGTAAACAAGTATATTGTATTTAAGCACAAAAAATTATTTCTGTGTTGAAACATGAAACAAATAAAACTAGAAACTATATCAACTATTAACTTAATAAATAAGAACTAAAAGTATACATTTATATATTTAAGCATCACTGTCTGAATCTTGGGCTGCAGCCTTTTCCGCATACGGAAGGGTTTTAAAAAAATCATGATATTGACATGGAATAACTTTTTTCTGGCAAAGAAATTGTAAGTGGTCGTATTTCTTTTTGGTTAATGGAATTTTTTGTGTATACTTTTGCTTCAGTTCAATATCTTTTATATTAATTTGGATTTTCTTTCGGTCAAATTATTTTTTTTTGAATTCGATATCTTCAAACTTGTATTTAAAAAAACACATATTTGGATCGTCCGGCCTGGTTTGTAGAATTCTTAATTTATTCCAGTAAACTTTTTCATTATGTTCATCCTTGTCCCAATTGATGGAAGTTCTTTCTTGAAGTTCTTTTAAATCAAAAATATGTTCTTGCTCCAGTTCAACAACACTATAGGGTTTTTTTTTCTTGGCAGTTCTGACAACTGTGTACCACTGATCGGGAGAAAAGATTGGAATAGTACGGGATGCCCTCTCAATCACGCTATGAATAGAATCTCCCTCATTTTGTGTATGGCCTCGTTCCAAAAAGCTGTGAGAGATTGTTACTTTATATGATTGGGTTATGTAGTTATATAGGGAAAACAAGTACTTATTTCTATTTTGTCCGGCGCAATTGTCGGAAAAAAATGAAAACTCAGTCACTCCTTGTTCAATATGGTGTTTTATAAAAGTCAAAAGGCAACTACCAATTTCCGAAGAACCCCTCTTTCCAATAGTCTCGTACCACATTCCTTATTGCCCAGATTAAAAATGGTAAAGTTATAAGTTGATAATTTTAGCTTATAATACGCTAATCCAACTTCAGACTTTGGGACTGGAAGTATTTGTTGCAAATCGAAAACTGCACAACAAATCTGCGGATTCTCTTTAGCTCTTTCTTTTTCTGCATCTTTGAGTTCTCTGGCTAAACTCTTGTTTTTCAAGTGCAGTTGATACGTTTCTTCCGCTGCTACTTTTTCTTCAGCTGACGATTGTTCGTATCCGTGGCAAATATCGCATAAGTCTTTCTTTGGCCGAAAAAATAACATATTAAAATCGGAGTTGAACACAGCCCTATATACACTTTCAGTTGCTACTTCAGTAATATTCCTGTTGACACAGTATTCTTGATATAAAGAATACATTTTGGAAATATTAAGATCTGTGGGTAAATACAAGCGCTTTGTATTTTTTCTACAATAGTGGCTTTCAACTGTCTGAAATGAATTTATATGTTCTCGAACTGATTCCTTCACAGATTCATTAAGCAACGAGTTTTTGCATGCCTTTCCTCTTCGATCTTCGAAAACTACACCAGTGGAACCAGTTTTATTAAACACGGTTTTAACAACCTGAGCACTTATACATAGAGTATTTAGGAAAAAAATCTTACAAACAGGTACTTTGATTTTATTCTTCATGAAAGAATACTTGTAGGTATAAGTTCTTCTACTCTGATGTGTTGGGGAAGGCGATTCTTCATCTCTCTCTGAAGCAATATTTTTATACCTTTTTTTTAATCTTGTTCTTTCTTTGTCTTTTCGTTGCACTAATTTTGAAATGTAATCTCGCTGCCTATTTATATCTCCAAGATTCCAATAATGAACAAATATCTCTTGTCTTTCATCTTCAGAAATGTGTTGTTTACATTTCATTCTACAATTACATGGGTCTTTCATTTTCCGGGATGGCTGTAGTTTTTCTTTCCAGGTTTTATATTCCTTTCCGCTATTTCGAGATGCCTTTATTATATTTCTTCTCCAGGCACTTGGATTTCTTTTTCTTTTACGGGACGTTCTTTTTGATACTTCTTCTTGATGACGTTCCTCATCTGACAAAACAAATTCGGGATCATTTTCGTCATTTTCAGAAGCATAAGGGTCAGTGTCAGAGGATGACATGTACAAATCATTTTCCAATATATTATTATTCTCATTAACTAATTTGTTAGATCTTCTACTTTTGGAACCACAGGGTCGATCGAACAAATTTTTTGGTGATATTTCACGATATACATCGGAGTTAGTGTTGCTTGGCTGGTTGAAAAATATTTCTCGACATATTGTTGTTTACGATGCCTGATCATTAAAGTATGTTAAAGTTTCCTTCAACTGTAGGTGGGGTGGTGGTTCTATATTGGCAGAATACATTAACCTAACAGCATATTCAGGAGGTACCATACCATCATTGGCCTCTGGAGCTAAAATAATTTAGTTAAGGTTTATTTTAATAAAAAAAAACGCCAGCAAACGAACAATAAATTTTCTTACCTATACATTCGTTTTCCTTCCCCTTAACCAACTGAAGTATTTTTGCACTTCTTGAGTTCATCTTTAATAATTTTTGGTTGTATCAACAATAGTGATTCTTATTAAGTAAAACGCAAATAAACCTATGTACTGAAACTGTTATTCTATGTCCACTTGTACTTATGCTTAACTATTCTATGTCCACTATGTACTTAAAATGCTATCCTATGTCCACCGCTTACTCGTGCAGAACTAGCCTATGTCCACTTAAGCTGGTCGAGATAGAGGCGATCGCGGCGGTGGTCGTAGATAGACTGATTCTGCATTGAAATAGAGCTACTGAACATAGGCTAGTTCGAATTGTGACCGATTGGAGCGCTAGCTGTGAAGATGGACTTACGATACTTCTGCATCCAATAAAAAGTACTTTTTACTTTCAAATGCACTTAAAATATCAAAATGGCCAAAAATGGACATAGGCTAGTTCTGCATCCAAGCGACGAAACACAGAGCAGTCTATTGTTTACATCCAAATCGCGGTTTGATTGTGGACATACGGGGTTTACGTTTATATTTGACACCGGCGAGGACTTATGGGAAATTCTTTTTTAGGAGTGCGATTTCACAATATATCGGTACCTACTCAGTCTATAAGCCATAATGTATTAAAATATATTGATATTTACTAGGTGTTGCTTCTCAGTGTCACCTGGTATAAATCAAGTTCTTATTCTTTTAAGATCATTGTGATTTTCTCTCTGCGTAATTAGTACATTTGCTTCACATTTAGATTCAGCAGTACTTTGTTGTTATAATATGATGTTACCTCATTAATTTCGCAAATAAATAATGTTCCGCAATTTTCTAAAACATTAACAAGTCTCAATATGTCAACATGATACATGACGATTCTTATTCGAGTCTAAGATATTTATTATATTTCAAATGCAGCAAATGAATTAACAAGAAATTATTCTATAATTAGAAAACAGGTGCCTGTATTACAAATGACAGTATTTTGTTAATGCTGTTGCTTACAATGAAAAACTCATTTGTAATTAATGAAATTCTATTTTTAGGAGAACTACAAAAACGATATGTACGTGTTCAAAAATAAATTAACATCGATAGAGAAGAAAGCCGAAAAAGTAGACGAACTAATGTTGAAGTACGACAGGATGAAGAAGTGTGCTTTTTATAATAAAATATGTATGTGAGAAGTTGTGACTGATTATTTTAAGCTAGAAAATATTCTGTGTATATGTAAATCTTTAGTTAAGTAAAAGGAAATATTTTAAATTCAAAAAAATAAACAATTCACAATGAAATTATAAATTTAGAATCAGAAATTATCAAGTTGAATTTGTATGTTGACTATGTAAAATGAACTGCATTATTGGAAAATTGTGTCTTTTTACTTTTATCTTTCAAGCGGAATATTTCAAGAAATCCATAAGCATCAAATACAAGCTTTATGAAAAATTTAAAATTGAGCATATTAGGTCAAAGGAAATTAAATTTGGTCATACCCATGTTCAGGAACATAAAAGATGTTAATGATTACTTTATTTCAAGACTTTTTGATAACTATCACATAATTTCGTAGTATTAACCCTAGAGTGCTTACGTAAAAGATACACCTTTAAATGCTTACATGGGGTTACTGATAACCCCCTCCCAAAAAAAACAATTAAAATAGGCATAATAAATAAAAAAAATTGCAGTATTTGAACAAAAAACTTTTATTTCAAACATTCTAAACATATTTCCACCCTATGGTCGTTACAAATTGGTTTTGAACATTTCCCGCAGGCAGTTTTGGTTTTTCTGTCATTTGTTCTTGCACACAAAAAACACCGCTTCTGTTTTAAAAGTTTTCTTGGAGGTTCTCCTTCAGGTCTAGGCTCATCTTTCACATCAAGTATGTTCCTAATGGATGATGCTAAATCACCAGGCAGATTTTTGGTTAAACGTCTTTCCATGTGAGGTTTAGCCAGAGCAAATCCAAGATCAAATAAAAATGTTCGGCGAGTACTCTTTTTTCTGTTACCTTTTACAATTTGGTGTATCACGTCGCAGTTTATTCCTGCTTGATCCAGCATTCCATAAAAAAATCGTAGTGGCCATCTACGCGTTTTTCTGGAAACAGATGAAGTGTGCATCATTTGATCAAATGTATCCACCCCTCCTTTTGTTGAGTTGTAGAAGTTTATGATTTCAGGTTTGCTATTTTCGTCAATTACCTTTCCGCTGTGCATGCTGGATAATAATAATACTGACTTCATTTTTTTCGGTGTGTAAGAAACCAAAGTTTTTTTATTACTAAATGCAAACTGAGAAGTACCTTCTTTTTTTTCCCTACTTGGGAGGAAAGATAAAGGAATTTCTGGTTTGTTTTTTCTGATGGTACCTACAATAGTCAGATTGAATTCCGTTAACATTTTGTCGGTCAATGGGATAGAGGTAAACCAATTATCCATTGTAATATTCCTCCCTGTTCCATGGATACTCTCGGTCAATGTTCTCACATAATAATCTGGCACAGGTTCTTTATCTGGTCTTTTTATTTTTCCAATATATGGAATAGCACTCACCATATAGAACGTGCGTGAATCACACATTGTCATTATTTTGAGTCCATACTTATCAGGTTTTGAAGCAATATAGACTCTAAATGGACAGTTTCCTCTAAATCCCAACAGCTGCTCATCAATTGTACAATAACTATGGGGCGTATAATTTTTAGTACAGTTTGGAATAAATCGTTCCCATATAGTACGTATAGGGGCAAATTTGTCTTGAGGATCTCTGATTCGTTTATCGTCAAATCTTATACAGGATATCAAAAACCTAAACCTGGTTTCGCTCATTATACAACGATATATTTCTGGTCCAAACTTTGACCACATTTCTTTTGAGTTCTGATGATTGTCTTTTTTTTGGCCTGCAATATACAGTAAACCAAATAATGCCATAATTTCAATGGAATCAGTGTCATTTACATAACGACAATCTTTAGAATATTTTTGTCTTTGCCTACCTATTTCTTGATTAGTGTATACAACGATGGAAATAATAATTTCATCACTAAAGAACAGTTTCCACGAATCCAATATTGTTGTTATATTCCTAGCATCGTTTTTCGGGCCTGGAAGTCGAAAGACAATATTTCGCTGAGGAGTTCGAGTACGACTTGGTGGTTCTGCAGACCAGCTATAACCATTCTTTCCTCTGAACTTTTTTGGTTGAAGAGGATCTTTTTCACTATCTATGTCTTCAGCTTTATTCTCTCTATTTTTATCTATAATATCTTCTCTGTCTTCGTATTCCTCTTCTTCGATAGATACAATACTGTCTGAATCTGATTGTACTGACACATTATCTTCATAATCTGTACCTTCATTATCAGAATCATATTGACTTTCAAGTTCCTCATACCACCTTAGCACAGTTTCCTCGAATTTTGGGTCACCTGGTCGAACAGCCATGGAAAGTTTTTTTTATCTTCAATATTTTAAACAACGCTTATTGCTTACTTGGGGTTACACGTCACCCCGATCGCGACAGAACTCACTGCGTCATAAAACAAACAGTACTGCCACACGCGTTATAAATAGAACACCGGGATACCGATACATAGCAGAAAACACATGGTTGCCAGTGTTACGGTTTTTTAATAATTATTAATTAAAATTTGGCTGGGGTTACTGGACACCCCCGTAAGCTTTCTAGGGTTAAATACTGGTAATATGATTTGGAATAATACGACCTTATACCAGCAAAAGTTACTTATACTGTGTTAATAATTGTAACTTAGGCAGAACGCATAGTGCAGCAGCGTGCAAAGTGGTAAGAAGAGCAGAGAGGAAAGCGGCGAAAACAAGCAAATAATATCCAATCTCGTACGTTATAATGGGTCGGACTGAGGCGAGGTAGAGCTGTTATAATAGATGTTGGATTTGGTGTTAAATTAAGTTGTTGAATAAACAAATAACGTGAACCAGGTTTTATTCTTTTGAACTTTTATTTTACTATCGTATAAACTAATACAACCACGTTTTTCTTTCTTACTTGACAACTAACAACAATTCTTCTTCTTTTACACATAACATGACATTTTTCATGGCCTCTTTCCTAAGAATAAATAGTTTTATTGTCAGTTTCCAACAATAGAGGATAACGGCGCGTTTAAGCAAGTTTGTTTTATCTCCTTTCTTCGTTGCTAAAAATGGATGTTGAAGCATTCATAACTTTTGTTCAATTAGAAATTTAGTTAGTTTAGACAATATTTATACACAGTCATTGACAGAGGGTTAAATCATATTTGAAATATTCCATTTAAATATTTTTGAATTTAAGAGTTTTCCTTATAATTATTGTCCTTGTCAAGTGATATTTTGAAATAAGTAGATATAGGATACATACCTACCTAATAAAAATAAGCAATACCGAGACAAGAATTTTAAATGAAAATTGGTGAACGATGGTTAATTTATGAACAATGCAGTTTTGTAACAAATAAAATGAGAAACGATTTTAAGGCGCTAGACATTTTTTCCTGTCGGGCTAATATACACCAGGGGTGTTATGTTCTTTACGAGAACTTTATAATAAAATAATAAATAGCTAGGTATATAATAATTAACAAAAATAATCAGCCTTTCGAAAATATTTATCAAGTTTCTGTAAAGTTTAAATAGAACTCTCTATATTTTATACTATTTATTGTATGTCCACTACGGTACGGAAACCTAAACATCAACAAGTTGACTAATCGACCTGTGAGTACCTAATTGATACATATCAGTGACTATATATTGGGTGTTCTTTCTATACTGTACATCTATCCCTTTTTATAATAATTTCACAATTACAGATTACTCCTGATTAAATTACTACAATATACTCCTAAAATCCAAGATTTAACATAAATACGTGGAAATTATTAAACAGCAATAAACTAAATACAATAACATTAGCAGTTTCAATACAATAATATTTATATAGTGATAATATAATTACAAAACTAATCTAATTACAGAACTTCATTATGAGATCTAAGCTACATCCCTCGTACAATAACATTGCATTAAATCTAAAAACACAATTAGAATTTTACTCAACAGGATTGGCAATGGCCCATTCACCATCTACTTTTTTTAAGTGGACTACATTTTTTCGATAAACTTGCCTTGTTTCATTATTTTCAACTTGAACGTCTCCCCCTTTTACACTAGTAACTGTGTGTGGAATTACATCAAATGTAGGAGTTAATTTGTTTTCTTTTGTAACATTTTTTACAAAAACTTTATCCCCAACTTGTAGATTAGAGTTTTTCGCCTTCCTCTTCTTGTCACCCTAGTAGAAATTTATTTTGGCGCAATATTGGCCAGATGTTGCCGCCAATATTCGACAATATTGGAATTAGAAAAAAATGTTAACGCTTTCCAATGCTCAACCAATATTGCAAAGGCAATATTAGAAAAAAAACTAGATTCCATGTATATCCAATATTGGTGATATATTGTCAATATTGCACCAATGTCTTGCCAACATTCACAATAAAATATTGGCGGTATATTGAGAATCAATCTGAGGCCAATATTGAAATCTTGCTGCAATATTGCGCCAATATTCCAATATTGGGGCGATGTTGCGCCGATATATAGCCAATATTCGGTTCTACTAGGGCAGCAGAATATTTGCCCTTTTGTTTCTTTCAGTGATCCTCTTCTAGAACTCCTTCTTCAGTTACCTCGTGGGGAAAGTCATGGGGAATAGTTGGCAACTTTGTCTCGATATCTGTGACAGAAAAATAGTTCAGACGATGTTTTTCCTGTTGTGGTGTGCGGAGTAGTGTTGTACATTGTAAGGTACTCCAGTAACTCCTTTTTCCAGTCATTTCTGCAAGCTTGACTAATTTTCGGTCTTTTAAGAATACCACGGTTCTACCGCTCTACTTCACCATTTTGTTGTGGCCAGTAGAGAATAGTATGGTAAAGTATTATATTATTAGTTTTGCAAAAAAATTTAAATTCGGAGCTGCTAAATTATCTACCGTTATTTGCATCGTTATCGGACATCCGAAATCCCAAGCACGTCAATGTCAGACCCTTAGCCATCCTCAGGACGTCCTGGGCGGGACATCTTTTGTTACTAAATCATACGTCCCTTGGGAGTTCTATTTAATAAATAAAAAAATGTAGTTTTGTTTGAAGCATATATGGTTTCCCAAAAGTCCCGGGACAGAGCCACATAAAAAGTTTCAAACGAGTGGATAAAAACTACATATTTAGATAGTTAGGGTGTGACAACCCCAACATTTTTAAATTACAATCCCTGTCGAGTTGCACCTTATTTTAAAAGTAGGTAATCAAAAAAAACGCATCCTCAATACCCGATATTTTAACACGTTGATTGATTGATGATACAGACTTGTTGGGTCGAGTACTCCAACTTACACTTGTAAAACAAATAATTTCGTTCTCTTACTTGATAGTGATTCCCAAGGTCTCTGATTTTTTACTTCGCTAGTTTGAAATTTATGGTTCCATCCCGGTACTTTTGGAAAACACTGTATAATCTTATAATGCATGTTTTATTAACGTTATTGTTACAAAACTGTTTTTCATTATTTAACCCTAGGATGCATAGATGATATTCTCAACAAGAATGCATAGCATGAGTCTCCAAGACTCGTATTTAAAAAAAACACCAATTTATATTTTACGTTTATTTATCATAATAATAGGTTAAAAACAAGCGTTAAAAATTGAAATACATATTGAAATTTTTAATTCAAGCATATTGTGCATACTAAAACACTGTGTTCTTTGCATATTGGTTTATTACAGTTAGTACAAGTCAGTGTACTCACTCTTCCAATTCGTGTAGGACATTGCGAACATCTTCTTTTCTTTTTCAAAACTGAACCGGTTAAGATATTCTCTTCTTCCAAAAGCGTAATAAAAAGTTTCATACTACCTGTTACAGTATTTGGAAGTTGTGGGTTTTGTGCTCTTCTTCTCATAACACTAATTCGGTTGCTAAGTCTTTGATGAACATTCTTCTCTTGTTAATTTTTCCATCGTGAAATTAGTGAAGTAAGCATTTAGAGCTGCTAAATCCATAATGTTGTACCAAACTGCGACAGACTATCGTCTTGTTTGTCGCTTTGTGGTATAGTTGACTATCATTTGATCCATATGAACAACACCTCCTTTAGTTTTATTATAAAATTTAATTATTTCTGGGTTTTTTTCTAGTACTCTCATTATCTACTGAATCATCGTGATGCATCGAGCTAAGAAGTAACACAGATTTATTCTTTTTTGGTACATAGCTCACTAACGTCAAATCTTTATTGAAACCAAAAATAGAGGAATAAACACTTCTTTCCTTAGAGGCTTGAAACTCTTCAGGAATTTCCTTCTTGTTTTTGCGCAAAGTTCCCACACGAGTTATTCCAATAAGCAGCAGATTTTGTGTTACTGAAATACTTGTAAAAAAATTGTCAACTGTTAAGTTCCGTCCTGACTTTTTTATGGAGCTTTTACAACATTTTCTTCTACGTTGTGCTGTAATGGTTCTGCAGGTTGGCGCCCCAGATATACTTGTCCATCAATGGCATTTCCTGTTTCACTTTTTAAAAGCCAAAAAATTTTATACCATATTTTGCTGGCTTTGAGGGCATGTACTGTATGAAACTACAACGACGTCTAAAAGCAGGCAATTGTTCATCTATGGTAACGTACTCTTTTGGAATCATTTGTGTTTGGCACTGAACTAAAAATAATTCCCATATATGACAAATATGAGCAAATTTATCAGTTTCAAATCTAACCGAGCGACTTCTTTTGTTATCGAAAGAAAGATACTTTTTTATATTTTCAAAACGATGTACTGCCATTGTAGCTTTGTACATTGGATTCGACATCTTATCAAGAAATAATTCTCTTACAGGATTATTACAGTTTTTTCAACACCAGCCAACAATAGCAAACCGACAAAAACCTTCAACCCATCTCTTTCGATTTGTGTCCAAAAATTACCTTTTTTTCAAATTCGCGTTCAACAATTTCAGGAGTAATAAATGTATCCCATGCATCTTTGATACACCAAACTTGATTTCTTCTTTGAGGTCCTGATGTATATTGTGTAATCTTACCCTTCCTTGTGAGGGCTGAGTAGAATTCCACACAAAATTATTTCTTCCAATAAACGTACCATTTGAGACGTCTGAATGTGAGTTATGATCCGAAATACTTTCTGTTTCGCTATCTGAACAGCTTTCTCCAGTGTCACTAGATCCTTCAGGTGGTTGATATTGTTAGTCAGTGTCTGATGGATTACTTTCACTAACAACAATATTCTCATCGTCTTCTTCATACCACGTCATCAAAGTTTCCTCAAAATTAGAGTCACTAGGTCGTATTGATCGTTTTCTAGATGTTCTTGTTGAAGCCATAATTTACACTATGTAAAAAAACAAAAAAACCTTATAAATATTGAGATGCTGTGTTGAGATTTTGTAGTTTTTGTAAATAATAACCTAACCTAAACTCTTACAAAAATAACCTACCAGTATTGCACAATAAAATTACATATAAAAGTCTCTGGAAACTGTGAGCACTATTATTTTCGGTTTACTTCTAGAAAAGAGCAAAGCTAAAACTGAACAAACCAAAACATATGATAAAAATCACGTGTTAATTGCATATGCGCATTGGAATAAATACATACATAGTTAGAAATGTCTGTGGATATGGTGTACACACTAGATATAAATTGAGTGAATGAAAACGACGAATACTCAGTGTGTATTAGTTTATTAATTTCCAGCTAAGCGCTTTCGGCTATTAAGCCATTATCAAAGCAGTCGACATTTAAAATGACGACAGCTTTGATAATGGCTTAATAGCCGAAAGCGCTTAGCTGGAAATTAATAAACTAATACACACTGAGTATTCGTCGTTTTCATACATACATAGTTGCGGATATAAATAGTACAGAACCGTCAAAACCAACAAGAGTCTGTCAGACTGATGATATGCATTTAGCGACTGTAAGTGTAAAATACAGAAGTTATGAATACAGTGATCTACATTTAAACTAGTAATAACCAAATTCTTAAAATAGTAATGCTGTAGGTAAAATACATTAGAATTTGTACCTGTTTAAATTTGTTCATGAGTCTCTGAGACTCATGATATGCATCCTAGGGTTAAATTAAAATTCGAAACGATAAATCAGTTCCTATATAATCTGTACCTACTCACAAATGCTCAAATAAGTGTGTTTAAAAATCCTTTTACTTCTTGAATAATATCAAAATTTAGCAAGACTATACAATTTCCCAGTTAATTAGGAATATAACTTCACAATGAAATATAATTTTTTTTGTTTCTGTAGACTTTATAAGGATAACAGTTAATAAAACTGATGACAGCTGTAATTTACATTTGAAATATGGCTTCTTGTAGTTATGTAAACCTACCTGTTTTCTTTTTACTTATTATACCTACTGCCACTGTAATATTTGATTTTTTAATAAATTTTATAAGTTGTGGTTTTATTTCTTTTTACTAATGAATCTCCAACAAATCAATTCGAATAAAAGATAAGTACCTACAATAGAGTAGGTATTGAGGATATTAGAATCAAAGTATTACCATTTAAAAACTTAGTTTCATGATACAACCGAAACATATTAGTCAAATGCCCAGTGTATAAAAAGACATTCATTAGTATTTATCAGCCTGTATCTCACAAACTAACAATATTAGACAAAAATGGCATTATATGAATTTTGAACATTTCTCTAATTTTTTGGGAAGAATATTTAAAGAATTTACTTCATTAATATTTAGCTGAATTCGTGATAAACAGTCACTACATATTAGTTTTCAATGCACCTTTTCTCTACACTATATCATAGTCTTATTCTTCGAGTTTTAACCGCCATCTAACTAATTTAGAACTGCATTGGTTCTTTTAAAGAAAATAACCAGGTTTTTATATGTTACTATAGTGAATTTTCTTCCGAGAAGATATGGCGGAAATATTTTACAGCCCAAACAGTTAATTTGAATTGTTGAATAATTCACTTCAGAATCATTAAAGGTTCTGCTAGCAAATACCTTAGGTAAAATGGTTCCTATTTTTCCTTGGCTAAGAACTGAGCATAATTGCTTGCATCTATTGTGAAATGAAATGGACAAGAAAAGTCGGGGTATTGTAAAATAGGATCATTTAATAACATATTTTTATATGTACCAAAACAATATAATGAGGATTATTTATGTTAATTACTACATTTTTCTCAATATGATTAGTTAAAGGTTTAGTCAGTTTTGAGAAATCTTTAATGAATTTTCCGAGAAATTTTCTATAATATCCAAGAAGTCCGAAAAAAGCTTTAATTTACTTAGTAGTTTTTGGTATGATACATTTTTGAATGGCACTTATTTTATCGGGATTTCTTGAGAGGGCTTTTTTAGTTCAAAAGAAGGCTATAAGACAGTGTTTTTCCCAGAAAGACGTGCAGATCATTTGTTAGAAGGGCTGAAATTTTAACTCTAACAAGTCTATTTATATTCCAACTAATTTTATTTGTTAAACATAATCAAATATCATTTATAAAAAATTAAGACAAACATGAATATGACACTAGACAGAAAAGTGACATCCACCCACCATTTTCACATTTAGAAATAGGGCAACATTCCCAAACGCACATTGGAATACTATGCTACAATAACTTCAGTAATATATTGAATACAGAAAGAAACATGGGAACATCAAATAAATTGAGAAATATACTTCACTCTTTTTTATTACAGCATACATTTACACAAATTTACTTAGTCGATAGTTGATTTTTTTCATGTGGATGTTTTTGTTGTATTTACCTATATGTTAGTGTTTTAAATGAAACTCACTGTTTCTAGCTAATTCCACAATATAATGAAAAATGTACTACATATTTGTGATAAGAAAGAAGAACTAGATTTCCTTGAACAAATGGAAATTAGAAGACATTTAAGAAACCCACAATATGAAGTCGTCAATGAACAGATAAATCTAGGGAGTTCTCCACTATTAAACTGTCTTCTTAAGTGATAATTGTCAAGATCAGCAGACATAGTTTTCCTGGTTTTCTATATCATTGCACAGTTATACTGATCTTAATTGGAAAAATGATATCACCATAGCGCTAATAATATCTAAGCTTCAATATTTGTAATATCACATCTTCTTTTTTCTATTAACATATATTAAGTCAATCACAAGTTAGGTCACTTCTTGGTCTAGCCAAAAATAACTACTAAACATCAGGTAGGCATCAAATGAAATGTAACTTCTGTCATTCTGACGATGATATTTAGTTATCAAAACAATTGTCAATTTTTTAGAATTTTCAACATTTTTCATTATATTGTGGAATTAGCTAGAAACAGTGAGTTTAATTTAAAACACTAATATGAGTAGATTCCACGAAGTAAGGGTCGATACAGTTAATTACCTATATTTTGTTTGCTTAGTTGACTAGTCTGATAGAGTTGTGCATTATGTAAAGTTTTGTATAATGAAAATACAATATTTTCTATAAAGTATTGATTAAAAAAAATGATTGTAACACTGGGCAGAGAAACATCTTTTAGGGAATTATTAAAGATATTTTATTGATATTAAAGATAGTATTATGTAGAATGTACTGTGAAAACTAAAATTCATAATGTTTAAATTTTATATTCATAGAACTTAACAATAAAATAGTAACATATTGTTGGTGAATGCAAACTCAAGATTTTGTAACAGTTTTGTTAGTTACTCCTGCATTCTTAGTTTTCTTAGTAATTTTCCCTTTGTTGGTTTTCTTACTTTTCCGTTTATCTTTACTTGATTTTTTACATTTCCTAATCTTACGTGGATGTACCCAAACTGGATATGCCCCATTTTCATTCATCAAGGTTTTAGAATTGAACTTTTTCAAATCATCTATTGTACTCTGATCCATCACATCTTTGTCTTGTTGATTTTCTTGATTCTTTTTCTTTATTTCTTCAGCTGTAGTAAAATTAATAACCTCTGATAAGTCGGTCATATTGGCATCAACATTTGATGCTCCTTGCCCTTGAGTATCTTCAATTCCCAGAGTTTTCTTCAATCTTTCCAGCTCTTTTTTGCCGTATCTTTCACGTTTAACTTGGCGCATTTTTCTTTTCCATTTACTTCTTAAACTCTTTGCCATGTTGAAATTGAACTGTAATATTTAATAACTATAGAGATGCAAAACGATGGTAGTGCGATATTTTTACTTACAAGAACTTAAGTACTTAATGTATGCGTCTTACAAATGTTTCCGTGGAATAAAATTGATTAAAATGGAAATCTTTTTGTTATTGACAAACAAGAGCACATTATTTTTAACCTAAAAATGTAAAAGACATTTGACGTGATATTCGAAATCGAAACGCATCGATAGTTATTTCGATGGTCGAAAATTAACGTTTACTGCATTTATGCAACACTTTTTACGTTATCGCAATGCTAATACTCTAAACTCTAAAGCTAACAGCAGCACAGCGTGTGTATTTTAACTTTATTTTTAAATGGTTTTCAATACTGCACACCACACTAACGATGAATGAAAAACGATGGCAGTTCCTCCTTCAAAGGAGGCCCGGAACGCGTCACCCCCCAAGAAAAGAAGCGCATTCGCTCCAACACCTCGGAGGAAAACTCTTCCAGAGGAAAGAGGATACGGATGGATGCTAAAGCAAAGAGCTACAGCGAAGCAGCTACCAGTCATTTACGAGTAGCTATTATAAACAAGGCCGATCCATACGGTAAAATAATTACCGATAATGGAAACCTTGTCAAAAGACAACTAATGGGGGCTTTGGACGAAACCCTTATGTCCGCCTCCGGCAGTCAGAAAAAGCCACCTACTTTTAGGTCATGGTCGCACTCTGGCGAAATAATCGAAGTCACCTGCGATAATGACGAAACGCTAGAGTGGCTAAGGAACACGCTTTCAGGACTGAAACCGTGGAAGGAGGCTAAGCTCGACGTGATGTACGTCGACAACCTCCCCCAGCTGACAAAAGCCACCCTCTGGGTCCCTAACGAAGCTCACGCCAACCTGGGTAACAAAGAGGATGTGCCGCACCGGCTGGACAAACAAAACCCAGACTTTCTGGTGGATGCATATTTTTCCTTCCACCACGAAGCGAAGGGCAACCCCAAAGGACACCTATTCGTCTTTGGCATAAGAGACGAGGAAATGGGAAAGAAACTCGACCCGGAACGGAGGAAATCGAGCACGGATCCACCTCTCTCATCCGAGGAGCCCCAAGGAGCTGTTGCTTCTGCAGAGACTGTCGAACCATCCTCCAAGATGGCGACTGACAGTCTCCTGGCAGAAGTAACAGCTCTAAGCCAGGATACAGGCGACGTCAACACACCTCCAAGTGAGAATGTGGAGATGGCCTAAAAGAAATCAAAAACCCATCTCATCACCATCAAGCAGAGATTGACAATGAAAAGGTAAGATTTAATCAATGTAACCTTCAACAAAAAAAGGTGGCTCCGGCTACACTATGCCGCCACCTGGATGTGATGCAGGACACAATAGCACTTATCCAAGAACCCTGGATAAGACAAACCAAAATCGTGGGTCTAAATAATCCAAAAGGTTTAATTTTCAGCTTCCAAAGCAATCAGCAACCTAGGACGGCCATATACGTCCCTATAAATTTTAAGACCTACCCACTGACGCAATTTTCGTCCTCCGACCTAACGGTAGTGAAGGTTGAATATGCATAGAAAGGTCAAAAGAAAGTGTTAATACTGGCATCCGCATACCTCCCCGCAGACGCAGCTAAACCACCACCAATTAAGGAGTTGGAGGACCTTGTGGAACACTGTCTCACCCAGAAGCTTGAATAGGTAATAAGCTGTGATACAAACTCTCACCACGTAAGCTGGGGCAGCAAAAATATTAACACTATAGGTAAGTATTTTTATGATTACATAACTAACAAGAATCTCTGTATTCTAAATAGAGGTACTGAACCAACTTTTATTAACTGTCGTGCTCAAACGCGAATAGATATATTACCCTATCTACTATAAACACTTCGAATATAACCTCCGGCTGGCATGTATCCGACGATATTTTATTGTCGGACCACCGCTGGACAAAATTCGAAATCAAACGGGACCCCAGGAAAACGGACAGGGCAAAATATGTCCACTGTTTAAAAGGGGATCTGCGATGAGTCGAGGATGTGTTGCCTAACAATAAAGGAGATTTGGAAACTTATTCTGAAACCATTCAAAACTCCATAATTAATGCCTACAAGATGTCTTGCCCACTCAGGCGGGTCGATCTTGATGGAGCCTCCACTCCGTGGTGGTGCCATGACATTGACCAGCTCAGGGGGACGGCGAGAAAATCTTTTAATAAGGCTAAAAGAACCAAACTCGAAGAGGATTGGAACTCATACAAGTCTCACCTCAAGGAGTATAAAAAAGTCAGTAGACAAAAGCAAAGAGAAGCATGAAGAATCTATTGCGATGAAATCGAGGATTTCCCCCAAGCAGTTAGACTCGCAAAAGCCCCCTAAAAAGATCCCCACCGTCATATCGGTTTACTAACCAGAGAAGATGGCACAAAAACTGCCAACCTAAAGGAAAGCCTTCAACTCTTAATGTCAACTCACTTCCATGACTCCAGAACCACAAATACGGCAGCCTGGGAGGATGAGGAGAATCACTACCCGACGGACGATGACTGGCGTATATCACGACAGATCGTCGACACGGACAGACTGAGGTGGGCCATCTCAGGCTTCTGCCCCTTTAAATCCCCAGGAACGGACGGAATTTATCCAGCCCTACTTCAGTGGGGCCTGGATGACCTAAAGCCGCACCTGGTAGGAATCCTCAGATCTTCACTGGTACTGAGTTATATTCCAAAAGGTTGGAGAGAAGCTAAAGTCGTGTTCATACCGAAAACAGGAAGAATGAGACCTTGGAGAGGCTGTGCGAACGATACATAAGAGATGTAGTGATAACACAAAATCCACTGCATCCAAATCAACATGCATACACTCCAGGGAAATCCAACGATACGGCTCTTCATCTCGTAGCGGGCCGCATCGAGAGATCGTTAGAAAAAAGGAGTCCAACCTGGGTGTATTCATAGACATAGAAGGTGCATTCAATAGAACCACTTTTCCTAAAATAACAAATGCAGTTTCCAACAAGAATATCCCCCAAACCATAAATGGCTGGATATATAACATGCTCTCAAAAAGAGCAATAAAAATCAGTGTAGATGATGTAACCATCAGAGGCTTGGTTGTAAAAGGTTGTCCACAAGGAGGGGTACTCTTGCCCCTATAGTGGAACATGGTCTTAGACTCCTTGGTCAGCCGTCTCAACGATAACAACTTCTATACAATAGCAAATGTAGATGACCTAGTGATTCTGCTAAAAGGTAGATTTGAGGAGATACTCTGCGCTTTAATGCAAGAGGCCCTCAATATCATAGAACAATGGTGCAGAGACCATTCACTGTCAATAAATCCAAAAAAGACGGAGATGGTTCTTTTCACGAAAAAAAAGGAAGCTTGCAAAACATCAAGCCCCAAAGCTCCTAGATACCACACTTAATTTCTCTTCAGAGGTGGAATATTTAGGGGTCACCTTCGACAGTAAATTAACGTGAAACTCTCACTTAGAAAGTAGAGTTAAAAAAGCATATATTTCTTATGAGCAGTGTCGTAGAACCTTTGGCCGCACCTGGGGAATGTCACCTAGAGTCGCTGCTTGGATCTACACTGCCATCATCAGACCTATGCTGTCGTACGGCGCAATTGCCTGGGGAGCTAAAGCAAACCAGCTGACAGTCGTCCATAAACTGGATTAAATCCAAAGAACAGCATGCCTCAACACAACAGGAGGCATCAGAACCACACCAACAAGAGCTATGGAGGTAATCCTCGGTCTCACTCCCCTTGACATATACATCAAGGAGTTTGTTTTGAGGACCATGCCACGTCTACGCTCTACCGGTTTACAACCTGGTGTAGGATCCGGTACACTGAGACGTAACTTGTGGCGTGAGGGCCTCATGGAGGTCCCACTGCTGTAGGCCAATACGGATTCGATTCCACCGCGATATGCCTTCAACAGGCCCTACAAGGTAATCTTTAAAAACAACGCACAAGACCCATTGGAAGAAGGCGCAATCCGCATCTTCACAGATGGGTTGGGTTCAGGATGTGAAATTTTTTCCAGATCCCTGAGTCTAAATATAAAATGGGGAATGGGCTGCAATGCAAGTGTTGCTCAAACAGAGCTCACTGCTATCTGCATCGCTGCAAAGGAGATTACCACAAGGAAAACCACAGATAATAATATATACATCCTTACGGACAATAGACAAACACTACTAGCCCAGAACAGACCACGCATTACATCAGGCCTAATACTAGAATGTCAATCGAAGCCTGTAACAACACGGTCACTTTAAGCTGGATCAAGGGCCATGAGAAATCGAAAGGAAACCGTATTGCAGACTCGCTAGCCAGGAAGACAGCCTGCCACAAACTCTTGGGACCTGGCACTTTCATTGGTCTATCGGCGTCAGCGACGGCCGATCTATTAAAGGAACACTCCCTTAACAAGTTTAAGGGTAGATGGGACAACGCAGAAGGCTGCAGGCTTGCCAAAGAACTGCTACAGTATCCGGACAGCAAAGTAGCCAAAAAATACGTGACTATGAACAGGCAGAACCTACGAACAGCCACTGTAGCTTTGATGAGTACGAAAACTACCTCCAGAATCTGGAGAAGGACATACAGCGGACAGATAGGGAAGTTATAATAGCAGATTTCAACGCCAAGTCGCAAGAATGGGGGTCGCGAATAGAAGACAAAAGAACATTTAGCTCCGAATCATGCAAGGAAGTAATTCATAAATGGAAAGTTCTGGATGATGAAGTAGCAAACCTACATCAAGCTATATATTTTGAAATAGGAGGAACAGAACACGTATGCAATACACAGGATGGAACCTAAAAAGGCTGAACAACGAAGCCTTTAAGCACACCCTTAAAACACAAATATAAAACAAAGATAATATTAACCCCTCCGAACTCATGGGAATATTAAAAGAAGCGTGTGATGCCTCAATGCCAAAGAGGTGATTTTCTTAGCAAAAAAGGAAAATACTGGTGGACAGAAGAAATGGCCACACAAAGAAAAGAATGCATAAGACTAAAAAGGAAAAGAGCAAGAACTGATAAAAATAACCTACGAGAACGACGCGAAATAGAAGAAAATCTACAGGAAGCCAGAAGCACACTAAAAAAATATATAGCAAACAGCAAAGCCGAAGCCTGGAGTAATCTCTGACTGAGACTAGAGGAGGGCATTTGGGGCAGAGCTTACCAGATAGTAATGGGAAAAATAAAGAGGGAATCAATAAAGATAACAGGATATTTTAAAGAGGAAATAATTAATACCCTATTTCCAAAGCAGGGTCGAAAGATATGGATTGAGGAGCAGGGAGGAGAAGAGGAAATCCCGGACGTAACAATAAGCGAAGTAAAAGCAGCAGCAAAAAAAAACTTAAAAATCGCAAAGCTGCCGAAACAGATGGGATCCCACCGAAAATCATTAAAATGGTTGTAGGGGAACATCCCTTAGAAATGTGCAAAACTATAGATGGCATAATCAAAACGGGAGTGTACTCAAAGGAATGGAAAATGGGAAAAGTGGTGCTAATAAAAAAGCAGGGCAATGATGAAGGAAAACTTAGCTCATATCGACCCCTATGTCTCCTCAACACAATGTGAAAGCTGACAGAACATATTATAGCCTCGAGAATTACGAAAGAGCTGGAAACCGGAGAAAACCTGTCAAAAGTGCAACTCGGCTTTAGGAAAGGAAAATCTACGATGGACGCTGTTAAGAAAGTAGTAGTAGTATTCTAAAAAGAAAGACAAAAAACCAAAGATTAAGAGGGTTCTGTGCACTGGTAACAATAGACATTAAAAATGCATTCAACACAGCGTCCTGGAAGTGGATAATCCACGAATTAAGAAGGAGAACCTAAGTACATAAGAAAATTAATAAAAAGTTATTTCACCGACTGGAAAATAGTCGACGATGTCTCCCGGGGTTCAGTATTGGGACCTCCTTTATGGAATGTCATGTATGACGGGGTGCTGGGCATCCAGACAGGACCAAATGTAAAACTAATTGCCTATGCCGACGACTTAGCAATAGTGGCAACAGATATAACAGAAGAGGGACTCATGAATGTAGTCAATAGAACACTGCAAATTGTGAGTGCATGGACTCAAAGGCATGAACTAGCCCTGGTTCTGGAAAAGACAGAAGCCGTGCTGCTGATAGGTAAAAAAAAAACAAGAATTCCTATAGAATTCCAGTTAGATGGAGTACCTATAACCCTGAAAAATAATGTTAATTACCTAGGAGTAACTCTAGATAAGGGTCTAACACTTAATGCCCATATAACAAAAAGCATTGCAAAAGCAAAAAATGTGGCTGCCACTCTGACACGGCTTATGCCAAGGATAGGAGCCTCGGAAAGAAAACGAAGGATGTTATCAGCTGTAACAAACTCTATAATGCTATACGCCTCAATAATACGCGACAAGACAGGTCATGGCAAGGAAAAGAAATAAAAAAATGATGACGCAGGCACAGAGAATAACAGCAATCAGAGTTTGTAGAGGATATAAGACGATATCCACAGAGGCTAGCCTAGTCCTAGCGAAGATCATCCCAATTGAATTCATAATAAAAGAGAGAAGGAAAACACCAAGAGAACAGAAAACGGAAAAAAATAAATAAGAGAAAGGTCAATGAGAGCCAATGGGAACTGAGAGAGAAAGGAAGGTGGACAGCTAACCTAATACCAAACACAGATAAATGGATTAAATGTGACTTTGCCGAAAGCGACTACCATACGACACAGGTACTAACCGGCCACGGCTGTTTTATGTACTATCTCCACAGGATGGGAAAGAGGGATAACGGACAGTGTATGTACTGCGATGACGAAGACACTGCAGGGCATACTTTATTCCACTAAATAAGGACAATCTGATTGAGAAGATGACAGAGACGAAAGGGAATTGGATAAGTATTCATAAAATGATAAAAAAAGATAATGGAGACGAAAATAAGGGACAATAAAATGGAATAATAAAAAAGAAACAAAAATAAGAAGTAAAAGATATAAAGAAAAAATACCAGGAAGAAGTAATCTACAACATCCGTGACACGTCTCCCTGAAGTAATGCCTCGCGGCGATCCCAGGAAGACCTACCTCAAGACGCCGAGTGGAAGTTTTTTAGCAGGTAAAAATCCTGCACTACCGAGTGTCGTGAACGAAGTGAGACATATACTGCGCGCGATATTCAGTGTGTTTTTGAAGATTTTGTTACCACATTCATGAACTACTTCTAAAATGCCTTTTTGGCCACTTCCGTTCTAGAACCGGCCTTGCTCATCACTGATGCGATCCGTGGAGCAGTTCATCTCGCCTGGCACATCGTCGAAATTTTTCGTTTAAAATCATGCGACGGATTACTCTGGGCCCATAACCTGTAGAGTTAGTGGGCACCAGTGAAATACGAACGATTTTAAAAACCGTTCTTCAATGGTTACAAAAGGTGTTAAGAGACAAGTCTTGTTAATACAGAAATAGCAATCTGGCTTGACGTTTTCAATGACTGATTGTTCTGTCGTAATGACATATAGTCATAACATCAAGTGTGCATTCAAAAAACATATTATGAGAATTGCACTCGATCATAGAACTGATCGCGTGTATCAATAGGGTTTTCTTGAACGGTCTTCAAAGTCATTTTTTTGTCAGGAATAAAATGAGAAGACAATGAAACACAATTAGTTTTTTTTTATTTTAATATTGCAAAAATGAGCAAGTATCTGGCAAAATCATTTAAAATAAGTACAAAGAAACTAGGATAAACCACTTGGTTTTAAAACATTTAAATAAATACATTTCATAATTCTAAATATACCAACTACCGAAAGCTGATGGTACTAAAATTTTCAATAACTATAATTTTTAAAATTGTTTTTCAAAAAATAATAATTTGTCTAAAAAGGTCTCTGTATGTATATAATATATAAAACATGTAAATATATATAAAATGCTGGCAATATAAGTGAAAACTTTCACAGTTTTGTAATTTGCATATATCCTCATAATAATCGATGCAGGTAATCACTGTTGAAATTGACAAATTTGATATGTTGATATTTCTTTCAAACAAAATAAAATATTATCTATGTTAAATATCTAAAATCTCTTAAGTGCAATGGAATAAATAATGCAAATCTAACAAAACTAGGGAAAGAACAATTTAAAAAGTAAAAGTATAACTGGGGATGTAGAGGTACATACCTTAAAAAAGGTGCAGCATCAGTGGTTTAGGAAAGAATATATTTGCTTGGGTTAAGATTTCAGAAAAAAATCTTAATTTAAAATGTCATAACTTTCTTTAGAATTTTTTTGCAAGATTTCTATTGTCAAACTACTATCTGTGAATAGTTTCCACTTTTTCCAGTATAAAAATATGCTCGCTTATCACATTGCGCCAAAAAAATATAACATATACTACATTATATTTTCAAATTCATTTTGTCTAGAATTGTAAAAAAATATATACAGGCTGTGTTGAGGCTCTGGAAGGAGTAGAAAGGACACTGTCATATATGAATATTTCAGACTCCGAGTTTAATAAAGGGTATTTTTGCAAATTTATAAAATTCTTATTAATTGCACATCTTATTATTGGAACATTTAGCTGTAATTTCAAAATTACTGAACCGTTTCCAACATTTTAAAATACTATAGTTCAGTTCCAAAATAGTAGGCAGTAAACAATAATTGTCGGTTTAATGAAATATTTTTGAGAACTTAGAGCCTATTATTTTGGAACTGAACTATGATAATAGCAAAAGTTGATTTCTATAAAAAGTTACCATATTTGTATAAAAGGACTCATTTTTTATAGGATCCTATTAGACCATATTAAATCACAAATTTGAATCTTTTAAATTATACTCACTTTAAACCAGCCTGTATGCTTACAATTATTTCTATAAATACAGACAAAATACATCCATCACAAGTCTTTTAAAATGATAAAAATACAATTGAGATATTGGCTGTTAATCTATTCATTAATTGTTTTTTCGAACTGATTTCTTTTTAGTATTTTGTAATTTTTAACACCGTTAATAACCAAAAACCCCAACTATATCCAATATTAGTTATAAACTATAATCAGTTCTACAAAGCCAATAGGCAAGGCGAGTATCCTAGATAATTTTTTTTCTTAAAAATATGTTTAATGTATATCTTTTTCTATAAATATGTTTGTTGTTTCTATAATATTCTTCAATAGATGATAATATTGAATTTGTGGAAAACTATTTAACGGGCAGTTGACAAAATATACAGAGCATATTAGCTAAAGATAAAGTAACAAATATCTACTTGTACAATTAATATACATATAAACATAAACACTCAACAAACTCATTAAATATATCGTCATTCAAATATCAGTACACCATCAGGAGGCTATCATATTATTATTATTATTAAATTTAACAACAAATTAACAGATCAACTGTTTAATATGTGCCAAATTGATCCAAGTAGAAGGGTTAGAATATTTTCTCAATATAGTACTGCCTTTCTAATTTTAAAACAGATTGTTGACTCTCGGAGCAACAAAGAAGTGGTATACAAGAATAGACTAACCATTATGTATGATCGCCCACATAAAGTTGAAATAAAAGAAAAATGAAATCATCTAATTTTATAACTGTGATACTGGTTATTTCATAATTTTGGTCTGCAGTGATTGTGTGCATATTTAAAAAATATTTTTGCTAATACAAAATGTGTTGATATACTAATCCGGCAAGTCCAATAATTCCCTTCGCCCGCACCTCACTCGATCCTCTCTACGCCCCATAGGTACATATTTACCTGATGTTATCAAGTGAAAATTACTTTGAAAGATAAAGAATATTTTGAAGTAGTTAGTGTATAAAACATGTGCAATTTGGCAAATAAATATGGAATTGGGTGAGCTTCTAAACACGATATTAAGAAAAAAATATAGTGGACTGCATGAAGACGATGGAATCTGGATAAGGAGAGTGTAACACATTAAATTCATGAAATATTTTATTTAGTATAAAATACTCAAATAAACGGTTTTAAGGATTAAAACTAACTTTTCCGCATCTGTGATCCAATTTGGCAAATAAATATGGAATTGGGTGAGCTTCTAAACACGATATTAAGAAAAAAATATAGTGGACTGCATGAAGACGATGGAATCTGGATAAGGAGAGTGTAACACATTAAATTCATGAAATATTTTATTTAGTATAAAATACTCAAATAAACGGTTTTAAGGATTAAAACTAACTTTTCCGCATCTGTGGCCCTGAACAATATTCTATCATAAAATTGTTACTTGTATACACTTCGGGGGATGTATCGTGCTAACAAACCGAAATTTCTCCAAAAATAACCAAAAATTCAGTATATCTGGATTTATAGGACCCGCTGTACTCGCTCCAGTCAACTGAAAATCAATAGGGTACATCTGTTAGACACCTTGAACAATATTCAATCATAAAATTGATCAATCGTATACTCTCTGGAGGCTGTATCGTGCTAACAAACTGAAAATTCTCCAAAAATGACAAAAGTTTGGTACTCCAAGTACCATAGAGTACTCGTTGTACTGGCTTTAGTGAACTGAATATCAATAGAATTCACCTTTAAGACGCCCTTAATAATATCCAATGATAAAATTGGTCACTTGTACATACTCCGGAGGCTGTATCGTGCTAACAAACTGAAACTTCTCCAAAAAAGACAATAATATCGTACTTAAAGTACTGTAACACCTGTTGTATTGGCTCTGGTCAGCTGAAAATCAATAGGGTTCATCAGTGAGATGCCCTGAATAATATTCAATCATAAAATTGGTGACTTGTTGAACACCGGAGGCTGTATCGTGCTAACAAACTGATATTTCTCAAAAAATGACAAAATATCGTACTTCAAGTACCATAGCACCCGTTGTACTGGCTCTGGTGAGCTGAAAATCAATAGGGATCATCTGTGACATGTCCTTAACAATATTCAATCATAAAATTGCTGACTTATTGCACTCCGGAGACTGTATCGTACTAACAAGACATGTAAGGAAAAGTGGCCGACGACAACGACGACGACGACATACACACAGGATTTTTTTCTAAAAACCGTTTTTTCGTGTTGTTGTTGATGGAAAACGTAAAAATAACTCAAAAAAATTTTCAATATTCCACCTTTTTTTGGGGTAATCCAATACTTTTCTCGCATATAGAAAGGTTGGGCGAAAAAGTAAAATGTCATCCCTAGAATTCAAAAAATTACTATATAACAAAATAGTAATTCCTACATTCAGAAAAGAAAGTGGCATATGGACCCACCAATATCTAGACCAAGTGGAGAAAACACAAAATTCTTTCTGGAAGAATAATTGATTTCTGCAAAAGACACAAAGTCAGAATTGAAATAGGAAGATGTAAGATTGGATATTATATACTAAAACAGTCCATTCAACTACTAATAAGAAACAGAAACCCTAATCGATATGTTCATAGGGCGCTGCTACCTACGTACAATAAAATTACACAAATCAACTTATGGCAACTCAAAATATAATTGGCCCAGCCAGTTACTCTAGTATATCTAAATGCTGCGGTACAGAAATAAATATTAATAACATTAAAATGAAAACTCAGCCATTATTTAAACAAAAACTACGAAGAAGACCTAAATAGAATATTGATCAGTACACATCACCCATTTTACAAGTTGCCACTGCAAAGCAATCCTACAAAAAAATTATTTACACAGCACATTACCCTTCTATATAAAAAGACTCCGTACATCAAACTCAGAAAGGTTATAAATATATTTAAACAATTCCTCGCATAAAATAGAAATTAATGACATTTGCACCTTATGTAACCTGCTTGTACCAGAAAATATTGGACATATACTCTTACTATCTCCAATATGTAAGTTATTTACTTCTTGGAAAGAGCACTGAAACTATGATTGTTTGTAATTAATGAATCATATAGCATATAGGCACCCAACCTAAGGGAAAACCTTAATACTTGGTTTTAGTCCTAATAACATACCTATCTAACTTTTTCTTGAAATTTTGAATATAAATTTTGACTTTAACACATTGACAGACCTGCTACAGCCGTCAGGTATGCTGTGACAGACCGGCTGCAGCCGTCAAAAAATAATTCGCTTTATAGACCAGACCGGTTGTAGCAGGTATATTTCCTAGTAAATACTTGTAAAAGGTAGTTTTAGTGACCCACAAAACGTAAGTGTAATGTTGATTGCCTATGGATTAGGCATCTAACACCATGTAATGCAGTCGAGTTTATAATGGGTAATGTGGTGTATATAGGATAGGTTATGTATAATTCATGATAGTGAAACGTGCAGTCATTTTGAGTTTTAGTTTCATTAGAATAGTTATTTGGGCGTAAGAGAGCTGACAAATAACCAAAGTATTTTTTGTTGGAATTTGCAATGCATCCAAAACAAGACAGTGATGAGTGTGACCGCTATAACACCTATCGTCCTCAAAAAGATGATATAGTTTCTTCTGACAGTAGTATTGAATCAGAGGTGAGTTTCAAGTAAATTTTTATTTTTGAGTTTATTGTTGAATACGGTCTTCCAGGTCGGAGAAATTCCTAATGTGCGAGACAATATTTCTGCGAAAGTTAGTCAAGAATCAAACTCCGAAGAAAATATTTCTGTAGAACTGGGTTCAGACACAGACATAGTTGAAGAACGAGCCAATGAGCATACTGATGAATCTGATGCATGGAACAGTGATACTGCAAGTATACCTGACTTCTTATTTGACTATACACAAATAGGAGTCAAGTTATATGGAGATTTGAATTCGTCACCATATGAAATCTTCAGTCAACTATGGAATAACGATATAATGGAATTATTGGTGAATTCCACAAATAATTATGGAAAGTCCTTAACTAGCCAAGCACGCCCTAAAACCAGAAATTCAAGAAGTTCCTCTTTCAAAGAGACAACTCGAGATGAAATGCAGAAGTTTATTGGTTTATGTTTATTGCAAGGTTAGATCAAAGTCCAGAATATCAGAAAACTTTTTAGTTTGGATCCGTTGAACTACCATCCAATATTTTCTTCGATGATGACTGGAAGACACTTCGAACAATTGTTACGGTGTTTTTCTGTGCACAAGGGCGCCGAAAATCCTTTCATTCCTACCCAACATGAAAAATAAAAAAACAAAGTACGGGATCAAATTCTATGAACTTTGTTCTCATGGCAGATACGTGTTGAATGTAGACATTTATAAAGGTCAGGGAGAAACGGGCCAGACAATAATATGACAATTTTGGAACGTGTCATTATGAAACTAATGCAGCCATATGTAAATAAGGGATACCACCTTTTTATGGATAATTGCTATAACAGTATCACACTTTCCAACAGATTGTTGCGGAATCAGACACATGTTACAGGTACCCTGCTCATCATCCTACTTTGGTTGAGGCCAGAAATCGCTACAATCAAATACGAATAAAACCAGTGGAAATTATTGAGTATAATAAATTTATGTCTGGGATTGATCGCTACGACCAAATGATATCATATTATTTGTGTCCTCGAAAAACTATTTACAGGTATAAAAAAGTTATTTTTCATTTATTGGATATAACAGTTTGGAATTCCTATTTTTTGTACAGAAAAGTGACACAAAACACGAAAATAAAGAGATATATACAATACAGAGAAGTTCTTATTAGATCACTATTAGGTATCGATAGCAACCTGTAGGATGGCCACTTTCTTGTCAAGTTGAATCCAATACACCAACCTACTGGTCCAAGACCTCATTCTGCTACATGTGCACCATCCCAACACTTCCAAGAACCTATACCAAGGCCAGACAACTATAGTAGAAAGTTTTATTACCTACAATGTAAACAGTGTTCAAAAGAGAAGAAGAGGACAGAAACCCATTGTAGATGTAAGGCATGCCAGGACACTCCACCCCTTTGCGCTGGACCGTATTTCGAAAGGTGGTATATAGAAAACAACTGATTTCTTCTGTTCAATATTTACTTTATAATGTTCTAAATTCATAATAAAAGCATTTCATGTAAAATTACGTCGACCGGTTGCAGCCGTCTTGTCTCATCAGCCATAATTTTTCTGCCTGGTGGGACAGTGACGGTATATTTTTTAGTGCGTTGTTTTGGTCAGAAAAATGGAAGTAGGTGTCCGTCAATGTGTTAATATATCATAGTATTTGTAGCCACTCACTGTTCACGTTATTTACATTCCTGGTTATTAATAATAAGACTACTGTATTCATTTTATATTTTTAAATAAAGCACCTTGCAATGAATCTCTTTGCATTTACTTAGTAGTTAAAAAGAACGAAACAACTCTCACAAGTGAAAAAATGTTGGTGGTTTATATATAGTTTCATTGAAATTCACCGTTGACTTTTTTGGGAAAGCTTGCATTACACACGACAATAAAAGATCCAATTTAAAAACTCTGAAAGTTTCTTTAATCGGATTAATACAGGTTACTGGTTTAAGAGAAATATTAAACTAGACTGTAAATTACAGGAAAATCTTCCAAAACAATCAGTGTAACCTTTAACAATGGTATTTCTAAAGGGTTCAATTTAAAAAATATATATATAGAGTAATTTAGCTGTACCTCGAAAACATTTTCTATACTTTGAAATATTTTTAAAATATACATAGAATCATTGCACAACATTTACCTAATTTTAAAAACTATATTCTAGTACAGCGGTTCCCAAACTTTTTCTTTCCGCGACCCATTTTACCCCAAACGTTTTAGCCGCGACCCCCTAAAAATAACTTGAACCGTCACGAGCAACGAGGGACTGAGAGAGCGCAGCTGGCTGAGAGGGGGGGGGAGAAATTCGTCCTAAACAAAGGCGGGCAGAGTTGGAGGGACTAGCTATGGAAGTGGCAAAGGCAGTAGGCGGAGGGGTGGGGAGCATCCAGTTCGAGTTGAACAGTGACCACGTACGTGTCTTGAGTTTTGTTCGCTCGCGTATTGTTTGATTTTGTTCTAACTATGGATAAGCTCGTTAAACGTGTAGGACCTTCGACTTCTCATGATGATCATGAACAGAAGAGGGTAAAGGTGAGAAAGTATATTCACAGTTATATTAAGTATGGTTTAACGGTGCTCGGAAATCGGCCACAGTGTGTTATTTGCAGTGAGTTGTTATCGGCCGAGAGTATGAAACGTTCCAAGATGATTCGCCATTTAGAAAGTAAACATCACAGTTTTAAAAATAAGCCAGTCGATTTTTTTGAATGTAAGTTAACTGCTTTAGATTACCAGAAAAATTCAGTAGTTCAGTTAAGTGGAAATAATATGAGCAAAAGTGCTTTGCTAGCATCGTATCAAGTGGCTTTACGAATAGCAAAGAAAGGTAAACCACACACAATTGTCATTCTACCTACTGCTCAGGATATGGTTTCAACTATGATCAGCCCGGATGCAGCTAAGAAGCTTTCCACCATTCCTCTGTCGAACAATTCGGTGGGGAGGCGCATTACAGAGATGGCTCAAGATATAAAGGATCAATTGAAAACAAAATTGCATAAAAGTGAGTGCTTTTCCAATCAAGTTGACGAGTCTACGGACGTATCGAGTTTGGCGCAGTTTATGTGCTTTGTTCGCTTTGAGAGTGACGGTAGTGTGGGAGAAGACATTTTATATTGCAAACCTTTGCCTGACCACGCAACAGGTGAGGAAATGTTTAAAATGTTCATGTCTGCAACCAATTCGCTTCAAATTGACTTTCAAAAGTGTATTTCAATCTGCAGTAATGTTGCCAAAGCAATGACTGGGAAAGATAGCGGTTTCGTGAGACGGATGAAAAATGTCATGCCTAATGCCACTTGGGTTCATTGTTTTCTGCATTGCCAGGCATTAGCTACCAAGATCATGCCCACTGAGCTAAAAATATTGTTGAACGAAATTGTTAAGTTGGTTAATTTTGTAAAAAGCCGGCCATTACAGTCTTGAATGTAATCACAGTTATGAGAAGGAATGAAGGCACAATACAAATGCCTCTTGCTTCACACAGAGGCAAGGTGGCTGTCATGAGGGAAGGTGTTTTCTCTTGCTTATTTAGCGGACATATTTCATCAGCTGAACGATCGTAACGTTTCCTTGCAGGGAAGAGACAAAACCATACTTTTTGCACAAGACAAAGTCAATTCGTTTTTAAGGAAATTATCCACTTGGTCAACCAGGGTTGAGAAGAATATATTTGAAAACTTTGAACTGACAAATGAGCTCGTCACATCCCTTGATCAAAGCGATGAAGATTATCCTGACATTAACAACTTATCCACACTGGTTACTACTCACTTGCAAGGTCTACGAGAGCAGATCCTTAGCTACATTCCCGAGGATCAACACACCAGTTGGAACTGGGTACTTAGCCCCTTCAACGAGCAGGCTGCGAACGAGGCGGACTTCAACCCACTGCTTCATGACAAACTCATCAAGCTATCCTGTGACAAGACTTTGCAACTGTCCTTCAGCACCCAAGATGTTGACAAATTCTGACTACAAAGAAGAGCTGATGTAGAAGATGGTCTAATTGTATGTGTTTCTAAAAATATGCCAAATTTTATGAAACTTGTTAACAAAAAACAGGCCCATGTTTCTCACTAAAGAAGTCTTTTTATCCTTAAAAATGTATTAACCATTAGATATAAAAATTAGATTAAATGATTCTGTTTTGTTTTGACAAAATCTGTAAAATATATTAATATCTTGTAAATAAACAAAGTTATTTAATTTAAAACTCATAATGGCCGTCTAAGTTTAAGTACATAGTTCACCATTATTTGTATACAGTAGATTTAAAGGGATTTAAAAAAATTAGTTATATCAAGGAATTTGTTGTATCGAAGTTCGTTATATCAAGGTTCCACTGTACATCTCGCGACCCCTTTCAGAATGGCCCGCGATCCCCAGTTTGGGAACCGCTATTCTAGTATAACTAGTAAATCATCTCATCAGTAGGATACTCTGTATATTCTCAATCGCACTCTAACCTCTACTACGCCACTAGTTTGCACATGTTTTAATATCACAAACATACCTTTAAATTAATTTTATTCTAAATTACATACTAAATTGCATTTTAAATTGTATAATAAATTTCTAAATCTAAAAGTGAAACAATGGTAAGATGAAATGAAGTTACAAATAAAATCGGGTATATTAGATGCAAGACATTGAATTCTGCAAATGCCTCTAAAGTTGGTATGATACCTAATTTTATGTACAACTAATTTTTAGAAGGGAATGAAGCTATTTTGCTATTAGAATTGAAAAAAAATACTACTTATATGTACTTATAAAGGAACCTACGAAAACATATACATCAGATAAAATAGATCATAGAAAGCAGTTAAAAGATCTACAGAACTGTGTATTATTTAAGAATCCATGCTTCTAAAAAATTATATCAAATTCATTCAAGTAAAACTTTTTAATTAATTAAATTGAGTCATAATAATATGAACATAATAAATATTGAGCATATCAATAAGGATAATCTTTAATATATATACCTACTTTTAATTGTTTTCGTTTTCTTGACAATATTAATATTATCAACGCTTTGCAATTAAGAATAAAGATATAGATAGCAGATAATTCTATAATTAAAATTGAATATATCACAGTGATAGTTTGCAGTAGGATCTCTGAGGTACAAGCATTATATCTCCATTTGATTGATTTACATCAACAAAATATTTAAATATTTGAACATTGAAAAAACAGCCTCACTCCATTGAAGATTTCATTGTGAAAAAGTTTTATTCACATTAATATTTACATCATAAAAAGCTACAAAATATTACAACTATGTCATGGCAGTCATGGATGTATTTAAAAGGGAAAAACGTAATAAAATTTTTTACGTTACATGCAAATTTTCATTTACCAACAACAGAATAACTGTTTTATACACAACCTTATGTCGCCAAATCAGAAATAAAACTTTTTCGTAACAAAATCTCACTTTTTAAACTGGTTTAAACTGGATTAATCTAGTAAGCATACTCATAATGCATGGTATTTGTTTCTGGCGATGCATAATGATGTTGTCCGGGACATTGCTCTCAAAATCTAAAGCTACACGTTGTGATACAAAAGTAAGTATCGTCAAGAGATCCAGCTCAAAGGCTTTTGTCTTCAATTCGTGGCACAGGGATTGGATGAACCATGATCCTTTAGTGGTGTTACGCCAAGAGTAATAGCCTTAATTAAAATGTTTTATGATAAAAATGATATGATTAGAAATAATTATGACATACAGGATATAGGCCAGACAGCGGAAAATGGTAGAAAAAGGGGTTACAAATGTTGTCAAATCATTCATTTTGCTAATGCTTGATGAACTTTTCAATAAAATTAATTTTGACTATGACATGAGAATATAATCAAGTGCAACAAGAAATTCATTTTTTCGTCGGAATATAAAATTTTGTGTGAAATAAGAATGATAAACAATCATTATAGCACAGGCCATGTTATAATATTCACGGCTAGTACTTTAATGTTAGTTATTATGATCCTTTTAACATAAATGACTATTATACGGTTTGTTTTGTTGAAAATTGATGGTAGGATCTGTTTGAATTTGTATTGAACTAATGGGTTATTGAAGTATGAATGTTTAACAAATAAGAAATGTTCAGAAGCTCAGTTGTATATTCAACATTAGTTTGATGTATGTAAGTTTGAGGGGATAAAATGATATAATAAGTAAGCCAAAAAAACATACCTTTTACTGTAGAATAGACTATGAGAAAATCAGCTTGCACTGGTATTTTGTAGGTATTATGGATCTCCCCATCAGTCTCTGTTTTTGAGAGGTTAATGCCCCCATCAAGGCTGTCACCTTGACAGGCCTGCAGGAAAAATATCTTTGGTTTCCCTAAAATATGGTTAAAGGATTTACAACATTTTTCAAATACCTATTTAAATTTACAAACAAACAAACCTGCTAAAGAAGGACACCTATCGGCAGTAAATTGAACCCACAAGTGGTCAGGTTTATATGGTGTATCTTTTGCGTAAATAATTCCCGCTTCTCCGTGTGAAAGAATAGAAATTATAAGGCAGTCATGTTCACTATGATCTGCACGTGCAGCTGAAAAATATACAATAACCATTAATTATAAACAAAAATTCATTGTACAGACATATCATTGGGATCATGAAAACGGTATGAGATAGAGGAAAGCTTAAATTGTGGCAAAGTTGTGCATTTAAGGGAACAATAAGTGAATGGATGAGTTTAAATATGAAATCATAATTATTGTAAATAAAGTAGGAATATTATTTTAATTGCAATATTCATAGAAGTCAATATAAATATCAGGGTTGGGCAAAATCTGATTTTTTTAAAAAAATCACGATTTATTTGATTTTTTAAATTTGAATATAAAATTTGAACATTTTGATTCTTTGAAATTATTAATTATTTATATGTATGTCTAAAAATTATAATACAATTTGCGGCTCAAAAACTTGTGACAACGCATTTGTCGCGCTTCTTGCAAGAAAATTCTTGTCGCGATTTGTTTTCCTTCTGTCCTATACACTCACTATCATTGCAGAGTACTGCCGAGTGAGGCACGAACGCGTTTGTTGTGCTTTTTGCAAAAATATTCCTGTCGAGGCTTGTTTTCCTTCTCAACCTATAAATTGACGTTGCCCAACAATTTCACGCATTTCGCTAGTTAGGTTAGTTAAGTGAAGTGAAAACATATAAATAAAGTAAAATGAGTGGAAGAAAAGAGGGCCCAATATGGCAGTTCTATATTAAGACAACAAATCCAAATAAATTAGGGTGTAGGGCTATTTGTAGAAAGTGCAAGAAAGATATTCAAGGATTAGTCCAAAGACTTAAAGCACACCACGATGTTTGTAATTATCAAGAGAGGAATACAGGTAATTAAATTATTAATTTAATTTTATTTATATTTAATAAAGATTTTTATTAACACGGGAATGATCGCGTGGTTAGATTTTGCCTAACATTTTTTGTTTTTTGTTGATTCTCCAAGCACTTGATATTTTATTTTTGAGATAATTTAGTGAAAGTTTTGAGACGTAAATATTAATTATAAGGTAAGTAACATAGTGTAATTTTTAATTATATATTCTGAGATATTTTGAAATATTTTTTAAATATATACGTATTATATTATAAGTAGATACATTTTTGATAAATAACAGAATACAACAGGGTAACAAATGTTTGTATGCATTAAAAGACACATCTAAATCAAAGATATTGTCTACACACACAAAAATTAAAATATACAACAGTAATTAGACCAGTCGTACTTTACGCCGCACAAAACTTGCAATTGGGAAAGGAAAATACTACAGAGAATATGCGGCCCATTTAAAGAAAATGGAGTATGGAGAATATTAAGAAACTATGAAGTTAATCAAAAATTCAATAGCCGAATAATAACAAATGAAATAAGAAGTAAACGATTAAGGTGGGCAGGACATGTACAATGTCTGGGTAATGAAAGACGTGTCAAGAAAATACAGGAAACTAAAAGACAAGGACGAACAGCAAGAGCCAAAAACTAGATGGTTGGATGGTGTAGAAGAAGATCTTAAAGAAATTGGAATAAATGACTGGAAGAACAAAGCAAAAGACCGGAAAGAATGGAAAAGAATAGTAGAAGAAGCAAAGGACAGACTTCAGAGCAGAAACTAAATCACAAAATTCACAAACTCCCTACCGCTGCCGGCAAAATGAGGTTAGGAATTCCAATAGGGAGACTATGGACCTTAAGGTCTGAAAGTCAATGAGAAGAAGAAGATAAATTTTTGAGATAATTTTAAAAATTTTTTGATAGATATTATTTTTAACAAAGATTATATAATTTTTAAGTTTTCATTTGTGTAGATATTTTAGGATATAGATTTTAGGCATATAGGATTGTTTTTAAATGTTAGGTGAAATCTAACACGTGGCCTTTAATGTAACTTTTTTAACACGACCTTTCCCAGGTTAATTAAAGATTATCTTTACTCTTCTATACTTACTTAATTTTTAATTTTTATCAACTTAAAAAAATAAATTTGCTTTTACATCTCTATTGAACATTTTCACTTTATTTTAAAATCAATAATTCAATACTATATCAATATATCATCAATTTAAATTATGTTTTTTCTCTTTCCAGAGAGTCGAATGTCAGTTGTAGTTGTAGTTCACTCATGACGGATAGTTCATATTTTAGAAAAACTCCACCGAAAGTACCAACAAGTCCAACAACTTTTGAGCCAGTCCAAAAAAAAGAGCAATCGAAACTCAGCCTACCATGAGTGGTTTTGTAATGCGGAATTCAACTGCTGAAAAACATAAAATTGACAAACAAATAGCAAAGGCTATTTTTGCTACTAATTCGAGCTTCAGATGTATTGAGAATTTAGAGGTGAAAAAAGCCATTCATTTATTAAGGCCTGGTTATACACTGCCCTCGAGAAAAACGGTAGCAACAAGTCTTTTGAACAAAATCTATGAAGAGGAAAAAGAAAAATGTTTCTCCTCTCTGTCAGGACAGTCCGTGAATATGTCAATTGATGGGTGGTCAAATGTGCACAACAAACCAGTGATGTGTGCAACGATAACCACTGATGATGGACAAGCCCTCATATACAAAACTATAGACACATCAGGAAATCCACATACTTCAGAATATTTAACTCAAATAGTTTGGGACCTGATTTCTTCATGTGAATTAAAATACAAGTGTACCGTAAAATCTTTTGTGATAGACAAAGCCGCAAATACGACACTTATGCGAAAAACATTAGAAGAAAAGACGAACGCAAAAGTTATAACTTATGGTTGCTCTACACATATTTTTAATTTACTGTGCAAGGACTTTCAAGTTAAAGACGTTAAAGAACATGTGGTCCAAATTGTTAAGTATTTTCGAAATAACCATTTGGCTAGAACTAAATTCAGTCAAGCAGGAGGCAGTGCTTTAGTCCTTCCAAGCGATGTGCGATGGAATAGCCTTGGCGACTGCTTAGAGATGTATGTCACTCAGTGGGACATCATATTAAAAATCTGAAGAAAACAAAAAGGAGATTGATTCCACTATTTACCAAAAAGTTTCAAATATTGCGATTAAAGATGCACCGCAAGATTATTTAAACATTTTAAAACCTATATCAGTTGCTCTTGATACTGTGCAGAGGAAAAATGATACTATCGCAGATGCTGTAAAGCAGTGGATGTTGATGAATCTGTGGAATTACCATTACAAAAAACACAACAATTTAATAATTGATATTAGCAAGCACTAACGCCATATCATTTTATAGCGTTTATGTTGAATCCACAAAAAACAAAATACCAGTTAACACCAGAAGAAAAGAATATAGTTTTAGAAACAATTAACGAGTTACATGAAAACACTGGACTGTTACCTTTAGTAATAAAGTTGAATGCCCGCAGTGCGCCATTTAAGCAAGTTATGTTTTCAGACGAAGTAATAAAAAATGTAAACGGACTACAATGGTGGTTATCACAAAATGATAAGCCGGAAATCTTGAAACAGTTGCCAATAAGAAAATAGTTCCTGTGTGCAACTGCTTCTTGAGCTTCAGTAGAATGTGTATTTAGCAGAAACAGATTAGGCATAGAAAAAGGAGGAAAACTCGTGTTTTTGTTTATTGTATAACGAAAATGAATAGACTGAAAATATACAGTAATAAAATTTAGGTGTTACGTTTAGTTTAAGAATTTGGAATTACGTACTTCATTTTGTTGTTTTTGCTAAAAGCAGATACTTCTTTTGATTTTTGAGAAAACTTTTATATTATGTTATCTGGTTCTGAATAAAAAAGAAAAAAATTGATTTTAAATCATGATTTTAATTTTAAATAAACGGTTTTACGGATTAAAACTAACTTTTCCGCATCTGTGGCCCTGAACAATGTTCTATCATAAAATTGTTACTTGTATACACTTCGAAGGATGTATCGTGCTAACAAACCGAAATTTCTCCAAAAATAACCAAAAATTTTGTATATCTGGATTTAGAGGATCCGCTGTACTCGCTCTAGTCAACTAAAAATCAATAAGGTACATCTGTGACACCTTGAACAATATTCAATCCTAAAATTGATCAATCGTATACTCTCTGGAGGCTGTATCGTGCTAACAAACTGAAAATTCTCCAAAAATGACGAAAATTTGGTACTTCAAGTACCATAGCACCCGTTGTACTGGCTTTACTGAGTTGAATATCAATAGGGTTCATCTTTGAGACGCTATGAATAATATCCAATCATAAAATTAGTCACTTGTATATACTCCGGAGGCTGTATCGTGCTAACAAACTGAAACTTCTTCAAAAATGACAAAAAATATCGTACTTAAAGTACTGTATCACTAGTTGTATTGGCTCCGGTGAGCTGAAAATCAATAGGGTTCATCAGTGAGAAGCCCTGAAAAATATTCAATCATAAAATTGGTGACTTGTTGAACTGCGCAGGCTGTATCGTGCTAACAAACTGAAATTTCTCAAAAAATTACAAAATGTCGTACTTCAAGTACCATAACAACCGTTGTACTGACTCTGGTGAACTGAAAATCAATAGGGATCATCTGTGACATGTCCTTAACAATATTCAATCATAAAATTGCTGACTTATCGCACTCCGGAGACTGTATCGTGCTAACAAGACATGTAAGGAAAAGTGGCCGACGACATACACACAGAATTTTTTTTCTAAAAACCGTTTTTTCGTGTTGTTGATGATGGAAAACGTAAAAATAACTCAAAAAATTTTTTCAAAATTTCAACTTTTTTTGGGGTAAACCAATACTTTTCTCGCATATAGAAAGGTTGGGCGGAAAAGTAAAATCAACCGATTTAAATCATGATTTTAATCAGCCCAACCCTGGTTTAGATGGTCGTCCATGTTTTTGCGTAGGTTTGATAGGCCAGTATGGCAACTCTATCAATGTTGCCAGCCAGTGTGCATTTGTTTTCAAGAAACATACTTCCTTTTAGTTAGCATGTCCATTTCTTCTTATAATTGGTCTTGAAATACTTTAAAGCTTGTATCATATTTGTTTTTCATTACTTGGGCAATTACTTAGAATAAACACAGCAGTTATTGGACAGTTAAACTTTTTTTTAGTTTCAAATTGCTGTCTCTGGAGTATTTTTCAATGGACATATATCATATTTTAAATATTCCTAATATTACAGTTCTTTTAGAGCATTTGAAAAAACCTGAAAATTATTGAGCAAACAATTCAATTACTGGACTTGTATGTATTACCTTAAAACTTATATTTTTTCATTTCGGTACATAATATATTTAAACAGTTCTTTAGTAT
This sequence comes from Galeruca laticollis, assembly GCA_963921935.1. Lineage (NCBI taxonomy): Eukaryota > Metazoa > Arthropoda > Insecta > Coleoptera > Chrysomelidae > Galeruca > Galeruca laticollis. Next base: position 223,434,909 of record OY998177.1, on the reverse strand, counting down.
GTTATTAAATAATAGCCTGACAAGATCGGACATATAAATAAAAACACTGAAAATTACAGTAATAAAATTTAGGTATTACGTTTAGTTTAAGAATTTGAAATTATGGACTTCTTTTTTGTTGTTTTTGCTAAAAGCAGATACTTCTTTTGATTTTTGAAAAAACTTTTATATTATGTTGTTATCTAGTTCCGAATAAAAAAGAAAAAAAAATGATTTTAAATCATGATTTTAATTTTAAAAATCAAGCGATTTAAATTATGATTTTAATGACTTGATTTTAATCAACCCAACCCTGCTAGAAAATAATTCATAATACCACTAATAAAGTCCATTAAATACAAAAATATATTTTAAAAAGTGAGGTCACAGTATTACACAAACAAAACTATCGCTGAACAATAATAAAGCAGCTCTAAAACTATTCCAACTTACATCAGTTCTGGGACCGTGCAAAGTTTGCAGCTGCATATAAAACAACTCCTAACAATTCCACAACGGTTCCAAAACGTTGATTTATCATAGATTGAAACAAACCTGATACATGTAAGTAGCTTCTAAGAAATTAAATGTTTTTGCAAGGTTTTATGTATAATTAACTTATGCCCTTTTGTGTGCCTAAACTTTTATGTATTATGAATTGTCGATTATGCAGTATTGGCTTGCTAAACCCACTTTTATAGCCTGTATTTCTATTCAACTAGATATACAATTTATAACAGTTCTCAAAAATAATGGAAGACCAGCAACTGATTAACTGATTTTTTTAAGATAATAATTAATTAATCTACTGCTGTTGAAGCAAAAGAAATTAAAACAAGTAATTTTTCCAATATTGGCTTTTTCACTTCTGAATTAATTGATTTTTTACCTTTAAGTTTGAAAAGATAATTTTTATTAAATTATGATCTTGCAATTTACATTTAGAGATATTTTGATCAATTATATACAAATGTATTGATCATTGTTTTATCTTATCAATACATATCCTATCAGTTAATAAACTGTCCATAAAATAAAAAAATATTGCAAAAACAAAAAGATAGTGCTGATAATATATATCCATATATTCATATCAGATTATTTTATTTCAAGAATATCAATTATTTACCTTTCCTTATGTGGAATTCTATATCAGAATAATGTAGATCTTTAAATACATGCACATCAAACCCTAAAGCAATAAGGCACTCCTTAAGATTTTTGCAGTCTTCATTGGTACCGCCTCTTGGCTTTAAATTACCAACTTCAAAAAACTCGTGATTAAATATGTAAGCTAAACCTCTCTTCTTGTGGTTCATCTTATAATGGGTTGAATACTTTGCTACTGGCATTTTCGCATATACCTCTCCAGAAGCATTACTTAAAAAATCAAAATATGAGTATATATAATCACTAGGTAGTAAAAAAACAACTTACCCAGGTTTTCCTAGTGCATCTTGCTCATCGTTTTTACCATTACCCATTAGGCCAAAACATTGACCATCCTGGGTATCATTAAAAGTCTCTTTAGCTAAAGCTGTGCTAAATCCATTACCCACTTGATCATTACCTTTATCATCCATTTTCATAAAACCATTAAATAATAAAACTGGTTAAACACACGTTAATACAATCAACGTTCAAACAAAGGAATTTGAAATCCTGAGATAGTACCAAACAAAAATAAACTACTGATGAGTTACAAAGTTACCAACATATTTTATAGGTCCAGTCGTCTTGTCGTCTAGCCTTCAACCAAAGATTATATGCCTTCAACTTAATACATGTAAGGTTTGTTCCAACCCATCAAAAAACCGTTCTTGGAACGGTGACGCGCATGTGCAATAGCAAAAATGCGTTCCAACCACGAGAGAACCATTTAGCGAACGATAATTGTTTTGTTCCAGCCCGATTTGGTATCGTTATGGAATCGGTTCAGGAACGATGATTTCGATACTTGACTAAAAGCAGGTATCAAGGGAACCGACTTGCGCAGTACATATATCCATATCTAGTTTTAGGTTAGTTGACTTGATTTGTTGATGTATTAGTTGAATTTTGTGAGAGCGATCTTATTTATATTTGTTTGTGCTATTTGTTGATATTTTCCAATATGAGTGATAACGTTTTGGACTCGTTCCAGTGATTTAAGACTCGAGTCAGTATCCAAACCGTTCCAACCACGATTTATTTTGGAATCGTTATTAGAACGGTAAACACTTGGCGCCTGCGTAACAAATCCTTAAGAACGATTTCGATAACGATTCCGGAACGATTAAAATTTGTGTGTTGGAACAAACCTCATACCAATAAGATTCCAATATTCAAATCATGTGATCAGCAGTGTCCAATTATAAAACTATTAGAGTCAAGGCAAATTTTAGCAGTTCATCAATCTCGAGTGATTCATTATTTAAAAGGCAAATTTTGGCGACGTCATTTGAAATATGTATTAGAAAAGTCAACATGTTTAAAAAGGTAATTTCACAATAAATTTATGTACTGTATCCAAGGTTATTAGATGTATAGGTAGACTGGTAACTTTGTACCAATCAAAGTGACGCATTTTTAGCGGGCTGTGACGTCATCCAGAATGCTCGTTTAATGTTTTATTTTATTTTATTTTGCAAGGAATCAAAGAAAATTGATAAATAACTATTGCAAATTTGCACATAGGGATGAATAAAACAAAACAAACGTATTTATTGGAATTTTAAGTTTGATTAAACATTTATTAGGTTTTTAAATAAAATAAATAAACATAAAGATTTACAATCTAACAATTTATTATCTATGAGTTTTACTGCAAATATAAACAGCAAAGTTTTGTCAACTGTCAACGAAGTCCCTCTGATTTTTTTTTATTTGATTTTCTAGTTCAGAAAGGCGAAGTTTTCCCACATTTTCGTGTGCTGAAATTGTTTTTTTGAACATTACGTTCTCATTTTACAGAGCTTCAAGCTTGATTCTTAAAATGTCACATTCCTTACATCAATGGTTTGTTTTATTGCCAGTGGATGGAATATTAGATATAACAAAACATTCTCGTCATTTTTGCCTGTTGCCATATGTAAGATAGGCTCTGTTCAATAATTCATTAACCGCAGTTTTTCTTTCCTTTTTAATGCTTTTGTATTTTGTAGCCTAACTAGTGAATTCAGCTGGTTTGGCATCTTCCGAAGAAAGCAAAAACTGTGAAGGAATAGCTAAGAAATTGGAAAACTAAGTATCTGGAGCAACATATTTAATAGTATATTAAAGTATAAGTGGATAAAGAGGTGTCTTTCAAACACGCGCGGTTTTTCGAGCACGATACGGCGCAGCCGGAGTACTCGAAATAGAACACGAGTTTGAAAGACCAGTTATCCACGAATACTTTACGCTATTATTTTCATTGGTGCACTTTGAAATCATAAAATATTATTATTATATTATTACTACAAAAAAATGGAGGTCCGTCCTCCATGCCCAGCCAAGTTTCATTTCATAAAAGTCCGCCCTCGATGCCCAGCCAAGTTTCGTGAAAGTCCATCCTAAATAGTATTTATTTTTATTTGACGTTACGAGGTACTGCTGTCAGATTAATAATCAAAAAGTTTCTTTATTTATATTTAAAAGGATGTATATACGAATATATAAATAAATTTTGCAGAGAAAACCAAATAAGACATTGGTTCACAATGAAAATATATATATATATATATATATATATATATATATATATATATATATATATGGCAATTCTGTAGATTCCTAATTGGTCAGATCACAGATGGTTTTTTTCAGCACTTCTGACTTTTGACATTTTATAACCGAATAATTGTGTAAATTGTAAACAAACTTTCATTTAAGCAAAAAGAGGATGATTATTTGTTTGAAAAAGAGCTTCTTCGTATATGCTCTATTTATATTATATCATGAACAGAATTATTTCTGTAATACATCTTCACATAGATATCTGGTAATTTATGCCAAAAATCGAACGTTTTGTATACCTATATATTGATCCTATACAATATAAAAATAAACAATTGACAAATCATTGGTAAATAAACGTTAGCGTACTTTATTCATTAATATTTTTGATATATAAATCATTCTAATTTACCTTTAATTTAATAATTTGCTAGCTAGTACAAGGCTACACCATTTTATTTATAATTGATGTCAAGGTTAAAGTCAAATGTCAAATAAAAATACAACTAAATACAATAACCAACTGTACACTAAAAATTACTATAACAGTGTTCAAAGAGCTTCATTGTGACACTGTAAACAATGTTATAATGAAGTATCTTTTATACGCGAATTATAAAAACACGTTTATTTTTGCGGCCAAAATTCTAAACGCTGGTAGTGAAATAATGAATGAATTACAAAAAGTGGGGATGGTATTGTAGATACATGGCCTTAGTAATTTCGGTTGTTTTTCTGACAAACTTGGCACCGACGAGCCATGATAATCCAAAAACATTTAATTAATTAACTTTAAGTTTATTTTGTCATTAGAAGTCTTGAAAAACACATCTAAACGAAAGAACTAAATGTTTACTCTTTAGGCTACAATCGTAATCAATTCGCTGGCCAAGTGGCACTTTGGCACGCAAGTCGGCACGAAATTTGCCATTCACATAACTTCAAAGTAAGTCGACTTTAACGCAAGAGCGTTCGTACCTAAATAATTGTCAGGATTCCTTCAACATATGGTCGAAGCATGATTCTGTCTGTATTTAGTTCAGTCTGAGGTTAGAGATTATAATATATAATTTGGATTTATTTTTTATAGCAGTATATACTGGAGTTTAGTAGTGATGGACAACGCGGAATATCAAATCAATGATGAATTTTTGTTACAGTGCATTTATTCTACGACTAAGACTGCATCAACAATTGCCTTTTTTTAAAGCAAAATCAGCATTGTTGCAAGTAAAGTAATGTCCTCCCCCTCTATTTTATTTTTTTAATCAATCAGTCGTACGGAAAAATCAAGAAAAACAAACCAAAAACACACAATGAAAATGTCAAACTATCAGACAAATCAGATATATCAAAAAACAAGTATTAATGCGCATGTCCCATAGCCGGCACGAATTGCAAGTCGAAGTGAAAGTTTGCATCTTGCAAGACATTTCGACGACTTCAACTTCAACTCTGACGCCAAAAATTGCGTTGTGAACGATCACACTTAAACAGATTTGCTTAGCTTACGTGCCACTTGGCCAGCGAATTGATTACGAATGTAGCCTTAGTTGTAATGGCGCTCGTATAAGGCTACATTCGTAATCAATTCGCTGGCCAAGTGGCACTTTGGCACGTAAGCTAAGCAAATCTGTTTAAGTGTGATCGTTCACAATGCAATTTGGCGTCAGAGTTGAAGTTGAAGTCGTCGAAATTTCTTGCAAACTGCAAACTTTCACTTCGACTTGCACTTCGTGAGGGTATGGGACATGCGCATTAATATTTGTTTTTTGATATATTTGTCTGATAGTATGACATTTTCATCCAATTATGTGTTTTTGGTTTGTTTTTCTTGAATTTTCCGTACGACTGACGATTGATTAAAAAAAAATTGGAGGAGGAAGAGGAGGACACTACTTCTACTTTACTTGCAACGATGCTGATTTTGCTTTTAAAAAAGGCAATTGTTGATGCAGTTTGGTCTTGGTCGTAGAATAGTTTGTAATTGGAAATGCACTGTAACAAAAATTCATCGTTGAATTGACATTCTGCGTTGTCCATTACTACTAAACTCAAGTATATACTGCTATAAAAAATCCAAATCCAAATTATATATTATAATCTCTAACATCAGACTGAACTAAATACACAGACATAATCATGCTTCGACCATATGTTAAAGGAATCCTGACAATTACTTAGGTACGTTATTGTGAATGGCAAATTTCGTGCCGACTTGCGTGCCAAAGTACCACTTTGCCAGCGAATTGATTACGAATGTAGCCTAAACAAACCACGTTTGACACTATTTACTACAATACTATGGCGTATTCGAAATGATCGTCCAGTACACTTTGATGATATTTGCATCTCTCTTTACATGGTAATATTAAACAAAGACAAACCTACTAAGTATGTTACCCTTGACACATAAAACAGATACTGAAATTTTGAGTAATGTTGCCACTGTTAGTTATAACAAAGAAGGTGTATTCTTTGGTTATAACCATAAAGGTATCTAAGGATACAACAAATACTTGTTTAAAATTTATATAAGAATATGCCTTTATTAAATAAAATTCAAGTATTAATAATTAATTTTAAAAGCAGTGACTCAAATGCATAAATTAGTATGACTTTTTTTATTTGCATGAATTTTAGACATTTTCAATTAAACTTCTAATTTCATTTTTCCTGCAACTAGACTTGTAAATATGGCAAAGCAGTGAAAGTGTCCGCAAGTGAGCTTAGAATGTGACTTGATGTTTGGGGCAAGAAAAATCAAAACAAACATATCTATTTTATTTGTTAATCTGAGCAATTTTATTAAAAAATAGAAAATCGGCAAAAAATAATAAAAACCCAACCAAACTGTTTAAACAACACACAAATTCCATTAACTGTGAGCGGTAGCCACCATACGCTTGAGCATTCTCGATGACGATGCAACCCCCTCGCGACGCTTCAGTTATATGTTACCACCAGGATTAACCTTGTACTGTATCAACCATTATTTTTACTTTTGTGGAATCTACCTACTTATATTATCGTTATAAGTGAAACGAACTGTTTCTAAATAATTCCACTATATAATGAGACAGAAAAATATTTTGACGATGATATTTAAAGATATTGAAACAATTGTCAAATTTTTTAGAATTTACGATTATTTAAAAACAGTTAGTATCATTAATAACGATTTCACAATAGGCAATTGTTTTAGAGCACATATTTATTACATTACAGGCTATTTCTTGTTATTATTATTGATCAAATTTAACTTTATTGACTTGTCCAATTTCATTGTAATTTTTTTGAATTAAAAACCGGATGCATGTCATGTGAAGCCAGCATAATCATCCCCTCTACAAATTTCTCGAGCGATGCTTTTGACTTTGACATTTTATTTTTATTTCCCGCCTATTAGTTGACCGTTAAGCAAGCTAAGGGGTTAGCATTAATTTTTTGGTGATTTAAATTAAAATTTATACAACAAAAAAATGTCTGGACGTGGCAAAGGTGGAAAAAGCAAAGCAAAATCGAAGTCCCGTTCAACCCGTGCTGGACTCCAGTTTCCTGTGGGAAGAATCCATAGATTATTGCGTAAGGGAAATTATGCAGAACGCGTTGGGGCAGGTGCTCCTGTCTACCTTTCCGCTGTTCTAGAATATTTAGCTGCAGAAGTTTTAGAATTAGCTGGAAATGCCGCCAGAGATAATAAGAAAACAAGAATTATTCCGAGACATTTGCAACTAGCTATAAGAAACGACGAGGAATTGAACAAACTCTTATCGGGAGTTACCATTGCACAGGGTGGTGTTTTGCCAAATATTCAAGCAGTTTTGTTGCCAAAGAAATCGGGAACAGCAACTACAGCAACCGGAGGAAAATCTACGAAGACGCAGTCTCAGGACTATTAGTAATATAATTATTTTTTATTTGTACTATTGTTTTCGTATTTGTACTATTGTATTCCTTTTTTGTTTATATAGCATAAACTTTGTCATATTAATTTGTTAAATTTAATTCATTTACTTTAACGGAATTGTAGGTCATTAATAGTTATTGGTTTTCACACTTAAGTCTATTTGTAATTTAATGATCAGTACAGTAACAGATTATAAATTCAGGCCAGGTTTATGCTTATATGAATTCTCTTTTAATAAATGATAAATATTATAAAGTCTTTGCTTTTAATAGAAATTGATATGGTGAGATGTTCAAACCTAACTGTATGCACAACATTCTTGGTCATAGATATCTAATCTTAATGATCAGAGACAAATTTCCAATTAAGTAGTAAATTTGATGAAATAGAAGTCATGTCATTTTAAATATCAAACATTATAAAGGAGCAAATAGTATAATTTTGTTATGACCAATGAAGTTATAATAGTTTATACCAAACTATAGCAACAAAGTTTATTTGTTTTACAGTAGTTACTATTGTTGGTTGTATTGATATATAAGTAGTATACTTACATGACAGTACTATGATTTAGTACGTTTTCCTTAGATTTGATAGATTCTGTAGTTCATATAGATATGTCTATGGGTTACTCATAATGAGAGTATATCTTTGATAAAACCAATGAATATTCCCTGAAGACTACACATAATTATTATCAGCCTGCATGAAATTTCAATACTCCAAAAGATGCCAACTGTTGACTATATCAAGAAATTTGTAATAATCATCATTTAGGTGAACTGAGAGCAACAGCTTCTAGTGAAGATTTAAGCATAGTTGTTGCAGGCAACGGTGATATACCTGCACTAGAAATATCAGCATAGGTCAATGTGAAGTGATAAACCTGGCGGTATATCCTCATTCAAAAGATTTCTTGACTGAGGTCATCTGTATCTGTAAAGGTTTGAAGGGTGGGTGGCCCCACAGCACTTAGGCCACAATTTGCCCATTGTGCATCCTTCTGAGGTTCATCCAGCCTACTTCCTTGAAGTAGGCGATAACGTCGCCTGAATTAAGTTCCCTCATATTGGCGTATGTTAGCCTGTGCTCGCCGAATACTTGAAACGTAAAATGAGTGTCTGACATTCGCAAAGAATGTGTTCGACAGTCTCATCTTCTTGTTCACATCCTCTACAAAGTGGGGTGTTGGATAGACCCAGTCTGTGAAGGTGTTTTCGTAGGTGGCAGTGACCAGTCAGAATTCCCCTGGTTGTTCGTAGGTTCCGCCTGTTCATAGTCACATATTTTTTGGCTACTTTGCTATCCGGATACTGTAGCAGTTCCTGGGCAAGCCTGCAGCCTTCTGTGTCGTCCCATCTACCCTTAAATGTATTAAGGGAGTGTTCCTTTAATAGGTCGGCCGTTGCTGACGCCGATAGACCAATGAAAGTGCCAGGTCCCTAGAGTTTTTGGGAGGCTGCCTTCCTGGCTAGCGAGTCTGCAATATGGTTTCCTTTCGATTTCTCATGGCTCTTGATCCAGCCTAAAGTGACCGTGTTGTTGTTACAGGCTTCAATTAAGGCCATGTGACATTTTAGTACTAGGCCTGATGTAATATGTGGTCTGTTCAGGGCTAGTAGTGTTTGTCTACTGTCCGTAAGGATGTATATATTATTACTTGTGGTTTTCCTTTTGGTAATCTCTTTAGCAGCGATGCAGATAGCAGTGAGCTCTGTTTGAGCAACACTTGCATTGCAGCCCATTGCCCATTTTATGTTTAGATTCAGGGATCTGGAAAAAATACCACATCCTGAGCCCACATTGGATTTAGACCAGTCTGTGAAGATGCGGATTGCGCCTTCTTCCACTAGGTCTTGTGAGTTGTTTTTAAAGATTACCTTGTAGGGCCTGTTGAAGGCATATCGCGGTGGAATCGAATCCGTATTGGCCTGCAGCAGTGGGATCTCCCTGAGGGCCTCATCCCACAAGTTACATCTCAGTTTACCGGATCCTACATCAGGTTTTATACCAGTAGAGCGCAGACGTGCCATGGTCATCAAAACAACCTCCTTGATGTATATGTCAAGGGGAGTGAGACCGAGGATTACCTCCATAGCTCTTGTTGGTGTGGTTCTCATGCCTCCTGCTGTGTTGAGGCATGCTGTTCTTTGTATTTGGTCCAGTTTACAGACAACTGTCAGCTGGTTTGCCTTAGCTCCCCAGGCAATCGCGCCGTACGTTAGCATAGGTCTGATGATGGCAGTGTAGATCCAGGCAGCAACCTTAGGTGACATTCCCCAGGTGCGGCCGATGGTTCTACGACACTGCTCATAAGAATTATATGCTTTTTTAACTCTGTTTTTTAAGTGGGAGTTCCACGTTAACTTACTGTGAAAGGTGACCCCTAAATATTTCACCTCTGAAGAGAAATTAAGTTTGGTATCTAGGAGCTTTGGGGCTTCATGTTTTGCAAGCTTCCTTTTTTTCGTGAAGAGGACCATCTCAGTTTTTTTTGGATTTATTGACAGCGAATGGTCTCTGCACCATTGTTCTATGATATTGAGGGCCTCCTGCATTAAAGCGCAGAGTGTCTCCTTGAATCTTCCTGTTAGCAGAATCACTAGGTCATCTGCTTATGCTATTGTGTAGAAGTTGTTATCATTGAGGTGGCTGACCAAGGAGTCTTAAGTCTTAAAAGCATGCATTGCAGTCTCAAACCCCCTTTAAGCTATTAATAAAAAGAAGAGACTAAATTGGGAACTACAACAATTGGACAAACGCAGTTTAGAACAAGGCCCTTTGAAATTTTTGGATCCTAAGGTAGTTTTTGTCTAGCAGCAGTCAAAAGAGAGGGTGAGGAAGGTGTGTATTGTGGCGTAAGTTGTACACAGTGGAGGGTTTATGACAATTTGGAACTAGGGCTGCCACCTTTAAAAACAAGTTGTCCCGGAGATTTAGAAATATATTTTTTTAACAAAAATAAAACAAATTTTTAAGTGTTAATTATTTATTTATTAAAGTAAAGGTAATGATTTTTTAAAATTTAAATAACCTAGCTAATGCTAGGCTAACTTGGACCAGCTTGACACTTAACATATTTTTTATTCTGGAGGGATTGTTTTAGCATATTTTCTTGTATTTAACTAATTTTCACAATTAACACTGACCACCATGTCCTCAGACAAGCAGTTTTGCTCATCTGTCCACAAGTTTCCCATTAAAGAAAAAATTACAAACGCATAGCTTATAGGGATTGAAAAAACGTTCCCATTTTTTTTCGGCAGTTATACTGTTTCGATTTATCGATCTCGGCATAAAGTCTATCTACGCCTATTTTTTTTAAACCAAATGATTCAACAGCTCCCCTAGCATCTTTGTAACCTACTACAATTGTTAGATCGAATTTGGAAATGGTTTTGAATACAGAATTCTCAAAATCATAGTATTTATGTAAATTTGAAAGTTCTTGTGTAAACTTCATTGGCTTCTTTTTTCAATTGATCCTGTTCAGAAGGGATCAATTCTTATTTTTTTTCTTTTTAATTATTTTTGTCATAATTTGGTGCAATTTAGTAGATGTTGCAGTGTTTTTTTCAAGCAATAGTTTGGCTTCAGTCAGCATATTCATTTAATGATGAACTAAACGTAATTAACATTCCTGTCTGACCCAGAGATATCGATGATAAACCTGTAGCCCATGCAAACCTGTAGCGTCCAGGTCATACCCAGAGAAGTGGCAGCTTGACTTAGAACTGTTATTTTTTCATCATCACAATCTAATGCGAATAGAAGGAATTTAAAAAAAATTGCATGGTTTCGCTTTAACAGGTTTGCGGTACAGCCAATACAAGGTTAGATAGAGAGATAGATATTCTTTATTATTTCCTTCATAAATACCTTTGCAGGTGTAGAACATGTCATGCATCCACAGCGCTACACAAACATGAACATAACGAAAATCATGAATTCAATTTCAAAAACACAAAAATTTTAACACAAGACACAAATTATCAAAAACTGAAAATCAAAGAAATGATATATATAAAACAAGATAAATTATCAGTAAATGACAAACAAGACATAAAAAACTTGAGTCAAATTTATTACAAATTGATTAATTAATTTATTTTTATCACTCCCAACATAATATCGTTGCGTAAATATCTAAGGTAGGTATTCTATTACTATTGACACTTCATTCATGACATTTTATTGACTTTTTCAAAATAATTTTTACAATAACTGTATTTTATGTAATTTAATTTTAATATTTATACATATTCTTTTAAAAATGCTCCTAAAATAAGAGCGAAACGTCAAGTTTGATAAATCTTTATTCGAAAATATATTTTAACTAATATATTTATTTCATACCACAACCTTTGAACCCAAGAAGATATAATTCTAAATATATATATATATATATATATATATATATATATATATACGCACCTAGATACCAGATAACACATTATAGATAAAATCAAAAGGAAGAACAGTAAATCATAAGAATAACAAAAATTACTAATTACAGAACATCACAAGTGAAACAAAATAAATATTGCCTTAATGTACCTGCAAAATAATAATCCAGTGAAACACACACAAATGTAAAATTAACTGTATATATAAAATCAGAAGGTGAAAGGCAGTGAATCTTAAAAATCACAAGATAAGTAAAATAAAATAACTATTACTACTCTAATGTATCTGTGAAATACTCGTCCAGTGAATAGTATGATTTTGAGAAAAGCATGTTTTTAATTTAGTTTTCAGCTTCTTGATGTGCTGTGTCCTTAATGACTGGTAGTTTGTTATATATGTTGATTACTGATAAAGGGACTTTTTCTGTATATATGTGAAATTGGGCCTAATATTCAGAAGATTGTTTTTATTTCGAGTATTATGTCTGTGATTTCTGTCATAACATGTATAAAGTGCCATATTTTCAGTTACAAATATTACAGCTTCGTAGATCAACATACTATTTAAAGTAAGAATCTTCTTATCCACGAATAAAGTCCTACAACTGTCTCTTAGTCAGTAGAAAGCCCCCAGAAAAGGATTCCATACCTAATACGACTTTGTACATAGGCATAATACGCTAGCAATGCTGCTTCTATGGATATATTTCAGTGAATCTGCTCTGTATTGATTCTTGATCATCATAACTGAATATAATTGAGCAGTCATCAGCATATTGAACCATGTATTCACTTATAACTTCCGGAGCATTATTAGTATAAATTATATACAATAGGGGGCCCAACACTGATCCCTGAGGAACACCACGAGTAATAAGTAATCTTTCAGATATGAAATGGCCATCCGAATTCAATTCAGTGACACATTGATATCTGTTTTTTAGATAGGAAGTGAGTAGATTGAGTGCTAATCCATTTTGTCTATCACATAGGAGATTTTTGGATTCCAAAAAGTAAGTCAATCTTGTAGATATTATTTTTTCAAATATCTTACTGATATTTGACAAAATGACAATGGGTCTGTAGTTGCTGATGAGACTCTTGTCACCTTTTTTAAATATCGCTCTCTCAAATGATGTTTTTAATTTGTCTGAAAAGGTACCTGTGTATGAAATGTTAATTAGGAATTCCAAAGGCTTGCACAACTCATGGGTTGCATATTTCAGAAGTTTAACTGGAATTTCATCCTCACCGACTGATCTAGTGTTTTTTAACTTTATAATTGTATCATAAACCTCCTGTGGATTCGCAGGTAGAAAAAATACACTCTTCTGGAAAGGATTTGGCATGAAACATGCATCTTCTGTGTGACTGCCACATCTCAGGTCTGGAGAACTACCAATGAAAAAGTTATTTATTTTATTCGAAACCAATATTTTATCATTTTCATTGGGTTCAACATTTGTAATTATAGAATCCCTCACACCATTTGAGTGGCCACTATATGTCTTAACAAGATTCCACACTGCCTTAGGTTTATTGTTCGATTCTCTAATATAATTTATATTAGATCGTTCTTTCCCCTCATCTACCACTGTTCTTAAAATCCTACAATAATTTTGATCTTTGAAAATAGTTCTATTTCTTTGTTGTTGATATAGTAATTTCTTGCGTCTACTAGATGTTCTGATGCCTATGGTCATCCAATCTCTCTTTTTTTTATCAGAAATGTTTACCTTTTCAAGTGAACAACTATGTCCATCAATTGTCTCAATGTTCCAATGAAGCAGTCGTATGATTGATTTGGATAATTATAGGAGTAGAGTTTTGCCCAATCCACAGTCTGTAATTCATCCCTCAATTGAGTAAGTTTTGAGTCTGAGAATATTGTTACGAAACAGCACACTGTTATAGTCCCTAAAACCGACTCTGTCTAAGCCAGGTATAAAAGTTAAAATTATGGCGGATACGCACTGTTTACGATTCTACGACTATCTTATGTAAACATTGTTTTTGTGACCAGAGTTATCTACAAAAGCCTAGAATTCTCTAGTAAGAAAGGCATTAATATAAATAAGGACCGATCAGCGGAGGGGGAGTTGATAAAGTGATCTCGGAAATAAATACACCAAAATAGCAAACAGTAAATATAAATTAGTTAAGTGTTCATATAAATTAGTTTAAGTGAATATACTGAGTATATATAAATTAAGTGTTAGTAATTAGTTTAGTGTTTAAATAAATTAGTAAGTAGCCATACCGTGTGTTTGAAATTTATCCCACCCGTTTATTGTTTAAATAAATTAGAATAACATTACATTGGTGTCAGGTGTGGGGTAATATAAATAAATTGCAACGTAAAAATGGCCAAGAGACTATGTGACCTCAAAGTGGCGGAGCTAAGAGCAGAATTGGAAGATCGTGAGTTGGAAATGTCCGGTAAGAAAAGCGAATTAGTAGAAAGACTTAAATTGGCACTGGAAAATGACGGCTTTGATCCAGAAACAGTTTTATTTAATGACGAGGCTTCCACCTTAATCTCGTCAATTTCTGCTAACATGGACGAGAACATTTCTGCCATGGAAGAGAACATGGACGGGAAGATTTCTGCAATAAAGAACGATATCTGCTATGAAGAACGACATTTCCGTTAATATGGAAGAGAAAATTTCTACTTTGAAGAACGATATATCTGCCGATATCTTATTAATGAAAAATGACATTGCCGCTGAAGTTGAAAATGAAATTTCGTCTCTAAAATCTGAAATCGAGAATAAGATGTCAACGATGGACGAGAAAATCGAGAATAAGATTACAACGATAGACGAGAAAATCAAGGAGTTAGAGGAAAAGATTGCCGACTCAAGAACGCGAGGCACGCCAGAGGAAGAAAAGAAGACCGAGCAAACGAAACCTTGCAAGCCAGAAACACTATCTAAGTTTGAAGACATTGGCAGTTTTACCCGAGTCAAGGCCCCAACGTTCGATGGAAAAATGTCGTGGACCAATTATGTGAAACAGTTTGAAGCAGCCGCTAGAGTGAATAATTGGTCCGATAAGGAGAAAGCAGTGAAGTTGACCATCGCGCTTTGCGGAGATGCCTTAGATGAAAGAAAGACGATACCGCTTGAAGAAATGGATGACTTCGAGCTGCTGAAGAAGAGGTTGGACATGCGATATGGTCACGAACATTTGGAACAGTTGTACAGATTCCAGCTGAAGAACCGAAGGCGGAAACGTGACGAACCCCTTCAATAGTATGAAATGGATATTGCCCGACTAGTTCGATTTGCTTATCCATAAGCACCAGAGAACATGGTGGAATGTTTAGGCATCCAGGCCTTTATTGACGGCTTGTGTGACCACGATATGGAGAAGACGCTTCGATTAGCCCATCCTAAAACATTGGCCGATGCATTGACTGCTGCTCTTGAATATGAAGCAGCCACGATGGCTTCGGGGTACAACAAAGATAGGACCATACAGGAAGAAGGTGACGATGACAGACTTGACCAGATCGTCAACTTGTTGAAAGGTATGGTAGACAAGAAGCCGAAGAAAATCAGATGCTGTAATTGTGGCGAGCTAGAGCATGCACGCAGTTCGTGTAAGCGTCCTACGACTCCTGTAAACCAAGAACCTCTTAAATGCAAAGCAGCCAAGAAAAGATCGCGGTATAACAAAGGTAGAACCATGCAGGAAGAAGATAACGATGACAAACTTGATCAGATCGTCAACTTGCTGAAAGGTATGGCAGACAGGAAGCCGAAGAAGATCAAATGCCAGAAGTGTGGCGAGCTACAGCACGTACGCAGTCCCTCTAAGCTCCCCAAGACTCCTGTAACCCAAGAACTTCAGTCACAGGGGAAATCAGACAGGGGTGAACATCCAGCGAATGTGAATCACCAAAAAGCCAACTCCTTGCCTAGACGGCCATGCCCTGTAGACTATTCACAATGCAACAAGTCGAAATCTAAGGAAGTTGCAGTTTCAAGAATTACAGTAGTCAACGAGGTATGGTCACCCACCAGGATCAGAGATCAAGAGAATAATCCTCACCTGAAGATGATCCGGCAATGGAAGGAAGAAAATCGGCGACCTACCTGGCAAGAAGTGTCAAAGTTTTCACCGAAACTAAAGGCATATTGGGCTCAGTGGGACTCCCTTGTCCTGTAAGAACATTAAAGCTCTAAAATATTTACCGGAAGGAATCATGGAATATAAAATTGATTTTGAAACAGACTACATGGATCTTCCCTATCGGCCAAACCTTTTCCGAAGCTATTTACAGGTCGCTTACCTATAAAAGAAAGTGAATTCAAACACTTACAAGAACTAAAATCTGTAATTCTGTCGGCAATTCTATGATAACTTACCTCATTGTTAATAACTAAGAATGAATCATTATCTATCGTATTATATTGTTTGTTTTAAGTATATTAAGCAGCTTGTTAAGTTTTGTAAGTTGACTGTTAGATAAGCAGCTTTTACGTTTTCAGAATATATTATGTAAGCACTTGTTAAGTATTCATTAATTTTATTTTAATTTGTTATGATCTATATTTAATATGTAAGGTTATTTAATAATAAAATGTAAATGTTGAAATCTGATGCAAATCGTTGGTGGTATTTTTACACCTAGCGGACATACGGTATACATACATTATGTTCAATTTAAAAACCCAGTTCTCCAAGCAGAGAAAGAGAAGCAAAACAGTTGTCGAAGTGAACCGTTCGTAGTTATTATTTAACACGCTAGTGCCAGGAACTTAAATAAAAACCCATTGAACCCCTGCTACAGTCCACAATATCGCTTTCAAGAAGGGTTGCAACCCCCGCAGATCATCCGAGACCTTCAGGTAAGAATACCATCTTGGGCGATTTGCTTTCATCATATTTTTTCACATATAATTTGTAACCTTTCTTAACTTAACGAAAATATTTTCATTCTCGGAAACAGCACTTATGATAAATCGTTGTTTTTTCTTCCCCTAGTAGATTTTAAAGCTCAAAAAGCCATTTATTTCGTTCGTTTTTTTTAATCTAGGTACTGCATCAAAGCAGAACGGGTTCAACATGTCGTATGTCAAGGTTTTCTTACGACAATCTGTCATAAGTCTAATATTTTTATTAGAATTGAAGTTTTCTTATTTTAATGAATATATTTGTTACATTTTGTTGAGTTGATATTTATAAAAATTCACAAGATACTCATTTCGTTGTTTCTTTTCAATATAAACAGTTTTTTTGGCCTCCTGAAAACTTGTTCTTTTTGAGTTACGACATATTGATTTGACACCATCGATATATATATTCCAACACACTACCTAAAACGATGTACCTGTATCTCAGCTTTGAGTACAGCTAGGAGGCTGAAAATTTTACAGTATCATCACTTCAGCGTCCCAAGTCAAGTGGCAGATTTCCATTGTGATCATAGAATGCGTTCCTATTATTTCGACCATTTGAAAATTGACATTTTGTATGAAAAATAAATTACTGTATGTATAGAGCGACTTTTTATGCTTTGATTTATATGCCATTGACAGTTTGTATTGGGCTTGTTCAGTGTGGAGATGTACATGCGTCACTCGACAACTACCGTTGCATGTGATATTTTAAGGCGTCTTTAGTACCTTTATACTTAATAAATCTATATTGTTTATTAGATAGGATTTCACATTCTTTTACAAAATTATAGATTCTGTAATGTTTAATTTTTTGAAAAAAAGTTGCTTCATTAGAAACTAAAGAAATAGGTCTGTATTTAGGTGCTGAGTTTTTAGAAGCTGCTTTGTGAATGGGAATTATATCAGCTATTTTGTGCATATTGATATCCAATAGGGAAATAAATAAAACAACTGGGATATATTTTTTTCAGTTTAATTATGCTTTTACAATGTTTCTGGTTGTCATTAAAAAAAAGAAAAACCGAATTGTACAAAATATTACACATAATATATAACAATTCTACTCCTAGAAGTATAATCTTCCACAAAAATAACATCCATAAATAACAGGTCGACAAAATTTAATTATAGTTGGATTTAGTTAAATATAATGAATAATGAAAAAAATGTTACTGATGGAGGATAGGGAGAATCACTTATTTTATTATACTAGTTTTAAAAATAGATCAGGCTAAAGTGTCAATATGTTTCACTTAATTTTGATTCACTGTTCTATTTATTATATATGCAACATAAATTAGTAATTAACTACACATCACACGGTCTTACTTTTAATGTTTCAGTTTCGATGTTTGGAAGCTGATGTTTCAAAACCTGAAAAGAAAAAAAAATTAGGAGTGTTTATAATTTATAAGATTGATTTAAGCAAAGCAAGACATCATACGTAGTTTGCTTCAAGTGTTGAATGTTTCTAATCAGTGTGGCCTGTATTATTTTGGAGTGATTACATTAGAAATCACAGTTAATCCTATGAACATAATGTTAAAAAAATAATGAAAATTGGTGATATTTTATTTTACTGACTGATTCTCTGTTATTTTTTGAGATAGTAGTGTGGATAATATTGTATCAAATTTACTCTATATTATTAAAAAATATAAGCTAAAGGATTGAACAAATCTTTCAAATGGAACAATTAGTCAAACAAGTTGATGAAAAAGTAAATAATAATAAATTATTTCTAATTCAAAATGAACGCAACTTCTAAATAAATTTTTATTTTTTATTGCTTGGTATTTTTTAATGTCACATTAATTTGCTTCAGATAGTCATTGGCTAATTATTTATTGGAAACAAATACCAAGAGTTAACCATGGAAAATAGTTAACTGTGCTTCAAACCTTCCCCTAGTTCCACTAACTTCTTGAATTTGCCATAGTGCGCCCTCTATCAAATTTTGGATTACTTCCCAAGCAATATTTTACCCAAAATTTCAATAGTGCAAGAAATAAAACAAAGCCATATAATATTGAAACTGTCGATACACATTTTTTCACCACCTATGATGAGCCAAAGGCTGCTACGAAAACAAGACCTGTTCAACAGATAAAATACTGACAACCTAATAGCTGCTGTGGGTGCCGACTGAGAGACAAAGGAGAGGGAGTTGGGGTGTTTTAGCAGGTATATCATCCGGTGTGGCTCTGTAAGGAGTGGATGGCACGAGACTGGCTAGCAGGATCTGGCTATAAACGCACTGGGTTGATTCCGCACACCTGGCGCACCCTCCGAGGCGTCTTTTCGAAGATTTTCCACTTACACAAAAAAAAGTTTAATAGGTGTGGCCTTACCAAGAACGAGTTTTTTTCCCAAGAAGGGTGTATGACAAGAAATTAACCAATTTACTAAATTTTTTGCAGTGTTTAAAAATATTTCAGTAAACATAAATGTGGAGATGTATAATGTGTCCCTTGTAATCGTGTGAGATTTCCTTCATTCGATGTGGTTCCCCTGAAGATGAATATGCACACATTTTCAGTTTCCGACGATCTATTTATGTTATACCTGAAAATGAACGTTTTGACATACAAACTTCAATTGTAATCCTACATGAAAACACAAACTACAGAATCTTCATTACTTCGAATAAACTTTTGTATGAAAATGGCTGAATCTACTTCTAGATTAAAAAAGAAATGCCGGCAATACAGTATTGAATATTTAAAATATGGATTTGCGGAATCTTCTACAAACAAATCATTACCTATGTGTTTAATTTGCCGAAAAGTTTTTTCAAATGAAGCTATGAAAACTTCTAGTCTACAAGAGCATTTACATAAAATGCATCCTGATAAGAAGAACAAAGATATATTCTATTTTCAAGAACTCGAAAAACAATATTTAAAACAGCCAACTTTTTGCATCGTCTTCTAAACGAGACGATGATGGGCTACGAGCCTCATATAACGTTTCATTGTTAATCGCAAAGTCAGGAAAACCACACACCATTGGCGAGGAATTAATTTTGCCGGCAGTCGAAGAGATATTAAAAACTGTTCTCCATCATAAGACACCATTTGATATCATTAAAAAAATTCCTCAGTAATTCAGTGCAAAGAAGAATAGATGAAATGGCAAATGACGTTGAAATATCATTATGCGATTACCTAAAGACTTGCAAATTTTCCATTCAACTCTACCAAGTAACGAAGCTCTACTCTAATCATACGTACGATTTATAAAAGAAGAAAAAATTCATCAACAGTTATTATTATTTGCTAAGAATTTTTTCAAGAGAAAGAAATTCCTATTAGCAATATTTTGTCTGCTGCTACTGATGGTGCTCCAGCAATGACCGGGCGTCATAAGGGTTTATAGCACATTTGAGAAAAGCAGTGCCAAATGTACTAGCTGTACATTGTATTATTCATCGTCAGCATTTGGTTGCAAAAAAATTAAATGAACGTCTGCATGCGTCCCTCAATAACGTTATTAAAGCAATCAATATCATTAGAAGCAATTCATTGAATGCCCGTTTGTTTCATAAGCTTTGCAATGAAAATGATGAAGACTACAATCGCTTGCTGCTGCACACAGAAGTACGTTGGCTCTCTAAAGAGGTTTGTCTGAATCGTTTTTTCAATCTATTTGACTCAGTGTTGGAATTTCTTGAAGAAAACGAACAATTGCGCGAAAACCTGATTACGTCAAAAAATGACATCGCTTATTTGACGGACCTATTTAAAGTATTTAATCAAGTTAATCTACAATTGCAAGGTAATGATTTAAATTTAATTAAAACTGAAAACCTCATAGCTGCTTTTGCAGGAAAACTTCTTATATTCAAAAGAAATCTTGGTAGAGATGAGTACAACCATTTTCCCACATTATCAACAGTGTCTGCTGCAAAACCGGAAGATTTACTTACTTACTGCCACCACTTGGAAGTTCTTCATGTTGATTTTACAGAGCGTTTCCAAGATATTTTAAACATGGAAATACCAAGTTGGGTTATAGATCCTTTCGCAAACACAGATACTGAAGGCTCATCAAATTTGGAAGAGGAGCTATTAGAACTCACAACTAATGAAGAACTAAAAGTAAAATTCAAACATGGATATCAAGAGTTCTGGCTTCAAAAACCAATACCAGTTCTCTATCCTGGATTGTGGACAATAGTACAGTTGAAATTTTTGTTTTCTTCTATAGGGGGCGGTGGTCCAGAAAAGGTTGGGAACCACTGCTTTAAACTTTACCACTAATATTAAATCACTCATTGAAGACCTTCTACAAATATACCAAATTTTATCTGATATATCTTTTAAAAATCGAATTATTAGATTGCAACCCCAATGATGGTGTCGAACTTGCAAGCCTGTCATCCATCAATTCAAACGATTCCAATCTGTTTTAATATATTTTCATCCAACACATTTTCAATCTTCCTTAATTTTAAAATTCAGTATTTTACAATGGAACTGCGACGGATATTATCCGAGCCTAGAACAAATTCAGCATCTAACCTCAATTTACCGCCCAGATTTCCTTTGTCTACAGGACACCAATTTTAAAACAACTAATGTCCCTCGAAGTAAATCTTTTGAAGGGTATCATTCTATTACAAATAACTGCAAAAGAGCCGGTGGGGGTTCATCAATATTCGCCTCAAACGAAATGTGTTCAGAACTACTTCCTTTGACAACAAACCTGGAGGCAGTCGTCATAACAACATACTGCCCCAATAAGCTAACAATATGCTCCATATATATTCCTTCAGATCATACTCTAAAAGAGGAAGAGCTTCTTGCATTAATATATCAACTCCCCCAGCCGTTTATCCTCACAGGAGACTTTAAAGCTCCCAAAGCTCACCAAAGACATTTGGACATGGAAAGGTAGTCGAAAATATATTGAACTGTACAAATTCTTGCCTACTCAAAACACACTTTAATGTTTCCTCCGGTACCTTTTCTGCCATAGACCTAAGCATAAGTGATCCCTTTTATGACTTGGAAAACAGCTGATGGACTTTATGATAGTAAATAATCGCTATCCAATAATTATATCAGACAATCACTATGAAGCAGTTTCCGAAAAAAGTTATTGGTGCCTCAAAAAAGCTAACAGTATGGGTATTCCACGACAGTTAATACTCTTTTACTCATACATTATGCTTTCAACAATAGGTGCGTTCTTTTTGACTGAGATCTCAGATAATCTCAACTCACATCAGTAATGTTTTACTTACTTCTAAGTGAGCTGTGATTTTTCCTCCCCCTTTACCGATGCTGAATGTGTTGTAAGGGGGTATCAGTTGGACTTGAGTCGGAAATAAAGTGGAGGGGATGAAGAAATATTTGATTTGCTTGGGTTATTTGTAGTTTTAACCAAGGTTATCTACGGTTTTTACCATTGACATATAAACACACATAATCTATTTTTCTTTTGATAAAAATTATGGATACAATAGCAGTATTAGATGATGATACGAATCTGTCATATAGTTTAAATCTATCCCTTGAAGATGCACAGAGGACGAAGGAAGGTAACATCTAATAATGGAATATTAGCCATAATACAAATCTTAACTTAAAAAACTATTTGATACTAAAAATAACAAAATCAAGCGTGGTTATCAGAGATATCGAGATATGTTATGTTTATATGTTTTGTTTCTTATTCACATATGCGTCGACAGAACGCGCGCTTCAATTGAGATGTCGTTCTTTTTGGTGCTTACTCACGTCAATTTATCTCAGATCACCTTAACTGAAGTGATCTGAGATCTCAGTCAAAAAGAACGCACCTAATGTTGATGACTTGATAAAATAAATAACAGATTCAATTCTCTCGGCTGTCAAGACCCACATTGGTAAAATGTCTGTTTGGCTTAATCATAGGGCAGTTCCTTGGTGGAACTCCTCTTGTGATGACACAATACGCCAATCCAAAAAAGCACTGAACCAATATTTGAAAAACAAAAGTACCGACAATCTTATTAGCTACAAAAGACTCAAGGCTAAATATGTAGTAAAGCAGAGTAAGAAATCATCTTTGGAAGAATTATGTATGAACTATAAACGAAAATTCCAACCCCAGTTAACTATAGAAGAAAATTCGACAAATTCAAGTTAACAAAACTAATAACAAAATTATCTGTCTCATTTCAAAGAGCTCGGATTTTGGATCACATGAACATATTTCCAATATTCTTACAAGTCATTTCGAAGCCAAGTCCAGGAATCATACAAATGTCAATATTTCACCTTCTCAAGAAACACCTTCTAGTAACATTCTACTATCCGAAGATGTCAAGCACATTCATTCTCCTTTCACCATAAGCGAACTAACAACTGTCTTAGCCAATTGCAAAAATTCTGCTGCTGGTCCTGATGATATTCCCTATAGTTTCCTAAAATACTTATTGATCTATAGCCTTACTAAGCTTCTGAATGTATAGAATTACATATGGATGTCACAAAAGTTCCCTTCTCAATGGCGCAAGTCTATAGTTATTCCAGTACTTAAACCGAATCAGTCACCTAACTTGCCGCAATCTTTAAATGATGACGATTCGCCTCCTATTAAAAGGAAAAAGGGCGTAGTAAATGGTGATAAATATATAAAAGGTGAATCTTTTGTCAATAAAAAGGGAAATATCGTGCCACCTAGGACTCCAGCCACTGAATGTGGGTAAGTGTCTAACCAAAACTTATGACAAGCTTAACCGGTTTTAATCAGTTGTTAATAATTTTCGGAAATTGTTTTTAACTTAAATATTTCATCTATTTTCATTATTTATTTTTATTTTCAGTTGTAAATTGAGATACCTGGACCATTGGACAGACGACGAGAAATTAATATTATTAACGAAATTTAACAATTTGGATAATAAGGATAAGCAAGATATATTTTTGCAAGGTTTAATGGCATGTTACAAACCTAAACGTTGTGTGTCGAGGGCTAACAGCAAAAAACCGAGAGGAAAAAATTTAAAGTACCATCTCGCTCAGGGAGGGAGTAGATTCGCTGATGGTAAAAAGACATTTCTAAAGGCATTCGGTATTTCAAAAAAAGAGGACTGAGCACTTGGGAAATTTACTCGGAAAACAATGAAGTGCAAACACAATTTCTCATGAGATTTTGTCCAAAGTACATGAACACATTATGTCTTATCTAACTGAAATGTCTCACTACACGAACAAAGAAATTCATTATCTTGACGCGACCCTTGATGTTAAAAAATGTACAAAGAACTGTATCCTACTCACAAAATTTCATATGAATCTTACTGGGGATATTTTAAAGAAAATTTTGATTTTTGAAATTTGGTAGACCTCAGAAAGATACCAGCGTCCTTGTGAGGAGATCGGAATAAAAATCAAAAGCACCTATTTAAATGAAACTGTTAAAAGATTTGCTTCAGCAGAACTAATAGTGCACAAAGAAGGTCTAAAAAATTTTATACGGCTGTTAAAGAAGCTTCACAGGAAGAAGATGTTAGCACAGCAGCAATTGTTATTGATTTTATGGCGAATGTATCTTTTCCCGTTATACCGGTCCAAGATTTATACTATCTTAGAAAACTGACAATTCAAACTTGCGGAATTCATGACATGAAAATAAAAACAATGGTTTGTTATGTGTATCATGAAAGAGGAGGAAAAGGACCGAACGATGTTTGCACTAAACTAAAAAACTTACCTTGAAACATACATTTTCAACAGACCAAATATTAAGAAACTTAAAATATTTGCAGACAACTGTTCAGGGCAAAACAAGAATCATGCTCTTGTTAGATTTCTTATAGTTATCGTTGAGCTAGAGTCAATTGAACTATTTTTTCCTATCAGGGGACATTCATTCTTACCCTGTGATAGAGATTTCGCTCTGATTAAACGAAAACTCAGAAATGTTAAAAGATTATTCACGATTAAAGAATATGTTGATATAATTTTGAGTGCACCAAATAGGCCATCCAAATTTTTAGTACACATATTATATCATACAATATTCCTGGAGTTCAGTGACTGGTTTAAAAGTTTTTATAAGAAACAGTGTTTGAGTAATTGTTCCTATGTGACAAAGGTAAAAAAAGGAAGCAAACAAAGATTTCTTATCTCTAGTTATCATTATTTCCGGTGTTTCTCTGTAGATTCTCATTCAATAGAATGCAAGCAATTTATTGGAGGACTAATGACGCTGAAGTTTAGCCTAAGGAAACCATCTGATACGGTTCTTGAGTACCCTAACCGTAGAGCCTATGCTGATATAAGACCACTTATGGAAAGCAAAGTTTAGGATTTTAAGAAAATGGTAAAATACATTCCAGAAGATCATACTGAATTTTACAACGAACTACTCGCTTGGCCAACCAAGACAGGAGGGGAGAACGTTTAATAATAAATGCAAACCCAAAGTCTTTTAATTGGTTGAGTGTATTTTGTAATATAATATTTTTGTCTAATAAAGTGTTTTTACCTCTTATACATACCAAATTCTTACAAAATACATATTAATATTCGATTAACTGCAAAAAGGGGACATCTACATGTCAATCAAAATCACATTACGCCTATAGGCTATAAAAAAATGGAAATTATAAGGTATGTCATTTAAACATGCTACAACCTAAAATTTCACATAATATTTTGTCTGTAAGTACAGGTCTATTACTCCTACTTAGTGTTTTGTTTCTCCTGTAAAATTTGACTTTTGGCCGAAGTCCCCTTATTGCAGTTAGCGATTCATATACAGATGCTATCTTACAAGCTTTCAAACATGTCCAACAACTTGCAAATACACACATAGCCATATGCACAGACTCATTATCCTCCATCCATTCCATTAAGAATACATTTACTAACCACCCCCTTGTCCAAGATATAAATGACATATATCAACAACTACAAAGACAAAATACAACAGTCACAATAACATGGATCCCTTCCCACGTTGGAATTATTGGAAACGAAAAAGCTGATTGCCTTGCCAAAGAAGCTGCCTTATCTGCTACTGCCACAGTGAATCTTCAGCTTTGTAATTACTTAAAAGCTAGCCTGAAAAAAATCAATCGTTCCAACTGGCAAATTCAATGGAGTCAAATTATGTGTTCACTGCGTGAAATTCAACCAACAGTGAATCAATTTATCTGTCCCTATGTATCTAGGGAAAATATGGCTGTCACACAAAGATTATGTATCGGTCGTACCAGACTAATGCATGATTACCTACTGACATCGTTACCTCAGCCGAACTGTCAGTATTGCCACGTAAAGCTCTGCATCAAGCATATCCTCATTGAATGTCCATACTTCGCCACAAGACGCCTACAACTAGGAATACATACAAACTACAAGGAAATTCTAAATAGTCAAAATCAATTTCAGAAAGTAATCAAGTTCCTAGATGTAGAACAACTTATTAACAGAATTTAATTAAAAAAAACTACTATTTAAATAACTTCGCTTATATCATGTCATGTAATCCAATATTCATGTTAGTTCAAGTTTTTAGTTTTGATTTATAATATGTAATGTAACTTTGTCTGTATTGTACATCCTGTTAATGACCATAGTGGTCTTAAGCAAGTCAATTTAAATAAAAAAAAATATTAAACAGCCAGATCTATTTCCTCTGTAAATATTTTTGATAATAAACTTACTTTGTACTTCAGAGTACCATTTGCCAATAATATTCATCGTAGTGGAGTTTCTAGGGAGTCTGACCTTGGAATACAATTACTTTGAATTTATTAATGTAAAACCTTCTGAATTATGTTTAATACATGAAATACTAAAAAATACTAAAATGTTTACACATTTTTTGCATCTTATTATTTTTTAAGAATTTTTTTGTTTTAAATGTAAATAGATTTTAATATTTTCATAGTATATCCATAACAAAATGAAAATGGATATTAAAATCGTCTTGTTTTACTCCAAAAAAGGTTATAGTAAGTATGATAATGAAATTGAATTACCTGTATAAGCCTGATCTACTCATGGTTGACTATGTTATCAGATGCCATCAACGGGGTCAGCTTCATCTGCCGAACTAATATCGTCACCAAATTCAATATCTTCATCAAAACCTTCTTCAACAAATGTGACGGTTTCATTAATCCTAACAGATTCTGGAAATTCTCCATATGTTTTCAAGTTACGTGCCTCGTCTGGTGTATATTTTAGAATGACATCTGCTTTGGCATCTTGATAATCCCTTAAACCTATGAGGATTATATCACCTTGATTTATCCATACCTAAAAAAAAAACAAATTCAATTGGTTTACACAATCAAATACAAGTAAAATGTATAATTATCCTCATTTACTCAAGCTACTGAACCATATTGCAAAAATGAAAATCTACATAACACTTATTCGCCCAGGAGAACAAAGAAAGGTTGGGAAGATTTGAAAGGAAAGTCATTAGAAATATATATATGGTAAAATGAAAGATAATGAAAACAAAACAATGTGGAGAATTTTTAATGATATTCTAGGTAAAGGAAAGAGTAATGGAGAGTTTTCTATTGAAGGGGCGCCAAACGAGGTTGGGAATGATTTTAATGAATTTTAGTTGACTGCTGTTCAAAATCTCAAGAGTGGTGTATCTGAAAATGTAAATGATTATAATTTCAGCCATGTATTCGATAATATTCGTGCTAAACTGTATTCCTCCATCTTCAGATGAAGTAGTAGAATTAGCAACTTGTTAAAAAAATAAGTTTAGTAGTGGGGTGAACGAAATACCAAATTGCCGAGTTAAATTTTCCATCCGTGAAATTAAAGAAATGTTATCTTACATTATTGGCAATTCATTCGAATATGGCTTTTTACCAGAGCAGCTAAAGTTTGCAGTCATAAAACCTTTGTTCAGTCTATATTCAGATCCTGAAGTAGTAGGTACAATTTAACTATGACAGTCGGAACGAGTGTAGAAAAACCAGTATAATTAATAAATACTTTAAAAGTTCAGTGAAAACAAAAAATTATATATAATAAAGTGAAAAAGAGTGTACGCCGCCTATAAATGACTGATAATAGCCGGGGGGAGCCCCCCGATAACATCTTTACAAGTCCAACACCATGGAATAATAACCCCTTGGGATTAATAATGGATGTGGATGCTTTAATGAAGGACACTACAGAAAAAAATAAATATCAGGGAAGTAAAAATAAAGAACAAATAAATGGCATTCTGGTGAGTGACAATTCAATTTCAACAAAAAATAACAACGAACAACAAAAAGAGAACCAAGAAAAACATCGACCTCGGCCCTCATTAAATCAACTGATATGGGCCCGTTTCAGGTATATATTGAAAATAATAAACCGGATTTTAAAGGTAAACGGAATCCAATAAAAGTGGGAGAAATTATATTACAGAATCACAAAGATATCAATAATAAAATAAAACAAATTCAATCAATCGGTCATAATAGGATTAGAGGAACTTTGAAAGATTATATAAGTGCAAATAATATAATTTGTTCTAATTTCTTAAAGGAAAATAATTTAGCAGCATATATACCAAAATTTTTGGTATGTAGATTAGGTATATTAAAATATATTGACACCGACTTATCAGAAACATTTTTAAAAGAACGCATTTCAGCATATGATTATCATAGTAAATTTGAAGTTGAATTTGTAAAAAGAATCAACCGAAAAATTAAAAATGGAAATAACGTTGAATTTCAACCCTCAACTACGATATTGGTATCCTTCAAGTGCCAAACTTTACCCAAATACGTAGAAATAAATAAAGTTTTGTATGAGGTCGAAGTTTATCGACAAAAAGTTTTATTGTACTATTATTGTTTCAGATACGATCATTTAGGGAAACAATGTAGGAATAAAGTTAGATGTAAAAAATATGGGGAAAATCATAGTTCGGAAGAATGTGACAAACAATTATTAGAGGTAAAATGTCTGATATGTAAGGGAGATCACTATGTTAATAATTTTCAACTATGCCCAGAGTATAATAGACAAATTGAAATTAAAAACTATATATTGAATGCAGATTGTTCATTATTGATGCAAACAAATCTATTCCTTACAAGTCCTATGCCGCGGCAGTATCTTCATCCAATAAACAACATTATCAATTTCCCCCGATGTACCCCTCTACATTCTCAACAAATCCACTAACAATAACAAAACATATAGATCAAATCAATGAAAACAACTCAAAAACAACACCAACTAGAAACTTGACAGACATCAGTCAATTATACAAGCACGTAAAAAACCGAGAATATCGAACGAAGAAAATAATTTACTCTTGATTTAACGATATGTAGCCCCAACATACACAATTTATTTGATTGGCAAACTTTGACAGACACATATGGATCAAATCACATACCTATAAAAATAACCGGTCAAGTAAGCATAAAATCTGTACTACAAATTTTAAAAAGTGGAATATAGGTAAGGCTGACTGGAACAAATATTATACAGAATGCTTAAATATAATAAATTACCATAATAACAATAATAACACACTAAACAATAATAATCTTTATGATAAAATTAGAAATGTTATTAACCAAGATGCTGAAGAATCTATTCCAAAATATAAAAATAATATAACAAACAAAACAAAAGCCAAAGTCTGGTGGAATCATCAGTGCGATCTACTAGTATCATAAAGCAAAGAAGCATTTAGTAAAAATAAACAAAATCCAAATCTTGAAAATTTAATTAATTATAAAAACGCCGATGCAGCGGCCTCAAAAATAATCAAAAAAACAAAGAAAATGGGAAAACATATTATTCATCTCTAAATAAAAATGTTCCAATGAAAAAAGTTTGGGAACAAGTAAATAAATTTAAAAACAGGAAAATAAATAATAAACAATTGATAGATTCTTCGGCAGATTGGATTTCAGAATTTCTTTGTAAATTAACACCTGATTATACAAATCACCCACCCGGCAACTTAGAAGAAACAAAACCTGGCAACTTAGAAGATACAAATGAAAGCCAATCATATTTTCAGAAAAGAATTACTTTAAACGAATTAAATATGGCTCTCCATAATAAGAACAACACCAGCCCAGGTAAAGACAATGTACACTACTCAATGCTACACCAATTACCAACAGTTGTGAAAAAACAACTAATAGAAGTATTCTATAAAATTTACTTCAATGAAATAGAAGTACCGGCAGACTGGATGAATTATATTGTAATTCCACTGTTGAAACCTGGAAAACCAGATTCTAACCACAATTCGTATCGACCGATAGCATTAGTCTCTTGTATCTTAAAAACATATGAACAAATAATAAAATGCAGATTGGAGTATTACACAGAAAAAAACAATTTATTAGCAAGATCCCAATATGGTTTCAGAAAAGGCAAATCTACACAAGAGCTACTATGTGAATTTACAGCAAATATTTATCAAGGTTTCACAACCAATAAATACACAAGCACAATTTTCCTGGATATAGCAGGGGCGTACGATAATGTAGACTTACACATATTGAAATTAAAGATGAAGAAACTAGGAATACCAAACTGAATATGCGAACACATCTTCAAACTCTATAGTAACAGGAATATATACATACGAGCAAATGATAAATTAGTAGGCCCTAGACAAACTTCCATAGGATTGCCACAAGGAGGAATCTCGAGTCCCTTGCTCTACATAATTTACACCTACGATATCGAGAAAATGTTAAATAGCCTTGAAGTTAAGATATATCAGTATGCAGACGATTTTGTTATCAGTTCCCAACATAAAAAAATAGAAAATTGCCATAATCAACTCAGCAAGGCAACAGAAATAGCAAAAGGATGGTTTGAAGAAAACGGAACAACTATAAACCAACTCAAGTCCTCAGTATGTACATTTACTAGAAAGAGATATCAAAATGACAACATAATCAAGTTAGCAAACCTCGAATTTCCATACAAATCATCAGTACCGTATCTCGGCATTCTTCTAGACAAAAAACTGAATTGGAAAGATCAAATATTACAGATAATTAAAAAATGCGAGAATGTAATAAATATCATCAAAGATTTCAGTCACCATAAATTGGGTGCAGACCCAAACATAGGTTTATTATTTTACAAATCATTTGTAAGATCAATTATTGATTATGGTATATGGATCTGCAGTCAAATGTCACATACAAAAAATTGAAAATATTAAAAATCGTTGCTTAAGACTATGTACAGGGGCTCTGCAGAGCACACCTATAAATGTATTGGAAGCAGAATGTTCAGAACCACCATTACACATTAGAAGAGAAATGTTAACGAACAGACTAATGTTAAAAATAAGTGCAAAGAAAACAGATAGCAAGAGAAGTTTAAACAACATATTTATATCTTGCCTAACTACTAAATATTGGGAAAATAAGAGGTCACCTAACTTTATAGAAAGCTACAACTGGGTGAGCAACTATGAAAACCAATTATTAGAATATGAAATTTCCCCTCGTTACACAATTCCTTATGAATGTTATTTAAATCAACCAAAAGTTACGTATACAAATTATATAAATGAACATGCTGAAAATAAGGCGCTATTTCTGAAAGACGTCGCAGAAAAATGGAACGACTCTGAACTTATTTTTACAGACGGTTCATGTTTAAATAACAAAGTAGGGTTTGCCTTTTACCACGAAAATAATCAAAAATATTCAGAAATATACCAATTACCCCCTCTAGCATCAATATACACAGCAGAACTTATTGGAATTAACAAGCACTAGAATACTGCATGGGGTACGAATACAATAACAAATTTGTAATTGTCACCGACAGCAGAAGTGCAGTAATGAAAATTGAAAATAACTCTCCTAGTGCTGATTTACATAATATTGTAGCAAAAATTTGGGAGCTTCTGGATATTTTAGCAAACCTAAATAAGGAGATTAGAATAGTGTGGATAAGAGGACATAGTGGCATACCTCAAAACGAAATCGTGGACAAATTAGCAAAAACTGCTACCAGACAAGGAGAAAATATAATAAATTTCAAGCTACCGATATCAGACATAAACAAACAAATCAAAATAAAATTAAAAGAGGATTGGCAGAAGCACTACTCAGAATACCCTGGAGGACAAACATATAAAGTTATTGAACCCACAGTTATACACAAACACTGGTTCCACAAAGAAAGTGATAGATCATTTATTAGAACCCTCACTAGAATAAGGTCAGGACATTGCCTCACACCATAACGTATGACGACATTTAAACTAACAGAAAACGAGAACTGCAGATGTGGCGAGATCGAATCATTGGAAAATAGTCTTTTAGAGTGTAAATTCAATGAAGCAGCATCAAAACAATTTTACAGTAAACTTTCCAAGTTTATAGCATTACCAGCTAATCTTTTAACCATACTAGCATCAGAAGAGATAGCAGTAAAATGACTCATTTATAACTTAACTAAAAGTACTAACATGATATTGTAGAAAGAAAAAACTGAATAAGCACAAAAAAATGAATGAAATGAGAAAAAAAACATATAACCCAACAAACAATGAACTGATGGGAAGATAGCGGCCCAGTGCTTTCATTGCTGGGGGAGTGACTCCGACGGCAAAAAGCCGTTGGTCTTTCGTATTCTTGTCGTCACTTTGCCAGTAAGGCAAATTGATACAGGGCTTTCATTGGATTAGTAACTTTTGCGTTACTGGGAAAGACAAGAACTTTAATTACTAAATCGTCCAATAGGCCGATGGGCATTCAATCTTCCTGTGTTTCTCAATTTTCCGTTATCAGATTAAAAGTATTTCGCGAAGGTAATTTCTCTGTACTGAGTATACTGTCGTTATATTTCAGGCAAAACTTATTTAAAAAAATATATGAATTAATACCCCAACATTTTTCAAATTAGTATTTCCCATTCTACTGATCATATACGAATCCAATCTACTGTTTCACTCGAACATATTCCACGTCCGTAAGTTTGTCTCATTTTATTCGTTTGTGCATTGGGTGTCCTAGGCACAAAACAATCTTTCTATTGTTGACGGATGACGTATGACATATGATATGAAGAGGCATCATCTATTATTCTGTGATCTGTTATTAATGGCAAGTGAAAAAGGAAAAGAAGCCAAAAAACCTGCTATAGTTGTTGTTAATGTTGTTATACCCAAGGAAAATGGACAACAATAAGTACACTCTATAACACAGTGTGATACTTTATTTTAAATGTTTTTGTGATGCATGTTCATGTTCATAACATATTCGAATTTTCAACTGCTTTTACGTTTCGTTGATAATTCATCTTGTCTAAGCGACCAAAAACAATGAATTTTCAATATATAAAATTCGGTATCACGTTGTACGAATATACACTGAAACTTGAAGTTATAAGTTATTATAACCTCATCACTTTTATTTTCCCGGTTTTTTTCCAACCGTTTTCGGTCACTCGGTCGATCAAGCCGTTGTGTATCAGAAATCTTTGTACACAGCTTATAAAATAATAAAGTGAAGATATATTTGTTGCATTTTCCCAAAAACAAAACATGTCTACCACCAATAAAACGATTTCCTCTTATAAGTATAGGCAAATCAAAAAACAAATTGAGAGGGCAATAGCTTTCAGTGATATGCAATTCGAAGCAAACTGCAATAGAAAAAGTTCTAATGAAATCTCAGTGTGTGCAAATATGCATGTAAATGAATTTGATGACATTGAACCTTGTGAAACAGAGCAGAGTGTATCGAGGGGAAAAGTTAGTCTTGAAGTTGATGCAACATGTTCACATGATCAATCACATACTCAAACTTTACATTACAATAATTTCCAGAGAGAACGTACAAATGTGGACTGTGATAGTTCAGAGAATAGTAGTTTTAGCTCAGATAGTGAGACTGAATGTATTGACTTGCACAGTGAGAGTGGACCAAACGACTATTCCGTGCCCTCAAATACGGTGTCTTCTGTCTACCAAGATACTGGTACATTTTTGAAAAGCTGGGCATTGAAAAATAATTTGATTCATATGGCACTTTCTGAACTATTGGCTTGGTTTAGTACCAAACCCGATATATCTCATTTTACCACTTGATGCACGAACACTCCTCAAAACACCTGTGAATTTACAAGTCGAAAAAATGGGTAAAGGTGAATTTTATTACTTTGGTCTGAAGAAATACTTGGAGGATATATTC
This sequence comes from Galeruca laticollis, assembly GCA_963921935.1. Taxonomy (NCBI): domain Eukaryota; kingdom Metazoa; phylum Arthropoda; class Insecta; order Coleoptera; family Chrysomelidae; genus Galeruca; species Galeruca laticollis. The sequence continues at coordinate 223,400,841 of OY998177.1, read as the reverse complement.
AAAATATATCCCACTTATCTTGAAATGAATTTAGATTTTGGCATAGATGGATTGCCTCTCCACAAAAGCACCAACTTGTCTTTTTGGCCAGTAATATGTAAAGTGAATATAGATATGGAGCTAGACCCTACATTTTTACTGTGTCTCTTTATTGTGGTACAGATCAGCCTCCCCTCGGTGAATTCTTTGAAAAATTCACTATTGAACTCTCACAATTAGTGAAAGATGACATCAAGGGCACTGAAAATAAAATATGTAAAATCAATATCAGATCATTTTGTTGTGATACTCCTGCACGTTCATATGTGAAAAATGTCAAAGGCCACAATGCTTACAGTGGCTGTGATAAATGTCACGTAAGGGGTCAGTTCTCGAACCATAGAATGCAGTTTCTAGATGTAAGAGCTGCTCAGAGGACTGATGAAGAGTTTGAAATGAAAATTGATGGTGATTATCATAAAGGAAATTGTCCATTGGAAATATTGAAAATTGGTATGGTGTCAAGTTTCCCAGTCGATTATATGCACAATTTGTGCCTAGGTGTTATGAGGAAGCTTCTATTTTGTTGGAGGAATGGTAGTAGAATTTACAGAATTTGTGGGGATGCCTTGTTGAATTTTGAAGAAAGTTTATGTTCGATTCGTAGAATTTGGCCTTCAGAGTTCAATAGATGACCTAGAACAGTCAAAGAATTAGAAAGATGGAAAGCGACAGAACTCCGACAATTTCTTATGTACATTGGACCTGTGTTATTGAAGAAAATATTACCACCTCATGTCTATGCTCACTTCATGATATTAAAATTCGCCACCACAATTTTGCTAAGCAGTGAATTGAACAAGGAATATAATGACTATGCACGATCATAGATGCAGGTGTTCGTAACACATGCTCCCAAAATATATGGCAAAGAAATAGCTACATATAATTTTCATTCTCTTATTCATCTGGCAGATGAGGCAGCAACATACGGTAGCTTGAACACAATCAATTGTTTTCCATTTGAGAATCACTTGTATATAATGAAAAACATGCTAAGAAAATCAAATTTACCTCTTCAGCAAATTATTCGAAGGATATATGAAAAGGAAAATGTTATAACAAAAACTAATTTGAAACCGGATGTATCTGTTTGTGGAAAGATTATAAAGACCAGCCATATTCCTGAAAATTTCAGCGAAGAAATAAAAAACAAATATAGCAACCACAATTTTTATGTGAAACTGATTTCTGAAAGAAGAAAAATGAAGTTATCCAGGAAGTCTGGAAATAATATAGTGATGCTGAAGTGTGGAAAAATTGTTCAGTGCTTATACTTTACTATTATCAATAGTGATTTCTTTGTAATCGGCCAACCTTGCAATATAATCAAACCATTTACAGATTATCCTGAAGATTCAAGCATTATCTCTCTTTTAGAAATTGAGATAACTGATAGTAACTGTTTGATAGACTTTTCTTTTTCAAAAATATTATGTAGAGGAGTGGTTATACCTAACTTTGTTTTTTCCCCTTTGTACCATTTACTTTGATGCTCATTTTATCATCAAAGGTTTTTGTCAAAAATATGTACAGAGATGTACAAATAATTTGCTTATGCCAAAAAAGGTGTTTTAAGAAATTATATACTTTGTTTTTGCTCACGTAGTTCTCTTTCTGTTATATTCCTTACAAAACATTTTTCAATATTAAAAAACCATCATGAAATATACAGAGTTTGATAAAAATTTAATTCTGTTTCAGATATTATTGTATAGTGGAGTTCCCAGATGAAAACAAAGGAGAAACCCCCATGTCAATTATTCCAAGTAATTGGTTGAAAATAAATGGAGATAAAGTGTTATGCAGCTGGCCAAACAATATAAATAGCAACTTTGATCTCACGAGAGCTTTGAGATCACAACTGCTAGTGAATGAAGTTGACTGGTGCAAAGTCAATATAAAATACAAAACTAGTAAGTGTTTTTTCAACACTTTCTACACATTTATCATGAAACATGTTTCACCAAATAAAATGAAAGATAATTCAATGATATAATTGAATTTTAGACATAAACCACTGACTTCTATTTATACTCAGACAAATGATATATGAAAGTTTTTTATAGAAACCTGTCATATTTGGAGGCTGAAGTAAGAGTTTTCATGAAATTCTGAAAATACCTGGATCTCATCAACCAGTCTATAATTATTCAATCAATCAATTATTATATTTTGTTTCAGATGATTATGAAAAGGCTGTATCCAAGTTGAAATTTTTAGAAAATGAAACTAGCCTCTCATCATCAGCACCATCAGACGAGGACGGTTTTGCAGGAACGAAAAGAAAACCCAGGAAAAATTCCAAATATTTCTCAGATGAAGAAACTCCCAACAGAACGGTTATCCAGAGGAAACAAATATTTTTATCTCAGCATAATATATCATCCGATGATGAATGTATACCAGAGGTGCCAAAAATTTCCAAATCAAGAAATACACCATCAAGGACATCAATAGAACAAATTGAAAATAAAACTATTATTTTTTCACCCAATGATAATGAAAGAACAATTGTTCAAGATCCTGAAGAGCCCCTTTGTACATTGAAAGAGCTTTTCAAATGTGTGAAAAGAATTGAAAGTAAGTAATTTAAGATTGAGAAAACTGTTGTCAATATTGTTGCTTGTCTATTGGTCATTAAGTATATACAAGGAAATCAACTTTCAGAAATATGTTGACAATTTTTTTAAATATGTTTAGATTATAAATGCCGTCTTGAATGTTTCTGTGAACAATATACTTATAATTTTTACAGCCCTTGTTAAGTCTTCTATCGCAAAAACTGAAATACTTTCTGAGAAATTGGACTCACTGAGAGACGTAGTACAAAGAACACTGTGGAAGACCTGAGAGATCTTGACAAAAAGTTGTTGGAGGATAATATTTTTTCTGAAATGGTAACTACTACTACTTTTTTTTATTATCAGTAGAAATTTCAATTGATGGCTATTTGGAGACATTTTTTTTTCTGAGTAAATTAATTTTTCAGTGCAATAAAATGAAGTTCATTGGAGGTTAAGATGTTGGTGAAACAATAAGAAGAATGTTAGACAAAATTGTAGCACATAAATTGTCATTGGTAGTCAACTGGTCAGGTAGAAATGGAAAATTCCCATTTAAATCATTGGAAAATCTAACAAGACTAATACTAGGTATGTATGATACATTTTCTCAAATAATCCAATATGAAAAATATTTGAATATTTTTTTTTATATAAAACTACTTTTGTGGCTAATACCACGCTGACTAGTGAATACCCACCATAATAATCTAAAAGTGAAATATCTGTCAGTTCTGAATCAACCAGATGAAAAATAATATGAAATAAATTGAAAGAATGTATGAAATCAGATAAAATTTTATAACTTTCCCTAAGAAACATGCAATTTTCATTTACCAGAAAATGTAGGATCTAACATTGTTCATCTATTTCATATTATTTTTCATCAGGTTAATTCAGAATTGATAGATAACGCAAATTCTCATCAAATTTTTCATTTTTCAGTTCCCATGGTAGGTATTCAATAGATTTAATTCAATAGTCGATGTTGTATTAGTCAGGAAAGTAGTTGTTTTCTGTTGAATAAACCAACAATATTTTTTAGAATATTTTTCATATAAGATTCTTTTTGAATACATTCATTCCCATTCAATGGGCTATCTTGAACGATGGAAATTCTAGATTCCTCATCACAGATTAGTGATTGAATCTATCAATTATTACACAGAACTTTCCATGAATGAATACGCTGTTCATGTACAATTGAATGTAGTACACATTTTTTTCAAACCTGGGCTGTGCTCCTATTTTCAATTAAATACTGTACTGGTGGAACTTTATTTACAAAAAGTTTTATTCACTAATATTTTGTGTGTGGAACTGATAGCTGTATTTTTCATCGTGAACTAAGGTTTAATTTTCTTGGAAATGCTTTTCAGAGAAAAAGTTCCAACTTGGAAAAACTAGTTCACTCAGTGTTTTATCATATTTACCGAGTTTCAAATGATGCATTTTTAATACACAAGGTTTTTATCATGTACGAGATTTTTTGAATACATCTAGACAATAACAATTTAAATTTTAGTTTCAGCAAGAAATAATCCTCTGTGTGAAAAAATATCTGAATTTGAAGTTCAGACCATTATAAAAACATGGTTCAGAAGTGCTGGGGATAGAGAAAGAGGAAGAGAGAAGGGAGAAGAGGGGGAAAACATAAATAATGATCTATAAGTATATATAAATATATGTTTTTTTGAGTGTTTTATATTTTGTTTTCATACAATAGATTTTTTTTTCGTTTTGTGTTTTTGATTTTCGAGTTCATTCATTCATTCACTAGCTAGAGGGAGGATACATTTAGTTAATACGGGGAAAATGTAATCAACACAGATGAAGTTGTACTAGGCATTAGTATAGGGACATTGTAAAACAGACATCATACCATAACACTGCCGTTCCAAAATTTTAATGGGATATTGTTGTTAATTCGAAAGCACATCAGTTGAATGTGCCGGCTGATTGATCGTCGGGAAACCGTCGCCCATAGTGTCCTTTTCTTAATGGCCCCATACCAATGCCAGTTATTTTGCCACAACATCCAGTTACAGGAGCAATGTATTGGGCCTTCAGTTTACCGCAAATAAATGTTTGTTGGGAAGTAAAAAAAAAGTGCTTTAAACCAAATCTCTCGAAATAACCAAATAAAAATGAAGATAAAATGTCAACAACTGCATCTAAAATCCAAATGTATAAAGCCTAATCTATAATCCAAAAAAAGATAATAATCGCATAACAAATTCATTACAATAGACTGGCCTGTTGGTTTATTAACCACTGCCATTAAATCACACACACACAAAACCTTTGTTCAATGGTGGGGACAAACAAGTATGTATTTAATAATTATAGACCCATTAGTTTATTGTCTAGTTTTTGTAAAAACTTATCTTAAAGGAGAACCACTTCATATTATTGATCAACTGGAACATAATTTCCAAATTGCATTACAAAATAATAGTAAACACTTAATTAATAATCATTTTAAAATTTTGTTAAACGCACCTGTTTTAAATAGAAGTAATTATGTGAGCTTACGGCAATTGGTAACGAACTCGAGAGCAAATATTGATGCCTTAAAAAATTCTAAACATACTGTTGAAGAGCTATACGAAAATTTGATTATCTATATACGAGAACGAAAACTTGATTTCAATACAAAAAAAGCATACAAAATCATCATTATCCACCTTGGATGAATTCTTTAAATTTTAGAACATAAATGCCAAGTCTTAGACAACTTGAATGCCACAGAATATAATACGGATAATACATTTGATAAAACTCACTCTTATAGTAATTCCTCTCAAGGGGTCAATCACCACAAATACATTAACACTTCATTTAATACCACACAAAATCATAACAGAAATAAACTCAATAATAAAGTAACACTGCACACCAATAATTCTCACACTAGTGGTAACGTTTCTCATTCCAATCCACAAAATAGACTTCTCAGATCGCCTCCACCAAGCTCTCCTCCTCACAATAAAATCTGCAACTTTTGTAATTCGAAAACTCACAAAATATATACTTGTCCTGATTTCTCTCTCTTGGTCCTATTAGAAAGAATTAACGCAGCACGGAGCAACAAACTATGCTTCAATTGTTTAGGTAATAAACACCTGATACCCCAATGTTCCTACACACTCACATGTACCATCTGTCATAAAAAGCACCATACACTCCTACACAATGGGAACTCCAACATTTCAGATATCACTCCAGATCGCAACGCCTCACTGAACAATGACACCAACAACACCGCACAGACTCAAACAAGTTGTTCAAGGCAGAGCGAAATTCAGCAAGGAGCTGCTTCACCGTCAGCAGTCACTATAAAAAATACCCATGTACTATTAGCCACTGCAACGATACGAGTATACTCGAAACAAGGTCATCCGCTAATTTTAAAAGCTTTGTTAGATAATGGAAGTCAAACTTCATTTATTAAACACGGCCCTTAGATTAGGAAACACATGTTACTCTTACAACTTGCAAATTTCAGGCATTCTTTCTAGCAACAACATTGTAAATACAATGACATGTCAACATTCATTCAGTCTTGGATAACCATAAGTTCAAAGTGTCACGTGCTGTCATAGAAAATATAACGCAACTCTTACCCCAAATACAAATTGATCCGTTTTTTCTTGTGCAGCATTTAGCTGATGATGAGTTTTTCATACCATCTGAGATTGACATGCTAATTGGAGCCAACGTATATTACTCTTTGCTTAAGGGAGGTTTTATCACCCTAGGCAGAAATAGTCCCACTCTAGTACACTCATTTAGGATGGATTGTAGATGGCACAATACCCTCTAATTGCATAGATTACTCTTTTTGAAAAAGCACTCCCACTATTGATTCTCACACTTTCTTTTCAACTAATGTTAACCCCTCTGTCCTAGAAGATAAATTAGACACAATGCTTGAAAAGTTTTAGTCTCAAGAAGAGATTGAAAATCCTCCTCATCTGTCACCGAAAGATGAATTAGCTGAAACAATTTTCACGTCCACCACCGAAATTATGGACAATGGAAAGATACCAAGTCGACTTACCGCTGCATAATCCCAAAACAGATTTAACTCTCTCGAAAAAAAGTTTGAAAAAAATCCAGAGTTTTATTGAGTATAAAAAGTTCATTACTGAATATGTTGACTTAGGTCACGCTAGGTATATACCCCTCGAGCTCACAAATATCACATCTGATCACAAATATTTGGACCTCATCTTTGCATCATAAAGGAGCAAAGCGCCAGTACGAAGCTGCACACAGTTTTTGATTTTAGCTGCAAAACAAGTTCTCATCTTAGCCTTAATGATATCACTCTCAAAGGTCCTCAAGTTCAGCCCTAATTATATGACATCTTAAGTAGAATTCGCTCATTCAAATTTGTATCAACTGCGGACATCAAACAGATGTACCGACAAGTGATAATGAATCCTAAATTCAGCTTTATTCAAAATGTGTTATGGAGGAATTCTCCATCTGAACAATTTTCGTGTATCGAATTGAACAGAGTTTCTTCTGGACAAAAACGTGCCCCCTAATTGGCATGTCGAGTGCTTAACAGTATTGCAAAACGAAATGCAAACTTGACCCTCGCTTCTGATGCCCTACTCAATCAAACCTATGTTGATGACATATTAGCAGGTACGAACTCTCCCCATGATTTTCACATATTATTAAATAACTTGAAAATGATTCTAGGAAAAGCTGGTTTTTATCTTCATAAAATATGTTCCAACACTAAAGATATTTCTAATCAAGACTCTGTCAATTCGGAAACCGAAATCGACTTTAATTCATCAGACTCTCCCTGTAAAATACTAGGAATGACATGGAATCCTCACACTGATGAATTAAAGATATTTTTTTTGCCTCAGTTGAGTTGAATGTTCTTACAAAACGAACAATTCCATCGCATTTATGTCAATGTCTTGACCCATTAGGTCTTATCAACCTATTATAGTTAAGGGTAAACTGATAATGCAAAACATATGTTTACAAAAGCTTGAATGGGATGAGGAAATAAAAGACCCACATATTATTAAAGAATGGGACAATTTTTCAAGAGCGAACTTACGAGTTAAAAATTTAAAAAATTTCCCGTCATTTATTTTTAACAAAAGAGATAGCGAAAATTGAACTTCACACAAATTTTCGGATGCTTCTCAAGAAGCCTTTGCTTGTAATATTTACATTCGCTCAATTTATTCAGATAATTCCACCCATTACTCTCTAGTCACTTCAAAATCTCGTGTTGCGCCCTTACGAATAACCAGAGCTATCCCTCAGTTAGAACTCAATGCCATGTTACTTTTCTCGAATCTAACTAAGCAGAATTTACAAGTATTTGAAAATAAATTTATTATAGATTCAGTTAATTTATGGACCGATTCCTCAATTGCATTAACATGTGTTAACAGTCCTCCTCGTTGGACAACTTTTGTAAGCAACAGAGTTTCTCAAATTCAAGAGATCACTCAAAACTGTGATTGGAGACACATTCGTTCAGCGCTTAATCCCGCAGACATGTAATCTCGTGGTAAATTCGAAAATAGAGACTTCTCATTTTGGTTTTCTGGCCCAGAATTGATGAAAGACCCAAACATCGATTTTAATCACTTAATATCTTTTCTACCGCCCCTAACCCTCGAGATCAGAAAAAAACTGCATTAACTTCTTCGTATATAGCCGAAAATGTCTGGCAAAACATTTTTTCCAAGTTCTCTTCATTCATCATACATCTTTAGATTCGTTCACAACTCAAAGGCTACACATGTAAAAATATCAGGCCCTCTTCAAGGCAATGAGCTTGAAAAATCTCTCTTATTCTTAAAACTATCCAAAATCAACATTTCGAATCAGAAATGAAAGCAATCTCTTTTTACAGACCAATTAGAAACAAACAAATTCTTTCGCTTCACCCGTTTGTAGATTCCGATGGGTTTCTACGTGTAAGTGGCAACAAGTCTTTTGGACAAAATCTATGAAGAGGAAAAAGAAAAATGTTTCTCCTCCCTGTCAGGACAATCAGTAAATATGTTAATTGATGGGTGGTCAAACGTGCACAACGAACCAGTGATATGTGCAACAATAACCACTGAAGATGGACAAGCCCTCCTATACGAAACTATAGACAATCAGGAAATCCACATACTTCAGAATATTTAACTCAAATAGTTTGTGACCTGATTTCTTCATGTGAATTAAAATACAAGTGTACCGTAAAATCATTTGTGACAGACAATGCCGCAAATATAACACTTCTGAGAAAAACAGAAGAAAAAACGAACACAAAAGTTATAACTTATGGCTGCTCTGCACATATTTTTAATTTACTGTGCAAGGACTTTCCAAGTTAAAGAACATGTGGTCCAAATTGTTAAGTATTTTCGAAATAACCATTTGTCAAGCAGGAGGCAGCACTTTAGTCCTTTCATGTGATGTACGAGGGAATAGCCTTGGCGACTGCTTAGAGATGTATGTCACTGAGTGGGACATCATATTAAAAATCTGTGAAGAAAATAAAAAGGAGATTGATTCCACTATTTACTAAAAAGTTTCAAATATTGCGATTAAACATGAAGTGCAAGATTATTTAAACATTTTAAAACTTATATCAGTTGCTCTTGATACTGTGCAGAGGAAAAATGCTACTACCGCAGATGCTGTAGAGCAGTGGAAACATTTACAATATATCTTTGATGAATCGGTGGAATTACCATTACAAAAAACACAACAATTTAATAATCGATATAAGCAAGTACTAACGCCATATCATTTTATAACGTATATGATGAATCCACAAAAAACAAAATACCAGTTAAAACCAGAAGAAAAGAATATAGCTTTAGAAACAATTAACGAGTTATATTAAAACACTGGACTGTTACCTTTAGTAATAAAGTTAAATGCCCGCAGTGCTCCATTTAAGCAAGTTATGTTTTCGGACGAAGTAATAAGAAATGTAAACTGAGTACAATGGTGGTTTATCACAAAATGATGAGCCAGAAATCTCGAAACAGTTGCCAATAATAAAACAGTTCCTGTGTGCAACTGCTTCTTCAGCTTCAGTAGAACGTGTATTTAGCTCTCTTGGTCTTATACACTTGGATATTAGAAACAGATTAGGCATTGAAAAAGGAGGAAAACTCGTGTTTTTGTATAATGAGAATGAATAGACTGAAAATATACAGTAATAAAATTTAGGGGTTATGTTTAGTTTAAGAATTTGGAATTATGTACTACTTTTTTGTTGTTTTTGCTAAAAGCAGATACTTCTTTTGATTTTTGAGAAAACTTTTATATTATGTTGTTATCTGGTTCTGAATAAAAAAGAAAAAAATTGCGAATTAAATCATGATTTAAATTTTAAAAATCAAGCGATTTAAATCATGATTTTAATCAGCCCAACCCTGCTCTGAACTCACTTTTACGGACGGTTTATGTTTAAATAACAAAGAAGGGTTTTCCTCTTATCATGAAAATAATCAAAAATATACCAATTAACCCCTCTAGCATCAATATACACAGCAGAACTTATGGGAATTAAAGAAGCTCTAGAATACTGCATAGAGTATGACTACTGTTGTGTTATTTTTACATCATTGTGTTCAGCTCTGTTGAGATAATTTTCAACCTAAGCAGGTGACCAAAGTGAACATGAAATTCTAAAAAGAATGTGCAAAAATAATAAGTATAGGAAAGATGAAAGCGCACCTATAAAATTTTAGGTTGGCATATTGTTTATTATTTAGTTTATAATGATAATATTAAAAAATATGCAAGTAGAAGATAATTTTGAGGATATTGTTATGGTGAGTATATAATTATGAATTTACACAATATCAATAGTAAAATTATAACTGTACAACTTGCTCCATACTCCATAATGATGATTCTTTTGAGGATTACTTCAAAATAATTTCAAATTTTTATTAATTTGGTTATAGTTTGAGGTGATGATTATCTAAAGGGAGCAAGTAATTGGAATCGAGCCCCCTCTAGACGTATTGCAGTTAGGGGAAAGGGAGGAAGCGATAGTTCATCTCTGTTCAAAGCGAGCTGTTTAAAAGAATATGCAAAATATTTAAGTGAACAGAGCAACTGATCTGCTCGAGCAAATCATGTAAAAAGAACACAGCTTAACAACAAATTTGTAAACTTCACTGACAGCAGAAACGCAGTAATGAAAATAACTCTCCTAGTGCAGATTTACATAATATTGAGATAAAAAATGTTCATATATTTTTATAACCTACCTTCTTCCTAAGTTTTCCTCTAATGTGACATAACCTCTTAACACCATCAAAGCACATAGCTTCTAGTCTTCCATTACCTAACATCTTTGTAACTTGTGCATACTCCTGTCCATCTTCTTTGAAAACCAACTCACGTTTTTCTGTTTCATTTTCGTTCTTCCCCCTTCTGCGATTCTTACCTCCCTTTCCTAAAACATAAAACATAAAACTCCCTTATTTCTATATATAGGCTTTTCAAATAATATCCTCAATGTTTCATACAAGCACTTTAAATTCTACACGTTTACAAATAATAATAACTGGTATCAATATTAAACTAATTAATTATGCCCTAGAGTGATTTACTATCTTATTCTAATACTAAAGAGCAACTAACACAGGTTAATTTAACTTCGAATCGAATAATGGAAACTTTCAAATTGGTACACAACATAAAAGTTTATTGGAATTAACTGTCTAGATACATTTTTTTTAGTTTCACCAAGTTTTAGGTTACCACAGGTTGATTTAACTTTGAATCGAATAATGGAAACTTTCAAATTGGTACACAACATAAAAGTAGTTTATTGGAATTATCTGTCTAGATCCATTTTTTTTAGTTTCACGAAGTTTTAGGTTATGTTAAAAATTATAACGTTTAAATATATTACATTTCATTACTAATAAATAAAATGCATATAATTAAAGCCATTTTATTTTAGTGTAACAACTTGCTAATATTTATAGGAAAATTATTTTTCAAAATGTCAAAAGGGGTGCACGATTCCAATATGCCATTGGAATATTTTACAGTGCATATGGAGGAAAAAATGATATATTAAAGATTAAATTTTACCTTTATTCTTCGGCATCTTGGTTTTTTGGCAGTATCACTTTAATTTGTAAAACAAATTTAATTTATTAAGTTCTTCCAGTAATTGTTGAAAATATAGCCAGACCCCTGACTTGACAGGCAATAGAATGAAAGAATTCTATGGTTGCGCGCGCATACGTCTCTTCCGGCTACTTGCTTCTCGGATCTTGAAATGATTTTTATTCGTGTCAAAGATGGATTCCTATCCTGACGTACAGGAACACGAATCTTGTGCAAAAAGAATTAAACTTGATGTTGGCGAGTCTAATATTGGTGAATTGTGCAAAGGAATAGGATTTTCCTGTTTTTCCACATCATCAACAGGCCCGATTGACATTACTGAAGGTAAAATTTGTAAAATATGTTTGGTTGTTTAGGGAATATTTTTCTTCCAATATGGCGACCAGAAACAAAGGCGAACTGCGGACATTTTGTAGGCGTGGTACACTTGGATTTCATTTTGACTTTTACAAAAAGTTCGATTTATCATATTTTTTCAACAATTATGCATCATTCCAAATCATTTTATCGTGTCAATTTCAATTATAAAAGCAATACTGAAGTAATAAATTTCAAATCTATTTATAATTTGTGTTTTTATTTACCTCTTTTTCAAGGACAAAAATGACAATAAATAATTTTAATCAGTGTTTGCCTAATGATTATTAGTCGCCTTCCCAGAACAAATATAAAGTATAATTTTTCCATGATTCATTCAAAATAAGTACCAACTCAGTGCCATGCGCAGAAATATTTTGCGTTATTTCCTGTCAAATTATTTTGATTTTATATTTATAGTTTGCAAATTTAAATTTTAAGTAAAGGAGTAGGTAGATTTTTATTACATGTTTTCCTATGCTAATTAAACAGTTCGTGGCGAATAATAAAACATTTGTGTAGCTTTTGTTATTTTAAATATACATTTTTCGAACCCAAGTTAACTAATTGTTATTTATAAGCGCGCATATATTTTCAAAAAAGTCGCTCTGTATATTTGGTTGTCTAGTCTGCAGACATTTGGAAGGCAAATATAGTTGCCTATGTTTTTGAAGTGGCTGTTTAGGTTCTAAGTCATCAAAATAAGTATAATGAAGATATGATTTTTTTATATTTAAATATTCCTTGTGAAAGTAGATAATATCGTCACCGTAATAAGAAAGGGCCTATCTGCCATTTGGAAAATTTTACAGGAGGGAGAACAATTTGTTGCAACAAAATTTACATTTTTTGCTTAATAGTTTAGTGTATGTTTGAAGATTATTGAAAAAAGTTATTTTTTGAATTAATTATTCTACAGGAGATAGGCATTTTTATTTCTTAATTTCGTCACCTTAGAATAACATGGTTTCATCTGCACATGCCTTGCTTTTGAGAAACAGAGGCTCGAAGTTTGTAGTCATTGTTGATAGTACTACCACTGATCGAATCAAGGTGACACTTAGCCAGTATAAGTGAATATAGTGATACTTCAAATAAGCAAAAGAACAATGATTGTAATTGATAATGTTACATCAAAATCTCTGATCTATCTTTGCAGATAGAACCTTGTTAGTTTCAATTTGAGCGATTTCAGACAAGCAAGGTTCTGATAGATAAAACTTTGTTAAATCAAAATTCCAATGGTAATGAAGGTAGGAATACAGTACAAATTCCTACTTGAATTGAATGATGATTCTTCATTGAAAAAATGAACTTATATTACTGATAAAATGAAACAAAAGGTACAATAAAGTTTCTCTCAATAACATCATAATTGGTGGCCCGGCGGGAAAAGTGGTATAAGTACAAAAATTGAATTTTGAGATAACTGACGTTAAACCTTGGACTTTATGCATTCTGTTCGTAATTCAGTTAAAAGAAAAACTCTTATAGATTAGGATTTGGGAAACTGGTTTCTTTGTTAATGTTTTATTAAAAACTCATCTTTAAAAAAAACTCAACTTGAACCTTTTTACAGTTTTATTTTACAGAAAAATTGAACTTATATCGCTATTCACATAAAACAAGGTTTTATCAATATTCTGAGGCACAAATAAAGGAATCTTGTCCTGAAACATCCCAAGTTAAAATATAAAAGATCCTAACATAATAAAGCTATATTATAGCTATTATCACTGCACCAAGAATTGAACTATTCATCTTCACTATCAGCATCTATGGAATCCGTTATGTCATTCTTTGTAAGTAGGCTTCGATAAGAGTCGTAAAAATTTTCGTCGATGAAGGGTAATAGTTCCAGCAAGTTTTTCTTTTTTTCCTCGCTTATTGGTACATCAGTTTTATATGAAAGCGGATGTGCAAGTGTTTGCGGTAAGCTGTTCTTTCACAGAAAATTAATTTTTGTAAAGGTTCTTTTTCATTCAGATTTGTTTTGTATTCTACAATCCCAATCTCTTGAGAGTCTCAACAGCTTTACATTATTCCACACTATTTTCTCTCCATCTTCATTGATTTTTTTGCAAATATTGCTTAAGAAATGCAGAAAACTGAAAAAAATCTTTATGATCCATTTTTTCTACAATATAGTAGTAACTCATCAGTTGTGGATAGGATAGAATAAAAAGCTACATGTTTTGGGGCTTTTTTATGATCTTAGCCGTGCATTTGACACAGTTGATCATGAACTTTTACTAATGAAACTTCAAGGAATTGGAATACGCGGAAAACCATACGAGTGGGCAAAATCTTACTTGTCCAATAGAACTCAAGTAGTTACAGTTAACAACACAACATCTGATCCTATTCCCTCTGAAACTGAGTACCACAAGGATCGATTCTTAGGCCATTATTTTTTTATTATCTTCCTCAGTGATATTAACAAAATTTGCTTAACCTCTCAAAAAATTATTCAATATGCCGATGACATTAATATTATCGTGGTGAATCAACAATTGGAAGAACTCATGGATGAAACTAATGTAGCAACTTTTGAACTGAATAAATATTTCATAGGAAATGGTTTAACATTGAATGTGTCAAAAACACATTTTATGCGTTTTTTGCCAAGAAATGTTGTCCCTGATATTGAGCCTTTTTTACATGTTAATGGAAAATCCATTCAAAGTGTCGATCAATTCAAATTCTTGGGAATAATACTAGATCCCAAGCTCAGCTGGGAGTCTCATATAAATGCAGTGATTGCAAAAATAAGTTCATGTTATATCATTAGAAATCTAAGAGAAACTGTCTCTCTGAATGTATTAAAGCTCATTTATTATGGACTAATATCAACTCTTCAGTACGGCTTAATGTTTTGGGGTGCATCATCCTTTCTTGAGAGGGCTTTTAAAGTTCAAAAGAAGGCTATAAGAGCTATGTACAGTGTTTCTCCAAGAGGGACGTGCAGATCATTTTTTAAGAAAGCTGAAATTTTAACTCTACCAAGTCTACTTATATTCCAATTAATTAAATTTGTTGAAGATAATCAAAGTTCATTTATAAAAAATGAAGACATACACACGTATGACACTAGACAGAAGAGTGATATCCACCAACCATTTTCATGTTTAGAGATAGGGCAACATTCTCCAAGGCATATTGGAATAATATGCTATAATAAGTTCAGTAATATATTGAATACAGAAAAAAAACATGGGAACATCAAGGAAATTGAGAAATATACTTCATTCTTTTTTATTACAGCATGCATTCTATAGTGTTGAGGAGTTTCTTACATATTAATACTATATCTTAAAAATTACTTAGTATTTAGTTTGTAGTCAATTTTATTCATGTGAATGTTTTTATTCTAATTACCTGTATTTCGTTTGTGTAGTTGACTAGTCTGATAGAGTTGTGTATTATATGAAATTTTGTATAATGTATGATTCTCATAGATGAAAAATATATTCTATTCTATTCTTATATTGAAACAGACATAGATGGAGTGATAGATGAAAATAATAATTCAGTACAAGGGTACTATTGCACTTGCGTTGCTGATGTGAGAACAGATAAAAATAAAAAACATTAAATTTTTTACCATCTACTGAACAATGTGCAAAAACATATTTTCTGATAATGTTGAAATTGTTTTCCATTATTGAATTATCCGACTTACCTTGCAACGATCGCATTCATCCCTAACACCCAACTTTGGAGAAATTACTGTCTCACGCCACTTCAAACTTAAAAAAAAATATTTACTTTCTCTGATTCTTACAAAGATTTTCACCACAATTCCAACCATTGCTATTACCCTTAACACCCACCCTCAAGAGATATTCCTGTCTTACATCACTTTAACACCACCCAAATAATTTTTTTTTAATTATTTACTTTTTCTGATGATTACAAAGATTTTCACCCCAGTTCCAACCATCACATTTATTCCTAACGCCCACCCTCAGAAGAAATTCCTGTCTAACACCTTCCTAATAATTCATAAAAAAATGTATTTACTTTTCTGAAGCTTACAAATATTTTCACGCTGGTTACAACCATTGCAGGAAATTATCCCGAGAATGCGATATTTGCAACCAGGTTGAAAATGTCTGTAATCATCAGGAAAAGTAAATTAAGTGGTGTAAGACAGGCATTTGTCTTTATTGTGGGTTTAGGGGTGAATGTGGTTGTAACTGGTATGATAATCTTTGTGAGAAAAAGTAAGTAAAGTTTGGAAGGTATTAAAGTGGTGTAAGAAAGAAATTTCTCCTGAGGGTGGTTGTTAGTGACAGGACGACGAATTGGTGGTAATATTAAACCCATTTTACAAACTACCAATCATAAAACTGTATACATGGAAGTCACCAACAGATAAACCCAGTAACAGCATCAGAAACCAGATTGATTACATTTTGGTCATTAGGAGATTCAGAAACTGTTTCCCATCAGTTAAAATATATCCAGGAGCAGATATCTAATCTGATGACACCTCTAATGGGAGTTATGAGGGTGAAACTAAAGAAAGTAAAGAAAAAAATTAGACGTAACTATGATATGGCAGCTCTAAAACAACCTCCAATAAATCAAAAAGTGAGTGATTACATTAACGAAAAGGTCAATCAATTTAAAGAAGAAAATAACATGCAAGAGGAGATCAACAAATTTGAAAAGATAGTAGAGTCAACAAAGAAAGAATTCCTAAAACCAGAGAAGGAAATTGTGGATGACCGAAGACATTTTAGGTCTAATGGGGCAAAGAAGAACACCAAGAGGAATACAAAAAGATTCAAAAACACATCAGAAGAAGGATTAGAGAAGCCAAAGAAAAAGAAAGAGGCAACAGGAACCCAAATCGGACTATTAGCCGAAGCTGTTTCTTAAAGTCATCCACCGAAGAATATATAAAAAATACGAAGAACAGATATTACATAACCAATTCTGGTTCATAAATGAAGTCGGCACAAGCGAAGCACTTTTTGGAGTTCAAGTTCTAATTCAAAGATGTAGAGACGTTAATTGTTGCAGATAATAATTGATTACGAAAAAGATTTTCGTAGAGTTTAACATCAAAAGATGATCAACATTCTAAAGGATGCCGACTTATAAAATAAAGATCTCGGAATAAACTCAAATCTTTACTGGAACCAGTCAGCATGCATGAGATTTGATGGAGAGCGAACGCAATAGGTGAAAATACTAAGTGTGGTCAGACAGGGCAGTATCCTCTTGCTGTTAATATTCAACATGTACTCGAAAAGAATGTTCAACGAAACCCTTAACGGAGCAGAAGAGGGTATTGTTTTGAACGGAGTCAAACTGAACAATATCCGATACGCCGATGATACCAGACAGTTTGAAGGGACTACAAGGGTTAATGGACCGAATCACACAATACAGTCAACAGCATGGTCTCAATATCAATGTCCACAAAACAAAAGATAATTAGCAAGAAAGATATAAACAGAACTCAGTTAGAACGAGTAAAACAGTATTAGTATTTTGGAACTGTAATAAATGATCAATGGGACAACACACACAAAAATAAAATGCCGCATAGGAAAACCGAAGGTTTTTAACAAAATGAGCACAGCCTTTAAAAGTCCCAACCTAGCGCTTGAAACAAAGGTGAGGCATCTAAGATGTTATGTCTTTTCCATTTTATTGTATGGTGTAGAGTCCTGGGAGCTAACAGAAGCAACACTAAAAAACTTGAAGCATTTGAAATGTTGCTGTACAGGAAAATGCTCAAAATATAGTGGACAGCTCACATAACGAACAAAGAAGTAATCAAAAGAATGAACAAAGAACTGGAAATCATGTACACCATCAAGAGTTGAAAACCCGAATATCTGGGACACGTCACGAGAAATCAATACCGATACTTCCTACTGCAATCCATAATACAAGTCAAAGGAAAAAGAGGACCCGGCAGGAGAAGAATCTCATGATTGCCAACATTGGAAACGGATAGGTACCTGAAGAAGAAGTGGTTGTTAGGAATGAATTGTGATACTTGAAACCAGGTTAAAACTCCCTGTAAGCATCAGAAAAAGTAAATAATTTTTTGGAAGGTTTTAAAGTGATGTAAGTTAGGGAATTCTCTTGAGGGTGGGTATTTGGGGTGATTACGATGGCTGTAACTGGTTTGAAAATCTTTGTGAGCATCAGAAAAAGTAACTAATTTTTTTTAAGAATTTTTTGAAGGTGTTAAAGTTGTGTGAGACAGGAATTTATCCTAAAGGAAGGTGTTAGGGGTGAATGCGAAATTATCAGAAAATGTGTTTTTCCACATTGTTCAGTATATGGTAAAAATATTTAATGTTTTTTATTTGTATAAGGGTAACTCACTATGGGTGACTTTGCAATCCCCCTGTTCTAACTTCTAGATAATTATTTTGTTATCTAGATAATTTCGTTCATTGAACGTTCGAAACTTCAAGTACCTACAAGAAAATGTCACTTTATGGAGTATACTTGTCTAAGACATATAATGTAATCCCAAATATTATAAAAGAACGGATCAAACTGTCTCTGTATAAACAAGCAATTAAAAATGTTGTCCTAAGTATGCTACATAGCTTTATACATAGTATAGAAAACAGAAAACAAATCCTTAAATATACATTGTCAAAAAATCCATTTGATCATTGTCAAAATAGTCAAAAATAATAAAATTAGAAAACCCACAGAAAATAAACGGTTTTAATGATTAAAACTAACTTTTCCGCATCTGTGAGATGCCCTCAACAATATCCTATCAAAAAATTGGTCATGCTAACAAACCCGAATTTTCTCCAAAAATGTATATCTGGATTTATAGGACCCATTGTACTATAAGTGCATAGAATTGAAATAAATGATTTAGGATACATTGCTGCAGATCCACAAGTTAGTTTAACAATACTAGATTGTGAGTTAGGAATTTCTAAGTATTGTGCTCACTCTATCTTAAAAAGAAATTGTTTTCATCTGTATCATGTATCTCTACATCAAGGATTAAAAACTACAGAATACAATAAGAGACTGGATCATTGGAATTGGCCTAAGGATATGCCGAATGAAAATTTAAATTTTTGGTCAAATATAATTGGTCCGATGAAGTAACATTTTTCAATAATGGATCTGTAAATAGACATAACGCACACTATTGGTCTGATCAAAATCCACACTGGATGCAACAAGATTTTAACCAAGGTCGCTGGTCAGTTAACGTATGGTGTGGGATTTTAGATGGTAAAATTTTAGGCCCTTTTCTTTATGATGAATTAAATGACGAGCGATACTTAAGATTCTTAAGAGAGGAATTCTCTATATTATTAGAAGATTTTCATTTAGGAGTACGGCAAAATGTTACAAGGTGGCTGCCCAGTCCACTTTACAACTGAAGTAATGCGTTTTTGAACTAAAAATGTGAGTATAGGTGGATAGGAAGAGGTAGCATTCCCATGGTTGAAATGGAAGCTGCTGTCTTTTCTACAAGGGCGGATCTAAAGAAAATTTAGGGGGGGGGCAGCTTGTTAACTTGAACACTATACCCGGGGTCACAAAATTAGACAGGTGTCAGAAACTGTTAACACTCAAAATCGTCAGCTAAAATATATGGTCATATGGTTTAATAACTAGCCTATCAAAAACGCTAACACCTAATTTGGTACCACCGAGAATACAAGACTGTTAATCTACAAAAAATGTGCATTGAAATATTGTAAAAAAATTATATTATAGTTTCTTGTACTAAAGGAGGGATTCAGTAAAACCAATTAAGACACAAAATAATGAAAAACTCACCTTTATTTTACAGTATTTACAAAACGAGATTCAATCATCTGCGGTTATTTTTTGCAAATGCATCAATTTGTCATTGTCAATTGTCTTTACAATAATCCTGTGGATGTTCATCAGGGCAAGTCCATTTAGTCGGTCTTCAGCTGTAGTGCTCTCATTCAGTCTTTTACTTGTCTTAACGTACTGAAGGACCTCTCTGCAGAAGCCACACTGACTGGCAGAGAACACAGGATTTGGAGTAAGCTGTTGATGTTTGGATAAATGTCTTTGTCATATGCTTTCAATGCATCTAAGGCACTTTGTTGGAACTCTCTAAAATCTGCCATGAATCGACCGCAAAAGAGTACTGATTTGCAGCTTCGTGACTTCTGCTTCAACATTTTTTCCGCTATAATGAACAGGGACGAGTTAGATGCTATGGGAAATTTATTCGAAGAAAACCTCTCTTTAATATCATTGATCACATGATTCAATATCGGGTTGAATACTGAAAATATGAAGTATTCTTTAGCAGAGGGTGTCCTGTAATTGTCTCATTGAGTTTGCCTATTTATCACTCGCGGTACAGTTAAATTAGCATCTAACACCGAAGCTAATTCCTCTGCTTCAACAAATAAAGAGTGAAACACGATATCACTTTTTTGTCTTTTTTTCTTCAAGTAGCTCAATAGTTTCCTTCCCGGTGCTTTGAGCAAGTGTGATGGCGACACTCTTCTTTTGAAGCCTGCTGAGAGGCAAAGCTATGGCCAAGATGTTAGCTAAACAGACTATCGAGACTATAAAGGAAGAATCCTTTAGGGAAAGATGGAGAGCATGAGCCATAGTTGAAGTATCAGCTTCATCCCAATTTGAAACTCCGACAATTGCGTCGTTTATGCCGCTCAGAGACTTTTGGAAGAGAAAAATGCTTTCATGTTTTTCAATCCAACATGTTTCGCAAAGTCCAATAAGCTGTCTGTGTGTTGAAAGATATTATTCTTTCAACACACTATTTCGTTTTGAGGATGCAGTGAAAAATCCAATGACACTCTTTATTACACCCAGACATCGCTTGGCATGGATTAAACTACGCTGACTTTGATATAGATAGGTTCAAAGTATGGTTAAAACAAGCACAGTATGTAGCATTCTTGCACTCTTTCAGAATGAAAGAAACTGCCCCCTTTGCATCTGACAACAGTAGCCATCCCTACACAATTACACTTCATGAGCCCATGTTCTCCAAGGAACTTTAGAACTATTTTTCCGATAGTCTCGCCTATAATTGGACTGTCCCCAACTTCGTAGTTGCTTTGATCGAAATCTTGAACTTCACTTATCTTCTCTTTCCTTGGATTCAGAAAACCAACAAAATTTTGGATTTCTCCAGCATACACATATCTTAGGGCAAACGTCAACAGTGATTGATGCGAGATGTCAGTAGTTTCATCAAAGGTAATACTGAACCATTTGCTTTTGGTCACTCTTTCAATGAACTTGTTGGTTATGTGTTCAGAACAGCAACTAATGAGTTCATTTTGAATAGTTTTGCTTGTATACTTGGCATTGTTTGGGGCATTCTCGATGTGTTTAGCAAGGGTTGTGACTCCAGCTTCCACTCTGAAGGGAACTAACTCACGAAAATTGCCATTATTTACTATGAGGTTCCGAACTTTGGGACTTTACTGCCTTGCCTCCTCCCTCCCCCTTTCTCCACCCTACCATTGTGGTCAGGGTCAGTTGCCCCACATAGGCGTATTTCCAAGAATTACAGGGTTGCCGTATCGTCGCCCAGATTTAAACTACCACCTGGAGGCCTGCATGCCTTGTTTCAGGGCATTGCTATGGTTATAAGCGTGTCGATAGATATTTTATTATTAATATGCACATAACATTGGACTCTCACACATTAAACTTATCTACAACTTTTTGGTAAAAATATTGACAAAATTAAATAAATAATTGCGTTATTGTTTTTTGGCCAAAAAGACCTAAAAAAAATAACCAAAGTGGTGCGCTGACCAGGTGGGCCAACCTCTGGATCCGCCCCTGCTTTTCTACGACTCAGATGTTAAATATCTGCATTGAAAAAGATGGAAAGCATTTTAGCAGTTTCTTTAGGTTACTTTACTAGGACAGTGTAGTTTATTTTTGCTGTTTCTGTTACGTATTAATTGTTGGTTATTATAATGACATCAAAATCCAATTTTTATGTATAGATATTGAGATGTAATTTTTACTAATTTATTCTAAATTCCGTCCTCTTTCAAGTAAAGGATTAAAAATTATAGCATCGCATTTGAAGATTCCCAAAAAAAGTTGAAAACTAAACAATTGTTCAATCACCGCCACCTAGCGACCGTTAAAACCACTGGAATGGAACGATGATATAATATTTTATTATGCATTGAATTCCCTTTCAAATGATAGTAAGTTTGTCACAATCCATAAAGCGGAACAAAAGCTTTACCTAACTGTTTTCGTGAGTCAGCTTTCCCACTCACCCCTACCATTTATTTTACAAGATAGAGGAAATAGTACTGGAGCAAACTTTTGTGGTACATTTATTATAGAAAATTCAAGTTTTGGTGTTATTATTGTGAACTACACCCTCTAGTGGAGGAGTAGAAAACTTGAAAATAATTTCCAGCAGTCTCGTATGCGAGTGTGTAATACAGATTTTTTTTCTCTAAGCTGTAGGATAAATAGTTTCTGAGATACATTGACTTACCTCTCTTAATCAGACATCCGATACATCAATTATAAATTTTTTTATATAACTTGGTCAGCTTACTTCACCTTTGTGATATTGTACAAATGGTAGCTAATCCATGATCCACTTTAGATATGATAAAAGTAGGGAACAACAACCATTTGTGGTGACTTCATAGTAATTAATCATAAAAACCATTTAGATGTCCACTAATATCACACAGTATTATTAAAACCTAAAATTGGAAAATGAAACACTTAATTGATAAATATATTAGCTTATTAATCTAAAATTGTTAACATCACAATCTACAGATAGAAATTGAGGTAGCAAAAAAACGAATAAGTGTAATTATTGGAGCTTACAATTTTTGTTTGATTTCAGGTCATATGTTATTGTTTATTCCAAAATTGATAATATGGCTCTTCAGATTTTCAAAATTTGAAGTTTTTTTAGTAAACTATTGGTTATGTATATTAACACCGTTTTAAGCCTTAAAAAGAATACTCTACACTTTGAAAACGTTTAAATATGCCTTGTTGAAAATACATTTCTGACATTAACTGCCTCTACCCTTACTTTGTGGAATCTACTCATATTAGTGTTTTAAATGAAAGTCACTGTTTCTAGCTAATTCCACAATATAATGGAAAGTGTTGAAAATTCTATAAAATTGACAATTGTTCCGATAAATCAATAGCATCGTCAGAATGACAAAAGTTACATTTCATTTGATGCCAACCTGATGTTTAGTAGTTATTTTTTGCTAGGCCAAGAAGTGACTTAACTTGTGATTGACTTAATATATGTTAATAGAAAAAAGAAGATGTGAAATTACAAATATTGAAGCTTAGATATTATTAGCCCTATGGTGATATCCTGGATATCATTTTTCTAATTAAGATCTGTATAACTGTGCAATGATATAGAAAACCAGGAAAACTATTACAACTAATATTTCCTAAACAAACTGATGAAATAAAAACTTATATAACACTCACATATGCAGGATAACACTCACATATGCAAGAAATATTTCTAATAATATTTCAAAGATAATATCTTTAGCAACGAATACAACAATTTCTTTTAAAACAGAAAGTAACGTAAGTACAAAATTGTTAAATGTAAAAACAAAAATACCACCATTAAAGAAATCAGGTATATATAAACTCAAATGTCCAGAATGTAATGCTGTCTATTTGGGTCAGACCCTTAGAAATTTTGAAATCCGATACAATGAACCCTTAGGAGCATACAGATTAAAACAACCAGATAAATCCCACTATGCAAAACATTACTTGACACCTAACACAGAACTAGAAGTGCTGCATATTTGTGAAAAGAAACAAGAACTGGATTTCCTTGAAAAATTGGAAATTAGAAGACATTTAAGAAACCCACAATATGAAGTTGTCAATGAACAGTTAAATCTAGGGAGTTCTCCACTAATAAACTGTCTTCTTAAGTGATAATTCTAATCAGCAGATATAGTTTTCCTGGTTTTCTATATCATTGCACAATTATACTGATCTTAATTGGAAAAATGATATCCAGGATATCACCATAGTGCTAATAATATCTAAGCTTCAATATTTGTAATATCGCATCTTCTTTTTTCTATTAACATATATTAAGTCAATCACAAGTTAGGTCATTTCTGGGTCTAACCAAAAATAACTACTAAACATCAGATAGGGATCAAATGAAATGTAACTTTTGTCATTCTGAGGATGATATTGATTTATCAAAATAATTGTCATTTTTTTAGAATTTTCAACAATTTTCATTATATTGTGGAATTACCTAGAAACAGTGAGTTTCATTTAAAACACTAACATTTCTGACAGAAAATTGATTATAAATTTAAATAAGTCTTTGAAGTAGCTCTACCTACTCTGTATAGGCCACAGTGGTCTGAATCCATGACTATTTATAATAAATAAATTCCTTTATTGAAAGAGATCAACCTCTTTAAATGTTAAATAATTTTATTATTACCCAACTTACCAGAACTTATTATCACTCATAACTTTGTGAACATTTTACAAGTATGTATACTAGAACAACACCTTATCTATTCGTAGCATTGATATATTTATAGAGATAATTAGTTAACACGTTGAGTTCGGTCACGTTTTTTCCGTATCACTTATTTTGTTAGTCTTGTCACATGCGCTCCTCGTATTATTTATTGATACTCCACAGTTAAAAACCAGTATGGAAATTGGAATGTTTAGAAATCTATATAAAAAATAAAACGGTTTGTTTTGTATAAATTTTAATACATATTGCTTTGCTTTCGTAAACAAACGTAATAGGTTGGACTAGGATTCTATATTTAAAATTTTTACTATTACGAGGGGTTTCAAAAATGTTTTTATAGTACTAGAGTTAATCGTAATATCGGAAATCTTCAAAACGGCAATGAACAAATGTTAAACTAACTTCAATTGTTATCGATATGTCACAGTAGAGGAAAATTTAGTGGGGCTTAAAAGCAAATGTAGTTTTCGTATTTACATGAAGTGTAAACCAAAACATTACCACATTAAGATTACGTCATTTGTGACTTAACTCTGAACTGGTATTATTGGGTCACTTTTTACCCCTAGCGTTTTTAAACGCATATATTTAGGTAACTAAACGCAATACATTTTCGAGACTGCAGGTATTCCTCGACGGTGCGGCGTACTTACGAGTGTGGTAATCACGCGTCAGTTGCCTGCCGTTTGCTGTGCCCGGCACGCACCTTCGGGTCAAATTTGACCCAACGACAGGGTTGGGCTGATTAAAATCATCATTTAAATCGCTTGATTTTTAAAATTAAAATCATGATTTAAAATCATTTTTTTTCTTTTTTATTCAGAACCAGATAACAACATAATATAAAAGTTTTCTCAAAAATCAAAATCAATCAACATAATTCCAAATTCTTAAGCTAAACGTAACACCTAAATTTTATTACTGTATATTTTCAGTCTATTCATTTTCGTTATACAAAAACACGAGTTTTCTTCTTTTTTCTATGCTTAATCTGTTTCTAATATCCGAGTGTACAAGACCAAAAGAGCTAAATACGCATTCTACTGAAGCTGAAGAAGCAGTTGCACACAGGAACTGTTTTATTATTGGCAACTGTTTCAAGATTTCCGGCTCATCATTTTGTGATAACCACAAATTCTAGTCCGTTAACATTTTTTATTACTTAGTCCAAAAACATAACTTGCTTAAATGGAGCACTGCGGGCATTTAACTTTTATTACTAAAGGTAACAGTCCAGTGTTTTCATATTGTTTTCATATAACTCGTTAATTGTTTCTAAAGCTATGTTCTTTTCTTCTGGTGTTAACTGGTATTTTGTTTTTTGTGGATGCAACATATACGCTATAAAATGATATGGCGTTAGTGCTTGCTTATATTGATTATTAAATTGTGTTTTTTGTAATGGTAATTCCACAGATTCATCAAAGATATATTGTAAATGTTTCCACTGCTCTACAGCATCTGCGATAGTAGCATTTTTCCTCTGCACAGTATCAAGAACAACTGATATAGGTTTTAAAATGTTTAAATAAACTGAATTTAGCTCTAGCCAAATGGTTATTTCGAAAATACAACAATTTGGACCACATGTTCTTTAACGTCTTTAACTTGAAAGTCCTTGCACAGTAAATTAAAAATATGTGCAGAGCAACCATAAGTTATAACTTTTGCATTCGTTTTTTCTTCTAATGTTTTTCTCAAGTGTCATATTTGCGGCATTGTCTGTCACAAAAGATTTTATGGTACACTTGTATTTTAATTCACACGAAGAAATCAGGTCACAAACTATTTGAGTTAAATATTCTGAAGTATGTGGATTTCCTGATGTGTCTATAGTTTCGTATAGGAGGGCTCGTCCATCTCCAGTGGTTATTGTTGCACATATCACTGGTTCGTTGTGCACGTTTGACCACCCATCAATTGACATATTTACGGACTGTCCTGACAGGGAGGTGAAACATTTTTCTTTTTCCTGTTCATAGATTTCGCCCAAAAGACTTGTTGCTATCGTTTTTCTCGAAGGCGGTATATAACCAGGCCTTAATAACTGAACGGCTTTTTTCACCTTTAAATTCTCAATACATCTGAAGCTCGAATTAGTAGCAAAAATAGCCTTTGCTATTTGTTTGTCAATTTTATGTTTTTCAGCAGTTGAAGTCCGCATTACGAAACCGCTCATGGTAGGCTGAGTTTCGATTTTTTTTGGACTGGCTCAAAAGTTGTTGGACTTGTTGGTACTTTCGGTGAAGTTTTTCTAACATATGAACTATTCGCCATGAGTGAACTACAACTTGAGGCAGATGATGTGCTAGCAAAACTGTCAAGCGACATTCGACTCGCTGGAAAGAGAAAAAACATAATTGAAATTGATTAATTGGTGATATATAGAATTATTGATTTTAAAAAAAAGTGAAATGTTCAATAGAGATGTAAAATCAAATTTATTTTTTTAAGTTGAAAAAAATTGAAAATTAAGTAAGTATAGAAGAGTAAAGATAATCTTTAATTAACCTGGGAAAGGTCGCGTTAAAAAAGTTACATTAAAGGCCACGTGTTAGATGTCACCTAACATTTAAAAAAATCCTATATGCCTAAAATCTATATCCTAAAATATCTATAAATGAATACTTAAAGATTATATTATCTTTGTTAAAAATAATATCTATCAAGAAAATTTTAAAATTATCTCAAAAATGTATCTCTCCCTATAGGGGCAGCGGTGGCCGCCTGGCCAACCTTACTACTTTAAATCAGTAGGGAGTTTGTGAATGCGGTGATTTAGTTTCTGCTTTGAAGTCTGTCCTTTGTTTCTTCTACTATTCTTTTCCATTCTTTCCGGTCTTTTGCTTTGTTCTTCCAGTCGTTTATTCCAATTTCTTTAAGATCTTCTTCTACACCATCCAACCATCTAGTTCTCGGTCGTCCCCTTGCTCTTCGTCCTTGTCTTTTAGTTTCCTGTATTTTCTTGACACATCTTTCATTACCTAGACGTTGTATATGTCCTGCCCACCTTAATCGTTTACTTCTTATTTCATTTGTTATTATTGGGCTATTGAATTTTTGATTAACTTCGTAGTTTCTTAATATTCTCCATACTCCATTTTCTTTAATTGGGCCATATATTCTCCTTAGTATTTTCCTTTCCCAGATTTCTAATGTGTTTTCCTCTTTTTTTGTTAAATTCCAGGTTTCTGCGGCGTAAAGTACGACTGGTCTAATTACTGTCTTGTGTTTTTGTGTTGGTAGACAATATCTTTTATTTAAATGTGTCTTTTAATGCATAGAAACATTTGTTACCCTGTTGTATTCTGTTATTTATCAAAAATGTATCTACTTATAATATAATACTTATATATACTAATATTTCAAAATATCTCAGAATATATAATTCAAAAGTACACTATGTTACTTAACTTACAATTAATATTTATTTCTCAAACCTTTCACTAAATTATCTCAAAAATAAAATATCATGTGCTTGGAGAATCAACGAAAAACAAAAAAAATGTTAGGCAAAATCTAACCACGCGATCATTCCCGGGTTAATAATAAAAATCTTTATTAAATATAAATTAAATTAATAATTTAATTATCTGTATTCCTCTCTTGACAATTACAAACATCGTGGTGTTCTTTAAGTCTTTGGACTAACCCTTGAATATCTTTCTTGCACTTTCTACAAATAGCCCTACACCCCAATTTATTTGGATTTGTTGTCTTAATATAGAACTGCCATATTGGGTCCTCTTTTCTTCCACTCATTTTACTTTATTTATATGATTTCACTTCACTTAACTAACCTAACTAGCGAAATGCGTGAAATTGTTGGACAACGTCAATTTATAGGTTGAGTAAGAAAACAGGCCTCGACAGGAATATTCTTGCAAAAAGCACAACAAACTCGTTCGTGCCTCACTCGGCAGTACTCGGCACTGTATAGTAGAGTGTATAGAACAGAAGGAAAGCAAATCGCGTCAAGAATTTTCTTGCAAGAAGCGCGACAAATGCGTTGTCACAAGTTTTTGAGCTGCAAATTGTATTATAATTTTTAGACTTATACATTAAAATAATTAACAATATTTTCAAAGAATCAAAATGTTCAAATTTTATATTCAAATTTAAAAAATCAAATAAATCGTGGTTTTTCTATAAAAAAAAATCAATGGTTTTTGATTTTTTTAATAAAAATCAGATTTTACCCAACCCTGCCCAACGATACTAGTTAGGTTGTCTCGTGTTCAAAATACTAGATTTGTAATTTGGACATTTACAAATAAAACAACTAAATAAAGTTAATATAAGAAGAGAGCTGTTTTATTGATTATTAAGATACAGCATATTATGTCATAAGACTAAATCTTAATATTTATATATTAGAGAATGTTCATTTATGCTTTCATCAAACATAAACAAAACTCTTATTTCTCCTTTTCGTATCTAATAGAAAGACTCCTACTCAAAAAGAGAATAGTAGAAAAAAACTTATTAATAATTCATTCAAATTAAAATTATTATGCTTATATTATTTTGGGGAAACGTTGTTATGGTCCAACATTTGTTGCATGGATTGTGAAAACTCCCAATCAGACCAAAAATATTAATAATTAATCTTATCATCTATATCCTGGATTTCCATCGAGCCCTCGTAAAAGGGATTTAAGCCATAAAGCTTCTCTTACACCTTCAAAAAGTGCCATATATTCAGCTTTGGTAGATGAAGCTGCTGCAGAATTTATACAATTTTCAAATAATTTAAAAATATAGCCTGTCGTACTTCCACGATTTCTTTCATTATTACCCCAATCGGTGTCATATATCTTACCAAAATATTATTAAAATGATTTTGTTTATAAACTAATTTAAGTTCTAATGTACATTTTATGTATCTTAAAATACGTTTAAAGCATCGCCACAATTCTCTATTATTTTTATTTTGATATCTACTCAAGAAATTATTGGCTGTATAGATATCTGGTATTGTACATAACATTACATACATTAAATAACCTATTAAATTTCAGCAAGGTGCATCAATATCTATATCAGAATTTAATTCAACAATCATTTATATTGGGCAATGGCGTATTATCTGGCTTACAATCGGTCATATTAAATTTATTTAAAACTGTTTCAAATATGAACTGAATTGTAGAAAATTTAATGAATTCTTGCATATCTTCCATACTAAACTGGTTCTTTAAATAATTTTAAAACTTATCAAAGGGTCTATGTCAGCTGTGGCGATTAATAGATCATCGACATATAATACTACATAGATATTTTTACTAATGTGACCTTTATCCAAGAAATATAAATAACGGTCTACCGATGAATTTTTTAAAGCCACGTTTTTGTAATATATCGTCAAAACGCATAAAGGCCGATCCTCACTAGAGCGGCGCGGGCGGAGCGCGCGCGATTCTTTAGGCGAAATTCCGCTTCCAATTGTTTACATATTAAATAATGAGACCGTCCCCACCTGCACGACGCGATGCGTCGCGTTTCAAAGCAGCAAAATTTTAATATCTTCAAGAGCGTTGGTACGCGGCACTGCCGCCTAGAAACGCGTCGCATAGCCAGTTGACGGACAAGTGTGGATGAGGAAGCGTCAAATACATGCAGTTTCGCCCGAAAATTTTACAGTAGACCCTTAAAATGGACGGCCACAAAATCGAAAAATTGATATTGCTCATTAGTGAGTACAGCCGCCTAAATAGTGTATGGAATTCGCCTTTTCCCAATCTTGCTCGGAATATATCGCTTCTTTTTTCTTTTTTTTTTGTTCATATTCCTCGCAAATAGCAGTCAGCAAAAATAAATAATCAGAGGGTGATGAGGACGACATCTTCTATACGCCAGGCTGCCAAAACACACACTGATCCGTTTGCTGCTTGGTCGGTGACGCTCAAGTGAGAATAGACTTGCTGAAATTTGATGCACGTGCCGCAACGCCTCGCGCGCGCCGTATAACCGTATAACGATTTATTTAATTACAGACTTTGTTTTCTTCGGGTATACGCATATAAATTTCTTCTTTTAAAATGCCATTAAAATAAGCTGTTTTAACATCAATTTGCTATAACAATAGCTTTGTTCGCGGGTCAAAAATAGAATCGATTACGAACCAATTCAGGATCGTTGAAATACGCATGCGTGATTAGGAACCGATACAGGATTTTTATTTACCGCGAACGATTTAAGGACCACAGGAAAAGTTTATCTTTCAACAAAGGTTATCTCTGCTTTCGACTGTCTCTTACTGATGTTGAATAGTGTATTAAATCTAACCAAAAAAAACTTAAAAAATGAGCAGTTCCAAGTAAACAGTTATTTTTTAATTTCAATTTATGCTTACACTAACAAGATAATGTAACACGGTCAACATTAAAAACACTCTGTATATAGATTTGTGAAAAGAAGTACAATACTATGTCGGGTCATTCATAGGTTTTAATCACAACGAAGGAATGTGATAAAAACATTAGTTTTTGGGTAGAAATTTAGATTCTTACGAAACTGAAAGACAGATACAATGTAACTCTTAGCAAATACGTTTGATTAAAAAGATAAATGGTTTTAAAGGTTAAAACTAACTTTTCCGCGTCTGTGGCCCTGAACAATATTCTATCATAAAATTGTTACTTGTATACAGTTCGGGGAATGTATCGTGCTAACAAACCGAAATTTATCCAAAAATAACCAAAAATGTAGTATATCTGGATTTATAGGACCCGCTGTACTCGCTCTAGTCAACTGAAAATCAATAGGGTACATATGTGAGACACCTTGAACAATATTCAATCATAAAATTGATCAATCGTATACTCTGGAGGCTGTATCGTGCTAACAAACTGAAAATTCTCCAAAAATGACAAAAATTTGGTACTCCAAGTACCATAGCACCCGTTGTACTGGCTTTAGTGAGCTGAATATCAATAGGGTTAATCTTTGAGACCCTCTGAATAATATCCAATCATGAAAGTGGTCACTTGTATATACTCCGGAGGCTGTATCGTGCTAACAAACTGAAACTTATCCAAAATGACAAAAATATCGTAATTGACTGTCTCGACCCTTACTTCGTGGAATATGCTCATATTAGTGTTTTTAAATGAAACTCAAGGTCTCTAGTTAATTCCACAATTTAATACAAGTTATTGAAAATTCTAAAAAATTGACAATTGTTTCGATAAATCAATATCATCGTCAGAATGACAGAAGTTACATTTCATTTTATGCCTACCTGATGTTTAGTAGTTATTTTTGGCTAGACCAAGAAGTAACCTAACTTGTGATTGGCTTAATATATGTTTATAGAAAAAAGAAGAAGATGTGATATTACAAATATTGAAGCTTAGATATTAGTAGCCCTATGGTGATATCCTGGATATCATTTTTCCAATTAAGATCAGTATAACTGTGCAATGATATAGAAAACCAGGAAAACTATATCTGCTGATCTTTACAATTATCACTTAAGAAGACAGTTTATTAGTGGAGAATTCCCTAGATTTAACTGTTCATTGACAACTTCATATTGTGGGTTTCTTAAATGTCTTCTAATTTCCAGTTCTTCAAGGAAATCCAGTTCTTGTTTCTTTTCACAAATATGCAGTACTTCTAGTTCTGTGTTAGGTGTCAATGAATGATTGGTGTCAAGTAGATGTTTTGCGTAGTGGGATTTATCTGGTTGTTTTAATCTGTATGCTCGTAAGTGCTCACTGTATCGTATTTCAAAATTCCTAAGGGGCTGACCCAAATAGACAGCATTACATTCTGGACATTTGAGTTTATATATACCTGACTTCTTTAATAGTGGTATTTTTGTTTTTACATTTAACAATTTTGTACTAACGTTACTTTCTGTTTTAAAAGAAATTGTTGTATTCGTTGCTGAAGATATTATCTTTGAAATATTATTAGAAATATTTCCTGCATATGTGATGGTTTTATAAGTTTTAAGTTCATCAGCTTGTTTAGGATATATTAGTTGTAATGCCACTTTTTCCTCTTTTTTACTAATTAGCTTATTTATCATATCTAATGGATAACCGTTAGATGTTGCTATTTGTCTAATTGTATTAATCTCTCTATCAAAATTACATTTGTTCATAGGAACTGAAAAAGCTCTATGTATCATTGAATTATATGCTGCTAGTCTGTGTGATACAGGGTGGTTAGAATTGAATGGAATTGTTACATCAGTTTGTGTTGGTTTTCGGTAAATTGAATAATCAAGTACATTATTAACTCTTTGAATTTTTAAATCAAGAAAATTGATTGAGCTATTTTCTTCAATTTCTAATGTAAATTTGTGGTTGAAAAATACATCTAATTGTCGTTCACTACCCATAAAACAAGCTAATATGTCATCTACATAGAAGTTTTCTAATAATGTAAGGGATATTGTTAATAATTCAAATTATCTTTTAAATGAT
Organism: Galeruca laticollis; assembly: GCA_963921935.1. Classification (NCBI taxonomy): domain Eukaryota; kingdom Metazoa; phylum Arthropoda; class Insecta; order Coleoptera; family Chrysomelidae; genus Galeruca; species Galeruca laticollis. The sequence goes on along the minus strand of OY998177.1, from coordinate 223,367,767 downwards.
TACGAAAAGAGGTCTATCATACATAAGAATCCTCATTGTCCACAATTATATGGAACAGTTAAATTACATAAAATAACGAAACCAATTAGACCTGTAGTCTCTTATGTTAATGCTCCTAATAATATATTGGCAAAGAAGCTCAACAATATACTCAATACTTACGGATATGAATCTCAGTACTCAATTAGAAATTCAATAGAACTAATCAAAAAGTTGAAAGCAATCCACTTACAAGATAACTATAAACTCATATCGTTCGATGTAACTAACATGTTTACTAAAATTCCTCCTAAAGAATGTCTAATACTTGTAAGAAAATTACTAGAAGTTAAAAATATTAATCCAGGAATAATATCAGATATACTTAATTTATTTGATGTATGCATTAATCAAAATTATTTCACTTTTGACAATAAGATATATATTCAAAATGAAGGTTTACCAATGGGAAGCCCTATATCACCTATTTTAGCAAACATTTTTATGGACAATTTAGAAAGAAAGATCTTTGAAAGTAATATTTAGAAAAATATTTTATTTTGGTATAGATATGTAGATGACATATTAGCTTGTTTTATGGGTAGTGAACGACAATTAGATGTATTTTTCAACCACATCAATAATTTACACCCGAAAATTAAATTTACATTAGAAATTGAAGAAAATAGCTCAATCAATTTTCTTGATTTAAAAATTCAAAGAGTTAATAATGTACTTGATTATTCAATTTACCGAAAACCAACACAAACTGATGTAACAATTCCATTCAATTCTAACCACCCTGTATCACACAGACTAGCAGCATATAATTCAATGATACATAGAGCTTTTTCAGTTCCTATGAACAAATGTAATTTTGATAGAGAGATTAATACAATTAGACAAATAGCAACATCTAACGGTTATCCATTAGATATGATAAATAAGCTAATTAGTAAAAAAGAGGAAAAAGTGGCATTACAACTAATATATCCTAAACAAGCTGATGAAATTAAAACTTATAAAACCATCACATATGCAGGAAATATTTCTAATAATATTTCAAAGATAATATCTTCAGCAACGAATACAACAATTTCTTTTAAAACAGAAAGTAACGTTAGTACAAAATTGTTAAATGTAAAAACAAAAATACCACTATTAAAGAAGTCAGGTATATATAAACTCAAATGTCCAGAATGTAATGCTGTCTATTTGGGTCAGACCCTTAGGAATTTTGAAATACGATACAGTGAGCACTTACGAGCATACAGATTAAAACAACCAGATAAATCCCACTACGCAAAACATCTACTTGACACCAATCATTCATTGACACCTAACACAGAACTAGAAGTACTGCATATTTGTGAAAAGAAACAAGAACTGGATTTCCTTGAAGAACTGGAATTAGAAGACATTTAAGAAACCCACAATATGATGTTGTCAATGAACAGTTAAATCTAGGGAATTCTCCACTAATAAACTGTCTTCTTAAGTGATAATTGTAAAGATCAGCAGATATAGTTTTCCTGGTTTTCTATATCATTGCACAGTTATACTGATCTTAATTGGAAAAATGATATCCAGGATATCACCATAGGGTTAATAATATCTAAGCTTCAATATTTGTAATATCACATCTTCTTCTTTTTTCTATAAACATATATTAAGCCAATCACAAGTTAGGTTACTTCTTGGTCTAGCCAAAAATAACTACTAAACATCAGGTAGGCATAACATGAAATGTAACTTCTGTCATTCTGACGATGATATTGATTTATCGAAACAATTGTCAATTTTTTAGAATTTTCAATAACTTGTATTATATTGTGGAATTAACTAGAGACCTTGAGTTTCATTTAAAAACACTAAAAATATCGTACTTAAAATACTGTAGTACCTGTTGTATTCGCCCTGGTGAGCTGAAAATCAATAGGGTTCATCTGTGAGATGTCCCGAATAATATTCAATCATAAAATTGGTCACTTGTTGAACTCCGGAGATTGCATCGTGCTAACAAACTGAAATTTCTTAAAAAATGACAAAATGTCGTACTTCAAGTACCATAACACCCGTTGTACTGGCTCTGATGAACTGAAAATCAATAGGGTTCATCTGTGACATGTCCTTAACAATATTCGATCATAAAATTGGTGACTTATTGCACTCCGGAGGCTGTATCGTGCTAACAAGACATGTAAGAAAAAGTGGCCGACGACGACGACATACACACAGGATTTTTTTTCTAAAAACCATTTTTTCGTATTGTTGTTAATGGAAAACGTAAAAATTTTCAAAATTCCAACTTTTTTTGAGGTAAACCAATACTTTTCTCGCATATTAGATAGGTTGGGCGGAAAAGTAATATTTTTTGTGAGAGGGCATGGAAAATAACCCATGAATGAATTATTACATTTTTTCGTTTTCTTTATTGTTGATAGTTTTGGTGTTTCTATCAACTTCAGAGGAGGAATTTTAAAAATGGTCTCGTAAATGCATTTTATACACATTATTCGTCTAAATGGGAGCTTTGTACTACTTTATTTAACTACAAATTACAAACTTATACTTCAAACTTGACTGGAACAACCATGTAAAATAAACTCGCTATCAAATAAGAGCTGATGCCAGTTTACTCTGACGCCGACTTTTTGCAGAGACAACACACTTTTTGGTAAAGTGCATGGGCAACCCAAGAACTGCTATAACCAATTAGGAATCAATAATGAACCGAATCAATGTGACCCGCGAACACGGAACTGAACTAAAAATTCAGAACTGGGTGAACCGCGAACGACATTTTGAATGTGCGCATGCGGCCAGTCCCTAAACTGGTTCGGAATCAGACCCGCGAACAAAGCTAATAAGTTATACTGATAAGCTAAAATTATTAAAAATCTAAATGTTGAAATTCGAGTTACTGGTGCAAAAGTTTCAATATAATCTAGGTAATTTTTTTTACTGAAACCTCTGGCTACTAATTGTGCTTTGTGGATTACCAAAAGCGTCATTTTTAATAGTAAAGACCCACTTACAATCAACTATATTTTTGTCGACAGGTTTATCGACTATAGTTTTATTAATTAATAAAGGATGTATTTATTCCTTTATTGCTTGCTCCCACTGAATATTGTCGTCTCTATATTTTATTTCACTGAGAGATTCAGTAATTGTGCAAATATGTGAACGTGTACATAAAGTATAGTCATTTATACATAGTGTTTCGTTGTACGATTTATTGTTATCTATTTCGGTGAAACATTTATCTATTTTAGTGATATATTTACCTGTTTCTTTATTTTGTACAAGTTCTATAGAGGTTTCTTTAGATTTTAATATTATTGTAGGCATTTTATTAAGAATGGGACTTTCTGGCTCAAAGCCCTCATTAAGTTCTAATCCTGATTTATTAACACCTTAATCAAGTTTTGGTCTTGATGTTATAAAATTTATTTCGTCAGAAATGACGTCACATGCTATAAAAAAATTATTAGATTGGGTATCTAATATCGTCGTTAAAACCCGAAAAATTTGTAACCCCCAATTTAATCAAAAAAGAGATTTTGATGCCATTCTCTTAGCGGTTTTCAACATCTACATGCTCAGAAATTTGTGTAGTTCCATCGAACAGTTAAATATTTTTCCCGCGCAAAATAGAATAATGTGTATCTCCGTGCTTGAAATTGTTTAAAAGAAATATGTGTATCTCCCTTACACTAGCACGGCGTCAGTGCTAACCACATCACATCAGTGGATAACATAAAAAGTAGTGGTAAAATAGTGCTGCCTTGCTGTTTGATAGAAAGCAGCTTAAGTTAGTAGTGGGAATTATTACTGTTTTTCCAAAATCCCATACTGAATTTGAGGTTGGAGATACACAAATTTCAGCATTTTGTGTTTTTGGGCTAAGCTATGAGCATTCAGTGATAAATGTGTATCTCCATAAAATATTATTCATGATAATGAAGATTTAGGGACAAACGTGGCAATTCTGTATTATCCGTTCAAATTCAAAGGCCTTTAAAATAAATCAGCAAATCATAGAACAACATGTAAGTATTATTAAATTTTACGGAATTGTCAACATAATCTGTAGAAATCATGACAATTTAATGACAATTAAAATTTTATTTTTAGATTATAAAAATGACTTCTCGTGGAAAGAGGATAGTTGAAATGGCCACCAACGAGAAAATTACGAAGGCTTTAGTTTTGTCTGCGGATGCATACCAAAACAGTGTTGAAGAATATTTTGTCGGATATGGCGGCTTACTTCAACTACGGAATGTTGACAATACCAAACAAAACACAGAATCCGTCGATAAAACTGAAACAGAAGGCCTCACTGCAGAGTATCAAGTTGAAAACTATCATCACTCTGATGTCTTTGTCGAAATTAATAATAACTCGAGCAACCTTCCAGGAGAAATTGGTACCTATCACATAGAAGAGATCAGTGGATAATTAATTGTAGAACCAACTGAATATGAGAATGAAGAAGATTGGATTGAAAATGAAACTGAACAGGACACTGATGAGTACATACCTGAAGCTGCGGACGACAAAAGTGGATCTGAAGGAGATAATCCGGTTAACACGGATGAAACAATAGAAGGTGCTGAAAAATTATGCAGGAAGAAAAGAAAACGGATATATGTAAAATATGATCAAACCTATAGCAAAAACAAAGAAAACCGACAATTTGGACTGGCATACAGTGGTAAAAGGAAGATAGACAATAGATGGAATTGTGCAGTGGCAAAACCAAAAAAATGCTCAAGGATCCATGTGTATGTAAACTTGGAAATTCCGGTACTGCTGTACAGTGTAGAAAGCTCTGCAGAAGATAGAACAGGAATCTTCAATAAGTTCTGGCAAATGACATGGCCTGAAAAAAGACAGTATGCTACAGGTCTTGTTAGGATGCAAAAAGTTAAAAGAAGATGAGGAATCAACGAGAAAAGTAGGCGAAATTAGTCATTCAAATACCACCTCAAATGTAATATGGCTGAATACCGAGTTTGTAAAAAAATGTTCATTGCCACACAGGGTGTATCTGAGAATGTGATCCTACTTTGGGTAAAAACAGATGAAGCAACGACTACTGAGAACAATGCTGGTAATGGACAATATCTTGAAAATGGCGTAGAAAGGTGCAAGCGAAGAAAACAGGATGATAGAATTAACAATTTAAAAAGGTTTTTGAACTCCTTAGTGAAGATGGAGTCGCACTATTGCCGCGCCTCGTCGACGAAATTATATTTGGAACCACTCTGGCAAAGTAAAAGAGAGCTGCATCGTTTTTACAAGGATTCATGGTGCACGGAAGAAAAAGTTGAACCTGTTACTCTTACAACATTTTATTCAGTTTTTGATCAACAAAATTTATCCCTGTACAGACGAAAGAAAGATCAATGCGTTGTTTGCGTGGGACATAGAAGTAAGTTCGAAAGTTTCCCTGATGTATTATAAAACAAAATTGGCCGTCCACAATTTCATCATTTATAACGTGAAAACAAACGATGGGTATTGCAATCTGTGGAGTGAACTGGATGGGTCCGTGGGCGCTAATGAATTTGCTTCCATTCTCGTTTCATTCATTGAGGAAAATTTAATTGCAAACATTTCTTCGAATCTGGGAAATATTATTTTTTGAAGCGATGGCTGTGGAGCGCAGAATCGCAACAACGTCTTATTAAACGCTTTGCTATCTACCGCTGTGAAGAATAACATTGCCATCGTACAGAAATATTTATATAAAGGGCATACGCAAATGGAGGCAGATAGTATGCATTCTGCCATTGAACGACGGTTGAGAAACCGTGACATAAACGTTCCTGCTGATTATATCCAGTATTGCAAAACAGCACGTTCTAAGCGTCGACCCTATAATGTACAATTTCTCCCTTACGGGCTTTTCAAAGATTTCTCCACTATTAAATATTATAATTCTATACGACCCGGACGTAGAATCGGGGATCCTGTTGTAAATGATTTGAAGCAACTAAAGTACAGACCAGATGGAATTATTGATTACAAAGTAAGACATAGTGGAGATTGGAAAGAAATGGTGGTTCGGAAAAATAAAGTTCAACAAGCTTATAATTTTGCTGAACTTCCTAGTCTGTACATGGAGAGAAGAAAAATAAAGAAAGAGAAATTTGAGCACGTTCAACAGTTGAAAAATAGCTTGGAACTCGACTACCATGATTTTTAAAACAATATCGCTTACCAATAGAACTATTTACTATTTACCCATGTTAATTATGTTTCTTTGCATAAATTTTTCTTTTTTTTTTAATAATAATTTTCAATTTTGATCAACTTTTTATTATTGTTTTTTTAATAAAGCAAATTGTTTAACTCCAACTTTTTGTACAATTGAACCTAGAAAAATATGTAAGTCCCTTAAAACATTTCAAACTTGTGTAAATGTTGCTTTCTATCATTATTGTTAGTTTCTGCCATTAATGTAGTATTAATTAGAGTTTTGAAAAATATTAAGGGAGTACGGGTAATAAAAAAAGTTTTTCGTCTCTCCTGTAAAATCAGCTAGAATGGAGTTACACATTTTTCGGGTTTTAACGACGATATTTTATCCCCTTTTGGTTGATAACCAATCATTATGCTTTTATTTGATTTTTGTTCAAATTTATCTTTTCTGACTTTGTTATGAATGTAGGCAGTTGAGCCAAATATTTTAAAATTATCCATTCTGGGCTTTTTATTATGCAACAGTTCAAAAGGTATTCTGTTTGGTTTTAGGGATTTAGTAGGTGTCAGATTTATTAAGCATGTTGCTGTTAGGATTGCTTCGCCCCAAAATATTTTATCCAAATTAGCATCATGTACCATTGATCGGGCCTTTTCTGTAATAGACCCATTCATACGTTCTGTAGTGACAAAAAAATCATTTTGCTAAAAACGTTGAAGGATGTTTTTTTACTGTATATTTTTTATTTTCATGTTTATCTATAAAATTTTGAGTTCACTTCATTTATAGGTTTGTTTCCTTTAAAATTACAAATTCTAGTTATTCAAAAAAAGTATAACTTCCCCTCTTAAATTTGGGCTGGGTCAACATTGACCCAGCAATACCAGTTCTGTAGCCTAGAAATCACCGTATCAGTTGAGGGTTAAAAATACATTTGTTCATGTATATAATACTATTAATAATATTACATATTATGCATTTGTTTAACATGTTTGTCTATTATCGCCTATGCCCACACTTTCAGTTTTAGATCCATCAATTATAGAGTAACGGGATAATTTGATTAAATCTTGAGGACTAGTAGAAAAGCGAAAAAATAGTCATTTAATTCTAGGATTTGGAGAAACACTAGTGAAATTCTTTGAAATGATTAGCTAACAGTCCCTAAATTATATTCATCTATATTTGGTTTTAACCAAGATATCACTTTGTTTTTTATCTCCAGGCTTAAAATAGAAGAGTTCTTCTAATTTCTTGTGTACTATCAAAACGAAACAGTGGTCACTTGCCATTTTATATGCAGTATGGAATGTAGCAGGTGATAATAGTCATATTATGTTGATCTTTGATGTTAGAGGTTTGTTGGAAGAATTTTTATGAAGAAACTGTTCAGATCTTTAACATTCTGCAAAACAGTTTTTAAACAACATTTAAATACGCTGATTAAAAGTTAGGATAAATTAGGAGTGGACAACTCATGATGATTTTCAATACGACGATCCTAGAGGTTTTTTGTTATAAATGATTAGTTCACATCATCTTTTATTGGATTTCTTTACGTTTGAACTATTGATTGTTTTGAATATATCCAAACATTTTTATACTATTTTCATTTGATAGTTACATTTTTGGTTCCAAAAAATATTTGATACAATTTTTAATTTTTATGCATCTAATGCATTCATTTCAAGTCAAAATAATGAAATTTTCTCCTCTTAAAATAACACTAAGGCACATTTAGTATCCAATGATATCAATTGTGTAACACTTCTCACCATACCTGTTGCGTGTTAATCCATTCCTTCCCAGTTTTCCTATCCAGTTAATTTGAAAATTTTTAATGTAAAGTTACTTTTATTCGCTTTGCCTCTTCACGCACGCCAGGGGTCGAATTCCATAGCGACATGTCTCCTTCTATACTTTGTATATGGCGAGATGTCCCTATAGAATTTATTCAACGGTACACGGAATTCGACGCCATGGCATCCAACTTCTTGGGTCGCAAAAATCGCTGTTCCCCTTGTTATATAACACACGCCGGGAAATAAATCTTTCTGGCCTTGGATCGTAATATACTATTTTTCCGTTAAATATTTTGAAAAGTTTTCTCAATCCTCGTTGTTAATTAGTGATGGTCTTTTTCTAAATGATTTTTTTATCAATACGACTACGGAATGATTTGAATAATGTAGGCTTCTCACTTGAAGAAACATTCAAATTTACAAAAACTAACCAACTGAATATTACAAAGTTTCTAGGGATACAAACTTTAATGACAAGTCGTTTGACATATAAAAATAATAAGAGAGGTTATTTAAAAAAGATAAAATTATTTATTGGAGTTTTTTTTAATGAAAAATTTTTATAATCATATTTTTCACTTTACAGGTATATCGGCGGACTGCGACTCAGGATATGAAGCCTCTACACTAGAATCAATGCCCACTCCCCTTCATCACACATCCCCTCGAACAGATCCCGGAGATATTCAAGAAAGTATGTCGAGCATTTCTGAGTCCTTTCTACAAACATCGACGCACACTGATCAACATGACGTGTCTCAGGATAGCCTAGAAGTTGAAGATGACGATAACGCCTCGACTGTCAGTGAATTAAGTGGTCTATCAGAATTATCTGGTCAAGATTGGAAACCCATGGCTGGAAGTATGATCTGGGTAAGTTGTTTTGTACATTTTGAGAAAAATAATTTGTAGTAGTATTGTAAATGAAGGAAACACGCTTTTTCTACGAGTATTTTTGAACTTTTATATTCCGACGTAGTTTTTTATTATTGAATAGCTTCATTTTAGCCTTAGGACAAGAATATTTATTCTCGTCTAGGTATGGAATGAATACTTGTGGCATCTGGCGTCCTCTAAATGTCACGGTTCATTTGACAGTAAGAGAAAATAGGAGTGTTCCGTTTTCTACACCAGTTGCACTACGCAGAGAAGTAGTGCAGAAATATCAAAATGCATAAAAAAAATCTATAAAGTGAACGTAAATTTACTAATATGATCGTTGAGTATCAATAGACCATTTCATCACAAATTTTTTGTACGCATGCGTGCAGTTCAGCAATCTTTTTCGTACTGTTTTGTAAACAAGCATGTATAGTTTATTTACGATAAAAAGACGATGACGTTGCAAAACAAAATATTGTGATGTTGCCAAGCTGTAGTTTTTTCCTTTACTTATCGAAAACTAGAAAAGTCAATCTGATGTTAGATTGACAGTTCTTCTTTTTCATTGTTCCGTGCCTCGTAAGGCGTAAGTCAAAAATATTTATTTCAAAATAAAAGGCTTATATGATAGGTTTAATTAATTTGATATAAATATTTATTCATGAAAAACTATAGATAAGATACAAGAAACAGTAACCAATCATTCTAAATTCGAATTAACATTTAATTATTTTACATAGAAGAGGGTTAAATGACGAACTGTAGGTCCTTATACCTTATTCCATGCTCTATAGAACACTGCAAGGGTTTACGCTGACAGGAATCAATACAAACTGCAATCATCTTCATGCAAATTTTAATATTGTTTCTTTATACAATATCTATTATATTTATTATAATTAAAATAGAATGGAAAAGAAAAATATAGATACACAAAATAAAATTTTGTTACAAGATATAGAAATAAAAAATCTCCCATTTTATCAGTATTATTTATGTAGAGATACTGTGGTAGTTGTTTTAGTTTGTCTATTATAAAATAACTGTATCTAATTAATTTAATAGTTATTAGTGATTTTGAAAAGGTGGAAATAAAGCAAAATGGATAAAAATATACAAAAAATAAAACACAAGATTTCCACTACTCCACTACAAAATCATCACTATCTTCATCGTCACTGTCAAAATTAATAATAAGTGGATGCACATCCTGTCTATCAAATACTACTTCTCTGTCCCACCCATCTTGTATAATTTTTTCAGTGTGCTCTACTGTCTTTGACCAAATATCAGGAGTCACTTTTTCCATACACCTATTGCTTGTTCTGTTGAAGAACCATCAGTTCCCACATGATCTCTATAAATTTTTTTAACTATGTCCCAAATATGTTCAATTGGTTTGATCATACAGTGGTAAGGGGGAAGTCACTTTGTGACCATATTTTTCAGATATGTCAGCTTCATATACTGTTGGTGGTTTATTCCTACAAAAATGCATATATTTAAACAAAATAAGTTATCTAAGTATTACCATAAAATATTGAAAAATGTTTACCAACTTACCTTTGTACTAAATTCAATAATTGGGTTTTGAGGAAAGTATTTTCAAAATGAATATCATTTTGTATCAACCAGTTCTGTATATCAGCCTTTTTGGTAGCTGTTGTTGGTACTTTATTGATCACTGTACTGTGATAACTTGTATTATCCATTACAATTGTGGCAGGTTCTTCTAAGTTCACTAAAAGCTGGTATTCAAACCAATGCAAAAAAATTTCTCGGTTCATTTCACCATGGTAATCACCATCTTGTTTTTTTGAAAGAAAAAACCAGCCCTGCTCCAGGAATAAATCCAGAAGAGGAACCAGCATGCAATACTATATACCTACAATAAGGAAATAATCAATTACTACTAGGTTTCCTAGATAGATTGCATAGCTCAAAACAACTATTAATAATTATATAGATTTAAATAAAATAATGTGACTAGTAAATATTTGAAAAGGTCTTAAAATGGCAGGAATGTTAGTACAACATAAATTAATTGCTAAATTTTATTATTCAATTATCTTCGACCACCAATTTTGTTTTTTTCACGCTTCTATGATTAGAATCTTGCCAATAACGTCCAACAATACCGTCTTTAAATATCCAGGTCTCATCCAAAAACAGAAATTGATATAAACCTTCCCTTTTTATCTTGACATATTCATGTAGAAAATGTACACGTTTTAATGCAATATGTGGCAACTCCATTAAACCACGACGAGCATCATCTTTTTGGTATTTGAATCCACTATCCTCCAGAGTGATGTTAAACAACCATTAAAGAGTTCACGCTCCTGGAGTTTGTCTCTTAAAGTTTTCAAGGTTATGTGTTCCTCTGAAAAAATATTCTGTTAGTTAATTTTGAATAAAATAAAAAAGTAAATTCAATATACTCACTGTTTCCATACATTTCGTATGTAACATTTTGGAAAGCATTTTGATCAAAGTTATCAATTTCAACAGTAGGTTTTATGCGCTGCCTCTTTTTAGGTGGGTTTTTAGGCTGTTCACCTCTATTATGCTTGGCGGCAATACGGTTAACAGAGGTAACACTAAGTTGTAAAGCTCCTGCAACTCTACAATATAATTACTTCAATTTATGAAAGAATAATATATTATCAAGTTTAATTAACCTAACCTAACATTAAAAATATTTAATCATATACATTTAAATATTTAACAATAATATTAATAATGATGAATACTATTACTTACCTCTCTTACAGCAGTAACCGGGAGAAGCGGGCCCCCGTTTCGGCATTCTCGTTCAAAATTGCTCTCTTGACATTTTCTGTTCAGCTGCTTCGGCATTTTATTAACCACACACAGCAGATTTGTCTAAATAATTAGTTATGAAAATAACTTAAAGAAGCAATGAATTTAAAAGCACCAAAAAAACTTGTAAATATTAGACGATGATCGAATGTCAATAAACGTCAAAACAAACTGGAGAATTTTACCAGTTGATTTGACAACGTCTTGAAGTTTTGGCAACCCGTTAGCTGTAAATTGCCCTGGCTGTTGAGGAAAAATTGTATTCACGGTTGGTAAATTAATATTTATTCTGATAAGCAGGAAAGTAACTAAAAATGACATCATCGTCTTTTTATCGTAATCATTAATGCACAAAACAGTACGAAACTTTTAAACTACCGCTCTTTCGACTTGACGGCTGCGCATACGCTTGTCATGTGATGAAAAGAACTATTAAAGCCAGAAGTGCAGCATAAGTGTAGTTTTTAAGAAATAAAAGAAGAAAATAGCAAACGCTATCTAGCAACAATTGTCAATTGTCAAAAATGTCGATAGTCAATGTTATTTAATTATCTATTTTTTTTTAAATTAAAATTGATTAGTACTTCATAAAAAGTAAGTAAATTTATATAATTTTATTTAAATAATAGATATTACATGGCTTCATTTCTTTTTAGTGTTTGATACCGACAGCAGTGATGATTTAACCAGAACTCCTCCTTAAATTAAGGAGTTAGCAAGTCAATATTATGATTTTGTTTTTTATTTGATAGTTGTAGAAAAGGTACAGTCTAAAGCTGGATTTATAAACTTGGTTGTTCGTGATTCCCGCTGCTCAAAAATGAAACATTGATATCACATACATGCGTTTATAAACCGTTGTTGCCGCGTTGTTCGTCGTTTCCACGTCGTTCGTCGTTGCTCTCAAATAACCAAATTTTATATCTTGTTATTCGTGTTTCGCAGTTCCGCCAACGGAAGTTAGTGCCACGTGACTTGATTTATACCAGTCATTTTAAACTCAAAACTGACACTACTGTTTTTACGGTCAGTCAAGAGAGGCGCTACATAAGCTACTATTTATTGATGCACTTCGGCAGCATGAAATGAGGAAAACTATTGGTGCTACCAGCTGTCGAGTTAAAAGCACTAATTCGGGATTCGCGATTTCTACATGTGAAGTTGACATTTCTTACTTGACGTGGCGCTGTTTACGATACGAGCTTGTGGTTTGGTTTGGTTATGACCAATCAAATTTCGACAACGCCAGCAACGAAAAACGATATAAATTAGTCGACTCGGGAACAACTGTGAATAACGAATCGCCAGCAACTTGGAAAAGACGGCAAGCAACGAACAACGGGAACAACAGAGTTTATAAATCCACCTTTAAACACGGGTGGAATTCAAAATTCTACTCGTAGAATTTTGCTTGATATAGAATATACTTATTCTCTAACAAATATGATAATGAATTAAATTTGACAGTGTCCTGTGTTGCATTGAAACGTTTCTAAGGTACTAGAACAATTTGTATAGGTCAATACGTGATAATATTTGAATTTTTGTCAGCTTCAATATTTATTTTCATCAGGAACTTTGTGGGGTATTCCAGATCAAAACGCTCTACCTAAAAATTTGATTGTTGCATTTCCAAGATAAATAAATGATTAACGTCTTTACACATATATTGTTTCAACTTCTTTTTGCTTTCAAAATATAACCTGCAAATCATTAGTTTTAAAAACTGTTCATATTTACCTTTCTTTGATCATATTTTTAATATCAAAATTGCTTATTTTAGATTCAACAACAAATGCAAAAAGGTGTCAACCCTAGAGAAATTCTGACCGAATTAGGAGTGGATGGACAAATTCCTGACTACGTAGATGATCTTACAGTATGGAAACTTATCATCAACATGCTATCGGAACCACCCCGCAGAAATAAACTTAGACATATCAATACATTGGATGATGTTGTTCGATTATTGAGAGGTACGTAATAATTCGTTCTCTATTCTATGATTAATTTTTGTAGCAATTGGATGTTGATCTGCTGAATGTGCTATGATGATGCTCTTCCAATGGAGAACTGCAACAATTTATTTTAAATCTTCTAGCCAGTGCTTCATTCATTTTCTATTGTTTGTCTCTTGTGAAAGTGGTGATCGTTAGTATATTACTAGTTTTGGTAGCAGTGTTGCCACAGGCTCTTTTTTTATTGGGGTATACCAACGTATGATAACGGGACAAATTTGGGTCGTTGGGGGGTAGGTTAACTAAAATATTAAATTTAACATTTCTGTGTTTTTGTTTTTAAATGATTTATTTTTTGTAAGAAAGAAAGGAGTTGTACCTAAATCACCAATTATTTTCCTAAATAATCTACTATGCTATCCTAAAAATGTATTAAGAAGTTACTTATTCTAAAGAAAATTGAAATTAGATGGTCGATTTTATAAAAAGTCACTGTAGTAATTACAAGATTGATGAACTGCGTCATCTAGTTTATTCTAGCGCTCGCTTCCCTAAGGAAACTGGAAATATGGTTAAATAAAACTATAAATTCTATGACTTTATCTAAAAGATAAAATCATAGAGTAGAAGAATAATAGAAGCTTCGGTGTAGGAAAATCATGATGTCTATATTATAAACAAAATAAATTGAGTTTTTAATAATTTTACAATTATTTTTCTTTAGCTGAACAACTATTTATCATATCGAGAGCGGGGTATATTTCGTTGAGGGGAGCGTGGGAGTGAGACATCTTTTAAAAGGTGTAGATCTAGCCCGAACGTGGTAGCTGTGGCAACACTGTTTGGTAGTAATGACTACTTTTTTCTTGGACTATTTGTATGTGGATATCAAGGTGCAGTTTCACTTTTAATATATACCAAGGTGTGTTCTCATTGGAGCAGAGACAATCATTATTGTTGTGTTTGTGTTTTAGTTATTGGCCTTAGTCGTGGACTAATTGGCCAGCGCTATATTTTTTGTTAGTACTATATCTAATACAGTATAATATATTCATATATATACATCTACATACATATTTTTTTATACATACATATGTAGTCATTATTGTTAATAATACTTAATATTTTATGTGTCAATGTTGCTCGTAAATTTTTTGTCATAAAATTAAATGAAAAATCATTTTTCATCTCAGATGGATTCTGAAACACTCTGCCAATACTGATGTTGAGTAATTTTGTAGATAAACTATATAAACACGAAAATCATAATTTTATAAAAATATGATAAATTTCAATAAAAAAAAACGTAAATAATAATAGTTTTCAAAGTTCTCGCAAAAACACTCCACACTGCCACATGACTTTGATCTACATCATAGAAAGATAAACAAATCTGTTGTTGTGTCATAGTTAACTGACCTTGACTGAATTCTTACAAATAAGTTTAATAAATGTAGTATAAATGAATACGTCGTTTTACAAATACTGTGCAGTCTGGTTGCAAAAATACGTCAATCAGTACACTACAAAAACTTTTTATAAACAAGTCACTATTGGGACACTTGAGCGTTGCAAAATTTTAATTGCTGTGGGAATTGTGTAGGAAGATGCGGCTATGGAGTTAGCATGGGATGTGGTTATAAAGTGTTAGTATTAGCGAGGGAGGATGTGGAGGGTGCCAAAGGTCATTAGTTTTCTTGGTCGTATTGACGTGGAAGAAGAGAGGATGTGGTTATGGAGTGCGGTGCTTCGTTAATAATGGTTGTACTTTCGTGGGAGGAAGGGGTCATGGAGGATTAAAAAGGCATTAGCATGTTATTACAGCGCCCATGACGTTACAATCTTGTTGGCTCCGGAGACGTGGGTTAAGGAGGGTGCCAAAGGGGGCATTGTTGGTTAAATACCGGGTATGACGTTCGATGTCAAAAATGAATTAGCAGTCAGATTCGAGTGAAACGAACGGCATTATGCTGGTCACGTGAATATGCATCGTATTGGGGATGGGGAGGTTACCAATGGGTCATTGTTAGTTAATACCTTACAGTAATAATACACATAGAGAGGGCTATTCATTCATAAACACGTTTATTTTCGCGGCCAACAATTCCAAACGCCAGTAGTGAAATAATGAATGAAATACAAAAAGTGGGGATGGTATTGTAGCTATATGGCCTTGGTAATTTCGGTTGTTTTTCTGACAAACTTGGCATCGACGAACCACGATAATCCAAAAACATCAAATTAATTAACTTAAAAGTTTATTTTGTCACTTAAAGTCTTGAAAAAAACATCAAAACGAAAGAACGAAATGTTTACTCTCTAGTGGTAATGGCGCTCGTATAAACAAACCACGTTTGACATTATTTACTACAATACTACGGCGTATTCGAAATGATCGTCGATCACACTCTGATGATATTTGCATCTCTCTTTATATGGTAATTAAACAAGGACAAAACTACTAAATAGCTATTGACACATTAAACAGGTACTGAAATTTTGAGTAATGTTGCCACGAAGATTTAAACTTCTAGCGGCTTGAGCTGCACCTTCATAATGAACCATTGCTGCCATCTTTTGAGCAATACATCTTAAATTGTGCTTTTCCTTTTTCCATAGTGTAATTAAACTGACGAAAAGGACCATGTGCTGTGTCTTAACTAGGATATATTTATAAATATTCGGATCAAAGGACCATGTGTTGTGTCTTACCTAGAAGTACGAAAATTGCAAGTTTTCTTTTTTTGGATTTTTTTATCAAACTTGACAACAACTGTTATTATTTTTTTATATGGCATATCAAATACCTAGATACAATCAAATACCTAGATACAAACAGTGTTTAATTTACAAATATACACTGTGCAACAACATAATATCTAACATAAATTCTCAACATACATGGTATGACGTTCGATGTTAAAAAAGCATTGCAGTCAAATTCGAGTGAAACGAACGGCATTATGATGGCCACATGATTATACATCGTATTGGGCAATGGGGGGGGGGGTGCCAAAGGGGCATTTTTAGTCGTATTGAGTATGTAGCTTCGTTAATAATGGCCGTATTGGCTCCGGGATTATGTAATGGTCGGAGAAAGGTGTTATGTTGAAATTCTAGCTTTCGTTAATGATGGAGGGTGTGAAGAGACCCTGCAAAGCCAAAGAGTTTAGTTAATAAATAGTGTTATGAAGTTATGATGCCATAAAGGCATTATCATGTTATTATTAGCCAGATGAGAAAAATGGTATTGTGACAGTCTCTCAAAAGAGGCGTTATGAATTATAATTCAACATTGTAAATGCTAAAGTCTTATCTTTGACCAAAAATAACTGATAAGAGGAAATAATAACATATCAAAATTAGGAATCGAATCAAATATCCGCGTTTGTTCAATGCGTCCAAAGTAGTTTAGTTTATCTACTTTAAACAAATGGGTTTAAAGCAACTTTGGCAACCGACTTTCAATGAACGTGCTCAAAGCGAATTAATCGATCTACTTTACAAAAAGTGCACAGATAAGGAGAATCATTGACACCAACTCTCCATTCATTGTGAAGATCACTTTGCATTAGTTCTGATAAAACTACAAATACCAATATAATTTATTTTAGGTTATGAGACAAAAATAAAGGGTCACATATTTATTAGTTTGTTAATGTGTTGATACAAATCACTCTTTTCAACTGAATGTATTATACGGCATAATCGCCATAAGATTTTTTTGAAGATCTGGAATAGGCTAAATAGGAGTGTAAATGTACTAAAATTTTATACTATATAACCTGACTTTTTATGTCGTTGATATAGATGATAAGTAGTTCTAAATATGATAAAATAGTATGTAAAATGAGTAAGGGGTCTCTTTCATTTGTAATAAAGTATATCAGGTACTTACAATAACATTTTTACGTTTCTAAGCTTTGCTGCACAAAAATCTTTGTTTCTAACAAAGAAACTTGCCTCTATCTAAGAAACCATCTTTTGTAAGTTATAACTACTTCCTTCTTTGAATACAGTGTCCATTATGATACTAATAATTGTTGTGACAGATAAGTCAGCTTGTGTAAGCCTGAGGGTCGTTAAGGGCCTGTTTACGTTATTTACGGATTACTGACGAAAGTAATTTTGAGGGAGATTTCACCCCTCTATCTGATTGCTTATTTAGTTATGCCTAGTGACTGTCGCCACAAAAAAAGGTTATGAAATAAGTACATCCCTTTTTAAATTCCTTCGAAGGGTCTAAGCTATTTTTCCGAAAGAGCTTGAAGCCCCACCTCGGTTTACAATACGAGGATTTATTTTTAGATAGAGTGATTTTAAATGAAAAACCTGAGTTTAACTAATCAGTTAGTCAGAATTTTATAATCAACAAACAAATAAAAATAAGCAAAAGCAAAAAAAATAAAGAAAATCTAGAAGGTTTACAATTAGCCTATTCTCTAATTGGCGCAAAAAGAATCAACTCAAAAAAAATCGCTGAAGTTACAATCCCCTTAATTTTTAGTAAAATTATAAACAATGTGAAATTTATAAGGGAATGTGAGACAACACTTGAAAATAGTATTTTTTTTATTAATAACCAAAAAAAAATTATATATTTAGCCTATACGGCCGTAATCTAATGGAACTAGTCCACACGGTTACAGTGAAATTTTGTCCACAATATCATGAACTAGTTCCTCCCTCTATTAAAAAAAAGTATGTATCCGCTAAATGTCACTGTATACGTGTTTAAAAATAACATAAAATGATTTACTGCCTGTACTTTTGATCAAATAAAAAATTAGTAATAAATATATAATATATATATATATATATATATAAATAAAAAAACAGTTTCTTGTGAAGCCGTTACAAACTATCGCCTCTTACTGGCCCTCTTGATCTGTAGATCAGTTAATGACCTTTTATGATTTTCGGCGGCAATATTTTGTAATACTTCCCAAGTAATATAAAATACTACCCTAACAAATCTGATTAGTAGTTTATATGTAGTCGATAGCGAGAAGCAATGTATCGAAAGGTTACTAGTTTATACAATATGACAACTCTTCAGTCAATTTCTATATGTCCTGATTCTGCATGTACACCCCTCAAATACTGGTTAGTCTGTTGAATAAACTTTAAAATTACTCACTGAAGACGAATCTCTTCCCCTCAGACGTGAAGCGTAGTGACCCAAAGAATATGCACAGAACAAACAACGAAAAAAAATCACTTATGCTAGTGATTTTCGCAAAATTCACGAAAACTCCACGTGGTCTTCAGACCGCCGGCTGCACACGCTCTGGTCTGTTTTCAATTTTTTCATTCCCCTCTTCATTAAATTTTTTTTTCAGTTACCTGTCAAGTAAACTCTATATGTGGGTCGCTGAATTTGCGATTTCATACATGAGTTAATGTATTTCTCAATTTTTTGTTTTAAATTATGGTTCTAAAACAACTTCCAATAACCTAGTTTTACGACATGATAAACATTTTTTGTTTAATATAATTTCGTAACTAATTAGCTGAAGATATATTATTTAATTTTTTTATATGATACAGGTTGTCCCAATTCCAATAAACATTTTTATAATTTATTTATACCCATCATTACACTTGTTTCCCGTTCAGTGACGTCATCGCGCTGATTGGTATTCGCAGTCACGTGACAATGGGTAATAAATAACGCAATTTTAATCAATCTTATTATTCAATTTAAGATAAATAATTAGGTTCTTAAAATGTAATTTTAGGTTTTTAAAAACTTTACATGAATTTGAAATGTGCCAACATCACTATTGTAGTAATTTGGTTATCAAATTCGTATTCCTGGTTTTTTGACATATATTTGTTTTCAGTAAATAAGCAAATGTATTTTGTGTGGATATTTTAAAAACCTTAACAATTATTTTTAAAGCTCTTATTTGGCTAAAAACCTTGCCACATATAAATGGAAAAGTGTTTTATTAATTTTGCTTTTGTCGAATTTTTTTATCCTATCCTATAGAAAGTGCTAATAGTGTATTTTTTTTAGGTGCACAGAATATTATAGTCCTGACAGGCGCAGGCGTATCAGTTTCCTGCGGTATTCCTGACTTCCGATCTAGAGACGGCATTTATTCCAGATTAGCTATAGATTTTCCAAATCTTCCAGACCCCCAAGCTATGTTCGACATCAGTTACTTCAGTCAAGATCCCAGACCTTTCTTCAAATTCGCCAGAGATATTTATCCAGGAAAATTCGAGCCCAGTCCTTGTCATAGGTAAGTACCTCGGTGTTGGATTTTTGAACGTGTTGAAAAATGCTAATATCTTTATAGGTTTATCAGATTATTAGAAAAAAATAGGAAACTCCTCCGGAACTACACACAAAACATCGATACACTCGAAAAAGAAGCAAAGATCGAACGTGTAATTGAATGTCATGGTTCTTTTGCCACAGCTACGTGTACGAAATGTGGCCATAAGGTAACCGCCGATCAGATTAGAGAACACGTTTTAGCCCAAAAAATACCCCTGTGTCAAGAGTGTCATCCTAATATGGAGAGTTACATATCGACGGACGATTTTAGGACAAGCCAAGAGGGTGTGGACTTCAGAGAACTTGTTCAATCAGGTTTGTAATGTTTTGTTGTTTAATTTATACTTTTTGTTATTCTTAGATTGTTTCTGAACTGATCAAAAATATATTTTTGTAGGTATAATGAAGCCAGACATAGTTTTCTTCGGTGAAGGTCTTCCAGATACATTTCACGAAGCTATGACGGTAGATAAGTCACAATGTGACTTATTACTGGTTATAGGAAGTTCTTTGAAAGTCCGACCAGTGGCGCTGATTCCTAGCAGTCTACCCTCAAACGTTCCCCAGATATTAATCAACAGAGAACCCTTGACGCACTGTCATTTCGATGTAGAGTTACTAGGAGATTGTGATGCTATTATCAACCACATCTGTAGACTGTAAGTAAAGCAAACTTTGTTAATAAAATGTGTTCGGTTATTTGAGACATGAATATTTCTTTTTAGAAATTTTATACTTTATTGAGGAAATAGTTGTTTAAATGTAATGCAATAAATTATAATTTCACAAAAGTTTATTTTGATTAGATTCGGCATTTAATTGATTTAAAACAAATTTTTGTCTAATAAGCTTGGTTCAGAATATTAGAAATTCCTTTATTTTTGACAAATACTTTTCCAGATTCTTTCTCAAATAGTTTATATGAGTAATCCCTTTTTAATGAATCTAATTACATTTTAATTTATTAGCATAAACGAAAGAATGAATTTATTTCAATTTGTAATATAACTGAAACTCTAATCTAAACTTCAATTAACATTACTCACTATAAAAAGGCATAGACAAACTATCAAATTTTGCTTGGTCAAGTGATATATTTATATATATTAGTCGAATAATTATTCTACCACATTGTGGTGTAGAGTGATCCTATATACTGTGGATCTTCCCGAGGTGAAGTCGTGATGGTTTTCATTAATTATGTTCCTGGTGTCATGAGTAAGTTTCTTAGTAATCAGACAGTCAAGTAATTTGGGGATTTCAGATTGCTTATACACAGAACGATAATTCTTTATGTCATCTCTAGCTCCATATTTGTGGATTGGAATGAGAAAACTTTGTTTCCAGAACTTAGGAAATGTTCCCAATGATAGGGAGATATTGAAAATTGTTTGAAGGGGCTTTGTCACTGTGAATACGCATTTTTTCATGTAGTGTAGGTCTGAAGCTGTTTACATCTTGTTCTGAGATTATTAAATTGTTGATAATGATTTATGTCTCCAGTGAATAAATCAATTATGCGCTCTTTTTTTATCAATTATTAATTTCCTAAGTTGAGTGCTACACTATACAGGAAAATTTGAGGTTCTGATTTTTTTCACTGGTGCAAACATATCAATTGCAGAGTAAACTATTTCGTAAAACATCTGAAGAACCTGATCCAAATCAAAATTTCCCTCCAGTATGTCATTCCAATTGACACTGGCCAAAAAGTTGTTAATTTCAAAATAATTTGCATTTTTTTTTAAAATATAATACAACTCTTCATATTGAAGTTGCTGCTCTTTATTGAATTCTAAGTGGTAGGTAATTGCTGTGTGATGTACACTGTTTGGTAACAGTAAATCCAATAGTTCAGAGATACAAATATCTTGCATTGATGAAAAAGTTAAGTTGAGTAAGACATTTCGACTATTAGTTATAGTATTTATCTGATGGTGACCATAATAATCAAAAGAGTTTTGAAATGTGATCTCAGGCGAGTTTGCTGGACAGTTTACATTTAAACCAAAATCATCATTAAACCAAACAGCCTCAGGCAAATTATAATCTCCAAACAGAATAAATTCACAGTCCTTGTTATTATCAAAAACATTATACACATCCTGAGTGTCAACAGTTGATGGTGGTATATAGACTCCTCCAATTATTATTTTATGATTTTTCACATAAAGAATGACAACAATATGCTCGACTACTTTGAATTTCAACTTTTTTAGCATTTATCTCAGACTTATGGCAATTAAAATACCTCCTCCCCGTTTCTTGTCAGTGTTTGTTTCATTCCTATCAAATCTGAATATATAACCATTTAAACCTAATTCCTCATTACAAAAATCTTTGTTCAGCCATGATTCTACCAGGATAATAATATCACAATTGGACTCTAAAATAGAATGTTCCATTATAGTGTATCTCGATGGAAACTAGCAACATACTTTACAACCTACTGTGATTGCTACGAGCTTTTTGTTCTCATTTGGCAACATTGTTGTAGTTCCATAAAAAATAACGTCTATGGAATGTACGTTTATAAATAATCAAATTCGCCCAATTGCGATTTGCAGTTTCTTTTATTTGCAATTTGTTGAAATTTTTTGTTGCATAAAGTAGCCCAATTTATGATAATTCGGCCAATCTTGCTCTCTTGGTGAGCAACATTTCCACTTACGGGCACTAGCAATATAAGAGTAGTAAATATATGGATTAAGCGGTTAGTTAGAGTTTTGATATATTCATAATATAATTCAATCAATTCTCAGTATTTTAATTTACTGTAAGATAACACGCAATTGTTTTGTACTTACACCTTAATAGTAATTAAAAAATATTTAATAAACTTAGTTGCAGTGAAAGAAAGCTGTGGTATAATTAATACGCTAAAGTATTTTGTCAATTCCACATTATTCCAAGTATACTAAATAATTTAATCATTTTCTAGTTTGGGAAATAATTGGGAAGAAGGTGTCTACTCCTCCCAGGTCTTAAAATCCGCAAATACACTCCTACCCCTAGAGGATCCGCCTCCGTTGGACATTCAACATAAATCACCTATACCGACACTGGACTTTACCCGCCCTAAAGACTCAAATTCCTCCCAATGTATATGTATGAGTACAAACACTAGTTCCTTAAGCGCAGAAGCGAGCACAGAATCGCATTGCACATGTTTTAACTACAAGTCAATTAATGATGATAGCGAATTAGAAACTAAGCTTGTTAAAGAGCGACATATGAGTATAGATTCAGCTAAAGATTCGGGTATCGGAGAAAATTCAAATTTTACCGATAAATATGACGAATCAGATGAAAATGGAGAAGAGAAGAGTAGCAGTTTTTGTTTGGAGATATGTAATGAACCATCTACGTCATCGGAGAGTTTTCGAAACAACACGTCGGATTTGAGAGGATACTGGCAACCGAAAGTTAAGAAGAGCTTAGCTGATAGGTGAGTAAATGAATTTTTTAATCTCACTAGAAATTGTCATTGCCGCCTTACATACGAGTATTTGTTTCATAAAACCGGACAAAAGTCGGAATCGCAGAGTTAATTCAAAGTCGTATTGAAGCTATTGTTCCACAACCTAGATAACTGGTCTGTCATACAATATCCATTCACAATTTTTTTCTCGCTCTAAAGAGGTGCTAATATCTCACTCAGAACTTCAGTCTTTGTCAAGATCGCGTGTTTTTGTTCTCGACGCTTCGATTGGGGTGGGGGGGGGGGGTTTCTATCCTCTTCATCCCCCCCGTAGTGACGCCACTGAAACAGTGTGTTTTATTAACAAAAATGACAAGGGACGCATTAAATTAGTGATGGGCAAAACCAGCACACTTGGTTGTACTAGCACACACCGTACAGTACGTGCCAACGGGACCGAGCGAGGGAAAAGCGTGACCCGTATCTCGTACTAAACAAATGAACAGTTTTAAGTAGTTATATTCTATTCATTTGCGATTACATTTTGATACGCACAATAGTTGCTGGTGTTGTAGGATCTACAAAATAATAATACCTCTAAATATTGTTTTATTGTAATTATTATAATCATATTATTCATAAAACAATGCACTACTAACTGAAATATTTTGGGTTCAAATTTTTAAGCTTAAATTTTGTTAAAAGTTACTTGAATTTGAATATATCAATTTTAAAAAATTATCTCACATTATTATTAAATTGAGTCTATTGAATAAAAAAAAGTATCAACTTGCAAGTCATAACTTATAAGAAAAAGCTAAAACTTATAAGTAAAAGCTAATACTTATTTTTATTTGAATAAAAACTAGAAATCTCTCGAAAGTAAATACTGGAAAAATCTTTTGAATTTTGAGTGATTACTTATAAGTACTTACTTATATTTACAAGTGTTCACTTTTTTCGTTGCGTAAACAAACATTCATACTAAACAAGTCGTGACATGTGTGCAACTGCAAGTAAGCATTTGTTTTCAAGTTTAAGCGTTGTATAGGTCTATTCGTCGCAATCATGTCTTCGAGTGAGTAAAAATTGGCGGTTACAGACTTATGTTTGTCAAATTGCTAAAAAAGTATAAGGTTCTTTGGAATAAATCAAAGATTCTTACTATTGTTCAAGCTAAAGAAAAGGCATGGAAAGATCTCAAAGACGAATTTATCAAAATGTCTGGCACAAATACTACTGTTGAATCCTCAATAATATGAAAACAGACATGAAGAAAAAAACTGATAATAATCTAACCGGGAACAAAAAAATTAAACTACAAGAATGGGAAGAAGAGTTTTTAAAACTTTTGAATTATGAAAAAAATCCAGTTTTTGTAAAAATTCCTGGTGCATGTTCTATTGGAACAGAGAATGATAAAGGAAATACTCCACACAATTCTACGCAAATTAATATGGATACACAGTTATTACCTTCACCTACAAGCATTGTACAAAAGCGGCCACAGAAAAGAATGAAACAAGAAACTGAAGAAACAAAAAACTTCTCAACGCAAAAACTGCAACGCCTTGTTCTACTTGAGCAATTAAATCTCGCTAGATTGCAAGCCAAAAAAGTACAACTCATGATAGACAGACTGACAAATCAGCCAAAACATGATCCCGAAAGTAACTTAGGGAGACAAGAGGGAAGTTCAAGTGGCATTCTATCAGAATTACGAGAATATATAGACTTGTAGTGAATCAGAAACCTGTCAAACCTGTAACTAAAAAATATGCATTTCTGTTTTGTATATATTATGTTAGTTTTTACATTAGGAAGTTTGTGTAATAAAATTTTGTGTTTGCACTTTGTAATTTAATAAAATACAAAAAGAACGGAAAATTGTTAATGAAATAATTATAAAAATCAGAAAACTGCTTTATTTAAACACACTCAGTATGACAGTCTACATTTAACATCCAGCTTTAACTTGTGTTAGTATTTAAATATTATCACCGAACATTGCCTCCAGTATTGCTTGACGTTTCTCAGTACCTCTCTGACGGATAGTAGTATATTTTCAGCTCCATCACACACGTATTCGGAGTCTCCAGGACTTTCCATTTCATCTAATGCAAACTCAAAATCATCTCGTAAATGTTATGTAAAACAGCACAGCAAACAATAATTTTTGGAACTTGTGACAAAGATGTTTTAACCTTGTGTCCTAGAATGGAAAACCTTTGCTTTATTTGTCCAAAAACTCTCTCAATTACAACTCTTTCCTTGGAGTGAGTGATATTGAATAATGCTTCAATTCGGTTTTGAGGATTTTTAAAAGGTGTTAATAGCCAAGGAGCAATTCCATATCCACCATCTCCGAGAAGGCAGAAATTACCCCGAAATCTTGCCACATTTTCATATACGGAACTTTGTTTCCAAATTCTGGAATCGTGAACACTTCCAGGCCATTGAGCGCCTACACTTGTAATCAATTCATTAACATCATAAGTTACTTGCACATTTATGCTAGCAAATCCTTTTCTGTTAATAAAATCATCGCCAAATTCTGGTGGTTTTTTAATTTGAACATGAGTGCAATCTACAGCACCAATGACTGTAGGAATTTGGAATCAATTCGACCATTTAATTCTTACTTCTTCCGTGGCATCTAGATTGGATGGAAATTTTATCCAATGGTGGGCCTTTTCTAATATACAATCAGCTACTTCACTTATGGTATTGCATACTGTAGTATGCTGGACGCCAAAATCTTCACCAATACCTGTTTGAAATCTGGTATCACTAACATATCGTAGGAATATCTCCATCTTTTGCCGAGATGCAAGTACACCTCCTCTGGATTCATCTTTCTCTGGTAAAAAACAATCCCAAATATAGTCTACACTTTCACTTTCAAAACGCAACAAGAGCTTAGATTTGCTTGGGCTGATGCTTCTTCTCTTCCTATAGTTCTTCCTGTTACGAACATTTATGAAGTCCACCATATTTAACACTAGCAACTACCGTAGGAAAAAAGGATGCTTTATAGGTACCTTAAAAATCGTCAAGATATAACTTACTAATTTAAGACAGATCTTATTTTTATTCAAATAAAAATAAGCCAGTACTGGAAAAATCCTTATATTTTAAGTAACTACTTCACAAACCAGAAGAGTTTGCTTATGGCCATAAGTAAACCCTTTTACATGAAGTAGTCACTGACCGTTTATTCGATTTATACTAAGAAAATACTTAAATAAGAGGAAGTAGAAGCCAATACTTTTTTTATTCAATAGACCCATTGTCTCAATTGTCAAGCTAATAAAAAAATATACGAATACTTTCTTTACTAAAATTTCGTGAGCAATTACTTCAAAATTATATCCATCTGATCAGTATATTCATAGTACGTACGTATTTACCTATTTAATTTACATGTACGAACGCAAGACGTCCCTTTATTCCGTTGTGAGATGTGAGTGTGTTGCTGGTTGGGTGCTGTCAAAGTATAATGTTTGATTGTACGGTGTACGGTCAGTGCAGTAAAATTGTACGACACGCACATCGTACATTAAAGTGTACCGTACATTATGTACGACACGCACGCACGCGTACTTCCCATCTCTACATTAAATATTTTTTTCCGGTTTTACTGGCCAAATACTCTTATATGCGCCGTATGAATTTCAGAAAATTAATATATTCTTTAAATCTTTAGGTTACCAGAAAATTCGTTCCACCTGATACCCCCGTGCCGGTATATATTTCCCGGCGCGGAGGTTTACTACGATCCCGACGAAAAACTACATTACGAAGGCGATTCATCAAGTTCGGAAGAATCCGAGAATGGATCTGAGTGCGGAAGTCAAGTCGATTCGTTGTAGTCTTTTCGCTTCCTTGTTTTTATAATCTTAAGTATTTCCCTGTTGTTATTTTTATATTTTTTTATGAAAGGAGAAAGTCGTAAATGTGCTCATGGTGTCTTTGTTGTTAGTAAAGAGGTTATGTATATTACGTGTGTGGGTTACGAGAAAGTCATTGGAATTGATAATTTATAGTGTGTCCCAGATTAATTGAATTATAAACAAATTAACTTCTAAAACGAATCCACCTCACATTTGTTTCAGATTGCTTGTACAGTGTGAGTCATAAGTAATGAGCTACATGTATGTGCAGTAGATAAAAATACGAACATTGGTGTGTTCTGTACTACAGGTTTTTTGATTTAACTAAATTTTACTGTATTATATTTAGATACAGGCATAAAACGAGAGTAAAGCCGTTTGTGTAGCTATAAACATGAATAAATTTGTAGAAAACTCTTATATAAATTACATTTAATAATAATTGGCCCAATTTTTTGTCATATAATGTTTATAAAATCAAATAAAAGCATATTAAAACATTCTGTCTAAAATATAGTGGTGATTTGAGATCGTGGTTGATCAGTATTTATGGAGACATGTCAGTTAGGGGGTATTAAACTAGTAATGTCCAAACGGGTTTGTCACATTTTGATGATCACCTGCAGAAAAATAGAGGCGCTAATTAAATTTAAACTGATATTTGTTAATCAGTGCGTCGAATGAGGCGACATTAAGTTAACAGATATCCATATATTACTGATTATATACAATAGATACTCTGTTAACCGGACTAATTGTTGTCGTTGGGAATTCAGATAATAAAAAATCTGGATAATCAAATGAAGAAAATCGGCTTTTGTATATAGATACTTAATATTGTATAATAAATATTGCTAAATAATTATTAAAAACAACAAAAACCAATTAAATTTATTAACAAAAATCATTGTTTATTAAGGACGGCCCCAAGAAAATAAGTTTTCTTAGAATTATATAGTAAATTTAAGTACACTAAATGTAGACATTTTTTTTCATACCTTGCAGCAATAAATTTTAAAAAATTGACTGTTAAAGATGATTTAATTCCTGGACCATATCCTGGCCGACATTAATTCTTTTTATTTTTTTTAAACTGTTTATCTTTGCTTTTTTAAAAGTCCAATACTTCCGTTATATCTTTTTTTTTCATAATTTGTACTTTGTTATTATCTACTTTTTCAGTAAACAGTTTCACAATGGCCTTTTCACCTCCATTATAAATAGAAATGAAATAAGATCAGTTAATCTAAACCTTTATCAATTATAGTTATCATTATTTATATTGAAACATGCTTCTAATAAGTTAAGCACAAATCACTCTTGGGAACGTCCTTAAGAGATTACATAGAGGAGGGTGGGGCACAATGGAACACAAAAGTTTTTTTGGTTTTGCCCATAGCTCCCCACATGAATTTTTTTTCAGCATTTTAATGATTTCCTTTGATCTAAGGATCTAAGCTATGAAAGAAATGCATGAACCGTTATTATAGAAATCATATGTGACCGTGAGCGGCCATTTTCCAAAAAATTAATTTTGTGTCATTGTGCCCCATTCCTGGGGTACAATGAGACAGGGCATGGGGTACCTTGGAACAATTGAAAAAAACATGATAATTCATAGAAAACTTTATTTTTTGAATTAAAAATGTCAAAGAGAAGGCATTTAACAAAAGAGGTAAGGATCTGGAATTGAAAACACAAAATACTTTTGTTTATCCAATGTTCAAATTGCCAAAATCAACGTTAAATGAGATGAAGCCCTTTTGTCTTTTAGTGCCCTGGACCACAGAAGGATTTTCCAGTAGCATCTTTATGTCTTTGTCATCAATAGCGGCTATGTCATCCACAAGAGGTTCGACAAAGGTGTTGCATTTTCGGTATCGTAGGAATTTGACCTCATAGTCCCCCTCATCATCTTTCATCTTGGTGATTTGACCAACATAGAATTTAGATTGGCTTTTAAGCTTGAACTAGATCAAAACATAATCTCCCAAAACAGGAAGTCGATTCAATTCTGCAAAATGGTCGGGCTCAACAGCAAAAATCTCATCTGTGTCCATGTCGTCGTCTGTGTCTGCATATTCAATGTCATCATCGTCTTCTTCGTCGTCCTCTGATGAATGAACTGGAGCATGTTCACTAGATTTTTTCTTCTTCGTTTTTGGTTGATTTACGAACACCTGCCTTTTAACAGACAGTATTCTGCAAGTTGAAATCGGCTGCTTCTTCTCTGAAATGGCTTTCATTTCTGGAGTACTCGTGGCTATCATACTCTTTCCTTTCTTCCACTACTTTCGATTAGTTTTTCGTTTTCCTGTTTTTGGATAGCCACGAAAATCTTCGGGAGATAGGAAAGCATGACTTGGACCAGCTCCTGGATCAAGGATACCGATGTCTGTATGGTTTGCTTCTTCCATAGAAGCTGCTCTTTCTTCTAGGGATGCTGCTCCTTCTTGAAGGAGGGAACCGTTGAGCAAATCACTTGGCACAGCATAAACATTTTTCCCAGGTGGTTGATCGTCCACAACGGTAGGAGGCGGTCGGTCAGTCACATAATTGCATTGCAAGTCTGCTTCTGTAAAAATATCTCGATCAAACGGATATATCCCACTTTTTTTAAAACCTGCAATTATGTTGGAAGGTGTCATGCTTTTCTGATGAGCTGTGTAGTTTTTCAGTTTCTCCTCCTGCTTCAGTGTGAATACCGTCCTAACTGTGTAGTTAGGTGCATATTTCATATTCGCTTCTCCACCATCACCATATTCGTTTCTTTTCTTCACATACCTTGATAAAGTGACATTACTAACGTTCTTCAATGTAGCAGCACGTCTTAAACTGTTTCCATTCATGACCATTTCCACTGCTGCCTTCATGTCATCCTTGGTACTCTTGCGCTGTCGATTTCGCACCATTTCTGAAACAAGAAGAAAAAACCATACTGCACAGTGGAAAACACATAGGGCACAATGAAACGTTTCATTGTGCCCCAAACTCATCTGTTTCAAGGAACCCCAAACACGCCATTTTGCTTTCCCATACTCTGTACCACAAACGTGAAGCAGTAGAAATGCGAAAGTCGAGCAAAAACTTCTGGGATAGGTGTACAATGAAATGCCATAGAGGCCGATTGAATTAAAAAATCACTTACCTGGAGGCAAAAATCCGTTGGCGCTAAATTTTTACTTTCACAACGAAAAAACAACACATTACCTCGTCAAGTTTGGTACGCGACTGATGAGCAGAGGAAGATTAGCTGACTTTGTTGGGTGTGGCCCGCTGCGCTTACTACCGGAATCCCGTTGCACTGGACAAAAATCCGGTACACGAACTGTGCCCCGTGTTCAATTGTGCCCCACCCTCCCCTATTTTCTTGATTAGATTCAACTTGAAGGTATTAACATTATTTTATCACGGCTGGTAGTTCGGATAATAGTGAATCTGTATAATTGAGGAGTGTACACTGTATGTAGAATATTGACTGATTTATTAACAAAAATATTTCCAAATTTATAAACCTGCAACACCACTTAGACTCGTTGTTGAGTAAAATATGTATTTCATTCTAATTTGTTATTTCTGACTCTTATCTGTATCCGCACTATGTTTATTATATATTTAAAAAACGATTTACTGAAAAATGATTATCAATGTCAATATTTTTTCCTAATCTTATTCCTATATTCAAAAAATGCATGAACATTCTCACAGAAAGTCAAATATATAATCATCAGAAACACCTACTCTTCACAATATTGAATAACAAAAAAAAAGAGTTCAGTGCCTGTCGATGCAGGTAGTCCGAGTGTTATTATTATTAATTTGAAAGTTGGTTCAATATTTGACTAAATGAAGATTTTCTCGCAACACACACACTTTGTTTACTGTGGCACTTTATGATTATTGTTTTACTGTTATTTTTTGTAGGTGACTATCGGATGAAGCCTTTTTTCAAATTTACAATAAAAGGCACTCACATTGGTAAATTATTATCGAAATTCTGTATGTATAAACAAGAAAAAGTAGTTGTAAAAAACCTCGTTGATCTCTTTAACAAAAAGTGAAATTATTCCGCTTTTTTTTCAAATTTTCTTTTGATTTTGATGAATGATTCGGTGATGTGATTGATTATTTATTATTTTGAAACGTGTAAATGTATGTGAGCCGGGACGGTTAGGACTCGTTTATTTCAGGCGAGTATCCCCTTTTGACGTCCCGCTCCGGCGAATGTGTGCAAATGATGATGAGTACCTAATTTTTTATAAAGGATAGGATATTGATAGACTTTTTATTTCGCGAGAATCCCTTTTCTACGGGAGAGTTCATGGAAAAATCTTGTTGCATTTATTTTTCAAAATAGGGTGTTGTGGCATTTTGATATATTTGTGTAAAATTGCAACCAAACTTGTAGATTATAGTTTATGACTTATGAAAACGTTTATTAGAATTTAAATAACATATGGTATAATTTGCTTCATGATATAATAAAATGGACCAAATGCAGTTCATAATTTATTTTGTCATTCATACGCGAACCAGAGCGAACCATCCACTGACTGACTTAATTGGAAATTATAATAAATTAGAAAAATATGCATTTATTATTATTTTTTTTCATTTTATTCGAATTTAATTTGTGTTAGAATATTGAAAAAAATTTACATTTTTAAATGTAGCAAGAAAATAATACTCCATTTTTAAAAAAACAAGAAAATTTTGTCGGTTGGTCTGCTTTCGATTTATAGAAGTTTAATTATTTTCTATAATGGAAAACCAAATAATGCAAAAAGGGAAACAAAAGCTTTCTACAAAAAAGTATATATTCATCTTCAAAAAAAAAGAAAGAAAAGAAACAAAAACTATGCATCATTCTTATCCACTATGGGAATTTCATTCTGTGCTGCTGACAAACACTTGAAATAATGAAAAAAAAGTGCAAAATGTAATTAACTCTTAAAGATCTTTCTTTTTTGCAACAGTTACACATTTTCCAGTAGGATATAATAAAGACAGAGGTCCCTGGATGCTATTTCACTTGAAACGTTTCTTTTTTGAATAAGGGTTGAATTTCACTTATCCCATATTTAATATTAATTATAAATCTATCCCCCTTTTCGATTATAATACAGTGCATATCTAAATTTATTTTTCTGTTTGTGATTAGTTTTACTAAGTTAACTTTACAATAAAAGTTTTCTTTTTCCATTTTAACAATTTTAAAAGATTTTTTTTTCTTTGCATTTGTAATGACATTCACCCAATCATTAGGAACATAAATATTGGGAAATATAATTTCAATCACATACTAAAAACGAATTACGGCTAACCGAAAAGTACTGAATTTCTTCTACCGTAAATCCCTGAGATTGAACAACGTAATGGAAAATTGAAGCAATTTTAATGTTCCTGTTCTGACCTCTGCAACCATCAGAATACATTATAACTTTCTGGGTCTTTACATTATGTTCAAAATAATATATCAGGCCTTACCCAATTTCTTGGGCTCCACGAGATGTTAAAAATTCATCTCATAGAAACATTGTTGTTTTTTTTACTCAGCAAATTGTAGACTCCATAATTTCATTTTATAATAAGTTATATTGGTGGAGATAACAGGCGTAGGCCATGTTTTCATTAGTTCAAAAGTTGTCATGTCATGTAAAATATTGGCATCGCGCAGTTGGGCTGTGCCTTATTGACGCTCTAGTAGAAATTTCAGTTCTTGTCTTTTTCCTTCATCTATTTCATATTTTAATTTATTTTGTAAAGAGTCAAATGTCTTGCAAGAGTCTACAATTGGTGGGTGAAAATTAAACTTACTGTTAACCTTGCGAAACTTAAAGTCTTGCTCAAGATTAACTGTTTTCTGTTTTTCGTCGAGACCAAGATACTTTCTGTCCGTCTTATGCCTTGAGTAATGTCAAATATAGGTTGGAAGGGTTCTAATAAAGTTACAAACACTATCATTTATTTCTACGGAGGTTTTGTTTGCTTTATGGTATCGACATCGTTGATCCTGTGGTACCATTAGTTTTGTTTTTCTTTTATTGAGCGCTCTATCGAGTTTACTACCATCTGATATCATTAAAATATTTTCAAACAGGTTTTTACATATTTTAACGTCGTTTCTTTGACTATTAGGTAAATAATATTCTGTCGTCATATTTTTCGATTTGTTAGTAGGAGTAGCATTAATTGTGGCATAATGAGGAGCGACTGGCTTAACTTTAACTTGTGAGAATATGTAGGGGAACATGAGTAACAGTGAGACACTTATTTTTCTTCCTATGGTATTAAAAGCACAAACAGAAATTTAGCTTTTTGATGGAAGTGTGTTTCCAAGTTAACAAAATGCTTCTACTAAATGTAATAACTTAAAATGGTAATGTGTTAAATTTTTTGTTTGGTTGTCATTTGTTTTACTGTTACCTAGGTATGTGGTATAATGAGGCAATAAAATAAATAACCTCTATTTATTTTAAAAAGTTGAAACAAACGTATAAGCATATTTAAATGAAATATTTTTGGCCTCATTTTCAACGAATATTTAAATTAAATTTAATTTCAAACGAATAATATGAATTCTGTCTTTGTTTTTCCATAGTAATTGATTTTGGTAAAATCATTTTAATGTCACTTTTTCAAACAGTGGCAGCAGGTGGAACGTCTGGAAAATAAAAATTCCCTTCCATTTTGTCGCTTCTTCTTAAAAACGTTATTTCAAAATCATCATTTTTGCTAATCGACGATGGCAGCAATTATCCAATGTAGTAAAGATGTTTTCCTTCTACATTTTCGGGTGCGAATTCTAGTAAGACATAATCTTCACTTCAGGAATTTTGTCTAGATCTTAAAATGCCGTGGGAGCTAGTTCATTCTCAAAGTTATCAGAAGAACCAGTTAGCTTCTTCTTCATCATCACTCTCAACAATTTTTCTTTTAGCATTAATCTTTTTCTGTATTTCTATTGGAGTCTTTTGCTTTTTCGGCTTTTTTCATCCAATTAATTTGTTTCTGATGTGCCAGTCTGAATCATACCTCTTCCTTGTCGAGTTTCCTTTCGTGCTTTAGCTTTATGGTAACCGTGAATTTATTCAGGCTCAACTGCTAGATTTGTTCTCACGCTTCCTGGTTCAGGGTCTTGAGAATAACCTAACCTAACCATCGCTGACGCCGATTGACCAATGAAAGTGCCGGGTCCCAAAAGTCTTTGGGAGGCTCCTTTCCTGGCTAGCGAGTCTGCAATACAGTTCCCTATCGATTCCCCATGGCCCTTGATCCAGCTTAAAGTGACCGTGTCGTTACGGGTTTCGATTAGGGCCATGTGACATTCCAATGTTAGGCCTGATGTAATATGTGGTCTTTTCTGGACTAGTAGTGTTTGTCTACTATCTGTGAGGATGTAAATATTATTACCTGTGGTGTTCCTTTTGTTAATATCTTTTGCAATGATGCAGATAGCAGCGAGATCTGTTTAAGCAACAATGGCATTGCATTACGTGATCAAATTAACTGTAATGATCATATCTATGATATTCCAGTTACATTTGATACCAATCATGTAAAGGCCATTTCTGTTCATTCTAACGCAACCATATATTTTTTATGTAGCAGCTTTTTTTCTGATACTTAGATTTATCCCTTAAACTTTGTTCCTAGAAAATGGAATTGTGCCAAATTGTACAGACCTTGTAAAGCGTTATCATAACCATGACGTTGCTCTGAGTAAGCATTAAATAAATGACTACAATAAATTGAAAAATATGGTTTGATGGAATAAATCGATGAATGTAGATTGCCCTGTTTTAGCCTGCCAGATCGCCTGATCCTAGTAAACTTCTTTTTTGTGGTTTTATTCAAAATGAAATAAAACACTATATCCTTTTCTCAGCTTACCCTGTATGTAGATATTCGTCGATTTATGTTACGATTAATTTGATAACTAGATCGTACTTTTAAATTATTATGTTATACTTATTTTTTTATTTTTTATAGTGTTTTTCGATATGAAAATGTCTGCTCTAAAAATTCACTATGCAGCATTTGTTTTAATAATATTGAAAAACGTTTTCATACATCATAATTAATGTTGCAGCACCTTGTATAATTGTTGTTATTTGTGAATGAAATCATTAGTTTTAGTACAAGTTTTCAGTTTTTCCAGAATGATCGGAAATTAATGTGCTCTTAGATGCAGGACTCCTGGATTATAAATACACTTTGTAAATTTTTTTTATTATCAAATTTATCTGAATTATTAACATGTCATCGCAAAAAAGTGTCATTAAACTTATTTTTTTGCTTCTTAATATAATGTTGTTCTTTACTTATATATCATGAAAAACTATTGCATCTAAGAATGTTGTTGTTTGTAAAATACAATTGTCTTGTAAATATTTTTGAAAATGACTGGAATTCTTCTTACTGTATTATTGTTCATCTGGACATTCTCCATCTATTTCTTATAGTATATGTCATGTACTCGTTTGTTTAGATTACTCAAGTGTATGGAGGGTAGAGGTAATGAGAATCATCTCATGGGAGAAAAATTGAAAAAGTGTCCACTGTAAATATCAGTTCAAAAACCGCTCAGAATGGCGCTCGTGTAGTAAATATAATATATAACTTCAAAGAATTGTTAAGGGAAAGCGTGAAGAGTGATTTAATTTCAAGAACTTTGAATAACGCTTAGTGATTTTTATATTTAGTTTTATAAAAACTTTGTGAATAACTGAACAATTATGGGTAAAATTTGTGTTGGAAAAGTTGTTCAAGTGCGCATTAATAAAAAAATTTAGCTGCCGGGGGACGTCTGGCAGATGTAAGACATCGAAATATTTTGTAGAAATAATGAGTGTAAAAGGATAGGTTATGAAAGGAAATAAATATATTTTTAATTAAGAATGTCAAGTTTTTTTTAAGAAAGTAGATTTTTCATTTACCGAGTCTTGGAACAGACTAAATATAAACATGATTAGGAACACATAAATGCACACTTTAATTATAATAATATGATTAATTATTTTTGACTTGAATTACTTGTTGGCTGGCAGACTTCTGATGAATTGCATTCCAACTTCTATTTTATCTTTTTTTGTAATCTTGCTGGAAAAATTGCTAAACAAAGTGTCTTTACTGTCTCTAATTTCTTTTAAAATAAGAACTTTGTTACCCAATGTCACACTTTTAGATATATTTCGCTTACGCTAATTCTAACACATCTCCGGCAATGAAAAAACAGTTTTATAAACTAAATTTTTAGGTTATGTATGGTGTTGTTGTTGACAAGTTCTTTCTCTTCTTGTCTATAACAAGTGTTACAGACAATTTTAACTTGTTGCGAAAAAGTTTATGAAATGCCTGTGCGTAACAACTTGTGAAAACAAGTGGTTGTTACTTTCGATTATTTTCAACAACACTTGTATCTTTGTGAAATAGGCCCCAGGTGTATAAAGGATGCGAGTGAAATGGGAACCAAGAAGATACATACAAAATCCTTATCAAATTATTGCTTATCCTGCTATTCATACATTTGAAATAAGATTGATTTATTCAGGAATAGCTATTTTAAAATCTATTGATCCTAACATAAATAATAAGCAGGAGCTGCTCAAAAAAATGCCTTATGAGTTACAAATTTTATGTCCGATCTACAGTCACTCAATTTGACTTGATATTGATGACAATAATTCTAAAAGTATTCTAACTCTTGATAACTGAAATTTTACCATACGACTCATTTAGTTTACAAAATATCTTGGAAACTGAACTATAATAATTTAATTGAATTAAGTTTTAATAAATAAACTAATTATTCCTAGTTTTTTAAACTAAGTAAATAGAAAGGGAAAATAGAATTCTCATATGACATTTTGGATGAATGATATGGTTTTAACTGGAATAGAGTAGGATATTTGGATGTGAAAAGAATATAAAAATTTAGAGTTTTTGGAACCCTACCCGATTGAGAAGAGTTTATATTATAAAAAAAAGTAATCATATAAATATTTAAAAAATGAAATATATCATACAATTTCATACAAAAATAAAACTATAGCAATATATATTGCGGCAATGTTAGAAAGAAAACTCTGTTTAGTTAATTCTGAGCTTTCGGTAATTTATTTTTCCCATTTTCAAAGAAAACTAATTGAGGTTTTTCACAAATATATAATATCTATTTAAAAGGAGAACAATTATTGTTTTACTTTAAAAATTATATTCATAATAAAGATTTAAATTGTGAAAAGAAAAAGTTTACACTATAAGCTCAGTGCGACGAGAGTGAGAGATCGCCGCGCCGGAGAGAATCTGATATATACTATCACATAGCGTGGAGATGCATGCTGTGGCGACGTATCGCCATGTCAACATCCGGTCTGATCCTCTGCATTAGATGTTTCACATCAAAACAGAAAAATGATTCGCCTAGTTCTCTGTCGTATTTCCAACCAACGGTATCTAAAATAATGTATTAACTTTATTAACGATTGTAAATTTTTTAGTTGTTTTCTAGATCCTACTCTAATGACTTTGGCGCTTTCTTTAAAATTTGGCGCCATCTTAATTTAGAGCGTTTCGGACACTTTTCGTGCACATAAATTAATCTCCTGGTCCCTCCATACTCAAGTGGTTGCACATTAGTTGAAATGTGTCAGCTGTAAAAAATTCTTGAACAAAATTTTTGAGATCTATAACATGAATTAAAATAGAACTAAATTTCTTATTATTAGGATTATTTTTAAATCTTTTGTTGATTTATTCCAAATTTTTTTTTTAAAAATCAGTTTTTCATAATTTAATTAAACCTTTTTTAGTTCACATAATCCTCCTTTTTAAAGTTTTTTTTAAATGGTACACTAGTATATGATATATATTAATAAAGTACATAATTGTTGAAAATGTTTCATGTATACAACAAATGATATTTTTATAACAAATTTGATGTTAAATACACCAAATTTTCAAAAGTGTTGATCTTATGCATGGACAAATTATACTTTCTTGATATCTTGGATTGTATTGTCAGTTTATAAGTATTTTGTTAAATAGACATAATTGTAAATTTACATAATTTTTCCACTTTATACATTTTAAGACACGTGCAAAAAGGAATTTGTTTTAAGTATAGGCCTGTAAGTATTTACGTTTAATTATGTTTTGTGATCAGAATTTTGATGTTTCTTTGTTGTAAACAGGATTATGGAGATTAAAAGTTATATCTTATTATCAAAAAAACTATTTTAATACGTACGAGCAGAAACCCAGGTTTTAGATTCGAAAACTGCGGTCTAGTCCTTCCAGAGGGTCTCAATCCTATAACAATTAGATTCATACTGTTCCATCTTATTTCAGACGTTAATATGTTCCAACATGGGTCGACTCCTTTAATTGAGTTGTAAAAAGCAGTTATGTTGAACTTTTCTGTATCTGGGTCATAGCTTTAGTCCAGATCAAGTTTCCCATCTTCACTTTTTTTATACAAAGTTATGCTGTCATAATCCATATAATGTGTCGATGTATATAAAACTTTTAATCTCCAGTCTGTATATTTACGAAAATTCAAAAACTTGTTAGTTATAGTTCTTTGGGGCTTATGAACTACAAAAATCAAGATGATATAATGTAAATAGTTTTTGGTGGCTCTTCTAACGTATTTTTGAATTTTCGTTAATATTCTTCATTATGAACAATAATTCATTTATTTTTCCATCAAATTTAAAGAAATTACTTGACAATTTGACTATATTATGCATCTTATGTAAATTTCCTACAGTAGTAAGTATATTTTAACATTATTTTTGTACAAGTATTTATTTAAATGTTTGTCAAGCGTTTTTATTAAATAAAGAGTTTTAGTTTCCTGATATTATGAACCCTATCCTTTAAAGTATATTTTGTAATAATTTTTCTATTATTTCTTATTTGTGTGTACATATTAATGGTACTAAAGCAATAAAATAAATTTGTTTCTTATAATACTGGTCGTTTTTATTAAATGCGTATTTTTTACAAAGTTTACAAGTTATAAGGGAAACAAAATAAGTTGAGGATTTCTGAGTATCAAATAAACTTTCTACCAATGGCGGCTCCTCCATTATGTCATTGGGTCAATGACCTCCCATTAAAAAATATTTAAATAGTTATTTAAAAAAATAAAATATACCTACTATACATATAGTATAGTATTAAATACGAATACTAAGTATTTCTCTTAAATAAAATTTACCTAAAACGTTTCAAGACCCCGTGTAAACGTTATTTCGCAGCAAGTACCTACATCTGTGCGACATCCAAAATGTTAAATCGGGCTGGTGTCCATCGTTGACCTCAACGCGTTAAATGGGGACGGAATTTGCCGAACGCTGACAATCTTCGTAACGTGAAAGAAACACGCTCGAAGTTTACATGTGTTGGGTCAAAAGCCCGGGTTAATATCGATGATGAATCGACTTACGTCGTTCGATTATTACACCCTTAGAAAAGAGATGAGTAGAGTGGTTGGCAGGCCGCGCTATATTTTGATTTAAAGGAGATCATGTTGTTATTTTGATTTTTGATTAGTTTTTTTGAGGGCTTGTGTGTGGTTTATACTACGCCTTTTATCATGTCTGTGGTGCAAATGGTTCAAAATTTGAGAACTGAAAGTGAATTAAATTTTGAAAAACTTAAAACTAAAGGAAGGTGGCTCTTCCAGATTTAAAAATTAAACAAACTAGCAAGGACAAGAACAAAGAAGTTCATCGCAATTTTCGCAGGTCTATGTATGATTTGTCTGATTGGATTTGCGGATGTGACGTAAGTTATGGATTTTACTGTTTCGTTTGTCTGCTTTTTCGAATAATTCTTTATGGTGTGAAAACGGTGTCCAAGACTTAAAAGAGTAAATAAAAAAACATAGTTTATCGGCAGATCATATGAAATATGCCATGAGTTTTGCTACAATCGGTACTGTGGATATTCGTTCTCAATTAGACAATCTGTAAGAATTTTTAATGAAAATGTGTCGAAAAACAGATATATTATAAATAAAATAATTGACTGTGTGAAATTTTGTGGGGCGTTTGAACTTGCTTTGCGAGGGCACGACGAGACAGAATCTTCTGTAAACCCGGGAATATTTCGTGGACTTATAAATTTTGTTTCAGAACTGGATCCAATATTCAAAGAATACTTGGATAAGGCTACGGTTTTTAAGGGTACTTCTAAAACTGTACAAAATGAATTACTTGATTCAATGTTATCGGTGGCTCAAGAACAACTTAAATTGGAGATTCAGTCAGCCGAATATATCGCAGTCCAGGTGGATGAAACTACTGATAGCTCGAATAGATAGAACTCAAATGACTTTTATTATACGGTACATTTTATCCGGTGTCGTTCACGAAAGGTTTATAAAATTTGTAAATCCTACCGGCATCACAGCCGAACATTTATCGGAGAGAATTTTTAAAGAATTAGAGGTGCTAGAAATTAATAAAACAGGAAAATTTAATTGGACAGAGCTTCTACTATGAGTGGACGATTAGGCGGAGTACAAAAAAAATTAAAGAACGATTTCCTCAAGCAAATTTTATTCATTGTTATGCTCACCAATTAAATTTAATGCTGCAAAAAGCAGCAAGTCAGAATAAGAATGTTAAAGTTTTTTTTGCCAATTTACAGGGATTTTCCACATTTTTTAGTCGAACTACAAAACGTACACCGATTCTCGATGAATTTGTTAAAGTACGTTTATCTAGAGCGGCACCGACAAGGTGGTATTTTAATACGCGTTGTGTGTATCAAGCTGATATTCTGGCAATAGAAAAGATAATTGAGGTTGGAGAAGGCTCAAATACAATTAATCAAGAAATAGGATTAAAAATTTTTTTGCAAAGCGTGGATTTTATTTATTGGCTACATTTTTTTATTTAATAATGCCTAATTGTGAAGTTCTTTTTAATCAAATTCAAAAAGATGGTATTGACGTGATATTGGTGAAAAAAAATATAGTCTCATTTAAAATGTCAATTCAAAAAGTCCATATTGTATTAAATGAAATATTTCCCGAAGCACCTTCATCTTCTTCAACACTTGGCGCAAAAAGACTAAGGAAAAATTAAGACTCAAAGCGCCAAGTTGCTTTGGAGGTTTGCGACATAATAATTTCTGAGATTAACCACCGCTTTAGTTTCAGTGACCAGTTCGAACAATATAAAATTAATTTTCCGGATCATATTCTTAAGTCAAAGAGAAAACTTTTCTAGTATTCATTACTAAAAACTGAATTCAAGTTATTTACGAACGCGACGATTTTAATAAGAGTTCAGGAGCTATGCCAATGCTGCAATTGTTTATTAATAACAATCTCTCGGAAACTGTAAAATTGTTGACTATTTTATGTACATTACCAATGACAACTGTTGAAAGCGAACGATGTTTTTCTACATTAAAGAGAATCAAGACATTTTTGCGTAATACTATGGGACAGGAGAGATTGTCGGCGTTAGCTATGTTAAGCATAGAAAACCAATTTGTGAATAGTATTCATAATTTTAATGAAAGGGTTATTGATCACTTTGCAAATACAAAACATCGAAAGCTTCACTTAAATCTTAAAAAGATTTAGATTAATTATCATTTAATTTAAGTTTG
Organism: Galeruca laticollis; assembly: GCA_963921935.1. NCBI lineage: Eukaryota > Metazoa > Arthropoda > Insecta > Coleoptera > Chrysomelidae > Galeruca > Galeruca laticollis. Next base: position 223,325,869 of record OY998177.1, on the reverse strand, counting down.
TTTATTTAATATGTATAGAAAATAATAAAATGTGGTTGTTTTGTAAGAGAGTATTATTTTTATATAAAACAAGCGTGGCCCAAAAATGTTTTTTGCATCTCTGGCTTTGGAAGAACTCCACAAATTTTGCTTTTTTAGCGATTTTAACGACTTCTGGGCAGAAATTGGGCGTGGTTTTTCGAAAAATTTCCGCCCACGGCGAATAGGCGTCCGGGGAGCTGGTCAGAGTCGTTCTGTATTTTAAGATTTTGGTCACATCACTTTTATGACCCCCCTATAAAATTAACCACGATCCGCCACTGCTTTCTACACAGTTTGGCATAAGTCTTCTGCTAAAACTAGGGTAAAGTGCACGAAATCCGTCCCCTGTCCTAAATTCGTCCCGTACTCCAAAAAATTTTACAAAACGCGGCAACGCTGCAAAAGCATGATAAACTCTTCAGAGATCAACTCAGCTGTAGGATTCTGTCATGTCGATAACGACAATTGATGTCGACATGTCGTTACCACATCAAGCTACAGTAGAAACGGTGCAACGTTTATAGAGAGAAGGTTGTCTGGTAACTTTGAGCCAATGAGAATCAAGCAGAAAAAGCGCGGGAGTGACGTCAGCCTGGGTGCCACATTTGAATTTTATTATTGGGACCAGTATTAGCTTGTGGTGGTTACTTAGTAAGGGTCCCTCGTATACTGGATGTTTACCATAAAGGCATATTATTATGGAGGAAACCCCTTACCTTGCAACCTGTGTTCGGGAACAGAATAAACAACGACACATTTATAAAATCACTGGGTTCAAGTTTAATACATTAAAAATACACTACTATATCAAACGACTTATTCGAAGTATTAATAACAATAATAATAATCTCATCCTGGTTCGTTCACATCCATTATATATAGGAAACATAGTTGTGTTTTTCTGCACAGCTGACCTCCGTACATGTCTGTTTATAAAAACAAAAACAATCTTTCTTTGGTGAATGACATTGAGAATGGTCGGCCGATGCTCCTTAAATACTATAATTAATATTAGATTAAATATTATTATTTCTAAGGTAGTGTCCTTTTGTCTTTAATGTCTTTTAGGGATCACTACATCATCCCCTCTTGGAAGAAAAAAATTATCATTTTAATTTTTCGATAACACATATCTAAAACTGTTTTAAGGAATGTTTTTTGTTTTGTCTTTGTTTAGTAAACAGTACTTGTTCGTTTATCAACACACTTCACTTATTTACAATTGTTTCCGCTCATTGTATACAAACAATCGATTCTTATGAACGGTCTGTTGTTTTTTCTCTGGAGATGTAATTTCACAATTTACCCCCTTGACTCCCGTTATTTTAAACGGACCTAGATAATGTGAATCAAATTTGTTTCTTGCTTCATTTTTTAGAATAACTAATTCCCCTATTTTAAAATTTACGGGTGAAGAAACGTTTTCGCTATTATTAACTCTACTTAATTTATTATTTATTAAAAACTGTCTGGCCCTTTCATTAGCGTATTGTAATTTATATCTCAATTCATTATCATATTTTTCAAAATTGTAGCACGGTGCAATTTTTGCGTTTAAAAATTCTGGCAAATTGGGTTTTCTCCCATATAATAACTCAAAAGGAGTGTATCCGTGATACGTATTTGGTGTTGTATTATAACAATATGCGAACATTCTTACAAACTCACACCAATTATCCCTAGAATCTTTGATAAAATTTCTTATATATTCGTTAAATGTCCGATGTAATCTTTCGCAACTGCCTATTGTTTCGTGGTGGTATGCTGTTGAAAAATTATGTTTTATACTCAATAGTTCTGCTAAATTCTTCATTATTTCGTTCTTATATTCCGTCCCTTGATCTGTTCTTATTTCTTTCATCAATCCGTAATTTGGTATAAAGTTGTCGAAAATTGCTTTTGCTATTGTGTGTGCTTCCTTATTCTGAACTGGTATCATAACTGCGTACTTAGTTAATTCGCATAATATCGTAATGCAATAACGATTTCCGTTGTTACTCTCTACAAACGGGCCTACTGTGTCTATGTAAATAATATCAAACGGTTTTATAGATGTATCTGTTATAACAAATTTTTCTTTGTGACTGGGCTTTGCCTTATTCACTTGACATTTATGACAATTTTTTACGTATTTCCTTACGTCTTTCTCCATGTTTTTCCACTTGAAATTTGCTCTTAGTTTCTTTAATAACCTATTATTTCCTACATGGCCCCCAAACATTGGATCATTGTGGTATCTTTCTAATATTTTTTGGATCTCTTCTTTCTGCTGTACCGTTTTTGGTACGTCGCATATACATACTTGAATACTTTTTAACCTTTGATTTCCTATTTCTATAAATTCTTCTACTGTGCACTTTTTAAATATATCATATATCATCATTTGTATATATTTTCATTCTTTTTACTTCATTTCTTACCGATAGCTCTTCAAGCTTTTCCAACGTTCGTCCTAGGTCGAAGTTGTGTAAACCGGTATTTAAGGCTTCACTAAATTTCAATTTGTTTTTGATCCGAATGCTCATCCTAAGCGAGATACGGTTATTTTCAAAGTATAAAATTGGTAATTTATGTGCCTCAAGGTTATTTAAAACTTTTACTACTGCTGGTGTTTGTATTCTTACTTCTTTTGTTTCCACTTTATTCCTTTGATCCTTTGCTGTTTGTACGTTTTCTTTTTGCGTTTGTGCTCTTGTGATTGCCAAGACATGTGAATTATTTATGTATAAATCCTTAAGTTCTTCAATGGATATTCTCGATATACTGTCCGCGTAATTTTCTATACCTTTTACATACTGTATTTCAAAATCGTATTCTTCCAAATCGATTCTTATTCTCGTTAGTTTCGACGTCGGGTCTTTCATTGCAAATAAATGCGTTAGTGGCTTATGATCTGTTTTTACTATGAAATGTGGTGAACCATATAAATAACATTTAAAATGATTGATTCCCCAATGAATTGCTAATAATTCTTTTATGATGGTAGGTTTGTTAAGCTCGCTTTTCTTGAAGCTGCGTGATGCGAATGCGATGGGTAAGTCAATCCCTTCGTAATTTTGACTTAAAATTGCCGAACATGCGCTATTCGAAGCGTCTGTAGTTAATATGAATTGTCTATTAAAATCTGGATATTTTAAAATTGGTGGGTTGATTAATGCACTTTTTAAGACCTGAAATGCGTCTTCGCACTCTTGTGACCACTCGAATTTTACATTTTTCCTCGCTAACTTATTTAAAGGAATACATATTTCTGCAAAATTTTGAACGAACCTTCGATAGTAATTGCAAAATGCAACAAATCTTTTGACTTCGTTGGCATTTTTTGGCACTGGGTAATTCTGAATGACTGAGTATTTTGCTTTATCTGGTGAAACACCGTCCTTTGATAAATTGTGACCTAAATATGTGACTTCTCGCCTAAAGAATTGACATTTTTGTGGATTTAATTTTAAATTGAATTTACGACATGCGTCAAATACTTTTGTTAGATTGGCTAAGTGATGCTTCTCTGAAATTCCTATTACGACTATATCGTCCATATAAAGAAATGCTTTTTCCGGCGTTAGGCCTGAAAATGCTATTGACATCATTCGTTAAAAACTATTAGGACTTATATTTAACCCAAAAGGTAGTCTTGTGAATTGAAATCAGCCTTTTTCGGTGCTGAACGAAGTGTATTTTCTAGAAGATTGTTGTAAAGGTATTTGATGAAAACCTGACATAAGATCTAAAACTGAAAACCATTTTGCTCTCCCTAATTGATCTAAAATTGCATCTATCCGCGGTAAAGGAAATTTATCTGTGACTATATATTTTCTTATTTGGCTGTCTAAAATCTATACAAAGTCTCCACGCCTTATCCTGATTCGACGTTTTTTTTGGTACTAATAATACTGGACTATTATATTCTGATACTGAGGGTTCTATTATTCCCTGTGTTATAAGTTTTTCTATTTGGCTATTTAATTCTGTTGATTGTGAATGTGGTGTTCGATAATTTTTTATGTATATCGGTGTATCATCCTTTACTGATATCTTTTGTTCATAGAAGTTGTTGTGTGTTAGTATATCGTTCTTCAAAGCGAATATATCCTCGTAATTTTCACACAGTTTCGTTAAATCGTTTCGTACATATTCCGGTACTTCTAAATTTAATGCTTTCCTTAATTCTTTCATTCTATTACTACTCTCAGTCTTAATTGTGTATATATCGAATAAATCTAAATCTAAAGTTTCAATATTCTTAGTTTTTACTGAAATACTTTCATAATTTGTATTTAAAATTCTAACGTACGGGTTTTTCACTGATATTATGGATCTGGCTACAAATACTCCTGGTGCTATTTCTTGTTGCTCTACTATTGTATCCTTTCTCAAATTCCTGAAATTCTCTATTAGCCTGTATACTTCGCATCTAGGTGGTATTGCTAAAGTATCATATTCTGGATTACCAAAAATTTGTATGGTTTCTGGATTGTTAGACAGGCAGGATCGCCATGTGGTGGTTACTTAGTAAGGGTCCCTCGTATACTGGATGTTTACCATAAAGGCATATTATTATGTAGGAAACCCCTTACCTTGCAACCTGTGTTCGGGAACAGAATAAACAACGACACATTTATAAAATCACTGGGTTCAAGTTTAATACATTAAAAATACACTACTATATCAAACGACTTATTCGAAGTATTAATAACAATAATAATAATCTCATCCTGGTTCGTTCACATCCATTATATAGGAAACATAGTTGTGTTTTTCTGCACAGCTGACCTCCGTACATGTCTGTTTATAAAATAACAAAAACAAATCTTTCTTTGGTGAATGACATTGAGAATGGTCGGCCGATGCTCCTTAAATACTATAATTAATATTAGATTAAATATTATTATTTCTAAGGTAGTGTCCTTTTGCCTTTAATGTCTTTTAGGGATCACTACAAGCTCGTTAAAATACCACTTGTAACTAGAACACTGAAATAATATAAAACTACTTCTGATAGGTTTTGGTTTTAAAAAACAATATATTTTCAAACAAACACATTTTTTGCAGCATTTGTTAATTTAAGTACATATATTGAAATGAAAAAAACTCAAATATACTATGTACATATTAATAACCCAATCTTTATCTCTATTTGTGTTGCTTTATACGTTTTTTTTTTGTTTTCAGAGAATAAAACGTATTAGATTTTATTTGTATAGTAACATATTATTACAAATACAGTTCTTTATTATTAAAAACTATAAAAATACATATATGTGTTATCTGATGTAAGAAATAAAACCAATAATGTGCACCACAACACTTTATTTACCGAAAATACGATCAATATTATTAATATACAAAAATAGCGACTTGCTTATAACAAAACTGTTGAGAGAATGTCTCACAAAATATGTAAATATCTTACGTCTAGGCGAAAACTTCAACATGTTAATGATTAACTTGTTTATCTTAACAGAAATGTTTATGAAATTAACATGATTTGGGTCCTAAAGAAATAGCTCATTTATGACACTTCAACAGTATCCACACTGATGGTGCATGAGTGACATCATCGCTGCAACGAATACTAGATAAAACAAATAATATACAATCTTATCTATCTACTGACTACTTTTAATGTAAGAAACCAATATTATTCTAACATATGTAACAAAAATAGTACACAACATAGGCAAGCCTTTTTTCTCTTTCTTTCATAACTTAAGCTGGATACTTTAAAAGTTACTTATATTTGGTATTGAAAGAAACTAATTTTACCTTAAAAACCTATATACAAAAAAGTTTATTAACATTAAAAGGTAAAAAATAAGTGATATATGACAATCACTAAATTCATTTGACAATTTTTTTCATTTTTTTTTATCAATTTATTCCCTTTTTCTTTTGGTAAGGGAGATTTTCTCTTTTTTTGTTTTTCTTCAGCTTCTTTTAAATTTAAAAATTTTATTCTGACAAATATTCTTTGTTGACTAAATGACTTAACGAGATCTTTTGGGATCTCTACTAATTATAAAATAACTCCAACACAACAGTAGCAAAGAATATACAACGATAATATTCTGTGACTATAGTTCCAGTTGCATTCACAACAATACAGATGAGTACTCCTTTTGTCTGTATTCTATAATACACAAAATACAAAAAGAACAACAATGAATACTAATAAAGGAAGAAGAACCCGATATAAACAATAATATGCACTCCTACTTCTATAAATTCATACAGCCTTGTTGAAGCTGGCACCCACAGTGACGTAACGATCCCCTCTTTCGTCTGTCCCGCCGAGTAGTTATCAGGCAACCTTCTCTCCTCTATAAACATTGGAAACGGTGAAGCTTTTCCATCACGTGACTTAGTTGACGATACATATTCAACTCATACTATGTTGGTAACTGTCTTCTTCTAATAACAGAAAAAGAGCGAAACTCAATACAAGCGTTTGTCGTATTGTTTTGATTAAGATGCACATAGTTGATGTCGCATATCAGTCACGTGATGGAAAAGAGTCAACGTTTCTACTATATGTTGGTATTATGTGTCACTATCGCTTTACCTTAGGAAAGATTCGTAAATAGCTATTTGTGTATTAAGAGCGGAAAGTGATACTTTGCCGCTTGAGGCAGAGAGTTGCCGGGCAATCTGCCGAAAGCGGCAACGCACTTTCTGCTCGAATTGTACACAAGATTTTTCTACGATCACCTTATTTTTAGACAAATAATTTAAAAAAAAAACATGAAAAAGCCTTTTACTGCGTCTCAAAGCTCTTCATGTTCTAAATAAATCTGTACGGCGAATTTCCACGTACCATAGTTCTCGTGCCCTTTTAGACGCTCGATCAACGGAAGCTGGCTCATGATATCACTTATTAACACAAAATGCAACAAATCACAAACTCCAGAGGCTTCAATGGTGTCTCACGTGTGTCCTGGGTCCATAACCTCTTGCAATTTGATGTTTTGAGTCAAGGTTTCGAGTTTAGAGAAGAAAAATAACTTGATCTATCAAAAACGGCGTAAAAGCAACTAATGACAATTTAAAACTTACAAAAGCCGTAAACGACATTAAGATGACATTTACAAGGTTAAACAAATTAAGGTTCGAAAAATATAGGGAGTAATTAGTTATACACTTTAAATATTTTTAAATATTAACTACAACTATAAAATATGTGTTTTGGATGGGTTTATAAGATATAAAATAATAATTAAAATGACGTCTGAATCGGTCTAATCCGTACGGTCTTATAACACTGCGCCGCCGTGCTCGCAAAATCGCGCGTGTTTGAAAGATCAGTTATCCACGAATACTTTACGCTATTTTTTTTATTGGTGCACTTTGACTTACTACAAAAAAATGGAAGTCCGTCCTCGATGTCCAGCAAAGTTTAATTTCATAAAAGTCCGTCCTCGATGCCCAGCCAAGATTGAATCCATAAAAGTGCATCCTCGATGCCCAGCCAAGTTTCGTAAAAGTCCGTCCTAAGTAGTATTTATTTTTATTAAAAATGTATGTGGATTGATTCCACACCACCGGCGGGATTAAATTGGTCACTTTAGTCGCTTGGTGTATAATGTACTATTAATATACATATTATTTACTATCTTTCTTTAGTTTATTGTAAATGAAAACATGTGAGCGGAAAAGTACGCTCTAGAGCGGAAATTATGACAGATCACGGAAAACATCAACTTTGCGGTTAGATTTGAGTGTGCAAAAGCCTACTTTGGGTAGTGATCGTAGAAAAAATATTATTCATCATAAAAATTTGTTCTGCTTTGCATTTAATTAGAGTTGGTAAGAGTTTAGACGACTGTGAAAAATCTTATATATTCAATTATAATTGGTTGTTTTAAGTGAACCATAAAAATTAGCCTATAGGATCATTTGTATTCATCAGATAAATTGTCGCCATTTAAGGTGGATTCGTGCAACATCGACTAAAATAAAAGTATTGTCTAAAACACAGGCGGAATTCAAAATTCTACACTCGTAGAACCGTTCTTTCTACTCATGTAGAGGTTTGCTTATGCTACCCTTGATATAGAATATACTCTATCTATTACTATACTATACTATATTAATATATCTCACGGCACTTTGTCCACACTACATACATTTATATGGAGAATTCAGTAAGGGATACTTGATGCCTAACCACTTTCAGCAGGGGATCCTCGATGCCTAACCACTTTCAGCAGGAGATCCTCGATGCCTAGCCGCTTTCAGCATGGGATCCTCGATGCCTACACTTTTTACTATTTACTTGCTAAATTTGCGCAGTTTTAAAAAAAGTATAGTTTGCATCAACATGTGGGAAAAGTACTTTTCTCACTAGTACCACAAACTTCCACACTCGTGAGAAAAGTTGTACTTTCCCCACTTGTTGCACAATATACTATTTTCTACGACTATCAAATAAAAACAAAACAACAATATCGAACTGCTAACTCCTTAATATCTGAAAGAGTTGTGGTGAAACCATCACTGCTGTCAATATCAAACACTAAAAAGGAATGAAGCCATGTAATAGCTATTATTTAAATAAATTTCTAAAAATTTACTTACTGTTTATAAAGTCAGAGCCGTCTTTATCAAAAGCGGTAGTGCAATATAGTTTTGCGGGGCCTTTATGTAGGTAAATAGCTCTCGACTCTTCTTTCATAAACTACCTACCATCATCGTTCTTTCTCACCTCCACCACAATATCGCTACCGTTAAAAAATAAACGGTTTTAAGGATAAAAACTAACTTTTCCGTATCTGTGAGATGCCCTGAACAATATTCTATCATAAAATTGTCACTTGTATACACTTCGGGGGATGTATCGTGCTAACAAACCGAAATTTCTCCAAAAATAACCAAAAATGTAGTATATCTGAATTTATAGGACCCGCTGTTCTCGCTATAGTCAGCTGAACATCAATAGGGTACATCTAAGAGACACTGAACTGAATCACCGATAACCGCATCTGCGAGAACTGAATCACCGGTAGCGCCAGTGATTTTACATTCACCGGTGAAATATCGTGGTTACCGATATATCGACCAAGACTACTCCGGATGCTGTATCGTGCTAACAACCCGAAATTTCTCCAAAAAGGACCAAAAACGTGACACGTCAGGTACATTAGCACCCGTTGTACTTGATCTGGTGAGCTAAAAATCAATTAGGTTCATCTATTAGACGCCCTGAACAATATTCAATCATAAAATTGGTCACTTGTATACACTCTGGAGGCTGTATCGTGCTAACAAACTGAAAATTCTCCAAAAATGACAAAAATGCCGTACTTAAAGTACTACAGCACCTATTGTTCTGGCTCAAGTGAGCTGAAAATCAATAGGGTTCATCCGTGAGACGTCCTGAATAATATTCAATCATATAATTGATGACTTGTTGGACTCCGGAGGCTGTATCGAGCTAACAAACTGAAATTTCTCACAAAATGACAAAAATGTCGTACTTCAAGTACTATAGCACCCGTTGTACTGGCTCTGGTAAGCTGAAAATCAATAGGGTTCATCTGTGGGATGTTCTGAACAATATTTAATCATAAAATTTGTGACTTGTTGCACTCCGGACGCTGTATCGTGCTAACAAGACATGTAACGAAAAGTGGCCGACGACGACGACGAGGATTTTTTTTCTAAAAACCGTTTTTTCGTGTTGTTCTTGATGGAAAACGTAAAAATAACTCAAATTTTTTTTCAAAATTCCAACTTATTTTGGGGTAAACCAATACTTTTCTCGCTTATTAGATAGGTTGGGTGGAAATGTAAAACAGCTAAATAATTTGTCATTATTTTTTTTTATTCTTATTAATACTAAACTAAAACAAATTGAAATACGCTGAAAAGTATTGCTTAAACAATAATATTCTTACACTAAGTATTTTTTCTTGTTATTAATCCAGCGAAGTCGTCAATAATTTCTTCATAATTGATTTTGGCCGAGATGTCTGCTTCTATCGATAATATTGCCAAAGACGTTAACCTTTCTTGGCTCATGGATGATCTCAGGTAAGGCTTTATTAACTTTAGCCGAGAAAAACTTCTTTATGCGCTAGCAACAGTCACAGGAATAGAAAGTAAAATTCTGTAGGCAATGAACGTGTTGGAATATGGATTTTGTATTCTGTTGATAAATCTTGACACACCAGCAGCTGTTTCAACTCCAGCGGGAAGTAGGTCACGAAAAACGTTTAGTTCTGTGGACAAATCATTTCCACATATATCCTTTTGCCCTTCCAAACTTAAAGAGGCTTCTAGGGCTTTACACTTTTGCAACAAGTGACCTTGTTCAATTGATTTTAACTCTTTTACACAGTACAAGAATCCAAGCATAGTATTGTAACTGCCAATTTATTGAAATCTTCTTGAAAGGGACTGCAATATACAATATAATAAAAATACTCAACTTTGAAAATTTGTTTAGCAGATTCTAAAACACGCTCATCTTCTCCTTCGTAACAAAACATTTTTCGTTTCTTCCTTTGCTTGACTATTTGAAACTTTTGCTATACGTCCAAAAGTTCGCTCATTTCTCTTGCATCCATTATTGCTGCAACAAAACCTTCATTTCTAAATTCCTCAAATAACTGTACCAGTCCTTGAAGCAACTGCGATGCCATGCCTAAGTGCATTTTTTCAGCCTGCAAGTTTTTGATTACACTATTTACAGCAAAGAGCACGTCATACCAAATAGCTAATGCTAAAAAAACTCATAGCTCCTTATTCCATTGACAAGGGATCGAGCTTCGCTTTTTACTTTAGGGTCGTCAGTCGCTTCTACTACTTCATCTAAAGCATCGTGTACTTCCTTAATCTGGTAACGAAGTGATTTTACACTTTCAATTTTACTTTTCCATCTAGTGTCACATGAGTTTTTAATGGTGAGGACTGGAGCATGTTTTTTTAAAATATCCCACCGCTTCGTTGATGCTGAAAAACAACATAAATTCTCTGAACAATTCCGAAAAAAGTTATAGCCTTAGGTGAACATTTTGCGGCATCACAAATCAAGAGATTCAAGCTGTGACTTGCACAAGACATGTAAAACGCCCTTGAATTTACTTCTAAAATTCGAGCTTGAACTCCAGAATACGACCCTTTCATATTTGAACCATTGTTGTATCCTTGGTCTCTGCAGTCCTTAATCTCTAAGTCTATTTTATCTAGTTCCTCTAAAAAAACCTCAGTTAAATTTTTGCCTGTTGTCGACTTAAGGTCTAAGAATTCGAGAAAATGCTCTCCAACAGTCACACCCCCACTTTTATTCTTAGTAGCACTTACATTGTTTTCAGTCTTAACAAAATGTATCACCGAAGACAACTGCTTTTGGTGGCTGTGATTGGCAGTACAGTATAGTAGTACGAAAAGAGAGAGAGAAAGAAATTTGTAATGAATTTTGTTGGATTAGCTTGGTTGTGGGTGAAATTGTTGATTTTCGAGAATGGTGCCCTGGTGTAGGTGTGGTGTATTGTATGTTTTAGCGCGCGTTCGAGACTGTGCAACGTGAATTGGTGGTTGGTTAAAGTTAGTGAAAAGTGTCTAAAAAATTTTTAAAAAGGTGACTAGGAAAAAATTTAAAAAGTTTTATATCGGGGATTGATATTTGTAACCAGCGAAGCTCAAAAGCGTGCGGAGTGGTGTGACAAAAAGTGTCTAGAATAGGAGCGTTCTGGTGGAAGACGAACCATGCATCGCTGCCGATACATAAGATATGCGGTTGAGCTGGCTAGGTGTCTGAAATTATTTAGTGTAGTAGTAATACAGAAAAATACTTAGCTGTTTTAATGTCTGAAACGATTTTCTCTTTCGCCTTTTCAGATAACAGTTTAATCAACTCATTTTGAATATTTGCTCCTAGATAGTGATCGTGAATCTGATTCGCCTCAAATGCTCTTGCATGACTGGATCAAAAGTAGCCATCATTTCCATAAGTCGTAAAAAGTTGCCATGGTTTGGTTCATACAGTTTAGAGCTCGATCCCCTGAAAGCAATATTGTGCTTTGCTAAATATTTAATGCCACTATAACAATTCTTTTAAGAACTTCACGCCAATGTTCCTTTTCTATGTTTATCGCTTAAGCTAAACGTATCTCACATATTCCGTCCACTTTCCAACATTCTGACCATGAATTGCTGATTTTTTGGTATTATCCAGAACTCTGCCCAATCACTATACCCTTCGTTAGCTAATTGAGATCCACAGTGTCGTTTCCATACAATTTGCAGCAAAAACAAAATGCTTTATCAGTACTTTTCCTGTAAACTAGCCAACAACTGTGCACGTGCACTTGTTCTCCATTATTCATAGTTCGTTTGTAAAAATTGGCAGAAAAATGTCTTTTTTCTACATTTTTCGGAAAATTGGGAGTGAGTTAGTAGTTTTGACCATAGAGCAGGATCAAAAGCATCTGATCTGAAAGTAGTTCAAACCCACCAGTTGAATTTAAAGGGTTTCATGATTCTGTTGTTCTGGAAATAGTTTTAACAGGAGCAGGAGTGGCATCAATACTTATACTACCACAGTCGTCTGATCGACTATACCTCAATGGTGAAAACGAGCAGTTTGTTTGTATAATAATAAATAGAATAATTTTCGCATAGGCCGGTGTAAAATTTAATTCGTCATGGATTCCCATGAATTTATGATTGGGTTTTTGACAAAACGCATAAGAGAATATCGCCATGTTTGAATTGCCGCCGAGTTTTGATGAAAGCCCACTCAAACCCATCACGAGTTGGGCGAGACGCGGTCGCAAACAGTGACGTCATCTATGATGTTGAACGACCGCTTGCGACGACCACAAAGTGGGTGTTGCGATTGGATTTAAGTGGAATACACCCATTGTCTAAATTCGACAACTGACAAATGGATACATTCCACTTACAGCTCACGATCGCGACCGCTGAAATTCCCATTCCACTTACGTAAAAAGACCACGGTCGTTGTGAGCGAAAGTTATAAGTGGAATGCACATTTGAGCGGGATAGGCTCACAATATGGTGGCTTGGTGAAAACTTGCAGTTTATTAATAAATAAAATGATTTTTGGTGCAGTTTGGAGTAAATACGTGGCATAGACCGGGGTAAAATTTAATTCATCATGGATTCCCGTGAATGTGTGGTTGCGTTTTTGACAAAACGAATTAGAAACTAGCGCCATATTTGAATTAACGCCACATTGATGTCATCTATGACGTTGAACGACCGCTTACGACGATCACGGGCCAAGGGGGCGTTACAATCGTTGTGGGCTTCAAGTGGAACGCACCCAATGATATACCACATTGTCGCCAACCGTTTGGAAACTTTTCCCCTAAAAAGAATTCACGTACTTTTCATTTTCAATACATACTTTTGTATATTATTGTATTTATGATAAGTAGCGATTTCGTCCCGCGTTGGTACCCCACTTTGGTCTGTCAAATACATACCAATCGATTTCGTTTCGAAAAACGATGACGTCAAGTTTACTCTGGTACCCTTTTTGGTCTGTCAAATCACATACCGAGATCTGCAGCACGGTTACTGAAATTGGTAGCTTTCTATCCTTGTCCAAAGTAGTTTTTGTCTTGCTTTTTATTTGTAAACAAACAAAGTCGTTGAAACGAATTTAATTTTTGGCCAATATTCTAAAATTCTTCAAGTTTTGTCTGTTTTTTTCTTTTTTTTTGTCTAGTAATAATGGAATCTGTTGTTTTTATTATAAATGGCAAAAAGCTTTTTTGGGTTTTTGCTATATATATTTAACTCAAAACTCCAAGACAATATAGTAAAACTCAATAAACAACTTTTCCGATCGCAATACAAAACGTAAATGTAAATTTCATCAATCAGATATACCAATTGAGAACCAAACGATTTCGTCTGTAATTGGTACTTTACGTCATACCGGTGACGTAGACCTACCATTTGGTTAACCAAAGTCCCTACCAACCAAAGCGGGACGAAATCGTCTTAAATAAATGTATAGTATTATAACTTAATAACATTCGTTTTGAATATAAGTAAATTTGGCACATAGTTTTACTCATAGTGAAAGTAATATAATAATTTGCTTTGTGTATGGTTTTAATCCCCAAACTTCGAAGTTGATGTAAACGGACCAATAGTTTTACCACAGAATACACCAGTGGTGTATTCTGTGGTTTTACTCACAGAATTGCACACCCGTCAGAGATAAATAGTCTGAGACACCCGTGCTCAATGTTGCCAGAAATGCAGAATTTTCTTCAATATGCAGAATTTTAGCTTGCAAAAACGAAAAATGAAGAAAAGAAGAAAATTTGACGAAAACCACTAAAACATGAAGAATATTTTTAAATTCACATTCACGACTCGAAATTGTTGGCAATTCGGCCTCGAGATCGCGCTAGCAGTAGCAAAATAAAAATATTGCAATGTTCTATAGCTTCTTATAGGGAAAATGGAGAAGTCCCTACTTCAGTATTGTAATAGGTTAGGTATTGGTATGAATATGAAAACTGTGAAGGTATTTATATTTTATGCATTTGCCTAATTGTGCATTGTGACAATGTGATTTTTGTTGATTCTCGATTTGAAAGTTTACAGATTTTTTTGGCCTGACCAAATTTTAAGGAATATGAGATATTGGGCGCTGAGTAAGCGGAGGGCGAAAATGACCGCTAAGTGACAGCGCTAGCTCTAGCGGTCGTCATTTTTACCATCGAATTTATTTTCCGCTCCGTTGGTCAGCGGTTCGATATGTCAACAACAACAAACAACACTTTTAAGCTCAATGTTAAAATTTCTGTGTTATTTAGTATTTAATAAAATTTAATTATGGTGGAAAATACTGAAACGCATGCGACTGTAGAATGATGATGGAAAATATTGCCTGGAAATATACGAACAAATATGGTAGAACTGTATTATAAAGTTAAGCTATAATAATAAGTATTACGATGGGTATCTTTTAGAATTACTTCCCCGAAATTATTTAAATATCTTACAGGATTTTCTGCTTCTCCTAATGCTAATATTTCTATATATTCTTCTTGTCTTTAAATTGCAGGTGGAATCAATTCCACAATATTATTTTCATCCGCAAGTTCTTCTAACATTTATAAAGTTTTCCATTGAAGGCGCTTTGTATTTAGAAAATAAATTTAAAAGTTAGTAATGTGTATCTGTTTGCCACAGAGCCTCAAAGCATAGACGTTCAGCCACATTCAAGCGCCTTCACATAGCACCTCTGCTAGCACTAAATTTGCGCTAGCGTGGCTTAACGCGTCATTCATTACGTAGATTTTGTTCCTACTAACGGTGGGTGGGTACTCCAAAATGAAGTTACAAACCACTGCAGAAATATGAAGAATTTTTGAGGTTAAATTGAAGAAAATTAATATAAAAAATTTGGCAACACTGCCCATGCTATACAAATTGGCGCCATTCTTTAGAATTAATAGTAGCAAAGAATACACCGGTGTATTCTTTGATAGAAGAGAAGTTAAGAAGTTATATGATCTGTGCTTTAGAACAATTTCCAGATTTTGTTCTTCGTATTATAGTTGATAGTTGAGATTTTCGCTTATAATTATTGAACTTTTATTGTTATGGCGAGTGTTGTGCAAGTAATAGATTCTAATGAGCCGCTTGTATCCGCAACTCCGTGTGCGGAAGTTGTAGACCCTAATGAACCGGTACCTGGATGTTCCAATGCTGCGGCATCACCCCCTCGTGTTTCTGGATCATCAGGGCGACTAATTTGTATGAATAAGGAAGTGATAAGGTTAGTTAAGCATTTAAAATGTTTAATTTATTAAGTAGTTTTGTTAGGTTATTGCGATGTATGAAAAAAACTAACAATATGTATTGTTTCATTAGATCGCAATGGAACATGCGCAAGCTGATCACTACTCTTGGGACAGAAGAGCAGTGTATTCAGTTTGCTGAAGAGCAGGGACTGATATTGAGGGAGAAGCTGTGCCCTCACCACAAAATACTTATGAGGTGTGTCCCGATAACGAGAGATCTGCTGAAGTTTTGGTGCCACTCATTCAAAAACATGTTCAGGAAGGCACAGAAATAGACACAGTTTGCTGGAAAGCTTATGATTGTTTAGCTCAATATGGTTATATCCATAAAAAGGTCAACTACAGTGATCCTGTTCATAAATTTGTAGCATTAGATGGTACTCATACAAAGAGGATCGAAAACCACTGGCGTCATCTTAAGACGCTATATCATAAAGAACAATGGGGTGTGAAGCGTTTTAGCTAGGCAAGCATTTTGTAATATTTAGAGTGTATAATAGTAGATTACATTATTTTACATTGATATCAATAATAAAATTTGCGGATTATTCAATTTTTTTTAAAATAATAATGATTTAAAATGGGACCACTTTTTGACGCTGAGTAATTTGAGTGTGTCTGATTGGTTATTTTGTGACATGTATATGCGTATTTATTACGATTAATAGACTTATTCACTTTTAGTGCTTAGTTTTTTATTGTAAGTGATTCGTTTTTGTGTGTTCTGATTTTTAATTGTTTGTTTCGAAATATTAATTATTATTAGTGTTGTTGATAATGAACGAGGACGTAGTTGATTTTGAACAACTTGTTCGTTTATTTATCAATGAAAAAGACGCTATTGACCGTCTAAGGCAATGGGGTCTCTTAAGGGAAAATTTCCGTTGTACAGCTAGAAACTGTAGGAGGTATTGCACTACAATACGAAGCAGGAAAGCTGTGTTGGGACATGTATTTTATTGCCGACATTGTAGAAAGCCATATTCAATTTTGAAAGACTCTTTTTTTGTAAATATGAGAATCCCCATAAGGAAGGTGGTATATTTGATATTTTTCTGGAGCAAGTTAACGCCAGCGTCCGTGGCATCCAGATTATTGAATATAAGGGTGTCCACTGTTCATCAATATTATAGATTCATTAGAGATATAGCTAGTTGGAAACTGCTGCAAGTTACTGAGTTATTCCAGTTAGGTGGAGTGGGACCTATAGTAGAAATTGATGAAAGCGTTATCACAAAACGAAAATACAATGTTGGGAGAATTGTGTCACCGAAATGGGTTCTAGGACTTGTGGATACTACCACTAAAAGAGGAGTGATTGTCTACATAAAAAATTAGTCACGAGACGCTATTATTCCTGAAATCAAGAAGTATGTTTTACCAGGAACTGAAATTTGGACTGATAAGTGGAGAGCATATGAGTGCCTTACTACACTGGATGGTGTATCACCCTACAGTAATAAGGCAGTTAATCATACACAGAACTTTGTGGATCCAAACACTGGAGCAAATACCAATTTTGTTGAAGGATACTGGGCGATTATGAAGCAGTTTTGCAGAAGGCTGGGAGTGATGCATTCCACATTGCTTCCAGAACATGTGGACCATTTCATGTGGAATGAAATATATGGGAAGAAATATTGTAAAGCATATTGGAGAAAAATATATATTTTGAAACGTGTTTTTGTTGTTGTTTTAATTTGTTTTTTACCTGTATCCAATTTATTATATTGTAGCGATAGTGATATTAAGCTGATAAGGAGAGATATTATTCATTGATCTGTGTCAAAGGTTGTGAAGAGGATCTAAGGATTTTTACGATTTTACATGTTTTTTAAAATTAATTAAAATTCTCGAATCCTCTTCTCGACCTTTGACACAGATCAATGAATAATATCTATCCTTGTCAGCTTAATATCACTATCGCTACAATATAATCAATTGGATCCGTTGCTTCGATGAGACTTAATCATAATAAATACGCATAATATACACATCTCAACATAACCTATCAGACACGCTCAAATTAATCCGCGTTATAAAATAGTCCCATTTTAAATCATTAATTTTTTTTAATAATTGAATTATCTGCAAGTTTTTTTATTGACATCTTTATAAAATAGTGTAATCTACTATCAGAAACTTTAAAAATGACAAAATGTCGCAAAATAACCTATCAGACACACACAAATTTCTCCGCATCAAAAAGTAGTCCCATTTTAAATCATTAATATTTTTAAAAAAACTGAATAATCCGCAAATTTTTTTATTGATATCATTGTAAAATAGTGTAATATACTATTAGAAACTCTAAATATCACAAAATGCTTGCCTAGCTAAAACGTTTTACACCCGAACAATGCAAAGTTGACTTCTTAGAGTGGATAATAGAATACAACTGGCGACGAAAAATTAAAAATTAATTGAAGGATCCTTTCGAAGAGCTTTGCTACTGGTATAAGTTAATTCCAAATTTTTTGTCAAATATAAATACTTCAATACTTGCAAAGCATACTTAAAATGTGTAAAATCAGAGCAATTTTGAAATCTACTTCAATAATTAACACTATAACTTATATCTGGTCACATTCCCGATCTAATATATAAAACATAAATCACCTACTAGTAGGTGATTTGTGATATAAAAGAGCACCTATCTAGTTTCTATAACTAATATCGTGGCATAAAACTAAAGCTGGTTCCAATTTTAAATTCACTTCCATAGGTGCATTGAACAGTTTTTAGTTTTCTATTTTATATTTCCTAGCTAAAAATTCAATATACTTTTCTTGACTCATTATATTTACTCCATAATTATAATCAATATTAATTCCCAAATAACTTTTAGCTTCGCCCAAATCTTTCGTTTGAAATTACTTCGACAATAGATTTTTAATGTTATCAATTTTGCTTTTACTTTTACAACAAATTAACAAGTCGTCAACATACATAATCAAATAAATAACATATTTTCCATCTTTCATTGCATAAAGGCAGTAGCCATATTCATATCTTTTAAAGCCCAATTTTTATAAAAACATGTCAAAACAATCATACCATGCTCTGGAACTTTCTCTCAATCCATATAATGCTTTTTCTAATTTACACTTTTTATCTAGATCCATCCTCATAACCTTGAGATTATTTTACATATAATTTTCCCATTCAGAAACGCTGTTTCTACATCTATTTGTTCCATAATTAATCCTTCTTGACAATAAAATTTTCAATGTTTGCATTTTAGCAACTGGAGAATATATATCATCAACAATATCTGCCTGTTGAAAACCTCTTGCAACTAACCTAGCTTTATATTTTGTTTCTGATTTCTTTGTATAAACCCATTTTACATCTATAACATTTTTATTATTTGGCTTTTCAATCAATCTCCAAGTATTATTTTTTAAACATTCAATCTTTTTATTCACCACTTGTTTCTAATACTCTGCCTCACTACTCTTTAGTGCCTCCTCAAAATTAACAGGAGTATCAGCGCTACAGAAATTTATGTAAATAATGTTGTTATAAACATAACTAACATCAAACCTAGCAGGCAATTTTTTATTATCTCGTTTTGACCTTCTCAATTTTTGTAAATTAACTTGTTCATTTTCTTCTGTTTCCTCGTTTACTGTATTATCGTATTCATTTTCCTCAATTTCATTTTCAGGGTTGTCTGAAGATTTCCTCTCTGACTCCTTAGTATTGAACCCAATACATTCAATACTTTCTTCAATTATATCAACATATCTTGCAACAATAACTCTATTATTAATCAGTGCCCTATACCCGACTTCAGTATATCCCAGTAAAATTCCTAATTCTGCTTTCCGATCCCACTTAGATTTTCTCAAACATTCTGGTACACGTACAAAAACTCTACTCCCATACAATCGTACATGTTTAACGTTCGGTTTAATTCCAAATAATATTTCAAAATGTGTCTTCTTCTCAATTGTATTAGCTAGTGCTCTATTTTTAAGGTATGAAGCTGCACATACTACTTCTGGCCAAGAATTCTTATCTACTTTTGCTTCGGCTAACAAGCACCTAGAAATATCCATAATTATATATATCCATAATTATATATATCCATAATTATATATATCCATAATTATATTATATCTTTCAGCTGTATCGTTTAACTCATGCACATAAGGTGGACAAACATTCAGAACAATTCCTTTTTCTCAGATAAAATTATAAACATTGTTATTCAAATATTCTTTTCCGTTATCACATTTTATTTTTTTGATAGTTTTACCAGTTAAATTTTTGATTTAATAGTGAATACTCTAGCTACTTTGCTGTAATCATCAACAAATGTAAGGAAATATGTTTCATCGCTAAAACCAACAGTTCTATGTGGCCCATTTAAATCAGTATGAATAATTTCTAAAACCTCTTAAGCTCTATATCTTAGATTTTCAAAAGGTTGATTATGCATTTTGTTTTCAATACATGTTTTACATTTCATAAATTCTGTCTCTAATTTTTCAGGTATGCCTTCTAACAATTTATCTCTACTCAAATCTCAAATATTTAAAATTCAATTGACCTAGTACACGGTGCCATTTCTCTTTTGATGTCATGAAATTCCCACCCTTGCTGACAACGTTTGCATTAGCATTATCTTCAAAACAAATCAAACTAGTCATTTTATATAACCTATCTATTTTCCAGGCAATTGCTATCAAATTATTATTTTTGTCAAAAACCTTCTTATTTCTTACAGATACAATTTTATGATAATCTGTGATTCTTGCATAACTTATTAAATTTGTATCCATATCTTCAACATAATATACATTGTGTAAATTAATGGGAACTCTTATTGTAAACTAAAAAATTACTAATCACATTTCCTACTTAAGTGGCTTTTAAAATTTTTCCATCTGCAATTTTAACATTAATTGTCTTTTTTAAAATGATATAATCTGAAAAATATTCATCATTATTTATAGCATGATCTGTACAGCCACTATCTAACAACCAATTGATTTTTACTTCATTTTTGTTACCTAACAACTCATCATTATACGCAATTAGGGATTGAACTTCTGTCGTAAAGCTGCTCATATTCTGTCTGTTCTACTGGTAACCTCTTTCCTCTGAATATTGGCTACTTCTGAAATTATAATGATTCTCTCTACTTCTTTGATAATTGTTATAATTTACCTCTTTCTGACCTCCACGTTGGCTTAAATTTCCTCTTTTGTTTCCTTAATGCTGTCCGCTTTGTGTCCAATAGCCTCTACCAATTCTCGATTGATGACAATCTTTTTTAAAGTGTCCAGGTTCTGTTCTCGGTGAAAAAGGCATTCGAATTCACATCTACATTTTTGTTTTCAGTTTTGCCTCTCAACTTTATCATTCGTACTTTACTTTTTACAAACTCTACTGTTCGATCCTCTTCTTTTAGTACATCTATCAAGTCTGCAATATGGCTTAACGATTCCGGTAGCGTTCTTAACATATAGTTCATTTTCAGTTATTTTAGCACCAGCGCTTTTAACTCATTTACCGCTTGCTCAAATTCATTGAAAAATACTGCTATATCACTGAAGTTATTTAATCTTAATTTATCTAATTTATTTCTACATACTATCTGTAGTGTTGTTGATTCCTTGGAATACAATTCAACAAACTTCTTTATAATTTCCTACTAAATAAATTCAGGCTGTTCATTAGTAATAGCACTGTATATGTAGTTTATTGCTTTTAAATTTTTTTCTTCCCATTCTTCTTTGTCTGTAACTAGTTTATCTCTTGTGATCACTATATCACATATTTTCATTTTTAAATACATAATAATACATTTTTTCCAGTTTTAGTAATCTTTGCCGTCAAATACTGGTATCGTAACGTCTGACATTTTTTTTTACTTTATTTCTCCTTTATTTGTATCCAATTCAACACTCTTCTTAATAACCACTTTCTGCTACCATGTTTGATTAATTAAGCTTAAGCTTTATTATGAAATAGAAATCCTACTACAATGAACATATATACTTAATTAAGATCAAAAATTTATCATACAACATTCAACCTTACTACTAACATTAAATCTAACATTAAATCTCAGTCTGATAAAATATGGGCCTTTAACAGTCTCTTGAAAGTCATCATTGTCACTGCACATTTAACACTAGATGGAGGATGGTTATACTCATTCATACATTTGTGAAATAAAGATATCATAGTACTATACTTGTTTGTTTTTAGAATATTAAAATCCTGAACATTTCTTGTACTATATGAATGAATCTGCTCCCTTAATGACACAAATTCATCAAAATATGCAGGTAACATGCCCTTTTTTAACTTAAAAATAAAAACCATAGTAAGGTAGTAAAGTCTTTCTCTCACTGAGAACCAACCCAATGTAGACTGCATGATCTCAATTGGTGTATAACGGTTGCAACTTAGAATTATTCTCATACCTCTATTGTGCAAGATTTGTAACGATTGAATTGAACCTATGTCACCCAAATATAGAACACTAGAGCAATAGTCGAAATGGGGCTGGATTATACTTCTGAATATTGTCATTCTTGAGAATAGTGATAGATTCTTGCTAATTCTATTAAAGAAAAAAAGTTTTTTGGATATCTTTTTGCGAATATACTCAAAATGAGGTTTCAATGTAAGTGTATTATCTAGCACAAACCCAAGATATTTTATCTGATTCACCCATTCAATATCTTCATCATTAACTTGTAATTTCATATTCTTAATGTCAAGATTATTTATTTTATGACTACTAGAAATTATCATTGATTTAGTTTTACTTGTATTAAGTTTTAACCTGTTGGTATTCAAAAACATCTGAATTCTTTTTAACAACCGCTGCATCCTTCCAATTACCTCAAAAATATCATAACCACTGTATGCAATCAATGTGTCATCTGTAAGGCTTGGAAAATATGCACTAAAAAATACCAAAATATGCATGCAAATATGCTCTAAAAATAGGTCAAAATATGCAGTTAAATATGCACTTGTGCTCTTAAATATGCACTTTTCTCCTTTATATAGATATTACCTAAACATCATTTTTAAGGTAAACAAAAAACAGAGTGAAAAAACACTATACTTATTTATTTATATTATTAAACTTCAATAATATAGTTGTTAAGCTTACCGTTTTAGCGCAAATTGTGCAGAAAAATCCTTTCTATTGTTGATCCACTTTTTTAGCAGAATATTTTTTTCGGTTGGTTGTTTTGGCATTTTGGCAACTTTGATAAAACTTTAAACTCCACAATTCACAAAATTATTCTCTTGTTGACAGAAGGACTACCAAATCAATTTTAACTAATGTTTTCTAAAGACAAGCAAAGGAAAAGAAATCCCTTCCCCAAAAGCATATTTAATAGTTTGAAAACTGGTAGCGGGAATGAATGAAGAATATCATTTACGAGCTAGCAAGGTTATTTTATTACGACCCATGGTTTTTACAACCACCGAAATATTTAAGCCGGACGTGAAGAATTAGTATTTGAAAGAAATGTAAAAATAATCCCATTTTATGAGACCATCTGTCGTTTAACACAAGAACGGCAGTAAAATAGTAATTAGTGGGTCCTAATCCCGATACAAAGATGAATTGCGGCTACCTGACAAGCCGTCGCACTGTGCCTTGTTCTAAAAATGCACTAAAAAATTAAATTTTTGCAAAAATACGGTAAAATATGCATTATTTTATTTTGCATATGCATTATTCAAAAAATGGCGAAATATGCACATATGCACTTAACATGCATTTTGCATATTTTCCAAGCTTTAGTCATCTGCAAATAAATTGATAAATTTCAGCTCTTCAACATAATTAATGTCATTTATGAAAATTATGAACAATAAAGCACCAAGTACGCTCCCCTGCGGTACACCAAAACAATTACCCTGCTCCGTAGATTTACTCTGACCTAATTGAACGTACTGAGATCTACCATTTAGATATTCTTTAAACCAACTTATAACCTTCTTCCTAAAACCATAGTATTCCAGTTTTCTAATTAATAAGTTTCGGTCTATGGTTTCGAACGCTCTTCTCAAGTCTAAAAACACAGCTACTACATATTTGTTATTATCAACTGTTTGTTTCCATTTTGAGATAGTAAGCTGTATTGCCGTTTCACATGAGTGGCCCTTTCGAAACCCAGACTGATTTCCTAGAAAAAGATTATGCTCATTAAAGTATGAGACTATCTGATTATAAACGGCTTTTTCAAGCACTTTTTCAATGCAAGGCAGTGTATTAATGGGTCGAAATGAAGATACCTCTGATTTAACTTGAGTTTTTGGGACAGGTGTAATGGAACTAGCTTTTAAGTCTTTAGGAAAAGTTCCACTTTTTAATGAACTATTTATAAAATTAAGTACTGCATAACCCGTTGTTTCAAAAGTTTTCTTTAGGAATTGTGCGGAATATTTATATTTTTACACGTCTTTAATGATAATATTATTTCTTATAATTCACCGATAGTCAAAGGCTGAAATTCATCCAGGTTGCATTCAAGTACAGGTAGATCACTATCAGACCATTCCTGTACATTATCAAAGCTTGCTATAATCTCCTCAATACTCCTTATAAAATATGAATTAAACATACATGCAGCTTCCCTTTCATTCTCTGCAAAAACAGTACTTTCATTCATTCCAAAGTTAATGTTTTTATAATTTATGGATTGATCCTTATTTTTTATTATGGTCTTCAAACATTTCCACATTTCTTTCGGATCGTTTTTGTTGTTGTCTATCATAGTCTCAAAGTATTTTATCTTTTTTTGTTTTAGCAAATCAACAACTAAATTTCTTTTTATTTTATAATCACTCCATAGAATGTTACTATTACTACCATTACTATAGTTTATGAAATATTTATATGCCCTATCTCGCTCAATAGCTCTTATACTAACTTCATTGTCATACCAAGGAACATTCTCATTCTTACATTTTTTTTCCCTTATTGGGTGATGATTATTCATCACAGAATTAATGTTTTCATACAGATCATTATATATCACATTAATATCAACAGAATCAAAATTCCAATCACAGTTTATAAGTTCGACATTTAATTGGCAATATGCCTGATCATTTAAACATCTAGTTAGAATTGTTTTCGTTCCATTACTTATACTATTAACATTCTCTAATCTAATTCCTATAATTAAATGGTCAGTAATCTTTGGTGTTTTAAATAAT
Organism: Galeruca laticollis; assembly: GCA_963921935.1. Taxonomy (NCBI): domain Eukaryota; kingdom Metazoa; phylum Arthropoda; class Insecta; order Coleoptera; family Chrysomelidae; genus Galeruca; species Galeruca laticollis. The sequence goes on along the minus strand of OY998177.1, from coordinate 223,300,844 downwards.
TTAATTTCTAGCATATCATTATTTGTCGAGACATAATCAATAAGAGTGCTAGAATAATCACAACATCTAGTACTTTCCCCAACAACCTGCTCTACTCCTAGAGATTGCAACATCGTTATTAATTTCTTACAATAAAAATCATCTATATTTAAATAATTGATATTGAAGTCTCCTACCAATATCCATTTTCTATTCATTTTCATACTATCCTCAATAATGTGCTCCAGTTTATTTAAAAAACATGCTAAACTACCACTAGGTGATCTATACAGACATCCAACAGTCCAACAAATATTATTGATTTTTACATGTATAAAAGTGCACCAATAATTACCATTTTCAGAATAAGTAACTTCATTTTCATAAATTACATCACTTCTTACAAAAATTAAGATTCCTCCAGTATATCGACTTGGAGCATCACAACGGACCAAAGAATATCCAGGCACATTAAGTTCAATTTCCTCCATATCAATTGTAGTTCTTGTTTCCGATAGAGCTAGGACACATGGTTGTTCACTAATTATTTCATCTTTATGGGCTGTAAAGCTTTGAGCATTGAGATATACAATATGACATTGACTTATTGTCTCCAATGGTTCCCACGATTTCTCAGAAAAAAACTTCTACGATGTCCAAAATTGTTGTTATTAAAATTATTGTTTGAGTTTTGTAAACCTTGTCTGCGAAAAACGAAATTTCTACAGCTTACAAATGGTGGCCAGAAGTCCTTACTTTCTAATTCCTTACTATGCTTGGACTGTACTCCAACTTTAAAAGACTTGGTGTTCCCTTTAGTTGGCAGCTGAGTCACAATTACAGGTTCATTTTCGGATATGTTGGCTTTTTCTCTAATATATTGTATAACCATTTGATTTGTTGAGTTACTTGAAACCTGTCCTATATAATACCACTTTTTATTTGGTATCCCAATGAGCTGGTTGTTTACATGGGATGATACTGCTTCATTATTTTGCTGCACTCCAGTAAATTCAGATTGTTTTGATACAGTTTTATTTTCACTTGATGTCTCAGAGTCTGATGTATCATCCCGAGTATTATCCTCTGTCACAAGTGCTGATTTTACGGCTCTTTGTACTTGACTCAATGTAATCTTATTTTCGTCATCTTTGGTAGCACCATTCATACTGTTCTGCATGTCTTTTTTGGTAGATGATAAATTTGTCTGTGAATCGTTGGGCAGTAATTGTTGCTCTGGTTTTTGTTTTTGTATATACTCGTGAATCATTAAAATTTTTGAGGTTAGGTCTTCTACTGTTGCTTTTATTATTCCATTTTCAGATTTTATTGAGTTAATTGTCCTATTCATTGCGTCTATGTATTTTAAGACCTTATCAGTTTTTGAAAAGTCTGCCCTTATGTCATCAAATCCCTTTTGCATTGCTTTAAGAAGGGATGTTTCTATATCTCCTATGGATCTCCTAATTTTACCTCTATTTTCATCCTTCATCGATTTTAGGCACTCACAACAGCTGTATCTTACACAGGGTGATCTTTTTTTCAAAGTTATTCCTTTATGTTCTGAGACCGATAAGTTGGAGCAGTTAACACACAGCAAAACATTACATTCATCACATTTTGCGTGGGCATACGTCTCGGTCTCCTCAGCATTGCACTTACTACATGAAACCATGTTACACTTATTTTAATTTATTTCTCGATTTTCTTATTCTCTTAATAACTGTAGGGGTCGTTTGAAGGTCACGGTTTTTGGAAGAAATACTGCACCTCCGGCTTAAACAATATTTCCAGATGCACAGTCTTATTTCTGGGCACTATTATTCTGCTTAATGTATTTATTAGGTTTTTGAAACTTAAGAATTAACACTTTAAAATCAGACGATAATTTCGATCTTGATTAACCTAACCTCACACATGTGCCAATTAAATAAGCTCTTTTAATATGAAACTTTATTTTACTGAACTGAAAGCTATTTTATATTTTAAACATCAACTTGACATCAATCATAATATTATTTAATACCACTTGATTTTCTGAAATACTAATTGTAATATAAATGTATAATATCTAACAAAGCCTTCGAAAGAGAATCCTGTAGTGCTCATCCTTGATGGGCATTATTCGCACACTAGAAACCTAGGGGTTATTGACCACGCAAGAGAAGTAGGAGTATCCATAGTTTGTCTTCCTCCACACTCGACAGATAAACTGCAACCTTTGGATGTAGCATTTATGTTTCCTCTGAAGACACGATATATGCAAAAGCTATAGAAAATTGGCTGGCTTCTAACCAACACAGAATTGTGAGGAAACTATAAGTATCCAATTTATTGGGTGAAGCTTACCTTCGTACGCTACCCTTGAAACTGCCGTTGGTGGATTTAGGAAACTGGGATTTACCCTTTTGATCCAGATGCCTTTAAAGAGCACGGCTTTATAGCTAAACAACTTGAAAAACAGAATGCTGAAGGCAACCAGAATTGTCTACCTCAAGTTGTCAGTCTAAGGGATATTAGGAAAGTCCCAGTAATTCAGTCGTCCACATCCAGCAGAGCTGCAACCTCAATTTTGGTAACAGGAAGTGACCATAAATCCTCAGTAGAAGCAGCTTTAGAAAAAAAAAACAAATAAAGGAAGAGTGTAAGAAGAAACTGATTCAGTCAAGAAATGTTTAGAAACGTATCATTATTGAAGATGAAAATCAGCCTGGAACATCGTGGGGAAACCCTTCCAAAAAGAAAACCAAGAAATGTGACTCAAGCTCGAGCGATTCTGAGGATGAAATAGAAGTTCCTTTAGTGTCCACAGATGAGGATAGTGCCGACGATTGAGATGCGACATTTCTTATCTGTGGAAATCGTTACTCTTAAGAGACATGGGGAGAAAATGAAAAAAGTGCACGAAATGCTTTAACTGGATCCATAAATTTTGTTCTTCATCATCGATTAAAAACTTTATTTGCGATTTTTGTCTGGTGGTTAATACCTACAAAAATTAATTGTAGAGAGCCGATCCTGGCATGAAAAATGATAGTTGTGCTTCAAATCGATCTGTGTATGATTCGAAAATTTCCTAGTAAAAACCCACAAATTAATTTGTAAAGTGAGTTCAATCCACGTGCAAGATCAAGTTCAAGTGCATAAGAAGTCAGGTAATACCTACTTTCTGATATTTATTAAACAATTATAACTGCAAGTAATTCCAAAGTGTATAAATAAAACATAATGATTCCCAGCACATTAATTAATGCAAAAAACGATAACACCAGATAAACAAGTTAAGTGATATACGAAAATAAAATAAATTACTGGTTAGAATCAAATAAAATACAGATCCGGATCTAGGACAATTCAGTTTCGCAGTGCTGGAAACTGAATATTATTTATCCCACAGAATCTCACAATACATAACATAGTGTGAGACAGAATTTCAAGTGTGAAATATAGACAGGAATACATACGTACATCATGGATAGCGATGACGTGTCGGATGATACTAGCAAGAAGCGTGGAAGAGAGATAGATGATGAAGTCTTCAGCAGAAATGAGAAAATAAAGAGGACACCAATTAAAACTAAGCCTAAAAACGAAGAAAAAATAGATCAAATATTAAGCATGATGCAAAATCTGACAGCTCAAGTAACACAAACTACAATCGAATTACAACAGCTAAGAAAAGAACAGCAAGAAAATGGGAAGGAATTTAGACAAATGAACGAAGAGATAAATAGGCTGTCCAAAATGTACCAAGATGCTACAAAAGAAAATCAAGAAATCAAAAAAGAACTACAATTCACTAAAAATAGAATTGAGCAGCTAGAAAAAGAAAACAAAGTTAACAATATTGTTATACAGGGACTACCCTTAGATACAAACGATCCAGATGCACTTAAAGAAGGGATTACAAGGTTTATAAAACAAAATTTAGAAACAGACGTTAGTATAGAATCTGCCCGTAAATTAGGATTTAAAACTTGCCTAGTTAAATTTGGAAATAGTGCCGAAAAATTAAAAGTAATGAAAAATAAATATAAGTTGAGACATATGGAAGAAAATAAGATTTATATAAATAATGACAGAACAAAAGGAGAAATGGAAATTGAAAAAAAAATAAGAGCCAAAGCAAAAGAAGAAAGGAACAATGGAAAATCAGTTAGAATTGGATATCAAAAACTAACGATTGAGGGTATTCAGTGGAAATGGAACAAAAACACAAATATGTTGGAGGAATCAACAACTCAGAACATCCAAAACAATGACTCAAAAAACTCTACGAATTAAATTGCAACGACTTCGACGGACCAACGAAAACGGTAAAGAAAACAAGTAATGAACCAAAAAAAGGAAATAACAAAAAATGTAGTGGTAAATTAAATAACCTTCAGTTGCTATTCTGGAACTGCCAAGGAATAAACACCTTAAATGGTGCTGAAACACAGGACATTGAACATTTGAATAGTTTTCCTATCATTGGTCTTGAGGAGACCTGGATTACACAATCAGTACCTAGGCTGCCTTCATATTTAACGAAATACAACTTTTTCCATAGTCAAGCGATGAAAGACAAACAACGAGGAAGAGGAAGCGGAGGTATCTTACTCCTTATAGCAAAAGACTTTCCGGGTCTTGAAACTGTAAATATAGTGGATTTAAGTAATATGTGGATATTTGTAAGATTAAATTTATGTAATGTTTTTATTATTTTAGGTATTGTGTATCTCAAACCGGGGCTGGACGATTGTAGTTGTATAGAAATGTTGGAAGAAACGACTAGAAATTTAACCTTTACATACCCTAATGATCAGTTTATCATATATGGCGATTTTAATGCAAGGATAGGTCATCTCAATGGCTCTGGGGAAAGCAATCCCCTGAACTTTGATCTTCCCTTAGAAGGCCGCGAAACAATGGACAACGTGATTAATGTACGGGGTACACAACTTGTAGAAGCACTTGAAAATTTAGGTTTTTTCGTTCTAAACGGCAGGTATGATGATTACCAAGGTAAATACACTTACATTGGACACACGGGCTGTAGTGTGATTGACTTGGTTTGGGCTAATTTTAATAACAAAAATTCTATTTTAAACTTCTCTATTAGTGAAACACTCATTTCTGATCATTTGAGCTGCTTAGTAACCTTAGAGAATAATTTCTATCAAATCAACTCGACTACACACAGCTATAATAAACACCTGATTAGATGGGACCCTACAAAACTTCAGTCCTACAGAAATATTATAGACAACTATGACTTTGATCTAAACTTAAATACTGTAGAAAGTTTGGATAGACAAATACATGAGGCAATCAGACTGACAACAAGATTTCTAGACATGGAAAAAATACAAACATTCAACCCCAATAATAGTTCTAAAGCTAAACCTTGGTTTGATGACAGTGTAGGAATTCTAAAAAATTATTAAACGTAGCAAAAAGAAACTTAGTAGCATCAAATTTTAGTAAAAACATTGTAATAACGTACAAGCAAACTAAAAAAGAATATATCCAAATTATTAAAAGTAAGAAACATGCATATGAAAAAAATATGAGATATAAATTAACAAATATAAGCAACCCCAATGAATTCTGGAAATATATTAAATCACACAAAACTAAAACAAAAATTGGCGGTGTTAACATGAATAAAATGATTACTTATTATAAAGATTTTTACAAATCCACACCAAATTCAACTTTTTGTGGCCTAGATGCTTTACACCCGTATCTTGATATAGCTTTCTCTACTTGTGAAATTTACAATGCTCTAAGCTTAGCTAAGAATAATAAAGCGCCAGGGGAAGACAATATAAGTAACGAGTTTTACAAAAACATGCCTTTAAACTGGATAATGCACTTAAAATTGCTTTTCCATACTATCCTACAAGATGAAGAAATCCCATCCACCTGGCCAAATATTAAAATGATTCATATTCATAAAAAAGGCCCAGTAGATGATCCTGACAATTACCGTAGTATTGCATTAATCAATCACATAACCAAACTGTTTACGCAGCTCATTAGCACTAGACTCAGAGATTATGCTGAAAAATATCAGCTACTACCTGAGTGTCAAACAGGGTTTCGGAAAACGCGATCCTGTGATGATAACATTTTTGTCCTTTACACAATTATAAATAATTATTTACGCCTCCCGTCTAGGAAACTATTTGCACTATTTGTAGATTTTAGGAAAGCATTCGACTCTGTGGACCATGGATTACTGTGGGAAAAGCTATTCGATATTGGAGTGAGCACTAAAATTATTAGGATACTAAGAAATATCTACAGTTCAGCCTCACTGTTCATCGAACAAGGTGGTCAAATCTCCGATAAAATTAAAATAACTAAAGGTGTCCTACAAGGAGATATCTTAAGCCCCTTGCTATTCTCTCTCTTTATCTCGGATTTGGAAATTTATTTCCAAAATCATGGTGCTAAAGGAGTAACTCTTGATAACAATGAAAATATCAATATGCTGATGTACGCAGATGATATGGTCCTACTTGCAGAATCCCAAATAGAGCTGCAAAGAAACCTTAAGATTTTAGAAGCCTATTGTGAAACATTTAAACTGGAAGTAAACACACGTAAGACTAAAATAGTGGTTTTCCACAGAAGTGCTAATATGGGACAACAGCCACAATTTGATTATAAAGATGTCACTATTGAGCTCTCGAATACCTATGAATATTTAGGAACAATTTTCACATTTAACGGAATATTTCTAAACAACCTAAAGCAACGAGAACAAAAAGCGAGACTCTCCCAAGGAGCAACACTGAGAAAAATAAATTCAGCTGGTATATCATCTCTTAATTCAATAAAGACCCTGTATAACAATGTTGTACTACCCACCTTTACATATGCAAGCAGTATTTGGGCGTTAAGATACTTGGAACAAACTGAAAAAATTCAGAGTAGCTTTTGGAAAAATCTTTTATTTCTGCAAACGCGAACAGCAGCCTATATCATCAGAAGTGAGGTAGGTATCTGTAAAATAAGCTACTTTATAATAAAGCAGGCGTTAGAGCTACTGCTCAGGTTAAAGGATCACAACCCTAGAAGATACACTCATAGAGCACTTCTCCGTTTGATCCACTTAAAAGATCACTCTAACCTATGTCAAAAATATAACTGGATCGACCAATTATACCGCGGTATAGCGACGTACTGTGATTATGATCTAGATATAAATAGTTTTAACACAAACCATATCAATAAACTTTTATCACAATACCTACAGAAAAATTTTTATGAGGATTCAAATAAAATACTTCTCAGTACACATCATACATCGTATAAATACCTTTTACAAGATCGAAATGAATCAAGCAATTATCTACAGGGGGATTCTCCATTACATATTAAAAGGCTCGTCGCACAACTCCGAACCGCTAACTCCGAAGTACTGTATATATATTTAAATAATATGTCTCACAAAATAAATACAACCCTAATCTGTTCAATCTGTAATAAACTATTACCAGAAACGCTTGAGCATATAATTTTAGTGTGTCCAATGTATCAGAGCATAAGAGCTCACTTTATTAAACCTCGGGGCCATTCAGATGACTTAGACTCACTACTTACCTCAACAGACAGAAAGCAACTGAAGGAATTATATCGATTTATGAACGAGGCAATGAAAATCAGATCATTCATAATCAATGAATAATGAGCCAAAAAATGATTTGTATACGTATGTGTTGTACATATATATGACTACGTGGGTATGTTTATACAAAATTACAGAGCAATCGTTCAGTACCTATATGCTCAAACTCAGAGTTGCTTATTGTAGAATATCTTATGTAGTACCAGCTGGCTCTCTTGTTCATGTATTATATGTATACAAAGGAACAATAAAATTTATTATTATTATTATTATTAAAAATTAATTGTATAATAATTTGCACCTTGTCACTTAAGCCTAAAAAATGTATTTTTTGTTTAATAAACATGTTAAAACACGGTTTGGATGAATTTTCAATAAAAATCAATAAGCAAATAGAAGGGACAGAATTAGGACATCTTTGATAAAAAATGAAAATTAGTAATTTTTATTTTGTTTTTTTCTTTCGCTTAGGAAAATTTATTTAGTAAATTCATACTAGCAAAACTGTTACATATGGAGTAAGGTTATTTAAATCAATTTTTTATTTATTTTTAACTCTCATCAAATTTTTGCAATAAGAGATCCTGCTAAGGGGGACGATATTTAGAGAATTTACCTTAATAATTGATAAAAAATTTCAATAGTTTCTATCTTCATTGACCTAAGTTGATAACATCACCCTCTCATCATCTCAGTCCAATCAATCCCCAAAAAACCCAAATTTTCGTGGTATAAATGACAGGCTGAAGTATTTTTACACTCAATTTTTCTTCCTAACTTCTCAAACCAATGTTAACATTTTCCCCTTGGCTTTCAAACAATCCAATCAATTTATATTCCTTTCTTACTGTAACAAAAAGTCTTTCCCCAACATTTATTTCTTTTTGATTAGGCATACTTATATCTGACTTTTCACTGATTGTTCTAAATCTTTAGGAACTACTTCAGCTTTGAAATTTCTCTGTTTCATCTACAGCTACACAAATGTACCTAATACACCATCATTTCACGTAATTACTGGTACTAGCAATAGAGAGGCAACCAATCACTCCTATAATTTTGGAGTCTTTTAAATCTGTATCGAATAAGACCTCCAATTAGATTATCAAATTCAGGATTTAAAAAATCTTTCCAAACTGAAGGAACAAAAAATATTTGCATGTTAACCAGACTGAGAAAATCGGGAAAAATGGATAAAGAAGTTATGTATAGAAGCTAAACATATAAAAAAATATGAAAGGAAACACTTCTTTCTTTAAGAATCAATAACAATAAATTGAACAATATACAAACAAGTAATCTTTTATACAGTGCTAGGAATATTCTTTGATAACATAGGGTTTTAATACAGAGTCCATAAGGGACAATGTGTTAGAAATATTCAAGTATATTTATCACGTATTTTCTTTAACATGGTATCATAACGTGCCAAAGAAGTATCGTTGCACAAACTGATGAATTGTTTTTCTAATATCTCCAATCATTATAAAGATTCTAAAAATAGGTTGAAAATTTAATAATTTTAATGATTATTATATGAAAAACAATAAATCGACAATATTGACATTGAATAGGCAACTTTTTGAAATAATTTATTATTGCAACTCAATAATTAAATACTGTACATATTATAAAATGGAAAATATTCAATTCTGAACGATTACCGCTTGTAATTCCTACGCTCCTGATAAAACGATTTCGTCTACAGCCGTAATTCTTCTATTTTTATCTATACCCTCTTCATTTTCAATCTACACGTAGAAAGTATAAGTGCCCATAAAAATTTCTTTATAAGAATAACAGAAATAATTCCTCAGTTAATTCTAACGTAAAACAATAATCGCCTCATAGTCAAGGGAAAAATGTAAGAGGTACATGGCATTACCAGAGTGTGTTAGAGGTATGGTAGATAGACAATCTAAAGGCAGCGTAGACTATTACCAGTTAAAATAATGATACTAGAATATACGATTCGCGCGTGCGCCTCTCGAGAGCGGTACCTATTACCTGCTATAGTTCAGTCGTTTAACTGTTTGTTTTCGATTGATGAACGATCTTTGTAAATCTTATAAAAGCATGCCGTTACACCAAAAAGTGTAAATTGTAAAATGATATGACCAGGATAATTAAATAGCAGAAAATGTGTTTATTGTAGCATTCGATAATGCCCAAGCAATTAGCAAGAAACTAATGAGAACGGTTATAAAAAAATTTGAAGAACATCGATATGTCACTCCTACAAAACATGGAGCGCGTCACAAAAGGTTTGTTTTCACATGCAATCAGAAATATGTTTCTGATAGCTTTCAAACTACTTATACTGCGCATGTCATGTAAGACAAAAATCCATAACAGGTTTGTGATTTTTGTGGAAACACTGGACTAGAACGTATTACTGGTTGCATAGGCATTCTTCTTCTTTTTCTTTGCTTTTAAGAAATATCCTTATGAAACTAACCTTACTTTATTTCCACAAATTTTCATTATTTAATATTTTTTACACCATAACACTAGCGCTAAATAACACCATTACTCACCACTATAATTAAGTACAATTTTAATCTTCTTGTGTTAGAAAATGGATAAAAGAAGTAAGTATATTGAAACATCTTTTAAAATGATTTAACATAAGACTACATTATTTTTTAAGGGAGCGTACCTCATGAATTAAATGAATTTATTATTATTAACGTTGAACCTGACGATACATCTGTTTCAAGACAATCAGACCTATGGACCTGGACAACTAATAATACAAAAAGAATGATTGATATTTATGCTGAATTAAAGCCTAAATTAGGTACTCATGCAATAAAAAATATGAAAAGATTGTGGGAACTTATCGCTGAAAAAATGAATGGGCCGGTAACACCAGCACAGTGTGAAAATAAGTGGAGAGTATTGGAAAGGGCCTACAAAAAATATATAGATAATCAAAAAAGTACTGGTAGTGGTAGAAAGTTTTTTGAATATGCAGAAGAGATGGACTTGATATTTAAAGGGAAAAAAAATGTGCAGCCTATTTTATTACTCTCTGACACTACAAAAGATGATATTCCAAATTTAGTAGAGGATGACTTAGACAGTGTTAGTGAAACTGATTTAATTAAACCATCATCTTCTAAAAAAGTAGAACCTGAAGTAAAACAAAGAGAAACGCCTTTTCGAATCAAGCATAATCGGACTAGGCAAAGAAGCAATCCAGTGTTAAATAGGAATATTACTTTGGAGAAAATGAGACAGGATAGAAAAGAATATTACAATGCACGCATTGAACAAGAAACGGAAAAGGTAAATCTTTTGAAACAAAGAAATGCTTTGCTATCAGAAAAAAATCAAATTCTGAAGAACAAGATCTGCTCACTCAGTTTAAATAGACCAAATTTGGAATAAGCAAAATATGTAGAATATAAAACAACTGTAAGTCTGAGTTTAATGTACCTGTGTAGTTAATACCAATTTGTTGATTTTTTTTGTTAGAAAAAAGTTTTATATCTCGTTAATTTAATTTAGTTTTTGAAATATACTTGTGTAGGTATATTTGTTCGTTCTGTTTTGTATGTTTCATAATAAAAACTGTTAAAAAAATTGTTAAAAACTTTTATTTCAAAAACAAACAAATTTTTGGACACCCTCTGTATGCTCAAAACGAGGCTCAAAATTTAAATATGTATTTAACAAAGATTCTTACAGGCCTATCACTTTAATTATTCAAACTTATTGTAGAGTATTTACAATCATGTTTCTTTTTTGTACAGCATCTGGATTTGCAATATTTGCATGTTCTGCAGCATCTTGGATATCATATAAATTTACATTATTTTCATTTGCCTCTAAATTATCATCACCTTCTATGTAAAGGAAGTTATCATTCAGTGCCAAGTTATGAAGAACACAACATGCCCTAATAAAATGATCTATTGTACGTATATCCCTTAACTTAAGGTGATATAGTTGGCGCCATTTTTGCTTTAAGAGGCCGTTACAATGTTCAATACAAATCCTATTGGATGAGTGTTGAAAATTATAGTTAATTTGATTTCTAGTTAACATTCCCCTGTCTGGAAAGGGAGTCATAAGATTGTACATTAAAATATGGAATTCATTACACTTCTCTTGGAGTGAATGAAATAGGTCTGATGTCCTGAAAACACGTGCATCATGCACCGAACCTGGATATCCAACAAATAAATTTGTTATTTTTAATTGATGGTCACAGACAAGTTGTGCCTAAAACAATAAAAACTTAATATGCACTTTATAAATTAAATATTAATATTAATTAATGTTAATATGCTTACCTGTATTGAATAATACCCTTTCCTATTTATATAAGAGTCCGGGTCCTCCAAAGGCTTGTAATTTTTATGTGGGTTCCATCTACGGCTCCTATAATTCCTGGATAACCATTTTTTTCGCAAAAATGTCTTTCGATTTCAGCTTGCCTTTCATTGTTAGGCCATATTATTACTTCAGGCGCCAGATTACTTAGGAAATATGTCATTCGTTTAGTTACTTTATGTAAGGAACTAATGCATATATTAAATCTATCTGCCACATCACGGAAACTGGCACTTTGATGCCCCGCAAACCACAGAAAAATCTGTGTTTGCTTTAATGGGGTAAGTTTTTCATGTGGTCCCAATTGCCACTTATAATATTCACTATTCTCAAAACGAACAGCGATGTCTGCAGCAACATCTTTGCTGTTCTGTGTTCTTTATCATTAAACTGCGGTACAATCTGTTCAAAAAAACTTTGATTTTTAAGCCGAATTCTTTCTTCTAACATAATTTCTAGATCTGAATCTGTTTCCGACATTTGGGAAAACTCTGATCCATCGGATGAAGAAAAATCAGACATTTTTTACTACAAAAAAAAATTAAAATGCAATAAATAACACTATTTAATATTCACATTATGAATGAATTAATTACCTATTTAACTTCACAAATCAGAATAATTATTTTAACCACTTTTAACTACAAACACAAAGCAAAACCGCAAAACGTCAACACAAATAGCACAAAATATAAATTAATTGTCAAAATTCAAAATAATGCGAATTGCGCATGCTCTAAACTCTTTACTTGTAAATAATCCGCAAACTCTTCTTGCTGCTAGCAAACTGTCAGGAACTGATGTGTGAACAACCGACTCTTAGTTTGATAACAGCTGGAAAGTGATGTGTGAACGCAAAAAAGGTATTACGCAGAATCCAAACATCAGAAACACGTTTCAAACTGATGTGAAAACAAACCTATGATCGTCAAATCCAACCCGAAAAAGAAGAAAGAGATATTTTAATCTGCGCAAGTGTGGAAAATAATCCTCTACAGTCGTCCACTCATTTACCCAAGGACTTTGATATATTGTCTTATCTATGACTGTGATGTTGATGAAAACGAATCGGACTTTGTATTACAAAAATGGCTATCGTAGTTTTAAACTGAAAAAGAGCCATGAAGTATTTCCAGAAGATTAATTTCGTAGAATGGAATTCACGTTATGGAAAAAATACAATTGGATGCAAATTTTTCAAAAAATATTTTTTGTCGCAAATTAATTGACTTCTCATACACGGTGCACATAATTCATCCGTTATGCGATATTAAATGAAAATAATTAATAAAATATAATTACAGTGTATAAGATTTAGAACACATGTTTGTGTATCTTAATCGAGTCTTAGACATTTATTAACAAGATAAATAAAAATTAATACGTACAGGGCTATTTTTTTATATTCACAACTATACCTACAGGAGTTTCCATATTAAGTATTTAAAAAAATTTGAAACAACTAAAATCGCTTGGCTTCTTCTGTTATCTTTTAGAGCTGTCAAAAAAACAAATACGTACATTGCAAAGTCGAAAAATAATAGAACTTTTAGGAAAAAGAATCCCCTGCATATGTTAAGGGTAGTCACTCATTTCAGCGATAAATTGGGTTAAGTGATACTCATAGAGAAAGAAATATTATTTGTCTATGGTGATACTGTTTTATATTTCCAGCCTCATAAAAAACGTATTAATTGGTGGGGAAATTTAAAATAATACCTCGTGGCCGAATTTATCGTTGAAAACGTGTGGTTGCATAAGATCGTTCATTTTACCCCGATTTCAAAAATATACAACATGTTAATACTTTTCAATCCACTCATTTTTGAGCACTTTCAAATAGAATTTCATTATTAAAAACCACTTTTAAAATTAGGAACATTTCCTGAAATGTGAGGAATTTTATATAAATTTAAATGTCCGCCTTGAAATATGCTTTACTATCGACTGTTAAAGTCCTGCTACAAAAAAGTGGACTACTTTTTAAATTATGCGTTTCCTTACGATGTATTTAAACTGCTTAAGCATAAAACTTATTGTATAATAAACAAACCACCCATAATTACAAAACTGGATAAAAACTTCACGTAACGTGTTATGTGTGTTCTGAGCATAGATTAGGGAGGGATTCTGAGTAATGCCCAACCAGAGTCAAATAACACCCAAATAAAAAATAAACCTTATAATAATAACCTATAAGCGGCAGCACTGGTTTGACGTTCTAACAAGCGTTCCTTCATTTTGACCAACCATAGACAAATAACTTATTTTTTTACTTTCTGAATTGATCGACTTGATACCTATTTTTGACATTCATGGGTAATGACGATTCACCTTGCTTATAACCACTGATTATATACACTTATAACCTTGATTTAAACTTGGAAACAAAAATGTAAACACAAAAAGTATTAGAATATAAATTAATACATCCTTATGATATGTACAGTTGCGGCCAATAAAATGTGGGACAACTCTTGTAGTAGAGTTTTGTCAAATTCTAGCTGCTTGAATTTGTCTTTTGAATATGTCATATTGCAGCATTCATGATTTGACATCTGCCAGATTGTTGAAATTTTAAGTATATAATTATCAATGAAGTTTTGTAAAAATGCGTCATGTAAAATAAGATCTTTAAGTAGTTAAATATATTAATTTAGTCTAACTTGTAAATATTTATTTTTCAACCCATTTCCGTATGGTTTCCCGCCGTTATAACGATATTCCCGCTCAATTACTTCAACTTCCAATTATTATATGGACTCTACGAATTCCTAATGGATTTTTATTATTTATGAATATTACAAATGCTATATTTTAACTGCTTGTTATTTTGTAGCTCGGCATTATCTGGTGTTCTCGTCGGATCAGCCTCGAGTTATAATCGATGACATATATATTCATAGTGAATGTGATATTTTCGAGTTGTCTATTCATTTTATTTTAAAAGTAATTTCTATTCGAATTCTCAGTTATTTTATGAGTATGAATTTGAAGTTAAAAACTAGTATTGTTGCTCCCGTCTACTGTTTATATATTTGACAAACCCCATTTAAAAAACAATAATCAGATCTTCTTCATAATAGTGTTTAATCATAGACAAAGTATTATACACGATTTGTATATGCATCTATTTTAGCAAGTAATTTCTATTCGAATGCATATTTATTACGAATATGAATATGAAGTAAAAAACAATTATTGCTTTCCTCATTTACTGTTTATATATAACAAACGTCTATTTGAAAAACAGTAATCAGGTCTTCTTCGCAAAAGTATTTAATCATAGACAAAGCATAATACACAATTTGTATATGCACCTACTTTAGCAAGTAATTTCTATTCGAATGCATATTTATTACGAATATGGATTTGAAGTTAAAAACTATTATAGCTGTCTTCAACTACTGTTTGTATATGACAAACGCCTATTTAAAAAACGACAATCAGGTCTTCCTCACAAAATTATTCCAGTGTTTAATCTAATCATAGAGAAAGTATTACACTCGGTTCGTTTACAGTGTTCAATCACAGATAAAGTGTTATAAATTATTTGTCTATAAATCAATTTTGACAAGTAATTTCTATTCGAATGCGTAATTATTACGAGTATGGATTTGAAGTTAAAAACTATTATTGCTGTCCTCATTTACTGTTTATATATGACAAACGACTATTTAAAAAACATTAATTAGGTCTTCTTCTCAAAAGTATTTGATCATAGACAAAGTATTACACACCGTTCGTTTACTGTGTATTATCACAGATAAAGTGTTATACATTATTTGTCTATGAATCAATTTTTACAAGTAATTTCTATTCGAATGCGTAATTATTACGAGTGTGGATTTGAAGTTAAAAACTATTATTGCTGTCCTCATTTACTGTTTATATATGACAAACGCCTATTTAAAAAACAGTAATCAGGTCTTCTTCTCAAAAGTATTTAATCATAGACAAAGTATTATACACGATTTGTATATGCACCTACTTTAGCAAGTAATTTCTGTTGGAATGCATATTTATTACGAATATGGATTTGAAGTTAAAACTATCATAGCTGTATTCATTTACTGTTTGTATATGACAAACGCCTATTTAAAAAACTACAATCATGTCTTCTTCTTAAAAGTATTTAATCATAGACAAAGAATTATACACGATTTGTATATGCACCTACTTTAGCAAGTAAATAAAACAACAATTAGGCCTTTCTCTCAAAAGCTTATGATCATACTGTTTATATAATACAAATTGTTATTAAAAAACATCTATTAGGCCTTTCTCACAAAAGTTTATGATCATACTGTTTATATACCTAATACAAATTGTTATTAAAAAACAACGATTAGGCCTTTCTCACAAAAGCTTATGATCATACTGTTTATATAATACAAATTGTTATTAAAAAACAACGATTAGGCCTTTCTCACAAAAGCTTATGATCATACTGTTTATATAATACAAATTGTTATTAAAAAACAACGATTAGGCCTTTCTCACAAAAGCTTATGATCATACTGTTTATATAATACAAATTGTTATTAAAAAACAACGATTAGGCCTTTCTCACAAAAGCTTATGATCATACTGTTTATATAATACAAATTGTTATTAAACAACAACGATCAGGCCTTTCTCACAAAAGCTTATGATCATACTGTTTATATAATACAAATTGTTATTAAAAAACAACGATCATGCCTTTCTCACAAAAGCTTATGATCATACTGTTTATATAATACAAATTGTTATTAAAAAACAACGATTAGGCCTTTCTCACAAAAGCTTATGATCATACTGTTTATATAATACAAATTGTTATTAAAAAACAACGATTAGGCCTTTCTCACAAAAGCTTATGATCATACTGTTTATATAATACAAATTGTTATTAAAAAACAACGATTATGACTAAAGTATAATATAGGAATATATAAATAAAACCAGTGTTATCATAAATAAAGTTTATTATTGATTGTAATATATTTCTGCAAGTCCCTTATTAGACTGGAAATCGTCCTTGTACCATTACTATTGGTGAATATTAATACTTGTTCATGTTGAATTTGGTATTGTAGGTAATGAAGTATGTTTATACGAATTCATATTACTGATGTCCAATCAAGATTCTTTATTAACTCGTCCATATAAACCCTGTAAATAAGTATTGTGATTAAAATTAAATTTAAAATGTTTTCATCCACACTTAAATCAACCTATTCAATCTGTATTTATTTCTAATCCTATTAAAATGGTCGAGTTGTCCCCATTATGTACCCCCTAATATACGTATCAATTAAAATTTCGTTTTTTTGAGGTAAATGGCATTTATGAATGTATATTCTACTTATCCACGTTTATACCAATGCATTCAATCCATTTTAAGCCCTATACCTACCATAATGGGCCCCATTTATGTTTCTCGTGTATACCTACGATTTAAAATTTTGGCATTTTTGAGAAAAATGTCATTAATGAATGTATATTCTACTTATCCACGTTAATATCAATGCATTCAATCCATTTTAAGCCCTACACCTACCATAATGGACATATTGGGCCCCAATTATGTACCCCCGAATATACGAATGTATTCAAATTTTGTTATTTTTGAGAAAATTGGCATTTATGAATGCATATTCTACTTATCCACGTTAATATAAATGCATTCAATCCATTTTAAGCCCTATACCTACCATAATGGGCCCCATTCATATTTCTCGTGTATACCTACGATTTAAAATTTTGGCATTTTTGAGAAAAATGGCATTTATGAATGTATATTCTACTTATCCACGTTAATATCAATGCATTCAATCCATTTTAAGCCCTATACCTACCATAATGGGCCCCATTTATGTTTCTCGTGTATACCTACGATTTAAAATTTTGGCATTTTTGAGAAAAATGTCATTAATGAATGTATATTCTACTTATCCACGTTAATATTAATGCATTCAATCCATTTTAAGCCCTACACCTACCATAATGGACATATTGGGCCCCAATTATGTACCCCCGAATGTACGAATGTATTCAAATTTTGTTATTTTTGAGAAAAATGGCATTTATGAATCTATATTCTACTTATCCACGTTAATATCAATGCATTCAATCCATTTTAAGCCCTACACCTACCATAATGGACATATTGGGCCCCAATTATGTACCCCCGAATATACGAATGTATTCAAATTTTGGCATTTTTGAGAAAAATGGCATTTATTAATGTATATTCTACTTATCCACGTTAATATCAATGCATTCAATCCATTTTAAGCCCTATACCTACCATAATGGGCCCCATTTATGTTTCTCGTGTATACCTACGATTTAAAATTTTGGCATTTTTGAGAAAAATGGCATTTATGAATGTATATTCTACTTATCCACGTTAATATCAATGCATTCAATCCATTTTAAGCCCTATACCTACCATAATGGGCCCCATTTATGTTTCTCGTGTATACCTACGATTTAAAATTTTGGCATTTTTGAGAAAAATGTCATTAATGAATGTATATTCTACTTATCCACGTTAATATCAATGCATTCAATCCATTTTAAGCCCTACACCTACCATAATGGACATATTGGGCCCCAATTATGTACCCCCGAATATACGAATGTATTCAAATTTTGTTATTTTTGAGAAAATTGGCATTTATGAATGCATATTCTACTTATCCACGTTAATATAAATGCATTCAATCCATTTTAAGCCCTATACCTACCATAATGGGCCCCATTCATATTTCTCGTGTATACCTACGATTTAAAATTTTGGCATTTTTGAGAAAAATGGCATTTATGAATGTATATTCTACTTATCCACGTTAATATCAATGCATTCAATCCATTTTAAGCCCTATACCTACCATAATGGGCCCCATTTATGTTTCTCGTGTATACCTACGATTTAAAATTTTGGCATTTTTGAGAAAAATGTCATTAATGAATGTATATTCTACTTATCCACGTTAATATTAATGCATTCAATCCATTTTAAGCCCTACACCTACCATAATGGACATATTGGGCCCCAATTATGTACCCCCGAATGTACGAATGTATTCAAATTTTGTTATTTTTGAGAAAAATGGCATTTATGAATCTATATTCTACTTATCCACGTTAATATCAATGCATTCAATCCATTTTAAGCCCTACACCTACCATAATGGACATATTGGGCCCCAATTATGTACCCCCGAATATACGAATGTATTCAAATTTTGGCATTTTTGAGAAAAATGGCATTTATTAATGTATATTCTACTTATCCACGTTAATATCAATGCATTCAATCCATTTTAAGCCCTATACCTACCATAATGGGCCCCATTTATGTTTCTCGTGTATACCTACGATTTAAAATTTTGTTATTTTTGAGAAAAATGGCATTTATGAATGTATATTCTACTTATCCACGTTAATATCAATGCATTCAATCCATTTTAAGCCCAATACCTACCATAATGGGCCCCATTTATGTTTCTCGTGTATACCTACGATTTAAAATTTTGGTATTTTTGAGAAAAATGGCATTTATGAATGTATATTCTACTTATCCACGTTAATATCAATGCATACAATCCATTTTAAGCCCTACACCTACCATAATGGACATATTGGGCCCCAATTATGTACCCCCGAATATACGAATGTATTCAAATTTTGTTATTTTTGAGAAAAATGGCATTTAATAATGTATATTCTACTTATCCACGTTAATATCAATGCATTCAATCCATTGTAAGCCCTATACCTACCATAATGGGCCCCATTTATGTTTCTCGTGTATACCTACGATTTAAAATTTTGTTATTTTTGAGAAAATTGGCATTTATGAATGTATATTCTACTTATCCACGTTAATATCAATGCATTCAATCCATTTTAAGCCCTATACCTACCATAATGGGCCCCATTTATGTTTCTCGTGTATACCTACGATTTAAAATTTTGTTATTTTTGAGAAAAATGGCATTTATGAATGTATATTCTACTTATCCACGTTAATATCAATGCATTCAATCCATTTTAAGCCCTATACCTACCATAATGGGCCCCATTTATGTTTCTCGTGTATACCTACGATTTAAAATTTTGGTATTTTTGAGAAAAATGGCATTTAATAATGTATATTCTACTTATCCACGTTAATATCAATGCATACAATCCATTTTAAGCCCTACACCTACCATAATGGACATATTGGGCCCCAATTATGTACCCCCGAATATACGAATGTATTCAAATTTTGTTATTTTTGAGAAAAATGGCATTTAATAATGTATATTCTACCTATCCACGTTAATATCAATGCATTCAATCCATTGTAAGCCCTATACCTACCATAATGGGCCCCATTTATGTTTCTCGTGTATACCTACGATTTAAAATTTTGTTATTTTTGAGAAAATTGGCATTTATGAATGCATATTCTACTTATCCACGTTAATATAAATGCATTCAATCCATTTTAAGCCCTATACCTACCATAATGGGCCCCATTTATGTTTCTCGTGTATACCTACGATTTAAAATTTTGTTATTTTTGAGAAAAATGGCATTCATGAATGTATATTCTACTTATCCACGTTAATATCAATGCATTCAATCCATTTTAAGCCCTATACCTACCATAATGGGCCCCATTTATGTTTCTCGCGTATACCTACGATTTAAAATTTTGGTATTTTTGAGAAAAATGGCATTTATGAATGTATATTCTACTTATCCACGTTAATATCAATGCATACAATCCATTTTAAGCCCTACACCTACCATAATGGACATATTGGTCCCCAATTATGTACCCCCGAATATACGAATGTATTCAAATTTTGTTATTTTTGAGAAAAATGGCATTTGTGAATGTATATTCTACTTATCCACGTTAATATCAATGCATTCAATCCATTTTAAGTCCTATACCTACCATAATGGGCCCCATTTATGTTTCTCGGGTATACCTACGATTTAAAATTTTGGTATTTTTGAGAAAAATGGCATTTATGAATGTATATTCTACTTATCCACGTTTATATCAATGCATTCAATCCATTTTAAGCCCTACATCTACCATAATGGACATATTGGGCCCCATTATTTACTATAGCCATACCTAAAAAGTAAAATATATAGTTATCTTTATGAAATATGTTATTGTAGGATGTACAATATACCAATGCACACTTACATCAACTCATACGATGTATATTTAGCACCACAATTATCAAAAAGGTAATTAAGCGTTACCTAGGCATGCTACATACCTGAGCTTTTTTGTGTAATTTATATCCATTAACCGTGTAATTGTCAACATCAATGTTCAAATATTATTCACTATCCTTTATACAATCCTAAAACACAAGAAAAACGGTCTTAATTAATCAAATTGTGAGTAAAAAATTAATTTAAATAATATTTATGCTCACCCCTAGGCCGCCATTCTGGAATATGCTCAACCCTTTCGGCCCATCCTTTTTTCATGGAAAATTTCACGGAAATTTTTTCCTGTCAACCATCAAAAAACCATGAGTCCCATCGTTGACATATGTGGCCTTCGGTTATGTCCTTGGGGAATTTATTTCTTATATAGTCGAAAGTTTATGCCGAATCTCACTTCGGGTCCCATCGGTTTTTGTCGTCAAAATTTATATTTTATATATATATTGATTTATATACCCCAATCGTGTGTCCGTGCCCGGCGACGGGCACCTAAAAGGACGGGGGCCCGTCGCTGAGTCCCTATTTTATCCCGTTTCCCGTTTATTCCCGTTTTTATCCAGCTTTTGACAGCTGTCAAAATTTTTTGGGTCTCTCTACCCTGTGAAGACTCTGTGATTTTGGTGAAATTGTCGTAAAAATACGTATGTTGTGTCGTCATCGGGTCCTTGAAAGTGTTTAGCGTTGATACCTTAAAAATAAGTTCGGGTGATTTGTCGCGTTCGATTTTATAGGTGGTAGTACAAAATGTAATGATTACGTCATGAAATTTTCATAAACAATTTGCGTTGTTACGTTGAAAATACGATCGGGTTATTTTTCGCGTTTGATTTTGTGAGCGTTTATACAAAATATAATGAATACTTCATAAAATTGTAGAAATATATTTATGTTGTTACTGTATGAAATGTTGATGGTTTCTCGGCGTCTTGTTATAAATGATATGATTGGCTAATAATTTATTATGTTCTTATGAATAAGTAACGATAAAATTAATATTAGAAATGAACGTATCATATAATTATGTATACTTATTCTATAAATATGATTATTTCATTTAATATACGTATGTTTTATTGACTATTGATAATAGAATATACATTTATAAGTATGTATGTTTTATTGGTAATACTGCTCGTTTTCTATTTATCTATGAACTTAATGTGTATTAATAATAATATGTATAAAAAATGTATGTGTTGTTAGTAGTATTTGTTGATATATAAAAAATATGTAAAATAAAAGTGTGCAGCAGTTTTAATCTATATCTGTTGTAGATAGTGTATTAGGATTGGAAGGATATTTCAAGAGGAAATCGTTATTGTTTTATTTATAGATATAGCAATGGTTAATATTTGTTCGTGTATCTATGTATCTATTTATTGATTCAATGTGTTTTAATAATAATATGTTTAAAAAGATGTGTGTGAGGTTCGTATTATGTGACTATATAGATTCAGTTGTATTATTTATATGTTAAATAAACGTGTACCGTTATATTAATAACTTTTATTTTCTAAGTTATTTATTGTTTATATAGGTATATTATACGATATGTGTTATTGTCGTAATTGTTTATTTATGAGTGTTGTGTTTGAAAGTAATATTGAATGTAGTTTTTATGGGTGGTAAATTATATAAATATCACATCTACTGTATTACGTGTTGTATTTAGTTATGTACTAAATGAATCGATTGATCTTAATAATTATATGTTTTTTATAATCAATATCTTACTGTTATCATTTCTCCAATTTAATTAATGATATTCTTTTTATTCTCGTATATTAAATAAGTAAATGATGATTTCATTTTTGAACGGATCTATAGATAATCTCTCATTTGCTGTAGTACGTGTTGCATATAGTTATGTACTAAATGAATCAACTGTTTTTAATAATTATATGTTTATTATAATCAATATCTGACTGTTATCATTTTTTCAATTTAATTATTGATATTCTTTTTATTCTCGTACATGTATTAAATGTATGATGATTCCATCTCATCGAATTTATTGGTAAATAATTGAATGTAATACGTGGTGTATGCAACAATTCATCATTAGGTGTAATACTGGTTGCATATAGTTACTTACGGAATAAATGTATCAATTTTGTTAATTAAATTTTGTATGTATGCTTTGATGAAACGATATAATCGTTTATTATATGTATATATTATAATATTAGTTTTAGTATATTGATTATAGGGATTCAGTGTGATCCTGTAATATTAAGTTTCAGCTAAAATCTTAGATAGAATATAAGTGCTCTAAGTCTGTACTCGGTGTGAAAATTAAAAATCCACATTTCAAGGTTTTTTATTACTTTTAATATGCGTATACATACTAATTTTGACTAGTAGATTCCGAAATTCCAAAAAAAAAATTTGTAGGACAATTATTTCAGAAGTTACGAATGTCAAAATTTACACGAAATTTGTCAAATTATAGATCTCGCATGAAAAAACATGAAATTTCGCGTTTTAATAAAAATTACTAATTGTCTATGTACTAATTAGATCACGTTGAATCCAACGATAGGCTTAAAATTGCTGTACGATAAGTATTTTAGAAGTTACATATAAAATAACGTTTGAAGTAATTCGTATCTATATAAGTGCTCTAAGTCTGTACTCGGCGTGAAAATTAAAAATCCACATTTCAAGGTTTTTTATTACTTTTAATATGCGTATACATACTAATTTTGACTAGTAGATTCCGGAAATCCAAAAAAAAAATTTGTAGGACAATCATTTCAGAAGTTACGAATGTCAAAATTTACACGAAATTTGTCAAATTATAGATCTCGCATGAAAAAACATGAAATTTCGCGTTTCAATAAAAATTACTAATTGTCTATGTACTAATTAGATCACGTTGAATCCAACGATAGGCTTAAAATTGCTGTACGATAAGTATTTTAGAAGTTACATATAAAATAACGTTTGAAGTAATTAGAATCTATATAAGTGCTCTAAGTCTGTACTCGGCGTGAAAATTAAAAATCCACATTTCAAGGTTTTTTATTACTTTTAATATGCGTATATATACTAATTTTGACTAGTAGATTCCGAAAATCCAAAAAAAAAATTTGTAGGACAATCATTTCAGAAGTTACGAATGTCAAAATTTACACGAAATTTTCTTTTATTTCTTTTATTTTCTAAGTTATTTATTGTTTATATAGGTATATTATACGATATGTGTTATTGTCGTAATTGTTTATTTATGAGTGTTGTGTTTGAAAGTAATATTGAATGTAGTTTTTATGGGTGGTAAATTATATAAATATCACATCTGCTGTATTACGTGTTGTATATAGTTATGTACTAAATGAATCGATTGATCTTAATAATTATATGTTTTTTATAATCAATATCTTACTGTTATCATTTCTCCAATTTAATTAATGATATTCTTTTTATTCTCGTATATTAAATAAGTAAATGATGATTTCATTTTTGAACGGATCTATAGATAATCTCTCATTTGCTGTAGTACGTGTTGCATATAGTTATGTACTAAATGAATCAACTGTTTTTAATAATTATATGTTTATTATAATCAATATCTGACTGTTATCATTTTTTCAATTTAATTAATGATATTCTTTTTATCCTCGTACATGTATTAAATGTATGATGATTCCATCTCATCGAATTTATTGGTAAATAATTGAATGTAATACGTGGCGTATGCAACAATTCATCATTAGGTGTAATACTGGTTGCATATAGTTACTTACGGAATAAATGTATCAATTTTGTTAATTAAATTTTGTATGTATGCTTTGATGAAACGAAATAATCGTTTATTATATGTATATATTATAATATTAGTTTTAGTATATTGATTATAGGGATTCAGTGTGATCCTGTAATATTTTATTATTTCTGTATTGTATGAATATGATGTATTGAAATCGTTTTTTTGGTTATATTGACGTTCCCTCCATTATCTTACGGTTTCGCGCTCTTTTTATTACGTTTGCCTCCATTTCATTCAACTCCATTACTCTATGAGTATCTAATTTATATAAATTTTATACATATATAATTATATATCAAAAGTCGATTCGTCTTTACAAACGCTATTAATTATTTACGGAAATGTAGTTAATATGTTTCTAATGACCATAGAGTTCTATGGTTTATAATAGATGTTGGTATGCCATATAAAGTCGTATATTTCTATTTATTTTCGTATTTTACAAGTAAACGTTATTGTGTAGAGTATGAAATGTTATTTTTTATATTATTGTAGTTAATGTGTTTGTTTATTATTGTTGCGATTGCAGTCGATCGTGAGCGTTTACGTTGCGTTGACGTTAGCGTGCCTCGATTGTGTTTGTAGGTGGCTACAAAGATTATAATCATGACGTAATAGAATTCTTCAAATATTGTTGTCTTGATACAATATAAATGGTTAATGGTTGTACGGCGTTCGTTGATAAATGCTATGTTTGGCTGATAAAACATGTGTTGTATCGTTATAGACCGACAAAGCGTGACGTCAGAACATGGCCGCTGACAGTTACTGAAGGAAAACAAATCAATTATTTAACTTATGTCTTGTCTTGACCGTTGTAATATTTTAAAAGTTTATTCGTTTTTTTATTTATAAAGTGACACTGTAGTGATCATCAGGTAATTATGCCTTATTGCATCGCTCCTTAACGTCCATCATATACTACGACATATCCACATATCCACTGTTTAAACTGTCTCCACATTTCTTTAACATTTTAATTTCATTACAAAACTGCTCCGAAATGTTCGACAAATTAACAATAGCCATGTTTAACCATATTACAAACGTAAAATGAACGTATATAAATATTTGTTTTCCCTCAGTAACTGTCAGTGGCTATGTTTATGACGTCATTACATTTTTGGTCTATATAATCAATACTGTTACTGGTAATTTGATCAAATTGTCATGAATGTGTCATAATGCAATATTTTTTTCGATCTAGTCAGTTGATATCACAAAATGTCACTTCAGTATTATACGACGCATTTTTACTAAACGTCAATGATAATTACATTTTTATATAAACTTCATGTAAAATACAGAAGATCTTTAATTAGTTAAATATATTTGTTAGTGTAATCTGCAAATATTCAGTTTTCAACCCCTCTGTATATTCTTCAAGTGAACCGGCGATCTTATCGAAGAGATATTATCCAGTAACATTAGTGTGTTACAGTTGGACACTTCTAATAAGAACCATTTCTCATCCACAGACAATTCCAAATTTGAAAGTAATTATGTCTCATATAAATTCAGTCACGAAAGGTGGAATAATCTCAAAAATAGACGATGGATGGTCAGTGAGGCAAACTGCAGCATTTTACAATGTTAGCAAGAACTCAGTTTCAAGTATTGTAAGAAGATGGCGATATGAGGGAAGAATTGATAGAGCTCCAGGCTCAGGACGTCCGAGAAAGTCAACTGCTCAACAGGATGCTGTTTTGATTAACCATTTGAGAGTAAATCCATTTGAAACAGTAGTTCAAGCTGTTCCTGCAACAAATTTTCCAGCATCCTGTCGTACGGGCCGTCGTAGAGTATCACAGTCTGAATTGAAATGCCATGCAGCAGCAACGAAACTATTATTAAACAATACTCACAAAGAATCAAGAATGGGGTTTGCTTTAGAGCATATTGTATATGACGAACAATTTTGGAATCGTGTTATTTTTACAGATGAAAAGGTTTTTCAATCGTCAAATAGCGGCAATATTCGTGTCTATCGCCCACCGAATACACGGTTTGATGAGAATTATGTAAATTTCACAAATAAAAGTGGTCGTTTTTCTGTAAATATGTGGACGTGGATATCTGCGCAGGGACCCGGAGTTCTATGGCATATTGGCGAAAGATTTAATAGTGAAGCATATATTAGAATTTTAGAAAATGTTATGCTACCTTCTGTTGAGATTCTTTTCCCTAACAATGATTTTATCTTCCAACAAGATAACTGTGCAGTGCATAACTCTGGTGTAGTGACCGAATGGTTTCGGGCACGTAATATTAATGTCCTTAACTGGTGTAGTAAAAGCCCAGACTTGAATCCAGTAGAAAATGTTTGGGCAATGTTAGTTAGAGAAATTCGAAAGGCAAATGTAAGACCAAGAAATGTTGAAGGTTTGTTGGAAGTTATAAATAATGCTTGGGAGGAAATAACTGAAGAATATTGTTCAACATTATATAAATCGATGACCAGTAGATTAAGACAAGTCATAGAGCATAATGGCGGGATAACTAAATATTAATTAAAAGTAATAACTCATTCATTGTTTTAAATATTAATTGTTGTTTTTTATTGAAAATTAAAAAGTAATTCTACATTGTGACAATGTAAGCAAGAACTCAGTTTCAAGTATTGTAAGAAGATGGCGATATGAGAGTTAAGAAATGATGGAACTCCAGGTTCAGAACGTCCGAGAAAGTCAACTGCTGAACGGGACGCTATTTTGTTTAACCATTTAAGAGCAAATCCATTTGAAGCAGTAGTTCAAGCTGTTCCAGCAACAAATTTTCCAGCATCCTGTCGTATAAGCCATCGCAGAGTAGCACATTCTGAATTGAAATCTTCAGTATTTATTTGAAGTTTATATAAAAATGTAATTATCAATGATGTTTAGTAAAAATGCGTTATGTAAAATAATATAATAAAATAAAAAATTATTTAGTAGCCTTTGGTTTTTAATAATGAATAACAATATTATTCACACTTTAGTGGTATTATCATTTAAATATACGTTAAAAAGATTTCATTTTTCCCGTAAACTGAAAAGTCACATTTACACTAGGCAACAACAACTGTCCCAGTTTTTTTTGGCCGCAACTGTATGTCTATATTAATAAAAATAAAATGTCATTTTCGTATCACTTCCCTATATTATTCCCCGTTAACATTAATTATTATAATTGAATCTTTCTAATGTAATGCTTATTGTGGTCGTGAACAATGTATCTGAATTAGAGAATATCCAGAATAATTAAGAACGATCGTTAACATTGTGTTATGATTAGTTCATAATAATAAAAACGGAAATCATACTGTAAGCTGACATATGCTGGGCAACCAGACATACTCCGAAGTATTATATTTGATATACTCTGTAGTCTGCGTTTAATTGTAATTACAACGTTTGGTACAATATCGTCGGTAATGTATATAGTTGTAAATTAGTTTTTGTATTATAGTTTTTGACGAAACGAAATAATCGTTTAATGTTTATGTATATATTATAATGTTAGTTTTAGTATATTGACTATACGGATGAAATATAATCCTGTAAAATTGTATTATGTCTGTATTGTATAATTATAACGTATTAAAATCGTTTTTTTGTTTGGTATATTAACGTTCCCTCCATTATTCTACGGTTTCGCGCTGTTTTTATGACGTTTGCCTCCATTTCTTTCAATTTCATAACTCTATGAATATCTAATTTATATAAATTTTATACATATATAATTATATACTAAAAGTCGAATCGTCTTTTCAAACGCTATTAATCATTTACGAAAATGTTAGTTAATATGTTTCTTATGTACGGTTACCATAGAGTATTATTACTATGGTTTATAATAGATGTTGGTGTCCCATATATAAAGTCGTATAATTCTATTTATTTTTGTTTTTTACAATTAAATGCTCCTTTACACGAAATTTGTCAAATTATAGATCTCGCATGAAAAAACATGAAATTTCGCGTTTCAATAAAACTTACTAATTGTCTATGTACTAATTAGATCACGTTGAATCCAACGATAGGCTTAAAATTGCTGTACGATAAGTGTTTTAGAAGTTACATATAAAATAACGTTTGAAGTAATTCGTATCTATATAAGTGCTCTAAGTCTGTACTCGGCGTGAAAATTAAAAATCCACATTTCAAGGTTTTTTATTACTTTTAATGCGTATACATACTAATTTTGACTAGTAGATTTCGAAAATCCAAAAAAAAAATTTGTAGGACAATCATTTCAGAAGTTACGAATGTCAAAATTTACACGAAATTTGTCAAATTATAGATCTCGCATGAAAAAACATGAAATTTCGCGTTTCAATAAAAATTACTAATTGTCTATGTACTAATTAGATCACGTTGAATCCAACGATAGGCTTAAAATTGCTGTACGATGAGTATTTTAGAAGTTACATATAAAATAACGTTTGAAGTAATTCGTATCTATATGAGTGCTCTAAGTCTGTACTCGGCGTGAAAATTAAAAATCCACATTTCAAGGTTTTTTATTACTTTTAATGCGTATACATACTAATTTTGACTAGTAGATTCCGAAAATCCAAAAAAAAAATTTGTAGGACAATCATTTCAGAAGTTACGAATGTCAAAATTTACACGAAATTTGTCAAATTATAGATCTCGCATGAAAAAACATGAAATCTCGCGTTTCAATAAAAATTACTAATTGTCTATGTACTAATTAGATCACGTTGAATCCAACGATAGGCTTAAAATTGTTGTACGATAAGTATTTTAGAAGTTACATATAAAATAACATTTGAAGTAATTCGTATCTATATAAGTGCTCTAAGTCTGTACTCGGCGTGAAAATTAAAAATCCACATTTCAAGGTTTTTTATTACTTTTAATGCGTATACATACTAATTTTGACTAGTAGATTCCCAAAATACAAAAAAAAATTTGTAGGACAATCATTTCAGAAGTTACGAATGTCTAAATTTAAACGAAATTTGTCAAATTATAGATCTCGCATGAAAAAACATGAAATTTCGCGATTCAATAAAAATTACTAATTGTCTATGTACTAATTAGATCACGTTGAATCCAACGATAGGCTTAAAATTGTTGTACGATAAGTATTTTAGAAGTTACATATAAAATAACGTTTGAAGTAATTCGTATCTATATAAGTGCTCTAAGTCTGTACTCGGCGTGAAAATTAAATATCCACATTTCAAGGTTTTTTATTACTTTTAATGCGTATACATACTAATTTTGACTAGTAGATTCCGAAATTCCAAAAAAAAAATTTGTAGGACAATTATTTCAGAAGTTACGAATGTCAAAATTTACACGAAATTTGTCAAATTATAGATCTCGCATGAAAAAACATGAAATTTTTCGTTTCAATAAAAATTACTAATTGTCTATGTACTAATTAGATCACGTTGAATCCAACGATAGGCTTAAAATTGCTGTACGATAAGTATTTTAGAAGTTACATATAAAATAACGTTTGAAGTAATTCGTATCTATATAAGTGCTCTAAGTCTGTACTCGGCGTTTGTATATTCTGAATGTTTGTTATGTTTATAATATATAATTGTTCTAATATGTATATATCTAATTTTTTTATTTCTTTATTTACTAATTATGCTGTGACATATTTATGTATTATCATTGTTAATACTGTTATATGTCATTATGAAAATAAACTTGTATATACCTATTTATTCGTATTATTTGTTTCTGTGTATACTTTAACATATATAGTCTATCTTTTATTATAATCAAGTCATATTATAATGTTCAAGGTAGTTGTGAATAATCTATTTGAATTGGAGAATATTCAAATTAAGTAATAAGTATCTTTAACATTGTAATATGATGAGTTCAGTATAATAAAAGTGAACATTAGATTGATTAGGAAAATATTAATAAAAGTATTTTGACTAGTAGATTCCGAAAATCCAAAAAAAAAATTTTGTAGGACAATCATTTCAGAAGTTACGAATGTCAAAATTTACACGAAATTTGTCAAATTATAGATCTCGCATGAAAAAACATGAAATTTCGCGTTTCAATAAAAATTACTAATTGTCTATGTACTAATTAGATCACGTTGAATGCAACGATAGGCTTAAAATTGCTGTACGATAAGTATTTTAGAAGTTATATATAAAATAACGTTTCAAGTAATTCGTATCTATATAAGTGCTCTAAGTCTGTACTCGGCGTGAAAATTAAAAATCCACATTTCAAGGTTTTTTATTACTTTTGATGCGTATACATACTAATTTTGACTAGTAGATTCCGAATATCCAAAAAAAAATTTGTAGGACAATCATTTCAGAAGTTACGAATGTCAAAATTTACACGAAATTTGTCAAATTATAGATCTCGCATGAAAAAACATGAAATTTCGCGTTTCAATAAAAATTACTAATTGTCTATGTACTAATTAGATCACGTTGAATCCAACGATAGGCTTAAAATTGCTGTACGATAAGTATTTTAGAAGTTACATATAAAATAACGTGTTGTTACTGTATGAAATGTTGATGGTTTCTCGGCGTCTTGTTATAAATGATATGATTGGCTAATAATTTATTATGTTCTTATGAATAAGTAACGATAAAATTAATATTAGAAATGAACGTATCATATAATTATGTATACTTATTCTATAAATATGATTATTTCATTTAATATACGTATGTTTTATTGACTATCAATAATAGAATATACATTTATAGGTATGTATGTTTTATTGGGAATACTGCTCGTTTTCTATTTATCTATGAACTTAATGTGTATTAATAATAATATGTATAAAAAATGTATGTGTTGTTAGTAGTATGTGTTGATATATAAAAAAATATGTAAAATAAAAGTGTGCAGTTTTAATCTATATCTGTTGTAGATAGTGTATTAAGATTGGAAGAATATTTCAAGATGAAATCGTTATTGTTTTATTTATAGATATAACAATGGTTAATATTTGTTCGTGTATCTATGTATCTATTTATTGATTCAATGTGTTTTAATAATAATATGTTTAAAAAGATGTGTGTGAGGTTCGTATTATGTGTCTATATAGATTCAGTTGTATTATTTATATGTTAAATAAACGTGTACCGTTATATTAATAACTTTTATTTTCTAAGTTATTTATTGTTTATATAGGTATATTATACGATATGTGTTATTGTCGTAATTGTTTATTTATGAGTGTTGTGTTTGAAAGTAATATTGAATGTAGTTTTTATGGGTGGTAAATTATATAAATATCACATCTGCTGTATTACGTGTTGTATTTAGTTATGTACTAAATGAATCGATTGATCTTAATAATTATATGTTTTTTATAATCAATATCTTACTGTTATCATTTCTCCAATTTAATTAATGATATTCTTTTTATTCTCGTATATTAAATAAGTAAATGATGATTTCATTTGAACGGATTTATAGATAATCTCTCATTTGCTGTAGTACGTGTTGCATATAGTTATGTACTAAATGAATCAACTGTTTTTAATAATTATATGTTTATTATAATCAATATCTGACTTTTATCATTTTTTCAATTTAATTATTGATATTCTTTTTATTCTCGTACATGTATTAAATGTATGATGATTCCATCTCATCGAATTTATTGGTAAATAATTGAATGTAATACGTGGTGTATGCAACAATTCATCATTAGGTGTAATACTGGTTGCATATAGTTACTTACGAAATAAATGTATCAATTTTGTTAATTAAATTTTGTATGTATACTTTGATGAAACGATATAATCGTTTATTATATGTATATATTATAATATTAGTTTTAGTATATTGATTATAGGGATTCAGTGTGATCCTGTAATATTAAGTTTCAGCTAAAATCTTAGATAGAATATAAGTGCTCTAAGTCTGTACTCGGCGTGAAAATTAAAAATCCACATTTCAAGGTTTTTTAATACTTTTAATATGCGTATACATACTAATTTTGACTAGTAGATTCTGAAAATCCAAAAAAAAAATTTGTAGGACAATTATTTCAGAAGTTACGAATGTCAAAATTTACACGAAATTTGTCAAATTATAGATCTCGCATGAAAAAACATGAAATTTCGCGTTTCAATAAAAATTACTAATTGTCTATGTACTAATTAGATCACGTTGAATCCAACGATAGGCTTAAAATTGCTGTACGATAAGTATTTTAGAAGTTACATATAAAATAACGTTTGAAGTAATTCGTATCTATATAAGTGCTCTAAGTCTGTACTCGGCGTGAAAATTAAAAATCCACATTTCAAGGTTTTTTATTACTTTTAATGCGTATACATACTAATTTTGACTAGTAGATTCCAAAAATCCAAAAAAAAATTGTAGGACAATCATTTCAGAAGTTACGAATGTCAAAATTTACACGAAATTTGTCAAATTATAGATCTCGCGTGAAAAAACATGAAATTTCGCGTTTCAATAAAAATTACTAATTGTCTATG
Organism: Galeruca laticollis; assembly: GCA_963921935.1. Classification (NCBI taxonomy): domain Eukaryota; kingdom Metazoa; phylum Arthropoda; class Insecta; order Coleoptera; family Chrysomelidae; genus Galeruca; species Galeruca laticollis. The sequence continues at coordinate 223,267,433 of OY998177.1, read as the reverse complement.
TACTAATTAGATCACGTTGAATCCAACGATAGGCTTAAAATTGCTGTACGATAAGTATTTTAGAAGTTACATATAAAATAACGTTTGAAGTAATTCGTATCTATATGAGTGCTCTAAGTCTGTACTCGGCGTGAAAATTAAAAATCCACATTTCAAGGTTTTTTATTACTTTTAATGCGTATACATACTAATTTTGACTAGTAGATTCCGAATATCCAAAAAAAAATTTGTAGGACAATCATTTCAGAAGTTACGAATGTCAAAATTTACACGAAATTTGTCAAATTATAGATCTCGCATGAAAAAACATGAAATCTCGCGTTTCAATAAAAATTACTAATTGTCTATGTACTAATTAGATCACGTTGAATCCAACGATAGGCTTAAAATTGTTGTACGATAAGTATTTTAGAAGTTACATATAAAATAACGTTTGAAGTAATTCGTATCTATATAAGTGCTCTAAGTCTGTACTCGGCGTGAAAATTAAAAATCCACATTTCAAGGTTTTTTATTACTTTTAATGCGTATACATACTAATTTTGACTAGTAGATTCCCAAAATCCAAAAAAAAATTTGTAGGACAATCATTTCAGAAGTTACGAATGTCAAAATTTACACGAAATTTGTCAAATTATAGATCTCGCATGAAAAAACATGAAATTTCGCGTTTCAATAAAACTTACTAATTGTCTATGTACTAATTAGATCACGTTGAATCCAACGATAGGCTTAAAATTGCTGTACGATGAGTATTTTAGAAGTTACATATAAAATAACGTTTGAAGTAATTCGTATCTATATGAGTGCTCTAAGTCTGTACTCGGCGTGAAAATTAAAAATCCACATTTCAAGGTTTTTTATTACTTTTAATGCGTATACATACTAATTTTGACTAGTAGATTCCGAAAATCCAAAAAAAAAATTTGTAGGACAATCATTTCAGAAGTTACGAATGTCAAAATTTACACGAAATTTGTCAAGTTATAGATCTCGCATGAAAAAACATGAAATCTCGCGTTTCAATAAAAATTACTAATTGTCTATGTACTAATTAGATCACGTTGAATCCAACGATAGGCTTAAAATTGTTGTACGATAAGTATTTTAGAAGTTACATATAAAATAACGTTTGAAGTAATTCGTATCTATATAAGTGCTCTAAGTCTGTACTCGGCGTGAAAATTAAAAATCCACATTTCAAGGTTTTTTATTACTTTTAATGCGTATACATACTAATTTTGACTAGTAGATTCCGAAAATCCAAAAAAAAAATTTGTAGGACAATCATTTCAGAAGTTACGAATGTCAAAATTTACACGAAATTTGTCAAATTATAGATCTCGCATGAAAAAACATGAAATCTCGCGTTTCAATAAAAATTACTAATTGTCTATGTACTAATTAGATCACGTTGAATCCAACGATAGGCTTAAAATTGTTGTACGATAAGTATTTTAGAAGTTACATATAAAATAACGTTTGAAGTAATTCGTATCTATATAAGTGCTCTAAGTCTGTACTCGGCGTGAAAATTAAAAATCCACATTTCAAGGTTTTTTATTACTTTTAATGCGTATACATACTAATTTTGACTAGTAGATTCCAAAAATCCAAAAAAAAAAATTGTAGGACAATCATTTCAGAAGTTACGAATGTCAAAATTTACACGAAATTTGTCAAATTATAGATCTCGCGTGAAAAAACATGAAATTTCGCGTTTCAATAAAAATTATTAATTGTCTATGTACTAATTAGATCACGTTGAATCCAACAATAGGCTTAAAATTGCTGTACGATAAGTATTTTAGAAGTTATATATAAAATAACGTTTGAATTAATTCGTATCTATATAAGTGCTCTAAGTCAGTACTCGGCGTGAAAATTAAAAATCCACATTTCAAGGTTTTTTATTACTTTTAATGCGTATACATACTAATTTTGACTAGTAGATTCCGAAAATCCAAAAAAAAAAAATTGTAGGACAATCATTTCAGAAGTTACGAATATCAAAATTTACACGAAATTTGTCAAATTATAGATCTCGCATGAAAAAACATGAAATTTCGCGTTTCAATAAAACTTACTAATTGTCTATGTACTAATTAGATCACGTTGAATCCAACGATAGGCTTAAAATTGTTGTACGATAAGTATTTTAGAAGTTACATATAAAATAACGTTTGAAGTAATTCGTATCTATATAAGTGCTCTAAGTCTGTACTCGGCGTGAAAATTAAAAATCCACATTTCAAGGTTTTTTATTACTTTTAATGCGTATACATACTAATTTTGACTAGTAGATTCCCAAAATCCAAAAAAAAATTTGTAGGACAATCATTTCAGAAGTTACGAATGTCTAAATTTACACGAAATTTGTCAAATTATAGATCTCGCATGAAAAAACATGAAATTTCGCGATTCAATAAAAATTACTAATTGTCTATGTACTAATTAGATCACGTTGAATCCAACGATAGGCTTAAAATTGTTGTACGATAAGTATTTTAGAAGTTACATATAAAATAACGTTTGAAGTAATTCGTATCTATATAAGTGCTCTAAGTCTGTACTCGGCGTGAAAATTAAAAATCCACATTTCAAGGTTTTTTATTACTTTTAATGCGTATACATACTAATTTTGACTAGTAGATTCCGAAAATCCAAAAAAAAAACATTGTAGGACAATCATTTCAGAAGTTACGAATGTCAAAATTTACACGAAATTTGTCAAATTATAGATCTCGCGTGAAAAAACATGAAATTTCGCGTTTTAATAAAAATTACTAATTGTCTATGTACTAATTAGATCACGTTGAATTCAACGATAGGCTTAAAATTGCTGTACGATAAGTATTTCAGAAGTTACATATAAAATAACGTTTGAAGTAATTCGTATCTATATAAGTGCTTTAAGTCTGTACTCGGCGTGAAAATTAAAAATCCACATTTCAAGGTTTTTTATTACTTTTAATGCGTATACATACTAATTTTGACTAGTAGATTCCGAAAATCCGAAAAAAAAATTTGTAGGACAATCATTTCAGAAGTTACGAATGTCAAAATTTACACGAAATTTGTCAAATTATAGATCTCGCATGAAAAAACATGAAATTTCGCGTTTCAATAAAAATTACTAATTGTCTATGTACTAATTAGATCACGTTGAATCCAACGATAGGCTTAAAATTGCTGTACGATAAGTATTTTAGAAGTTACATATAAAATAACGTTTGAAGTAATTCGTATCTATATAAGTGCTTTAAGTCTGTACTCGGCGTTTGTATATTCTGAATGTTTGTTATGTTTATAATATATAATTGTTCTAATATGTATATATCTAATTTTTTTATTTCTTTATTTACTAATTATGCTGTGATACATTTATGTATTATCATTGTTAATACTGTTATATGTCTTTATGAAAATAAATAAGTAAATGATGATTTCATTTGAACGGATCTATAGATAATCTCTCATTTGCTGTAGTACGTGTTGCATATAGTTATGTACTAAATGAATCAACTGTTTTTAATAATTATATGTTTATTATAATCAATATCTGACTGTTATCATTTTTTCAATTTAATTAATGATATTCTTTTTATTCTCGTACATGTATTAAATGTATGATGATTCCATCTCATCGAATTTATTGGTAAATAATTGAATGTAATACGTGGTGTATGCAACAATTCATCATTAGGTGTAATACTGGTTGCATATAGTTACTTACGGAATAAATGTATCAATTTTGTTAATTAAATTTTGTATGTATGCTTTGATGAAACGATATAATCGTTTATTATATGTATATATTATAATATTAGTTTTAGTATATTGATTATAGGGATTCAGTGTGATCCTGTAATATTAAGTTTCAGCTAAAATCTTAGATAGAATATAAGTGCTCTAAGTCTGTACTCGGCGTGAAAATTAAAAATCCACATTTCAAGGTTTTTTATTACTTTTAATATGCGTATACATACTAATTTTGACTAGTAGATTCCGAAAATCCAAAAAAAAAATTTGTAGGACAATCATTTCAGAAGTTACGAATGTCAAAATTTACACGAAATTTGTCAAATTATAGATCTCGCATGAAAAAACATGAAATTTCGCGTTTCAATAAAAATTACTAATTGTCTATGTACTAATTAGATCACGTTGATTCCAACGATAGGCTTAAAATTGCTGTACGATAAGTATTTTAGAAGTTACATATAAAATAACGTTTGAAGTAATTCGTATCTATATAAGTACTCTAAGTCTGTACTCGGCGTGAAAATTAAAAATCCACATTTCAAGGTTTTTTATTACTTTTAATGCGTATACATACTAATTTTGACTAGTAGATTCCGAAAATCCAAAAAAAAAATTTGTAGGACAATCATTTCAGAAGTTACGAATGTCAAAATTTACACGAAATTTGTCAAATTATAGATCTCGCATGAAAAAACATGAAATTTCGCGTTTCAATAAAAATTACTAATTGTCTATGTACTAATTAGATCACGTTGAATCCAACGATAGGCTTAAAATTGTTGTACGATAAGTATTTTAGAAGTTACATATAAAATAACGTTTGAAGTAATTCGTATCTATATAAGTGCTGTAAGTCTGTACTCGGCGTGAAAATTAAAAATCCACATTTCAAGGTTTTTTATTACTTTTAATGCGTATACATACTAATTTTGACTAGTAGATTCCGAAAATCCAAAAAAAAAATTTGTAGGACAATCATTTCAGAAGTTACGAATGTCAAAATTTACACGAAATTTGTCAAATTATAGATCTCGCATGAAAAAACATGAAATTTCCCGTTTCAATAAAAACTACTAATTGTCTATGTACTAATTAGATCACGTTGAATCCAACGATAGGCTTAAAATTGCTGTACGATAAGTATTTTAGAAGTTACATATAAAATAACGTTTGAAGTAATTCGTATCTATATAAGTACTCTAAGTCTGTACTCGGCGTGAATATTAAAAATCCACATTTCAAGGTTTTTTATTACTTTTAATGCGTATACATACTAATTTTGAATAGTAGATTCCGAAAATCCAAAAAAAAAATTTGTAGGACAATCATTTCAGAAGTTACGAATGTCAAAATTTACACGAAATTTGTCAAATTATAGATCTCGCATGAAAAAACATGAAATTTCGCGTTTCAATAAAAATTACTAATTGTCTATGTACTAATTAGATCACGTTGAATCCAACGATAGGCTTAAAATTGTTGTACGATAAGTATTTTAGAAGTTACATATAAAATAACGTTTGAAGTAATTCGTATCTATATAAGTGCTGTAAGTCTGTACTCGGCGTGAAAATTAAAAATCCACATTTCAAGGTTTTTTATTACTTTTAATGCGTATACATACTAATTTTGACTAGTAGATTCCGAAAATCCGAAAAAAAAATTTGTAGGACAATCATTTCAGAAATTACGAATGTCAAAATTTACACGAAATTTGTTAAATTATAGATCTCGCATGAAAAAACATGAAATTTCGCGTTTCAATAAAAATTACTAATTGTCTATGTACTAATTAGATCACGTTGAGTCCAACGATAGGCTTAAAATTGCTGTACGATAAGTATTTTAGAAGTTACATATAAAATAACGTTTGAAGTAATTCGTATCTATATAAGTGCTCTAAGTCTGTACTCGGCGTTTGTATATTCTGAATGTTTGTTATGTTTATAATATATAATTGTTCTAATATGTATATATCTAATTTTTTTATTTCTTTATTTACTAATTATGCTGTGATATATTTATGTATTATCATTGTTAATACTGTTATATGTCTTTATGAAAATAAACTTGTATATACCTATTTATTCGTATTATTTGTTCCTGTGTATACTTTAACATATATAGTCTATCTTTTATTATAATCAAGTCATATTATAATGTTTAAGGTAGTTGTGAATAATCTATTTGAATTGGAGAATATTCAAATTAAGTAATAACTATCTTTAACATTGTAATATGATGAGTTCAGTATAATAAAAGTGAACATTAGATTGATTAGGAAAATATTAATAAAAGTATTTTGACTAGTAGATTCCGAAAATCCAAAAAAAAAATTTGTAGGACAATCATTTCAGAAGTTACGAATGTCAAAATTTACACGAAATTTGTCAAATTATAGATCTCGCATGAAAAAACATGAAATTTCGCGTTTCAATAAAAATTACTAATTGTCTATGTACTAATTAGATCACGTTGAATCCAACGATAGGCTTAAAATTGTTGTACGATAAGTATTTTAGAAGTTACATATAAAATAACGTTTGAAGTAATTCGTATCTATATAAGTGCTGTAAGTCTGTACTCGGCGTGAAAATTAAAAATCCACATTTCAAGGTTTTTTATTACTTTTAATGCGTATACATACTAATTTTGACTAGTAGATTCCGAAAATCCAAAAAAAAAATTTGTAGGACAATCATTTCAGAAGTTACGAATGTCAAAATTTACACGAAATTTGTCAAATTATAGATCTCGCATGAAAAAACATGAAATTTCCCGTTTCAATAAAAACTACTAATTGTCTATGTACTAATTAGATCACGTTGAATCCAACGATAGGCTTAAAATTGCTGTACGATAAGTATTTTAGAAGTTACATATAAAATAACGTTTGAAGTAATTCGTATCTATATAAGTACTCTAAGTCTGTACTCGGCGTGAATATTAAAAATCCACATTTCAAGGTTTTTTATTACTTTTAATGCGTATACATACTAATTTTGAATAGTAGATTCCGAAAATCCAAAAAAAAAATTTGTAGGACAATCATTTCAGAAGTTACGAATGTCAAAATTTACACGAAATTTGTCAAATTATAGATCTCGCATGAAAAAACATGAAATTTCGCGTTTCAATAAAAATTACTAATTGTCTATGTACTAATTAGATCACGTTGAATCCAACGATAGGCTTAAAATTGTTGTACGATAAGTATTTTAGAAGTTACATATAAAATAACGTTTGAAGTAATTCGTATCTATATAAGTGCTGTAAGTCTGTACTCGGCGTGAAAATTAAAAATCCACATTTCAAGGTTTTTTATTACTTTTAATGCGTATACATACTAATTTTGACTAGTAGATTCCGAAAATCCGAAAAAAAAATTTGTAGGACAATCATTTCAGAAGTTACGAATGTCAAAATTTACACGAAATTTGTTAAATTATAGATCTCGCATGAAAAAACATGAAATTTCGCGTTTCAATAAAAATTACTAATTGTCTATGTACTAATTAGATCACGTTGAGTCCAACGATAGGCTTAAAATTGCTGTACGATAAGTATTTTAGAAGTTACATATAAAATAACGTTTGAAGTAATTCGTATCTATATAAGTGCTCTAAGTCTGTACTCGGCGTTTGTATATTCTGAATGTTTGTTATGTTTATAATATATAATTGTTCTAATATGTATATATCTAATTTTTTTATTTCTTTATTTACTAATTATGCTGTGATATATTTATGTATTATCATTGTTAATACTGTTATATGTCTTTATGAAAATAAACTTGTATATACCTATTTATTCGTATTATTTGTTCCTGTGTATACTTTAACATATATAGTCTATCTTTTATTATAATCAAGTCATATTATAATGTTTAAGGTAGTTGTGAATAATCTATTTGAATTGGAGAATATTCAAATTAAGTAATAACTATCTTTAACATTGTAATATGATGAGTTCAGTATAATAAAAGTGAACATTAGATTGATTAGGAAAATATTAATAAAAGTATTTTGACTAGTAGATTCCGAAAATCCAAAAAAAAAATTTGTAGGACAATCATTTCAGAAGTTACGAATGTCAAAATTTACACGAAATTTGTCAAATTATAGATCTCGCATGAAAAAACATGAAATTTCGCGTTTCAATAAAAATTACTAATTGTCTATGTACTAATTAGATCACGTTGAATCCAACGATAAGCTTAAAATTGCTGTACGATAAGTATTTTAGAAGTTACATATAAAATAACGTTTGAAGTAATTCGTATCTATATAAGTACTCTAAGTCTGTACTCGGCGTGAAAATTAAAAATCCACATTTCAAGGTTTTTTATTACTTTTAATGCGTATACATACTAATTTTGACTAGTAGATTCCGAAAATCCAAAAAAAAAATTTGTAGGACAATCATTTCAGAAGTTACGAATGTCAAAATTTACACGAAATTTGTCAAATTATAGATCTCGCATGAAAAAACATGAAATTTCGCGTTTCAATAAAAATTACTAATTGTCTATGTACTAATTAGATCACGTTGAATCCAACGATGGGCTTAAAATTGTTGTACGATAAGTATTTTAGAAGTTACATATAAAATAACGTTTGAAGTAATTCGTATCTATATAAGTGCTGTAAGTCTGTACTCGGCGTGAAAATTAAAAATCCACATTTCAAGGTTTTTTATTACTTTTAATGCGTATACATACTAATTTTGACTAGTAGATTCCGAAAATCCGAAAAAAAAATTTGTAGGACAATCATTTCAGAAGTTACGAATGTCAAAATTTACACGAAATTTGTCAAATTATAGATCTCGCATGAAAAAACATGAAATTTCGCGTTTCAATAGAAATTACTAATTGTCTATGTACTAATTAGATCACGTTGAATCCAACGATAGGCTTAAAATTGCTGTACGATAAGTATTTTAGAAGTTACATATAAAATAACGTTTGAAGTAATTCGTATCTATATAAGTGCTCTAAGTCTGTACTCGGCGTTTGTATATTCTGAATGTTTGTTATGTTTATAATATATAATTGTTCTAATATGTATATATCTAATTTTTTTATTTCTTTATTTACCAATTATGCTGTGATATATTTATGTATTATCATTGTTAATACTGTTATATGTCTTTATGAAAATAAACTTGTATATACCTATTTATTCGTATTATTTGTTCCTGTGTATACTTTAACATATATAGTCTATCTTTTATTATAATCAAGTCATATTATAATGTTTAAGGTAGTTGTGAATAATCTATTTGAATTGGAGAATATTCAAATTAAGTAATAAGTATCTTTAACATTGTAATATGATGAGTTCAGTATAATAAAAGTGAACATTAGATTGATTAGGAAAATATTAATAAAAGTATTTTGACTAGTAGATTCCGAAAATCCAAAAAAAAATTTGTAGGACAATCATTTCAGAAGTTACGAATGTCAAAATTTACACGAAATTTGTCAAATTATAGATCTCGCATGAAAAAACATGAAATTTCGCGTTTCAATAAAAATTACTAATTGTCTATGTACTAATTAGATCACGTTGAATCCAACGATAGGCTTAAAATTGCTGTACGATAAGTATTTTAGAAGTTATATATAAAATAACGTTTCAAGTAATTCGTATCTATATAAGTGCTCTAAGTCTGTACTCGGCGTGAATATTAAAAATCCACATTTCAAGGTTTTTTATTACTTTTAATGCGTATACATACTAATTTTGACTAGTAGATTCCGAATATCCAAAAAAAAAATTTGTAGGACAATCATTTCAGAAGTTACGAATGTCAAAATTTACACGAAATTTGTCAAATTATAGATCTCGAATGAAAAAACATGAAATTTCGTGTTTCAATAAAAATTACTAATTGTCTATGTACTAATTAGATCACGTTGAATCCAACGATAGGCTTAAAATTGCTGTACGATAAGTATTTTAGAAGTTACATATAAAATAACGTGTTGTTACTGTATGAAATGTTGATGGTTTCTCGGCGTCTTGTTATAAATGATATGATTGGCTAATAATTTATTATGTTCTTATGAATAAGTAACGATAAAATTAATATTAGAAATGAACGTATCATATAATTATGTATACTTATTCTATAAATATGATTATTTCATTTAATATACGTATGTTTTATTGACTATCAATAATAGAATATACATTTATAGGTATGTATGTTTTATTGGGAATACTGCTCGTTTTCTATTTATCTATGAACTTAATGTGTATTAATAATAATATGTATAAAAAATGTATGTGTTGTTAGTAGTATGTGTTATTATATAAAAAAATATGTAAAATAAAAGTGTGCAGTTTTAATCTATATCTGTTGTAGATAGTGTATTAAGATTGGAAGGATATTTCAAGATGAAATCGTTATTGTTTTATTTATAGATATAACAATGGTTAATATTTGTTCGTGTATCTATGTATCTATTTATTGATTCAATGTGTTTTAATAATAATATGTTTAAAAAGATGTGTGTGAGGTTCGTATTATGTGTCTATATAGATTCAGTTGTATTATTTATATGTTAAATAAACGTGTACCGTTATATTAAAACTTTTATTTTCTAAGTTATTTATTGTTTATATAGGTATATTATACGATATGTGTTATTGTCGTAATTATTTATTTATGAGTGTTGTGTTTGAAAGTAATATCGAATGTAGTTTTTATGGGTGGTAAATTATATAAATGTTTTATTGCGTAATTAATTGATTGTAGTGCTTTGATCTAATACATGTTGCATATCACATCTGCTGTATTACGTGTTGTATATAGTTATGTACTAAATGAATCGATTGATCTTAATAATTATATGTTTTTTATAATCAATATCTTACTGTTATCATTTCTCCAATTTAATTAATGATATTCTTTTTATTCTCGTATATTAAATAAGTAAATGATGATTCCATTTGAACGGATCTATAGATAATTTCTCATCTGCTGTAGTACGTGTTGCATATAGTTATGTACTAAATGAATCAACTGTTTTTAATAATTATATGTTTATTATAATCAATATCTGACTGTTATCATTTTTTCAATTTAATTAATGATATTCTTTTTATTCTCGTATATGTATTAAATGTATGATGATTCCATCTCATCGAATTTATTGGTAAATAATTGAATGTAATACGTGGTGTATGCAACAATTCATCATTAGTTGTAATACTGGTTGCATATAGTTACTTACGGAATAAATGTATCAATTTTGATAATTAAATTTTGTATGTATGCTTTGATGAAACGAAATAATCGTTTATTATATGTATATATTATAATATTAGTTTTAGTATATTGATTATAGGGATTCAGTGTGATCCTCTAATATTTTATTATTTCTGTATTGTATGAATATGATGTATTGAAATCGTTTTTTTGGTTATATTGACGTTCCCTCCATTATCCTACGGTTTCGCGCTGTTTTTATTACGTTTGCCTCCATTTCATTCAACTCCATTACTCTATGAGTATCAAATTTATATAAATTTTATACATATATAATTATATATCAAAAGTCGATTCGTTTTTACAAACGCTATTAATTATTTACGGAAATGGAGTTAATATGTTTCTAATGACCATAGAAGTTCTATGATTTATAATAGATGTTGGTATGCCATATAAAGTCGTATATTTCTATTTATTTTCGTGTTTTACAATTAAACGTTATTGTGTAGTGTATGAAATGTTATTTTTTATATTATTGTAGTTAATGTGTCTTTTTATTCTCTTATATGTAATAAAATAAGTTGTGATTCAGTCTAAATGTAATATTTGCTGTATATAGTACGTCATTAGGTGTAATACTTGTTGCATATAGTTATTTACTGAATAAATGTATCAATGATTTTAATTAAATTCGTATATATTTGATAACGAAATGAAATAATCGTCTAATATATGTGTATATTATAATGTTAGTTTTATAGGAATTCGATATAATTCTGTAAAATGTTATTATTTCTATATTGTATAATTATGATGTATTCAAATTATTTCCTGTCGTTTACTGTATGGTTATATTGACGTTCCCTCCATTATGTAATGGTTTCGCGCTGTTTTTGTGACGTTTGTTTCCATAGCGTGAAATTGCATTACTCTATGAATATTTAGTTTATATAAATTTTACATACATATTATTATATCCTAAAAAGCGATTCGTGTTTGTAAACGCTATTATTTTTAGCTAAAATCTTAGATAGAATATAAGTGCTCCAAGTCTGTACTCGGCGTGAAAATTAAAAATCCACATTTCAAGGTTTTTTATTACTTTTAATGCGTATACATACTAATTTTGACTAGTAGATTCCGAAAATCCAAAAAAAAAATTTGTAGGACAATCATTTCAGAAGTTACGAATGTCAAAATTTACACGAAATTTGTCAAATTATAGATCTCGCATGAAAAAACATGAAATTTCGCGTTTCAATAAAAATTTCTAATTGTCTATGTACTAATTAGATCACGTTGAATCCAACGATAGGCTTAAAATTGCTGTACGATAAGTATTTTAGAAGTTACATATAAAATAACGTTTGAAGTAATTCGTATCTATATAAGTGCTCTAAGTCTGTACTCGGCGTGAAAATTAAAAATCCACATCTCAAGTTTTTTTTTTACTTTTAATGCGTATACATACTAATTTTGACTAGTAGATTCCAAAAATCCAAAAAAAAAATTGTAGGACAATCATTTCAGAAGTTACGAATGTCAAAATTTACACGAAATTTGTCAAATTATAGATCTCGCATGAAAAAACATGAAATTTCGCGTTTCAATAAAAATTACTAATTGTATATGTACTAATTAGATCACGTTGAATCCAACGATAGGCTTAAAATTGCTGTACGATAAGTATTTTAGAAGTTACATATAAAATAACGTTTGAAGTAATTCGTATCTATATAAGTACTCTAAGTCTGTACTCGGCGTGAAAATTAAAAATCCACATTTCAAGGTTTTTTATTACTTTTAATGCGTATACATACTAATTTTGACTAGTAGATTCCGAAAATCCAAAAAAAAAATTTGTAGGACAATCATTTCAGAAGTTACGAATGTCAAAATTTACACGAAATTTGTCAAATTATAGATCTCGCATGAAAAAACATGAAATTTCGCGTTTCAATAAAAATTACTAATTGTCTATGTACTAATTAGATCACGTTGAATCCAACGATAGGCTTAAAATTGCTGTACGATAAGTATTTTAGAAGTTATATATGAAATAACGTTTCAAGTAATTCGTATCTATATAAGTGCTCTAAGTCTGTACTCGGCGTGAAAATTAAAAATCCACATTTCAAGGTTTTTTATTACTTTTAATGCGTATACATACTAATTTTGACTAGTAGATTCCGAGAATCCAAAAAAAAATTGTAGGACAATCATTTCAGAAGTTACGAATGTCAAAATTTACACGAAATTTGTCAAATTATAGATCTCGCATGAAAAAACATGAAATTTCGCGTTTCAATAAAAATTACTAATTGTCTATGTACTTATTAGATCACGTTGAATCCAACGATAGGCTTAAAATTGCTGTACGATAAGTATTTTAGAAGTTACATATAAAATAACGTTTGAAGTAATTCGTATCTATATAAGTGCTCTAAGTCTGTACTCGGCATGAAAATTAAAAATCCACATTTCAAGGTTTTTTTTTACTTTTAATGCGTATACATACTAATTTTGACTAGTAGATTCCAAAAATCCAAAAAAAAATTGTAGGACAATCATTTCAGAAGTTACGAATGTCAAAATTTACACGAAATTTGTCAAATTATAGATCTCGCGTGAAAAAACATGAAATTTCGCGTTTCAATGAAAATTACTAATTGTCTATGTACTAATTAGATCACGTTGAATCCAACGATAGGCTTAAAATTGCTGTACGATAAGTATTTTAGAAGTTACATATAAAATAACGTTTGAAGTAATTCGTATCTATATAAGTGCTCTAAGTCTGTACTCGGCGTGAAAATTAAAAATCCACATTTCAAGGTTTTTATTACTTTTAATGCGTATACATACTAATTTTGACTAGTAGATTCCGAAAATCCGAAAAAAAAATTTGTAGGACAATCATTTCAGAAGTTACGAATGTCAAAATTTACACGAAATTTGTCAAATTATAGATCTCGCATGAAAAAACATGATATTTCGCGTTTCAATAAAAATTACTAATTGTATATGTACTAATTAGATCACGTTGAATCCAACGATAGGCTTAAAATTGCTGTACGATAAGTATTTTAGAAGTTACATATAAAATAACGTTTGAAGTAATTCGTATCTATATAAGTACTCTAAGTCTGTACTCGGCGTGAAAATTAAAAATCCACATTTCAAGGTTTTTTATTACTTTTAATGCGTATACATACTAATTTTGACTAGTAGATTCCGAAAATCCAAAAAAAAAATTTGTAGGACAATCATTTCAGAAGTTACGAATGTCAAAATTTACACGAAATTTGTCAAATTATAGATCTCGCATGAAAAAACATGAAATTTCGCGTTTCAATAAAAATTACTAATTGTCTATGTACTAATTAGATCACGTTGAATCCAACGATAGGCTTAAAATTGTTGTACGATGAGTATTTTAGAAGTTACATATAAAATAACTTTTGAAGTAATTCGTATCTATATAAGTGCTCTAAGTCTGTACTCGGCGTGAAAATTAAAAATCCACATTTCAAGGTTTTTTATTACTTTTAATGCGTATACATACTAATTTTGACTAGTAGATTCCGAAAATCCAAAAAAAAATTTGTAGGACAATCATTTCAGAAGTTACGAATGTCAAAATTTACACGAAATTTGTCAAATTATTGATCTCGCATGAAAAAACATGAAATTTCGCGTTTCAATAAAAATTGCTAATTGTCTATGTACTAATTAGATCACGTTGAATCCAACGATAGGCTTAAAATTGCTGTACGATAAGTATTTTAGAAGTTACATATAAAATAACGTTTGAAGTAATTCGTATCTATATAAGTGCTCTAAGTCTGTACTCGGCGTTTGTATATTCTGAATGTTTGTTATGTTTATAATATATAATTGTTCTAATATGTATATATCTAATTTTTTTTTTCTTTATTTACTAATTATGCTGTGATATATTTATGTATTATCATTGTTAATACTGTTATATGTCTTTATGAAAATAAACTTGTATATACCTATTTATTCGTATTATTTGTTCCTGTGTATACTTTAACATATATAGTCTATCTTTTATTATAATCAAGTCATATTATAATGTTTAAGGTAGTTGTGAATAATCTATTTGAATTGGAGAATATTCAAATTAAGTAATAACTATCTTTAACATTGTAATATGATGAGTTCAGTATAATAAAAGTGAACATTAGATTGATTAGGAAAATATTAATAAAAGTTTTTTGACTAGTAGATTCCGAAAATCCGAAAAAAAAATTTGTAGGACAATCATTTCAGAAGTTACGAATGTCAAAATTTACACGAAATTTGTCAAATTATAGATCTCGCATGAAAAAACATGAAATTTCGCGTTTCAATAAAAATTACTAATTGTATATGTACTAATTAGATCACGTTGAATCCAACGATAGGCTTAAAATTGCTGTACGATAAGTATTTTAGAAGTTACATATAAAATAACGTTTGAAGTAATTCGTATCTATATAAGTACTCTAAGTCTGTACTCGGCGTGAAAATTGAAAATCCACATTTCAAGGTTTTTTATTACTTTTAATGCGTATACATACTAATTTTGACTAGTAGATTCCGAAAATCCAAAAAAAAAATTTGTAGGACAATCATTTCAGAAGTTACGAATGTCAAAATTTACACGAAATTTGTCAAATTATAGATCTCGCATGAAAAAACATGAAATTTCGCGTTTCAATAAAAATTACTAATTGTCTATGTACTAATTAGATCACGTTGAATCCAACGATAGGCTTAAAATTGCTGTACGATAAGTATTTTAGAAGTTATATATGAAATAACGTTTCAAGTAATTCGTATCTATATAAGTGCTCTAAGTCTGTACTCGGCGTGAAAATTAAAAATCCACATTTCAAGGTTTTTTATTACTTTTAATGCGTATACATACTAATTTTGACTAGTAGATTCCGAGAATCCAAAAAAAAATTGTAGGACAATCATTTCAGAAGTTACGAATGTCAAAATTTACACGAAATTTGTCAAATTATAGATCTCGCATGAAAAAACATGAAATTTCGCGTTTCAATAAAAATTACTAATTGTCTATGTACTTATTAGATCACGTTGAATCCAACGATAGGCTTAAAATTGCTGTACGATAAGTATTTTAGAAGTTACATATAAAATAACGTTTGAAGTAATTCGTATCTATATAAGTGCTCTAAGTCTGTACTCGGCATGAAAATTAAAAATCCACATTTCAAGGTTTTTTTTTACTTTTAATGCGTATACATACTAATTTTGACTAGTAGATTCCAAAAATCCAAAAAAAAATTGTAGGATAATCATTTCAGAAGTTACGAATGTCAAAATTTACACGAAATTTGTCAAATTATAGATCTCGCGTGAAAAAACATGAAATTTCGCGTTTCAATGAAAATTACTAATTGTCTATGTACTAATTAGATCACGTTGAATCCAACGATAGGCTTAAAATTGCTGTACGATAAGTATTTCAGAAGTTACATATAAAATAACGTTTGAAGTAATTCGTATCTATATAAGTGCTCTAAGTCTGTACTCGGCGTGAAAATTAAAAATCCACATTTCAAGGTTTTTATTACTTTTAATGCGTATACATACTAATTTTGACTAGTAGATTCCGAAAATCCGAAAAAAAAATTTGTAGGACAATCATTTCAGAAGTTACGAATGTCAAAATTTACACGAAATTTGTCAAATTATAGATCTCGCATGAAAAAACATGATATTTCGCGTTTCAATAAAAATTACTAATTGTATATGTACTAATTAGATCACGTTGAATCCAACGATAGGCTTAAAATTGCTGTACGATAAGTATTTTAGAAGTTACATATAAAATAACGTTTGAAGTAATTCGTATCTATATAAGTACTCTAAGTCTGTACTCGGCGTGAAAATTAAAAATCCACATTTCAAGGTTTTTTATTACTTTTAATGCGTATACATACTAATTTTGACTAGTAGATTCCGAAAATCCAAAAAAAAAATTTGTAGGACAATCATTTCAGAAGTTACGAATGTCAAAATTTACACGAAATTTGTCAAATTATAGATCTCGCATGAAAAAACATGAAATTTCGCGTTTCAATAAAAATTACTAATTGTCTATGTACTAATTAGATCACGTTGAATCCAACGATAGGCTTAAAATTGTTGTACGATGAGTATTTTAGAAGTTACATATAAAATAACTTTTGAAGTAATTCGTATCTATATAAGTGCTCTAAGTCTGTACTCGGCGTGAAAATTAAAAATCCACATTTCAAGGTTTTTTATTACTTTTAATGCGTATACATACTAATTTTGACTAGTAGATTCCGAAAATCCAAAAAAAAATTTGTAGGACAATCATTTCAGAAGTTACGAATGTCAAAATTTACACGAAATTTGTCAAATTATTGATCTCGCATGAAAAAACATGAAATTTCGCGTTTCAATAAAAATTGCTAATTGTCTATGTACTAATTAGATCACGTTGAATCCAACGATAGGCTTAAAATTGCTGTACGATAAGTATTTTAGAAGTTACATATAAAATAACGTTTGAAGTAATTCGTATCTATATAAGTGCTCTAAGTCTGTACTCGGCGTTTGTATATTCTGAATGTTTGTTATGTTTATAATATATAATTGTTCTAATATGTATATATCTAATTTTTTTTTTCTTTATTTACTAATTATGCTGTGATATATTTATGTATTATCATTGTTAATACTGTTATATGTCTTTATGAAAATAAACTTGTATATACCTATTTATTCGTATTATTTGTTCCTGTGTATACTTTAACATATATAGTCTATCTTTTATTATAATCAAGTCATATTATAATGTTTAAGGTAGTTGTGAATAATCTATTTGAATTGGAGAATATTCAAATTAAGTAATAACTATCTTTAACATTGTAATATGATGAGTTCAGTATAATAAAAGTGAACATTAGATTGATTAGGAAAATATTAATAAAAGTTTTTTGACTAGTAGATTCCGAAAATCCAAAAAAAAAAATTGTAGGACAATCATTTCAGAAGTTACGAATGTCAAAATTTACACGAAACTTGTCAAATTATAGATCTCGCATGAAAAAACATGAAATTTCGCGTTTCAATAAAAATTACTAATTGTCTATGTACTAATTAGATCACGTTGAATCCAACGATAGGCTTAAAATTGCTGTACGATAAGTATTTTAGAAGTTATATATAAAATAACGTTTCAAGTAATTCGTATCTATATAAGTGCTCTAAGTCTGTACTCGGCGTGAAAATTAAAAATCCACATTTCAAGGTTTTTTATTACTTTTAATGCGTATACATACTAATTTTGACTAGTAGATTCCGAATATCCAAAAAAAAAATTTGTAGGACAATCATTTCAGAAGTTACGAATGTCAAAATTTACACGAAATTTGTCAAATTATAGATCTCGCATGAAAAAACATGAAATTTCGCGTTTCAATCAAAATTACTAATTGTCTATGTACTAATTAGATCACGTTGAATCCAACGATAGGCTTTAAATTGCTGTACGATAAGTATTTTAGAAGTTACATATAAAATAACGTGTTGTTACTGTATGAAATGTTGATGGTTTCTCGGCGTCTTGTTATAAATGATATGATTGGCTAATAATTTATTATGTTCTTATGAATAAGTAACGATAAAATTAATATTAGAAATGAACGTATCATATAATTATGTATACTTATTCTATAAATATGATTATTTCATTTAATATACGTATGTTTTATTGACTATCAATAATAGAATATACATTTATAGGTATGTATGTTTTATTGGGAATACTGCTCGTTTTCTATTTATCTATGAATTTAATGTGTATTAATAATAATATGTATAAAAAATGTATGTGTTGTTAGTAGTATGTGTTGATATATAAAAAAATATGTAAATTAAAAGTGTGCAGTTTTAATCTATATCTGTTGTATATAGTGTATTAAGATTGGAAGGATATTTCAAGATGAAATCGTTATTGTTTTATTTATAGATATAACAATGGTTAATATTTGTTCGTGTATCTATGTATCTATTTATTGATTCAATGTGTTTTAATAATAATATGTTTAAAAAGATGTGTGTGAGGTTCGTATTATGTGTCTATATAGATTCAGTTGTATTATTTATATGTTAAATAAACGTGTACCGTTATATTAATAACTTTTATTTTCTAAGTTATTTATTGTTTATATAGGTATATTATACGATATGTGTTATTGTCGTAATTGTTTATTTATGAGTGTTGTGTTTGAAAGTAATATTGAATGTAGTTTTTATGGGTGGTAAATTATATAAATGTTTTATTGCGTAATTAATTAATTGTAGTGCTTTGATCTAATACATGTTGCATATCACATCTGCTGTATTACGTGTTGTATATAGTTATGTACTAAATGAATCGATTGATCTTAATAATTATATGTTTTTTATAATCAATATCTTACTGTTATCATTTCTCCAATTTAATTAATGATATTCTTTTTATTCTCGTATATTAAATAAGTAAATGATGATTCCATTTGAACGGATCTATAGATAATTTCTCATCTGCTGTAGTACGTGTTGCATATAGTTATGTACTAAATGAATCAACTGTTTTTAATAATTATATGTTTATTATAATCAATATCTGACTGTTATCATTTTTTCAATTTAATTAATGATATTCTTTTTATTCTCGTATATGTATTAAATGTATGATGATTCCATCTCATCGAATTTATTGGTAAATAATTGAATGTAATACGTGGCGTATGCAACAATTCATCATTAGGTGTAATACTGGTTGCATATAGTTACTTACGGAATAAATGTATCAATTTTGTTAATTAAATTTTGTATGTATGATTTGATGAAACGAAATAATCGTTTATTATATGTATATATTATAATATTAGTTTTAGTATATTGATTATAGGGATTCAGTGTGATCCTCTAATATTTTATTATTTCTGTATTGTATGAATATGATGTATTGAAATCGTTTTTTTGGTTATATTCACGTTCCCTCCATTATCCTACGGTTTCGCGCTCTTTTTATTACGTTTGCCTCCATTTCATTCAACTCCATTACTCTATGAGTATCAAATTTATATAAATTTTATACATATATAATTATATATCAAAAGTCGATTCGTTTTTACGAACGCTATTAAATATTTACGGAAATGTAGTTAATATGTTTCTAATGACCATAGAGTTCTATGATTTATAATAGATGTTGGTATGCCATAAAAGTCGTATATTTCTATTTATTTTCGTATTTTACAATTAAACGTTATTGTGTAGTGTATGAAATGTTATTTTTTATATTATTGTTGTTAATGTGTCTTTTAATTCTCTTATATGTAATAAAATAAGTTGTGATTCAGTCTAAATGTAATATTTGTTGTATATAGTACGTCATTAGGTGTAATACTTGTTGCATATAGTTATTTACTGAATAAATGTATCAATGATTTTAATTAAATTCGTATATATTTGATAACGGAATGAAATAATCGTCTAATATATGTGTATATTATAATGTTAGTTTTATAGGAATTCGATATAATTCTGTAAAATGTTATTATTTCTATATTGTATAATTATGATGTATTCAAATTATTTCCTGTCGTTTACTGTATGGTTATATTGACGTTCCCTCCATTATTTAATGGTTTCGCGCTGTTTTTGTGACGTTTGTCTCCATAGCGTGAAATTGCATTACTCTATGAATATTTTGTTTATATAAATTTTACATACGTATTATTATATCCTAAGAAGCGATTCGTGTTTGTAAACGCTATTATTTTTAGCTAAAATCTTAGATAGAATATAAGTGCTCTAAGTCTGTACTCGGCGTGAAAATTAAAAATCCACATTTCAAGGTTTTTTATTACTTTTAATGCGTATACATACTAATTTTGACTAGTAGATTCCGAAAATCCAAAAAAAAAATTTGTAGGACAATCATTTCAGAAGTTACGAATGTCAAAATTTACACGAAATTTGTCAAATTATAGATCTCCCATGAAAAAACATGAAATTTCGCGTTTCAATAAAAATTACTAATTGTCTATGTACTAATTAGATCACGTTGAATCCAACGATAGGCTTAAAATTGCTGTACGATAAGTATTTTAGAAGTTACATATAAAATAACGTTTGAAGTAATTCGTATCTATATAAGTGCTCTAAGTCTGTACTCGGCGTGAAAATTAAAAATCCACATTTCAAGGTTTTTTATTACTTTTAATGCGTATACATACTAATTTTGACTAGTAGATTCCGAAGATCCAAAAAAAAAATTTGTAGGACAATCATTTCAGAAGTTACGAATGTCAAAATTTACACGAAATTTGTCAAATTATAGATCTCCCATGAAAAAACATGAAATTTCGCATTTCAATAAAAATTACTAATTGTCTATGTACTAATTAGATCACGTTGAATCCAACGATAGGCTTAAAATTGCTGTACGATAAGTATTTTAGAAGTTACATATAAAATAACGTTTGAAGTAATTCGTATCTATATAAGTGCTCTAAGTCTGTACTCGGCGTGAAAATTAAAAATCCACATTTCAAGGTTTTTTATTACTTTTAATGCGTATACATACTAATTTTGACTAGTAGATTCCGAAAATCCAAAAAAAAAATTTGTAGGACAATCATTTCAGAAGTTACGAATGTCAAAATTTACACGAAATTTGTCAAATTATAGATCTCGCATGAAAAAACATGAAATTTCGCGTTTCAATAAAAATTACTAATTGTCTATGTACTAATTAGATCACGTTGAATCCAACGATAGGCTTAAAATTGCTGTACGATAAGTATTTTAGAAGTTACATATAAAATAACGTTTGAAGTAATTCGTATCTATATAAGTGCTCTAAGTCTGTACTCGGCGTGAAAATTAAAAATCCACATTTCAAGGTTTTTTATTACTTTTAATGCGTATACATACTAATTTTGACTAGTAGATTCCGAAAATCCAAAAAAAAAAATTTGTAGGACAATCATTTCAGAAGTTACGAATGTCAAAATTTACACGAAATTTGTCAAATTATAGATCTCGCATGAAAAAACATGAAATTTCGCGTTTCAATAAAAATTACTAATTGTCTATGTACTAATTAGATCACGTTGAATCCAACGATAGGCTTAAAATTGCTGTACGATAAGTATTTTAGAAGTTACATATAAAATAACGTTTGAAGTAATTCGTATCTATATAAGTGCTCTAAGTCTGTACTCGGCGTGAAAATTAAAAATCCACATTTCAAGGTTTTTTATTACTTTTAATGCGTATACATACTAATTTTGACTAGTAGATTCCGAAGATCCAAAAAAAAAATTTGTAGGACAATCATTTCAGAAGTTACGAATGTCAAAATTTACACGAAATTTGTCAAATTATAGATCTCCCATGAAAAAACATGAAATTTCGCATTTCAATAAAAATTACTAATTGTCTATGTACTAATTAGATCACGTTGAATCCAACGATAGGCTTAAAATTGCTGTACGATAAGTATTTTAGAAGTTACATATAAAATAACGTTTGAAGTAATTCGTATCTATATAAGTGCTCTAAGTCTGTACTCGGCGTGAAAATTAAAAATCCACATTTCAAGGTTTTTTATTACTTTTAATGCGTATACATACTAATTTTGACTAGTAGATTCCGAAAATCCAAAAAAAAAAATTGTAGGACAATCATTTCAGAAGTTACGAATATCAAAATTTACACGAAATTTGTCAAATTATAGATCTCGCATGAAAAAACATGAAATTTCGCGTTTCAATAAAACTTACTAATTGTCTATGTACTAATTAGATCACGTTGATTCCAACGATAGGCTTAAAATTGCTGTACGATGAGTATTTTAGAAGTTACATATAAAATAACGTTTGAAGTAATTCGTATCTATATAAGTGCTCTAATTCTGTACTCGGCGTGAAAATTAAAATTCTACATTTCACGTCGCGTTGAATATGTCTAGGTGTCAACGTATTAAGCAGACTGCGCTGATTCAGAATTTGTGTTATATAACATCCTACGATGTTTCGTTTAGAAGCTACAAGCAAAAGAAGTTTTGAATTTTATATAATTTCACTTTGCATTCACCGCCCATAGAAAATATTATTGCTATGGTATTCATGATTTATTTCTACGTTCGTGTACTATCTGACAGTCACCTCTCCAAATTTCAAATCGATATTCCAACTATTGTGGATTTTACGAAGGTTTAACCGTCACAGTGTACTTATAAGTACAGCGAGACTTGTGATTTGGAAATTCAAATTTCCAAAATCCACATTTCAAGCTTTTTTATTACTTTTAATGCGTATACATACTAATTTTAACTAGTAGATTCCGAAAATCCAAAAACAAAATTTGTAGGACAATCATTTCAGAAGTTACGAATGTCAAAATTTACACGAAATTTGTCAAATTATAGATCTCGCATGAAAAAACATGAAATTTCGCGTTTCAATAAAAATTACCAATTGTCTATGTACTAATTAGATCACGTTGAATCCAACGATAGGCTTAAAATTGCTGTACGATAAGTATTTTAGAAGTTACATATAAAATAACGTTTGAAGTAATTCGTATCTATATAAGTGCTCTAATTCTGTACTCGGCGTGAAAATTAAAATTCTACATTTCGCGTCTCGGTGAATATGTCTAGGTGTCAACGTATTAAGCAGACTGCGCTGATTCAGAATTTGTTTTATATAACATCCTACGATGTTTCGTTTAGAAGCTACAAGCAAAAGAAGTTTCGAATTTTATATAATTTCACTTTGCATTCACCGCGTATAGAAAATATTATTGCTATGGTATTCATGATATATTTCTACGTTCGTGTACTATCTGACAGTCACCTCTCCAAATTTCATATCGATATTCCAACTATTGTGGATTTTACGAAGGTTTAACCGTCACATTGTACTTGTAAGTACAGCGAGACTTGTGATTTGGAAATTCAAATTTTCAAAATCCAAAGTTTAGGGTACCTCAATATTTTGAAGGTGTATATTTACTAATCTGATCATGTAGATTCCAAAAATTTATTCAAAATTGTTGTAATATTGGTATTTTAGAAGTTAGACTTCACAAAATTGTTAAAAAAAATCGTTTTCCACATATCCTCACTTCTCGTCCACCGTGTTTCCGAAATATTATTTCTAGGTGTTTACAAATTTCATATCATGTTCAGTAATTCCTATTGAAAATGCATTCCAAATTTGAAATCAAAATTCCAACTATTATGGATGTTACGAAGGTTTAATCGTCACATTGTACTTGTAAGTATAGCGAGACTTGTGATTTGGAAATTCAAATTTTCAAAATCCAAAGTTTAGGGTACCTCAATATCTTGAAGGTGTATATTTACTAATTCGATCATGTAGATTCCAAAAATTTATTCGAAATTGTTGTAATGTTGGTATTTTAGAAGTTAGACTTCACAAAATTGTTAAAAAAAATCGTTTTCCACATATCCTCAATTCTCGTCCATTGTGTTTCTAAAATATTATTTCTAGGTGTTTACAAATTTCATAGCATGTTCAGTAACTCCTATTGAGTATGCAGTCCAAATTTGAAATCAAAATTCCAACTATTATGGATGTTACGAAGGTTTAACCGTCACATTGTACTTGTAAGTATAGCGAGACTTGTGATTTGGAAATTCAAATTTTCAAAATCCAAAGTTTAGGGTACCTCAATATCTTGAAGGTGTATATTTACTAATTCGATCATGTAGATTCCAAAAATTTATTCGAAATTGTTGTAATGTTGTTATTTTAGAAGTTAGACTTCACAAAATTGTTAAAAAAAATCGTTTTCCACATATCTTCACTTCTCGTCCACCGTGTTTCCGAAATATTATTTCTAGGTGTTTACAAATTTCATATCATGTTCAGTAACTCTTATTGAGTATGCATTCCAAATTTGAAATCAAAATTCCAACTATTATGGATGTTACGAAGGTTTAACCGTCACATTGTACTTGTAAGTATAGCGAGACTTGTGATTTGGAATTTCAAATTTTCAAAATCCAAAGTTTAGGGTACCTCAATATTTTGAAGGTGTATGTTTACTAATTCGATCATGAAGATTCCAAAAATTTATTCAAAATTGTTGTAATATTGGTATTTTAGAAGTTAGACTTCACAAAATTGTTAAAAAAAATCGTTTTCCACATATCCTCACTTCTCGTCCATCGTGTTTCAAAAATATTATTTCTAGGTGTTTACAAATTTTATGCCATGTTCAGTAACTCCTATTGAGTATACAGTCCAAATTTGAAATCAAAATTCCATTTATTATGGATCTTACGAAGGTTTAACCGTCACATTGTACTTGTAAGTATAGCAAGACTTGTGATTTGGAATTTCAAATTTTCAAAATCCAAAGTTTAGGGTACCTCAATATTTTGAAGGTGTATGTTTACTAATTCCATCATGTAGATTCGAAAAATTTATTCAAAATTGTTGTAATATTGGTATTTTAGAAGTTAGACTTCACAAAATTGTTAAAAAAAATCGTTTTCCACATATCCTCACTTCTCGTCCATCGTGTTTCCAAAATATTATTTCTAGGTGTTTACAAATTTCATAGCATGTTCAGTAACTCCTATCGATTATGCAGTCCAAATTTGAAATCAAAATTTCAACTATTATGGATGTTACGAAGGTTTAACCGTCACATTGTACTTGTAAGTATAGCGAGACTTGTGATTTGGAATTTCAAATTTTCAAAATCCAAAGTTTAGGGTACCTTAATATTTTGAAGGTGTATATTTACTAATTCGATCATGTAGATTCCAAAAATTTATTCAAAATTGTTGTAATATTGGTATTTTAGAAGTTAGACGTCACAAAATTGTTAAAAAAAATCGTTTTAAACATATCCTCACTTCTCGTCCACCGTGTTTCCAAAATATTATTTCTAGGTGTCTACAAATTTCATAGCATGTTCAGTAACTCCTATTGATTATGCAGTCCAAATTTGAAATCAAAATTCCAACTATTATGGATGTTACGAAGGTTTAACCGTCACATTGTACTTGTAAGTATAGCGAGACTTGTGATTTGGAAATTCAAATTTTCAAAATCCAAAGTTTAGGGTACCTCAATATTTTAGAGGTGTATATTTACTAATTCGATCATGTAGATTCCAAAAATTTACTCAAAATTGTTGTAAAATTGGTATTCTAGAAGTTAGACTTCACAAAATTTATATGATTTCACTTTGCATTCACCGTGTATAGAAAATATTATTGCTATGGTAATCATGATTTACTTCTACGTTCGTGTACTATCTGACAGTCACCTCTCCAAATTTAAAATCGATATTCCAACTATTGTGGATTTTACGAAGGTTTAACCGTCACAGTGTACTTGTAAGTATAGCGAGACTTGTGATTTGGAATTTCAAATTTTCAAAATCCAAAGTTTAGGGTACCTCAATATTTTGAAGGTGTATATTTACTAAATCGATCATGTAGATTCCAAAAATTTATTCAAAATTGTTGTAATATTGGTATTTTAGAAGTTAGACGTCACAAAATTGTTAAAAAAAATCGTTTTCCACATATCCTCACTTCTCGTCCATCGTGTTTCCAAAATATTATTTCTAGGTGTTTACAAATTTCATAGCATGTTCAGTAACTCCTATTGAGTACGCAGTCCAAATTTGAAATCAAAATTCCAACTATTATGGATCTTACGAAGGTTTAACCGTCACATTGTACTTGTAAGTATAGCGAGACTTGTGATTTGGAATTTCAAATTTTCAAAATTCAAAGTTTAGGGTACCTCAATATTTTGAAGGTGTATATTTACTAATTCGATCATGTAGATTCCAAAAATTTACTCAAAATTGTTGTAA
Source organism: Galeruca laticollis (assembly GCA_963921935.1). NCBI lineage: Eukaryota > Metazoa > Arthropoda > Insecta > Coleoptera > Chrysomelidae > Galeruca > Galeruca laticollis. The sequence continues at coordinate 223,240,508 of OY998177.1, read as the reverse complement.
TATTGGTATTCTAGAAGTTAGACTTCACAAAATTGTTAAAAAAAATCGTTTTCCACATATCTTCACTTCTCGTCCACCGTGTTTCCAAAATATTATTTCTAGGTGTCTACAAATTCCATAGCATGTTCAGTAACTCCTATTGATTATGCAGTCCAAATTTGAAATCAAAATTCCAACTATTATGGATGTTACGAAGGTTTAACCGTCACATTGTACTTGTAAGTATAGCGAGACTTGTGATTTGGAATTTCAAATTTTCAAAATCCAAAGTTTAGGGTACCTCAATATTTTGAAGGTGTATATTTACTAATTCAATCATGTAGATTCCAAAAATTTATTCAAAATTGTTGTTATATTGGTATTTTAGAAGTTAGACGTCACAAAATTGTCAAAAAAAATCGTTTTCCACATATCCTCACTTCTCGTCCACCGTGTTTCCAAAATATTATTTCTAGGTGTCTACAAATTTCATATCATGTTCAGTATTTCCTATTGAGTATGCATTCCAAATTTGAAATCAAAATTCCAACTATTATGGATGTTACGAAGGTTTAATCGTCACATTGTACTTGTAAGTATAGCGAGACTTATGATTTGGAAATTTAAATTTTCAAAATCCACATTTCAAGGTTTTTTATTACTTTTAATGCGTATACATACTAATTTCGACTAGTAGATTCCAAAAATCCAAAAAAAAACTTTGTACGACAATCGGTTCACAAGTTATGGACCATCGAAAATTTCTTGATAAATTTCCATGTATATGTATGCAAAATATTCGATTTTTCGATGAAATTTTTTTTATCGATTTTTATGTTTAAAATTATTAATTCAATACCGTAGATTCCAAAAATATGCATAAAACATGTGTAGGATGTTTAGTTTGTCCTATATAACTAATTGAACTTTGAATAATTTGTCGTTTAGGTGTAATTGTAAATTTCAAATTTTCAAAATCCAAAGTTTAGGGTACCTCAATATTTTGAAGGTGGATATTTACTAATTCGATCATGTAGATTCCAAAAATTTATTCAAAATTGTTGTAATATTGGTATTTTAGAAGTTAGACTTCACAAAATTGTTAAAAAAAATCGTTTTCCACATATCCTCAATTCTCGTCCATTGTGTTTCTAAAATATTATTTCTAGGTGTTTACAAATTTTATAGCATGTTCAGTAACTCCTATTGAGTATGCAGTCCAAATTTGAAATCAAAATTCCAACTATTATGGATCTTACGAAGGTTTAACCGTCACATTGTACTTGTAAGTATAGCGAGACTTGTGATTTGGAATTTAAAATTTTCAAAATTCAAAGTTTAGGGTACCTCAATATTTTGAAGGTGTATATTCACTAATTCGATCATGTAGATTCCAAAAATCTACTCAAAATTGTTGTAATATTGGTATTCTAGAAGTTAGACTTCACAAAATTGTTAAAAAAAATCGTTTTCCACATATCTTCACTTCTCGTCCACCGTGTTTCCAAAATATTATTTCTAGGTGTCTACAAATTCCATAGCATGTTCAGTAACTCGTATTGATTATGCAGTCCAAATTTGAAATCAAAATTCCAACTATTATGGATGTTACGAAGGTTTAACCGTCACATTGTACTTGTAAGTATAGCGAGACTTGTGATTTGGAATTTCCAATTTTCAAAATCCAAAGTTTAGGGTACCTCAATATTTTGAAGGTGTATATTTACTAATTCGATCATGTAGATTCCAAAAATTTATTCAAAATTGTTGTAATATTGTTATTTTAGAAGTTAGACGTCACAAAATTGTCAAAAAAAATCGTTTTCCACATATCCTCAATTCTCGTCCACCGTGTTTCCAAAATATTATTTCTAGGTGTCTACAAATTTCATAGCATGTTCAGTAACTCCTATTGATTATGCAGTCCAAATTTGAAATCAAAATTCCAACTATTATGGATGTTACGAAGGTTTAACCGTCACATTGTACTTGTAAGTATAGCGAGACTTGTGATTTGGAAATTCAAATTTTCAAAATCCAAAGTTTAGGGTACCTCAATATTTTGAAGGTGTATATTTACTAATCTGATCATGTATATTCCAAAAATTTATTCAAAATTGTTGTAATATTGGTATTCTAGAAGTTAGACTTCACAAAATTTATATAATTTCACTTTGCATTCACCGTGTATAGAAAATATTATTGCTATGGTATTCATGATTTACTTCTACGTTGGTGTACTATCTGACAGTCACCTCTCCAAATTTAAAATCGATATTCCAACTATTGTGGATTTTACGAAGGTTTAACCGTCACAGTGTACTTGTAAGTACAGCGAGACTTGTGATTTGGAATTTCAAATTTTCAAAATCCAAAGTTTCGGGTACCTCAATATTTTAAAGGTGTATATCTACTAATTCTATCATGTAGATTCCAAAAATTTACTCAAAATTGTTGTAATATTGGAATTTTAGAAGTTAGACTTCACAAAATTGTTAAAAAAATCGTTTTCCACATATCCTAACTTCTCGTCCATCGTGTTTCCAAAATATTATTTCTAGGTGTTTACAAATTTCATAGCATGTTCAGTAACTCCTATTGAGTATGCAGTACAAATTTGAAATCAAAATTCCAACTATTATGGATCTTACGAAGGTTTAACCGTTACATTGTACTTGTAAGTATAGCGAGACTTGTGATTTGGAATTTCAAATTTTCTAAATCCGAAGTTTAGGGTACCTCAATATTTTGAAGGTGTAAATTTACTAAATCGATCATGTAGATTCCAAAAATTTATTCAAAATTCTTGTAATATTGGTATTTTAGAAGTTAGACGTCACAAAATTGTTAAAAAAAATCGTTTTCCACATATCCTCAATTCTCGTCCACCGTGTTTCCAAAATATTATTCCTAGGTGTCTACAAATTCTATAGCATGTTCAGTAACTCCTATTGATTATGCAGTCCAAATTTGAAATCAAAATTCCAACTATTATGGATGTTACGAAGGTTTAACCTTCACATTGTACTTTTAAGTATAGCGAGACTTGTGATTTGGAATTTCAAATTTTCAAAATCCAAAGTTTAGGGTACCTCAATATTTTGAAGGTGTATATTTACTAAATCGATCATGTAGATTCCAAAAATTTATTCAAAATTCTTGTAATATTTGTATTTTAGAAGTTAGACGTCACAAAATTGTTAAAAAAAATCGTTTTCCACATATCCTCAATTCTCGTCCACCGTGTTTCCAAAATATTATTTCTAGGTATCTACAAATTTCATAGCATGTTCAGTAACTCCTATTGATTATGCAGTCCAAATTTGAAATCAAAATTCCAACTATTATGGATGTTACGAAGGTTTAATCGTCACATTGTACTTGTAAGTATAGCGAGACTTGTGATTTGGAAATTCAAATTTTCAAAATCCAAAGTTTAGGGTACCTCAATATCTTGAAGGTGTATATTTACTAATTCGATCATGTAGATTCCAAAAATTTATTCGAAATTGTTGTAATGTTGGTATTTTAGAAGTTAGACTTCACAAAATTGTTAAAAAAAATCGTTTTCCACATATCCTCAATTCTCGTCCATTGTGTTTCTAAAATATTATTTCTAGGTGTTTACAAATTTCATAGCATGTTCAGTAACTCCTATTGAGTATTCAGTCCAAATTTGAAATCAAAATTCCAACTATTATGGATGTTACGAAGGTTTAACCGTCACATTGTACTTGTAAGTATAGCGAGACTTGTGATTTGGAAATTCAAATTTTCAAAATCCAAAGTTTAGGGTACCTCAATATCTTGAAGGTGTATATTTACTAATTCGATCATGTAGATTCCAAAAATTTATTCGAAATTGTTGTAATGTTGTTATTTTAGAAGTTAGACTTCACAAAATTGTTAAAAAAAATCGTTTTCCACATATCTTCACTTCTCGTCCACCGTGTTTCCGAAATATTATTTCTAGGTGTTTACAAATTTCATATCATGTTCAGTAACTCTTATTGAGTATGCATTCCAAATTTGAAATCAAAATTCCAACTATTATGGATGTTACGAAGGTTTAACCGTCACATTGTACTTGTAAGTATAGCGAGACTTGTGATTTGGAATTTCAAATTTTCAAAATCCAAAGTTTAGGGTACCTTAATATTTTGAAGGTGGATATTTACTAATTCGATCATGTAGATTCCAAAAATTTACTCAAAATTGTTGTAATATTGGTATTCTAGAAGTTAGACTTCACAAAATTTTTAAAAAAAATCGTTTTCCACATATCTTCACTTCTCGTCCACCGTGTTTCCAAAATATTATTTCTAGGTGTCTACAAATTCCATAGCATGTTCAGTAACTCGTATTGATTATGCAGTCCAAATTTGAAATCAAAATTCCAACTATTATGGATGTTACGAAGGTTTAACCGTCACATTGTACTTGTAAGTATAGCGAGACTTGTGATTTGGAATTTCAAATTTTCAAAATCCAAAGTTTAGGGTACCTCAATATTTTGAAGGTGTATGTTTACTAATTCGATGATGTAGATTCCAAAAATTTACTCAAAATTGTTGTAATATTGGAATTTTAGAAGTTAGACTTCACAAAATTGTTAAAAAAATCGTTTTCCACATATCCTCACTTCTCGTCCATCGTGTTTCCAAAATATTATTTCTAGGTGTTTACAAATTTCATAGCATGTTCAGTAACTCCTATTGAGTATACAGTCCAAATTTGAAATCAAAATTTCAACTATTGTGGATCTTACGAAGGTTTAACCGTCACATTGTACTTGTAAGTATAGCGAGACTTGTGATTTGGAATTTCAAATTTTCAAAATCCAAAGTTTAGGGTACCTCAATATTTTGAAGGTGTATATTCACTAATTCGATCATGTAGATTCCAAAAATCTACTCAAAATTGTTGTAATATTGGTATTCTAGAAGTTAGACTTCACAAAATTGTTAAAAAAAATCGTTTTCCACATATCTTCACTTCTCGTCCACCGTGTTTCCAAAATATTATTTCTAGGTGTCTACAAATTCCATAGCATGTTCAGTAACTCGTATTGATTATGCAGTCCAAATTTGAAATCAAAATTCCAACTATTATGGATGTTACGAAGGTTTAACCGTCACATTGTACTTGTAAGTATAGCGAGACTTGTGATTTGGAATTTCCAATTTTCAAAATCCAAAGTTTAGGGTACCTCAATATTTTGAAGGTGTATATTTACTAATTCGATCATGTAGATTCCAAAAATTTATTCAAAATTGTTGTAATATTGTTATTTTAGAAGTTAGACGTCACAAAATTGTCAAAAAAAATCGTTTTCCACATATCCTCAATTCTCGTCCACCGTGTTTCCAAAATATTATTTCTAGGTGTCTACAAATTTCATAGCATGTTCAGTAACTCCTATTGATTATGCAGTCCAAATTTGAAATCAAAATTCCAACTATTATGGATGTTACGAAGGTTTAACCGTCACATTGTACTTGTAAGTATAGCGAGACTTGTGATTTGGAAATTCAAATTTTCAAAATCCAAAGTTTAGGGTACCTCAATATTTTGAAGGTGTATATTTACTAATCTGATCATGTATATTCCAAAAATTTATTCAAAATTGTTGTAATATTGGTATTCTAGAAGTTAGACTTCACAAAATTTATATAATTTCACTTTGCATTCACCGTGTATAGAAAATATTATTGCTATGGTATTCATGATTTACTTCTACGTTGGTGTACTATCTGACAGTCACCTCTCCAGATTTAAAATCGATATTCCAACTATTGTGGATTTTACGAAGGTTTAACCGTCACAGTGTACTTGTAAGTACAGCGAGACTTGTGATTTGGAATTTCAAATTTTCAAAATCCAAAGTTTCGGGTACCTCAATATTTTAAAGGTGTATATCTACTAATTCTATCATGTAGATTCCAAAAATTTACTCAAAATTGTTGTAATATTGGAATTTTAGAAGTTAGACTTCACAAAATTGTTAAAAAAATCGTTTTCCACATATCCTAACTTCTCGTCCATCGTGTTTCCAAAATATTATTTCTAGGTGTTTACAAATTTCATAGCATGTTCAGTAACTCCTATTGAGTATGCAGTACAAATTTGAAATCAAAATTCCAACTATTATGGATCTTACGAAGGTTTAACCGTTACATTGTACTTGTAAGTATAGCGAGACTTGTGATTTGGAATTTCAAATTTTCTAAATCCGAAGTTTAGGGTACCTCAATATTTTGAAGGTGTAAATTTACTAAATCGATCATGTAGATTCCAAAAATTTATTCAAAATTCTTGTAATATTGGTATTTTAGAAGTTAGACGTCACAAAATTGTTAAAAAAAATCGTTTTCCACATATCCTCAATTCTCGTCCACCGTGTTTCCAAAATATTATTCCTAGGTGTCTACAAATTCTATAGCATGTTCAGTAACTCCTATTGATTATGCAGTCCAAATTTGAAATCAAAATTCCAACTATTATGGATGTTACGAAGGTTTAACCTTCACATTGTACTTTTAAGTATAGCGAGACTTGTGATTTGGAATTTCAAATTTTCAAAATCCAAAGTTTAGGGTACCTCAATATTTTGAAGGTGTATATTTACTAAATCGATCATGTAGATTCCAAAAATTTATTCAAAATTCTTGTAATATTTGTATTTTAGAAGTTAGACGTCACAAAATTGTTAAAAAAAATCGTTTTCCACATATCCTCAATTCTCGTCCACCGTGTTTCCAAAATATTATTTCTAGGTATCTACAAATTTCATAGCATGTTCAGTAACTCCTATTGATTATGCAGTCCAAATTTGAAATCAAAATTCCAACTATTATGGATGTTACGAAGGTTTAATCGTCACATTGTACTTGTAAGTATAGCGAGACTTGTGATTTGGAAATTCAAATTTTCAAAATCCAAAGTTTAGGGTACCTCAATATCTTGAAGGTGTATATTTACTAATTCGATCATGTAGATTCCAAAAATTTATTCGAAATTGTTGTAATGTTGGTATTTTAGAAGTTAGACTTCACAAAATTGTTAAAAAAAATCGTTTTCCACATATCCTCAATTCTCGTCCATTGTGTTTCTAAAATATTATTTCTAGGTGTTTACAAATTTCATAGCATGTTCAGTAACTCCTATTGAGTATGCAGTCCAAATTTGAAATCAAAATTCCAACTATTATGGATGTTACGAAGGTTTAACCGTCACATTGTACTTGTAAGTATAGCGAGACTTGTGATTTGGAAATTCAAATTTTCAAAATCCAAAGTTTAGGGTACCTCAATATCTTGAAGGTGTATATTTACTAATTCGATCATGTAGATTCCAAAAATTTATTCGAAATTGTTGTAATGTTGTTATTTTAGAAGTTAGACTTCACAAAATTGTTAAAAAAAATCGTTTTCCACATATCTTCACTTCTCGTCCACCGTGTTTCCGAAATATTATTTCTAGGTGTTTACAAATTTCATATCATGTTCAGTAACTCTTATTGAGTATGCATTCCAAATTTGAAATCAAAATTCCAACTATTATGGATGTTACGAAGGTTTAACCGTCACATTGTACTTGTAAGTATAGCGAGACTTGTGATTTGGAATTTCAAATTTTCAAAATCCAAAGTTTAGGGTACCTTAATATTTTGAAGGTGGATATTTACTAATTTGATCATGTAGATTCCAAAAATTTACTCAAAATTGTTGTAATATTGGTATTCTAGAAGTTAGACTTCACAAAATTTTTAAAAAAAATCGTTTTCCACATATCTTCACTTCTCGTCCACCGTGTTTCCAAAATATTATTTCTAGGTGTCTACAAATTCCATAGCATGTTCAGTAACTCGTATTGATTATGCAGTCCAAATTTGAAATCAAAATTCCAACTATTATGGATGTTACGAAGGTTTAACCGTCACATTGTACTTGTAAGTATAGCGAGACTTGTGATTTGGAATTTCAAATTTTCAAAATCCAAAGTTTAGGGTACCTCAATATTTTGAAGGTGTATGTTTACTAATTCGATGATGTAGATTCCAAAAATTTACTCAAAATTGTTGTAATATTGGAATTTTAGAAGTTAGACTTCACAAAATTGTTAAAAAAATCGTTTTCCACATATCCTCACTTCTCGTCCATCGTGTTTCCAAAATATTATTTCTAGGTGTTTACAAATTTCATAGCATGTTCAGTAACTCCTATTGAGTATACAGTCCAAATTTGAAATCAAAATTTCAACTATTGTGGATCTTACGAAGGTTTAACCGTCACATTGTACTTGTAAGTATAGCGAGACTTGTGATTTGGAATTTCAAATTTTCAAAATCCAAAGTTTAGGGTACCTCAATATTTTGAAGGTGTATATTTACTAAATCGATCATGTAGATTCCAAAAATTTATTCAAAATTGTTGTAATATTGGTATTTTAGAAGTTAGACGTCACAAAATTGTTAAAAAAAATCGTTTTCCACATATCCTCACTTCTCGTCCATCGTGTTTCCAAAATATTATTTCTAGGTGTTTACAAATTTCATAGCATGTTCAGTAACTCCTATTGAGTATGCAGTCCAAATTTGAAATCAAAATTCCAACTATTATGGATCTTACGAAGGTTTAACCGTCACATTGTACTTGTAAGTATAGCGAGACTTGTGATTTGGAATTTCAAATTTTCAAAATTCAAAGTTTAGGGTACCTCAATATTTTGAAGGTGTATATTTACTAATTCGATCATGTAGATTCCAAAAATTTACTCAAAATTGTTGTAATATTGGTATTCTAGAAGTTAGACTTCACAAAATTGTTAAAAAAAATCGTTTTCCACATATCTTCACTTCTCGTCCACCGTGTTTCCAAAATATTATTTCTAGGTGTCTACAAATTCCATAGCATGTTCAGTAACTCCTATTGATTATGCAGTCCAAATTTGAAATCAAAATTCCAACTATTATGGATGTTACGAAGGTTTAACCGTCACATTGTACTTGTAAGTATAGCGAGACTTGTGATTTGGAATTTCAAATTTTCAAAATCCAAAGTTTAGGGTACCTCAATATTTTGAAGGTGTATATTTACTAATTCAATCATGTAGATTCCAAAAATTTATTCAAAATTGTTGTTATATTGGTATTTTAGAAGTTAGACGTCACAAAATTGTCAAAAAAAATCGTTTTCCACATATCCTCACTTCTCGTCCACCGTGTTTCCAAAATATTATTTCTAGGTGTCTACAAATTTCATATCATGTTCAGTATTTCCTATTGAGTATGCATTCCAAATTTGAAATCAAAATTCCAACTATTATGGATGTTACGAAGGTTTAATCGTCACATTGTACTTGTAAGTATAGCGAGACTTATGATTTGGAAATTTAAATTTTCAAAATCCACATTTCAAGGTTTTTTATTACTTTTAATGCGTATACATACTAATTTCGACTAGTAGATTCCAAAAATCCAAAAAAAAACTTTGTACGACAATCGGTTCACAAGTTATGGACCATCGAAAATTTCTTGATAAATTTCCATGTATATGTATGCAAAATATTCGATTTTTCGATGAAATTTTTTTTATCGATTTTTATGTTTAAAATTATTAATTCAATACCGTAGATTCCAAAAATATGCATAAAACATGTGTAGGATGTTTAGTTTGTCCTATATAACTAATTGAACTTTGAATAATTTGTCGTTTAGGTGTAATTGTAAATTTCAAATTTTCAAAATCCAAAGTTTAGGGTACCTCAATATTTTGAAGGTGGATATTTACTAATTCGATCATGTAGATTCCAAAAATTTATTCAAAATTGTTGTAATATTGGTATTTTAGAAGTTAGACTTCACAAAATTGTTAAAAAAAATCGTTTTCCACATATCCTCAATTCTCGTCCATTGTGTTTCTAAAATATTATTTCTAGGTGTTTACAAATTTTATAGCATGTTCAGTAACTCCTATTGAGTATGCAGTCCAAATTTGAAATCAAAATTCCAACTATTATGGATCTTACGAAGGTTTAACCGTCACATTGTACTTGTAAGTATAGCGAGACTTGTGATTTGGAATTTAAAATTTTCAAAATTCAAAGTTTAGGGTACCTCAATATTTTGAAGGTGTATATTCACTAATTCGATCATGTAGATTCCAAAAATCTACTCAAAATTGTTGTAATATTGGTATTCTAGAAGTTAGACTTCACAAAATTGTTAAAAAAAATCGTTTTCCACATATCTTCACTTCTCGTCCACCGTGTTTCCAAAATATTATTTCTAGGTGTCTACAAATTCCATAGCATGTTCAGTAACTCGTATTGATTATGCAGTCCAAATTTGAAATCAAAATTCCAACTATTATGGATGTTACGAAGGTTTAACCGTCACATTGTACTTGTAAGTATAGCGAGACTTGTGATTTGGAATTTCCAATTTTCAAAATCCAAAGTTTAGGGTACCTCAATATTTTGAAGGTGTATATTTACTAATTCGATCATGTAGATTCCAAAAATTTATTCAAAATTGTTGTAATATTGTTATTTTAGAAGTTAGACGTCACAAAATTGTCAAAAAAAATCGTTTTCCACATATCCTCAATTCTCGTCCACCGTGTTTCCAAAATATTATTTCTAGGTGTCTACAAATTTCATAGCATGTTCAGTAACTCCTATTGATTATGCAGTCCAAATTTGAAATCAAAATTCCAACTATTATGGATGTTACGAAGGTTTAACCGTCACATTGTACTTGTAAGTATAGCGAGACTTGTGATTTGGAAATTCAAATTTTCAAAATCCAAAGTTTAGGGTACCTCAATATTTTGAAGGTGTATATTTACTAATCTGATCATGTATATTCCAAAAATTTATTCAAAATTGTTGTAATATTGGTATTCTAGAAGTTAGACTTCACAAAATTTATATAATTTCACTTTGCATTCACCGTGTATAGAAAATATTATTGCTATGGTATTCATGATTTACTTCTACGTTGGTGTACTATCTGACAGTCACCTCTCCAAATTTAAAATCGATATTCCAACTATTGTGGATTTTACGAAGGTTTAACCGTCACAGTGTACTTGTAAGTACAGCGAGACTTGTGATTTGGAATTTCAAATTTTCAAAATCCAAAGTTTCGGGTACCTCAATATTTTAAAGGTGTATATCTACTAATTCTATCATGTAGATTCCAAAAATTTACTCAAAATTGTTGTAATATTGGAATTTTAGAAGTTAGACTTCACAAAATTGTTAAAAAAATCGTTTTCCACATATCCTAACTTCTCGTCCATCGTGTTTCCAAAATATTATTTCTAGGTGTTTACAAATTTCATAGCATGTTCAGTAACTCCTATTGAGTATGCAGTACAAATTTGAAATCAAAATTCCAACTATTATGGATCTTACGAAGGTTTAACCGTTACATTGTACTTGTAAGTATAGCGAGACTTGTGATTTGGAATTTCAAATTTTCTAAATCCGAAGTTTAGGGTACCTCAATATTTTGAAGGTGTAAATTTACTAAATCGATCATGTAGATTCCAAAAATTTATTCAAAATTCTTGTAATATTGGTATTTTAGAAGTTAGACGTCACAAAATTGTTAAAAAAAATCGTTTTCCACATATCCTCAATTCTCGTCCACCGTGTTTCCAAAATATTATTCCTAGGTGTCTACAAATTCTATAGCATGTTCAGTAACTCCTATTGATTATGCAGTCCAAATTTGAAATCAAAATTCCAACTATTATGGATGTTACGAAGGTTTAACCTTCACATTGTACTTTTAAGTATAGCGAGACTTGTGATTTGGAATTTCAAATTTTCAAAATCCAAAGTTTAGGGTACCTCAATATTTTGAAGGTGTATATTTACTAAATCGATCATGTAGATTCCAAAAATTTATTCAAAATTCTTGTAATATTTGTATTTTAGAAGTTAGACGTCACAAAATTGTTAAAAAAAATCGTTTTCCACATATCCTCAATTCTCGTCCACCGTGTTTCCAAAATATTATTTCTAGGTATCTACAAATTTCATAGCATGTTCAGTAACTCCTATTGATTATGCAGTCCAAATTTGAAATCAAAATTCCAACTATTATGGATGTTACGAAGGTTTAATCGTCACATTGTACTTGTAAGTATAGCGAGACTTGTGATTTGGAAATTCAAATTTTCAAAATCCAAAGTTTAGGGTACCTCAATATCTTGAAGGTGTATATTTACTAATTCGATCATGTAGATTCCAAAAATTTATTCGAAATTGTTGTAATGTTGGTATTTTAGAAGTTAGACTTCACAAAATTGTTAAAAAAAATCGTTTTCCACATATCCTCAATTCTCGTCCATTGTGTTTCTAAAATATTATTTCTAGGTGTTTACAAATTTCATAGCATGTTCAGTAACTCCTATTGAGTATGCAGTCCAAATTTGAAATCAAAATTCCAACTATTATGGATGTTACGAAGGTTTAACCGTCACATTGTACTTGTAAGTATAGCGAGACTTGTGATTTGGAAATTCAAATTTTCAAAATCCAAAGTTTAGGGTACCTCAATATCTTGAAGGTGTATATTTACTAATTCGATCATGTAGATTCCAAAAATTTATTCGAAATTGTTGTAATGTTGTTATTTTAGAAGTTAGACTTCACAAAATTGTTAAAAAAAATCGTTTTCCACATATCTTCACTTCTCGTCCACCGTGTTTCCGAAATATTATTTCTAGGTGTTTACAAATTTCATATCATGTTCAGTAACTCTTATTGAGTATGCATTCCAAATTTGAAATCAAAATTCCAACTATTATGGATGTTACGAAGGTTTAACCGTCACATTGTACTTGTAAGTATAGCGAGACTTGTGATTTGGAATTTCAAATTTTCAAAATCCAAAGTTTAGGGTACCTTAATATTTTGAAGGTGGATATTTACTAATTCGATCATGTAGATTCCAAAAATTTACTCAAAATTGTTGTAATATTGGTATTCTAGAAGTTAGACTTCACAAAATTTTTAAAAAAAATCGTTTTCCACATATCTTCACTTCTCGTCCACCGTGTTTCCAAAATATTATTTCTAGGTGTCTACAAATTCCATAGCATGTTCAGTAACTCGTATTGATTATGCAGTCCAAATTTGAAATCAAAATTCCAACTATTATGGATGTTACGAAGGTTTAACCGTCACATTGTACTTGTAAGTATAGCGAGACTTGTGATTTGGAATTTCAAATTTTCAAAATCCAAAGTTTAGGGTACCTCAATATTTTGAAGGTGTATGTTTACTAATTCGATGATGTAGATTCCAAAAATTTACTCAAAATTGTTGTAATATTGGAATTTTAGAAGTTAGACTTCACAAAATTGTTAAAAAAATCGTTTTCCACATATCCTCACTTCTCGTCCATCGTGTTTCCAAAATATTATTTCTAGGTGTTTACAAATTTCATAGCATGTTCAGTAACTCCTATTGAGTATACAGTCCAAATTTGAAATCAAAATTTCAACTATTGTGGATCTTACGAAGGTTTAACCGTCACATTGTACTTGTAAGTATAGCGAGACTTGTGATTTGGAATTTCAAATTTTCAAAATTCAAAGTTTAGGGTACCTCAATATTTTGAAGGTGTATATTTACTAAATCGATCATGTAGATTCCAAAAATTTATTCAAAATTCTTGTAATATTTGTATTTTAGAAGTTAGACGTCACAAAATTGTTAAAAAAAATCGTTTTCCACATATCCTCAATTCTCGTCCACCGTGTTTCCAAAATATTATTCCTAGGTGTCTACAAATTTCATAGCATGTTCAGTAACTCCTATTGATTATGCAGTCCAAATTTGAAATCAAAATTCCAACTATTATGGATGTTAGGAAGGTTTAACCGTCACATTGTACTTGTAAGTATAGCGAGACTTGTGATTTGGAAATTCAAATTTTCAAAATCCAAAGTTTAGGGTACCTCAATATTTTGAAGGTGTATATTCACTAATTCGATCATGTAGATTCCAAAAATTTATTCAAAATTGTTGTAATATTGGTATTTTAGAAGTTAGACTTCACAAAATTGTTAAAAAAAATCGTTTTCCACATATCCTCACTTCTCGTCCACCGTGTTTCCGAAATATTATTTCTAGGTGTGTACAAATTTCATATCATGTTCAGTATTTCCTATTGAGTATGCATTCCAAATTTGAAATCAAAATTCCAACTATTATGGATGTTACGAAGGTTTAATCGTCACATTGTACTTGTAAGTATAGCGAGACTTATGATTTGGAAATTTAAATTTTCAAAATCCACATTTCAAGGTTTTTTATTACTTTTAATGCGTATACATACTAATTTCGACTAGTAGATTCCAAAAATCCAAAAAAAAACTTTGTACGACAATCGGTTCACAAGTTATGGACCATCGAAAATTTCTTGATAAATTTCCATGTATATGTATGCAAAATATTCGATTTTTCGATGAAATTTTTTTTATCGATTTTTATGTTTAAAATTATTAATTCAATACCGTAGATTCCAAAAATATGCATAAAACATGTGTAGGATGTTTAGTTTGTCCTATATAACTAATTGAACTTTGAATAATTTGTCGTTTAGGTGTAATTGTAAATTTCAAATTTTCAAAATCCAAAGTTTAGGGTACCTCAATATTTTGAAGGTGGATATTTACTAATTCGATCATGTAGATTCCAGAAATTTACTCAAAATTGTTGTAATATTGGTATTCTAGAAGTTAGACTTCACAAAATTGTTAAAAAAAATCGTTTTCCACATATCTTCACTTCTCGTCCACCGTGTTTCCAAAATATTATTTCTAGGTGTCTACAAATTCCATAGCATGTTCAGTAACTCGTATTGATTATGCAGTCCAAATTTGAAATCAAAATTCCAACTATTATGGATGTTACGAAGGTTTAACCGTCACATTGTACTTGTAAGTATAGCGAGACTTGTGATTTGGAATTTCAAATTTTCAAAATCCAAAGTTTAGGGTACCTCAATATTTTGAAGGTGGATATTTACTAATTCGATCATGTAGATTCCAGAAATTTACTCAAAATTGTTGTAATATTGGTATTCTAGAAGTTAGACTTCACAAAATTGTTAAAAAAAATCGTTTTCCACATATCTTCACTTCTCGTCCACCGTGTTTCCAAAATATTATTTCTAGGTGTCTACAAATTCCATAGCATGTTCAGTAACTCCTATTGATTATGCAGTCCAAATTTGAAATCAAAATCGCAACTATTATGGATGTTACGAAGGTTTAACCGTCACATTGTACTTGTAAGTATAGCGAGACTTGTGATTTGGAATTTCAAATTTTCAAAATCCAAAGTTTAGGGTACCTCAATATTTTGAAGGTGTATGTTTACTAATCCGATAATGTAGATTCCAAAAATTTACTCAAAATTGTTGTAATATTGGAATTTTAGAAGTTAGACTTCACAAAATTGTTAAAAAAATCGTTTTCCACATATCCTCACTTCTCGTCCATCGTGTTTCCAAAATATTATTTCTAGGTGTTTACAAATTTCATAGCATGTTCAGTAACTCCTATTGAGTATACAGTCCAAATTTGAAATCAAAATTTCAACTATTGTGGATCTTACGAAGGTTTAACCGTCACATTGTACTTGTAAGTATAGCGAGACTTGTGATTTGGAATTTCAAATTTTCAAAATTCAAAGTTTAGGGTACCTCAATATTTTGAAGGTGTATATTTACTAAATCGATCATGTAGATTCCAAAAATTTATTCAAAATTCTTGTAATATTTGTATTTTAGAAGTTAGACGTCACAAAATTGTTAAAAAAAATCGTTTTCCACATATCCTCAATTCTCGTCCACCGTGTTTCCAAAATATTATTCCTAGGTGTCTACAAATTTCATAGCATGTTCAGTAACTCCTATTGATTATGCAGTCCAAATTTGAAATCAAAATTCCAACTATTATGGATGTTACGAAGGTTTAACCGTCACATTGTACTTGTAAGTATAGCGAGACTTGTGATTTGGAATTTCAAATTTTCAAAATCCAAAGTTTAGGGTACCTCAATATTTTGAAGGTGTATATTCACTAATTCGTTCATGTAGATTCCAAAAAATTATTCAAAATTGTTGTAATATTTGTATTTTAGAAGTTAGACTTCACAAAATTGTTAAAAAAAATCGTTTTCCACATATCCTCAATTCTCGTCCATTGTGTTTCTAAAATATTATTTCTAGGTGTTTACAAATTTTATAGCAAGTTCAGTAACTCCTATTGAGTATGCAGTCCAAATTTGAAATCAAAATTCCAACTATTATGGATCTTACGAAGGTTTAACCGTCACATTGTACTTGTAAGTATAGCGAGACTTGTGATTTGGAATTTAAAATTTTCAAAATTCAAAGTTTAGGGTACCTCAATATTTTGAAGGTGTATGTTTACTAATTCGATCATGTAGATTCCAAAAATTTACTCAAAATTGTTGTAAAATTGGTATTCTAGAAGTTAGACTTCACAAAATTTATATAATTTCACTTTGCATTCACCGTGTATAGAAAATAATATTGCTATGGTATTCATGATTTACTTCTACGTTCGTGTACTATCTGACAGTCACCTCTCCAAATTTAAAATCAAAATTCCAACTATTATGGATCTTACGAAGGTTTAACCGTCACATTGTACTTGTAAGTATAGCGAGACTTGTGATTTGGAATTTCAAATTTTCAAAATTCAAAGTTTAGGGTACCTCAATATTTTGAAGGTGTATATTTACTAATTCGATCATGTAGATTCCAAAAATTTACTCAAAATTGTTGTAATATTGGTATTCTAGAAGTTAGACTTCACAAAATTGTTAAAAAAAATCGTTTTCCACATATCCTCAATTCTCGTCCATTGTGTTTCTAAAATATTATTTCTAGGTGTTTACAAATTTTATAGCAAGTTCAGTAACTCCTATTGAGTATGCAGTCCAAATTTGAAATCAAAATTCCAACTATTATGGATCTTACGAAGGTTTAACCGTCACATTGTACTTGTAAGTATAGCGAGACTTGTGATTTGGAATTTAAAATTTTCAAAATTCAAAGTTTAGGGTACCTCAATATTTTGAAGGTGTATGGTTACTAATTCGATCATGTAGATTCCAAAAATTTACTCAAAATTGTTGTAAAATTGGTATTCTAGAAGTTAGACTTCACAAAATTTATATAATTTCACTTTGCATTCACCGTGTATAGAAAATAATATTGCTATGGTATTCATGATTTACTTCTACGTTCGTGTACTATCTGACAGTCACCTCTCCAAATTTAAAATCAAAATTCCAACTATTATGGATCTTACGAAGGTTTAACCGTCACATTGTACTTGTAAGTATAGCGAGACTTGTGATTTGGAATTTCAAATTTTCAAAATTCAAAGTTTAGGGTACCTCAATATTTTGAAGGTGTATATTTACTAATTCGATCATGTAGATTCCAAAAATTTACTCAAAATTGTTGTAATATTGGTATTCTAGAAGTTAGACTTCACAAAATTGTTAAAAAAAATCGTTTTCCACATATCTTCATTTCTCGTCCACCGTGTTTCCAAAATATTATTTCTAGGTGTCTACAAATTTCATAGCCTGTTCATTAACTCCTATTGAGTATACAGTCCAAATTTGAAATCAAAATTCCAACTATTATGGATGTTACGAAGGTTTAACCGTCACATTGTACGTGTAAGTATAGCGAGACTTGTGATTTGGAATTTCAAATTTTCAAAATCCAAAGTTTAGGGTACCTCAATATTTTGAAGGTGTATATCCACTAATTCGATCATGTAGATTCCAAAAATTTATTCAAAATTGTTGTAATATTGGTATTTTAGAAGTTAGACTTCACAAAATTGTTAAAAAAGATCGTTTTCCACATATCCTCACTTCTCGTCCATCGTGTTTCCAAAATATTATTTCTAGGTGTTTACAAATTTCATAGCATGTTCAGTAACTCCTATTGAGTATACAGTCCAAATTTGAAATCAAAATTTCAACTATTGTGGATCTTACGAAGGTTTAACCGTCACATTGTACTTGTAAGTATAGCGAGACTTGTGATTTGGAATTTCAAATTTTCAAAATTCAAAGTTTAGGGTACCTCAATATTTTGAAGGTGTATATTTACTAAATCGATCATGTAGATTCCAAAAATTTATTCAAAATTCTTGTAATATTTGTATTTTAGAAGTTAGACGTCACAAAATTGTTAAAAAAAATCGTTTTCCACATATCCTCAATTCTCGTCCACCGTGTTTCCAAAATATTATTCCTAGGTGTCTACAAATTTCATAGCATGTTCAGTAACTCCTATTGATTATGCAGTCCAAATTTGAAATCAAAATTCCAACTATTATGGATGTTACGAAGGTTTAACCGTCACATTGTACTTGTAAGTATAGCGAGACTTGTGATTTGGAATTTCAAATTTTCAAAATCCAAAGTTTAGGGTACCTCAATATTTTGAAGGTGTATATTCACTAATTCGTTCATGTAGATTCCAAAAAATTATTCAAAATTGTTGTAATATTTGTATTTTAGAAGTTAGACTTCACAAAATTGTTAAAAAAAATCGTTTTCCACATATCCTCAATTCTCGTCCATTGTGTTTCTAAAATATTATTTCTAGGTGTTCACAAATTTTATAGCAAGTTCAGTAACTCCTATTGAGTATGCAGTCCAAATTTGAAATCAAAATTCCAACTATTATGGATCTTACGAAGGTTTAACCGTCACATTGTACTTGTAAGTATAGCGAGACTTGTGATTTGGAATTTAAAATTTTCAAAATTCAAAGTTTAGGGTACCTCAATATTTTGAAGGTGTATGTTTACTAATTCGATCATGTAGATTCCAAAAATTTACTCAAAATTGTTGTAAAATTGGTATTCTAGAAGTTAGACTTCACAAAATTTATATAATTTCACTTTGCATTCACCGTGTATAGAAAATAATATTGCTATGGTATTCATGATTTACTTCTACGTTCGTGTACTATCTGACAGTCACCTCTCCAAATTTAAAATCAAAATTCCAACTATTATGGATCTTACGAAGGTTTAACCGTCACATTGTACTTGTAAGTATAGCGAGACTTGTGATTTGGAATTTCAAATTTTCAAAATTCAAAGTTTAGGGTACCTCAATATTTTGAAGGTGTATATTTACTAATTCGATCATGTAGATTCCAAAAATTTACTCAAAATTGTTGTAATATTGGTATTCTAGAAGTTAGACTTCACAAAATTGTTAAAAAAAATCGTTTTCCACATATCCTCAATTCTCGTCCATTGTGTTTCTAAAATATTATTTCTAGGTGTTTACAAATTTTATAGCAAGTTCAGTAACTCCTATTGAGTATGCAGTCCAAATTTGAAATCAAAATTCCAACTATTATGGATCTTACGAAGGTTTAACCGTCACATTGTACTTGTAAGTATAGCGAGACTTGTGATTTGGAATTTAAAATTTTCAAAATTCAAAGTTTAGGGTACCTCAATATTTTGAAGGTGTATGGTTACTAATTCGATCATGTAGATTCCAAAAATTTACTCAAAATTGTTGTAAAATTGGTATTCTAGAAGTTAGACTTCACAAAATTTATATAATTTCACTTTGCATTCACCGTGTATAGAAAATAATATTGCTATGGTATTCATGATTTACTTCTACGTTCGTGTACTATCTGACAGTCACCTCTCCAAATTTAAAATCAAAATTCCAACTATTATGGATCTTACGAAGGTTTAACCGTCACATTGTACTTGTAAGTATAGCGAGACTTGTGATTTGGAATTTCAAATTTTCAAAATTCAAAGTTTAGGGTACCTCAATATTTTGAAGGTGTATATTTACTAATTCGATCATGTAGATTCCAAAAATTTACTCAAAATTGTTGTAATATTGGTATTCTAGAAGTTAGACTTCACAAAATTGTTAAAAAAAATCGTTTTCCACATATCTTCATTTCTCGTCCACCGTGTTTCCAAAATATTATTTCTAGGTGTCTACAAATTTCATAGCCTGTTCATTAACTCCTATTGAGTATACAGTCCAAATTTGAAATCAAAATTCCAACTATTATGGATGTTACGAAGGTTTAACCGTCACATTGTACGTGTAAGTATAGCGAGACTTGTGATTTGGAATTTCAAATTTTCAAAATCCAAAGTTTAGGGTACCTCAATATTTTGAAGGTGTATATCCACTAATTCGATCATGTAGATTCCAAAAATTTATTCAAAATTGTTGTAATATTGGTATTTTAGAAGTTAGACTTCACAAAATTGTTAAAAAAGATCGTTTTCCACATATCCTCACTTCTCGTCCATCGTGTTTCCAAAATATTATTTCTAGGTGTTTACAAATTTCATAGCATGTGCAGTAACTCCTATTGAGTATACAGTCCAAATTTGAAATCAAAATTTCAACTATTGTGGATCTTACGAAGGTTTAACCGTCACATTGTACTTGTAAGTATAGCGAGACTTGTGATTTGGAATTTCAAATTTTCAAAATTCAAAGTTTAGGGTACCTCAATATTTTGAAGGTGTATATTTACTAAATCGATCATGTAGATTCCAAAAATTTATTCAAAATTCTTGTAATATTTGTATTTTAGAAGTTAGACGTCACAAAATTGTTAAAAAAAATCGTTTTCCACATATCCTCAATTCTCGTCCACCGTGTTTCCAAAATATTATTTCTAGGTATCTACAAATTTCATAGCATGTTCAGTAACTCCTATTGATTATGCAGTCCAAATTTGAAATCGAAATTCCAACTATTATGGATGTTACGAAGGTTTAACCGTCACATTGTACTTGTAAGTATAGCGAGACTTGTGATTTGGAATTTCAAATTTTCAAAATCCAAAGTTTAGGGTACCTCAATATTTTGAAGGTGTATGTTTACTAATTTGATAATGTAGATTCCAAAAATTTATTCAAAAATGTTGTAATATTGGTATTTTAGAAGTTAGACTTCACAAAATTGTTAAAAAAAATCGTTTTCCACATATCCTCAATTCTCGTCCATCGTGTTTCCAAAATATTATTTCTAGGTGTTTACAAATTTCATAGCATGTTCAGTAACTCCTATTGAGTATACAGTCCAAATTTGAAATCAAAATTTCAACTATTGTGGATCTTACGAAGGTTTAACCGTCACATTGTACTTGTAAGTATAGCGAGACTTGTGATTTGGAATTTCAAATTTTCAAAATTCAAAGTTTAGGTTACCTCTATATTTTGAAGGTGTATATTTACTAAATCGATCATGTAGATTCCAAAAATTTATTCAAAATTCTTGTAATATTTGTATTTTAGAAGTTAGACGTCACAAAATTGTTAAAAAAAATCGTTTTCCACATATCCTCAATTCTCGTCCACCGTGTTTCCAAAATATTATTTCTAGGTATCTACAAATTTCATAGCATGTTCAGTAACTCCTATTGATTATGCAGTCCAAATTTGAAATCAAAATCGCAACTATTATGGATGTTACGAAGGTTTAACCGTCACATTGTACTTGTAAGTATAGCGAGACTTGTGATTTGGAATTTCAAATTTTCAAAATCCAAAGTTTAGGGTACCTCAATATTTTGAAGGTGTATGTTTACTAATTCGATAATGTAGATTCCAAAAATTTATTCAAAATTGTTGTAATATTGGTATTTTAGAAGTTAGACTTCACAAAATTGTTAAAAAAAATCGTTTTCCACATATCCTCACTTCTCGTCCATCGTGTTTCCAAAATATTATTTCTAGGTATCTACAAATTTCATAGCATGTTCAGTAACTCCTATTGATTATGCAGTCCAAATTTGAAATCAAAATCGCAACTATTATGGATGTTACGAAGGTTTAACCGTCACATTGTACGTGTAAGTATAGCGAGACTTGTGATTTGGAATTTCAAATTTTCAAAATCCAAAGTTTAGGGTACCTCAATATTTTGAAGGTGTATGTTTACTAATTCGATAATGTAGATTCCAAAAATTTATTCAAAATTGTTGTAATATTGGTATTTTAGAAGTTAGACTTCACAAAATTGTTAAAAAAAATCGTTTTCCACATATCCTCACTTCTCGTCCATCGTGTTTCCAAAATATTATTTCTAGGTATCTACAAATTTCATAGCATGTTCAGTAACTCCTATTGATTATGCAGTCCAAATTTGAAATCAAAATCGCAACTATTATGGATGTTACGAAGGTTTAACCGTCACATTGTACTTGTAAGTATAGCGAGACTTGTGATTTGGAATTTCAAATTTTCAAAATTCAAAGTTTAGGTTACCTCTATATTTTGAAGGTGTATATTTACTAAATCGATCATGTAGATTCCAAAAATTTATTCAAAATTCTTGTAATATTTGTATTTTAGAAGTTAGACGTCACAAAATTGTTAAAAAAAATCGTTTTCCACATATCCTCAATTCTCGTCCACCGTGTTTCCAAAATATTATTTCTAGGTATCTACAAATTTCATAGCATGTTCAGTAACTCCTATTGATTATGCAGTCCAAATTTGAAATCAAAATCGCAACTATTATGGATGTTACGAAGGTTTAACCGTCACATTGTACGTGTAAGTATAGCGAGACTTGTGATTTGGAATTTCAAATTTTCAAAATCCAAAGTTTAGGGTACCTCAATATTTTGAAGGTGTATGTTTACTAATTCGATAATGTAGATTCCAAAAATTTATTCAAAATTGTTGTAATATTGGTATTTTAGAAGTTAGACTTCACAAAATTGTTAAAAAAAATCGTTTTCCACATATCCTCATTTCTCGTCCATCGTGTTTCCAAAATATTATTTCTAGGTATCTACAAATTTCATAGCATGTTCAGTAACTCCTATTGATTATGCAGTCCAAATTTGAAATCAAAATCGCAACTATTATGGATGTTACGAAGGTTTAACCGTCACATTGTACTTGTAAGTATAGCGAGACTTGTGATTTGGAATTTCAAATTTTCAAAATCCAAAGTTTAGGGTACCTCAATATTTTGAAGGTGTATGTTTACTAATTCGATAATGTAGATTCCAAAAATTTACTCAAAATTGTTGTAATATTGGAATTTTAGAAGTTAGACTTCACAAAATTGTTAAAAAAATCGTTTTCCACATATCCTCACTTCTCGTCCATCGTGTTTCCAAAATATTATTTCTAGGTGTTTACAAATTTCATAGCATGTTCAGTAACTCCTAATAAGTATACAGTCCAAATTTGAAATCAAAATTTCAACTATTGTGGATCTTACGAAGGTTTAACCGTCACATTGTACTTGTAAGTATAGCGAGACTTGTGATTTGGAATTTCAAATTTTCAAAATTCAAAGTTTAGGGTACCTCAATATTTTGAAGGTGTATATTTACTAAATCGATCATGTAGATTCCAAAAATTTATTCAAAATTCTTGTAATATTTGTATTTTAGAAGTTAGACGTCACAAAATTGTTAAAAAAAATCGTTTTCCACATATCCTCAATTCTCGTCCACCGTGTTTCCAAAATATTATTCCTAGGTGTCTACAAATTTCATAGCATGTTCAGTAACTCCTATCGATTATGCAGTCCAATTTGTAATCAAAATTCCAACTATTATGGATGTTACGAAGGTTTAACCGTCACATTGTACTTGTAAGTATAGCGAGACTTGTGATTTGGAATTTCAAATTTTCAAAATCCAAAGTTTAGGGTACCTCAATATTTTGAAGGTGTATATTCACTAATTCGTTCATGTAGATTCCAAAAAATTATTCAAAATTGTTGTAATATTTGTATTTTAGAAGTTAGACGTCACAAAATTGTTAAAAAAAATCGTTTTCCACATATCCTCAATTCTCGTCCACCGTGTTTCCAAAATATTATTTCTAGGTGTTTACAAATTTCATAGCATGTTCAGTAACTCCTATTGAGTATACAGTCCAAATTTGAAATCAAAATTCCAACTATTATGGATCTTACGAAGGTTTAACCGTCACATTGTACTTGTAAGTATAGCGAGACTTGTGATTTGGAATTTCAAATTTTCAAAATTCAAAGTTTAGGGTACCTCAATATTTTGAAGGTGTATGTTTACTAATTCGATCATGTAGATTCCAAAAATTTACTCAAAATTGTTGTAAAATTGGTATTCTAGAAGTTAGACTTCACAAAATTTATATAATTTCACTTTGCATTCACCGTGTATAGAAAATAATATTGCTATGGTATTCATGATTTACTTCTACGTTCGTGTACTATCTGACAGTCAACTCTCCAAATTTAAAATCAAAATTCCAACTATTATGGATCTTACGAAGGTTTAACCGTCACATTGTACTTGTAAGTATAGCGAGACTTGTGATTTGGAATTTCAAATTTTCAAAATTCAAAGTTTAGGGTACCTCAATATTTTGAAGGTGTATATTTACTAATTCGATCATGTAGATTCCAAAAATTTACTCAAAATTGTTGTAATATTGGTATTCTAGAAGTTAGACTTCACAAAATTGTTAAAAAAAATCGTTTTCCACATATCTTCACTTCTCGTCCACCGTGTTTCCAAAATATTATTTCTAGGTGTCTACAAATTTCATAGCCTGTTCATTAACTCCTATTGAGTATACAGTCCAAATTTGAAATCAAAATTCCAACTATTATGGATGTTACGAAGGTTTAACCGTCACATTGTACGTGTAAGTATAGCGAGACTTGTGATTTGGAATTTCAAATTTTCAAAATCCAAAGTTTAGGGTACCTCAATATTTTGAAGGTGTATATCCACTAATTCGATCATGTAGATTCCAAAAATTTATTCAAAATTGTTGTAATATTGGTATTTTAGAAGTTAGACTTCAAAAAATTGTTAAAAAAGATCGTTTTCCACATATCCTCACTTCTCGTCCATCGTGTTTCCAAAATATTATTTCTAGGTGTTTACAAATTTCATAGCATGTGCAGTAACTCCTATTGAGTATACAGTCCAAATTTGAAATCAAAATTTCAACTATTGTGGATCTTACGAAGGTTTAACCGTCACATTGTACTTGTAAGTATAGCGAGACTTGTGATTTGGAATTTCAAATTTTCAAAATTCAAAGTTTAGGGTACCTCAATATTTTGAAGGTGTATATTTACTAAATCGATCATGTAGATTCCAAAAATTTATTCAAAATTCTTGTAATATTTTATTTTAGAAGTTAGACGTCACAAAATTGTTAAAAAAAATCGTTTTCCACATATCCTCAATTCTCGTCCACCGTGTTTCCAAAATATTATTTCTAGGTATCTACAAATTTCATAGCATGTTCAGTAACTCCTATTGATTATGCAGTCCAAATTTGAAATCGAAATTCCAACTATTATGGATGTTACGAAGGTTTAACCGTCACATTGTACTTGTAAGTATAGCGAGACTTGTGATTTGGAAATTCAAATTTTCAAAATCCAAAGTTTAGGGTACCTCAATATCTTGAAGGTGTATATTTACTAATTCGATCATGTAGATTCCAAAAATTTACTCAAAATTGTTGTAAAATTGGTATTCTAGACGTTAGACTTCACAAAATTTATATAATTTCACTTTGCATTCACCGTGTATAGAAAATAATATTGCTATGGTATTCATGATTTACTTCTACGTTCGTGTACTATCTGACAGTCACCTCTCCAAATTTAAAATCAAAATTCCAACTATTATGGATCTTACGAAGGTTTAACCGTCACATTGTACTTGTAAGTATAGCGAGACTTGTGATTTGGAATTTCAAATTTTCAAAATTCAAAGTTTAGGGTACCTCAATATTTTGAAGGTGTATATTTACTAATTCGATCATGTAGATTCCAAAAATTTATTCAAAATTGTTGTAATATTGGTATTTTAGAAGTTAGACTTCACAAAATTGTTAAAAAAGATCGTTTTCCACATATCCTCATTTCTCGTCCATCGTGTTTCCAAAATATTATTTCTAGGTGTTTACAAATTTCATAGCATGTGCAGTAACTCCTATTGAGTATACAGTCCAAATTTGAAATCAAAATTTCAACTATTGTGGATCTTACGAAGGTTTAACCGTCACATTGTACTTGTAAGTATAGCGAGACTTGTGATTTGGAATTTCAAATTTTCAAAATTCAAAGTTTAGGGTACCTCAATATTTTGGAGGTGTATATTTACTAAATCGATCATGTAGATTCCAAAAATTTATTCAAAATTCTTGTAATATTTGTATTTTAGAAGTTAGACGTCACAAAATTGTTAAAAAAAATCGTTTTCCACATATCCTCAATTCTCGTCCACCGTGTTTCCAAAATATTATTTCTAGGTATCTACAAATTTCATAGCATGTTCAGTAACTCCTATTGATTATGCAGTCCAAATTTGAAATCGAAATTCCAACTATTATGGATGTTACGAAGGTTTAACCGTCACATTGTACTTGTAAGTATAGCGAGACTTGTGATTTGGAATTTCAAATTTTCAAAATCCAAAGTTTAGGGTACCTCAATATTTTGAAGGTGTATGTTTACTAATTTGATAATGTAGATTCCAAAAATTTATTCAAAAATGTTGTAATATTGGTATTTTAGAAGTTAGACTTCACAAAATTGTTAAAAAAAATCGTTTTCCACATATCCTCAATTCTCGTCCATCGTGTTTCCAAAATATTATTTCTAGGTGTTTACAAATTTCATAGCATGTTCAGTAACTCCTATTGAGTATACAGTCCAAATTTGAAATCAAAATTTCAACTATTGTGGATCTTACGAAGGTTTAACCGTCACATTGTACTTGTAAGTATAGCGAGACT
Organism: Galeruca laticollis; assembly: GCA_963921935.1. NCBI lineage: Eukaryota > Metazoa > Arthropoda > Insecta > Coleoptera > Chrysomelidae > Galeruca > Galeruca laticollis. The sequence continues at coordinate 223,213,665 of OY998177.1, read as the reverse complement.
TGTGATTTGGAATTTCAAATTTTCAAAATTCAAAGTTTAGGGTACCTCAATATTTTGAAGGTGTATGTTTACTAATTCGATAATGTAGATTCCAAAAATTTATTCAAAATTGTTGTAATATTGGTATTTTAGAAGTTAGACTTCACAAAATTGTTAAAAAAAATCGTTTTCCACATATCCTCATTTCTCGTCCATCGTGTTTCCAAAATATTATTTCTAGGTATCTACAAATTTCATAGCATGTTCAGTAACTCCTATTGATTATGCAGTCCAAATTTGAAATCAAAATCGCAACTATTATGGATGTTACGAAGGTTTAACCGTCACATTGTACGTGTAAGTATAGCGAGACTTGTGATTTGGAATTTCAAATTTTCAAAATCCAAAGTTTAGGGTACCTCAATATTTTGAAGGTGTATGTTTACTAATTCGATAATGTAGATTCCAAAAATTTATTCAAAATTGTTGTAATATTGGTATTTTAGAAGTTAGACTTCACAAAATTGTTAAAAAAAATCGTTTTCCACATATCCTCATTTCTCGTCCATCGTGTTTCCAAAATATTATTTCTAGGTATCTACAAATTTCATAGCATGTTCAGTAACTCCTATTGATTATGCAGTCCAAATTTGAAATCAAAATCGCAACTATTATGGATGTTACGAAGGTTTAACCGTCACATTGTACTTGTAAGTATAGCGAGACTTGTGATTTGGAATTTCAAATTTTCAAAATCCAAAGTTTAGGGTACCTCAATATTTTGAAGGTGTATGTTTACTAATTTGATAATGTAGATTCCAAAAATTTATTCAAAAATGTTGTAATATTGGTATTTTAGAAGTTAGACTTCACAAAATTGTTAAAAAAAATCGTTTTCCACATATCCTCAATTCTCGTCCATCGTGTTTCCAAAATATTATTTCTAGGTGTTTACAAATTTCATAGCATGTTCAGTAACTCCTATTGAGTATACAGTCCAAATTTGAAATCAAAATTTCAACTATTGTGGATCTTACGAAGGTTTAACCGTCACATTGTACTTGTAAGTATAGCGAGACTTGTGATTTGGAATTTCAAATTTTCAAAATTCAAAGTTTAGGTTACCTCTATATTTTGAAGGTGTATATTTACTAAATCGATCATGTAGATTCCAAAAATTTATTCAAAATTCTTGTAATATTTGAATTTTAGAAGTTAGACGTCACAAAATTGTTAAAAAAAATCGTTTTCCACATATCCTCAATTCTCGTCCACCGTGTTTCCAAAATATTATTTCTAGGTATCTACAAATTTCATAGCATGTTCAGTAACTCCTATTGATTATGCAGTCCAAATTTGAAATCAAAATCGCAACTATTATGGATGTTACGAAGGTTTAACCGTCACATTGTACTTGTAAGTATAGCGAGACTTGTGATTTGGAATTTCAAATTTTCAAAATCCAAAGTTTAGGGTACCTCAATATTTTGAAGGTGTATGTTTACTAATTCGATAATGTAGATTCCAAAAATTTATTCAAAATTGTTGTAATATTGGTATTTTAGAAGTTAGACTTCACAAAATTGTTAAAAAAAATCGTTTTCCACATATCCTCACTTCTCGTCCATCGTGTTTCCAAAATATTATTTCTAGGTATCTACAAATTTCATAGCATGTTCAGTAACTCCTATTGATTATGCAGTCCAAATTTGAAATCAAAATCGCAACTATTATGGATGTTACGAAGGTTTAACCGTCACATTGTACGTGTAAGTATAGCGAGACTTGTGATTTGGAATTTCAAATTTTCAAAATCCAAAGTTTAGGGTACCTCAATATTTTGAAGGTGTATGTTTACTAATTCGATAATGTAGATTCCAAAAATTTATTCAAAATTGTTGTAATATTGGTATTTTAGAAGTTAGACTTCACAAAATTGTTAAAAAAAATCGTTTTCCACATATCCTCACTTCTCGTCCATCGTGTTTCCAAAATATTATTTCTAGGTATCTACAAATTTCATAGCATGTTCAGTAACTCCTATTGATTATGCAGTCCAAATTTGAAATCAAAATCGCAACTATTATGGATGTTACGAAGGTTTAACCGTCACATTGTACTTGTAAGTATAGCGAGACTTGTGATTTGGAATTTCAAATTTTCAAAATTCAAAGTTTAGGTTACCTCTATATTTTGAAGGTGTATATTTACTAAATCGATCATGTAGATTCCAAAAATTTATTCAAAATTCTTGTAATATTTGTATTTTAGAAGTTAGACGTCACAAAATTGTTAAAAAAAATCGTTTTCCACATATCCTCAATTCTCGTCCACCGTGTTTCCAAAATATTATTTCTAGGTATCTACAAATTTCATAGCATGTTCAGTAACTCCTATTGATTATGCAGTCCAAATTTGAAATCAAAATCGCAACTATTATGGATGTTACGAAGGTTTAACCGTCACATTGTACGTGTAAGTATAGCGAGACTTGTGATTTGGAATTTCAAATTTTCAAAATCCAAAGTTTAGGGTACCTCAATATTTTGAAGGTGTATGTTTACTAATTCGATAATGTAGATTCCAAAAATTTATTCAAAATTGTTGTAATATTGGTATTTTAGAAGTTAGACTTCACAAAATTGTTAAAAAAAATCGTTTTCCACATATCCTCATTTCTCGTCCATCGTGTTTCCAAAATATTATTTCTAGGTATCTACAAATTTCATAGCATGTTCAGTAACTCCTATTGATTATGCAGTCCAAATTTGAAATCAAAATCGCAACTATTATGGATGTTACGAAGGTTTAACCGTCACATTGTACTTGTAAGTATAGCGAGACTTGTGATTTGGAATTTCAAATTTTCAAAATCCAAAGTTTAGGGTACCTCAATATTTTGAAGGTGTATGTTTACTAATTCGATAATGTAGATTCCAAAAATTTACTCAAAATTGTTGTAATATTGGAATTTTAGAAGTTAGACTTCACAAAATTGTTAAAAAAATCGTTTTCCACATATCCTCACTTCTCGTCCATCGTGTTTCCAAAATATTATTTCTAGGTGTTTACAAATTTCATAGCATGTTCAGTAACTCCTAATAAGTATACAGTCCAAATTTGAAATCAAAATTTCAACTATTGTGGATCTTACGAAGGTTTAACCGTCACATTGTACTTGTAAGTATAGCGAGACTTGTGATTTGGAATTTCAAATTTTCAAAATTCAAAGTTTAGGGTACCTCAATATTTTGAAGGTGTATATTTACTAAATCGATCATGTAGATTCCAAAAATTTATTCAAAATTCTTGTAATATTTGTATTTTAGAAGTTAGACGTCACAAAATTGTTAAAAAAAATCGTTTTCCACATATCCTCAATTCTCGTCCACCGTGTTTCCAAAATATTATTCCTAGGTGTCTACAAATTTCATAGCATGTTCAGTAACTCCTATCGATTATGCAGTCCAATTTGTAATCAAAATTCCAACTATTATGGATGTTACGAAGGTTTAACCGTCACATTGTACTTGTAAGTATAGCGAGACTTGTGATTTGGAATTTCAAATTTTCAAAATCCAAAGTTTAGGGTACCTCAATATTTTGAAGGTGTATATTCACTAATTCGTTCATGTAGATTCCAAAAAATTATTCAAAATTGTTGTAATATTTGTATTTTAGAAGTTAGACGTCACAAAATTGTTAAAAAAAATCGTTTTCCACATATCCTCAATTCTCGTCCACCGTGTTTCCAAAATATTATTTCTAGGTGTTTACAAATTTCATAGCATGTTCAGTAACTCCTATTGAGTATACAGTCCAAATTTGAAATCAAAATTCCAACTATTATGGATCTTACGAAGGTTTAACCGTCACATTGTACTTGTAAGTATAGCGAGACTTGTGATTTGGAATTTCAAATTTTCAAAATTCAAAGTTTAGGGTACCTCAATATTTTGAAGGTGTATGTTTACTAATTCGATCATGTAGATTCCAAAAATTTACTCAAAATTGTTGTAAAATTGGTATTCTAGAAGTTAGACTTCACAAAATTTATATAATTTCACTTTGCATTCACCGTGTATAGAAAATAATATTGCTATGGTATTCATGATTTACTTCTACGTTCGTGTACTATCTGACAGTCAACTCTCCAAATTTAAAATCAAAATTCCAACTATTATGGATCTTACGAAGGTTTAACCGTCACATTGTACTTGTAAGTATAGCGAGACTTGTGATTTGGAATTTCAAATTTTCAAAATTCAAAGTTTAGGGTACCTCAATATTTTGAAGGTGTATATTTACTAATTCGATCATGTAGATTCCAAAAATTTACTCAAAATTGTTGTAATATTGGTATTCTAGAAGTTAGACTTCACAAAATTGTTAAAAAAAATCGTTTTCCACATATCTTCACTTCTCGTCCACCGTGTTTCCAAAATATTATTTCTAGGTGTCTACAAATTTCATAGCCTGTTCATTAACTCCTATTGAGTATACAGTCCAAATTTGAAATCAAAATTCCAACTATTATGGATGTTACGAAGGTTTAACCGTCACATTGTACGTGTAAGTATAGCGAGACTTGTGATTTGGAATTTCAAATTTTCAAAATCCAAAGTTTAGGGTACCTCAATATTTTGAAGGTGTATATCCACTAATTCGATCATGTAGATTCCAAAAATTTATTCAAAATTGTTGTAATATTGGTATTTTAGAAGTTAGACTTCAAAAAATTGTTAAAAAAGATCGTTTTCCACATATCCTCACTTCTCGTCCATCGTGTTTCCAAAATATTATTTCTAGGTGTTTACAAATTTCATAGCATGTGCAGTAACTCCTATTGAGTATACAGTCCAAATTTGAAATCAAAATTTCAACTATTGTGGATCTTACGAAGGTTTAACCGTCACATTGTACTTGTAAGTATAGCGAGACTTGTGATTTGGAATTTCAAATTTTCAAAATTCAAAGTTTAGGGTACCTCAATATTTTGAAGGTGTATATTTACTAAATCGATCATGTAGATTCCAAAAATTTATTCAAAATTCTTGTAATATTTTATTTTAGAAGTTAGACGTCACAAAATTGTTAAAAAAAATCGTTTTCCACATATCCTCAATTCTCGTCCACCGTGTTTCCAAAATATTATTTCTAGGTATCTACAAATTTCATAGCATGTTCAGTAACTCCTATTGATTATGCAGTCCAAATTTGAAATCGAAATTCCAACTATTATGGATGTTACGAAGGTTTAACCGTCACATTGTACTTGTAAGTATAGCGAGACTTGTGATTTGGAAATTCAAATTTTCAAAATCCAAAGTTTAGGGTACCTCAATATCTTGAAGGTGTATATTTACTAATTCGATCATGTAGATTCCAAAAATTTACTCAAAATTGTTGTAAAATTGGTATTCTAGACGTTAGACTTCACAAAATTTATATAATTTCACTTTGCATTCACCGTGTATAGAAAATAATATTGCTATGGTATTCATGATTTACTTCTACGTTCGTGTACTATCTGACAGTCACCTCTCCAAATTTAAAATCAAAATTCCAACTATTATGGATCTTACGAAGGTTTAACCGTCACATTGTACTTGTAAGTATAGCGAGACTTGTGATTTGGAATTTCAAATTTTCAAAATTCAAAGTTTAGGGTACCTCAATATTTTGAAGGTGTATATTTACTAATTCGATCATGTAGATTCCAAAAATTTATTCAAAATTGTTGTAATATTGGTATTTTAGAAGTTAGACTTCACAAAATTGTTAAAAAAGATCGTTTTCCACATATCCTCATTTCTCGTCCATCGTGTTTCCAAAATATTATTTCTAGGTGTTTACAAATTTCATAGCATGTGCAGTAACTCCTATTGAGTATACAGTCCAAATTTGAAATCAAAATTTCAACTATTGTGGATCTTACGAAGGTTTAACCGTCACATTGTACTTGTAAGTATAGCGAGACTTGTGATTTGGAATTTCAAATTTTCAAAATTCAAAGTTTAGGGTACCTCAATATTTTGGAGGTGTATATTTACTAAATCGATCATGTAGATTCCAAAAATTTATTCAAAATTCTTGTAATATTTGTATTTTAGAAGTTAGACGTCACAAAATTGTTAAAAAAAATCGTTTTCCACATATCCTCAATTCTCGTCCACCGTGTTTCCAAAATATTATTTCTAGGTATCTACAAATTTCATAGCATGTTCAGTAACTCCTATTGATTATGCAGTCCAAATTTGAAATCGAAATTCCAACTATTATGGATGTTACGAAGGTTTAACCGTCACATTGTACTTGTAAGTATAGCGAGACTTGTGATTTGGAATTTCAAATTTTCAAAATCCAAAGTTTAGGGTACCTCAATATTTTGAAGGTGTATGTTTACTAATTTGATAATGTAGATTCCAAAAATTTATTCAAAAATGTTGTAATATTGGTATTTTAGAAGTTAGACTTCACAAAATTGTTAAAAAAAATCGTTTTCCACATATCCTCAATTCTCGTCCATCGTGTTTCCAAAATATTATTTCTAGGTGTTTACAAATTTCATAGCATGTTCAGTAACTCCTATTGAGTATACAGTCCAAATTTGAAATCAAAATTTCAACTATTGTGGATCTTACGAAGGTTTAACCGTCACATTGTACTTGTAAGTATAGCGAGACTTGTGATTTGGAATTTCAAATTTTCAAAATTCAAAGTTTAGGGTACCTCAATATTTTGAAGGTGTATGTTTACTAATTCGATCATGTAGATTCCAAAAATTTACTCAAAATTGTTGTAAAATTGGTATTCTAGAAGTTAGACTTCACAAAATTTATATAATTTCACTTTGCATTCACCGTGTATAGAAAATAATATTGCTATGGTATTCATGATTTACTTCTACGTTCGTGTACTATCTGACAGTCACCTCTCCAAATTTAAAATCAAAATTCCAACTATTATGGATCTTACGAAGGTTTAACCGTCACATTGTACTTGTAAGTATAGCGAGACTTGTGATTTGGAATTTCAAATTTTCAAAATTCAAAGTTTAGGGTACCTCAATATTTTGAAGGTGTATATTTACTAATTCGATCATGTAGATTCCAAAAATTTACTCAAAATTGTTGTAATATTGGTATTCTAGAAGTTAGACTTCACAAAATTGTTAAAAAAAATCGTTTTCCACATATCTTCACTTCTCGTCCACCGTGTTTCCAAAATATTATTTCTAGGTGTCTACAAATTTCATAGCCTGTTCATTAACTCCTATTGAGTATACAGTCCAAATTTGAAATCAAAATTCCAACTATTATGGATGTTACGAAGGTTTAACCGTCACATTGTACGTGTAAGTATAGCGAGACTTGTGATTTGGAATTTCAAATTTTCAAAATTCAAAGTTTAGGGTACCTCAATATTTTGAAGGTGTATATTTACTAATTCGATCATGTAGATTCCAAAAATTTACTCAAAATTGTTGTAATATTGGTATTCTAGAAGTTAGACTTCACAAAATTGTTAAAAAAAATCGTTTTCCACATATCTTCACTTCTCGTCCACCGTGTTTCCAAAATATTATTTCTAGGTGTCTACAAATTTCATAGCCTGTTCAGTAACTCCTATTGATTATGCAGTCCAAATTTCAAATCGAAATTCCAACTATTATGGATGTTACGAAGGTTTAACCGTCACATTGTACTTGTAAGTATAGCGAGACTTGTGATTTGGAATTTCAAATTTTCAAAATCCAAAGTTTAGGGTACCTCAATATTTTGAAGGTGTATGTTTACTAATTTGATAATGTAGATTCCAAAAATTTATTCAAAAATGTTGTAATATTGGAATTTTAGAAGTTAGACTTCACAAAATTGTTAAAAAAAATCGTTTTCCACATATCCTCAATTCTCGTCCATCGTGTTTCCAAAATATTATTTCTAGGTGTCTACAAATTTCATAGCCTGTTCAGTAACTCCTATTGATTATGCAGTCCAAATTTGAAATCGAAATTCCAACTATTATGGATGTTACGAAGGTTTAACCGTCACATTGTACTTGTAAGTATAGCGAGACTTGTGATTTGGAATTTCAAATTTTCAAAATCCAAAGTTTAGGGTACCTCAATATTTTGAAGGTGTATGTTTACTAATTTGATAATGTAGATTCCAAAAATTTATTCAAAAATGTTGTAATATTGGAATTCTAGAAGTTAGACTTCACAAAATTGTTAAAAAAAATCGTTTTCCACATATCTTCACTTCTCGTCCACCGTGTTTCCAAAATATTATTTCTAGGTGTCTACAAATTTCATAGCCTGTTCATTAACTCCTATTGAGTATACAGTCCAAATTTGAAATCAAAATTCCAACTATTATGGATGTTACGAAGGTTTAACCGTCACATTGTACGTGTAAGTATAGCGAGACTTGTGATTTGGAATTTCAAATTTTCAAAATCCAAAGTTTAGGGTACCTCAATATTTTGAAGGTGTATATCCACTAATTCGATCATGTAGATTCCAAAAATTTATTCAAAATTGTTGTAATATTGGTATTTTAGAAGTTAGACTTCACAAAATTGTTAAAAAAGATCGTTTTCCACATATCCTCATTTCTCGTCCATCGTGTTTCCAAAATATTATTTCTAGGTGTTTACAAATTTCATAGCATGTGCAGTAACTCCTATTGAGTATACAGTCCAAATTTGAAATCAAAATTTCAACTATTGTGGATCTTACGAAGGTTTAACCGTCACATTGTACTTGTAAGTATAGCGAGACTTGTGATTTGGAATTTCAAATTTTCAAAATTCAAAGTTTAGGGTACCTCAATATTTTGAAGGTGTATATTTACTAAATCGATCATGTAGATTCCAAAAATTTATTCAAAATTCTTGTAATATTTGAATTTTAGAAGTTAGACGTCACAAAATTGTTAAAAAAAATCGTTTTCCACATATCCTCAATTCTCGTCCACCGTGTTTCCAAAATATTATTTCTAGGTATCTACAAATTTCATAGCATGTTCAGTAACTCCTATTGATTATGCAGTCCAAATTTGAAATCGAAATTCCAACTATTATGGATGTTACGAAGGTTTAACCGTCACATTGTACTTGTAAGTATAGCGAGACTTGTGATTTGGAATTTCAAATTTTCAAAATCCAAAGTTTAGGGTACCTCAATATTTTGAAGGTGTATGTTTACTAATTTGATAATGTAGATTCCAAAAATTTATTCAAAAATGTTGTAATATTGGTATTTTAGAAGTTAGACTTCACAAAATTGTTAAAAAAAATCGTTTTCCACATATCCTCAGTTCTCGTCCATCGTGTTTCCAAAATATTATTTCTAGGTGTTTACAAATTTCATAGCATGTTCAGTAACTCCTATTGAGTATACAGTCCAAATTTGAAATCAAAATTTCAACTATTGTGGATCTTACGAAGGTTTAACCGTCACATTGTACTTGTAAGTATAGCGAGACTTGTGATTTGGAATTTCAAATTTTCAAAATTCAAAGTTTAGGTTACCTCTATATTTTGAAGGTGTATATTTACTAAATCGATCATGTAGATTCCAAAAATTTATTCAAAATTCTTGTAATATTTGTATTTTAGAAGTTAGACGTCACAAAATTGTTAAAAAAAATCGTTTTCCACATATCCTCAATTCTCGTCCACCGTGTTTCCAAAATATTATTTCTAGATATCTACAAATTTCATAGCATGTTCAGTAACTCCTATTGATTATGCAGTCCAAATTTGAAATCAAAATCGCAACTATTATGGATGTTACGAAGGTTTAACCGTCACATTGTACTTGTAAGTATAGCGAGACTTGTGATTTGGAATTTCAAATTTTCAAAATCCAAAGTTTAGGGTACCTCAATATTTTGAAGGTGTATGTTTACTAATTCGATAATGTAGATTCCAAAAATTTATTCAAAATTGTTGTAATATTGGAATTTTAGAAGTTAGACTTCACAAAATTGTTAAAAAAAATCGTTTTCCACATATCCTCACTTCTCGTCCATCGTGTTTCCAAAATATTATTTCTAGGTGTTTACAAATTTCATAGCATGTTCAGTAACTCCTATTGAGTATACAGTCCAAATTTGAAATCAAAATTCCAACTATTATGGATCTTACGAAGGTTTAACCGTCACATTGTACTTGTAAGTATAGCGAGACTTGTGATTTGGAATTTCAAATTTTCAAAATTCAAAGTTTAGGGTACCTCAATATTTTGAAGGTGTATATTTACTAATTCGATCATGTAGATTCCAAAAATTTACTCAAAATTGTTGTAATATTGGTATTCTAGAAGTTAGACTTCACAAAATTGTTAAAAAAAATCGTTTTCCACATATCTTCACTTCTCGTCCACCGTGTTTCCAAAATATTATTTCTAGGTGTCTACAAATTTCATAGCATGTTTAGTAACTCCTATTGATTATGCAGTCCAAATTTGAAATCAAAATTCCAACTATTATGGATGTTACGAAGGTTTAACCGTCACATTGTACTTGTAAGTATAGCGAGACTTGTGATTTGGAAATTCAAATTTTCAAAATCCAAAGTTTAGGGTACCTCAATATTTTGAAGGTGTATGTTTACTAATTCGATCATGTAGATTCCAAAAATGTATTCAAAATTCTTGTAATATTTGAATTTTAGAAGTTAGACGTCACAAAATTGTTAAAAAAAATCGTTTTCCACATATCCTCAATTCTCGTCCACCGTGTTTCCAAAATATTATTCCTAGGTGTCTACAAATTTCATAGCATGTTCAGTAACTCCTATTGATTATGCAGTCCAAATTTGAAATCAAAATTCCAACTATTATGGATGTTACGAAGGTTTAACCGTCACATTGTACTTGTAAGTATAGCGAGACTTGTGATTTGGAATTTCAAATTTTCAAAATCCAAAGTTTAGGGTACCTCATTATTTTGAAGGTGTATGTTCACTAATTCGTTCATGCAGATTCCAAAAAATTATTCAAAATTGTTGTAATATTGGTATTCTAGAAGTTAGACTTCACAAAATTGTTAAAAAAAATCGTTTTCCACATATCTTCACTTCTCGTCCACCGTGTTTCCAAAATATTATTTCTAGGTGTCTACAAATTTCATAGCATGTTTAGTAACTCCTATTGATTATGCAGTCCAAATTTGAAATCAAAATTCCAACTATTATGGATGTTACGAAGGTTTAACCGTCACATTGTACTTGTAAGTATAGCGAGACTTGTGATTTGGAAATTCAAATTTTCAAAATCCAAAGTTTAGGGTACCTCAATATTTTGAAGGTGTATGTTTACTAATTCGATCATGTAGATTCCAAAAATTTATTCAAAATTCTTGTAATATTTGTATTTTAGAAGTTAGACGTCACAAAATTGTTAAAAAAAATCGTTTTCCACATATCCTCAATTCTCGTCCACCGTGTTTCCAAAATATTATTCCTAGGTGTCTACAAATTTCATAGCATGTTCAGTAACTCCTATTGATTATGCAGTCCAAATTTGAAATCAAAATTCCAACTATTATGGATGTTACGAAGGTTTAACCGTCACATTGTACTTGTAAGTATAGCGAGACTTGTGATTTGGAAATTCAAATTTTCAAAATCCAAAGTTTAGGGTACCTCAATATTTTGAAGGTGTATGTTTACTAATTCGATCATGTAGATTCCAAAAATTTACTCAAAATTGTTGTAAAATTGGTATTCTAGAAGTTAGACTTCACAAAATTTATATAATTTCACTTTGCATTCACCGTGTATAGAAAATAATATTGCTATGGTATTCATGATTTACTTCTACGTTCGTGTACTATCTGACAGTCACCTCTCCAAATTTAAAATCAAAATTCCAACTATTATGGATCTTACGAAGGTTTAACCGTCACATTGTCCTTGTAAGTATAGCGAGACTTGTGATTTGGAATTTCAAATTTTCAAAATTCAAAGTTTAGGGTACCTCAATATTTTGAAGGTGTATATTTACTAATTCGATCATGTAGATTCCAAAAATTTACTCAAAATTGTTGTAATATTGGTATTCTAGAAGTTAGACTTCACAAAATTGTTAAAAAAAATCGTTTTCCACATATCTTCACTTCTCGTCCACCGTGTTTCCAAAATATTATTTCTAGGTGTCTACAAATTTCATAGCCTGTTCATTAACTCCTATTGAGTATGCAGTCCAAATTTGAAATCAAAATTCCAACTATTATGGATGTTACGAAGGTTTAACCGTCACATTGTACGTGTAAGTATAGCGAGACTTGTGATTTGGAATTTCAAATTTTCAAAATCCAAAGTTTAGGGTACCTCAATATTTTGAAGGTGTATATCCACTAATTCGATCATGTAGATTCCAAAAATTTATTCAAAATTGTTGTAATATTGGTATTTTAGAAGTTAGACTTCACAAAATTGTTAAAAAAGATCGTTTTCCACATATCCTCACTTCTCGTCCATCGTGTTTCCAAAATATTATTTCTAGGTGTTTACAAATTTCATAGCATGTGCAGTAACTCCTATTGAGTATACAGTCCAAATTTGAAATCAAAATTTCAACTATTGTGGATCTTACGAAGGTTTAACCGTCACATTGTCCTTGTAAGTATAGCGAGACTTGTGATTTGGAATTTCAAATTTTCAAAATTCAAAGTTTAGGGTACCTCAATATTTTGAAGGTGTATATTTACTAATTCGATCATGTAGATTCCAAAAATTTACTCAAAATTGTTGTAATATTGGTATTCTAGAAGTTAGACTTCACAAAATTGTTAAAAAAAATCGTTTTCCACATATCTTCACTTCTCGTCCACCGTGTTTCCAAAATATTATTTCTAGGTGTCTACAAATTTCATAGCCTGTTCATTAACTCCTATTGAGTATACAGTCCAAATTTGAAATCAAAATTCCAACTATTATGGATGTTACGAAGGTTTAACCGTCACATTGTACGTGTAAGTATAGCGAGACTTGTGATTTGGAATTTCAAATTTTCAAAATCCAAAGTTTAGGGTACCTCAATATTTTGAAGGTGTATATTTACTAATTCGATCATGTAGATTCCAAAAATTTACTCAAAATTGTTGTAAAATTGGTATTCTAGAAGTTAGACTTCACAAAATTTATATAATTTCACTTTGCATTCACCGTGTATAGAAAATATTATTGCTATGGTATTCATGATTTACTTCTACGTTGGTGTACTATCTGACAGTCACCTCTCCAAATTTAAAATCGATATTCCAACTATTGTGGATTTTACGAAGGTTTAACCGTCACAGTGTACTTGTAAGTACAGCGAGACTTGTGATTTGGAATTTCAAATTTTCAAAATCCAAAGTTTAGGGTACCTCAATATTTTAAAGGTGTATATTTACTAATTCTATCATGTAGATTCCAAAAATTTACTCAAAATTGTTGTAATATTGGTATTATAGAAGTTACACTTCATAAAAATTGTTAATAAAAATCGTTTCCCATATAACCTCACTTTCCGTCCACCGCGTTTCCAAAATATTATTTTCACGTGTCTGCAAATTTCACAGCATGTTCAGTAACTATATTCGTTTTCATACTTGGAGTGTTAGTTGTTTTTTATTTGTGAATAATAATTAAATTAATTATAAATTTGTTATATTGCATATTTTACAAGTTGTTGGTTATCATTTGAAATTTGGATTGTAGAATAAATTATGAAATAAAGTATGAAATATACGTACGCCATCTTGCGGCAAATGATCTATATCATAATGGAATATAGTAGTTTCTTGTAACGTTAATTAAAAGATGAAAATTGTTTTTGTGCTCTACCTACATAATAATTATTGTTATCAATGAAATATATTTAATATGTTTCTATATTTGGCTAGTTATCCCGGCAAATTTCCAATAAAGTTGGATTGTAGAATAAATTATGAAATAAAGTATGAAATATACGTACGCCATCTTGCGGCAAATGATCTATATCATAATGGAATATAGTAGTTTCTTATAACGTTAATTAAAAGATGAAAATTGTTTTTGTGCTCTACCTACATAATAATTATTGTTATCAATGGAATATATTCAATATGTTTCTATATTTGGCTAGTAATCCCGGCAAATTTCTAATAAAGTTGGATTGTAGAATAAATTATTAAATAAAGTATGAAATGTATGTACGCCATCTTGCGGCGAATGACCTATATCAAAATGGAATATCGTAGTTTCTTGTAACGATAATGAAAAGTTTTAAATTTGTTTCGTGCTCTACGTACATAATAATTATGGTCATCAATGAAATATATTTAGTAATTTTCTATATTTTATAAGTTGCTAGTAATCCTGACAAATAATTATTGCAGAAAGTAATTCTAAATTAAATATAGTTGCTCCAACGTACGGTGGATATTTCAAAGTATATATGTGAATTTGTTTTCTGTTTCAAAATTAGTTGTTTTTCTTTATCTCTGCGTACATAATAATTATTGATATAAATGAAACATTTGTAATATCTCTCAATATTCCAATTATTGTGGATTTTACGAAGGTTTAACCGTCACAGTGTACTTGCAAGTACAGCGAGAATTGTGATTTTTGGAATTTCAAATTTTCAAAATCCAGATTTTAAGTTTTTCTATTATTTTTAATGTGTATATATACTAATTTTGACTAGTACAATCCGAAAATCCAAAAAAAAATATGTAGTACAATCAGTTTAGAAGTTACGAATGTGAAAATTTACACGAAATTTGTCAAATTATCGATGTCGCATGAAAAAACATGAAATTTCGCGTTTCAATAAAAATTACTAATTGTCTATGTACTAATTAGATCACGTTGAATCCAACGATAGGTTTAATATTTTCGTAGGACAATTAGTGTAGAAGTTACAAATAAAATGACGTTCGTAGTAAATCCTGTCTGCATAAATGCTCTAATTGTGTACCGCTCGTGAAAATGTAAAAGTTCACGTTTCGCGTCGTATGCAAAATTATTATGTGTCAGTGTATTAAGTAGACTGCGCTGATTCATAATTTGTGTCATATAACGTTCTACGACATTCTGTTTAGAAGTTACGAGCAAAAGAAGTTTCATATTTTATATAATTTCACTTTGCATTCACCGTGTATAGAAAATATTATTGCTATGGTATTCATGTTGTATTTCTACGTTCGTGTACTATCTGACAGTCACCTCTCCAAATTTCAAATCGATATTCCAATTATTGTGGATTTTACGAAGGTTTAACCGTCACATTGTACTTGTAAGTATAGCGAGACTTGTGATTTGGAAATTCAAATTTTCAAAATCCAAAGTTTAAGGTTTTCTATTATTTTTAATGTGTATACATACTAATTTTGACTAGTAGAACCCGAAAATCCAAAAAAAAATATGTAGAACAATCAGTTCCGAAGTTACAAATGTGAAAATTTACACGAAATTTGTCAAATTATCGATTTCGCGTGAAAAAACATGAAATTTCGCGTTTCAATAAAAATTACTAATTGTCTATTTATTAATTCGATCACGTTGAATCCAACGATAGGTTTAATATTTTCGTAGGACAATTAGTGTAGAAGTTACACATAAACTAACGTTCGTAGTAAATCCTGTCTGCATAAATGCTCTAATTGTGTATCGCGCGTGAAAATGTAAAAGTTCACGTTTCGCGTCGTATGCAAAATTATTATGTGTCAATGTATTAAGTAGACTGCGCTGATTCATATTTTGTGTCATATAACGTTCTACGACATTCCGTTTAGAAGTTACGAGCAAAAGAAGTTTCATATTTTATATAATTTCACTTTGCATTCACCGTGTATAGAAAATATTATTGCTATGGTATTCATGTTGTATTTCTACGTTCGTGTACTATCTGACAGTCACCTCTCCAAATTTCAAATCGATATTCCCGTGTCTGCAAATTTCATAGCATGTTCAGTAACTCCAATTGAGCATGCAGTCCAAATTTGAAATTAAAATTCCCATTATTATAGACTCTACGAAGGTTTAATCGTCACCGTGTACTTGCAATTATAGCGAGACTTGTGATTTTAAATCTCAAATTTTCAAAATCCAGAGTTCAGGTTTGCCATTTACTTTTAAGGTGTATTTCTACTAATTCGACCATGTAGATTTCAAAAATTTGCTCAAAATCGTAATATCGTGTATTATAGAAGTTCAAAAAAATTGTTAATAAAAATCGTTTCCCATATAACCTCACTTTCCGTCCACCGCGTTTCCAAAATTTTATTTTTACGTGTCTGCAAATTTCACAGCATGTTCAGTAACTCCTATTGAGCATGCAGTCCAAATTTGAAATTAAAATTCTCATTATTGTAGACTCTACGAAGGTTTAATCGTCACCGTGTACTTGCAATTATAGCGAGACTTGTGATTTGAAATCTCAAATTTTCAAAATCCAGAGTTCCAGAGTGCCATTTACTTTTAAGGTGTATTTCTACTAATTCGACCACGTAGATTTCAAAAATTTGCTCAAAATCGGTATATAGCTTGTATTATACAAGTTAGACTTTATAAAATTGTTAAAAAAAATTGTTTTCCACATAATGGAAACACAACACTACTCACGCTTTATTGTGAATTGTGTTGCATAACTTCTAAATTGATACAAACCATCGGAAGCAACAGAAATGCAAAATTAAAGCGGTCAACCCATTGTCAAATTTTGTACAATTTCACGCTACGCTTCAGTGAGCCATCTGTATTGTATTTTTGATGTAATTAACATTCTACCTCAAACTATCTAATTAAAAAAGTCGCTTCGTCCACATAGGAACACAATGTTATAAAGTTGCCATATACAACACTATTTACTCTTCATCGTTAATTGTGTTGCATGACTGCTAAATGTACAAACACCATCGGAAGCAAATGATATGCGAGAATATAACAGGCGACCCTCCATCAAATGAGGTATTATTTCACGTGACGCTCCAGTGAATCCTCTTCATCGTATGTTTGATTTAATTAATATTCTACCTACGCCTACCTTATTTCAAAAGTCTCTTTGACCACATAGAAATATAACTTTATAAAGTTACCCTATACAACACTATTTATGCTTCATTGTTAACTGTGTTGCATAACTACTAATGTTGCAAACAATCAGCGTAGGTTATGTGAATAGCACAATATTTGGTTTTTACGGTATTCTGCTTAAATAATACTTATTCATAAAATTCGTTGTATCTGTATACAATAAATAATTAATGCATAATTCTGTCAATTTTTCATTCTAAGAGTATGTCTATTTTAATTGTAATACATGTTGCATATACCTACCTATTAAACTATAATAACTAATAATATGTTTAATAAAACTATTTATGGCTATTTTTATGTCTCGAGTTATTTCCAAGTAATTAATATGGGAAAGAAACGTTCAAAGTAGTTACATCTACTTGTTTTGTAAAAACTGAACATTCACAGTATTATTTATACATAGGTTGGGTATAATTATCATACAATATTTGGTATTTACGGTGCCCTGCGTAAATAATAATTATTGGTAACAATAAAACATTTGTTATATCTGTATGTAATCAATAATGTACTGCTAATATGGTAAAATGTTCATTTTAGAAAACAATATTAACTCAAATAAAGCTGCGCCATCTTATCGCGAATGTCTCAAATTATTTACTGAAAATAATAGTTTCTTGTAATCGCATTTAAAATTTTCAAGTTCTGTTTGGTTGTTTTGATGGGTTATATTTCGCGTTGTTTTTGAAAAACGATACAAAAATTTTTATAGTTACGTGATAGCATACTCGAATAATTTTCGTTTTGTTAATTTATAAATTATTTATAGTTTTACGGCGATGGGTGATAAATGATATGCCTCGCTGATAAAACATTTGTTGTATTTGTATATAATCAATGATGTACTGGTAATTTGATCAAATTTTCATTTTATAATAAAAATATTAAATAAAATAAAGTTACGCCATCTTACCGCGAATGTCCCGTATACGTAGGTTATGTTAAAGGCACAGTTGCGGCCAATAAAATGTGGGACAACTCTTGTAGTAGAGTTTTGTCAAATTCTAGCTGCTTGAATTTGTCTTTTGAATATGTCATATTGCAGCATTCATGATTTGACATCTGCCAGATTGTTGAAATTTTAAGTATATAATTATCAATGAAGTTTTGTAAAAATGCGTCATGTAAAATAAGATCTTTAAGTAGTTAAATATATTAATTTAGTCTAACTTGTAAATATTTATTTTTCAACCCATTTCCGTATGGTTTCCCGCCGTTATAACGATATTCCCGCTCAATTACTTCAACTTCCAATTATTATATGGACTCTACGAATTCCTAATGGATTTTTATTATTTATGAATATTACAAATGCTATATTTTAACTGCTTGTTATTTTGTAGCTCGGCATTATCTGGTGTTCTCGTCGGATCAGCCTCGAGTTATAATCGATGACATATATATTCATAGTGAATGTGATATTTTCGAGTTGTCTATTCATTTTATTTTAAAAGTAATTTCTATTCGAATTCTCAGTTATTTTATGAGTATGAATTTGAAGTTAAAAACTAGTATTGTTGCTCCCGTCTACTGTTTATATATTTGACAAACCCCATTTAAAAAACAATAATCAGATCTTCTTCATAATAGTGTTTAATCATAGACAAAGTATTATACACGATTTGTATATGCATCTATTTTAGCAAGTAATTTCTATTCGAATGCATATTTATTACGAATATGAATATGAAGTAAAAAACAATTATTGCTTTCCTCATTTACTGTTTATATATAACAAACGTCTATTTGAAAAACAGTAATCAGGTCTTCTTCGCAAAAGTATTTAATCATAGACAAAGCATAATACACAATTTGTATATGCACCTACTTTAGCAAGTAATTTCTATTCGAATGCATATTTATTACGAATATGGATTTGAAGTTAAAAACTATTATAGCTGTCTTCAACTACTGTTTGTATATGACAAACGCCTATTTAAAAAACGACAATCAGGTCTTCCTCACAAAATTATTCCAGTGTTTAATCTAATCATAGAGAAAGTATTACACTCGGTTCGTTTACAGTGTTCAATCACAGATAAAGTGTTATAAATTATTTGTCTATAAATCAATTTTGACAAGTAATTTCTATTCGAATGCGTAATTATTACGAGTATGGATTTGAAGTTAAAAACTATTATTGCTGTCCTCATTTACTGTTTATATATGACAAACGACTATTTAAAAAACATTAATTAGGTCTTCTTCTCAAAAGTATTTAATCATAGACAAAGTATTACACACCGTTCGTTTACTGTGTATTATCACAGATAAAGTGTTATACATTATTTGTCTATGAATCAATTTTTACAAGTAATTTCTATTCGAATGCGTAATTATTACGAGTGTGGATTTGAAGTTAAAAACTATTATTGCTGTCCTCATTTACTGTTTATATATGACAAACGCCTATTTAAAAAACAGTAATCAGGTCTTCTTCTCAAAAGTATTTAATCATAGACAAAGTATTATACACGATTTGTATATGCACCTACTTTAGCAAGTAATTTCTGTTGGAATGCATATTTATTACGAATATGGATTTGAAGTTAAAACTATCATAGCTGTATTCATTTACTGTTTGTATATGACAAACGCCTATTTAAAAAACTACAATCATGTCTTCTTCTTAAAAGTATTTAATCATAGACAAAGAATTATACACGATTTGTATATGCACCTACTTTAGCAAGTAAATAAAACAACAATTAGGCCTTTCTCTCAAAAGCTTATGATCATACTGTTTATATAATACAAATTGTTATTAAAAAACATCTATTAGGCCTTTCTCACAAAAGTTTATGATCATACTGTTTATATACCTAATACAAATTGTTATTAAAAAACAACGATTAGGCCTTTCTCACAAAAGCTTATGATCATACTGTTTATATAATACAAATTGTTATTAAAAAACAACGATTAGGCCTTTCTCACAAAAGCTTATGATCATACTGTTTATATAATACAAATTGTTATTAAAAAACAACGATTAGGCCTTTCTCACAAAAGCTTATGATCATACTGTTTATATAATACAAATTGTTATTAAAAAACAACGATTAGGCCTTTCTCACAAAAGCTTATGATCATACTGTTTATATAATACAAATTGTTATTAAACAACAACGATCAGGCCTTTCTCACAAAAGCTTATGATCATACTGTTTATATAATACAAATTGTTATTAAAAAACAACGATCATGCCTTTCTCACAAAAGCTTATGATCATACTGTTTATATAATACAAATTGTTATTAAAAAACAACGATTAGGCCTTTCTCACAAAAGCTTATGATCATACTGTTTATATAATACAAATTGTTATTAAAAAACAACGATTAGGCCTTTCTCACAAAAGCTTATGATCATACTGTTTATATAATACAAATTGTTATTAAAAAACAACGATTATGACTAAAGTATAATATAGGAATATATAAATAAAACCAGTGTTATCATAAATAAAGTTTATTATTGATTGTAATATATTTCTGCAAGTCCCTTATTAGACTGGAAATCGTCCTTGTACCATTACTATTGGTGAATATTAATACTTGTTCATGTTGAATTTGGTATTGTAGGTAATGAAGTATGTTTATACGAATTCATATTACTGATGTCCAATCAAGATTCTTTATTAACTCGTCCATATAAACCCTGTAAATAAGTATTGTGATTAAAATTAAATTTAAAATGTTTTCATCCACACTTAAATCAACCTATTCAATCTGTATTTATTTCTAATCCTATTAAAATGGTCGAGTTGTCCCCATTATGTACCCCCTAATATACGTATCAATTAAAATTTCGTTTTTTTGAGGTAAATGGCATTTATGAATGTATATTCTACTTATCCACGTTTATACCAATGCATTCAATCCATTTTAAGCCCTATACCTACCATAATGGGCCCCATTTATGTTTCTCGTGTATACCTACGATTTAAAATTTTGGCATTTTTGAGAAAAATGTCATTAATGAATGTATATTCTACTTATCCACGTTAATATCAATGCATTCAATCCATTTTAAGCCCTACACCTACCATAATGGACATATTGGGCCCCAATTATGTACCCCCGAATATACGAATGTATTCAAATTTTGTTATTTTTGAGAAAATTGGCATTTATGAATGCATATTCTACTTATCCACGTTAATATAAATGCATTCAATCCATTTTAAGCCCTATACCTACCATAATGGGCCCCATTCATATTTCTCGTGTATACCTACGATTTAAAATTTTGGCATTTTTGAGAAAAATGGCATTTATGAATGTATATTCTACTTATCCACGTTAATATCAATGCATTCAATCCATTTTAAGCCCTATACCTACCATAATGGGCCCCATTTATGTTTCTCGTGTATACCTACGATTTAAAATTTTGGCATTTTTGAGAAAAATGTCATTAATGAATGTATATTCTACTTATCCACGTTAATATTAATGCATTCAATCCATTTTAAGCCCTACACCTACCATAATGGACATATTGGGCCCCAATTATGTACCCCCGAATGTACGAATGTATTCAAATTTTGTTATTTTTGAGAAAAATGGCATTTATGAATCTATATTCTACTTATCCACGTTAATATCAATGCATTCAATCCATTTTAAGCCCTACACCTACCATAATGGACATATTGGGCCCCAATTATGTACCCCCGAATATACGAATGTATTCAAATTTTGGCATTTTTGAGAAAAATGGCATTTATTAATGTATATTCTACTTATCCACGTTAATATCAATGCATTCAATCCATTTTAAGCCCTATACCTACCATAATGGGCCCCATTTATGTTTCTCGTGTATACCTACGATTTAAAATTTTGGCATTTTTGAGAAAAATGGCATTTATGAATGTATATTCTACTTATCCACGTTAATATCAATGCATTCAATCCATTTTAAGCCCTATACCTACCATAATGGGCCCCATTTATGTTTCTCGTGTATACCTACGATTTAAAATTTTGGCATTTTTGAGAAAAATGTCATTAATGAATGTATATTCTACTTATCCACGTTAATATCAATGCATTCAATCCATTTTAAGCCCTACACCTACCATAATGGACATATTGGGCCCCAATTATGTACCCCCGAATATACGAATGTATTCAAATTTTGTTATTTTTGAGAAAATTGGCATTTATGAATGCATATTCTACTTATCCACGTTAATATAAATGCATTCAATCCATTTTAAGCCCTATACCTACCATAATGGGCCCCATTCATATTTCTCGTGTATACCTACGATTTAAAATTTTGGCATTTTTGAGAAAAATGGCATTTATGAATGTATATTCTACTTATCCACGTTAATATCAATGCATTCAATCCATTTTAAGCCCTATACCTACCATAATGGGCCCCATTTATGTTTCTCGTGTATACCTACGATTTAAAATTTTGGCATTTTTGAGAAAAATGTCATTAATGAATGTATATTCTACTTATCCACGTTAATATTAATGCATTCAATCCATTTTAAGCCCTACACCTACCATAATGGACATATTGGGCCCCAATTATGTACCCCCGAATGTACGAATGTATTCAAATTTTGTTATTTTTGAGAAAAATGGCATTTATGAATCTATATTCTACTTATCCACGTTAATATCAATGCATTCAATCCATTTTAAGCCCTACACCTACCATAATGGACATATTGGGCCCCAATTATGTACCCCCGAATATACGAATGTATTCAAATTTTGGCATTTTTGAGAAAAATGGCATTTATTAATGTATATTCTACTTATCCACGTTAATATCAATGCATTCAATCCATTTTAAGCCCTATACCTACCATAATGGGCCCCATTTATGTTTCTCGTGTATACCTACGATTTAAAATTTTGTTATTTTTGAGAAAAATGGCATTTATGAATGTATATTCTACTTATCCACGTTAATATCAATGCATTCAATCCATTTTAAGCCCAATACCTACCATAATGGGCCCCATTTATGTTTCTCGTGTATACCTACGATTTAAAATTTTGGTATTTTTGAGAAAAATGGCATTTATGAATGTATATTCTACTTATCCACGTTAATATCAATGCATACAATCCATTTTAAGCCCTACACCTACCATAATGGACATATTGGGCCCCAATTATGTACCCCCGAATATACGAATGTATTCAAATTTTGTTATTTTTGAGAAAAATGGCATTTAATAATGTATATTCTACTTATCCACGTTAATATCAATGCATTCAATCCATTGTAAGCCCTATACCTACCATAATGGGCCCCA
This sequence comes from Galeruca laticollis, assembly GCA_963921935.1. Lineage (NCBI taxonomy): Eukaryota > Metazoa > Arthropoda > Insecta > Coleoptera > Chrysomelidae > Galeruca > Galeruca laticollis. Next base: position 223,190,314 of record OY998177.1, on the reverse strand, counting down.
TTTATGTTTCTCGTGTATACCTACGATTTAAAATTTTGTTATTTTTGAGAAAATTGGCATTTATGAATGTATATTCTACTTATCCACGTTAATATCAATGCATTCAATCCATTTTAAGCCCTATACCTACCATAATGGGCCCCATTTATGTTTCTCGTGTATACCTACGATTTAAAATTTTGTTATTTTTGAGAAAAATGGCATTTATGAATGTATATTCTACTTATCCACGTTAATATCAATGCATTCAATCCATTTTAAGCCCTATACCTACCATAATGGGCCCCATTTATGTTTCTCGTGTATACCTACGATTTAAAATTTTGGTATTTTTGAGAAAAATGGCATTTAATAATGTATATTCTACTTATCCACGTTAATATCAATGCATACAATCCATTTTAAGCCCTACACCTACCATAATGGACATATTGGGCCCCAATTATGTACCCCCGAATATACGAATGTATTCAAATTTTGTTATTTTTGAGAAAAATGGCATTTAATAATGTATATTCTACCTATCCACGTTAATATCAATGCATTCAATCCATTGTAAGCCCTATACCTACCATAATGGGCCCCATTTATGTTTCTCGTGTATACCTACGATTTAAAATTTTGTTATTTTTGAGAAAATTGGCATTTATGAATGCATATTCTACTTATCCACGTTAATATAAATGCATTCAATCCATTTTAAGCCCTATACCTACCATAATGGGCCCCATTTATGTTTCTCGTGTATACCTACGATTTAAAATTTTATTTTTGAGAAAAATGGCATTCATGAATGTATATTCTACTTATCCACGTTAATATCAATGCATTCAATCCATTTTAAGCCCTATACCTACCATAATGGGCCCCATTTATGTTTCTCGCGTATACCTACGATTTAAAATTTTGGTATTTTTGAGAAAAATGGCATTTATGAATGTATATTCTACTTATCCACGTTAATATCAATGCATACAATCCATTTTAAGCCCTACACCTACCATAATGGACATATTGGTCCCCAATTATGTACCCCCGAATATACGAATGTATTCAAATTTTGTTATTTTTGAGAAAAATGGCATTTGTGAATGTATATTCTACTTATCCACGTTAATATCAATGCATTCAATCCATTTTAAGTCCTATACCTACCATAATGGGCCCCATTTATGTTTCTCGGGTATACCTACGATTTAAAATTTTGGTATTTTTGAGAAAAATGGCATTTATGAATGTATATTCTACTTATCCACGTTTATATCAATGCATTCAATCCATTTTAAGCCCTACATCTACCATAATGGACATATTGGGCCCCATTATTTACTATAGCCATACCTAAAAAGTAAAATATATAGTTATCTTTATGAAATATGTTATTGTAGGATGTACAATATACCAATGCACACTTACATCAACTCATACGATGTATATTTAGCACCACAATTATCAAAAAGGTAATTAAGCGTTACCTAGGCATGCTACATACCTGAGCTTTTTTGTGTAATTTATATCCATTAACCGTGTAATTGTCAACATCAATGTTCAAATATTATTCACTATCCTTTATACAATCCTAAAACACAAGAAAAACGGTCTTAATTAATCAAATTGTGAGTAAAAAATTAATTTAAATAATATTTATGCTCACCCCTAGGCCGCCATTCTGGAATATGCTCAACCCTTTCGGCCCATCCTTTTTTCATGGAAAATTTCACGGAAATTTTTTCCTGTCAGCCATCAAAAAAACCATGAGTCCCATCGTTGACATATGTGGCCTTCGGTTATGTCCTTGGGGAATTTATTTCTTATATAGTCGAAAGTTTATGCCGAATCTCACTTCGGGTCCCATCGGTTTTTGTCGTCAAAATTTATATTTTATATATATATTGATTTATATACCCCAATCGTGTGTCCGTGCCCGGCGACGGGCACCTAAAAGGACGGGGGCCCGTCGCTGAGTCCCTATTTTATCCCGTTTCCCGTTTATTCCCGTTTTTATCCAGCTTTTGACAGCTGTCAAAAATTTTTGGGTCTCTCTACCCTGTGAAGACTCTGTGATTTTGGTGAAATTGTCGTAAAAATACGTATGTTGTGTCGTCATCGGGTCCTTGAAAGTGTTTAGCGTTGATACCTTAAAAATAAGTTCGGGTGATTTGTCGCGTTCGATTTTATAGGTGGTAGTACAAAATGTAATGATTACGTCATGAAATTTTCATAAACAATTTGCGTTGTTACGTTGAAAATACGATCGGGTTATTTTTCGCGTTTGATTTTGTGAGCGTTTATACAAAATATAATGAATACTTCATAAAATTGTAGAAATATATTTATGTTGTTACTGTATGAAATGTTGATGGTTTCTCGGCGTCTTGTTATAAATGATATGATTGGCTAATAATTTATTATGTTCTTATGAATAAGTAACGATAAAATTAATATTAGAAATGAACGTATCATATAATTATGTATACTTATTCTATAAATATGATTATTTCATTTAATATACGTATGTTTTATTGACTATTGATAATAGAATATACATTTATAAGTATGTATGTTTTATTGGTAATACTGCTCGTTTTCTATTTATCTATGAACTTAATGTGTATTAATAATAATATGTATAAAAAATGTATGTGTTGTTAGTAGTATTTGTTGATATATAAAAAATATGTAAAATAAAAGTGTGCAGCAGTTTTAATCTATATCTGTTGTAGATAGTGTATTAGGATTGGAAGGATATTTCAAGAGGAAATCGTTATTGTTTTATTTATAGATATAGCAATGGTTAATATTTGTTCGTGTATCTATGTATCTATTTATTGATTCAATGTGTTTTAATAATAATATGTTTAAAAAGATGTGTGTGAGGTTCGTATTATGTGACTATATAGATTCAGTTGTATTATTTATATGTTAAATAAACGTGTACCGTTATATTAATAACTTTTATTTTCTAAGTTATTTATTGTTTATATAGGTATATTATACGATATGTGTTATTGTCGTAATTGTTTATTTATGAGTGTTGTGTTTGAAAGTAATATTGAATGTAGTTTTTATGGGTGGTAAATTATATAAATATCACATCTACTGTATTACGTGTTGTATTTAGTTATGTACTAAATGAATCGATTGATCTTAATAATTATATGTTTTTTATAATCAATATCTTACTGTTATCATTTCTCCAATTTAATTAATGATATTCTTTTTATTCTCGTATATTAAATAAGTAAATGATGATTTCATTTTTGAACGGATCTATAGATAATCTCTCATTTGCTGTAGTACGTGTTGCATATAGTTATGTACTAAATGAATCAACTGTTTTTAATAATTATATGTTTATTATAATCAATATCTGACTGTTATCATTTTTTCAATTTAATTATTGATATTCTTTTTATTCTCGTACATGTATTAAATGTATGATGATTCCATCTCATCGAATTTATTGGTAAATAATTGAATGTAATACGTGGTGTATGCAACAATTCATCATTAGGTGTAATACTGGTTGCATATAGTTACTTACGGAATAAATGTATCAATTTTGTTAATTAAATTTTGTATGTATGCTTTGATGAAACGATATAATCGTTTATTATATGTATATATTATAATATTAGTTTTAGTATATTGATTATAGGGATTCAGTGTGATCCTGTAATATTAAGTTTCAGCTAAAATCTTAGATAGAATATAAGTGCTCTAAGTCTGTACTCGGTGTGAAAATTAAAAATCCACATTTCAAGGTTTTTTATTACTTTTAATATGCGTATACATACTAATTTTGACTAGTAGATTCCGAAATTCCAAAAAAAAAATTTGTAGGACAATTATTTCAGAAGTTACGAATGTCAAAATTTACACGAAATTTGTCAAATTATAGATCTCGCATGAAAAAACATGAAATTTCGCGTTTTAATAAAAATTACTAATTGTCTATGTACTAATTAGATCACGTTGAATCCAACGATAGGCTTAAAATTGCTGTACGATAAGTATTTTAGAAGTTACATATAAAATAACGTTTGAAGTAATTCGTATCTATATAAGTGCTCTAAGTCTGTACTCGGCGTGAAAATTAAAAATCCACATTTCAAGGTTTTTTATTACTTTTAATATGCGTATACATACTAATTTTGACTAGTAGATTCCGGAAATCCAAAAAAAAAATTTGTAGGACAATCATTTCAGAAGTTACGAATGTCAAAATTTACACGAAATTTGTCAAATTATAGATCTCGCATGAAAAAACATGAAATTTCGCGTTTCAATAAAAATTACTAATTGTCTATGTACTAATTAGATCACGTTGAATCCAACGATAGGCTTAAAATTGCTGTACGATAAGTATTTTAGAAGTTACATATAAAATAACGTTTGAAGTAATTAGAATCTATATAAGTGCTCTAAGTCTGTACTCGGCGTGAAAATTAAAAATCCACATTTCAAGGTTTTTTATTACTTTTAATATGCGTATATATACTAATTTTGACTAGTAGATTCCGAAAATCCAAAAAAAAAATTTGTAGGACAATCATTTCAGAAGTTACGAATGTCAAAATTTACACGAAATTTTCTTTTATTTCTTTTATTTTCTAAGTTATTTATTGTTTATATAGGTATATTATACGATATGTGTTATTGTCGTAATTGTTTATTTATGAGTGTTGTGTTTGAAAGTAATATTGAATGTAGTTTTTATGGGTGGTAAATTATATAAATATCACATCTGCTGTATTACGTGTTGTATATAGTTATGTACTAAATGAATCGATTGATCTTAATAATTATATGTTTTTTATAATCAATATCTTACTGTTATCATTTCTCCAATTTAATTAATGATATTCTTTTTATTCTCGTATATTAAATAAGTAAATGATGATTTCATTTTTGAACGGATCTATAGATAATCTCTCATTTGCTGTAGTACGTGTTGCATATAGTTATGTACTAAATGAATCAACTGTTTTTAATAATTATATGTTTATTATAATCAATATCTGACTGTTATCATTTTTTCAATTTAATTAATGATATTCTTTTTATCCTCGTACATGTATTAAATGTATGATGATTCCATCTCATCGAATTTATTGGTAAATAATTGAATGTAATACGTGGTGTATGCAACAATTCATCATTAGGTGTAATACTGGTTGCATATAGTTACTTACGGAATAAATGTATCAATTTTGTTAATTAAATTTTGTATGTATGCTTTGATGAAACGAAATAATCGTTTATTATATGTATATATTATAATATTAGTTTTAGTATATTGATTATAGGGATTCAGTGTGATCCTGTAATATTTTATTATTTCTGTATTGTATGAATATGATGTATTGAAATCGTTTTTTTGGTTATATTGACGTTCCCTCCATTATCTTACGGTTTCGCGCTCTTTTTATTACGTTTGCCTCCATTTCATTCAACTCCATTACTCTATGAGTATCTAATTTATATAAATTTTATACATATATAATTATATATCAAAAGTCGATTCGTCTTTACAAACGCTATTAATTATTTACGGAAATGTAGTTAATATGTTTCTAATGACCATAGAGTTCTATGGTTTATAATAGATGTTGGTATGCCATATAAAGTCGTATATTTCTATTTATTTTCGTATTTTACAAGTAAACGTTATTGTGTAGAGTATGAAATGTTATTTTTTATATTATTGTAGTTAATGTGTTTGTTTATTATTGTTGCGATTGCAGTCGATCGTGAGCGTTTACGTTGCGTTGACGTTAGCGTGCCTCGATTGTGTTTGTAGGTGGCTACAAAGATTATAATCATGACGTAATAGAATTCTTCAAATATTGTTGTCTTGATACAATATAAATGGTTAATGGTTGTACGGCGTTCGTTGATAAATGCTATGTTTGGCTGATAAAACATGTGTTGTATCGTTATAGACCGACAAAGCGTGACGTCAGAACATGGCCGCTGACAGTTACTGAAGGAAAACAAATCAATTATTTAACTTATGTCTTGTCTTGACCGTTGTAATATTTTAAAAGTTTATTCGTTTTTTTATTTATAAAGTGACACTGTAGTGATCATCAGGTAATTATGCCTTATTGCATCGCTCCTTAACGTCCATCATATACTACGACATATCCACATATCCACTGTTTAAACTGTCTCCACATTTCTTTAACATTTTAATTTCATTACAAAACTGCTCCGAAATGTTCGACAAATTAACAATAGCCATGTTTAACCATATTACAAACGTAAAATGAACGTATATAAATATTTGTTTTCCCTCAGTAACTGTCAGTGGCTATGTTTATGACGTCATTACATTTTTGGTCTATATAATCAATACTGTTACTGGTAATTTGATCAAATTGTCATGAATGTGTCATAATGCAATATTTTTTTCGATCTAGTCAGTTGATATCACAAAATGTCACTTCAGTATTATACGACGCATTTTTACTAAACGTCAATGATAATTACATTTTTATATAAACTTCATGTAAAATACAGAAGATCTTTAATTAGTTAAATATATTTGTTAGTGTAATCTGCAAATATTCAGTTTTCAACCCCTCTGTATATTCTTCAAGTGAACCGGCGATCTTATCGAAGAGATATTATCCAGTAACATTAGTGTGTTACAGTTGGACACTTCTAATAAGAACCATTTCTCATCCACAGACAATTCCAAATTTGAAAGTAATTATGTCTCATATAAATTCAGTCACGAAAGGTGGAATAATCTCAAAAATAGACGATGGATGGTCAGTGAGGCAAACTGCAGAATTTTACAATGTTAGCAAGAACTCAGTTTCAAGTATTGTAAGAAGATGGCGATATGAGGGAAGAATTGATAGAGCTCCAGGCTCAGGACGTCCGAGAAAGTCAACTGCTCAACAGGATGCTGTTTTGATTAACCATTTGAGAGTAAATCCATTTGAAACAGTAGTTCAAGCTGTTCCTGCAACAAATTTTCCAGCATCCTGTCGTACGGGCCGTCGTAGAGTATCACAGTCTGAATTGAAATGCCATGCAGCAGCAACGAAACTATTATTAAACAATACTCACAAAGAATCAAGAATGGGGTTTGCTTTAGAGCATATTGTATATGACGAACAATTTTGGAATCGTGTTATTTTTACAGATGAAAAGGTTTTTCAATCGTCAAATAGCGGCAATATTCGTGTCTATCGCCCACCGAATACACGGTTTGATGAGAATTATGTAAATTTCACAAATAAAAGTGGTCGTTTTTCTGTAAATATGTGGACGTGGATATCTGCGCAGGGACCCGGAGTTCTATGGCATATTGGCGAAAGATTTAATAGTGAAGCATATATTAGAATTTTAGAAAATGTTATGCTACCTTCTGTTGAGATTCTTTTCCCTAACAATGATTTTATCTTCCAACAAGATAACTGTGCAGTGCATAACTCTGGTGTAGTGACCGAATGGTTTCGGGCACGTAATATTAATGTCCTTAACTGGTGTAGTAAAAGCCCAGACTTGAATCCAGTAGAAAATGTTTGGGCAATGTTAGTTAGAGAAATTCGAAAGGCAAATGTAAGACCAAGAAATGTTGAAGGTTTGTTGGAAGTTATAAATAATGCTTGGGAGGAAATAACTGAAGAATATTGTTCAACATTATATAAATCGATGACCAGTAGATTAAGACAAGTCATAGAGCATAATGGCGGGATAACTAAATATTAATTAAAAGTAATAACTCATTCATTGTTTTAAATATTAATTGTTGTTTTTTATTGAAAATTAAAAAGTAATTCTACATTGTGACAATGTAAGCAAGAACTCAGTTTCAAGTATTGTAAGAAGATGGCGATATGAGAGTTAAGAAATGATGGAACTCCAGGTTCAGAACGTCCGAGAAAGTCAACTGCTGAACGGGACGCTATTTTGTTTAACCATTTAAGAGCAAATCCATTTGAAGCAGTAGTTCAAGCTGTTCCAGCAACAAATTTTCCAGCATCCTGTCGTATAAGCCATCGCAGAGTAGCACATTCTGAATTGAAATCTTCAGTATTTATTTGAAGTTTATATAAAAATGTAATTATCAATGATGTTTAGTAAAAATGCGTTATGTAAAATAATATAATAAAATAAAAAATTATTTAGTAGCCTTTGGTTTTTAATAATGAATAACAATATTATTCACACTTTAGTGGTATTATCATTTAAATATACGTTAAAAAGATTTCATTTTTCCCGTAAACTGAAAAGTCACATTTACACTAGGCAACAACAACTGTCCCAGTTTTTTTTGGCCGCAACTGTATGTCTATATTAATAAAAATAAAATGTCATTTTCGTATCACTTCCCTATATTATTCCCCGTTAACATTAATTATTATAATTGAATCTTTCTAATGTAATGCTTATTGTGGTCGTGAACAATGTATCTGAATTAGAGAATATCCAGAATAATTAAGAACGATCGTTAACATTGTGTTATGATTAGTTCATAATAATAAAAACGGAAATCATACTGTAAGCTGACATATGCTGGGCAACCAGACATACTCCGAAGTATTATATTTGATATACTCTGTAGTCTGCGTTTAATTGTAATTACAACGTTTGGTACAATATCGTCGGTAATGTATATAGTTGTAAATTAGTTTTTGTATTATAGTTTTTGACGAAACGAAATAATCGTTTAATGTTTATGTATATATTATAATGTTAGTTTTAGTATATTGACTATACGGATGAAATATAATCCTGTAAAATTGTATTATGTCTGTATTGTATAATTATAACGTATTAAAATCGTTTTTTTGTTTGGTATATTAACGTTCCCTCCATTATTCTACGGTTTCGCGCTGTTTTTATGACGTTTGCCTCCATTTCTTTCAATTTCATAACTCTATGAATATCTAATTTATATAAATTTTATACATATATAATTATATACTAAAAGTCGAATCGTCTTTTCAAACGCTATTAATCATTTACGAAAATGTTAGTTAATATGTTTCTTATGTACGGTTACCATAGAGTATTATTACTATGGTTTATAATAGATGTTGGTGTCCCATATATAAAGTCGTATAATTCTATTTATTTTTGTTTTTTACAATTAAATGCTCCTTTACACGAAATTTGTCAAATTATAGATCTCGCATGAAAAAACATGAAATTTCGCGTTTCAATAAAACTTACTAATTGTCTATGTACTAATTAGATCACGTTGAATCCAACGATAGGCTTAAAATTGCTGTACGATAAGTGTTTTAGAAGTTACATATAAAATAACGTTTGAAGTAATTCGTATCTATATAAGTGCTCTAAGTCTGTACTCGGCGTGAAAATTAAAAATCCACATTTCAAGGTTTTTTATTACTTTTAATGCGTATACATACTAATTTTGACTAGTAGATTTCGAAAATCCAAAAAAAAAATTTGTAGGACAATCATTTCAGAAGTTACGAATGTCAAAATTTACACGAAATTTGTCAAATTATAGATCTCGCATGAAAAAACATGAAATTTCGCGTTTCAATAAAAATTACTAATTGTCTATGTACTAATTAGATCACGTTGAATCCAACGATAGGCTTAAAATTGCTGTACGATGAGTATTTTAGAAGTTACATATAAAATAACGTTTGAAGTAATTCGTATCTATATGAGTGCTCTAAGTCTGTACTCGGCGTGAAAATTAAAAATCCACATTTCAAGGTTTTTTATTACTTTTAATGCGTATACATACTAATTTTGACTAGTAGATTCCGAAAATCCAAAAAAAAAATTTGTAGGACAATCATTTCAGAAGTTACGAATGTCAAAATTTACACGAAATTTGTCAAATTATAGATCTCGCATGAAAAAACATGAAATCTCGCGTTTCAATAAAAATTACTAATTGTCTATGTACTAATTAGATCACGTTGAATCCAACGATAGGCTTAAAATTGTTGTACGATAAGTATTTTAGAAGTTACATATAAAATAACATTTGAAGTAATTCGTATCTATATAAGTGCTCTAAGTCTGTACTCGGCGTGAAAATTAAAAATCCACATTTCAAGGTTTTTTATTACTTTTAATGCGTATACATACTAATTTTGACTAGTAGATTCCCAAAATACAAAAAAAAATTTGTAGGACAATCATTTCAGAAGTTACGAATGTCTAAATTTAAACGAAATTTGTCAAATTATAGATCTCGCATGAAAAAACATGAAATTTCGCGATTCAATAAAAATTACTAATTGTCTATGTACTAATTAGATCACGTTGAATCCAACGATAGGCTTAAAATTGTTGTACGATAAGTATTTTAGAAGTTACATATAAAATAACGTTTGAAGTAATTCGTATCTATATAAGTGCTCTAAGTCTGTACTCGGCGTGAAAATTAAATATCCACATTTCAAGGTTTTTTATTACTTTTAATGCGTATACATACTAATTTTGACTAGTAGATTCCGAAATTCCAAAAAAAAAATTTGTAGGACAATTATTTCAGAAGTTACGAATGTCAAAATTTACACGAAATTTGTCAAATTATAGATCTCGCATGAAAAAACATGAAATTTTTCGTTTCAATAAAAATTACTAATTGTCTATGTACTAATTAGATCACGTTGAATCCAACGATAGGCTTAAAATTGCTGTACGATAAGTATTTTAGAAGTTACATATAAAATAACGTTTGAAGTAATTCGTATCTATATAAGTGCTCTAAGTCTGTACTCGGCGTTTGTATATTCTGAATGTTTGTTATGTTTATAATATATAATTGTTCTAATATGTATATATCTAATTTTTTTATTTCTTTATTTACTAATTATGCTGTGACATATTTATGTATTATCATTGTTAATACTGTTATATGTCATTATGAAAATAAACTTGTATATACCTATTTATTCGTATTATTTGTTTCTGTGTATACTTTAACATATATAGTCTATCTTTTATTATAATCAAGTCATATTATAATGTTCAAGGTAGTTGTGAATAATCTATTTGAATTGGAGAATATTCAAATTAAGTAATAAGTATCTTTAACATTGTAATATGATGAGTTCAGTATAATAAAAGTGAACATTAGATTGATTAGGAAAATATTAATAAAAGTATTTTGACTAGTAGATTCCGAAAATCCAAAAAAAAAATTTTGTAGGACAATCATTTCAGAAGTTACGAATGTCAAAATTTACACGAAATTTGTCAAATTATAGATCTCGCATGAAAAAACATGAAATTTCGCGTTTCAATAAAAATTACTAATTGTCTATGTACTAATTAGATCACGTTGAATGCAACGATAGGCTTAAAATTGCTGTACGATAAGTATTTTAGAAGTTATATATAAAATAACGTTTCAAGTAATTCGTATCTATATAAGTGCTCTAAGTCTGTACTCGGCGTGAAAATTAAAAATCCACATTTCAAGGTTTTTTATTACTTTTGATGCGTATACATACTAATTTTGACTAGTAGATTCCGAATATCCAAAAAAAAATTTGTAGGACAATCATTTCAGAAGTTACGAATGTCAAAATTTACACGAAATTTGTCAAATTATAGATCTCGCATGAAAAAACATGAAATTTCGCGTTTCAATAAAAATTACTAATTGTCTATGTACTAATTAGATCACGTTGAATCCAACGATAGGCTTAAAATTGCTGTACGATAAGTATTTTAGAAGTTACATATAAAATAACGTGTTGTTACTGTATGAAATGTTGATGGTTTCTCGGCGTCTTGTTATAAATGATATGATTGGCTAATAATTTATTATGTTCTTATGAATAAGTAACGATAAAATTAATATTAGAAATGAACGTATCATATAATTATGTATACTTATTCTATAAATATGATTATTTCATTTAATATACGTATGTTTTATTGACTATCAATAATAGAATATACATTTATAGGTATGTATGTTTTATTGGGAATACTGCTCGTTTTCTATTTATCTATGAACTTAATGTGTATTAATAATAATATGTATAAAAAATGTATGTGTTGTTAGTAGTATGTGTTGATATATAAAAAAATATGTAAAATAAAAGTGTGCAGTTTTAATCTATATCTGTTGTAGATAGTGTATTAAGATTGGAAGAATATTTCAAGATGAAATCGTTATTGTTTTATTTATAGATATAACAATGGTTAATATTTGTTCGTGTATCTATGTATCTATTTATTGATTCAATGTGTTTTAATAATAATATGTTTAAAAAGATGTGTGTGAGGTTCGTATTATGTGTCTATATAGATTCAGTTGTATTATTTATATGTTAAATAAACGTGTACCGTTATATTAATAACTTTTATTTTCTAAGTTATTTATTGTTTATATAGGTATATTATACGATATGTGTTATTGTCGTAATTGTTTATTTATGAGTGTTGTGTTTGAAAGTAATATTGAATGTAGTTTTTATGGGTGGTAAATTATATAAATATCACATCTGCTGTATTACGTGTTGTATTTAGTTATGTACTAAATGAATCGATTGATCTTAATAATTATATGTTTTTTATAATCAATATCTTACTGTTATCATTTCTCCAATTTAATTAATGATATTCTTTTTATTCTCGTATATTAAATAAGTAAATGATGATTTCATTTGAACGGATTTATAGATAATCTCTCATTTGCTGTAGTACGTGTTGCATATAGTTATGTACTAAATGAATCAACTGTTTTTAATAATTATATGTTTATTATAATCAATATCTGACTTTTATCATTTTTTCAATTTAATTATTGATATTCTTTTTATTCTCGTACATGTATTAAATGTATGATGATTCCATCTCATCGAATTTATTGGTAAATAATTGAATGTAATACGTGGTGTATGCAACAATTCATCATTAGGTGTAATACTGGTTGCATATAGTTACTTACGAAATAAATGTATCAATTTTGTTAATTAAATTTTGTATGTATACTTTGATGAAACGATATAATCGTTTATTATATGTATATATTATAATATTAGTTTTAGTATATTGATTATAGGGATTCAGTGTGATCCTGTAATATTAAGTTTCAGCTAAAATCTTAGATAGAATATAAGTGCTCTAAGTCTGTACTCGGCGTGAAAATTAAAAATCCACATTTCAAGGTTTTTTAATACTTTTAATATGCGTATACATACTAATTTTGACTAGTAGATTCTGAAAATCCAAAAAAAAAATTTGTAGGACAATTATTTCAGAAGTTACGAATGTCAAAATTTACACGAAATTTGTCAAATTATAGATCTCGCATGAAAAAACATGAAATTTCGCGTTTCAATAAAAATTACTAATTGTCTATGTACTAATTAGATCACGTTGAATCCAACGATAGGCTTAAAATTGCTGTACGATAAGTATTTTAGAAGTTACATATAAAATAACGTTTGAAGTAATTCGTATCTATATAAGTGCTCTAAGTCTGTACTCGGCGTGAAAATTAAAAATCCACATTTCAAGGTTTTTTATTACTTTTAATGCGTATACATACTAATTTTGACTAGTAGATTCCAAAAATCCAAAAAAAAATTGTAGGACAATCATTTCAGAAGTTACGAATGTCAAAATTTACACGAAATTTGTCAAATTATAGATCTCGCGTGAAAAAACATGAAATTTCGCGTTTCAATAAAAATTACTAATTGTCTATGTACTAATTAGATCACGTTGAATCCAACGATAGGCTTAAAATTGCTGTACGATAAGTATTTTAGAAGTTACATATAAAATAACGTTTGAAGTAATTCGTATCTATATGAGTGCTCTAAGTCTGTACTCGGCGTGAAAATTAAAAATCCACATTTCAAGGTTTTTTATTACTTTTAATGCGTATACATACTAATTTTGACTAGTAGATTCCGAATATCCAAAAAAAAATTTGTAGGACAATCATTTCAGAAGTTACGAATGTCAAAATTTACACGAAATTTGTCAAATTATAGATCTCGCATGAAAAAACATGAAATCTCGCGTTTCAATAAAAATTACTAATTGTCTATGTACTAATTAGATCACGTTGAATCCAACGATAGGCTTAAAATTGTTGTACGATAAGTATTTTAGAAGTTACATATAAAATAACGTTTGAAGTAATTCGTATCTATATAAGTGCTCTAAGTCTGTACTCGGCGTGAAAATTAAAAATCCACATTTCAAGGTTTTTTATTACTTTTAATGCGTATACATACTAATTTTGACTAGTAGATTCCCAAAATCCAAAAAAAAATTTGTAGGACAATCATTTCAGAAGTTACGAATGTCAAAATTTACACGAAATTTGTCAAATTATAGATCTCGCATGAAAAAACATGAAATTTCGCGTTTCAATAAAACTTACTAATTGTCTATGTACTAATTAGATCACGTTGAATCCAACGATAGGCTTAAAATTGCTGTACGATGAGTATTTTAGAAGTTACATATAAAATAACGTTTGAAGTAATTCGTATCTATATGAGTGCTCTAAGTCTGTACTCGGCGTGAATATTAAAAATCCACATTTCAAGGTTTTTTATTACTTTTAATGCGTATACATACTAATTTTGAATAGTAGATTCCGAAAATCCAAAAAAAAAATTTGTAGGACAATCATTTCAGAAGTTACGAATGTCAAAATTTACACGAAATTTGTCAAATTATAGATCTCGCATGAAAAAACATGAAATTTCGCGTTTCAATAAAAATTACTAATTGTCTATGTACTAATTAGATCACGTTGAATCCAACGATAGGCTTAAAATTGTTGTACGATAAGTATTTTAGAAGTTACATATAAAATAACGTTTGAAGTAATTCGTATCTATATAAGTACTCTAAGTCTGTACTCGGCGTGAATATTAAAAATCCACATTTCAAGGTTTTTTATTACTTTTAATGCGTATACATACTAATTTTGAATAGTAGATTCCGAAAATCCAAAAAAAAAATTTGTAGGACAATCATTTCAGAAGTTACGAATGTCAAAATTTACACGAAATTTGTCAAATTATAGATCTCGCATGAAAAAACATGAAATTTCGCGTTTCAATAAAAATTACTAATTGTCTATGTACTAATTAGATCACGTTGAATCCAACGATAGGCTTAAAATTGTTGTACGATAAGTATTTTAGAAGTTACATATAAAATAACGTTTGAAGTAATTCGTATCTATATAAGTGCTGTAAGTCTGTACTCGGCGTGAAAATTAAAAATCCACATTTCAAGGTTTTTTATTACTTTTAATGCGTATACATACTAATTTTGACTAGTAGATTCCGAAAATCCGAAAAAAAAATTTGTAGGACAATCATTTCAGAAGTTACGAATGTCAAAATTTACACGAAATTTGTTAAATTATAGATCTCGCATGAAAAAACATGAAATTTCGCGTTTCAATAAAAATTACTAATTGTCTATGTACTAATTAGATCACGTTGAGTCCAACGATAGGCTTAAAATTGCTGTACGATAAGTATTTTAGAAGTTACATATAAAATAACGTTTGAAGTAATTCGTATCTATATAAGTGCTCTAAGTCTGTACTCGGCGTTTGTATATTCTGAATGTTTGTTATGTTTATAATATATAATTGTTCTAATATGTATATATCTAATTTTTTTATTTCTTTATTTACTAATTATGCTGTGATATATTTATGTATTATCATTGTTAATACTGTTATATGTCTTTATGAAAATAAACTTGTATATACCTATTTATTCGTATTATTTGTTCCTGTGTATACTTTAACATATATAGTCTATCTTTTATTATAATCAAGTCATATTATAATGTTTAAGGTAGTTGTGAATAATCTATTTGAATTGGAGAATATTCAAATTAAGTAATAACTATCTTTAACATTGTAATATGATGAGTTCAGTATAATAAAAGTGAACATTAGATTGATTAGGAAAATATTAATAAAAGTATTTTGACTAGTAGATTCCGAAAATCCAAAAAAAAAATTTGTAGGACAATCATTTCAGAAGTTACGAATGTCAAAATTTACACGAAATTTGTCAAATTATAGATCTCGCATGAAAAAACATGAAATTTCGCGTTTCAATAAAAATTACTAATTGTCTATGTACTAATTAGATCACGTTGAATCCAACGATAAGCTTAAAATTGCTGTACGATAAGTATTTTAGAAGTTACATATAAAATAACGTTTGAAGTAATTCGTATCTATATAAGTACTCTAAGTCTGTACTCGGCGTGAAAATTAAAAATCCACATTTCAAGGTTTTTTATTACTTTTAATGCGTATACATACTAATTTTGACTAGTAGATTCCGAAAATCCAAAAAAAAATTTGTAGGACAATCATTTCAGAAGTTACGAATGTCAAAATTTACACGAAATTTGTCAAATTATAGATCTCGCATGAAAAAACATGAAATTTCGCGTTTCAATAAAAATTACTAATTGTCTATGTACTAATTAGATCACGTTGAATCCAACGATAGGCTTAAAATTGTTGTACGATAAGTATTTTAGAAGTTACATATAAAATAACGTTTGAAGTAATTCGTATCTATATAAGTGCTGTAAGTCTGTACTCGGCGTGAAAATTAAAAATCCACATTTCAAGGTTTTTTATTACTTTTAATGCGTATACATACTAATTTTGACTAGTAGATTCCGAAAATCCGAAAAAAAAATTTGTAGGACAATCATTTCAGAAGTTACGAATGTCAAAATTTACACGAAATTTGTCAAATTATAGATCTCGCATGAAAAAACATGAAATTTCGCGTTTCAATAGAAATTACTAATTGTCTATGTACTAATTAGATCACGTTGAATCCAACGATAGGCTTAAAATTGCTGTACGATAAGTATTTTAGAAGTTACATATAAAATAACGTTTGAAGTAATTCGTATCTATATAAGTGCTCTAAGTCTGTACTCGGCGTTTGTATATTCTGAATGTTTGTTATGTTTATAATATATAATTGTTCTAATATGTATATATCTAATTTTTTTATTTCTTTATTTACCAATTATGCTGTGATATATTTATGTATTATCATTGTTAATACTGTTATATGTCTTTATGAAAATAAACTTGTATATACCTATTTATTCGTATTATTTGTTCCTGTGTATACTTTAACATATATAGTCTATCTTTTATTATAATCAAGTCATATTATAATGTTTAAGGTAGTTGTGAATAATCTATTTGAATTGGAGAATATTCAAATTAAGTAATAAGTATCTTTAACATTGTAATATGATGAGTTCAGTATAATAAAAGTGAACATTAGATTGATTAGGAAAATATTAATAAAAGTATTTTGACTAGTAGATTCCGAAAATCCAAAAAAAAATTTGTAGGACAATCATTTCAGAAGTTACGAATGTCAAAATTTACACGAAATTTGTCAAATTATAGATCTCGCATGAAAAAACATGAAATTTCGCGTTTCAATAAAAATTACTAATTGTCTATGTACTAATTAGATCACGTTGAATCCAACGATAGGCTTAAAATTGCTGTACGATAAGTATTTTAGAAGTTATATATAAAATAACGTTTCAAGTAATTCGTATCTATATAAGTGCTCTAAGTCTGTACTCGGCGTGAATATTAAAAATCCACATTTCAAGGTTTTTTATTACTTTTAATGCGTATACATACTAATTTTGACTAGTAGATTCCGAATATCCAAAAAAAAAATTTGTAGGACAATCATTTCAGAAGTTACGAATGTCAAAATTTACACGAAATTTGTCAAATTATAGATCTCGAATGAAAAAACATGAAATTTCGTGTTTCAATAAAAATTACTAATTGTCTATGTACTAATTAGATCACGTTGAATCCAACGATAGGCTTAAAATTGCTGTACGATAAGTATTTTAGAAGTTACATATAAAATAACGTGTTGTTACTGTATGAAATGTTGATGGTTTCTCGGCGTCTTGTTATAAATGATATGATTGGCTAATAATTTATTATGTTCTTATGAATAAGTAACGATAAAATTAATATTAGAAATGAACGTATCATATAATTATGTATACTTATTCTATAAATATGATTATTTCATTTAATATACGTATGTTTTATTGACTATCAATAATAGAATATACATTTATAGGTATGTATGTTTTATTGGGAATACTGCTCGTTTTCTATTTATCTATGAACTTAATGTGTATTAATAATAATATGTATAAAAAATGTATGTGTTGTTAGTAGTATGTGTTATTATATAAAAAAATATGTAAAATAAAAGTGTGCAGTTTTAATCTATATCTGTTGTAGATAGTGTATTAAGATTGGAAGGATATTTCAAGATGAAATCGTTATTGTTTTATTTATAGATATAACAATGGTTAATATTTGTTCGTGTATCTATGTATCTATTTATTGATTCAATGTGTTTTAATAATAATATGTTTAAAAAGATGTGTGTGAGGTTCGTATTATGTGTCTATATAGATTCAGTTGTATTATTTATATGTTAAATAAACGTGTACCGTTATATTAAAACTTTTATTTTCTAAGTTATTTATTGTTTATATAGGTATATTATACGATATGTGTTATTGTCGTAATTATTTATTTATGAGTGTTGTGTTTGAAAGTAATATCGAATGTAGTTTTTATGGGTGGTAAATTATATAAATGTTTTATTGCGTAATTAATTGATTGTAGTGCTTTGATCTAATACATGTTGCATATCACATCTGCTGTATTACGTGTTGTATATAGTTATGTACTAAATGAATCGATTGATCTTAATAATTATATGTTTTTTATAATCAATATCTTACTGTTATCATTTCTCCAATTTAATTAATGATATTCTTTTTATTCTCGTATATTAAATAAGTAAATGATGATTCCATTTGAACGGATCTATAGATAATTTCTCATCTGCTGTAGTACGTGTTGCATATAGTTATGTACTAAATGAATCAACTGTTTTTAATAATTATATGTTTATTATAATCAATATCTGACTGTTATCATTTTTTCAATTTAATTAATGATATTCTTTTTATTCTCGTATATGTATTAAATGTATGATGATTCCATCTCATCGAATTTATTGGTAAATAATTGAATGTAATACGTGGTGTATGCAACAATTCATCATTAGTTGTAATACTGGTTGCATATAGTTACTTACGGAATAAATGTATCAATTTTGATAATTAAATTTTGTATGTATGCTTTGATGAAACGAAATAATCGTTTATTATATGTATATATTATAATATTAGTTTTAGTATATTGATTATAGGGATTCAGTGTGATCCTCTAATATTTTATTATTTCTGTATTGTATGAATATGATGTATTGAAATCGTTTTTTTGGTTATATTGACGTTCCCTCCATTATCCTACGGTTTCGCGCTGTTTTTATTACGTTTGCCTCCATTTCATTCAACTCCATTACTCTATGAGTATCAAATTTATATAAATTTTATACATATATAATTATATATCAAAAGTCGATTCGTTTTTACAAACGCTATTAATTATTTACGGAAATGGAGTTAATATGTTTCTAATGACCATAGAAGTTCTATGATTTATAATAGATGTTGGTATGCCATATAAAGTCGTATATTTCTATTTATTTTCGTGTTTTACAATTAAACGTTATTGTGTAGTGTATGAAATGTTATTTTTTATATTATTGTAGTTAATGTGTCTTTTTATTCTCTTATATGTAATAAAATAAGTTGTGATTCAGTCTAAATGTAATATTTGCTGTATATAGTACGTCATTAGGTGTAATACTTGTTGCATATAGTTATTTACTGAATAAATGTATCAATGATTTTAATTAAATTCGTATATATTTGATAACGAAATGAAATAATCGTCTAATATATGTGTATATTATAATGTTAGTTTTATAGGAATTCGATATAATTCTGTAAAATGTTATTATTTCTATATTGTATAATTATGATGTATTCAAATTATTTCCTGTCGTTTACTGTATGGTTATATTGACGTTCCCTCCATTATGTAATGGTTTCGCGCTGTTTTTGTGACGTTTGTTTCCATAGCGTGAAATTGCATTACTCTATGAATATTTAGTTTATATAAATTTTACATACATATTATTATATCCTAAAAAGCGATTCGTGTTTGTAAACGCTATTATTTTTAGCTAAAATCTTAGATAGAATATAAGTGCTCCAAGTCTGTACTCGGCGTGAAAATTAAAAATCCACATTTCAAGGTTTTTTATTACTTTTAATGCGTATACATACTAATTTTGACTAGTAGATTCCGAAAATCCAAAAAAAAAATTTGTAGGACAATCATTTCAGAAGTTACGAATGTCAAAATTTACACGAAATTTGTCAAATTATAGATCTCGCATGAAAAAACATGAAATTTCGCGTTTCAATAAAAATTTCTAATTGTCTATGTACTAATTAGATCACGTTGAATCCAACGATAGGCTTAAAATTGCTGTACGATAAGTATTTTAGAAGTTACATATAAAATAACGTTTGAAGTAATTCGTATCTATATAAGTGCTCTAAGTCTGTACTCGGCGTGAAAATTAAAAATCCACATCTCAAGTTTTTTTTTTACTTTTAATGCGTATACATACTAATTTTGACTAGTAGATTCCAAAAATCCAAAAAAAAAATTGTAGGACAATCATTTCAGAAGTTACGAATGTCAAAATTTACACGAAATTTGTCAAATTATAGATCTCGCGTGAGAAAACATGAAATTTCGCGTTTCAATAAAAATCACTAATTGTCTATGTACTAATTAGATCACGTTGAATCCAACGATAGGCTTAAAATTGCTGTACGATAAGTATTTTAGAAGTTACATATAAAATAACGTTTGAAGTAAATCGTATCTATATAAGTGCTCTAAGTCTGTACTCGGCGTGAAAATTAAAAATCCACATTTCAAGGTTTTTATTACTTTTAATGCGTATACATACTAATTTTGACTAGTAGATTCCGAAAATCCGAAAAAAAAATTTGTAGGACAATCATTTCAGAAGTTACGAATGTCAAAATTTACACGAAATTTGTCAAATTATAGATCTCGCATGAAAAAACATGAAATTTCGCGTTTCAATAAAAATTACTAATTGTATATGTACTAATTAGATCACGTTGAATCCAACGATAGGCTTAAAATTGCTGTACGATAAGTATTTTAGAAGTTACATATAAAATAACGTTTGAAGTAATTCGTATCTATATAAGTACTCTAAGTCTGTACTCGGCGTGAAAATTAAAAATCCACATTTCAAGGTTTTTTATTACTTTTAATGCGTATACATACTAATTTTGACTAGTAGATTCCGAAAATCCAAAAAAAAAATTTGTAGGACAATCATTTCAGAAGTTACGAATGTCAAAATTTACACGAAATTTGTCAAATTATAGATCTCGCATGAAAAAACATGAAATTTCGCGTTTCAATAAAAATTACTAATTGTCTATGTACTAATTAGATCACGTTGAATCCAACGATAGGCTTAAAATTGCTGTACGATAAGTATTTTAGAAGTTATATATGAAATAACGTTTCAAGTAATTCGTATCTATATAAGTGCTCTAAGTCTGTACTCGGCGTGAAAATTAAAAATCCACATTTCAAGGTTTTTTATTACTTTTAATGCGTATACATACTAATTTTGACTAGTAGATTCCGAGAATCCAAAAAAAAATTGTAGGACAATCATTTCAGAAGTTACGAATGTCAAAATTTACACGAAATTTGTCAAATTATAGATCTCGCATGAAAAAACATGAAATTTCGCGTTTCAATAAAAATTACTAATTGTCTATGTACTTATTAGATCACGTTGAATCCAACGATAGGCTTAAAATTGCTGTACGATAAGTATTTTAGAAGTTACATATAAAATAACGTTTGAAGTAATTCGTATCTATATAAGTGCTCTAAGTCTGTACTCGGCATGAAAATTAAAAATCCACATTTCAAGGTTTTTTTTTACTTTTAATGCGTATACATACTAATTTTGACTAGTAGATTCCAAAAATCCAAAAAAAAATTGTAGGACAATCATTTCAGAAGTTACGAATGTCAAAATTTACACGAAATTTGTCAAATTATAGATCTCGCGTGAAAAAACATGAAATTTCGCGTTTCAATGAAAATTACTAATTGTCTATGTACTAATTAGATCACGTTGAATCCAACGATAGGCTTAAAATTGCTGTACGATAAGTATTTTAGAAGTTACATATAAAATAACGTTTGAAGTAATTCGTATCTATATAAGTGCTCTAAGTCTGTACTCGGCGTGAAAATTAAAAATCCACATTTCAAGGTTTTTATTACTTTTAATGCGTATACATACTAATTTTGACTAGTAGATTCCGAAAATCCGAAAAAAAAATTTGTAGGACAATCATTTCAGAAGTTACGAATGTCAAAATTTACACGAAATTTGTCAAATTATAGATCTCGCATGAAAAAACATGATATTTCGCGTTTCAATAAAAATTACTAATTGTATATGTACTAATTAGATCACGTTGAATCCAACGATAGGCTTAAAATTGCTGTACGATAAGTATTTTAGAAGTTACATATAAAATAACGTTTGAAGTAATTCGTATCTATATAAGTACTCTAAGTCTGTACTCGGCGTGAAAATTAAAAATCCACATTTCAAGGTTTTTTATTACTTTTAATGCGTATACATACTAATTTTGACTAGTAGATTCCGAAAATCCAAAAAAAAAATTTGTAGGACAATCATTTCAGAAGTTACGAATGTCAAAATTTACACGAAATTTGTCAAATTATAGATCTCGCATGAAAAAACATGAAATTTCGCGTTTCAATAAAAATTACTAATTGTCTATGTACTAATTAGATCACGTTGAATCCAACGATAGGCTTAAAATTGTTGTACGATGAGTATTTTAGAAGTTACATATAAAATAACTTTTGAAGTAATTCGTATCTATATAAGTGCTCTAAGTCTGTACTCGGCGTGAAAATTAAAAATCCACATTTCAAGGTTTTTTATTACTTTTAATGCGTATACATACTAATTTTGACTAGTAGATTCCGAAAATCCAAAAAAAAATTTGTAGGACAATCATTTCAGAAGTTACGAATGTCAAAATTTACACGAAATTTGTCAAATTATTGATCTCGCATGAAAAAACATGAAATTTCGCGTTTCAATAAAAATTGCTAATTGTCTATGTACTAATTAGATCACGTTGAATCCAACGATAGGCTTAAAATTGCTGTACGATAAGTATTTTAGAAGTTACATATAAAATAACGTTTGAAGTAATTCGTATCTATATAAGTGCTCTAAGTCTGTACTCGGCGTTTGTATATTCTGAATGTTTGTTATGTTTATAATATATAATTGTTCTAATATGTATATATCTAATTTTTTTTTTCTTTATTTACTAATTATGCTGTGATATATTTATGTATTATCATTGTTAATACTGTTATATGTCTTTATGAAAATAAACTTGTATATACCTATTTATTCGTATTATTTGTTCCTGTGTATACTTTAACATATATAGTCTATCTTTTATTATAATCAAGTCATATTATAATGTTTAAGGTAGTTGTGAATAATCTATTTGAATTGGAGAATATTCAAATTAAGTAATAACTATCTTTAACATTGTAATATGATGAGTTCAGTATAATAAAAGTGAACATTAGATTGATTAGGAAAATATTAATAAAAGTTTTTTGACTAGTAGATTCCGAAAATCCAAAAAAAAAAATTGTAGGACAATCATTTCAGAAGTTACGAATGTCAAAATTTACACGAAACTTGTCAAATTATAGATCTCGCATGAAAAAACATGAAATTTCGCGTTTCAATAAAAATTACTAATTGTCTATGTACTAATTAGATCACGTTGAATCCAACGATAGGCTTAAAATTGCTGTACGATAAGTATTTTAGAAGTTATATATAAAATAACGTTTCAAGTAATTCGTATATAAGTGCTCTAAGTCTGTACTCGGCGTGAAAATTAAAAATCCACATTTCAAGGTTTTTTATTACTTTTAATGCGTATACATACTAATTTTGACTAGTAGATTCCGAATATCCAAAAAAAAATTTGTAGGACAATCATTTCAGAAGTTACGAATGTCAAAATTTACACGAAATTTGTCAAATTATAGATCTCGCATGAAAAAACATGAAATTTCGCGTTTCAATCAAAATTACTAATTGTCTATGTACTAATTAGATCACGTTGAATCCAACGATAGGCTTTAAATTGCTGTACGATAAGTATTTTAGAAGTTACATATAAAATAACGTGTTGTTACTGTATGAAATGTTGATGGTTTCTCGGCGTCTTGTTATAAATGATATGATTGGCTAATAATTTATTATGTTCTTATGAATAAGTAACGATAAAATTAATATTAGAAATGAACGTATCATATAATTATGTATACTTATTCTATAAATATGATTATTTCATTTAATATACGTATGTTTTATTGACTATCAATAATAGAATATACATTTATAGGTATGTATGTTTTATTGGGAATACTGCTCGTTTTCTATTTATCTATGAATTTAATGTGTATTAATAATAATATGTATAAAAAATGTATGTGTTGTTAGTAGTATGTGTTGATATATAAAAAAATATGTAAATTAAAAGTGTGCAGTTTTAATCTATATCTGTTGTATATAGTGTATTAAGATTGGAAGGATATTTCAAGATGAAATCGTTATTGTTTTATTTATAGATATAACAATGGTTAATATTTGTTCGTGTATCTATGTATCTATTTATTGATTCAATGTGTTTTAATAATAATATGTTTAAAAAGATGTGTGTGAGGTTCGTATTATGTGTCTATATAGATTCAGTTGTATTATTTATATGTTAAATAAACGTGTACCGTTATATTAATAACTTTTATTTTCTAAGTTATTTATTGTTTATATAGGTATATTATACGATATGTGTTATTGTCGTAATTGTTTATTTATGAGTGTTGTGTTTGAAAGTAATATTGAATGTAGTTTTTATGGGTGGTAAATTATATAAATGTTTTATTGCGTAATTAATTAATTGTAGTGCTTTGATCTAATACATGTTGCATATCACATCTGCTGTATTACGTGTTGTATATAGTTATGTACTAAATGAATCGATTGATCTTAATAATTATATGTTTTTTATAATCAATATCTTACTGTTATCATTTCTCCAATTTAATTAATGATATTCTTTTTATTCTCGTATATTAAATAAGTAAATGATGATTCCATTTGAACGGATCTATAGATAATTTCTCATCTGCTGTAGTACGTGTTGCATATAGTTATGTACTAAATGAATCAACTGTTTTTAATAATTATATGTTTATTATAATCAATATCTGACTGTTATCATTTTTTCAATTTAATTAATGATATTCTTTTTATTCTCGTATATGTATTAAATGTATGATGATTCCATCTCATCGAATTTATTGGTAAATAATTGAATGTAATACGTGGCGTATGCAACAATTCATCATTAGGTGTAATACTGGTTGCATATAGTTACTTACGGAATAAATGTATCAATTTTGTTAATTAAATTTTGTATGTATGATTTGATGAAACGAAATAATCGTTTATTATATGTATATATTATAATATTAGTTTTAGTATATTGATTATAGGGATTCAGTGTGATCCTCTAATATTTTATTATTTCTGTATTGTATGAATATGATGTATTGAAATCGTTTTTTTGTTTATATTCACGTTCCCTCCATTATCCTACGGTTTCGCGCTCTTTTTATTACGTTTGCCTCCATTTCATTCAACTCCATTACTCTATGAGTATCAAATTTATATAAATTTTATACATATATAATTATATATCAAAAGTCGATTCGTTTTTACGAACGCTATTAAATATTTACGGAAATGTAGTTAATATGTTTCTAATGACCATAGAGTTCTATGATTTATAATAGATGTTGGTATGCCATAAAAGTCGTATATTTCTATTTATTTTCGTATTTTACAATTAAACGTTATTGTGTAGTGTATGAAATGTTATTTTTTATATTATTGTTGTTAATGTGTCTTTTAATTCTCTTATATGTAATAAAATAAGTTGTGATTCAGTCTAAATGTAATATTTGTTGTATATAGTACGTCATTAGGTGTAATACTTGTTGCATATAGTTATTTACTGAATAAATGTATCAATGATTTTAATTAAATTCGTATATATTTGATAACGGAATGAAATAATCGTCTAATATATGTGTATATTATAATGTTAGTTTTATAGGAATTCGATATAATTCTGTAAAATGTTATTATTTCTATATTGTATAATTATGATGTATTCAAATTATTTCCTGTCGTTTACTGTATGGTTATATTGACGTTCCCTCCATTATTTAATGGTTTCGCGCTGTTTTTGTGACGTTTGTCTCCATAGCGTGAAATTGCATTACTCTATGAATATTTTGTTTATATAAATTTTACATACGTATTATTATATCCTAAGAAGCGATTCGTGTTTGTAAACGCTATTATTTTTAGCTAAAATCTTAGATAGAATATAAGTGCTCTAAGTCTGTACTCGGCGTGAAAATTAAAAATCCACATTTCAAGGTTTTTTATTACTTTTAATGCGTATACATACTAATTTTGACTAGTAGATTCCGAAAATCCAAAAAAAAAATTTGTAGGACAATCATTTCAGAAGTTACGAATGTCAAAATTTACACGAAATTTGTCAAATTATAGATCTCCCATGAAAAAACATGAAATTTCGCGTTTCAATAAAAATTACTAATTGTCTATGTACTAATTAGATCACGTTGAATCCAACGATAGGCTTAAAATTGCTGTACGATAAGTATTTTAGAAGTTACATATAAAATAACGTTTGAAGTAATTCGTATCTATATAAGTGCTCTAAGTCTGTACTCGGCGTGAAAATTAAAAATCCACATCTCAAGTTTTTTTTTTACTTTTAATGCGTATACATACTAATTTTGACTAGTAGATTCCAAAAATCCAAAAAAAAAATTGTAGGACAATCATTTCAGAAGTTACGAATGTCAAAATTTACACGAAATTTGTCAAATTATAGATCTCGCGTGAGAAAACATGAAATTTCGCGTTTCAATAAAAATCACTAATTGTCTATGTACTAATTAGATCACGTTGAATCCAACGATAGGCTTAAAATTGCTGTACGATAAGTTTTTTAGAAGTTACATATAAAATAACGTTTGAAGTAAATCGTATCTATATAAGTGCTCTAAGTCTGTACTCGGCGTGAAAATTAAAAATCCACATTTCAAGGTTTTTATTACTTTTAATGCGTATACATACTAATTTTGACTAGTAGATTCCGAAAATCCGAAAAAAAAATTTGTAGGACAATCATTTCAGAAGTTACGAATGTCAAAATTTACACGAAATTTGTCAAATTATAGATCTCGCATGAAAAAACATGAAATTTCGCGTTTCAATAAAAATTACTAATTGTATATGTACTAATTAGATCACGTTGAATCCAACGATAGGCTTAAAATTGCTGTACGATAAGTATTTTAGAAGTTACATATAAAATAACGTTTGAAGTAATTCGTATCTATATAAGTACTCTAAGTCTGTACTCGGCGTGAAAATTGAAAATCCACATTTCAAGGTTTTTTATTACTTTTAATGCGTATACATACTAATTTTGACTAGTAGATTCCGAAAATCCAAAAAAAAAATTTGTAGGACAATCATTTCAGAAGTTACGAATGTCAAAATTTACACGAAATTTGTCAAATTATAGATCTCGCATGAAAAAACATGAAATTTCGCGTTTCAATAAAAATTACTAATTGTCTATGTACTAATTAGATCACGTTGAATCCAACGATAGGCTTAAAATTGCTGTACGATAAGTATTTTAGAAGTTATATATGAAATAACGTTTCAAGTAATTCGTATCTATATAAGTGCTCTAAGTCTGTACTCGGCGTGAAAATTAAAAATCCACATTTCAAGGTTTTTTATTACTTTTAATGCGTATACATACTAATTTTGACTAGTAGATTCCGAGAATCCAAAAAAAAATTGTAGGACAATCATTTCAGAAGTTACGAATGTCAAAATTTACACGAAATTTGTCAAATTATAGATCTCGCATGAAAAAACATGAAATTTCGCGTTTCAATAAAAATTACTAATTGTCTATGTACTTATTAGATCACGTTGAATCCAACGATAGGCTTAAAATTGCTGTACGATAAGTATTTTAGAAGTTACATATAAAATAACGTTTGAAGTAATTCGTATCTATATAAGTGCTCTAAGTCTGTACTCGGCATGAAAATTAAAAATCCACATTTCAAGGTTTTTTTTTACTTTTAATGCGTATACATACTAATTTTGACTAGTAGATTCCAAAAATCCAAAAAAAAATTGTAGGATAATCATTTCAGAAGTTACGAATGTCAAAATTTACACGAAATTTGTCAAATTATAGATCTCGCGTGAAAAAACATGAAATTTCGCGTTTCAATGAAAATTACTAATTGTCTATGTACTAATTAGATCACGTTGAATCCAACGATAGGCTTAAAATTGCTGTACGATAAGTATTTTAGAAGTTACATATAAAATAACGTTTGAAGTAATTCGTATCTATATAAGTGCTCTAAGTCTGTACTCGGCGTGAAAATTAAAAATCCACATTTCAAGGTTTTTATTACTTTTAATGCGTATACATACTAATTTTGACTAGTAGATTCCGAAAATCCGAAAAAAAAATTTGTAGGACAATCATTTCAGAAGTTACGAATGTCAAAATTTACACGAAATTTGTCAAATTATAGATCTCGCATGAAAAAACATGATATTTCGCGTTTCAATAAAAATTACTAATTGTATATGTACTAATTAGATCACGTTGAATCCAACGATAGGCTTAAAATTGCTGTACGATAAGTATTTTAGAAGTTACATATAAAATAACGTTTGAAGTAATTCGTATCTATATAAGTACTCTAAGTCTGTACTCGGCGTGAAAATTAAAAATCCACATTTCAAGGTTTTTTATTACTTTTAATGCGTATACATACTAATTTTGACTAGTAGATTCCGAAAATCCAAAAAAAAAATTTGTAGGACAATCATTTCAGAAGTTACGAATGTCAAAATTTACACGAAATTTGTCAAATTATAGATCTCGCATGAAAAAACATGAAATTTCGCGTTTCAATAAAAATTACTAATTGTCTATGTACTAATTAGATCACGTTGAATCCAACGATAGGCTTAAAATTGTTGTACGATGAGTATTTTAGAAGTTACATATAAAATAACTTTTGAAGTAATTCGTATCTATATAAGTGCTCTAAGTCTGTACTCGGCGTGAAAATTAAAAATCCACATTTCAAGGTTTTTTATTACTTTTAATGCGTATACATACTAATTTTGACTAGTAGATTCCGAAAATCCAAAAAAAAATTTGTAGGACAATCATTTCAGAAGTTACGAATGTCAAAATTTACACGAAATTTGTCAAATTATTGATCTCGCATGAAAAAACATGAAATTTCGCGTTTCAATAAAAATTGCTAATTGTCTATGTACTAATTAGATCACGTTGAATCCAACGATAGGCTTAAAATTGCTGTACGATAAGTATTTTAGAAGTTACATATAAAATAACGTTTGAAGTAATTCGTATCTATATAAGTGCTCTAAGTCTGTACTCGGCGTTTGTATATTCTGAATGTTTGTTATGTTTATAATATATAATTGTTCTAATATGTATATATCTAATTTTTTTTTTCTTTATTTACTAATTATGCTGTGATATATTTATGTATTATCATTGTTAATACTGTTATATGTCTTTATGAAAATAAACTTGTATATACCTATTTATTCGTATTATTTGTTCCTGTGTATACTTTAACATATATAGTCTATCTTTTATTATAATCAAGTCATATTATAATGTTTAAGGTAGTTGTGAATAATCTATTTGAATTGGAGAATATTCAAATTAAGTAATAACTATCTTTAACATTGTAATATGATGAGTTCAGTATAATAAAAGTGAACATTAGATTGATTAGGAAAATATTAATAAAAGTTTTTTGACTAGTAGATTCCGAAAATCCAAAAAAAAAAATTGTAGGACAATCATTTCAGAAGTTACGAATGTCAAAATTTACACGAAACTTGTCAAATTATAGATCTCGCATGAAAAAACATGAAATTTCGCATTTCAATAAAAATTACTAATTGTCTATGTACTAATTAGATCACGTTGAATCCAACGATAGGCTTAAAATTGCTGTACGATAAGTATTTTAGAAGTTACATATAAAATAACGTTTGAAGTAATTCGTATCTATATAAGTGCTCTAAGTCTGTACTCGGCGTGAAAATTAAAAATCCACATTTCAAGGTTTTTTATTACTTTTAATGCGTATACATACTAATTTTGACTAGTAGATTCCGAAAATCCAAAAAAAAAATTTGTAGGACAATCATTTCAGAAGTTACGAATGTCAAAATTTACACGAAATTTGTCAAATTATAGATCTCGCATGAAAAAACATGAAATTTCGCGTTTCAATAAAAATTACTAATTGTCTATGTACTAATTAGATCACGTTGAATCCAACGATAGGCTTAAAATTGCTGTACGATAAGTATTTTAGAAGTTACATATAAAATAACGTTTGAAGTAATTCGTATCTATATAAGTGCTCTAAGTCTGTACTCGGCGTGAAAATTAAAAATCCACATTTCAAGGTTTTTTATTACTTTTAATGCGTATACATACTAATTTTGACTAGTAGATTCCGAAAATCCAAAAAAAAAATTTGTAGGACAATCATTTCAGAAGTTACGAATGTCAAAATTTACACGAAATTTGTCAAATTATAGATCTCGCATGAAAAAACATGAAATTTCGCGTTTCAATAAAAATTACTAATTGTCTATGTACTAATTAGATCACGTTGAATCCAACGATAGGCTTAAAATTGCTGTACGATAAGTATTTTAGAAGTTACATATAAAATAACGTTTGAAGTAATTCGTATCTATATAAGTGCTCTAAGTCTGTACTCGGCGTGAAAATTAAAAATCCACATTTCAAGGTTTTTTATTACTTTTAATGCGTATACATACTAATTTTGACTAGTAGATTCCGAAGATCCAAAAAAAAAATTTGTAGGACAATCATTTCAGAAGTTACGAATGTCAAAATTTACACGAAATTTGTCAAATTATAGATCTCCCATGAAAAAACATGAAATTTCGCATTTCAATAAAAATTACTAATTGTCTATGTACTAATTAGATCACGTTGAATCCAACGATAGGCTTAAAATTGCTGTACGATAAGTATTTTAGAAGTTACATATAAAATAACGTTTGAAGTAATTCGTATCTATATAAGTGCTCTAAGTCTGTACTCGGCGTGAAAATTAAAAATCCACATTTCAAGGTTTTTTATTACTTTTAATGCGTATACATACTAATTTTGACTAGTAGATTCCGAAAATCCAAAAAAAAAAATTGTAGGACAATCATTTCAGAAGTTACGAATATCAAAATTTACACGAAATTTGTCAAATTATAGATCTCGCATGAAAAAACATGAAATTTCGCGTTTCAATAAAACTTACTAATTGTCTATGTACTAATTAGATCACGTTGATTCCAACGATAGGCTTAAAATTGCTGTACGATGAGTATTTTAGAAGTTACATATAAAATAACGTTTGAAGTAATTCGTATCTATATAAGTGCTCTAATTCTGTACTCGGCGTGAAAATTAAAATTCTACATTTCACGTCGCGTTGAATATGTCTAGGTGTCAACGTATTAAGCAGACTGCGCTGATTCAGAATTTGTGTTATATAACATCCTACGATGTTTCGTTTAGAAGCTACAAGCAAAAGAAGTTTTGAATTTTATATAATTTCACTTTGCATTCACCGCCCATAGAAAATATTATTGCTATGGTATTCATGATTTATTTCTACGTTCGTGTACTATCTGACAGTCACCTCTCCAAATTTCAAATCGATATTCCAACTATTGTGGATTTTACGAAGGTTTAACCGTCACAGTGTACTTATAAGTACAGCGAGACTTGTGATTTGGAAATTCAAATTTCCAAAATCCACATTTCAAGCTTTTTTATTACTTTTAATGCGTATACATACTAATTTTAACTAGTAGATTCCGAAAATCCAAAAACAAAATTTGTAGGACAATCATTTCAGAAGTTACGAATGTCAAAATTTACACGAAATTTGTCAAATTATAGATCTCGCATGAAAAAACATGAAATTTCGCGTTTCAATAAAAATTACCAATTGTCTATGTACTAATTAGATCACGTTGAATCCAACGATAGGCTTAAAATTGCTGTACGATAAGTATTTTAGAAGTTACATATAAAATAACGTTTGAAGTAATTCGTATCTATATAAGTGCTCTAATTCTGTACTCGGCGTGAAAATTAAAATTCTACATTTCGCGTCTCGGTGAATATGTCTAGGTGTCAACGTATTAAGCAGACTGCGCTGATTCAGAATTTGTTTTATATAACATCCTACGATGTTTCGTTTAGAAGCTACAAGCAAAAGAAGTTTCGAATTTTATATAATTTCACTTTGCATTCACCGCGTATAGAAAATATTATTGCTATGGTATTCATGATATATTTCTACGTTCGTGTACTATCTGACAGTCACCTCTCCAAATTTCATATCGATATTCCAACTATTGTGGATTTTACGAAGGTTTAACCGTCACATTGTACTTGTAAGTACAGCGAGACTTGTGATTTGGAAATTCAAATTTTCAAAATCCAAAGTTTAGGGTACCTCAATATTTTGAAGGTGTATATTTACTAATCTGATCATGTAGATTCCAAAAATTTATTCAAAATTGTTGTAATATTGGTATTTTAGAAGTTAGACTTCACAAAATTGTTAAAAAAAATCGTTTTCCACATATCCTCACTTCTCGTCCACCGTGTTTCCGAAATATTATTTCTAGGTGTTTACAAATTTCATATCATGTTCAGTAATTCCTATTGAAAATGCATTCCAAATTTGAAATCAAAATTCCAACTATTATGGATGTTACGAAGGTTTAATCGTCACATTGTACTTGTAAGTATAGCGAGACTTGTGATTTGGAAATTCAAATTTTCAAAATCCAAAGTTTAGGGTACCTCAATATCTTGAAGGTGTATATTTACTAATTCGATCATGTAGATTCCAAAAATTTATTCGAAATTGTTGTAATGTTGGTATTTTAGAAGTTAGACTTCACAAAATTGTTAAAAAAAATCGTTTTCCACATATCCTCAATTCTCGTCCATTGTGTTTCTAAAATATTATTTCTAGGTGTTTACAAATTTCATAGCATGTTCAGTAACTCCTATTGAGTATGCAGTCCAAATTTGAAATCAAAATTCCAACTATTATGGATGTTACGAAGGTTTAACCGTCACATTGTACTTGTAAGTATAGCGAGACTTGTGATTTGGAAATTCAAATTTTCAAAATCCAAAGTTTAGGGTACCTCAATATCTTGAAGGTGTAAATTTACTAATTCGATCATGTAGATTCCAAAAATTTATTCGAAATTGTTGTAATGTTGTTATTTTAGAAGTTAGACTTCACAAAATTGTTAAAAAAAATCGTTTTCCACATATCTTCACTTCTCGTCCACCGTGTTTCCGAAATATTATTTCTAGGTGTTTACAAATTTCATATCATGTTCAGTAACTCTTATTGAGTATGCATTCCAAATTTGAAATCAAAATTCCAACTATTATGGATGTTACGAAGGTTTAACCGTCACATTGTACTTGTAAGTATAGCGAGACTTGTGATTTGGAATTTCAAATTTTCAAAATCCAAAGTTTAGGGTACCTCAATATTTTGAAGGTGTATGTTTACTAATTCGATCATGAAGATTCCAAAAATTTATTCAAAATTGTTGTAATATTGGTATTTTAGAAGTTAGACTTCACAAAATTGTTAAAAAAAATCGTTTTCCACATATCCTCACTTCTCGTCCATCGTGTTTCAAAAATATTATTTCTAGGTGTTTACAAATTTTATGCCATGTTCAGTAACTCCTATTGAGTATACAGTCCAAATTTGAAATCAAAATTCCATTTATTATGGATCTTACGAAGGTTTAACCGTCACATTGTACTTGTAAGTATAGCAAGACTTGTGATTTGGAATTTCAAATTTTCAAAATCCAAAGTTTAGGGTACCTCAATATTTTGAAGGTGTATGTTTACTAATTCCATCATGTAGATTCGAAAAATTTATTCAAAATTGTTGTAATATTGGTATTTTAGAAGTTAGACTTCACAAAATTGTTAAAAAAAATCGTTTTCCACATATCCTCACTTCTCGTCCATCGTGTTTCCAAAATATTATTTCTAGGTGTTTACAAATTTCATAGCATGTTCAGTAACTCCTATCGATTATGCAGTCCAAATTTGAAATCAAAATTTCAACTATTATGGATGTTACGAAGGTTTAACCGTCACATTGTACTTGTAAGTATAGCGAGACTTGTGATTTGGAATTTCAAATTTTCAAAATCCAAAGTTTAGGGTACCTCAATATTTTGAAGGTGTATATTTACTAATTCGATCATGTAGATTCCAAAAATTTATTCAAAATTGTTGTAATATTGGTATTTTAGAAGTTAGACGTCACAAAATTGTTAAAAAAAATCGTTTTAAACATATCCTCACTTCTCGTCCACCGTGTTTCCAAAATATTATTTCTAGGTGTCTACAAATTTCATAGCATGTTCAGTAACTCCTATTGATTATGCAGTCCAAATTTGAAATCAAAATTCCAACTATTATGGATGTTACGAAGGTTTAACCGTCACATTGTACTTGTAAGTATAGCGAGACTTGTGATTTGGAAATTCAAATTTTCAAAATCCAAAGTTTAGGGTACCTCAATATTTTAGAGGTGTATATTTACTAATTCGATCATGTAGATTCCAAAAATTTACTCAAAATTGTTGTAAAATTGGTATTCTAGAAGTTAGACTTCACAAAATTTATATGATTTCACTTTGCATTCACCGTGTATAGAAAATATTATTGCTATGGTAATCATGATTTACTTCTACGTTCGTGTACTATCTGACAGTCACCTCTCCAAATTTAAAATCGATATTCCAACTATTGTGGATTTTACGAAGGTTTAACCGTCACAGTGTACTTGTAAGTATAGCGAGACTTGTGATTTGGAATTTCAAATTTTCAAAATCCAAAGTTTAGGGTACCTCAATATTTTGAAGGTGTATATTTACTAAATCGATCATGTAGATTCCAAAAATTTATTCAAAATTGTTGTAATATTGGTATTTTAGAAGTTAGACGTCACAAAATTGTTAAAAAAAATCGTTTTCCACATATCCTCACTTCTCGTCCATCGTGTTTCCAAAATATTATTTCTAGGTGTTTACAAATTTCATAGCATGTTCAGTAACTCCTATTGAGTATGCAGTCCAAATTTGAAATCAAAATTCCAACTATTATGGATCTTACGAAGGTTTAACCGTCACATTGTACTTGTAAGTATAGCGAGACTTGTGATTTGGAATTTCAAATTTTCAAAATTCAAAGTTTAGGGTACCTCAATATTTTGAAGGTGTATATTTACTAATTCGATCATGTAGATTCCAAAAATTTACTCAAAATTGTTGTAATATTGGTATTCTAGAAGTTAGACTTCACAAAATTGTTAAAAAAAATCGTTTTCCACATATCTTCACTTCTCGTCCACCGTGTTTCCAAAATATTATTTCTAGGTGTCTACAAATTCCATAGCATGTTCAGTAACTCCTATTGATTATGCAGTCCAAATTTGAAATCAAAATTCCAACTATTATGGATGTTACGAAGGTTTAACCGTCACATTGTACTTGTAAGTATAGCGAGACTTGTGATTTGGAATTTCAAATTTTCAAAATCCAAAGTTTAGGGTACCTCAATATTTTGAAGGTGTATATTTACTAATTCAATCATGTAGATTCCAAAAATTTATTCAAAATTGTTGTTATATTGGTATTTTAGAAGTTAGACGTCACAAAATTGTCAAAAAAAATCGTTTTCCACATATCCTCACTTCTCGTCCACCGTGTTTCCAAAATATTATTTCTAGGTGTCTACAAATTTCATATCATGTTCAGTATTTCCTATTGAGTATGCATTCCAAATTTGAAATCAAAATTCCAACTATTATGGATGTTACGAAGGTTTAATCGTCACATTGTACTTGTAAGTATAGCGAGACTTATGATTTGGAAATTTAAATTTTCAAAATCCACATTTCAAGGTTTTTTATTACTTTTAATGCGTATACATACTAATTTCGACTAGTAGATTCCAAAAATCCAAAAAAAAACTTTGTACGACAATCGGTTCACAAGTTATGGACCATCGAAAATTTCTTGATAAATTTCCATGTATATATGTATGCAAAATATTCGATTTTTCGATGAAATTTTTTTTATCGATTTTTATGTTTAAAATTATTAATTCAATACCGTAGATTCCAAAAATATGCATAAAACATGTGTAGGATGTTTAGTTTGTCCTATATAACTAATTGAACTTTGAATAATTTGTCGTTTAGGTGTAATTGTAAATTTCAAATTTTCAAAATCCAAAGTTTAGGGTACCTCAATATTTTGAAGGTGGATATTTACTAATTCGATCATGTAGATTCCAAAAATTTATTCAAAATTGTTGTAATATTGGTATTTTAGAAGTTAGACTTCACAAAATTGTTAAAAAAAATCGTTTTCCACATATCCTCAATTCTCGTCCATTGTGTTTCTAAAATATTATTTCTAGGTGTTTACAAATTTTATAGCATGTTCAGTAACTCCTATTGAGTATGCAGTCCAAATTTGAAATCAAAATTCCAACTATTATGGATCTTACGAAGGTTTAACCGTCACATTGTACTTGTAAGTATAGCGAGACTTGTGATTTGGAATTTAAAATTTTCAAAATTCAAAGTTTAGGGTACCTCAATATTTTGAAGGTGTATATTCACTAATTCGATCATGTAGATTCCAAAAATCTACTCAAAATTGTTGTAATATTGGTATTCTAGAAGTT
The DNA here is from genome assembly GCA_963921935.1 of Galeruca laticollis. Lineage (NCBI taxonomy): Eukaryota > Metazoa > Arthropoda > Insecta > Coleoptera > Chrysomelidae > Galeruca > Galeruca laticollis. Next base: position 223,153,126 of record OY998177.1, on the reverse strand, counting down.
AGACTTCACAAAATTGTTAAAAAAAATCGTTTTCCACATATCTTCACTTCTCGTCCACCGTGTTTCCAAAATATTATTTCTAGGTGTCTACAAATTCCATAGCATGTTCAGTAACTCGTATTGATTATGCAGTCCAAATTTGAAATCAAAATTCCAACTATTATGGATGTTACGAAGGTTTAACCGTCACATTGTACTTGTAAGTATAGCGAGACTTGTGATTTGGAATTTCCAATTTTCAAAATCCAAAGTTTAGGGTACCTCAATATTTTGAAGGTGTATATTTACTAATTCGATCATGTAGATTCCAAAAATTTATTCAAAATTGTTGTAATATTGTTATTTTAGAAGTTAGACGTCACAAAATTGTCAAAAAAAATCGTTTTCCACATATCCTCAATTCTCGTCCACCGTGTTTCCAAAATATTATTTCTAGGTGTCTACAAATTTCATAGCATGTTCAGTAACTCCTATTGATTATGCAGTCCAAATTTGAAATCAAAATTCCAACTATTATGGATGTTACGAAGGTTTAACCGTCACATTGTACTTGTAAGTATAGCGAGACTTGTGATTTGGAAATTCAAATTTTCAAAATCCAAAGTTTAGGGTACCTCAATATTTTGAAGGTGTATATTTACTAATCTGATCATGTATATTCCAAAAATTTATTCAAAATTGTTGTAATATTGGTATTCTAGAAGTTAGACTTCACAAAATTTATATAATTTCACTTTGCATTCACCGTGTATAGAAAATATTATTGCTATGGTATTCATGATTTACTTCTACGTTGGTGTACTATCTGACAGTCACCTCTCCAAATTTAAAATCGATATTCCAACTATTGTGGATTTTACGAAGGTTTAACCGTCACAGTGTACTTGTAAGTACAGCGAGACTTGTGATTTGGAATTTCAAATTTTCAAAATCCAAAGTTTCGGGTACCTCAATATTTTAAAGGTGTATATCTACTAATTCTATCATGTAGATTCCAAAAATTTACTCAAAATTGTTGTAATATTGGAATTTTAGAAGTTAGACTTCACAAAATTGTTAAAAAAATCGTTTTCCACATATCCTAACTTCTCGTCCATCGTGTTTCCAAAATATTATTTCTAGGTGTTTACAAATTTCATAGCATGTTCAGTAACTCCTATTTAGTATGCAGTACAAATTTGAAATCAAAATTCCAACTATTATGGATGTTACGAAGGTTTAACCGTCACATTGTACTTGTAAGTATAGCGAGACTTGTGATTTGGAAATTCAAATTTTCAAAATCCAAAGTTTAGGGTACCTCAATATTTTAGAGGTGTATATTTACTAATTCGATCATGTAGATTCCAAAAATTTACTCAAAATTGTTGTAAAATTGGTATTCTAGAAGTTAGACTTCACAAAATTTATATGATTTCACTTTGCATTCACCGTGTATAGAAAATATTATTGCTATGGTAATCATGATTTACTTCTACGTTCGTGTCACAAAATTGTTGTAATATTGGTATTTTAGAAGTTAGACGTCACAAAATTGTTAAAAAAAATCGTTTTCCACATATCCTCACTTCTCGTCCATCGTGTTTCCAAAATATTATTTCTAGGTGTTTACAAATTTCATAGCATGTTCAGTAACTCCTATTGAGTATGCAGTCCAAATTTGAAATCAAAATTCCAACTATTATGGATCTTACGAAGGTTTAACCGTCACATTGTACTTGTAAGTATAGCGAGACTTGTGATTTGGAATTTCAAATTTTCAAAATTCAAAGTTTAGGGTACCTCAATATTTTGAAGGTGTATATTTACTAATTCGATCATGTAGATTCCAAAAATTTACTCAAAATTGTTGTAATATTGGTATTCTAGAAGTTAGACTTCACAAAATTGTTAAAAAAAATCGTTTTCCACATATCTTCACTTCTCGTCCACCGTGTTTCCAAAATATTATTTCTAGGTGTCTACAAATTCCATAGCATGTTCAGTAACTCCTATTGATTATGCAGTCCAAATTTGAAATCAAAATTCCAACTATTATGGATGTTACGAAGGTTTAACCGTCACATTGTACTTGTAAGTATAGCGAGACTTGTGATTTGGAATTTCAAATTTTCAAAATCCAAAGTTTAGGGTACCTCAATATTTTGAAGGTGTATATTTACTAATTCAATCATGTAGATTCCAAAAATTTATTCAAAATTGTTGTTATATTGGTATTTTAGAAGTTAGACGTCACAAAATTGTCAAAAAAAATCGTTTTCCACATATCCTCACTTCTCGTCCACCGTGTTTCCAAAATATTATTTCTAGGTGTCTACAAATTTCATATCATGTTCAGTATTTCCTATTGAGTATGCATTCCAAATTTGAAATCAAAATTCCAACTATTATGGATGTTACGAAGGTTTAATCGTCACATTGTACTTGTAAGTATAGCGAGACTTATGATTTGGAAATTTAAATTTTCAAAATCCACATTTCAAGGTTTTTTATTACTTTTAATGCGTATACATACTAATTTCGACTAGTAGATTCCAAAAATCCAAAAAAAAACTTTGTACGACAATCGGTTCACAAGTTATGGACCATCGAAAATTTCTTGATAAATTTCCATGTATATATGTATGCAAAATATTCGATTTTTCGATGAAATTTTTTTTATCGATTTTTATGTTTAAAATTATTAATTCAATACCGTAGATTCCAAAAATATGCATAAAACATGTGTAGGATGTTTAGTTTGTCCTATATAACTAATTGAACTTTGAATAATTTGTCGTTTAGGTGTAATTGTAAATTTCAAATTTTCAAAATCCAAAGTTTAGGGTACCTCAATATTTTGAAGGTGGATATTTACTAATTCGATCATGTAGATTCCAAAAATTTATTCAAAATTGTTGTAATATTGGTATTTTAGAAGTTAGACTTCACAAAATTGTTAAAAAAAATCGTTTTCCACATATCCTCAATTCTCGTCCATTGTGTTTCTAAAATATTATTTCTAGGTGTTTACAAATTTTATAGCATGTTCAGTAACTCCTATTGAGTATGCAGTCCAAATTTGAAATCAAAATTCCAACTATTATGGATCTTACGAAGGTTTAACCGTCACATTGTACTTGTAAGTATAGCGAGACTTGTGATTTGGAATTTAAAATTTTCAAAATTCAAAGTTTAGGGTACCTCAATATTTTGAAGGTGTATATTCACTAATTCGATCATGTAGATTCCAAAAATCTACTCAAAATTGTTGTAATATTGGTATTCTAGAAGTTAGACTTCACAAAATTGTTAAAAAAAATCGTTTTCCACATATCTTCACTTCTCGTCCACCGTGTTTCCAAAATATTATTTCTAGGTGTCTACAAATTCCATAGCATGTTCAGTAACTCGTATTGATTATGCAGTCCAAATTTGAAATCAAAATTCCAACTATTATGGATGTTACGAAGGTTTAACCGTCACATTGTACTTGTAAGTATAGCGAGACTTGTGATTTGGAATTTCCAATTTTCAAAATCCAAAGTTTAGGGTACCTCAATATTTTGAAGGTGTATATTTACTAATTCGATCATGTAGATTCCAAAAATTTATTCAAAATTGTTGTAATATTGTTATTTTAGAAGTTAGACGTCACAAAATTGTCAAAAAAAATCGTTTTCCACATATCCTCAATTCTCGTCCACCGTGTTTCCAAAATATTATTTCTAGGTGTCTACAAATTTCATAGCATGTTCAGTAACTCCTATTGATTATGCAGTCCAAATTTGAAATCAAAATTCCAACTATTATGGATGTTACGAAGGTTTAACCGTCACATTGTACTTGTAAGTATAGCGAGACTTGTGATTTGGAAATTCAAATTTTCAAAATCCAAAGTTTAGGGTACCTCAATATTTTGAAGGTGTATATTTACTAATCTGATCATGTATATTCCAAAAATTTATTCAAAATTGTTGTAATATTGGTATTCTAGAAGTTAGACTTCACAAAATTTATATAATTTCACTTTGCATTCACCGTGTATAGAAAATATTATTGCTATGGTATTCATGATTTACTTCTACGTTGGTGTACTATCTGACAGTCACCTCTCCAAATTTAAAATCGATATTCCAACTATTGTGGATTTTACGAAGGTTTAACCGTCACAGTGTACTTGTAAGTACAGCGAGACTTGTGATTTGGAATTTCAAATTTTCAAAATCCAAAGTTTCGGGTACCTCAATATTTTAAAGGTGTATATCTACTAATTCTATCATGTAGATTCCAAAAATTTACTCAAAATTGTTGTAATATTGGAATTTTAGAAGTTAGACTTCACAAAATTGTTAAAAAAATCGTTTTCCACATATCCTAACTTCTCGTCCATCGTGTTTCCAAAATATTATTTCTAGGTGTTTACAAATTTCATAGCATGTTCAGTAACTCCTATTGAGTATGCAGTACAAATTTGAAATCAAAATTCCAACTATTATGGATCTTACGAAGGTTTAACCGTTACATTGTACTTGTAAGTATAGCGAGACTTGTGATTTGGAATTTCAAATTTTCTAAATCCGAAGTTTAGGGTACCTCAATATTTTGAAGGTGTAAATTTACTAAATCGATCATGTAGATTCCAAAAATTTATTCAAAATTCTTGTAATATTGGTATTTTAGAAGTTAGACGTCACAAAATTGTTAAAAAAAATCGTTTTCCACATATCCTCAATTCTCGTCCACCGTGTTTCCAAAATATTATTCCTAGGTGTCTACAAATTCTATAGCATGTTCAGTAACTCCTATTGATTATGCAGTCCAAATTTGAAATCAAAATTCCAACTATTATGGATGTTACGAAGGTTTAACCTTCACATTGTACTTTTAAGTATAGCGAGACTTGTGATTTGGAATTTCAAATTTTCAAAATCCAAAGTTTAGGGTACCTCAATATTTTGAAGGTGTATATTTACTAAATCGATCATGTAGATTCCAAAAATTTATTCAAAATTCTTGTAATATTTGTATTTTAGAAGTTAGACGTCACAAAATTGTTAAAAAAAATCGTTTTCCACATATCCTCAATTCTCGTCCACCGTGTTTCCAAAATATTATTTCTAGGTATCTACAAATTTCATAGCATGTTCAGTAACTCCTATTGATTATGCAGTCCAAATTTGAAATCAAAATTCCAACTATTATGGATGTTACGAAGGTTTAATCGTCACATTGTACTTGTAAGTATAGCGAGACTTGTGATTTGGAAATTCAAATTTTCAAAATCCAAAGTTTAGGGTACCTCAATATCTTGAAGGTGTATATTTACTAATTCGATCATGTAGATTCCAAAAATTTATTCGAAATTGTTGTAATGTTGGAATTTTAGAAGTTAGACTTCACAAAATTGTTAAAAAAAATCGTTTTCCACATATCCTCAATTCTCGTCCATTGTGTTTCTAAAATATTATTTCTAGGTGTTTACAAATTTCATAGCATGTTCAGTAACTCCTATTGAGTATGCAGTCCAAATTTGAAATCAAAATTCCAACTATTATGGATGTTACGAAGGTTTAACCGTCACATTGTACTTGTAAGTATAGCGAGACTTGTGATTTGGAAATTCAAATTTTCAAAATCCAAAGTTTAGGGTACCTCAATATCTTGAAGGTGTATATTTACTAATTCGATCATGTAGATTCCAAAAATTTATTCGAAATTGTTGTAATGTTGTTATTTTAGAAGTTAGACTTCACAAAATTGTTAAAAAAAATCGTTTTCCACATATCTTCACTTCTCGTCCACCGTGTTTCCGAAATATTATTTCTAGGTGTTTACAAATTTCATATCATGTTCAGTAACTCTTATTGAGTATGCATTCCAAATTTGAAATCAAAATTCCAACTATTATGGATGTTACGAAGGTTTAACCGTCACATTGTACTTGTAAGTATAGCGAGACTTGTGATTTGGAATTTCAAATTTTCAAAATCCAAAGTTTAGGGTACCTTAATATTTTGAAGGTGGATATTTACTAATTCGATCATGTAGATTCCAAAAATTTACTCAAAATTGTTGTAATATTGGTATTCTAGAAGTTAGACTTCACAAAATTTTTAAAAAAAATCGTTTTCCACATATCTTCACTTCTCGTCCACCGTGTTTCCAAAATATTATTTCTAGGTGTCTACAAATTCCATAGCATGTTCAGTAACTCGTATTGATTATGCAGTCCAAATTTGAAATCAAAATTCCAACTATTATGGATGTTACGAAGGTTTAACCGTCACATTGTACTTGTAAGTATAGCGAGACTTGTGATTTGGAATTTCAAATTTTCAAAATCCAAAGTTTAGGGTACCTCAATATTTTGAAGGTGTATGTTTACTAATTCGATGATGTAGATTCCAAAAATTTACTCAAAATTGTTGTTATATTGGAATTTTAGAAGTTAGACTTCACAAAATTGTTAAAAAAATCGTTTTCCACATATCCTCACTTCTCGTCCATCGTGTTTCCAAAATATTATTTCTAGGTGTTTACAAATTTCATAGCATGTTCAGTAACTCCTATTGAGTATACAGTCCAAATTTGAAATCAAAATTTCAACTATTGTGGATCTTACGAAGGTTTAACCGTCACATTGTACTTGTAAGTATAGCGAGACTTGTGATTTGGAATTTCAAATTTTCAAAATTCAAAGTTTAGGGTACCTCAATATTTTGAAGGTGTATATTTACTAAATCGATCATGTAGATTCCAAAAATTTATTCAAAATTCTTGTAATATTTGTATTTTAGAAGTTAGACGTCACAAAATTGTTAAAAAAAATCGTTTTCCACATATCCTCAATTCTCGTCCACCGTGTTTCCAAAATATTATTCCTAGGTGTCTACAAATTTCATAGCATGTTCAGTAACTCCTATTAATTATGCAGTCCAAATTTGAAATCAAAATTCCAACTATTATGGATGTTAGGAAGGTTTAACCGTCACATTGTACTTGTAAGTATAGCGAGACTTGTGATTTGGAAATTCAAATTTTCAAAATCCAAAGTTTAGGGTACCTCAATATTTTGAAGGTGTATATTCACTAATTCGATCATGTAGATTCCAAAAATTTATTCAAAATTGTTGTAATATTGGTATTTTAGAAGTTAGACTTCACAAAATTGTTAAAAAAAATCGTTTTCCACATATCCTCACTTCTCGTCCACCGTGTTTCCGAAATATTATTTCTAGGTGTGTACAAATTTCATATCATGTTCAGTATTTCCTATTGAGTATGCATTCCAAATTTGAAATCAAAATTCCAACTATTATGGATGTTACGAAGGTTTAATCGTCACATTGTACTTGTAAGTATAGCGAGACTTATGATTTGGAAATTTAAATTTTCAAAATCCACATTTCAAGGTTTTTTATTACTTTTAATGCGTATACATACTAATTTCGACTAGTAGATTCCAAAAATCCAAAAAAAAACTTTGTACGACAATCGGTTCACAAGTTATGGACCATCGAAAATTTCTTGATAAATTTCCATGTATATGTATGCAAAATATTCGATTTTTCGATGAAATTTTTTTTATCGATTTTTATGTTTAAAATTATTAATTCAATACCGTAGATTCCAAAAATATGCATAAAACATGTGTAGGATGTTTAGTTTGTCCTATATAACTAATTGAACTTTGAATAATTTGTCGTTTAGGTGTAATTGTAAATTTCAAATTTTCAAAATCCAAAGTTTAGGGTACCTCAATATTTTGAAGGTGGATATTTACTAATTCGATCATGTAGATTCCAGAAATTTACTCAAAATTGTTGTAATATTGGTATTCTAGAAGTTAGACTTCACAAAATTGTTAAAAAAAATCGTTTTCCACATATCTTCACTTCTCGTCCACCGTGTTTCCAAAATATTATTTCTAGGTGTCTACAAATTCCATAGCATGTTCAGTAACTCGTATTGATTATGCAGTCCAAATTTGAAATCAAAATTCCAACTATTATGGATGTTACGAAGGTTTAACCGTCACATTGTACTTGTAAGTATAGCGAGACTTGTGATTTGGAATTTCAAATTTTCAAAATCCAAAGTTTAGGGTACCTCAATATTTTGAAGGTGGATATTTACTAATTCGATCATGTAGATTCCAGAAATTTACTCAAAATTGTTGTAATATTGGTATTCTAGAAGTTAGACTTCACAAAATTGTTAAAAAAAATCGTTTTCCACATATCTTCACTTCTCGTCCACCGTGTTTCCAAAATATTATTTCTAGGTGTCTACAAATTCCATAGCATGTTCAGTAACTCCTATTGATTATGCAGTCCAAATTTGAAATCAAAATCGCAACTATTATGGATGTTACGAAGGTTTAACCGTCACATTGTACTTGTAAGTATAGCGAGACTTGTGATTTGGAATTTCAAATTTTCAAAATCCAAAGTTTAGGGTACCTCAATATTTTGAAGGTGTATGTTTACTAATCCGATAATGTAGATTCCAAAAATTTACTCAAAATTGTTGTAATATTGGAAGTTTAGAAGTTAGACTTCACAAAATTGTTAAAAAAATCGTTTTCCACATATCCTCACTTCTCGTCCATCGTGTTTCCAAAATATTATTTCTAGGTGTTTACAAATTTCATAGCATGTTCAGTAACTCCTATTGAGTATACAGTCCAAATTTGAAATCAAAATTTCAACTATTGTGGATCTTACGAAGGTTTAACCGTCACATTGTACTTGTAAGTATAGCGAGACTTGTGATTTGGAATTTCAAATTTTCAAAATTCAAAGTTTAGGGTACCTCAATATTTTGAAGGTGTATATTTACTAAATCGATCATGTAGATTCCAAAAATTTATTCAAAATTCTTGTAATATTTGTATTTTAGAAGTTAGACGTCACAAAATTGTTAAAAAAAATCGTTTTCCACATATCCTCAATTCTCGTCCACCGTGTTTCCAAAATATTATTCCTAGGTGTCTACAAATTTCATAGCATGTTCAGTAACTCCTATTGATTATGCAGTCCAAATTTGAAATCAAAATTCCAACTATTATGGATGTTACGAAGGTTTAACCGTCACATTGTACTTGTAAGTATAGCGAGACTTGTGATTTGGAATTTCAAATTTTCAAAATCCAAAGTTTAGGGTACCTCAATATTTTGAAGGTGTATATTCACTAATTCGTTCATGTAGATTCCAAAAAATTATTCAAAATTGTTGTAATATTTGTATTTTAGAAGTTAGACTTCACAAAATTGTTAAAAAAAATCGTTTTCCACATATCCTCAATTCTCGTCCATTGTGTTTCTAAAATATTATTTCTAGGTGTTTACAAATTTCATAGCAAGTTCAGTAACTCCTATTGAGTATGCAGTCCAAATTTGAAATCAAAATTCCAACTATTATGGATCTTACGAAGGTTTAACCGTCACATTGTACTTGTAAGTATAGCGAGACTTGTGATTTGGAATTTAAAATTTTCAAAATTCAAAGTTTAGGGTACCTCAATATTTTGAAGGTGTATGTTTACTAATTCGATCATGTAGATTCCAAAAATTTACTCAAAATTGTTGTAAAATTGGTATTCTAGAAGTTAGACTTCACAAAATTTATATAATTTCACTTTGCATTCACCGTGTATAGAAAATAATATTGCTATGGTATTCATGATTTACTTCTACGTTCGTGTACTATCTGACAGTCACCTCTCCAAATTTAAAATCAAAATTCCAACTATTATGGATCTTACGAAGGTTTAACCGTCACATTGTACTTGTAAGTATAGCGAGACTTGTGATTTGGAATTTCAAATTTTCAAAATTCAAAGTTTAGGGTACCTCAATATTTTGAAGGTGTATATTTACTAATTCGATCATGTAGATTCCAAAAATTTACTCAAAATTGTTGTAATATTGGTATTCTAGAAGTTAGACTTCACAAAATTGTTAAAAAAAATCGTTTTCCACATATCCTCAATTCTCGTCCATTGTGTTTCTAAAATATTATTTCTAGGTGTTTACAAATTTTATAGCAAGTTCAGTAACTCCTATTGAGTATGCAGTCCAAATTTGAAATCAAAATTCCAACTATTATGGATCTTACGAAGGTTTAACCGTCACATTGTACTTGTAAGTATAGCGAGACTTGTGATTTGGAATTTAAAATTTTCAAAATTCAAAGTTTAGGGTACCTCAATATTTTGAAGGTGTATGGTTACTAATTCGATCATGTAGATTCCAAAAATTTACTCAAAATTGTTGTAAAATTGGTATTCTAGAAGTTAGACTTCACAAAATTTATAGTGGTGTCTACAAATTTCATAGCCTGTTCATTAACTCCTATTGAGTATACAGTCCAAATTTGAAATCAAAATTCCAACTATTATGGATGTTACGAAGGTTTAACCGTCACATTGTACGTGTAAGTATAGCGAGACTTGTGATTTGGAATTTCAAATTTTCAAAATCCAAAGTTTAGGGTACCTCAATATTTTGAAGGTGTATATCCACTAATTCGATCATGTATATTCCAAAAATTTATTCAAAATTGTTGTAATATTGGTATTTTAGAAGTTAGACTTCACAAAATTGTTAAAAAAGATCGTTTTCCACATATCCTCACTTCTCGTCCATCGTGTTTCCAAAATATTATTTCTAGGTGTTTACAAATTTCATAGCATGTTCAGTAACTCCTATTGATTATGCAGTCCAAATTTGAAATCGAAATTCCAACTATTATGGATGTTACGAAGGTTTAACCGTCACATTGTACTTGTAAGTATAGCGAGACTTGTGATTTGGAATTTCAAATTTTCAAAATCCAAAGTTTAGGGTACCTCAATATTTTGAAGGTGTATGTTTACTAATTTGATAATGTAGATTCCAAAAATTTATTCAAAAATGTTGTAATATTGGTATTTTAGAAGTTAGACTTCACAAAATTGTTAAAAAAAATCGTTTTCCACATATCCTCAATTCTCGTCCATCGTGTTTCCAAAATATTATTTCTAGGTGTTTACAAATTTCATAGCATGTTCAGTAACTCCTATTGAGTATACAGTCCAAATTTGAAATCAAAATTTCAACTATTGTGGATCTTACGAAGGTTTAACCGTCACATTGTACTTGTAAGTATAGCGAGACTTGTGATTTGGAATTTCAAATTTTCAAAATTCAAAGTTTAGGGTACCTCAATATTTTGAAGGTGTATATTTACTAAATCGATCATGTAGATTCCAAAAATTTATTCAAAATTCTTGTAATATTTGTATTTTAGAAGTTAGACGTCACAAAATTGTTAAAAAAAATCGTTTTCCACATATCCTCAATTCTCGTCCACCGTGTTTCCAAAATATTATTTCTAGGTATCTACAAATTTCATAGCATGTTCAGTAACTCCTATTGATTATGCAGTCCAAATTTGAAATCGAAATTCCAACTATTATGGATGTTACGAAGGTTTAACCGTCACATTGTACTTGTAAGTATAGCGAGACTTGTGATTTGGAATTTCAAATTTTCAAAATCCAAAGTTTAGGGTACCTCAATATTTTGAAGGTGTATGTTTACTAATTTGATAATGTAGATTCCAAAAATTTATTCAAAAATGTTGTAATATTGGTATTTTAGAAGTTAGACTTCACAAAATTGTTAAAAAAAATCGTTTTCCACATATCCTCAATTCTCGTCCATCGTGTTTCCAAAATATTATTTCTAGGTGTTTACAAATTTCATAGCATGTTCAGTAACTCCTATTGAGTATACAGTCCAAATTTGAAATCAAAATTTCAACTATTGTGGATCTTACGAAGGTTTAACCGTCACATTGTACTTGTAAGTATAGCGAGACTTGTGATTTGGAATTTCAAATTTTCAAAATTCAAAGTTTAGGTTACCTCTATATTTTGAAGGTGTATATTTACTAAATCGATCATGTAGATTCCAAAAATTTATTCAAAATTCTTGTAATATTTGTATTTTAGAAGTTAGACGTCACAAAATTGTTAAAAAAAATCGTTTTCCACATATCCTCAATTCTCGTCCACCGTGTTTCCAAAATATTATTTCTAGGTATCTACAAATTTCATAGCATGTTCAGTAACTCCTATTGATTATGCAGTCCAAATTTGAAATCAAAATCGCAACTATTATGGATGTTACGAAGGTTTAACCGTCACATTGTACTTGTAAGTATAGCGAGACTTGTGATTTGGAATTTCAAATTTTCAAAATCCAAAGTTTAGGGTACCTCAATATTTTGAAGGTGTATGTTTACTAATTCGATAATGTAGATTCCAAAAATTTATTCAAAATTGTTGTAATATTGGTATTTTAGAAGTTAGACTTCACAAAATTGTTAAAAAAAATCGTTTTCCACATATCCTCACTTCTCGTCCATCGTGTTTCCAAAATATTATTTCTAGGTATCTACAAATTTCATAGCATGTTCAGTAACTCCTATTGATTATGCAGTCCAAATTTGAAATCAAAATCGCAACTATTATGGATGTTACGAAGGTTTAACCGTCACATTGTACGTGTAAGTATAGCGAGACTTGTGATTTGGAATTTCAAATTTTCAAAATCCAAAGTTTAGGGTACCTCAATATTTTGAAGGTGTATGTTTACTAATTCGATAATGTAGATTCCAAAAATTTATTCAAAATTGTTGTAATATTGGTATTTTAGAAGTTAGACTTCACAAAATTGTTAAAAAAAATCGTTTTCCACATATCCTCACTTCTCGTCCATCGTGTTTCCAAAATATTATTTCTAGGTATCTACAAGATTCATAGCATGTTCAGTAACTCCTATTGATTATGCAGTCCAAATTTGAAATCAAAATCGCAACTATTATGGATGTTACGAAGGTTTAACCGTCACATTGTACTTGTAAGTATAGCGAGACTTGTGATTTGGAATTTCAAATTTTCAAAATTCAAAGTTTAGGTTACCTCTATATTTTGAAGGTGTATATTTACTAAATCGATCATGTAGATTCCAAAAATTTATTCAAAATTCTTGTAATATTTGTATTTTAGAAGTTAGACGTCACAAAATTGTTAAAAAAAATCGTTTTCCACATATCCTCAATTCTCGTCCACCGTGTTTCCAAAATATTATTTCTAGGTATCTACAAATTTCATAGCATGTTCAGTAACTCCTATTGATTATGCAGTCCAAATTTGAAATCAAAATCGCAACTATTATGGATGTTACGAAGGTTTAACCGTCACATTGTACGTGTAAGTATAGCGAGACTTGTGATTTGGAATTTCAAATTTTCAAAATCCAAAGTTTAGGGTACCTCAATATTTTGAAGGTGTATGTTTACTAATTCGATAATGTAGATTCCAAAAATTTATTCAAAATTGTTGTAATATTGGTATTTTAGAAGTTAGACTTCACAAAATTGTTAAAAAAAATCGTTTTCCACATATCCTCACTTCTCGTCCATCGTGTTTCCAAAATATTATTTCTAGGTATCTACAAATTTCATAGCATGTTCAGTAACTCCTATTGATTATGCAGTCCAAATTTGAAATCAAAATCGCAACTATTATGGATGTTACGAAGGTTTAACCGTCACATTGTACTTGTAAGTATAGCGAGACTTGTGATTTGGAATTTCAAATTTTCAAAATCCAAAGTTTAGGGTACCTCAATATTTTGAAGGTGTATGTTTACTAATTCGATAATGTAGATTCCAAAAATTTACTCAAAATTGTTGTAATATTGGAATTTTAGAAGTTAGACTTCACAAAATTGTTAAAAAAATCGTTTTCCACATATCCTCACTTCTCGTCCATCGTGTTTCCAAAATATTATTTCTAGGTGTTTACAAATTTCATAGCATGTTCAGTAACTCCTAATAAGTATACAGTCCAAATTTGAAATCAAAATTTCAACTATTGTGGATCTTACGAAGGTTTAACCGTCACATTGTACTTGTAAGTATAGCGAGACTTGTGATTTGGAATTTCAAATTTTCAAAATTCAAAGTTTAGGGTACCTCAATATTTTGAAGGTGTATATTTACTAAATCGATCATGTAGATTCCAAAAATTTATTCAAAATTCTTGTAATATTTGTATTTTAGAAGTTAGACGTCACAAAATTGTTAAAAAAAATCGTTTTCCACATATCCTCAATTCTCGTCCACCGTGTTTCCAAAATATTATTCCTAGGTGTCTACAAATTTCATAGCATGTTCAGTAACTCCTATCGATTATGCAGTCCAATTTGTAATCAAAATTCCAACTATTATGGATGTTACGAAGGTTTAACCGTCACATTGTACTTGTAAGTATAGCGAGACTTGTGATTTGGAATTTCAAATTTTCAAAATCCAAAGTTTAGGGTACCTCAATATTTTGAAGGTGTATATTCACTAATTCGTTCATGTAGATTCCAAAAAATTATTCAAAATTGTTGTAATATTTGTATTTTAGAAGTTAGACGTCACAAAATTGTTAAAAAAAATCGTTTTCCACATATCCTCAATTCTCGTCCACCGTGTTTCCAAAATATTATTTCTAGGTGTTTACAAATTTCATAGCATGTTCAGTAACTCCTATTGAGTATACAGTCCAAATTTGAAATCAAAATTCCAACTATTATGGATCTTACGAAGGTTTAACCGTCACATTGTACTTGTAAGTATAGCGAGACTTGTGATTTGGAATTTCAAATTTTCAAAATTCAAAGTTTAGGGTACCTCAATATTTTGAAGGTGTATGTTTACTAATTCGATCATGTAGATTCCAAAAATTTACTCAAAATTGTTGTAAAATTGGTATTCTAGAAGTTAGACTTCACAAAATTTATATAATTTCACTTTGCATTCACCGTGTATAGAAAATAATATTGCTATGGTATTCATGATTTACTTCTACGTTCGTGTACTATCTGACAGTCAACTCTCCAAATTTAAAATCAAAATTCCAACTATTATGGATCTTACGAAGGTTTAACCGTCACATTGTACTTGTAAGTATAGCGAGACTTGTGATTTGGAATTTCAAATTTTCAAAATTCAAAGTTTAGGGTACCTCAATATTTTGAAGGTGTATATTTACTAATTCGATCATGTAGATTCCAAAAATTTACTCAAAATTGTTGTAATATTGGTATTCTAGAAGTTAGACTTCACAAAATTGTTAAAAAAAATCGTTTTCCACATATCTTCACTTCTCGTCCACCGTGTTTCCAAAATATTATTTCTAGGTGTCTACAAATTTCATAGCCTGTTCATTAACTCCTATTGAGTATACAGTCCAAATTTGAAATCAAAATTCCAACTATTATGGATGTTACGAAGGTTTAACCGTCACATTGTACGTGTAAGTATAGCGAGACTTGTGATTTGGAATTTCAAATTTTCAAAATCCAAAGTTTAGGGTACCTCAATATTTTGAAGGTGTATATCCACTAATTCGATCATGTAGATTCCAAAAATTTATTCAAAATTGTTGTAATATTGGTATTTTAGAAGTTAGACTTCAAAAAATTGTTAAAAAAGATCGTTTTCCACATATCCTCACTTCTCGTCCATCGTGTTTCCAAAATATTATTTCTAGGTGTTTACAAATTTCATAGCATGTGCAGTAACTCCTATTGAGTATACAGTCCAAATTTGAAATCAAAATTTCAACTATTGTGGATCTTACGAAGGTTTAACCGTCACATTGTACTTGTAAGTATAGCGAGACTTGTGATTTGGAATTTCAAATTTTCAAAATTCAAAGTTTAGGGTACCTCAATATTTTGAAGGTGTATATTTACTAAATCGATCATGTAGATTCCAAAAATTTATTCAAAATTCTTGTAATATTTTATTTTAGAAGTTAGACGTCACAAAATTGTTAAAAAAAATCGTTTTCCACATATCCTCAATTCTCGTCCACCGTGTTTCCAAAATATTATTTCTAGGTATCTACAAATTTCATAGCATGTTCAGTAACTCCTATTGATTATGCAGTCCAAATTTGAAATCGAAATTCCAACTATTATGGATGTTACGAAGGTTTAACCGTCACATTGTACTTGTAAGTATAGCGAGACTTGTGATTTGGAAATTCAAATTTTCAAAATCCAAAGTTTAGGGTACCTCAATATCTTGAAGGTGTATATTTACTAATTCGATCATGTAGATTCCAAAAATTTACTCAAAATTGTTGTAAAATTGGTATTCTAGACGTTAGACTTCACAAAATTTATATAATTTCACTTTGCATTCACCGTGTATAGAAAATAATATTGCTATGGTATTCATGATTTACTTCTACGTTCGTGTACTATCTGACAGTCACCTCTCCAAATTTAAAATCAAAATTCCAACTATTATGGATCTTACGAAGGTTTAACCGTCACATTGTACTTGTAAGTATAGCGAGACTTGTGATTTGGAATTTCAAATTTTCAAAATTCAAAGTTTAGGGTACCTCAATATTTTGAAGGTGTATATTTACTAATTCGATCATGTAGATTCCAAAAATTTATTCAAAATTGTTGTAATATTGGTATTTTAGAAGTTAGACTTCACAAAATTGTTAAAAAAGATCGTTTTCCACATATCCTCATTTCTCGTCCATCGTGTTTCCAAAATATTATTTCTAGGTGTTTACAAATTTCATAGCATGTGCAGTAACTCCTATTGAGTATACAGTCCAAATTTGAAATCAAAATTTCAACTATTGTGGATCTTACGAAGGTTTAACCGTCACATTGTACTTGTAAGTATAGCGAGACTTGTGATTTGGAATTTCAAATTTTCAAAATTCAAAGTTTAGGGTACCTCAATATTTTGGAGGTGTATATTTACTAAATCGATCATGTAGATTCCAAAAATTTATTCAAAATTCTTGTAATATTTGTATTTTAGAAGTTAGACGTCACAAAATTGTTAAAAAAAATCGTTTTCCACATATCCTCAATTCTCGTCCACCGTGTTTCCAAAATATTATTTCTAGGTATCTACAAATTTCATAGCATGTTCAGTAACTCCTATTGATTATGCAGTCCAAATTTGAAATCGAAATTCCAACTATTATGGATGTTACGAAGGTTTAACCGTCACATTGTACTTGTAAGTATAGCGAGACTTGTGATTTGGAATTTCAAATTTTCAAAATCCAAAGTTTAGGGTACCTCAATATTTTGAAGGTGTATGTTTACTAATTTGATAATGTAGATTCCAAAAATTTATTCAAAAATGTTGTAATATTGGTATTTTAGAAGTTAGACTTCACAAAATTGTTAAAAAAAATCGTTTTCCACATATCCTCAATTCTCGTCCATCGTGTTTCCAAAATATTATTTCTAGGTGTTTACAAATTTCATAGCATGTTCAGTAACTCCTATTGAGTATACAGTCCAAATTTGAAATCAAAATTTCAACTATTGTGGATCTTACGAAGGTTTAACCGTCACATTGTACTTGTAAGTATAGCGAGACTTGTGATTTGGAATTTCAAATTTTCAAAATTCAAAGTTTAGGGTACCTCAATATTTTGAAGGTGTATGTTTACTAATTCGATCATGTAGATTCCAAAAATTTACTCAAAATTGTTGTAAAATTGGTATTCTAGAAGTTAGACTTCACAAAATTTATATAATTTCACTTTGCATTCACCGTGTATAGAAAATAATATTGCTATGGTATTCATGATTTACTTCTACGTTCGTGTACTATCTGACAGTCACCTCTCCAAATTTAAAATCAAAATTCCAACTATTATGGATCTTACGAAGGTTTAACCGTCACATTGTACTTGTAAGTATAGCGAGACTTGTGATTTGGAATTTCAAATTTTCAAAATTCAAAGTTTAGGGTACCTCAATATTTTGAAGGTGTATATTTACTAATTCGATCATGTAGATTCCAAAAATTTACTCAAAATTGTTGTAATATTGGTATTCTAGAAGTTAGACTTCACAAAATTGTTAAAAAAAATCGTTTTCCACATATCTTCACTTCTCGTCCACCGTGTTTCCAAAATATTATTTCTAGGTGTCTACAAATTTCATAGCCTGTTCATTAACTCCTATTGAGTATACAGTCCAAATTTGAAATCAAAATTCCAACTATTATGGATGTTACGAAGGTTTAACCGTCACATTGTACGTGTAAGTATAGCGAGACTTGTGATTTGGAATTTCAAATTTTCAAAATTCAAAGTTTAGGGTACCTCAATATTTT
This sequence comes from Galeruca laticollis, assembly GCA_963921935.1. NCBI lineage: Eukaryota > Metazoa > Arthropoda > Insecta > Coleoptera > Chrysomelidae > Galeruca > Galeruca laticollis. The sequence continues at coordinate 223,134,928 of OY998177.1, read as the reverse complement.
GAAGGTGTATATTTACTAATTCGATCATGTAGATTCCAAAAATTTACTCAAAATTGTTGTAATATTGGTATTCTAGAAGTTAGACTTCACAAAATTGTTAAAAAAAATCGTTTTCCACATATCTTCACTTCTCGTCCACCGTGTTTCCAAAATATTATTTCTAGGTGTCTACAAATTTCATAGCCTGTTCAGTAACTCCTATTGATTATGCAGTCCAAATTTGAAATCGAAATTCCAACTATTATGGATGTTACGAAGGTTTAACCGTCACATTGTACTTGTAAGTATAGCGAGACTTGTGATTTGGAATTTCAAATTTTCAAAATCCAAAGTTTAGGGTACCTCAATATTTTGAAGGTGTATGTTTACTAATTTGATAATGTAGATTCCAAAAATTTATTCAAAAATGTTGTAATATTGGAATTTTAGAAGTTAGACTTCACAAAATTGTTAAAAAAAATCGTTTTCCACATATCCTCAATTCTCGTCCATCGTGTTTCCAAAATATTATTTCTAGGTGTCTACAAATTTCATAGCCTGTTCAGTAACTCCTATTGATTATGCAGTCCAAATTTGAAATCGAAATTCCAACTATTATGGATGTTACGAAGGTTTAACCGTCACATTGTACTTGTAAGTATAGCGAGACTTGTGATTTGGAATTTCAAATTTTCAAAATCCAAAGTTTAGGGTACCTCAATATTTTGAAGGTGTATGTTTACTAATTTGATAATGTAGATTCCAAAAATTTATTCAAAAATGTTGTAATATTGGTATTCTAGAAGTTAGACTTCACAAAATTGTTAAAAAAAATCGTTTTCCACATATCTTCACTTCTCGTCCACCGTGTTTCCAAAATATTATTTCTAGGTGTCTACAAATTTCATAGCCTGTTCATTAACTCCTATTGAGTATACAGTCCAAATTTGAAATCAAAATTCCAACTATTATGGATGTTACGAAGGTTTAACCGTCACATTGTACGTGTAAGTATAGCGAGACTTGTGATTTGGAATTTCAAATTTTCAAAATCCAAAGTTTAGGGTACCTCAATATTTTGAAGGTGTATATCCACTAATTCGATCATGTAGATTCCAAAAATTTATTCAAAATTGTTGTAATATTGGTATTTTAGAAGTTAGACTTCACAAAATTGTTAAAAAAGATCGTTTTCCACATATCCTCATTTCTCGTCCATCGTGTTTCCAAAATATTATTTCTAGGTGTTTACAAATTTCATAGCATGTGCAGTAACTCCTATTGAGTATACAGTCCAAATTTGAAATCAAAATTTCAACTATTGTGGATCTTACGAAGGTTTAACCGTCACATTGTACTTGTAAGTATAGCGAGACTTGTGATTTGGAATTTCAAATTTTCAAAATTCAAAGTTTAGGGTACCTCAATATTTTGAAGGTGTATATTTACTAAATCGATCATGTAGATTCCAAAAATTTATTCAAAATTCTTGTAATATTTGAATTTTAGAAGTTAGACGTCACAAAATTGTTAAAAAAAATCGTTTTCCACATATCCTCAATTCTCGTCCACCGTGTTTCCAAAATATTATTTCTAGGTATCTACAAATTTCATAGCATGTTCAGTAACTCCTATTGATTATGCAGTCCAAATTTGAAATCGAAATTCCAACTATTATGGATGTTACGAAGGTTTAACCGTCACATTGTACTTGTAAGTATAGCGAGACTTGTGATTTGGAATTTCAAATTTTCAAAATCCAAAGTTTAGGGTACCTCAATATTTTGAAGGTGTATGTTTACTAATTTGATAATGTAGATTCCAAAAATTTATTCAAAAATGTTGTAATATTGGTATTTTAGAAGTTAGACTTCACAAAATTGTTAAAAAAAATCGTTTTCCACATATCCTCAGTTCTCGTCCATCGTGTTTCCAAAATATTATTTCTAGGTGTTTACAAATTTCATAGCATGTTCAGTAACTCCTATTGAGTATACAGTCCAAATTTGAAATCAAAATTTCAACTATTGTGGATCTTACGAAGGTTTAACCGTCACATTGTACTTGTAAGTATAGCGAGACTTGTGATTTGGAATTTCAAATTTTCAAAATTCAAAGTTTAGGTTACCTCTATATTTTGAAGGTGTATATTTACTAAATCGATCATGTAGATTCCAAAAATTTATTCAAAATTCTTGTAATATTTGTATTTTAGAAGTTAGACGTCACAAAATTGTTAAAAAAAATCGTTTTCCACATATCCTCAATTCTCGTCCACCGTGTTTCCAAAATATTATTTCTAGATATCTACAAATTTCATAGCATGTTCAGTAACTCCTATTGATTATGCAGTCCAAATTTGAAATCAAAATCGCAACTATTATGGATGTTACGAAGGTTTAACCGTCACATTGTACTTGTAAGTATAGCGAGACTTGTGATTTGGAATTTCAAATTTTCAAAATCCAAAGTTTAGGGTACCTCAATATTTTGAAGGTGTATGTTTACTAATTCGATAATGTAGATTCCAAAAATTTATTCAAAATTGTTGTAATATTGGAATTTTAGAAGTTAGACTTCACAAAATTGTTAAAAAAAATCGTTTTCCACATATCCTCACTTCTCGTCCATCGTGTTTCCAAAATATTATTTCTAGGTGTTTACAAATTTCATAGCATGTTCAGTAACTCCTATTGAGTATACAGTCCAAATTTGAAATCAAAATTCCAACTATTATGGATCTTACGAAGGTTTAACCGTCACATTGTACTTGTAAGTATAGCGAGACTTGTGATTTGGAATTTCAAATTTTCAAAATTCAAAGTTTAGGGTACCTCAATATTTTGAAGGTGTATATTTACTAATTCGATCATGTAGATTCCAAAAATTTACTCAAAATTGTTGTAATATTGGTATTCTAGAAGTTAGACTTCACAAAATTGTTAAAAAAAATCGTTTTCCACATATCTTCACTTCTCGTCCACCGTGTTTCCAAAATATTATTTCTAGGTGTCTACAAATTTCATAGCATGTTTAGTAACTCCTATTGATTATGCAGTCCAAATTTGAAATCAAAATTCCAACTATTATGGATGTTACGAAGGTTTAACCGTCACATTGTACTTGTAAGTATAGCGAGACTTGTGATTTGGAAATTCAAATTTTCAAAATCCAAAGTTTAGGGTACCTCAATATTTTGAAGGTGTATGTTTACTAATTCGATCATGTAGATTCCAAAAATTTATTCAAAATTCTTGTAATATTTGAATTTTAGAAGTTAGACGTCACAAAATTGTTAAAAAAAATCGTTTTCCACATATCCTCAATTCTCGTCCACCGTGTTTCCAAAATATTATTCCTAGGTGTCTACAAATTTCATAGCATGTTCAGTAACTCCTATTGATTATGCAGTCCAAATTTGAAATCAAAATTCCAACTATTATGGATGTTACGAAGGTTTAACCGTCACATTGTACTTGTAAGTATAGCGAGACTTGTGATTTGGAATTTCAAATTTTCAAAATCCAAAGTTTAGGGTACCTCATTATTTTGAAGGTGTATGTTCACTAATTCGTTCATGCAGATTCCAAAAAATTATTCAAAATTGTTGTAATATTGGTATTCTAGAAGTTAGACTTCACAAAATTGTTAAAAAAAATCGTTTTCCACATATCTTCACTTCTCGTCCACCGTGTTTCCAAAATATTATTTCTAGGTGTCTACAAATTTCATAGCATGTTTAGTAACTCCTATTGATTATGCAGTCCAAATTTGAAATCAAAATTCCAACTATTATGGATGTTACGAAGGTTTAACCGTCACATTGTACTTGTAAGTATAGCGAGACTTGTGATTTGGAAATTCAAATTTTCAAAATCCAAAGTTTAGGGTACCTCAATATTTTGAAGGTGTATGTTTACTAATTCGATCATGTAGATTCCAAAAATTTATTCAAAATTCTTGTAATATTTGTATTTTAGAAGTTAGACGTCACAAAATTGTTAAAAAAAATCGTTTTCCACATATCCTCAATTCTCGTCCACCGTGTTTCCAAAATATTATTCCTAGGTGTCTACAAATTTCATAGCATGTTCAGTAACTCCTATTGATTATGCAGTCCAAATTTGAAATCAAAATTCCAACTATTATGGATGTTACGAAGGTTTAACCGTCACATTGTACTTGTAAGTATAGCGAGACTTGTGATTTGGAAATTCAAATTTTCAAAATCCAAAGTTTAGGGTACCTCAATATTTTGAAGGTGTATGTTTACTAATTCGATCATGTAGATTCCAAAAATTTACTCAAAATTGTTGTAAAATTGGTATTCTAGAAGTTAGACTTCACAAAATTTATATAATTTCACTTTGCATTCACCGTGTATAGAAAATAATATTGCTATGGTATTCATGATTTACTTCTACGTTCGTGTACTATCTGACAGTCACCTCTCCAAATTTAAAATCAAAATTCCAACTATTATGGATCTTACGAAGGTTTAACCGTCACATTGTCCTTGTAAGTATAGCGAGACTTGTGATTTGGAATTTCAAATTTTCAAAATTCAAAGTTTAGGGTACCTCAATATTTTGAAGGTGTATATTTACTAATTCGATCATGTAGATTCCAAAAATTTACTCAAAATTGTTGTAATATTGGTATTCTAGAAGTTAGACTTCACAAAATTGTTAAAAAAAATCGTTTTCCACATATCTTCACTTCTCGTCCACCGTGTTTCCAAAATATTATTTCTAGGTGTCTACAAATTTCATAGCCTGTTCATTAACTCCTATTGAGTATACAGTCCAAATTTGAAATCAAAATTCCAACTATTATGGATGTTACGAAGGTTTAACCGTCACATTGTACGTGTAAGTATAGCGAGACTTGTGATTTGGAATTTCAAATTTTCAAAATCCAAAGTTTAGGGTACCTCAATATTTTGAAGGTGTATATCCACTAATTCGATCATGTAGATTCCAAAAATTTATTCAAAATTGTTGTAATATTGGTATTTTAGAAGTTAGACTTCACAAAATTGTTAAAAAAGATCGTTTTCCACATATCCTCACTTCTCGTCCATCGTGTTTCCAAAATATTATTTCTAGGTGTTTACAAATTTCATAGCATGTGCAGTAACTCCTATTGAGTATACAGTCCAAATTTGAAATCAAAATTTCAACTATTGTGGATCTTACGAAGGTTTAACCGTCACATTGTCCTTGTAAGTATAGCGAGACTTGTGATTTGGAATTTCAAATTTTCAAAATTCAAAGTTTAGGGTACCTCAATATTTTGAAGGTGTATATTTACTAATTCGATCATGTAGATTCCAAAAATTTACTCAAAATTGTTGTAATATTGGTATTCTAGAAGTTAGACTTCACAAAATTGTTAAAAAAAATCGTTTTCCACATATCTTCACTTCTCGTCCACCGTGTTTCCAAAATATTATTTCTAGGTGTCTACAAATTTCATAGCCTGTTCATTAACTCCTATTGAGTATACAGTCCAAATTTGAAATCAAAATTCCAACTATTATGGATGTTACGAAGGTTTAACCGTCACATTGTACGTGTAAGTATAGCGAGACTTGTGATTTGGAATTTCAAATTTTCAAAATCCAAAGTTTAGGGTACCTCAATATTTTGAAGGTGTATATTTACTAATTCGATCATGTAGATTCCAAAAATTTACTCAAAATTGTTGTAAAATTGGTATTCTAGAAGTTAGACTTCACAAAATTTATATAATTTCACTTTGCATTCACCGTGTATAGAAAATATTATTGCTATGGTATTCATGATTTACTTCTACGTTGGTGTACTATCTGACAGTCACCTCTCCAAATTTAAAATCGATATTCCAACTATTGTGGATTTTACGAAGGTTTAACCGTCACAGTGTACTTGTAAGTACAGCGAGACTTGTGATTTGGAATTTCAAATTTTCAAAATCCAAAGTTTAGGGTACCTCAATATTTTAAAGGTGTATATTTACTAATTCTATCATGTAGATTCCAAAAATTTACTCAAAATTGTTGTAATATTGGTATTATAGAAGTTACACTTCATAAAAATTGTTAATAAAAATCGTTTCCCATATAACCTCACTTTCCGTCCACCGCGTTTCCAAAATATTATTTTCACGTGTCTGCAAATTTCACAGCATGTTCAGTAACTATATTCGTTTTCATACTTGGAGTGTTAGTTGTTTTTTATTTGTGAATAATAATTAAATTAATTATAAATTTGTTATATTGCATATTTTACAAGTTGTTGGTTATCATTTGAAATTTGGATTGTAGAATAAATTATGAAATAAAGTATGAAATATACGTACGCCATCTTGCGGCAAATGATCTATATCATAATGGAATATAGTAGTTTCTTGTAACGTTAATTAAAAGATGAAAATTGTTTTTGTGCTCTACCTACATAATAATTATTGTTATCAATGAAATATATTTAATATGTTTCTATATTTGGCTAGTTATCCCGGCAAATTTCCAATAAAGTTGGATTGTAGAATAAATTATGAAATAAAGTATGAAATATACGTACGCCATCTTGCGGCAAATGATCTATATCATAATGGAATATAGTAGTTTCTTATAACGTTAATTAAAAGATGAAAATTGTTTTTGTGCTCTACCTACATAATAATTATTGTTATCAATGGAATATATTCAATATGTTTCTATATTTGGCTAGTAATCCCGGCAAATTTCTAATAAAGTTGGATTGTAGAATAAATTATTAAATAAAGTATGAAATGTATGTACGCCATCTTGCGGCGAATGACCTATATCAAAATGGAATATCGTAGTTTCTTGTAACGATAATGAAAAGTTTTAAATTTGTTTCGTGCTCTACGTACATAATAATTATGGTCATCAATGAAATATATTTAGTAATTTTCTATATTTTATAAGTTGCTAGTAATCCTGACAAATAATTATTGCAGAAAGTAATTCTAAATTAAATATAGTTGCTCCAACGTACGGTGGATATTTCAAAGTATATATGTGAATTTGTTTTCTGTTTCAAAATTAGTTGTTTTTCTTTATCTCTGCGTACATAATAATTATTGATATAAATGAAACATTTGTAATATCTCTCAATATTCCAATTATTGTGGATTTTACGAAGGTTTAACCGTCACAGTGTACTTGCAAGTACAGCGAGAATTGTGATTTTTGGAATTTCAAATTTTCAAAATCCAGATTTTAAGTTTTTCTATTATTTTTAATGTGTATATATACTAATTTTGACTAGTACAATCCGAAAATCCAAAAAAAAATATGTAGTACAATCAGTTTAGAAGTTACGAATGTGAAAATTTACACGAAATTTGTCAAATTATCGATGTCGCATGAAAAAACATGAAATTTCGCGTTTCAATAAAAATTACTAATTGTCTATGTACTAATTAGATCACGTTGAATCCAACGATAGGTTTAATATTTTCGTAGGACAATTAGTGTAGAAGTTACAAATAAAATGACGTTCGTAGTAAATCCTGTCTGCATAAATGCTCTAATTGTGTACCGCTCGTGAAAATGTAAAAGTTCACGTTTCGCGTCGTATGCAAAATTATTATGTGTCAGTGTATTAAGTAGACTGCGCTGATTCATAATTTGTGTCATATAACGTTCTACGACATTCTGTTTAGAAGTTACGAGCAAAAGAAGTTTCATATTTTATATAATTTCACTTTGCATTCACCGTGTATAGAAAATATTATTGCTATGGTATTCATGTTGTATTTCTACGTTCGTGTACTATCTGACAGTCACCTCTCCAAATTTCAAATCGATATTCCAATTATTGTGGATTTTACGAAGGTTTAACCGTCACATTGTACTTGTAAGTATAGCGAGACTTGTGATTTGGAAATTCAAATTTTCAAAATCCAAAGTTTAAGGTTTTCTATTATTTTTAATGTGTATACATACTAATTTTGACTAGTAGAACCCGAAAATCCAAAAAAAAATATGTAGAACAATCAGTTCCGAAGTTACAAATGTGAAAATTTACACGAAATTTGTCAAATTATCGATTTCGCGTGAAAAAACATGAAATTTCGCGTTTCAATAAAAATTACTAATTGTCTATTTATTAATTCGATCACGTTGAATCCAACGATAGGTTTAATATTTTCGTAGGACAATTAGTGTAGAAGTTACACATAAACTAACGTTCGTAGTAAATCCTGTCTGCATAAATGCTCTAATTGTGTATCGCGCGTGAAAATGTAAAAGTTCACGTTTCGCGTCGTATGCAAAATTATTATGTGTCAATGTATTAAGTAGACTGCGCTGATTCATATTTTGTGTCATATAACGTTCTACGACATTCCGTTTAGAAGTTACGAGCAAAAGAAGTTTCATATTTTATATAATTTCACTTTGCATTCACCGTGTATAGAAAATATTATTGCTATGGTATTCATGTTGTATTTCTACGTTCGTGTACTATCTGACAGTCACCTCTCCAAATTTCAAATCGATATTCCCGTGTCTGCAAATTTCATAGCATGTTCAGTAACTCCAATTGAGCATGCAGTCCAAATTTGAAATTAAAATTCCCATTATTATAGACTCTACGAAGGTTTAATCGTCACCGTGTACTTGCAATTATAGCGAGACTTGTGATTTTAAATCTCAAATTTTCAAAATCCAGAGTTCAGGTTTGCCATTTACTTTTAAGGTGTATTTCTACTAATTCGACCATGTAGATTTCAAAAATTTGCTCAAAATCGTAATATCGTGTATTATAGAAGTTCAAAAAAATTGTTAATAAAAATCGTTTCCCATATAACCTCACTTTCCGTCCACCGCGTTTCCAAAATTTTATTTTTACGTGTCTGCAAATTTCACAGCATGTTCAGTAACTCCTATTGAGCATGCAGTCCAAATTTGAAATTAAAATTCTCATTATTGTAGACTCTACGAAGGTTTAATCGTCACCGTGTACTTGCAATTATAGCGAGACTTGTGATTTGAAATCTCAAATTTTCAAAATCCAGAGTTCCAGAGTGCCATTTACTTTTAAGGTGTATTTCTACTAATTCGACCACGTAGATTTCAAAAATTTGCTCAAAATCGGTATATAGCTTGTATTATACAAGTTAGACTTTATAAAATTGTTAAAAAAAATTGTTTTCCACATAATGGAAACACAACACTACTCACGCTTTATTGTGAATTGTGTTGCATAACTTCTAAATTGATACAAACCATCGGAAGCAACAGAAATGCAAAATTAAAGCGGTCAACCCATTGTCAAATTTTGTACAATTTCACGCTACGCTTCAGTGAGCCATCTGTATTGTATTTTTGATGTAATTAACATTCTACCTCAAACTATCTAATTAAAAAAGTCGCTTCGTCCACATAGGAACACAATGTTATAAAGTTGCCATATACAACACTATTTACTCTTCATCGTTAATTGTGTTGCATGACTGCTAAATGTACAAACACCATCGGAAGCAAATGATATGCGAGAATATAACAGGCGACCCTCCATCAAATGAGGTATTATTTCACGTGACGCTCCAGTGAATCCTCTTCATCGTATGTTTGATTTAATTAATATTCTACCTACGCCTACCTTATTTCAAAAGTCTCTTTGACCACATAGAAATATAACTTTATAAAGTTACCCTATACAACACTATTTATGCTTCATTGTTAACTGTGTTGCATAACTACTAATGTTGCAAACAATCAGCGTAGGTTATGTGAATAGCACAATATTTGGTTTTTACGGTATTCTGCTTAAATAATACTTATTCATAAAATTCGTTGTATCTGTATACAATAAATAATTAATGCATAATTCTGTCAATTTTTCATTCTAAGAGTATGTCTATTTTAATTGTAATACATGTTGCATATACCTACCTATTAAACTATAATAACTAATAATATGTTTAATAAAACTATTTATGGCTATTTTTATGTCTCGAGTTATTTCCAAGTAATTAATATGGGAAAGAAACGTTCAAAGTAGTTACATCTACTTGTTTTGTAAAAACTGAACATTCACAGTATTATTTATACATAGGTTGGGTATAATTATCATACAATATTTGGTATTTACGGTGCCCTGCGTAAATAATAATTATTGGTAACAATAAAACATTTGTTATATCTGTATGTAATCAATAATGTACTGCTAATATGGTAAAATGTTCATTTTAGAAAACAATATTAACTCAAATAAAGCTGCGCCATCTTATCGCGAATGTCTCAAATTATTTACTGAAAATAATAGTTTCTTGTAATCGCATTTAAAATTTTCAAGTTCTGTTTGGTTGTTTTGATGGGTTATATTTCGCGTTGTTTTTGAAAAACGATACAAAAATTTTTATAGTTACGTGATAGCATACTCGAATAATTTTCGTTTTGTTAATTTATAAATTATTTATAGTTTTACGGCGATGGGTGATAAATGATATGCCTCGCTGATAAAACATTTGTTGTATTTGTATATAATCAATGATGTACTGGTAATTTGATCAAATTTTCATTTTATAATAAAAATATTAAATAAAATAAAGTTACGCCATCTTACCGCGAATGTCCCGTATACGTAGGTTATGTTAAAGGCACAGTTGCGGCCAATAAAATGTGGGACAACTCTTGTAGTAGAGTTTTGTCAAATTCTAGCTGCTTGAATTTGTCTTTTGAATATGTCATATTGCAGCATTCATGATTTGACATCTGCCAGATTGTTGAAATTTTAAGTATATAATTATCAATGAAGTTTTGTAAAAATGCGTCATGTAAAATAAGATCTTTAAGTAGTTAAATATATTAATTTAGTCTAACTTGTAAATATTTATTTTTCAACCCATTTCCGTATGGTTTCCCGCCGTTATAACGATATTCCCGCTCAATTACTTCAACTTCCAATTATTATATGGACTCTACGAATTCCTAATGGATTTTTATTATTTATGAATATTACAAATGCTATATTTTAACTGCTTGTTATTTTGTAGCTCGGCATTATCTGGTGTTCTCGTCGGATCAGCCTCGAGTTATAATCGATGACATATATATTCATAGTGAATGTGATATTTTCGAGTTGTCTATTCATTTTATTTTAAAAGTAATTTCTATTCGAATTCTCAGTTATTTTATGAGTATGAATTTGAAGTTAAAAACTAGTATTGTTGCTCCCGTCTACTGTTTATATATTTGACAAACCCCATTTAAAAAACAATAATCAGATCTTCTTCATAATAGTGTTTAATCATAGACAAAGTATTATACACGATTTGTATATGCATCTATTTTAGCAAGTAATTTCTATTCGAATGCATATTTATTACGAATATGAATATGAAGTAAAAAACAATTATTGCTTTCCTCATTTACTGTTTATATATAACAAACGTCTATTTGAAAAACAGTAATCAGGTCTTCTTCGCAAAAGTATTTAATCATAGACAAAGCATAATACACAATTTGTATATGCACCTACTTTAGCAAGTAATTTCTATTCGAATGCATATTTATTACGAATATGGATTTGAAGTTAAAAACTATTATAGCTGTCTTCAACTACTGTTTGTATATGACAAACGCCTATTTAAAAAACGACAATCAGGTCTTCCTCACAAAATTATTCCAGTGTTTAATCTAATCATAGAGAAAGTATTACACTCGGTTCGTTTACAGTGTTCAATCACAGATAAAGTGTTATAAATTATTTGTCTATAAATCAATTTTGACAAGTAATTTCTATTCGAATGCGTAATTATTACGAGTATGGATTTGAAGTTAAAAACTATTATTGCTGTCCTCATTTACTGTTTATATATGACAAACGACTATTTAAAAAACATTAATTAGGTCTTCTTCTCAAAAGTATTTAATCATAGACAAAGTATTACACACCGTTCGTTTACTGTGTATTATCACAGATAAAGTGTTATACATTATTTGTCTATGAATCAATTTTTACAAGTAATTTCTATTCGAATGCGTAATTATTACGAGTGTGGATTTGAAGTTAAAAACTATTATTGCTGTCCTCATTTACTGTTTATATATGACAAACGCCTATTTAAAAAACAGTAATCAGGTCTTCTTCTCAAAAGTATTTAATCATAGACAAAGTATTATACACGATTTGTATATGCACCTACTTTAGCAAGTAATTTCTGTTGGAATGCATATTTATTACGAATATGGATTTGAAGTTAAAACTATCATAGCTGTATTCATTTACTGTTTGTATATGACAAACGCCTATTTAAAAAACTACAATCATGTCTTCTTCTTAAAAGTATTTAATCATAGACAAAGAATTATACACGATTTGTATATGCACCTACTTTAGCAAGTAAATAAAACAACAATTAGGCCTTTCTCTCAAAAGCTTATGATCATACTGTTTATATAATACAAATTGTTATTAAAAAACATCTATTAGGCCTTTCTCACAAAAGTTTATGATCATACTGTTTATATACCTAATACAAATTGTTATTAAAAAACAACGATTAGGCCTTTCTCACAAAAGCTTATGATCATACTGTTTATATAATACAAATTGTTATTAAAAAACAACGATTAGGCCTTTCTCACAAAAGCTTATGATCATACTGTTTATATAATACAAATTGTTATTAAAAAACAACGATTAGGCCTTTCTCACAAAAGCTTATGATCATACTGTTTATATAATACAAATTGTTATTAAAAAACAACGATTAGGCCTTTCTCACAAAAGCTTATGATCATACTGTTTATATAATACAAATTGTTATTAAACAACAACGATCAGGCCTTTCTCACAAAAGCTTATGATCATACTGTTTATATAATACAAATTGTTATTAAAAAACAACGATCATGCCTTTCTCACAAAAGCTTATGATCATACTGTTTATATAATACAAATTGTTATTAAAAAACAACGATTAGGCCTTTCTCACAAAAGCTTATGATCATACTGTTTATATAATACAAATTGTTATTAAAAAACAACGATTAGGCCTTTCTCACAAAAGCTTATGATCATACTGTTTATATAATACAAATTGTTATTAAAAAACAACGATTATGACTAAAGTATAATATAGGAATATATAAATAAAACCAGTGTTATCATAAATAAAGTTTATTATTGATTGTAATATATTTCTGCAAGTCCCTTATTAGACTGGAAATCGTCCTTGTACCATTACTATTGGTGAATATTAATACTTGTTCATGTTGAATTTGGTATTGTAGGTAATGAAGTATGTTTATACGAATTCATATTACTGATGTCCAATCAAGATTCTTTATTAACTCGTCCATATAAACCCTGTAAATAAGTATTGTGATTAAAATTAAATTTAAAATGTTTTCATCCACACTTAAATCAACCTATTCAATCTGTATTTATTTCTAATCCTATTAAAATGGTCGAGTTGTCCCCATTATGTACCCCCTAATATACGTATCAATTAAAATTTCGTTTTTTTGAGGTAAATGGCATTTATGAATGTATATTCTACTTATCCACGTTTATACCAATGCATTCAATCCATTTTAAGCCCTATACCTACCATAATGGGCCCCATTTATGTTTCTCGTGTATACCTACGATTTAAAATTTTGGCATTTTTGAGAAAAATGTCATTAATGAATGTATATTCTACTTATCCACGTTAATATCAATGCATTCAATCCATTTTAAGCCCTACACCTACCATAATGGACATATTGGGCCCCAATTATGTACCCCCGAATATACGAATGTATTCAAATTTTGTTATTTTTGAGAAAATTGGCATTTATGAATGCATATTCTACTTATCCACGTTAATATAAATGCATTCAATCCATTTTAAGCCCTATACCTACCATAATGGGCCCCATTCATATTTCTCGTGTATACCTACGATTTAAAATTTTGGCATTTTTGAGAAAAATGGCATTTATGAATGTATATTCTACTTATCCACGTTAATATCAATGCATTCAATCCATTTTAAGCCCTATACCTACCATAATGGGCCCCATTTATGTTTCTCGTGTATACCTACGATTTAAAATTTTGGCATTTTTGAGAAAAATGTCATTAATGAATGTATATTCTACTTATCCACGTTAATATTAATGCATTCAATCCATTTTAAGCCCTACACCTACCATAATGGACATATTGGGCCCCAATTATGTACCCCCGAATGTACGAATGTATTCAAATTTTGTTATTTTTGAGAAAAATGGCATTTATGAATCTATATTCTACTTATCCACGTTAATATCAATGCATTCAATCCATTTTAAGCCCTACACCTACCATAATGGACATATTGGGCCCCAATTATGTACCCCCGAATATACGAATGTATTCAAATTTTGGCATTTTTGAGAAAAATGGCATTTATTAATGTATATTCTACTTATCCACGTTAATATCAATGCATTCAATCCATTTTAAGCCCTATACCTACCATAATGGGCCCCATTTATGTTTCTCGTGTATACCTACGATTTAAAATTTTGGCATTTTTGAGAAAAATGGCATTTATGAATGTATATTCTACTTATCCACGTTAATATCAATGCATTCAATCCATTTTAAGCCCTATACCTACCATAATGGGCCCCATTTATGTTTCTCGTGTATACCTACGATTTAAAATTTTGGCATTTTTGAGAAAAATGTCATTAATGAATGTATATTCTACTTATCCACGTTAATATCAATGCATTCAATCCATTTTAAGCCCTACACCTACCATAATGGACATATTGGGCCCCAATTATGTACCCCCGAATATACGAATGTATTCAAATTTTGTTATTTTTGAGAAAATTGGCATTTATGAATGCATATTCTACTTATCCACGTTAATATAAATGCATTCAATCCATTTTAAGCCCTATACCTACCATAATGGGCCCCATTCATATTTCTCGTGTATACCTACGATTTAAAATTTTGGCATTTTTGAGAAAAATGGCATTTATGAATGTATATTCTACTTATCCACGTTAATATCAATGCATTCAATCCATTTTAAGCCCTATACCTACCATAATGGGCCCCATTTATGTTTCTCGTGTATACCTACGATTTAAAATTTTGGCATTTTTGAGAAAAATGTCATTAATGAATGTATATTCTACTTATCCACGTTAATATTAATGCATTCAATCCATTTTAAGCCCTACACCTACCATAATGGACATATTGGGCCCCAATTATGTACCCCCGAATGTACGAATGTATTCAAATTTTGTTATTTTTGAGAAAAATGGCATTTATGAATCTATATTCTACTTATCCACGTTAATATCAATGCATTCAATCCATTTTAAGCCCTACACCTACCATAATGGACATATTGGGCCCCAATTATGTACCCCCGAATATACGAATGTATTCAAATTTTGGCATTTTTGAGAAAAATGGCATTTATTAATGTATATTCTACTTATCCACGTTAATATCAATGCATTCAATCCATTTTAAGCCCTATACCTACCATAATGGGCCCCATTTATGTTTCTCGTGTATACCTACGATTTAAAATTTTGTTATTTTTGAGAAAAATGGCATTTATGAATGTATATTCTACTTATCCACGTTAATATCAATGCATTCAATCCATTTTAAGCCCAATACCTACCATAATGGGCCCCATTTATGTTTCTCGTGTATACCTACGATTTAAAATTTTGGTATTTTTGAGAAAAATGGCATTTATGAATGTATATTCTACTTATCCACGTTAATATCAATGCATACAATCCATTTTAAGCCCTACACCTACCATAATGGACATATTGGGCCCCAATTATGTACCCCCGAATATACGAATGTATTCAAATTTTGTTATTTTTGAGAAAAATGGCATTTAATAATGTATATTCTACTTATCCACGTTAATATCAATGCATTCAATCCATTGTAAGCCCTATACCTACCATAATGGGCCCCATTTATGTTTCTCGTGTATACCTACGATTTAAAATTTTGTTATTTTTGAGAAAATTGGCATTTATGAATGTATATTCTACTTATCCACGTTAATATCAATGCATTCAATCCATTTTAAGCCCTATACCTACCATAATGGGCCCCATTTATGTTTCTCGTGTATACCTACGATTTAAAATTTTGTTATTTTTGAGAAAAATGGCATTTATGAATGTATATTCTACTTATCCACGTTAATATCAATGCATTCAATCCATTTTAAGCCCTATACCTACCATAATGGGCCCCATTTATGTTTCTCGTGTATACCTACGATTTAAAATTTTGGTATTTTTGAGAAAAATGGCATTTAATAATGTATATTCTACTTATCCACGTTAATATCAATGCATACAATCCATTTTAAGCCCTACACCTACCATAATGGACATATTGGGCCCCAATTATGTACCCCCGAATATACGAATGTATTCAAATTTTGTTATTTTTGAGAAAAATGGCATTTAATAATGTATATTCTACCTATCCACGTTAATATCAATGCATTCAATCCATTGTAAGCCCTATACCTACCATAATGGGCCCCATTTATGTTTCTCGTGTATACCTACGATTTAAAATTTTGTTATTTTTGAGAAAATTGGCATTTATGAATGCATATTCTACTTATCCACGTTAATATAAATGCATTCAATCCATTTTAAGCCCTATACCTACCATAATGGGCCCCATTTATGTTTCTCGTGTATACCTACGATTTAAAATTTTGTTATTTTTGAGAAAAATGGCATTCATGAATGTATATTCTACTTATCCACGTTAATATCAATGCATTCAATCCATTTTAAGCCCTATACCTACCATAATGGGCCCCATTTATGTTTCTCGCGTATACCTACGATTTAAAATTTTGGTATTTTTGAGAAAAATGGCATTTATGAATGTATATTCTACTTATCCACGTTAATATCAATGCATACAATCCATTTTAAGCCCTACACCTACCATAATGGACATATTGGTCCCCAATTATGTACCCCCGAATATACGAATGTATTCAAATTTTGTTATTTTTGAGAAAAATGGCATTTGTGAATGTATATTCTACTTATCCACGTTAATATCAATGCATTCAATCCATTTTAAGTCCTATACCTACCATAATGGGCCCCATTTATGTTTCTCGGGTATACCTACGATTTAAAATTTTGGTATTTTTGAGAAAAATGGCATTTATGAATGTATATTCTACTTATCCACGTTTATATCAATGCATTCAATCCATTTTAAGCCCTACATCTACCATAATGGACATATTGGGCCCCATTATTTACTATAGCCATACCTAAAAAGTAAAATATATAGTTATCTTTATGAAATATGTTATTGTAGGATGTACAATATACCAATGCACACTTACATCAACTCATACGATGTATATTTAGCACCACAATTATCAAAAAGGTAATTAAGCGTTACCTAGGCATGCTACATACCTGAGCTTTTTTGTGTAATTTATATCCATTAACCGTGTAATTGTCAACATCAATGTTCAAATATTATTCACTATCCTTTATACAATCCTAAAACACAAGAAAAACGGTCTTAATTAATCAAATTGTGAGTAAAAAATCAATTTAAATAATATTTATGCTCACCCCTAGGCCGCCATTCTGGAATATGCTCAACCCTTTCGGCCCATCCTTTTTTCATGGAAAATTTCACGGAAATTTTTTCCTGTCAACCATCAAAAAACCATGAGTCCCATCGTTGACATATGTGGCCTTCGGTTATGTCCTTGGGGAATTTATTTCTTATATAGTCGAAAGTTTATGCCGAATCTCACTTCGGGTCCCATCGGTTTTTGTCGTCAAAATTTATATTTTATATATATATTGATTTATATACCCCAATCGTGTGTCCGTGCCCGGCGACGGGCACCTAAAAGGACGGGGGCCCGTCGCTGAGTCCCTATTTTATCCCGTTTCCCGTTTATTCCCGTTTTTATCCAGCTTTTGACAGCTGTCAAAAATTTTTGGGTCTCTCTACCCTGTGAAGACTCTGTGATTTTGGTGAAATTGTCGTAAAAATACGTATGTTGTGTCGTCATCGGGTCCTTGAAAGTGTTTAGCGTTGATACCTTAAAAATAAGTTCGGGTGATTTGTCGCGTTCGATTTTATAGGTGGTAGTACAAAATGTAATGATTACGTCATGAAATTTTCATAAACAATTTGCGTTGTTACGTTGAAAATACGATCGGGTTATTTTTCGCGTTTGATTTTGTGAGCGTTTATACAAAATATAATGAATACTTCATAAAATTGTAGAAATATATTTATGTTGTTACTGTATGAAATGTTGATGGTTTCTCGGCGTCTTGTTATAAATGATATGATTGGCTAATAATTTATTATGTTCTTATGAATAAGTAACGATAAAATTAATATTAGAAATGAACGTATCATATAATTATGTATACTTATTCTATAAATATGATTATTTCATTTAATATACGTATGTTTTATTGACTATTGATAATAGAATATACATTTATAAGTATGTATGTTTTATTGGTAATACTGCTCGTTTTCTATTTATCTATGAACTTAATGTGTATTAATAATAATATGTATAAAAAATGTATGTGTTGTTAGTAGTATTTGTTGATATATAAAAAATATGTAAAATAAAAGTGTGCAGCAGTTTTAATCTATATCTGTTGTAGATAGTGTATTAGGATTGGAAGGATATTTCAAGAGGAAATCGTTATTGTTTTATTTATAGATATAGCAATGGTTAATATTTGTTCGTGTATCTATGTATCTATTTATTGATTCAATGTGTTTTAATAATAATATGTTTAAAAAGATGTGTGTGAGGTTCGTATTATGTGACTATATAGATTCAGTTGTATTATTTATATGTTAAATAAACGTGTACCGTTATATTAATAACTTTTATTTTCTAAGTTATTTATTGTTTATATAGGTATATTATACGATATGTGTTATTGTCGTAATTGTTTATTTATGAGTGTTGTGTTTGAAAGTAATATTGAATGTAGTTTTTATGGGTGGTAAATTATATAAATATCACATCTACTGTATTACGTGTTGTATTTAGTTATGTACTAAATGAATCGATTGATCTTAATAATTATATGTTTTTTATAATCAATATCTTACTGTTATCATTTCTCCAATTTAATTAATGATATTCTTTTTATTCTCGTATATTAAATAAGTAAATGATGATTTCATTTTTGAACGGATCTATAGATAATCTCTCATTTGCTGTAGTACGTGTTGCATATAGTTATGTACTAAATGAATCAACTGTTTTTAATAATTATATGTTTATTATAATCAATATCTGACTGTTATCATTTTTTCAATTTAATTATTGATATTCTTTTTATTCTCGTACATGTATTAAATGTATGATGATTCCATCTCATCGAATTTATTGGTAAATAATTGAATGTAATACGTGGTGTATGCAACAATTCATCATTAGGTGTAATACTGGTTGCATATAGTTACTTACGGAATAAATGTATCAATTTTGTTAATTAAATTTTGTATGTATGCTTTGATGAAACGATATAATCGTTTATTATATGTATATATTATAATATTAGTTTTAGTATATTGATTATAGGGATTCAGTGTGATCCTGTAATATTAAGTTTCAGCTAAAATCTTAGATAGAATATAAGTGCTCTAAGTCTGTACTCGGTGTGAAAATTAAAAATCCACATTTCAAGGTTTTTTATTACTTTTAATATGCGTATACATACTAATTTTGACTAGTAGATTCCGAAATTCCAAAAAAAAAATTTGTAGGACAATTATTTCAGAAGTTACGAATGTCAAAATTTACACGAAATTTGTCAAATTATAGATCTCGCATGAAAAAACATGAAATTTCGCGTTTTAATAAAAATTACTAATTGTCTATGTACTAATTAGATCACGTTGAATCCAACGATAGGCTTAAAATTGCTGTACGATAAGTATTTTAGAAGTTACATATAAAATAACGTTTGAAGTAATTCGTATCTATATAAGTGCTCTAAGTCTGTACTCGGCGTGAAAATTAAAAATCCACATTTCAAGGTTTTTTATTACTTTTAATATGCGTATACATACTAATTTTGACTAGTAGATTCCGGAAATCCAAAAAAAAAATTTGTAGGACAATCATTTCAGAAGTTACGAATGTCAAAATTTACACGAAATTTGTCAAATTATAGATCTCGCATGAAAAAACATGAAATTTCGCGTTTCAATAAAAATTACTAATTGTCTATGTACTAATTAGATCACGTTGAATCCAACGATAGGCTTAAAATTGCTGTACGATAAGTATTTTAGAAGTTACATATAAAATAACGTTTGAAGTAATTAGAATCTATATAAGTGCTCTAAGTCTGTACTCGGCGTGAAAATTAAAAATCCACATTTCAAGGTTTTTTATTACTTTTAATATGCGTATATATACTAATTTTGACTAGTAGATTCCGAAAATCCAAAAAAAAAATTTGTAGGACAATCATTTCAGAAGTTACGAATGTCAAAATTTACACGAAATTTTCTTTTATTTCTTTTATTTTCTAAGTTATTTATTGTTTATATAGGTATATTATACGATATGTGTTATTGTCGTAATTGTTTATTTATGAGTGTTGTGTTTGAAAGTAATATTGAATGTAGTTTTTATGGGTGGTAAATTATATAAATATCACATCTGCTGTATTACGTGTTGTATATAGTTATGTACTAAATGAATCGATTGATCTTAATAATTATATGTTTTTTATAATCAATATCTTACTGTTATCATTTCTCCAATTTAATTAATGATATTCTTTTTATTCTCGTATATTAAATAAGTAAATGATGATTTCATTTTTGAACGGATCTATAGATAATCTCTCATTTGCTGTAGTACGTGTTGCATATAGTTATGTACTAAATGAATCAACTGTTTTTAATAATTATATGTTTATTATAATCAATATCTGACTGTTATCATTTTTTCAATTTAATTAATGATATTCTTTTTATCCTCGTACATGTATTAAATGTATGATGATTCCATCTCATCGAATTTATTGGTAAATAATTGAATGTAATACGTGGTGTATGCAACAATTCATCATTAGGTGTAATACTGGTTGCATATAGTTACTTACGGAATAAATGTATCAATTTTGTTAATTAAATTTTGTATGTATGCTTTGATGAAACGAAATAATCGTTTATTATATGTATATATTATAATATTAGTTTTAGTATATTGATTATAGGGATTCAGTGTGATCCTGTAATATTTTATTATTTCTGTATTGTATGAATATGATGTATTGAAATCGTTTTTTTGGTTATATTGACGTTCCCTCCATTATCTTACGGTTTCGCGCTCTTTTTATTACGTTTGCCTCCATTTCATTCAACTCCATTACTCTATGAGTATCTAATTTATATAAATTTTATACATATATAATTATATATCAAAAGTCGATTCGTCTTTACAAACGCTATTAATTATTTACGGAAATGTAGTTAATATGTTTCTAATGACCATAGAGTTCTATGGTTTATAATAGATGTTGGTATGCCATATAAAGTCGTATATTTCTATTTATTTTCGTATTTTACAAGTAAACGTTATTGTGTAGAGTATGAAATGTTATTTTTTATATTATTGTAGTTAATGTGTTTGTTTATTATTGTTGCGATTGCAGTCGATCGTGAGCGTTTACGTTGCGTTGACGTTAGCGTGCCTCGATTGTGTTTGTAGGTGGCTACAAAGATTATAATCATGACGTAATAGAATTCTTCAAATATTGTTGTCTTGATACAATATAAATGGTTAATGGTTGTACGGCGTTCGTTGATAAATGCTATGTTTGGCTGATAAAACATGTGTTGTATCGTTATAGACCGACAAAGCGTGACGTCAGAACATGGCCGCTGACAGTTACTGAAGGAAAACAAATCAATTATTTAACTTATGTCTTGTCTTGACCGTTGTAATATTTTAAAAGTTTATTCGTTTTTTTATTTATAAAGTGACACTGTAGTGATCATCAGGTAATTATGCCTTATTGCATCGCTCCTTAACGTCCATCATATACTACGACATATCCACATATCCACTGTTTAAACTGTCTCCACATTTCTTTAACATTTTAATTTCATTACAAAACTGCTCCGAAATGTTCGACAAATTAACAATAGCCATGTTTAACCATATTACAAACGTAAAATGAACGTATATAAATATTTGTTTTCCCTCAGTAACTGTCAGTGGCTATGTTTATGACGTCATTACATTTTTGGTCTATATAATCAATACTGTTACTGGTAATTTGATCAAATTGTCATGAATGTGTCATAATGCAATATTTTTTTCGATCTAGTCAGTTGATATCACAAAATGTCACTTCAGTATTATACGACGCATTTTTACTAAACGTCAATGATAATTACATTTTTATATAAACTTCATGTAAAATACAGAAGATCTTTAATTAGTTAAATATATTTGTTAGTGTAATCTGCAAATATTCAGTTTTCAACCCCTCTGTATATTCTTCAAGTGAACCGGCGATCTTATCGAAGAGATATTATCCAGTAACATTAGTGTGTTACAGTTGGACACTTCTAATAAGAACCATTTCTCATCCACAGACAATTCCAAATTTGAAAGTAATTATGTCTCATATAAATTCAGTCACGAAAGGTGGAATAATCTCAAAAATAGACGATGGATGGTCAGTGAGGCAAACTGCAGCATTTTACAATGTTAGCAAGAACTCAGTTTCAAGTATTGTAAGAAGATGGCGATATGAGGGAAGAATTGATAGAGCTCCAGGCTCAGGACGTCCGAGAAAGTCAACTGCTCAACAGGATGCTGTTTTGATTAACCATTTGAGAGTAAATCCATTTGAAACAGTAGTTCAAGCTGTTCCTGCAACAAATTTTCCAGCATCCTGTCGTACGGGCCGTCGTAGAGTATCACAGTCTGAATTGAAATGCCATGCAGCAGCAACGAAACTATTATTAAACAATACTCACAAAGAATCAAGAATGGGGTTTGCTTTAGAGCATATTGTATATGACGAACAATTTTGGAATCGTGTTATTTTTACAGATGAAAAGGTTTTTCAATCGTCAAATAGCGGCAATATTCGTGTCTATCGCCCACCGAATACACGGTTTGATGAGAATTATGTAAATTTCACAAATAAAAGTGGTCGTTTTTCTGTAAATATGTGGACGTGGATATCTGCGCAGGGACCCGGAGTTCTATGGCATATTGGCGAAAGATTTAATAGTGAAGCATATATTAGAATTTTAGAAAATGTTATGCTACCTTCTGTTGAGATTCTTTTCCCTAACAATGATTTTATCTTCCAACAAGATAACTGTGCAGTGCATAACTCTGGTGTAGTGACCGAATGGTTTCGGGCACGTAATATTAATGTCCTTAACTGGTGTAGTAAAAGCCCAGACTTGAATCCAGTAGAAAATGTTTGGGCAATGTTAGTTAGAGAAATTCGAAAGGCAAATGTAAGACCAAGAAATGTTGAAGGTTTGTTGGAAGTTATAAATAATGCTTGGGAGGAAATAACTGAAGAATATTGTTCAACATTATATAAATCGATGACCAGTAGATTAAGACAAGTCATAGAGCATAATGGCGGGATAACTAAATATTAATTAAAAGTAATAACTCATTCATTGTTTTAAATATTAATTGTTGTTTTTTATTGAAAATTAAAAAGTAATTCTACATTGTGACAATGTAAGCAAGAACTCAGTTTCAAGTATTGTAAGAAGATGGCGATATGAGAGTTAAGAAATGATGGAACTCCAGGTTCAGAACGTCCGAGAAAGTCAACTGCTGAACGGGACGCTATTTTGTTTAACCATTTAAGAGCAAATCCATTTGAAGCAGTAGTTCAAGCTGTTCCAGCAACAAATTTTCCAGCATCCTGTCGTATAAGCCATCGCAGAGTAGCACATTCTGAATTGAAATCTTCAGTATTTATTTGAAGTTTATATAAAAATGTAATTATCAATGATGTTTAGTAAAAATGCGTTATGTAAAATAATATAATAAAATAAAAAATTATTTAGTAGCCTTTGGTTTTTAATAATGAATAACAATATTATTCACACTTTAGTGGTATTATCATTTAAATATACGTTAAAAAGATTTCATTTTTCCCGTAAACTGAAAAGTCACATTTACACTAGGCAACAACAACTGTCCCAGTTTTTTTTGGCCGCAACTGTACATATTTTATCTTATTTGTAGGGTCATTCAGTGAAGTTGTCCATAATTTTAAATGATACTGTGTAATCTTTGAGTGATACATAGAAAAATTAACCAAAGCATATGTAAAAAACAGAAATGTTATGAATATCTCAACATTCACATAGGTGTTATTTTCATATTATTATCTCTTAATATTCCCTTTGAAAATGTCTCTAAAAAACTTAAAATATACTCTCAATAATGGTAATACGCTTTTTGCTGTTGGATGTAAGTATTTATTTAAAGTAATGAAATTTTATTCAGTAATAACTGTCTATCTATATAGTAGGAACATGGTTGTTGAAGGGAGATA
Organism: Galeruca laticollis; assembly: GCA_963921935.1. Taxonomy (NCBI): domain Eukaryota; kingdom Metazoa; phylum Arthropoda; class Insecta; order Coleoptera; family Chrysomelidae; genus Galeruca; species Galeruca laticollis. Next base: position 223,110,342 of record OY998177.1, on the reverse strand, counting down.
GTTTATTTAAAGCAATGGATATTGCATTGGAAGCTGGATATCGTCTCTTTGGTAAGAAATAAAATACCTACCAAGTTGACTATAATTGTCAATACTAATTTCATTTTAGACACTGCTGCTATGTATGGTAATGAAAAGGATCTGGGAGAAGCATTAAAAAAGCTGTTACCAAAACATAATTTAAAAAGGGAGGATGTTTTCATTACAACAAAATTGTGTAAGTATATTTAACATTGATGTCCTATGTCCTAATAATAATCAAACAAAATAACTTCTGTGCATATAAATCTAAAACAAAATATGCTCATAGATTTCGTTCCGTTTTTGCTTCTCCCTTTTTATTCATTATTGCTAGTTAATGGGCTTAATTAATGTTTTAAATTATATACCTGAATTATAATACAATCAAGAATTGCTAATAAACATTTGGATTGAAATGTGGTAAACGATGGGAATTAGTTAAAGACTCTCGTTTCAGTAAAATTTCATTGAAAAGATTAAATCCAACAATATGGTCATCAAGGAACAATGTTCTAGAACCTTTAGGACTTAGGATTTAATAAATGTTATCAAGTCGCTACATAAATTATTTTAAAACGTAACAATAAAAATGAACAATCTGAAGCAACTGTACTGAAGAAAAAATTGGAAAACGAAATTCTTCATTCTATTAGTTTTATTTTCCAAGATACTTAATTGCTTAAACCATGTTTCAAAAGTACTTCAAAGTAAAATAACGAATATTATGTTGAAGCATCTACTTTATTTAAAAATGCTTAGTTACAGTTTTGTCAGCTTCGTAACAGTTATGATACAAACTTATCAGAAGAAAAATTTAAAGAAATTACATTTAACAGTATTTTGGACACCACCTCTTTCCAATTAAAAAATAGACTGCTAAGTTTTAAAAATATAGCATCTAGATTTAATTTCTTTGAACCTTCCTATTTAGTGTCCTTAACTGATTGTGAGCGTCACAAGCAAGCTATTATACTTACTGCAAGAAAATACGCTGACAATTTAACAGTTAAATTTACAAGCTAAATACTAAATTTGCACACTGCATTTGAAGAGAGTGTTAAAACTATAAATACCATTGGACCCCTTTATGCAATAGGGAACCAACCAACTTCTCTTTCAACATTACATAGTCTCAAAAACTCTTTTCCTGCAATAAGGAATCAAACATTTTTAATAACACCACTATCTGTAGGGGCACTACTTTGCAAAATAAAATTACGTAGATTACAGTTTTCTATAAAGAACCACATTTATTTGGCTCCTTATTGCTTACCTATTGTTTGATTTGATGGAGCCAGAGTTACTTGGTTCTGTGTTGCGAATATAATGACTACAATAAATGTTTGACACCAGAAACTAATACGCCTAATGTTCTAGTTGTTCCTTCGGCAAGTGCATACTTTGAAGAGTAGGTTACTATTTTTGCTGCTGAGGTAATATAGGCATTTTAAAATTATGGCGTAAAAATCTTTTATTATATTAAGTCGACACTTGAGATCTCAACTGAGGTTGACTTTCTAATTGACAAAGGATAAAAGTTTGTGACAAAATAAGGTGTGTAATTTTACCCATAATCGAAAGTTTATATTCGTTGTCAGGAAGGTCCATAATTCGTTCTTATGAATAGATTTTTAAAGGTTTTAAGTACCTCGATTATATATTCTTTTGTTTCTATTTATATAGATGAGGTAGAAAGTTTTGTGATATACACTGCTCTTCAAATCTCGACATATTTTGCCCACCAAATCACAATATTATTTTTCTTCCTGTGGCATCAGCTTCTGCTGAAAGAATATTTTCAATGCTGAAGCTTAAAAAACTATTTAAGGAGTACCATAAGCTAGACAAGGCTAAATAGCCTAGCAATACGGAGTATAGAGTATCAATTTTCACAAAAAATTAATTTTGATCATATAATCGATTAGTTTGCTTTCATTCAAAATCGAAGGAAGAATTTCTGTTTCATTGAATTTATAAATTTTTAGTTTACGTTCATAGCGTTAAATTTAATTGTGTTACCCCCGTTATATATTTCATTTTGCTATAATATAAAAATAAAAGTATATGTTTAAAACAATGTTCTGCTATTTCTTTATTAGTTTAGGTATCACCCAAGATATGGGTTTATTTTAGGCGCCAGCCGATAGTTTTGCCCCCGTCCCCGGCGCCGTTATTTCTGGCTACGCGCCTGAAAATACACTCTTTTGTTTCGACCCGAACGTTATTATTTCGTTTAGCCATTTATTGTTTGAACATAACTAATATGTCAATTTTTACATTTGTTTATAATTTCCAGATCCCTCTGAACAAGGGGATAAGGCGTTTAATGCAATTAAAGAATCCTTGGATAAATTAGACTGTCAATATATTGACTTGTACTTGATTCACTGGCCTGGCACTTATGGAGTCAGTGCTGATAGTAAAGAAAATGCAGTTTTAAGAGACTTAAGTTGGCAACACATGGTGAGAGCTGTGAATTTGGGACTAGTAAAGAATATTGGCGTCTCTAATTATACGATTAAACATTTGAAAGAATTGTTAAATAATAATCATGGTATAAAACCAGTTGTGAACCAGGTAAATTGCAATTTAATGTTTGTTCGTTTTTTAAATAATTAAATGCAATATATACCTATCTTTTATGGTTTTGATGCATATGTAGGAGAGCTGATTAACAATTTTGGATAGGTTCTTGAAGGTCAGGTCTAAATGTTAACCAGACTATTGCAAAAGGGGTTTTTAAACAGATGCAAAATTTTTTTTAACATACTTAAAGACAAATAATCCCAAAAAGCCAGGTCATTTTGATGGAATTTTTCACCTGCCAGATGATTGAGTTTGGTATAAGTGCGGGGGAATAGCCCTATGCATAGCTTGAGGTGCAAGAGAGAACATATATTGGCTCTACCTCTCGCTTAAAGTTACTGCAACGCGATTGGGTTTCGCGAGACCATTAATAATAATCATAAAAATAATAATTAAATTAAAAAATAATAATAAAATTAAAAAATAATAATAAAATTAAAAATAATAATAATAAAATGTGAAAGAAATCATAACTTACCTAAATCTTTATAAAGCAATTTTTTTATTGAAAGTTGAATTGGTATCTTCATCTTCATAGAACTATCATCAGACATCGAACGTCCTTCCTCCATTCTTTAGCATCTTCTGTAATAAGTGAAATATATTTAGTCTCACATATAACAAATAATAACTAGAAAGTGCAATTAAAGAGAAAAATATTAATTAAAACTCACGTATTTCATTGTATCGTTTCTTTAGCTAAAAAAAGCTAATACAATTAAGTATAATATTAGTCAACAATATATAAAAAGTCTACATCAGTCTAAATTAAATTAACACTAAACATTTAAAACAATTTGTATTAGAATATAGGTACACATACGCTGTAAAAATATATATTCACTCATAAAAACTAAAAATAAATACAACATACACACATAAAATGAAATAAATTATACAAAACAAAGTTATTTAACAATATTAAAATAAGAAGCACAAAAATGAGAAATCACTGTCTGATCAAATAATCTCTTAGCCGCCTTGTAAAAATCTCTTAACCGTTACTATTTTTTATATCGGATGGTCAAGCAATCATTTTAGAAATACAGAATTGTAAATTAAATTTTTCTAATATCTGTAATACTATCTAGACCTTTATTCAGTGTAATAAAATCTAGGTAACTATTCAGCTGTCACCACTCTAACTATTGCTATCACCAAATGTAATGAAACCTCCTTCAATAGAACTGTCACCACCTGAAATAAAAAAGGAACCCTTCCTTTTCTTCACTCTATATCGATCCCGACTTTCGAGTCACCAATTTCTGTCTCCAATTTCTGTCTCCAATGAGCGTGTAAGGAAAATCCAGTCCGATTTTTGAGCTAGGTACGCCTGGTCTTAAAACGGTTAGATCTTCCTTTGCCAGGACAGGATTGTTCTCCGGGTTCTGTCTCACTTCCACGGTTGTTACACTCTCCAGGGGGAAATTACGGGGTAGGGATGATAAATGAAATAAGGTGGAACCACAACGTTGTATAAAAAAATATAATAAAAAATAATTCTCTGAGTATATAAATATATATAAGCATAACACAAACTCCCGATGTGACCCAAATAACTAAAGTTCCCTCATATAAGCCTAACTATACATATATCTATAAATTGTGCCTTCTAATCCTACCCCTGTATATCATATAACTATTCCGCAAAAAAAAACAAAGTTATGACAGAGCCCACGCTTTGCGATGGACGACTAAACTACCCCCTTTATCGTTTTGATATTTCCAAAGTGCATGAGAGGCGTATGGTTTCTTTATTTTCCTTAATTTTCTATTCACCGGTGTCAAGACGATAAATAAAATATTATGTGTATTTACCTTTTAACCGACATAGTATTCCAGCTTATGTGGGTTTTGTCGCCATTGACCTTGAGAAAATGAAAGCGAAATTTATTTGTATAAAATATTGCTGAGCTAAGAAACATTAAAATATTTATCGACACTGGCGTTTCAAGTTGCGAAATTCCCAGTATTGAAATCACCTACAATATTTTCGAATCACGTCTGAACAAAAGATAACAATTTTTTCTATATTAAATTATTTATCAGCGCAAGTTCGCTGAAACCTAAGAAAAATGGAAAATCATACGGCTCCGGCCTTTGTGTTACCATGTACAAAATTAACCTCGCGTAAATTTCTATCTCCGTTCTACCTACGAGGTGGAAGCGAATAATGTGGCGCAACAAAATAATAACTACTAATAAAAAAAAACCCTGACTCCTGTCAGGTTGGCGAAACTCTGCAAAATTTGGTTATATCAGCACACACGGTAAATTATATATATTCCAGAACGCGCTGTGCCCCCTAAATTTGGGTGCGCCTGGACATGCAATATTTAACGGAGAATGACCAGATGTGTCCAGTCCCCTTGAAAGATCAGAAAAATCAACTAAATATATTTGTTATCGCTACTCCCTATGTATAGCAATTGAATTATACTCCCAAGTTCAGAATCCAGCGCAAATAATAACGAATAAATGTCTAAATAATGAAAAAAAACGTTCAAATCTTAATCTTGTTCAAAAACTTACGGCGTTAGAAAACTTCCCTTCTCTGGCCTGTATTCTGCTTATTCTTCGCTATCTTTATAGCCGCCGCGGATAGTGCCAAATAATCGGAACCGTGCTATGTTGGAAAAACTTAGCGTAGAGGGTAATTCTACCGTTTTGTGTCTCGAAACGGGGGACAGTGTTCACCGTCAAGGATATCTCAGTATCCCTATTACGCCCTGACACAACGGAGAGAACTTTACCTCTGATGCCGCTAACACTAAAAAACTATTACCGTCACCGTGACAGGGGAAGGACTTTTCCCTTCGCGTTTTCGGCCGGCACTCCTGGCTGCTGCTCTCTACACACCGTTTTTTGCTTTTCCCCCGAATTAGGTTTGGGGTTTTTTGTCGAATTGCAAAATCAACTTTTTGTGTGTTTGAAGCGTGCTAATTTTCGTTATCGAAATAATTGTATTCAAAACAATTATTTTGCTTTGACCCAGTAAAATGTTTTTATTTGTTCTACTCTGTTTTGACTTCTTATTCTTTTTCTAAACAAAATGTGGGTCGCATTCCAGTTTTTTATTTTGATTTAAAATAAAATATGTTTTACCGTGTGTTCTGAAATTTTCTACAATAAATTTATCTTTTTGTTATTCGCATTTATTACATATCTACGTACCTGATAGTTACTGCTATGTCTGGTATTGTAATTATGTACTTCATTATTAATAATGAAATTATTTCTCAGATATATAGGGGCAATTCGAACTTTAACTCTGTAAATCAATGCTTGAGTATGATATTTGAAGTTTTTTTACTGGGGAATGTAGAATAATTTGCATGGCACGATTCTACATATTTTGAAGACTGTTCATCTCGTTTAGATTATGAAAATATAAAATAGTTGCACAATCATTAAAATGAGGTAGCACAATGGTATTGTATATCAATAGTCTTGCACATTGACTAAGATACTGATAACACCTCCTAAGATAGTCAATTTTAAAAGCAGTGGTTTTTATAACCTGATTGGCATGATTTTTAAATTATAATTCATTATCAATAGTTACACCCAAATATAAATACTTGTCTACCCTTTCTATTTAATTTTCTCCAACTTTTAATTTTAAATTTAATTCATTCAGCTGGTGACTATTAATTTTTCCCAATAGCATCTACTTAATTTTATTGGCATTTAACTTTAATCGATTTACACAGAAATATTAATAAATGTTATTAAATGTGAAGTTAATAATTTTAGCATTACTTTGCAAATCATTACGATTGAAGTATATTAAAGCATCATCAGCAAATAAATGGATTTTGCAATCTCCTGCAACGCTTACAATATCATTCAGATATAAAAGAAACAATAGTGGTCGTAGAATACTACCTCGAGGTACCCCTACATTATTATTGATTCTATCCTAATATCTATTACCCAGTTCAAAGCATCACCATCAATACCAATATTTACTATTTTCTTGATTAATCTTCCTCTATCCACTGTTTCAAAGGCTCTTTGGAGATCAAGAAACACTGTTATAATAAACATATTGTTTTCCAATCTATTAGAACATATTGTAAAGAAGTTTCACAGTTATGCTTATTACGAAATCCTGACTGGTTCTCTCATAGTATTTTATTTTCCTCTAAATAGTTTACCATTTGTTCATAAACGACTTTTTTCGATATTTTACCAGTAGCATTAATCATATTCACTGGCCTTAAATTTGCAGCTTGAGTTGTATTTTGTACTTTGAGTATTGGTACAATTGTTGCTACTTTCATTGCAGCAGGTATTTTACTTAATTCCAATGAACTGTTCATTAAATTTAGCAAGGGATCACACAAACTACTAAAACATTCTTGTATTAGTTATACAATCAACAATTTTCTTTAACTTAAACTGATCAATTAGCTTAAATTTGATTGAATTATTTTCTTTACTTTTGCTATTCATGATATCAGCTGTAATGATTTATCTATTTGTGCTGTAATATTTATTTATTTATATACGGACATGCCAATTTACAAAAAACATAAATATTTAAGAGACAATGTTTAAGTTACCTTATCAACAAATACAATCAACAACTAAAACTAAATTACAACAAATTAATGTGCCCCATTTGATTTTTGATTAAATATGTGGACGCGTCGATTAAATCAATTATTGCACAATTTTTATTTGTCAATTTAACTACCCTTGTAATTGATTCATTTCGGCCATAGTTCGTACTGTGATGAGGAGCCAAGAACAGTTCTGAAATTCTTGTTCTTCTGGGATTAACATTCAGTTTAAAGAGTTCAGTTAAACTTGGACAACTTATAGCTCCATTTACAACTTTATGCAGAAATCTCAAATCAATCTCAGCCCTTCGATGTTCCAAACTTGATAAATTCAAAATGTCGGAATATTCATAGTTTCTCCTCTGATAATATATTCAAGTTTGACTGCACATGAGCTTAAAATTTTATTTTGGACTTTCTCAATTCTATTGATATCCACCTGATAAAATGGACACCATATCATACAATTATATTCAATAACTGATCGAATGAGAGAGCAGTATAATATTTTAAAAGTGCAAATGGAAAATTTATCTGAAGATCTTGCAATGAAGCCCATTAATTTCGAAACAATGTTATCAATATGTGTCTTAAATATAACTTTGGAATCAAATAATATGCCAAGATCTCGAACACTATCAGCTACTGACAAATTAACATTTTTCACTTGGTAAGAGTATTGAATTGGATTCATAATTCTCGAAAATGTGATATAACATTTGTTTATATTAAGATGAAGCATATTTATAAAGCACCAACGAGACAAACAGCTTAAATCTATTTGCAACAGTTTCGCATCACTGACATTGTCAATGATCCAATAGAGTTTGAAGTCATTACCAAACATCAAGTGACTTCTGTGTTTGATTATTTCTGATATATCTGTTGATTACGTTGCTCTCAGTATTGTAGTTCGCGCTAGTTCTCAGGATGTTTATGCAATCATACATTTGGCTTGAACATTTATTATTATATAAAAACTACAATTCAAACTGATAAAAATGATCTGCTGCGTCAGATTGACAATATAGACATTACATTTTTTTACGACATGCGATGCATTATATATCTTAGTTTTCTCTGTTCTCTATCAAAACTCACTACTGACAACCGTAAGAAGTTGCCACATATGCATCATTTTAATAATTTATCACGTTTTGAGAAATTGTTTGTTTCAACATGAAGAGAGAGAACGCAACAAATAAAAAAAAAGTAGTGGACCCATATGGGGTCCTTGGGGAACTCCAGATGTTACCGAGATTTCTGATGACATAGAACCAGCATATTTGACACATTGAGTCCTACCTCTCAAATAAGATCCGATCCAGTTCAAAAAGGTACTGTCAATGCCTAACGCAGATAGTTTTGAAATTATAAGGTCATGATTGACTCTATCAAATGCTTTTGAAAAGTCAGTTTAAATAGAGTCAACCTGGTGCCTTTCCTCTATACTGTTCAAAAGAAAATGCTGATAAGTAAGCAAATTTGTGTTGGTGGATCTTCTTGAGGTGAAGGTGTGTTGGTTTTCATGAATTATGTTCCTTGTGTCATGAGTAAGTTTCTTAGTACATAATCAGACAGTCGAGTAATTTGGGGATTTCAGATTGCTTACACACAGGACGATAATTCTTTATGTCATCTCTAACTCCACATTTGTGGATTGGAGTGAGAAAACTTTGTTTCCAAAACTTAGGAAATGTTCCCAATGATAGGGAGATATTTGAAGATTGTTTGAAGGGACTTTGCCAGCGTGAATACACATTTTTTCATGAAATGTAGAGGAATTCCGTTAGGGCCAGAAGTAAGTTTTTCTGGGGCTAATATCAAGTGATCAATTACTTCTGTTATTTGGGTAACATTCTTATGAGTGTAATTTGTGGAAAAATTACTGCTTGTCACGTCTTCAAAAAACATGCTGGTGGGTAAGTTATTTAAGTTTCTTCTACTGTTTATATAATTCCAAAATAACGAGGATCATGAGCAATATTTCTTTCAATTTTTTCAATATAAGTTTGATGACAATGGGCTTGAAGCTGTTTACATCTTATTCTGAGATTATTAAATTGTTGATAATGATCTATGTCTCCAGTAACTTTAAATATTTTATGCGCCCTCTTTTTGTCATTTATTAATTTCCTAAGATGAGTGCTATACCATACGGGAAAATTTGAGGTTATGATTTTTTCCACTAATCAAACATATCAATTGCAGAGTAAACTATTTCGTAAAATATCTGAAGAACCTGATCCAAATCTAAATTTCCCTCCAGCATGTCATTCCAATTGACACTCGCCAAAAAGTTGTTAATTTCAAAATAATTTGCATTTTAAAAATCATAATACAACTTTTCACATTGACGTTGCTGCTCTTTATTGAATTCTAATTGGCAGGTAGTTGCTGTGTGATGTACACTGTTTGGTAACAGTAAATCCAATGGTTTAGAGATACAAATATCTTTCATTGATTAAAAAGTTAAGTCGAGTAAGACATTTCGACTATTAGTTATATCTATTTGACGGAGACCATAATAACCAAAAGGGTTTTGTAATGTGATTGCAGGCGAGTTTGCGGGACAAATTACATTTAAACTAAAATCATCATTAAACCGAACAGCCTCAGGCAAATTATAATCCCCAAACAGAATAAATTCACTGTCCTTGTTATTATCAAAAACATTATAAACATCCCGAGTGTCAGCAGTTGGTGATGATAGTATATAGACTCCCCTAATTATTATTTTCTGGTTTTTTATATAAAGAATGACAAAAATCTGCTCGACTATATTCCTTTGAATTTCAACTTTTTTAGCATTTATCTCAGACTATATGGCAATTAAAATACCCCCTCCCCGTTTCTTGTCAGTGTTTGTTTCATCCCTATCAATTCTGAATATATTATAACCATTTAAATCTAACTCCTCATTACAAAATTTTTTGTTCGGCCATGATTCTACAAGGATAATAATATCATAATTGGACCCTAAAATCGAATGACCCAATTCACCAACATTTTGATAATAAAGATTAATTTTACCGTCATCACTGAGGATATTATTTACTTTAAGTTTTTTGTTGCTCGAAGAGTGCCACCAATGTATTGGATGAATACATCTTCTCCATTATTTCTTTTTTCTGACATCTCTTCTTGAACTCCTTTCAAATGTGCAACTTAACGCTGATTTAAATCCGCTCTTATAATTAGTTATTTCTGTAACAATTGCTTTCACTTCTTTCAGATCAGCATCCTGAGAGCTTCAATTTTCAGGTAGATTATACACCATGACATTGTTTTCTTTTTTTCCCTTTCACTTATCTCATCAATGATGCTCTCTTCTTCGGCCATGAAGTTAGAGATGAATCGATTTTCTTCTCCAATTCATTGATCTCTGCCTCCGTATTATCAATAGAGGCGAGAAGCTTAGGTATTAATTTTATAGCCATCTGGCAATTTCAAATTTCTGCCACCTCTGAAATCCATCACCTTTAATTCTGATGCATTTAAATCAGAACACTTCTGTTCTCTATGAACAGTTCTCTCACAGCCATCACATGATAAGGTCGGAATATCTACTGTCTTTGCAATGTGCACAATTATTTCACAGAGATTCTAAGTCCGGACCTGTTCACTGATTTAAAGTTCAAGTGTATCTTTATCGCATTTTTTTTACTGTGAATAAAAGAATATAATACTTATTCAAATAATTTGGCATTTCATTCATATCTGATAGAATCTCACCATTCCTCATATACATTAAAATTACTTACATGATCATTCGTTAGTAATCCGTTCAATTTAGACATTCGAAGCTACTTAAATTCCCACCAAGCTGAAAATCAGTAAGATTGTTTAAAATATGATTAAAAATAAAATTTTAAAGTTCCCCATCATTCCCCTGTATGGACATTTTTTTTATTCAAGGTCAAAGGTCAAAAAAATGAGTCGCGATTTTCAGCAAAACGGTAAGTTTTATCATAAAAATGCTTCAAACAAAAATTGTAGATCATAAAATTATCTACAAAAAATGTTTCAATACTTTTTTCCCTACGAGCCACCGTTTTTGAGATATAACGATTCAAAAAGTTGTAATCGTCATAATATGCACACGTTTCCACGCCATGTACTTAGCGCGTTTTTTTAACGTGGTTTCCCCAATAGGCCTATTCCACGGGTCAGTTGTGATCCTGTTTAATTTGAAACTATTGCAAAATAATGGATATTAGCAGAGATTAAAAAGATAAAAGCAATTTAAGTTAAAAAAAGAAGTGAAACTTAATTAATTTAGTCACAGTATACAAATGCAAATAGTAGGGCATTTTGAACAGGCGGCAAAAGTCGCGCAGATTTGACTGCGCAAACTAGACGCCATGTTCTGAGGATAAAATTTTAAACCAATCAAGAAGAAAGAGTGTGGTGTATTCTCCTGTCACTGCCACTGTCTGAATTCAACCAATGGAATATCGACATTCGAGTTATTTGAGAGTCTGTGCGTCTGACATTACTCAACATAATGAACAGAGGAACAAGAAGACGTCACGAACATCATTTTCATCTGTGATTTTCATTTTATGTTAATTGCATCTTGTGTGAACAGTTGTTTTGTAAATTGTTTTTATAAGTATAGACTTAAATAAGGTCACAATATATCAACATTTAACAAACGGAAATTAAGAAAATATCCTCATTTGTCGCTTTGTTACAATAAAGAATTTTTTTAAGTACGATTCAGTCGTCCCCATAAAGCTGGCTTCTGGTCTGACATTTATTCAGAAAACATGACCGACAGTTACTTTTAAACTTGAAAGGTACCGCCTTGAAGATGCACTACTGTTTGTTAGGTATACTGTGTCCGAGTCGTAACTTTCAAATTCTCCTTCTTGGTCTTCTTGATCTCCTTGTTCATCTTCATCCTGAGTACATGTAAACTGCGTTAATCGCGATGTATCGCATGTCGCCTCGTTGGAATCAAACGGATCCTCCACTGTTGGCGATTCAATATTAGAGCACGACCGGCCTTGACAATGTGTATATGCCAGAGAACAAAACAGTCCGACTTTTTTGTAACCACATTAAGCACTGCACCCCTTTTTGCAGATGCAAAAAAATAGTGTTCAGCAGTTTTTCCGGTGCAGGTGGAAGTAAAGTTTGGACTGGTTCTAATGAATTGTTGACCAACTTCCAACCCCAGTCTGTAGGGTCTAGCTGATAACCAAGCCACACTTGAACTTGGTAATATCCCCGAAAAAGATGATGATTAGTAGCAACTGAGGTTGGAGGAAGACAAGCTAATTGTACTTGTTTTTTACTTTTGGTATTTTTAACGAAACATGCATATGTATACTTATCTAAGCAGGTAGTTTTTTTAGGAGCTCCGTACATAGAAAGAAGCAAGCGAATGCCGTTATGTAGCTTTACTCTTATTTTTTGGTCTAAATTGACCGGACTATAGGACAAATTCCTTTAGTGTTTTCCTCATTATTCTTATATAAGAGTAAATCTATTTTTCTTTTCAAATATTTTCTCTTTTCTTCTCTAATTATTTTAACTGCCAAATTTCTTTTTTGTTTGCAGATTTCCCAATTTTCAGCTGATTTGTTTTAAAACTTGTAACTTGTTTTACCCTGTCAATCCAAAACCGTTAATAATGATTAAAAATGTTTACTTGTCGTTTTGGAGCTACCACATTTAAAACTGACAAAACCTTCTCCATAAATTTTATATACCTATTATTCAAATCCCATTCTCTATAATCCCAATGCAATATGTCCAATTTAATACTTATAAAGCTTAATTATCAACGTTCCTACCTCAAGTTTCTATACACACAGCATCATTTTTGTTAACATCCATTTTTAAGCACGTCATAATATTTCGATGAGTACTAATTCAGATTTGTAAAATGTTACGTATGGTCTGTGTTACTGTATGGTATGGAGGGCTAGACGCTAAAAGTAAACACCATGAATAGACTTGAAGCCTTCGAAATGTGGACCTATGGGCGAATACTGAAAGTCCCATGGACGGCCAGGAAAACGAATGAGGGGGTCCTAAGAACAATTAAAAGAGAACGCGAATTGTTGGAAATCATCAAGCGCAGAAAAACAGCATATCTAGGCCACATAATAAGGAATGAAAGATACCAATTCCTACTATTAGTAAATGAGGGAAAGATTGAGGGGAGGAGAGAAGTCGGCAGGAAGAAGATGTCATGGCTCCAAAACGTGGGACAATGGACAGGGCTGAGAACAGTAGGAGACCTATTCAGCACCATCAGAAATAAGAAGAGTGGGTACATGCGATTGCAAACATCCATTAATGGATAAGCAGTGGAAGAAGAAGAAGAAGAGTACTAATTTTTGGTGTATCAGATATAATCACAACTTCTGTATTGGTCAGTACCAAATCTATAAGAGGATTTCTTGTATTATTTATATGCGTAAACTCTGTCACCAAATTTATAAACCCCATATCAAAAATTAAATTCCTTAACCTAATACTATATGTATTGTCACACCAATCTAAATTAAAATCACCACAAATAAATATTTAATGATTATGAAACTTTCTCGATCACCTGGCAGGTGAAAAATTCCAGCAAATTGATCTAGCTTTTTGGGATTATTTATATTTAAGTACCTATATTATTCTCCCAAAATCTCAAAGTACCTCAAAACATTTTTTACATTTGTTTAAAAAACCATTTTGCAATAGTCTTGTTAACATTTAGGCCTGACTAATTGATTTGGCTTTTTTATTTTCCAATTCCTCAAATATCTAACTTAAACATATAAAAATTTCAAAAAACATTTTTTATCCAAGAAATTTTCCTTTTAAAAAAATTCAAGGGTTGGTAGGGGGTAGGGGGCCGCTACTCTCTAGCCAGACCTCGACTTTCTTATTTAGGGGTCCTTCAAGAACAATTACAAAAATTGCCTTAAGAACCCACCGAAAATTGTTCACCATCTCTTGGACTATAAGGGGAATTGGTTATATGTAATTAAAACTTATAGGAACCGCCACAGTAGTTATTCGAACTTTGTGTATATTTAACATAAATATACATTGCAATTTTGATTAAGTGAAGTAGTTTGACTTCAGCATTTTTTACATTTTCGCTCTATGGATTTTTTAAAATTTCATTAATTTCTTACTTAGGGAGATTAATCATTTTAGGTTGAATGGCACCCATATTGTTATCAGCAGAATTTGTTTGACTTCTGTAAAACTGAAAACATACAATTGCAAGCATATCAATCACTGGGAGGTGAAGGTAATAATGATCTTTTGGAAAACAAAGCCATTAAAAATATTGCAGCAAAATTGGGAAAGACCACAGGACAAGTGAGTGCAACAAATTTATTTTTATTAAATATTTCCTTTATACATTTTAGATGATTTTTAAATTAATTAACTTACTAAAACACATAATTGGTGCCAGATTATTTATTTTTTATGCAATTATGATATAGGTATTACACTATACAAATGTTCATAGAGCGAATATTAGTATAGTTTCTCTCATAAGTTAGTATTTTCAAAAATTTTAAATACGAGATGTTAACAATAAATTGAACGATGATGAAAGTCAAATATACACACAGAGATGACAAAAACTAGTAACTGATATAATAATGTTTACAAATAATAAAATCAAAATACATGCCTTAGAAACATCTTACAATATGACAAGGGACATTCATAAAGCAAATATTATTATTATAATAAATTATAGTATCTTTAGCTTATGTTTTTAATATCTTGTTTATCGTTAACTACATTGTTCTCTTGTTTTTTTATGTTTAATAGTTTTATGTTTTGTATTCTCTCAGAAATACTTAAATTTATAATATTTAATTTAGTGTTATTTATAATATTGTTAAATTTGACTCTAAGACACATACTTCTTATATTTATGTGAGACACATTAACATTTAAAAACTTCGGTTAGGTGTTGGTGTCCCGCATAGCAATAGAAATATTCTTCGATTTCGTTGGTTAGCGAGTTTCTGATATGATCTGGCTATGGTTTTCATTGCTGTTACAACTGTTCTGCCATATTGTTACTGAATATTTTCGTAAAATTACATGATGAAGTGTTTTTTGCAATCAAGCCCTTGCAAATTATAAAGTAATTGTTTTTATTTAACTTTGTATATAAATTATTTTCATTTTTCTTGGGCATTAGGTTAAAAATAAATTCTATGTAAATCTGTATTTCTTTTCAAAAATTTTAAATACATGATGTTAACAATAAATTGAACGATGATTAAAACAAATATACACACAGATGACAAAAACTAGTAACTGATAAAATAATGTTCACAAATAATCAAATCAAAATACCCGCCATAGAAACAACGTTTTACAATATACAAGAGACATTCATGAGGTTAATATTATTATAATAAATTATAGTATAATAACGTAAAAAATAGATTTATATAGAATTTATTTTAACCTAATGCCCAAGAAAAATGAAAAAGTATATCTATATATATAAAAACGAATGTTTGTATAATGTATGTTCTCTCTTCACTCCAACATCGTTCAACCAATCCTCATTGGCATGCATACGTTTTTTCCTTGGAGAAGGTTTTTACACTATTCTCTTTGTTGTAACTCCTCTCTAGATGACGTTGCAGCATATCACATTCTACACCGTTCAACCAATCACCCTGAAAATTGTTATATTTATGCATTTTTCTACGGAGAATTTGTATTTGCTGCCAACTTCTGTATCGTTTACTTTTTCCACGAGTGCCGAAATTTGTGGCACAAGTCGTAAGGCGAGTACCGCAAATCAATCGAGCGGAAAAGAGGTTTGCATACGAAATGTGCGCAATCTTTTTTCTACGACCATTTTTATTAATGAATGGAAAAGTAACTTATATAGGTATTTTAGTTAAACTTTGAACAGAAAGAATTTAAAACATGAATATTGAATATAGAAAAATCAGTTAAACGTAGGTAAAGTTAATAATGAAATTTAATCAATTTTGAATTGTTATGCTCGTTTTAATTAATTGTAATATTAGTGTTTGTCAACGAAGTTCACTATAAAGATTATGTTAGATTTAAAAAAAATAATTTTGACATTAACATTTTCTTTCCCCCTAATGGCGCTACAGCATATGATTTACTTTTTCTACCAGCGCTGAAGTTTGTGGCACGAGCCGTGTTGATTACGATGCTCTCAGTATTGTAGTTCGCGCTAGTTCTCAGGATGTTTATGCAATCATACATTTGGCTTGAACATTTATTATTATATAAAAACTACAATTCAAACTGATAAAAATGATCTTAAACGTCAGATTGACAATATTGCCATTACATTTTTTTTACGACGTGCGATGCGTTGTATATTTTAGTTCTCTCTGTTCTCTGTCAAAACTTACTACTGACAACCGTAAGAAGTTGCCACATATGTATTATTTTAATAATTTATCACGTTTTGAGAAATTGTTTATTTCAACATGAAGAGAGAGAACGCAACATAGCGGCCTCCCTTGAAATCTCGTAGTTTCAAGAAAAATAAAGGAAAACAGAATTTTCAACATATTACAACTTAACTAGAATATCAATTAAATTATTAAATTTGGTTTGTTAGCTACGAGACAACCTAATTTTCCATGCATTGAAATGTTCAAACATACATTATATTAAACTAAAACATCTTAATCTAATCTTCTACAAATTAATAGTACATAAATCAGTTTATATATTGTAATCACTAAATTAAGATTTGTCATAAATAGGCAAAACACTAATTTTAGTGACAGGACGTTTAAATATAGCATTTTTCACTTTAACAGTTACCACTCGAATATGTCCCTCCGTACCAGGATGCACGTCGATGATTCTTCCAATCTGACAGGCTAACGGAGCAGTATCATCATGTAACATAATGCATTAACCAACCTTGTAACTGTCATTTGCAACTTTCCATTTGGGGCGTTCTTGAAGGCTCTGCAAATAACCACGAGACCAGCTTCTCCAAAACTGTTCAAATAAAGCTCGCAACTGTTTATAGCGACAACTTAACATAGAATGTTTAACATCTAATGAATTTTCTGGTAAGGAAGTTAGAGGAGCACCTATTATAAAATGTCCAGGTGTTGAAACTTCCGAGTCATCTGGATCTTCACTGAGTGGAGTCAGAGGGCGTGAGTTTACTATAGATTCAATTTGAACCAATAAAGAATAGAAATTCTCGTTAAAAGAATATTCTGTAAAATCCGCTTTAAATGATATTTTGTGAGCCGTACGGTGCTTTCCCACAATCCTCCATGATGTGGAGATCGTGGTGGTATGAAATGCCAAGTAATGCGATTGTCAATTAAAAATTTTTTTGGAATACATCATCTTTGATTTCGTTTATAAGGTTGGACGCATCAACAAAATTCGTGTCCCATTGTCCGAATACATGTCAGAAGGAAAACCTCTGCGAGCGATTAGTCTTTTAAGAGCATTTAAAAAACTATTAGTTGATAGTTCAATTACTAGTTCGATATGTACGGCTTTAGAAGCAAAACATACAAAAATACATATCCATGCTTTTATTGATTTGGTATTTCTCAAAAAACTATTTTTAATCAAGAACGGACCTGTATAGTCTACTCCAAGTATAGAAAATATTCTAGAAGGTTGTACTCTGGTTGCCGGTAGATCAGCCATTTTTTGAAGTCCCGGGGAAGGTGAGACTTTGAAGCAAATAACACATTTTCTTAAAATCCCTCAAACTGAATTGCGACCTTGCATAAGCCAATAATTTTGTCGAATAATAGATAATAGAGTTTGTGGTCCGGCATGCAAGTATTTAAAATGAAAATGTCTCACAATAAGCGAGGTTAAGTGGCATTTTGTAGGTAGAACAATTGGGTGCTTCTTATCAAAATTTAAATTGGCATTTTCAATCGTCCCCCAACTCTAATTATCTCTAGTCGAGAAAAACGCTCAAACGAAAGAGTTTACTCTTTTTTGAAACTTGTCCGTGTCTTGATAAATCTTTAATTTCAATGGCAAAATGTTCGCATTGAAAATGTTTAATTATAGCTATTCTAGCTTCGTCTAATTCGGAAATTTTGAGGTTATCTAAATCTCTCCGTTCGAGCTTAACAGCTGAGTTATTTTTAAATCGCAAAAGACAAGCAACTACGCGAATGCATTTATTAAACGAAGAATATCTGTAAAATACGTCGAATTCGTCACATTCTTTTGTTAACAATATTTTGCTGTGTGGTTGTTTCAATTCAGGTAAATCGGTATTTGATTGAATTTCAATGTTATTAGGCCAATATTGATCATCACTTAAAAGGAATTTTGGACCAAAGAACCACGAATCTAATTGCTGAGTTTCCTCCGGGTCGACACCACGAGATATATAGTCAGCTGGATTCATGTCCGTAGGTATATAGCGCCATTGGTAGCTATGAGAAAAAGTCTGTATTTTAGATACGCGATTAGCGACGAACGTTTTGAGTTTACTGGATTCTGATGATATCCAAGACAACACAATGGTCGAATCACACCAGTAAAATATTTTATCAATTTTAATTTCAGCTTTGATTACTGTGTGTGCTAATTCAACACCTAACAATACAGCACAAAGCTCTAATCTAGGGATAGAAATTAACTTCAAAGGAGCAACTCTAGATTTGGAACATACTAGATTTACATCAACTATGTTCAATGAATTTACAGACCTAAAATAAATTGCAGTGCCATAAGCGTGCTGCGAAGCGTCGGTAAAGACATGCATTTCTATTGAAATAAAATCTATTATTAAAATAGGTCGTGGAATTTTCAATTAATTTCAAATTATTATAAAACTGTAGCCACGAAATTATAAAGTTGTTGGGTACTGGATCATCCCAACCTATTTTTAACGTCCATAATGTTTGCATAAATAGTTTTGCGCGTGTAATAACTGGACCTATAAGGCCTAGAATATCAAAAATTTGGCTGATAACTGATAAAATTCGTCTTTTTGTGAAGACACCTTGTATTGATCTGAATCAGGTTCGGAATGTGTAACATATTTTAAAATATCCTTTGAGGAGTTCCAGACAGTACCAGTACTGCAACTTTGCTCGTAATTAATAATATAACATGTTTTAGTAGAAGAATCTAATTGTGAAACAAAATTCAAAACTTGTTAATTATTTGAAGACCATTGGCGTAAACGGAATCCGCCCGACAGTAAAATTTTATTTACATCTTTTATTAAAAAACATGCAGATTGAATATCTTTTACGGAGACTAAGTAGTCGTCCATATAAAAATCTTTTAGAATGGATTGGGCAGCTTCAGGATAATTAATTTCATTATCAAGGGATAACTGTTTTAAACAACGAGTAGCTAAAAAGGATGCAGGACTCATCCCATATGTTACAGTGAGTAACTTATAAATTTTCAAAGAATCTGTCGGACTATTGCGCCAGAGAATTAATTGAAACTTGGTATAATTTTCATGTATTTTAACGCATCGATACATCTATGCGATGTCCGCGGAAACGACAATCGGAAATAATCGAAAGCGTAATAAGATAAAGAATAATGTATCTTGTATACAAGGTCCTGTTTTTAATATATCGTTTAAACTTAAACCGGAAGTGGATTTACTGGAGGCGTCAAAAACAACACGAAGTCGAGTGGTCATTGAGGACTCTTTTATTATAGCATGGTGAGGTAAGAAAAAGTTTGGCTGTAAATTGAAATTGAAGTTATTAAATTCAGACATATGTCCCAGGTTGATATATTCGTTTATAATTTTCCTTCAATATGGGATTTTTAACAAGTTTTCTTTCTAAAAATTGAAATCTCTTGACTGCAATATCAAATGACTCGCCCAAATGCTCTAGATTGTCCCGAAAAGGTAAACGGACAACAAAGTTGCCGTAATTATCGCGACTATGAGTCTGTTGAAAATGAATCTCTACTTCATTTTCTTCCTCTGTATAATTATTTTTCAAAGAGGGAACCTCTTCCATTAACCAAAATTTCTCTATTACATTTTCAAGACTGTTAATTGACGTTGACAAGTTACACACCGAAAAATTTCGATTGTTTATATTCGGACAACTGATCGTACCCGCTACAATCCAACCGAGTTCTGTATTCTGTAAAATTGGACGACCCTTTCCCAAAGAAATTTGACCGGGTAATAATGATAAAAAATACCGGCACCCAAAAGTATATCAACTTTACTGGATTCATTAAATCGCGGATCTGCTGGATTAATATTATCAGGTATTTTGAGATTAGACACATCAAAGTCCATGTGGGGTGTGTCAGTCGTTATTTGATCGGATACCAAAAATTGTAAATTAACATTATAATTCGAATTTATAGATTTAATTCGTGTTTTGATAACATTATTAACATAACTTATATTTCCGTTATTCCTATAACCTTTATGTGAACATCGGTCCCTTGAATATTCAATCGTTCAAATAATTCTTGACTCATGAAATTTGACTGAGAACTGGCATCTAAAAGTGCTCGACAAAGCACAGACTCTCCGTTTTTATTTACAATTCTTAAAAATGCTGTTGTAAGTAAAACAAATGAGTCGTTATCGTACGCAGTTAAAGTTGAAATATTTTGAGAACAAGCGATAACACTTAGTTCATTATTCTCTTTCGGCCTATTTTCATTATCATCAGATTTGATGGGCAGGCTCTGTGAAGCATTATTAACAGAAGGTGCACTCCATCGTTAGAAATATTATGTTTATCAGGAATGTTGGAATTTTGATTTGTGGTTTTATTTGTAGTGGATAAATGCAATAAACTATTATGTTTTTTATCACAAATTCTGCATGAACTCCCTTGACAGTTCGAACCTTTATGCCCTAGTCGAAGGCAATTAGTGCAAGCTTTAAGTTTACGTATTGTATTGATACGATCTGAAATTGAAAGTTTTAAAAATTCATTGCAATAATAAATTAAGTGATCTCATTTGCAAAAAATACAGGATAGAAGCCTTGTAGAAATATTACTCTGTATCTTTGTTGTAACGGATTTATGATGTGTATTATGATAATTTGAAGAATATGGTTTGTTTAAATATTTATTGTCGATAGATTCGAGAAGTTTACATCTATCGATCAAAAATTGAATGAATATTTCTGAAGTTGGTGACACTACGTCTTTTGTTTCAATCTCCCACTCTTTCCTAGAATTTGTATCTAATTTAGACGACAAGAGATGAATTAAAATTGTACTCCACTGTTCTACCGGCTCTTTTAAATTACGCAGAGCTCGATAGTGTTTTTGTAAATTGTCCACAAAAAATCGCAGAGATTCAAATGAGTCTCTATTTACATTTGGCAAATCAAAAATTTGTTTTATGTGGTTTTTTATTATAAATTTTTTATTTTGATATCTTTCCTTTAACAATTCCCATGCCACAGGATAATTTGAATCTGTTACCTCCAGAGAGTCTATTATTTTTATTGCTTCTTTTTTTAATGCTGTTTGAAGATAGTAAAACTTTTGTATGTTACCTAAATTAGGATTATTATGAATGAGAGCCGAAAATGCATCGTAAAATGTTACCCATTTATCATAAATACCGTCAAATTCGGGTAGTGACAAAGGAGGCAATTTAACATTGAATGCCTCTATGCGAGAAGATTGAATATTGAAATCTGAATTATTTTGTTGCGGCATTAATAACGAATTTTGAGCCTGATTGCCAAATTGACCGACGAATTCTTTTGCTTTTGCTACAGTTTCATAATAATCGTCTTCAAATGTGACTCGCTCGGAGAAATTTTGTTCGGATTCATCATATTGCTCAATTTCTTCTTGAACCTTATTAAATTCAAATTTTAATTGGCCGCGGCGAGAAACTAGACGAGATATCATTAACTGAAATTCTTGTTCTTGATCATTTCGATCGGCTCCTTTGGCCATTTCTACTGATTAAATGAAACAAAGAAAGTAAATGTGGAATGAATAATATATTCGTAACGCCACTGGACGGCCGACACTTTTTTGCACCGAAAACAACGCCGGCAATATATCCCAATGAGGGTAGAGATGTTATCTTATTACCTACAACAGTAGGTGATATACTATGTAAGTATTTAATTTTACCCACAACGGTAGGTTATATATTATTTGGATTATGAAGAAACGTTTATCTACACATAGATAGACGAATAAGTGTATGTAGTTATATAATTATTATTTTTCAACCAACACGATCTCAATGATGAAATTGGGGAAAGTAGAAAAGAGCGCGGTACGCTTCTTTCTAATGTAAACGATTGTATAAACAATAATAATGAATTCGTATAAAATATATAATAAAATATGAAATGACGAAAATTCTACCTCTACAAACTCAAAAGAATGCAAAGTAAATGGAACTGACTCACTCAATTACTTTGTCTCTTCTTGTCTTGAATGGCCAAATTGCTGGTCACATACACATCCTCGCTGAAGGCCCAATTTTTGTTGATTACGATGCTCTCAGTATTGTAGTTCGCGCTAGTTCTCAGGATGTTTATGCAATCATACATTTGGCTTGAACATTTATTATTATATAAAAACTACAATTCAAACTGATAAAAATGATATTAAACGTCAGATTGACAATATTGACATTACATTTTTTTACGACATGCTATACGTTATATATCTTAGTTCTCTCTGTTCCCTGTCAAAACTCACTGCTGACAACCGTAAGAAGTTGCCACATATGCATTATTTTAATAATTTTTCACGTTTTTAGAAATTGTTTGTTTCAACATGAAGAGAGAGAACGCAACAAGCCGTAAGGCGAGTGCAGCAAATTAAGTGAGCGAGAAAAGTGCTTTGCCTACGAGTTGTACATAATATACATGGTGCGGCAGATAAACGGTCAATTAGAAATATCTCGAGAACTAAAGGTATCTGAATTATGAAAATTGGCATGAAGGGGTTTTGAATAATGAGCTATTTAATGAAAATATTGTCGGCAACATTCTACTTCCGGTTATACCGGAAGCTGCACATAACTTTGTAGTATTTAAAGAAAGACCCTGTATATTTTTTAATTTTAGAAATATTTACTTTATTCTGAACATTTTTTGTTAATACTTCCCTATACCTATTTTGAACCGTTTTTGAGTTGTAATGTTTTTTATATGAAAATTACACTTTTTTACTATGTACATAAAATTCAATATCCTCTAATGTAATTTGAATAAAAGTTTAAATTTCTTAGGAACTATTTACCACATACCACTTTATCGTTTACACTGTGAAGTGACCTTTTTTATTATACAGGGTGCTGTCAAAATTGGAATTAAAACGGAATCCACAATCTTCGCGTAATTCCTTTTTTTCAAATGGGACACCCTGTATGTGATATTTATATTAGAAGAATACGTTGCCCACTATCGATATGTATTACTATTCCCTATACCTATCTCCTGCAGTTTTGAAATAAATCAGCTTTATACATTTTTGTCACAAAAAATTAATTTATCAAGTCGCCTGTGGAATATTCTGACAAATGTCAGTTATTGTTAATGTTTAGTAGTCACCTTGTTGTATGCCGTTGTGTCAAAGGTATAATAATAGTTTGGCTTTAATTTTCTTGACAAAATAATAATGACACATTTAGGATATACAAATGATGATTTTTTAAATTTAATTATGATTCACTGTGAGTATAACAGAATAGTATCCAGAACTTGCCGTGTGTTAGCTGAAAGATATCCTGAAAAGCCTCGACCAAATCATAAAACTGTAAAACGTTTGCTGCACAACTGTTCCCAGTTTGGTCAGTTTAAAAGTAGAAGAAATAAGCCCAAGACCCATGTCGATAATGAGGATTTACAAATAGACATCCTGGGATATTTTGCAGCTCATCCAAATTCATCCTTAAGGGAATGTGAGAAACTATTAGAGGTGTCGACTAGAACAATTCACAGAATTTTAAAAAAAAAACATCATTGGACCCCTTATTCGTATACACTAGCTCAGCATTTACATCCTGGAGATTATGTAAGACGTGTAGAATTTTGTGAATGGATTTTAATTAAATGCCAAGAAGATGCAGATTTTACAAAAAAAAATTATTTGGTGTGATGAATTGAAGTTTACTAAAAATGGTTTGTTTAACCGCCATAACAGTCACTTCTGGAGTGACGAAAATCCTCAAGTCACATGGTATAGTAAATTTCAAGTGACCTTTTCGTTTAATCTTTTTTGTGCTGTTAAAAATAATAATATATTCGCTCTCATGATTTATGACGAAAATTTAAACGGAGAGCAGTACTGCAACATCTTACGGCAAGTAATCGTACCAGCAATGCATGCTTTACCTAATAATGAGGCTAACGAAGCTTGGTTTCAACAAGATGGTGCACCGGCTCACATTCTTCGAGGAGTAGGCACATTGCTTGATGAAAAATTTAACGATAGATGGATAGCTAATAAAGGTCCGTTTCTCTGGCCACCAAGATCCACACAATTGTCACCATTAGAATACTATATTTGGGGATATGTTAAAAATAAGGTATTCTCTGAACCTGTCACTACTAAGGAAAATATGATAAACAAAGTCCTTCACGTTTTTAACAAAATAGATGGAGAATCACTATCAAGAGCTACTAATGAAAATCTGATTAAGAGTCCATAAATGTTTGGAAGTTGATGGGCAACATTTTGAACATTTGTTGCATTAACAAGCTAGTACATTATTATCTTTGATAGTATCTGTATAATTGTTCATTGTTTAACTTCATAAATTAATACCACATAGCCTATAAAAAATTAATTTTTAGTGACAAAAATGTATAAAGCTGATTTATTTGAAAACTGCAGGAGATAGGTATAGGGAATAGTAATACATATCGATAGTGGGCAACGTATTCTTTTAAAATAAATAATCACATACATTTGAAAAAAAGGAATTATGCGTAGATTGTGAATTCCGTTTTTATTCCAATTTTGACAGCACACTGTATAATAAAAAAGGTAACTTCACAGTGCAAACGATAAAGCGGTATGTGGTAAATAGTTCCTAAGAAATTTAAACTTTTATTCAAATTACATTAGAAGGTATTGAATTTTATGTATATGGTAAAAAAGTGTAATTTTCATATAAAAAACATTACAACTCAAAAACGGTTCAAAATAGGTATAGGGAAGTATTAACAAAAAATGTTCAGAATAACGTAAATATTTCTAAAATTAAAAAATATACAGGATCTTTCATTAAAAATTACAAAGTTATGTGCAACTTCCGGTATAACCGGAAGTAGAATGGTGCCGACAATATTTTCATTGAATAGCTCATTATTCAAAACCCCTTCATACCAATTTTAAGTCAGATAGCTTTAGTTCTCGAGATATTTCTAATTGACCGTTTATCTGCCGCATCCTGCATATTTTACAATTAGACATTATCAAAAAAATATTGAATATAGAAAAATCAGTTAAATGTAGGCAGAGTTAATAATGAAATTCAAACAACTTTTAATTGTTGTATATTGTATATAAAAATTGAGATTTGTTCTTCTTTTATTATTAATGAATATCTACAGTGACATCTGATCTCAACGTGGAATATTTCTTTTATATTATTAATTAAGCTTTATACTTAGGTAAATTGAAAATTTTACTTACTCTAGTAGGCGTCCAGTAATTTTATTAATTTCTGGCACACCTCTGTATTTAATTGTGTACCTTCTGGATCCTTTGAATGGTATTTGGGTTAGTACATCCCCCTTATACCCAGACTGGTTTTAGGATCTGGTTATACAAAAGGAGTTTATTTTCTATCAATACCATTTACATCCAAGCAACCAACACATTTGCTTCAATTGTTGTCTTAATTTTTCATTTGTTTGATTTATTTTTTTGTTTTAGTTACTCCTACGTTGGTCTATCCAACAAAATATCGCTATCATTCCAAAGTCAAAGACGAAAGAAAGAATATTCAGCAATATGGAATTAGATTTTAATATTCCTGAAGAAGACATGAAAACTTTATTTAGCTTCAAACAACAAAAGTATGATTGGGACCCAGAAACCATATTTTAAAATTGTTTGAAATACTTTCCATATAACATAAATAATAAGCTTATATTTAGTGTATTGCCTCTTACATTTGTGATATATTCATTTTTTTTCAGATAATTGCATTGTTAATTATTTGTTACATAAAAATTAATAAAAACTGTTAAGGTGGGTTCTTTTAATATTCATGGTTTTCATAATTATAACCTAGATATACAATGTCATCCATTTAAAAAGTGTTCTTCATGAATTTTAGAGACCTAGGGATAAAGAAAATGTACTAATGTAGACCCAGCTTAGTTATCTACAATTTCATCAATTTTATGTAAAGAAAATTACAAACTTGAAATTTCATAGCAGTTGTAATGGATTTTTTTATATATTACGATGCTACAATCTTGTGAGTGACCCATAAGTAACTTTTTTCTATTCCTAACATATTAACTGCTTAAACTCTAAAGGCTGGTTCGGACGCAGCCAGTAGTTTAGTCAAGTGGTCCAATAATTTAGTGACTTGGCTCATTTGAACACATTTGTTTTACTCGAGCTCACTAGCACTCGAGTACACGGTCGAGTTTAGTAAATAGAAATCTAATCTATTTTCTTGGTCGAGTGCAGCTCCCACTACTAGGGATGGCAAAAAATATAAATATATCGATATAATCATCATATGATATATCGATACAAGCGATATGTCTAAACAAAAATATCGATATTATGAAAAATATAGATATTTTTTGTTATTCAAATCTAAGTTTTTGAAACGTAAAGTAGGTACTGAGAAAATATTGAAAGGTAATTTATTAAAAAAAGTGTATTTTTTATTAAGTAAGTAAGTAAGTACAAGTTAAAACTGTTAAGTGTTCTACAAAATTGCTTTACAAAAAAAATGAAAATGTATTTTTTATTACAATTTAGTGAAGTTTACAATTAAATGTCTCACAGGAAGTAGACTGTTTGCCTGCATTTGTGATTTTGTGGATTAGGTGAATACATCAGTTCCACAAATGCAAGTTATCAGGCAAAGAGCTCAAAAATAATAATTTGGAAAGCCTACTTCAAGTTTCTAACTGGCAAACTTAAATATTGATTGAGTTCACTATCTTTATGTGATTTCCTTTGCCCACTTTTTTTAGTGTGCGCTAATTTTTTATGGTGCGCCCATATATCAAATTCCGGTTCTTCAGTATCCGAATCAGAAGATTATGATGAAGAAGAAGTGCTTTGGAAAGTCGCGATCTCACTTTTGATGTGTCGCATCACAGTGCACAGGGCTTGAGGATCCCTCTGAAGTTTATTTGTTTAAATCGAGAATCCAATATTGTGGAAACAGCTGTTATTTAAGATTTCTCAATAGCACCAAGCCTCTTTTCGATTTCTTTTATTAATGTTGTTTTCATGTGTTTACCTACTTCATACTGGGGCGAATAATTGTTGTACTGGTTTATCAGACAACCAATCATTGGTATTACTTTACTTATTGTGGGGTAATTTTCGCCACTTATCTCTACTGTCATCCTTTCTAGTGGTTTTAAAAGTTTGCATATTTCTCGTAAATGCTCAACTTCGGCTGCAGTAATCATATTTGGAGCATTAACATCGGAAAACAAAATATTGCTGACCATAGATGACATTAGTAAAAATCTCTCTATCATGTAATATGTGGAGTTTCAGCGAGTTTTGACATCCAAAATCATTTTTTTAATGTTTCCTTCTATCGTTCCTGCATCGATTTGTATTTTTCTTAATTGATCACTAGCCTTAACGCTTCTTTTGAACCATACTACTATTGATCGTATCTTGTCAATAATAATAGTCAAACCTTCTGTGTTTGTAAGTGAATTTTCACACACCAAATTGAGGGTATGTGCGAAGCATGGGATGTGTCGGTTTTTCCCAAATTTGTCATGCATAGCTTTGACCATATTGGCTGCATTGTCCGTCACTACAGCAATAACATCATTAGGATCAATTCCCCAAATTTGAAGAGCTTTGCCCAATTCTAAAGCAATATAGTCTGCCGTGTGAGACTCTGATAATTCAACAATACCTATTGTCGCTGATGTTAACTTCATGTCATGTACAAAGTAGACAGTGATGCCCATAAAACTTTTGGTCTGCATATCGGCAGTCCATATATCCGTCGTAATTGTGAAATACTTCGATTTTTTCAATATATTTTTAAATGCTGTTGAAATCACTTCGAACTTTCTATCAACATTATTTTTGATGGTGTTTCTGGTTGGTACTTTGTATAAAGGTGCTACTTGTTTCATCAAAGACAGAAAACCCTTACCTTCTACAATATTGAATGGCAAATTATCCTGAACAATAAATTTTATTAATGCTTCTGTTAGTTTCACATTTTTAGAGCCACCATCTAAAAATAAAAACAAATGATACATTCATGCAAGTACTATAAACTTTAGCTTTACCTCTGAAAGATGAAATTGTTTTGAAGGTAGACACAATTGTAGCTTGCTTGTATAATGAGCTTGATTTTTCTGTACTTGTGTTTGGTTCAACATCATATTCAGAAACCGTCATTGTTGAAGTTCATGAATGATGATCATCATCAATTTCTTGTGAAGCGATCAGCTTTTTCTAGAAATATTAACTAATAAATTCATTAACAATTGGGGTTCTATTAGTCATACCTCATCTTGATGTAGTGAACTACTAGGTCCAGGCACCGAATACTACTCTACGAATTCCAGGCACGTATTTTGTGGTCCCAAGCGTTTCTACATCCATTCGACTTTCGGGTTGGGATGGAAGGAATCCAGATTATAGCCGATAATTCGGGTACCTATCGTATCAAATACAGGTACCTACTAAGTTATTTGCGCTTCTCGACGCTAGATGGTGCTAAGATATTTAACGAATGTTGGTGATAAAACAAACTAAATTGGAATTTCACCAAATTGTGGTGTGGGCATGCAATTAATTAGTTTTTTGATATAGGTATTTACACTAAAATATCTATATATTTTGCGATATATCGAAACTATTACATCGATATTTATATATCGATGTATCATTGCCATCCCTACCAAAGAATACACCATTCTTTGTCCCTACCCACCACAAAGAAAAATCGATTAGCGTGGCGACTAGACACGTCCGGACATGCCGGGTATCCGGGCAAGTAGTGTAGTCGTTTCGAGTTTAGTTAAAGGATCACTGAATATATTGGTCAACACTCTACTTTGTCCTAATAACTCGTCTAAAACACTGAATTTATGTAGACGCTGTCTTTACTCGACTCTATTAATATACTTTTTTTTAGTCACGAGGGGGTTCGGGTGCCCTAATGGATGCCGCTCAGTCATTAATTAGGCTTATTGTGCACCCCCATTCGCAGATATTAAGTCCCATCCTAATTTCTTAGCGAACAATGAGATTCGTCGTACTATACAGGGTGCGGCGTAATTTCCGCCCCCATTTTGCACGAAAAAGCGAAAAAATGTAATTTAATGAGTATGATACAGAAAATAAGATATTTACAGCTTAGAATAAGTTTATAACAAGTGTTCAAATTGCTGACCATCTTGGTCAACGCATCTGCGGCTATGTGTGCCGACAGTTTGGCACGTCGTACGACGGAACATTTCGTAATGTCCCCTGATGTTGTTGTCGATGATTCTTCTCAACTGCTGGACTGTTTTTGCTCGTCTTGCGAACACTCGATCCTTCATCAGGCCCCAGAGAAAAAAGTCGCAGGGTGTTAAATCGCAAGACCTCGCTGGCCATTCAATTTCCCCACGTCTTCCTATCCACGCTCCGAAGTGATAATTGAGGAATTCCCGCACGATTAAAGCGTAATGGGGGGGTCAGCATCCATTTGACCTCGTAGATCCTCTAGAAGTTCCAGATAGGTTTCCATATTCGCTTGAGTCGTCATGCTACGAGGACGACCCGCTCTCTGCGCATCAGCAACGGAGCCTGTTTGCTGGAATTTCGTGTACAGATTCCTCACATTACGACGGTTTGGAAATTGTTGCGCGAATTCTTCAAAAATTGTTTGGAAATGCGCATCATTTCCTATGTACGACGTTAACAGGAAAATTCGTTCTTTCTGCGTAAATTTAAATCCACCAGCTTGCATTTTCACAATGAATGAACGTACGGACAATAATAATATATCAAACACCTTGCCACAATCGTTTGAGAACGCAAACTAACGAGGCAGAAGTTGTACTGCACCAGATTACGTCGCACTGTAAGAACCTGATAGTGGGGCGGAACTTATGCCGCACTCTGTACTTTCCTGTAGTCCCTCTTGATTTGTACCTGGGAAGATATCTAAACAGGTGGTTCTCCTTCTGCATAAGGCAGGAAAATCGAAGATAACGCGTTTTGCGGTTTCCTCTACCTCTTGTTACCCAAAAAGTGTGGGTATTTCCCGGAAAACTAAGGGCGTGAATTCTTGCCAGGTTGTATGTGGTATTTGGGGAAGTAATTAGACCTGATCACGGATCTAATTACTTAGTTAGTTTAGATGTAATAACTAGAAAAATAACTAAAGTGAATATGGTAAATTGTTGGACGCCAGTTACTTTCTCAAAAGTAACAAAAACCCAAATAACACATACAAATTATTTTTTCCTTGTGAACCTGAAATTTTTGGTTTGGTGTGATAAAGCAAAGTGGAAAAAAGTTCTATTTACAATTTAATAATTATACCGTATTTACAATAATTTCCAAAGAAATTTACATGATTTTCTAAATATACAATAGTTCAGATGTAGTAAAATTATTTCTTTTCAGTTATATAAACTCCAAAATACTTTATAATATTATTGATAATAAAAAGATATAAAAAAAGTGAATAGTTTACAGGTTATAATTGAGAAAAGAGAATTGAAAGAAGTTGAATAACTATTGATTATAATATGATAAAAAAAAAATATGAACGAAGCTTGATGTGACGCAGTAGTTCAAAATTTACACTATACTTTAGAATTCTCAAAGAATGTAATTTTATACTTCCTTTCTATGTCTGCACAAAGCTAACATCCCTCGGGTAGGAAGTCCGTCGCAATGGTTGGAATGATAAGTTTCCTACTGCAAATTTACGATTATATCCCAGCTTTCATGGATCAGCAATTTATTTTTATAGGTATATAGGACTACTCAAATCTATATAAGTATACTCAGTTTTGTTGTCTCAACGTTGTATAATTCTACCCGGTTTTGCTAAAAAAACATAGTGCGATGTAATCAAAATTTCAAAGTCAGCCAGTTCAGACAAACCGCCAAATTGTTAGCGATTATATAATAATTTGCTCTTGGATGATCGCATAATTTTCAAGCTCAATACTACTATGTTATAATTTGCAGTCGAGTTACTTTAAATAAATCTATATATCTCTGAAATGAATGCAATTTACAATTTTAAATGCGATAAACTATTTGAGTAAAAACTATTGAACATCAATAAAAAAGTTAACATAAAAAGTTGAAGAATTTACAATAAAATATGAAGTGAATTGAAAAACCAGAAGATATACTTGAGTTTTAGCAAATCATCGAGAATTTATCCACCACAATTTAAACTACATCTGTCTGACCTCTTGGCTGACGAAAAAGAAAAAAAAATATAGAGCAATGTGCATTTTGTTATTGAGTGATTTTCTTGTAAAATTATTTTCACTATTAAAACTCATAGCTTTTACTTCAATATCTTACAATGCATAAATTTAATTGATAAGGAACATTTAAGAAATAATGACATATAAAAACCAGTTGATAAAAACCGTGAAGTAAAAAGTTAAGTTTTATATATCATGAGACCAAGTTAATATGTTAGATATGAATAATGACAACTTTTTATTAAAATCATAGCATCTACATTCATATCTTACGATCGGTATTTAATTAGAAATAAACTTTTGGGAACCAATGATATTATATGAAAAGAACAATTGAAAAAGAGCAAGAAATGAGAAAAAGTTAAGTTTCATATTCTAAGACAAAATTTAAAATGTGAGATATGAATAATAATTATCAATAATAATAAGAATCTCTCCTAGACTTCTCACTGCCTGGAAACGAATATATTTAACATTGAAACAACCAACGTTGAAAGAAACTTGCTATTCTATTTGGATAAAATACGTCGTTAACTCGTGCTAATTTTTTTTGATACTAATAAAAATCATTAATTAAACGAAATAATTCTTACCAGATGTCTAATAGGATTGAACCATGATCTGCAGAACTATTGGGTTTATATTTTATGTAATATTATTTCTTCATCCACATGGACGAAATTATGTTTAACGAAACGCCAACTAGCACCTTTCACGTCAAAAAGGAAGAAATCAAAGCCAATCGCCCTACGCTAGTACACTCCGACAGCGCATGCTAATTATCCAATTATTGATTCTTTGAATATTCCGGTCTTTCAACGAGTTTTTAAATTTTAAATCGTGCCTCGTAAGCCGATACCGTGACAGTATTTAATTTGTTGTTAAATTATTTAGATTTATTTCAAAGTGTGAAATTCACGTTACATCTCCACACATCCTGCAATGGTGGTTTGTTGCGTCAATCCCCATCTTCGCTAGGTGTGCATAGCCAGTGGCCAGTTAGGAATCCTACCACTTTTTGCAGTTCTTTCCTGCCCAGTCTGAAAGCATCTGGTGCATTGGAACTCGATGGTCCTTTGAGCATTCTTTTGGACTGAGCGTGTCCCGCAACTCCGTTCCAGCGCTTTTGGTGTTCATGCGACACCCAGTTGGAGACAATTTTTCGTACGACGCTATATGAAACGCCGTATGCTGGTTTTGGTCCCATGAGGGTGAGATCAGCTCCTTTCTTGACACACTTATCAGCTCCTTTCTTGATACACGTATCAGCTCCTTTCTTGATACACTTATCAGCTCCCTCATTTCCAGCTACCCCTGTATGGCTTGGTACCAAAGTGAGAATTGCCCTATTGGCTGTTGCCAGGGTTTTCAGGTTATTATGACACTCCCACACTATCTTCGACGTATAGCTGTGGCTTTCTAAGGCCATAAGAGCCGCCCGACTGTCCGTGTTCACATAGATAATATTTTTGTTATATTTCCTATCTATGCTTGAAATACGGTCGGCAGCTTACCAAGGCAGACGCTTATGCGTTGCCTGTGTCTGACGCCTGCTCCTGTACCCGTTGGGGTCTTTGACCTGTCGGTGTACCAGGTGATACTGTTCAACATATGTTGAGGTTCTCCCTGAGCCCATTCGGATCTGTCATTCAACGACTTGGGCATTCTGTCAGGTGGCATTTCAAAGATGTCGCAGCTCATGGTGTCGTGTACTTTTGTATGTTCCTTGGCATGGTGCTTACACCAGTTGCCATTACACTATATGCAGCCATTTTAGCCTCCCCCCTGTATATATAGATCTATTGGTGGAATGTTGAGCAGTATTTCCAATGCTGCGGTTGGAGTGCCTTTCAAGGCGTCTGTAATGCTCAGACACGCAGCTCGCTGTATTTTAGAAAGCGTTTTAGCGGGTGTGCTTTGCTGAACTTTAGGCCACCACACAATTGCACCGTACACCATCATTGGTCTGATTACTCTGGTATACAACCAGTTTACCATTGACGGAGGCTCCAGGTGCACCCAATTGCACGTCTCATCGTTATTAGCGTGATCTGAGAACGGCTTGTGATGCTCGCTAGATGGCTGTTCCATGTTAGATTGTCATCTAACCGGATTCCTAGGTATTTTGCTTCTTTGGCAACCTTTATCTGATTGCCGAAAAGTCTTGGAACACTAGCGATCTCCACAATTCGCTGTTTTGTGAATGGTACCATGATGGTTTTCGACGGATTGACAGACAATCCCTCCGCATCACACCATCTCTCTACTACGGACAGTGCCCTCTACATTAGTTCCAGGCAGATGTCCACGTGTTTTCCCCGTATTAGAATAACAATGTCGTCAGCATATCCTTGAGCATAACATCCCTGTTCGTTTAGTGCAACAAGGAGGTCGTCGACTAGCAGATTCCACAGCTTTGGTGACAGAACACCTCCCTGTGGACATCCTCTTTCTGTCTTCACCGCTCTTGTGACACCACACAGGGATGCTTGTGCTCTCCTGCTGCTTAGCATGTTCTCTATCCACCGGGTGATTGTCCTGTCTGTGCCCCAGGGGTGGGATCACGACAAATAGAATTCTATTTTAGTGACGTCACGTTACCTAGCAACCGTTTCAAATCGTTCGCAAACGATAAATTGGTATCATGACATAAAATTTAAACCCGCGTAGAATCGACTTCATTCTACAAGTCTTAAGTGATAGAAAAAACAGTTTTTCTCTATTTTTTTAATACTCCCGACAAAGACGTGATTTTTATTTGTTTGACTTTTGATGTTAGGTCCGAATCGTTTTCGACTTTTCGTATCTATTTTCAAATTTTCAACCAATAGTACCTAATTCCAAATATATTAATCGGTGCACATAATAAAAAATCCTAATTATCAACAAATATGAGGGTTCTCTCCCATCACTGGACAGTCATTTTGGACTTTGCAGAGGAAAACCCCGAAATTATAACAGATAAATCAAAAAGTATAAAATGGCGAGAGGTTCTCCAACAGCCTTGGTATAGGGGAGAAGACAGAAGAATGGAAAAAAAACATAATATGCAATAAAATAATAGCAAAACCAAAACTAAAGCAGTTTAATCAGCCCCCACCTAGGAGGTAAAGGAAGTGGGCCACCACCAAATATAATACTGACTTCCTTTGAGGAAAGGCTTTTAGCCGTAATGGACAAGGTAGCTGTTGAAGGAAATCCCAAAGTTATGGAAATAGGCTTAAAAAGATCCATCAGCCCTTCGCTGTCATATTGTAACACATAAATAAATCATATCTTCAGTTAATCGAAACAGATCAGTAAATTGTGTATCTCTTTTTCAATATTATATTATTGAATTTCTTGTAAATGTTCATCATTATCAACCAAAATTGCACCCAAGATTTGGGCAAGCAGCATCTACAATAAGAATAGTTACTGTTAATAATTTACCTTATATTGAGGAGCACAAAAGCGCCCGTAATTTTGGAAACTTATTTAATTTTAGTATTGGTTATAACTGTTCATTTTATATCACTTCTTTTTTAAGTTAGAGACTGTTGAAAATGTCAAAAAACAAAGATGTTTTCTGAATAGATACTATTATGCCAAAGATTGCCGAACCCAGATTTCTATAATCGCAAGAGATGTGACGTGATACCAAATTTCAAGATTATCGTCTGTTTTTGGCTGACGTCACTGAAATAGAATTCTATTTGTCATGATCCCACCTCTGGATTCCAGTTTTGACACTATTGAGCGAGTTCTCGTGTTGTCAAATGCTCCTTCGATATACAGGAACACAGCCAGTGCAACTTCTTTGTAAGTAATGGCTTGCTCTATCTTACCCACCAAGCTATACAAGGCTGTTTCGCAAGATTTACCATTTTGGTAGGCATGTTGGTTAGGGTACAGCGTCTTGTTACCTAGCACTGTGACCCTCACATGTCTATCTATCATCTTCTCTATTGCCTTGAGAAGAAATGACAGGAGACTTATCGGGCGATGAGCCTTTGCAGTATCGTACGAGGGTCTTCCAGGTTTCGGTATAAATACCACCTTGGAGATTTTCGAAACCGTAGGTATAACTCCTGTGGCTAAGCTTAGTCTGAACAGACTTACAAGTCTTGGAGTTATTATATCGGCGCTTTTTTGGAGTAGCACTGGGTAGATTACATCTAGTCCAGGCGTCTTGAAGGGATGAGTGGATTGGATACCCCATGTCATGGACCCATATGTGACTATGGACTTTGCACAAATCCAGTTATCACGAGTTGTCGTTCTTCTATGGCTTCGCTTGTTGCTTCAACTTTTATTTCGGTGGAGCCCGGGAAATGCGTACTGAGCAGTACTGCCAGTGTCTCCTCCGGGTCGTCCATGTGTGAGCTGTCTTCTTTGAGTACGGTCTCTGGAATGTTGACTGGATTTTGAGCCATGACTCCGTGGAGTTTTATGCAGTCAGAGACATTTTCAATGCCCTGACAGAAATTTCTCCATGAGCTTCTCTTGGCTTTCCCCATTGCTTTGTTGAATTCAGTGGACCTTCCGCCTTCCACCAACGTGCATTTCTATTGGTCGTTCTGTCCGTTTCAGGGCAGGCCTCGCTGCATGAGTTCATTATGGCACTGTTGATATCGCATGCCATTCTCTCAATCCCTTGCGCTGAGACTGGATCAAGTGAGGCCAGATTGACTTCCAATTCCTTCCGGATTTCTTCCCAATCTGTATTTTTGGGGTTTCTAAAAGTCTTTTTCGTGTAGGTCGACTTAATAGTGAAGGATGTATAGTTATGATCCGACGCTGAGGCTTCGTCCAGTACCTCCCAGTCCTTAATTTTGCTAGCAGCTACAAAGTGGCTGGCCAAAGTAATGTCCAGGACCTCTTCCCTAAGCAAATTCCCCCTTCTTTGTTGGAAAGTTGGCTTACGGTCCTAATTCAATAAAGTTAAATTTGACTCTATTAGGTAATTAATAAGGTACTCACCCCGGTTATTGGTGTTGGAGCTCCCCCAGGCCAGATGGTGGACATTGGCGTCCATTCCCAAGATGAGGTGCTTCCCCGTTGTTGTCCCGTTTCCCACAATCCTCCTCATTTCCATGGACGCAGGTGCTTCTGTGGAGTCGTATTGCAGGTACACTGATGCAAGCAGGATTTTGAAGTTTCCATCACCTGCCTGCAGGTGTACCTCAGTCACGACGGTGTCCCTAGAAGAGAGATACGTTATTTTCAACGTTTTAATGTTATCCCTGATAGAAATACAAGACCTCGGGTTTACATTATCAGTGTCGTAGATTAACTTACCCTTCGCACTGCTTATTCCCATCACTCTGCCTTTGACGGTCCATGGTTCTTGAATAAGAACCACTCTTATATCATCCGGCAGGATTTTCTGGCAGAGCGTCGCCGTCACCGTACTGTGGTACAGGTTGATTTGCAGCACTGCGGTCATCTTTACTATCTTTATTTGGTCCCCCCTGCAACTTGCAGATAACTCTTTCTGCTCCCACGAATAGGCGCATCCCAAGTTTCCTCAGCTTCTGCAAGGATTCGTCGTCAATGTGTATGACTGGAAACTGTCATTCTGGCGTGACATTGCCACCCACGACAGTCCAGTGCTCGATATTTAATCCACTCTGGCCCTTCAGACCAAGCATCACATCTTCCTTGGTCTCCGCTCCCGTGGTTCGTGGTACAAAAGTTGTTACTTTTCACATATTCACCAGGTTTTTGTCTGGGCCCAGTCTCAACTGAATCTCTTCAAACGGATTATGCTGCTTGAAATGGGGCTCCAGCCAAGCCTTGGTGGTAGAGTTTGCGCAGCCTACAACTACCGCACCGTTCTCAGGATGGCAGCTGTATATTCTGACGTCTTTGCCCACGTCTCCCCAGCTCCATTTTGATCTTTCAGGCTGTCTCTTTGTCCAGCCTTGTCTCTGGATGGTTCACATGGACGATTGCCATCTTTTCGACAATCAGTTTCTCGGCAAAGAACTCAGGTGCCTTTAAGGTTCTCACTGAGCTTCCCTCTACCTTGGATCTTTTTGCCATCTTCGCAGTTTTCTCCGGGGTCCACTGCGAGTGCAACCTCTTCCCCCCTGGGGTTTCCTGTCTGGATGAAGACGGTTGGGCTTCAGGTTTAGCACTTTGCCTCGGCTTCACCCTAGCGCCAAGGGTACCAGAAGAACCGGATTTGCTTGGGGATAGTTCAGCCGGAGCACCGTGTTGCTCCTTCCACGTCAACTGTCTTTCTTTTTTGCCTTTGGCGAGGGTTTCTTCTCTCCTTAGCCGTCTCACCTCTCGAGAGCCTCTTCTTTGGTTCTCTCGCTAGCGACTGCATTCCTGGGTTTTTTGAGGTGTTACCCTCCTCCCCAGAACTTAGCAACTTATTCTCCTCCATCGCTGTAGGAGAATTGGTGCCGGTTTCCTGACTGGGAATGACTGCGGTCTCTTTGCCACATTCCAATTCAGGGGCTTTTTCCTCTGTGTCATTCATGTTGGTCCCACGAGTACCGGGTTAGTACGGCCCGTTCCCCCAGTGACCCGTTTGGGGGAATAAGGCTGATTCTCTGGGAGGTCACGCCCGGTATCTCAGAGGATCCGTTTGCGACGGTGCTCCGCCACCACCATGCACCTATCGGCACGGGTCGCTTTACACCTTGGGTTGGGGGATGTTTATCGACCTCCCGGTCTAGATCCGCTGAGTTCAGCTGCAACAGGGCCATCTCGTAATGGGTCACACACTCCCAATTATGTTGGGAGTACCCAACGATCTTGGGACAGTTTAAGGAGGGGCAATGTCCTAGGACTCTCCGTGCAATACATGTCCCCTGGGCTCTGCCTCCCTCGTTCAGCTTTACGTCGATTGGGAAAGGGAATAGAACCCTCCACTTAACTCGCGTGAACAGAATACTCACTTTACTAATAGTATATTATGCAACGATCATGTAATAATGGTTATTAATACACGAGCATTAACCGGGATACGAAACGAGCCGAAGGCGAGTTTCGTATGGTTTATGCGAGTGTATTAATAACCATTACATGAGAGTTGCATACGCTATTTTTTCTACACCCGATAAATAATCAAAAACCATAAATTTAATATTTTTATTGAACACAATAGGTAACAGTAATTATTCGTATTTCTATAAAAAAATCTACAAAATTGTAATTAATACCTCGGGTATTGGTATTGCCATAGATACAAGAAAACTATAAACATTTTATTTGTATTTATATTCAACATATAATAATTGTAATTAATCCGATATCGCTGATATCAGACATTTTGATAAATTATCGAAGTTTAGTTAGGTATCTACGAAAATTTAATACGTACTGATTACCTACATAGGAACCTAGGATAAACGTCAAATGCACAGCATGTTTGATTGAAAAATTATGGGTTTCTATTGATTAAAAATCTGTATCGTAATGAAAAATCTGTATCGTAATGGGTATATTTATGAAACGGATTATGGGCATATAAGTGCATTGTTATAACACGGGTGTAGAAAAATTACTTTACTAAACTACTGGCAGCGTCTGAACCAGCCATTGATGTATTCTTACTCATTTCTCTTGACACTAGGGTACTTTTTTCTCGTGCGCTAAAACAATGCTCTGCTGTGTCACCACCAACTCGTGAGTTTTAGTCCTCTTCAGGTTTGAGTTATCAAGGATCTGATAGCCTCGATGTTCTCATGATGCAAACTTTTTTATTTCTTTGTCGATGAGCTCCACTCGTAAATCGCTATGGAGGTCTTCATTACGGATGTACCAGGGCGCGCGTTATCTATATGAGCCTTAAAACTTTATTTTTAAATATTTGTATTATTTCAGTAATGGTCTTTTTGGTACACCCCCTTAGTTGTATACCCTATGCCCATACTGGTTTTATAATTTGCTTGTAAATGAGAATTTTGTTGTGTTGACAACCCCTAGATTCTTTCCAGGAGCGAGTACATTTTTTTTATTTAATAATCAGTTATTATTTCTTCACGTGTGCTTTCCAGCGAAGCTTCGTATCTAATGTTAGATATAGTTATTTAACCGTGTTGGCATAGGGGATACCATGTCTGTTAACTTTTATTGGTGCGTGTTGTATTTTTTTATTAGTGAAATCAATATGTACTGATATGCCCTCGTTCAATTTAGTCTTCCATTTCTTTATCCATTGTTATTGTTCGAAAACCCAGTTTTCTCCCTGAGAAAATGAATATTCATTCATTTCATTCCCGAACTTTTAATGACTTCACACTCTTCCAACCAATCTATTTCACAATCTACTCTTTCCCTCCCTGTGTATGTTCTTCTCCGACCCGATCAGATTCTCCGAACGCCTAAAACAACGTAGTTAATTGTATCGTACTCTCATTTTTAGCGCCAAGAAACTCAGTAGTCGAGTAGAACCCCGAGAGGAAGCAATGGATTCAAAACCCTCTGAATAGCCCATGCCGGTTGGACAAAACCTCAGTAGTTAATTAGATCTCTTAGTAGAACCATTGGATTCAAAACTCTCTATAACCCTAGACAAAATAGTAAAAACTCTCAAACTCGTTACAGTTGGTGAAAGTGAGAAAAAATGTGTGACACGTGTCTATATCAACAATCATCATATTTGTGAATAATGTACATAGTTATTTATATTAAAAGTTACAGAAAAATTTCAGTATTACAGTATTTTCAATCAATGCACAACAGTTCATTCACCCCACACGATTGGAAGTGAAAAATAAAACATTCCAATTCGCGCAGTTAGAATATATTCATTGTAGTTTATTGGCTGTTTCTATATTATCTTTGATCATTGTTAATATGGCAGTGTCGTCGGCAAAAGTGATTATATAGTAACTACCAAGTTCTGGTAAATCACATGTTTGAGAAGAAATATTAGGACCGGATCCAAAACACTACCCTGGAGGACGCCAGCTTTTGTCTAAGATCAGAATAATTATCATTATGCTTAATACTAAAAAATCGGTCAGTTATTAAGTACAATTCAATAATGTCTGTATATGTTTTTGGAAGGATATTTAATTTGTAAATTAGTCCTTGATGCCAGACTTTGTCAAATGCCTGTGCAACAACCAAGAATGTAGCTCATTAAACCTTTATTTTTTTGTAGAACATGTTCTATTATGTTGGTATTGGTGACTATATGGTGGAGTGTTTCTGTCTGATGCCAAATTGATGTTTTCTTTCAATAACTATAATGGGAATGAACATATTTTAAGAACTACGGGATTAAACCACTTCAAGACCTTATTAAGATGAGAATATTCAACAATCGGAGGTCAAGGGGGTCTGTTCCTTTTCTAATCGACGTAAAGTTGAACGGAAGAAAGACACGAAGCCTAGGAGATATGTTTTGCACGGAGGGTCTTAGCACGCCTCTGCAAACTATCCTAAGACTGCTAGGTATTCCCAACATGATTGGGAGTGTGTGATCATAGGTCGCACCCTTCACCTGGTGACCCCGTTGCAACTAAACTTAGCGGATCTATACCGGAAGGCCGATAAATATCCCCCAAGCTAACCTGTGAAGATATCGTGGCGATGGCTGAATGGCACTAGGGTGGTAACTGCTCTGAACGGTTCCTTTGAAATAACAGGTCGCACCCCATAGTATGTAAACCTGACGCCCGCATGCGGGGTTCTGCGGGGGGGGATTAGTTTCCCTTCTACTCGTGGGACAGAAATGGACCTAAATCAATAAAAAAAAGGTCGCCGAGTACCCAAAGCAAAAAAGCAAGGAAATTGGAAAATAAAGAACAGGTTCCTAAGGCCATATGGCAGAGAACATCTGGAGAAAATCCGCAGGCCGAAAGACCAGGATCCTCAAAAGAGATCTCCCAAGCCAGCCAGGAACTACAAAATCTGGCAGGGTCAAAACAGTAGAAGAGGTAAACTGCATGACAGATGAAGAAATTAAGACTGCAAAGCTATCTGGTACCTCCAAAGCTAAAATAGCTAAGCTGTTAAAGAAAGGACAATATAAGATACAAGCCAAAAGGGCTGTAATCAAAGCCGAGAAAGCCAAAGAGATAAGCCAGAACCGGCACAAC
Source organism: Galeruca laticollis (assembly GCA_963921935.1). Taxonomy (NCBI): domain Eukaryota; kingdom Metazoa; phylum Arthropoda; class Insecta; order Coleoptera; family Chrysomelidae; genus Galeruca; species Galeruca laticollis. The sequence continues at coordinate 223,068,511 of OY998177.1, read as the reverse complement.
AAACCGACCAAAGGTCCGAAATGGCCCAGGTTAGACGGAAGTACACCGTCCGAAAGCCAACGCAAAGGAAAAGGCCAAATACCCAAGTTGTAACTTTTAGCGATTCTGTCGCTTAAATTAAAGTAGCGGCAGTCCATACAGGATTTCCGGAGGTCAAGATAAATATGTATAAACTTAAAGCAATCCAAAAATCCTTTATAGCCGCATATGATGCGATCCCGGAGGGATGACCACAGGTCCGCTTCTGGAAGGGTACACATAAACCGGGATTTCTGGAACTAACGTATATGGACGACACAATCGTAAGATGAATATCATCCAGACTCTAAAGCATTGGGAAAACGGATCCCTTACGGCACTAGTAGGCGAGGAGATACCGAAGCCCTGTGCATGCGTTGTTTTCGTACCAGACGACGAAGAAGGAAAACGGCTTGACTTCAAAAGAATCCTTAACAGGTTAAGGATAAGTAACCATGGACGAATCTCTGGAAAGTCTGGGGAAGTAAACCCTCTAATAAGGGAGTCTTATGGACCTTCTCGATGGACCATGATAGATAGAATAGATAGATAGATATTTAGTAACTACTTTACAATAAAATGTTTGTAGCACGTCAAAAATAAAATACATACAAAACATATCTTAAGATAAAAACAGAGTAAAATGTCACAGCAGAGATACGGTGTTGAGATTGATTTGACAATGCACAATGTAATCATCAACAGATTTTCGTTACATGTCTTGTTAGCACGATACAGCCTCCGGAGTGCAACATGTCACCAATTTTATAGTTGAATATTATTCAGGGCACTTCACAGATGAACCCTATTGATTTTCAGCTCATCAGAGCCAGTACAACAGGTGCTATAGTACTTTAAGTACGATATTTTTGTCATTTTTGGAGAATTTTAAGTTTGTTAGCACGATACAGCCTCCGGAGTATATACAAGTGACCAATTTTATGATTGAATATTGTTCAAGGTGTCTCGCAGATGTACTCTATTGATTTTCAGCTGACTAGAGCGAGTACAGCGGGTCCTATAAATCCAGATATATTACATTTTTGGTTATTTTTGGACAAATTTCGGTTTGTTAGCACGATACATCCCCCGAAGTGTATACAAGTGACAATTTTATAATAGAAAATTGTTCAGGGCCATAGATGCGGAAAAGTTAGTTTTAATCTTTAAAACCGTTTATTTTTTAAAAGCATTGGAGCCCAAGGTTTTTTCAATTGATGGCAAAATATTAAAAAGCCTATAGTTTCGTGAATTTGATTGCGTCTTATTTAGCCGAAAGTGGCTGCATCTGATATGATGAGCACGAGTGTTGTAGTCGTGGATATCTGAATATCTAGACTTACTCCCATGAATTTCAATTAGTGTATGAAATAAAAACAAAGACGGTAATGGCATAATTTAATATTTTATGAAAAACTGTTGACAGTGATCTCTGAAACCAAGATCAGCAAGCACCCTTATCGCCTTTTTTGCATTCTAAATATTGTTAAAGCATGGGAGGAATTACCCCAGAGGGTGATACCATAGCTAATATGCGAATTAAAGAGTGAGAAATGCGTGGTTTTGAGTGTATTTGAATTAGTAATATTTTTCAACTGTCGTAAAATGAATTAAGGAACTAGCAAGAAACTATATGAAAGATTCAGTCTCAAAGCTGACATACTTCATGAGAAAAATAAGGCTGGAAAATATAATCTAGATTTAGAGGACCACAATTAGATCTGAAAAGGCCGCAGTGGAATAATCCATAAGCCACCTCAGTGAAATCTATCTATATTCAACAATAGAGATTAATTCTTTAAACTTCTGTTTATGATGAACTTTATTTCAAATTTAAAGAAAAAACTTACAAACAAAAATGTGAGACATGAGAACACATAGTTGTGATAATTTAATTACCTGTCAAGAGTTTGTTGTAAAAAAATCTAATTTCCGGCTAGATGCTGAAATGGAAATTCTACATTATCATCTCCTTACTTATAGGTATATATTCAACGAAAAGTAGATGGATAAGTATAGTCTAATATTTCATTCCCAATAAAGTTGAATTATTAAAAAAACTAACTTTACAATACTTCAAGGCCTACTTAAAAATAACCTTGTATAATGATAGCTCCAAAGATATATTGACCAAACACTGCAGAATGTTCTAACATCATTTTAGTTCTTTTTATAGTCTAAGAGCTAGTAAACATTTTTCTTTCGTTACTCGAAGCAGACAAAAAGGTTGCCATCGCGGTAATAAGTTGTTATTTCAAAAGTTTCGACAGTACAATAAGCAGACCCTAAAGTCGGACAATATAATAGTCGAGCTTTTCACTGTTGCAAGTTGCTGGAACTTTGTATTTTCCTTGAATTAAAGTATATGAGTAACTATATTGTTAGAAAAAAATCTCAGGCAGAAGGGGGTGTAAGAGCACCCCAGACATGTATTTTTTACATGAAATTTTTATTATTTGGTATTGTCTGACAATTCAATTTGCTATTCTAGTCCGTTTTTAAATATGTTGAATTTTTTTAGTTTGGCAACATTGGATTTTCCCAGCCTCAGTACTTTTCCGCAATATCATGCCCTTTATTTTGACGCAGCACAGAGGACCCCCTTTCGCGTTTAGTGTTGGTGTGGGAGGTATGCGAAGTTTGTGTTTAATTGGGTCCTGAGGAATAATTGGTTTCAAAGGGTCTACTTTATTGTAAGAGAACTTAGGTGTTAATTAACTTCAAAACATTTAATCCAGGAATGTGTTATCCAAGAATAAAATTATTTTAATTTTTATTATTATATTAATTCTAGGAATTTGTATTAAGCAGAAACGTAACTTCATGGTTTAAGTACAGTGATATGGAAGAGCTCACTGGATAAGTATTAAATTATGTCACTGTCAGGTAGTATTTAAGACAAAATTCTGTCTAGTTGAAATAAAATACATGTAAAAAGTTCACTGCGCTGAATATGTATTAATAGTAAATAAAAAGCAGGGGCGTAACTACTTAAGGGCTTTTTGGGATACAGCCCAGGGCCCTGTGGATACAAAAAGCCTCCAGCCTCTATTGAAAACAATAGACGATATTGTGAAAATAAATTGGCAGTCATTGAGACTGCCAACAGAAGTGAAAACTTAAATCTCCAAAATAACAGCAGTTTCTTCCGATCATCCAAAATAATTGTTGGAGAATCAAAAATTAAAATTTCATAATTTGCATTATATTCATATTAATAATGTTTTGTACACAGTTCTGTTTGTATATACACAAAGTCATTTGATATACGTAGATAAAATATTGTATATACTATATTTTCCTATACCATATTCCTTCTCTCTATAGAAAACAGTTTTTCGACAAAATGGCATTTAGGTAGTCCTGTAAATAGCTTAGGGTCTCACAAATTCACGATCCGCTCCTGTGAAAAAGATATATAGTGGATCAATTGTGTAATCGGAGGGAATATATCTTCATAAGCATAATATCAATATTGTTTGTACTTCTTTTGTTGTTTAAAATCATTTGGATAATGTAACAAATATACCTTAAAATGGCCTGCTTGATGTCATTCGCTGCCGAGCGAGGGAATAGTTTGCGATGTATTTAAAGTGTGTTCTGCCCCGAATTTTTACTGACAACAATTAAATTACACGGTCAAAAAGATCTCTTGAATAACATATTTAATTGTCAGACAAGACCGAATAACAAAAATTTCACGTAATTAATACATGTTTGGAATGCTTTTACCTCTTACACCCCCTTCTGCCTGAGATTTTTGTCTGACAATTGCTTTATAGTTGTTCATATACTTAATTCAAGCAAAATACGAAGATGCAGCCAGCTTGCAATAATGAAAATTTCCATTACTAAAGTACAGATTTAAGGTAGTCTGCCTATCGTATTATCGAAACGTTCGAAATGGCAACTTATTACCTCTATGGCAACTTTTTTGCAAATGTTTAGTTATTACTGCGAGTAATGACGTGAAATGTTCACTATCTCTCTGACTATTACACACTGTTATATCGTTGCCTTCAGCAAAAAGTTTCAAGTGTCAAGGTTATAGTCAGATTAATGAATTGAAAAGAGGTAACCTCATTATATACACAGTGAAGATTTAAAATAAATTTTTGAGAATAGTCCTGTAAATCGTCATTAATATTCATATAATAAGCTTATTTGAGAGACACAATATTGCTCGCAAACTCATTTATACTTCCATAAAATACAAACAAAAAATTTGAAAATGTTTATAGTCACTTGACTCTATTCTTCATTATTTAGGGGAGAGTTGGACAAAACCGGGTACCAGTACAAAAACTGACTACTTCTTCTGCTATGTTAGAGTAGCAAACGTTTGCTATAGATAGAAATATTCTCAAATGACTTAAGGTTGATATACCAATGTCAATTTTTATAAATATTCTTAAATTTTTTTATTTTTAAGAAAATATTGCTAAATACCCGGTTTTGTCCAACCGGTATGATAAAATCGGGTAGTAACTTAATTACCATGTAAGAAGACTGATAGGCAGAAAATAAAATATTTATTGAAAATATGTGAACAAAAATCGAAAATCTATGAACAGAAGTCGCAAATAAAAACTTAATCTACATCATCATAGGCACTACAGGCTTCATGAGCCCATTTGTTGCAAGACACACATTTTATCCAGCCTTCCTTTGCCTTAGATTTGAATATAATTCATTGCAATACAGACACGCATCGTCATTATTATCTTCTTCCTCCGAACTATCAGAATCTGCAATCTTTAATTTCGGAACCAATTTTGTTTTTGGTGCAGCCTTTTTTACCACATTTTTTCCTTTTTTCTCCGGTTCAGTTAGCTTTAATTTTTTTACGACTGGAGATTTTTTAACACTTGCCTCTAACTCAGACTTATAAGGAGATGATGTTATTACAGCAGCCTTTCCTCTTCTCCTGTTATCGTTGGATGGCTTCCTGGTTGCCTTAGGGATCGGAAAAACCTCTTTTGGAGAGACTGAAAAATCACATATTGGTTTTTGGTTTTGGTAATGTTGCTTGTAAACTATCAGATTTAGTGGTGGCTTGTTTAGAAGATGAAGAGATGTTAGTATGATTTGCAGTGTGAGAGTTTAATGAGCTACAGCTTGGATAGGGAGAATCGATACGGCTACAGCTTGGTTGGGGAGAATCGATACGGCTACAGCTTGGTTGGGGAGAATTGATAGGTGGAGGTAACGGAGCTAATAATTGTGTAGCTGTCAGCTTTGTAGTTGAAGTAGAATCTTTACCGAGTTCTCTGCCTAAATCCTTGTTCAAATTGGGTGTCGTACATCCATCTTCTTGTATATTTAGTTCTCGCTATGTAGTTTCTGAGAGAGCAAACATCCACTCAGGAAAAACTTCAGGATTAAGCGGATAAATTCCAGACTTCCTCAAACCATTTATTGCAGTTTGTATAACTGCCGATTCAACAAAAGCCTACCACTTCATAAATTGTAACACGTCTTCCAGGATGCTGGCGCATCCATTTTCATACTTCTTCTTCATAATATGTGTTCAAGGGAGCCATAAATGACACGTCAAGAGGTTGTAAGCGGTGCGTAGTATGCGGTGGAAAGCATATGATAATAACGTGATTTTCTCTGGCCAGATTTATCAACTCCAGGCTTTTTGTATGGGTCGCGTGTCCATCGAGAAGCAATAGAACAGGATTTTCTGGTGTCGGGTGAGTGAACTCGATGAACTTTTTAAGCCACTTAATAAAAATATCTGTTTGGATCCATCCACTTGGGTGGAACTCAGCAAATGTTCCAGGAGGAGCGTGGTCTAGAAGCTGCGAATTTGGAAGCTTTCTAGGAAAAATCAGCATTGTAGGCATATAGGAACCACTTGCGCTCATACAGATTTCGGCGGTAACCAAGGTTCCTCTTTCAGCGGAAACCAGAGCACCAATTTGTCGTTTTCCTCTCGTAGAAATAACTTTAGATTGCTTGTTGGGGACAGTTGTAATTCTCGTTTCATCAACATTCCATATGCGCTCAGGAAGAAACTTGTGTTGGTTATAAACTTGTGTTAACAGAGTGAAAAACTTCCCTACTGCTGCTCGGTTAAATCCTATAGCTCGTCCAATTGAAGTAGCTTCTGGAGTCCTTAATCGAAGATTTGGATGCCGTGACAAAAACGAATAAAGCCAACATTTACCAGCAATTTTCTTTTCTGTATTAAAATTGTGGTTGATGTTATTCTGCACGGCTAGTTCGTAAGCAAGAATTCTTAGTTCAGATAAAGTAAATCCGAATAGTCTGCTTTCCATTTGTAAGATATGCGAAGCTAGCTCATCCTCTTGGGCAGCGCTAGACACAGGCTTGTACCGACCCAGATCTAAAATTATTTTTATTTTAAATAAGAAAACAGAAATAAATTAAAGGTAATTCCTACCTTTCTTACTAGGTTCTTCAACAGAGTTACCATTTCTTACTTTTTTCACACGATCTTCTAAAGTGGATTGAGGAACATTAGAACTTTGAGAGGCTCTTTTGTATCCCATCCTATGTTCTAGCACTTCAACTATTGCATTTTGCACGCTTTCTTGATCCTATGACTGACGAGTAGTTTTTCTTTTATAATGGGACATGTTGTAGTTAACTAAAAGCAAAAGAACAGCTGTAGAAACTGGAAGTAACAAAAGGTCTGATAAAATCGGGTACCCGGTTTTGTCGATTTTCGGACTACCCGTAAACAAGACATTAAATATTATTTAATTTTTAGGTTATGAAATGATATTCAAAATTTTTGGCCAAATTAAAGGTAATATATTAGGTTACATGTATTAAATTTTGAAATGGTCATTAGTTATTCAGTAGAGGAAGAAAAAACTATAAACTTCCCTTCAAAATCGAGTTTGCTACCCCAAAAAATAGGCGAGGTCTTACTGCTCCGGCACAGGTTACTCAAATGATGTAGAAATGGATACACGCGACTGTTGTCTGATAGATGGCAGCAGTTAGTTAGATGAATTAAGGGGTACCCGGTTTTATCAACCTACCCGGTTTTGTACAACTCTCCCCTACCGTTTTAATAGTAATGGCTCGTGTTCACTTGCAGGTAAATTTGCAATGCGTGTAAACAGCAGCGCTAGAAAAATCTTACTGATAGTTTACTCGCGGGCCAAGTATATAATTACATGCCAGTTTAAAGTTTAATTTTAATAATCAGACAAGTGAGTACAATTTCAATTTATTTTAAGTGTAGTTACAGCGACATTCATGGAGCCAGAGGGCTCCAAGAAAAACCCAAGGGAGAAAGGCCCCGGAGGCAGAGGGACCTCTCTCTTGAGAGGAAAATGAAAAGAAAGGATGAGGGAGATACCGAAACACTAAAATTAAAACAAGAAAACGACGACTTAGGAAACAACTACAAGTACTGACAAGGAAATTTGAAGAAGCATCGGAGAAGGCAGAGAAAAACCAACGGGAATTACTACTAGTAATAAAAAATTCCAGAAGACGTAGCCACCGAAGTCGAAGCAAGGCAATTGAAAATACGAAAGAAATAAAAAAGACAAATTGGCAGGAAGAGGAAGAAACAAGCTCGGACGACTATACGGCCGACATCGCGCAAAAAATATGAAAAATCGTAGGCAGACCAGCTAGAAAAAACAGAGCCAGGAAGGCAGCTCGTACAGAAATGGACAAAAACGGAGAATTACAGAACGAAACAACAACAGAAATTAAAAAAATTAAGGAGCAGGCCCGAATAGAAACGGAAAATACACCAAAAAGACCGCCCCCATTGTACTAAAGTCCCCACTAATGTGGACGGCCATTCGTCGACAATTAAGAGAAAGAGGGACAGAAGCCCAATATAAGTTGGGAACCTATTCAGTAAAAATAGTGACCCCGACTGTAGAGAATTTCAACAAAATGAAGGCTGTAGTGAGCGAGTATAAGGAAATCGAAGGGTATATTTACGCACTCGCGGAAGGAAAAAAAGGAAATTAATCATTAAAGGACTAGCGGTAAACACTCCATCGGAGAAAATAGAAACATACCTAAAGGAACTAGGTCTGAAACCAAAAAAAGTATGACAACTGGAACGCAGAGACATAAAGAACAATGAAGGAACGAGGCAAATACTACCAATTTACATGGTAGTAATAGAGCTAGCTGATGAAAAGGCGTACAAAAATAAACAGTTTTAAAGATTAAAACTAACTTTTCCGTATCTGTGAGATGCCCTGAGCAATATTCTGTCATAAAATTGTCACTTGTATACACTTCGGGGGATGTATCGTGCTAACAAACCGAAATTTGTCCAAAAATAACCAAAAATGTAATATATCTGGATTTATAGGACCCGCTATACTCGCTCTAGTCAGCTGAAAATCAATAGAGTACATCTACGAGACACCTTGAAAAATATCCAATTATAAAATTGGTCACTTGTATACACTCCGGAGGCTGCATCGTGCTAACAACCCGAAATTTCTCCAAAAAAGACCAAAAATGTGGCACTTCATGTACCATAGCACCCTCTGTACTAGCTCTGGTGAGCTAAAAATCAATAAGGTTCATCTATAAGATGCCCTGAAAAATATTCAATAATAAAATTGCTCACTTGTATACACTCTGAAGGCTGTATCGTACTAACACACTGAATATTCTCCAAAAATTACAAAAATTTGGTACTTCAAGTACCATAGCACGCTTTGTACTGGCTTTAGTGAGCTGAATATAAATGGAGTTTATCTTTGAGACGCCCTGAATAATATCCAATCATAAAATTGGTCACTTGTATTTACCCCGAAGGCTGTATCGTGCTAACAAACTGAAATTTCTCAAAAAATGACTAAAATGTCGTACTTTTAGTACCATAGCAATCATTGTGCTGACTCTGGTGAGCTGAAAATCAACAGGGTTCATCTGTGACATGTCCTTAACAATGTTCAATCATAAAATTGGTGACTTGTTGCACTCCGGAGGCTGTATCGTGCTAACAAGACATGTAACGAAAAGTGGCCGACGACGACGACATACACACAGGATTTTTTTTCTGAAAACCGTTTTTTCGTGTTGTTTTTGATGAAAAACGTAAAAATAACTCAAACTTTTTTTCCAAAATTCCAACTTTTCTGGGGTAAACCAATACTTTTCTCGCATATTAGATAGGTTGGGCGGAAAAGTAATATTATAAGATACCTATGCCACACGAAAATGTGGTAGAACAAAAAAAGCACGACGGACCTGTGCAATGTTACAGATATCGGGGATTTCGCTACGGCCAGAGCACGTGCATTATGGAAGTGCACTGCGTTAGATGCAACGGAGAATACAGGGCTGCGGAATGCACCCTGAGCACAACAGAGAGGCCTAAATGCTAAAATTGCGAGAGAGACCACTTCGCCAACTACAGGGGGTGTCCGAAAAAACCCAAGGCGGAGAACCAAAAAAACAATCACGAAACCAAGCCCGAGTAAACTACGCACAAGCGACGAAAAAATCGCCCGAGGAATCGAAAAAGGCACCCTACCCAGAGTGCCTCAATCGGCATAATGAGTTTGTTGCACAATATGCAAACGCTCATAACCGCATTAATAGCACAGCGAGCTAATTAATGGCGGACAACCTTCCCAATCAAATAAAAAGAGGATCTTGGAATACAGTAGGACTAAGAAAAAATCAAAATGTCGTGGAAATAATCTTGGAGGAAGAAGATTTTTAACATCTTCGCTATCCAAGAGACAAAACTCACCTCAGATTCACCTGACCAGGCTACAACGTTTATAGAAACGACACAAACGGACGCTCCGGCGACACAGCGAACTTAGTGAAGAAAGAGCTAAGCCAATACCATATCATCACTCTGGACGAGTTGCTAACTATGGAAGAATTAAAACTATAAACGGGGATATTAGAATAATATCCGCATACGTAAGACCTGAAACCACTATACAGGAGGAACACGTGTTGCGGTACTTCCAGAAGGTAAAAAATGTATAATAATAGGTTTAAATGCAAAGTCCCCTACGTGATGCAGCACTAGATGAAACAGACAAGGAAGAAACCTAGAGCAAATAATAAAAAACATCCGTCCTATTAAGCGATAGGCCTCGCAAGATCAACACACTACCCACCACAATGAGGAGAGCCCGACGTCTTAGACATCGATAGGGTATATCTGTGAGACCCCTTGAGCAATATTCAATCATAAAATTGGTCACTTGTATACACTCTGGAGGCTGTATCGTGCTAACAAACTGAAAATTCTCCAAAAATGACAAAAATTTGGTACTTCAAGTACCATAGCACCCGTTGTACTGGCTTTAGTGAGTTGAACAATGATAGGGTTCATCTTTGAGACGCTCTGAATAATATCCAATCACTTGTATATACTCCGGAGGCTGTATCGTGTTAACAAACTGAAATTTCTCCAAAATATCCTAAACAAAGTACTATAGCACCAGTTGTACTGGCTCTGGTGAGCTGAAAATCAATAGGGTTCATCTGTGAGATGTTCTGAATAATATTCTTTCATAAAATTGGTTACTTGTTGAACTCCGGAGGCTGTATCGTACTAACAAACTGAAATTTCTCAAAAAATTACAAATATTTCGTACTTCAAGTACCATAGCACCCGTTATACTGGCTTTGGTGACCTGAAAATCAATAGGTTTGATCTGTGACATGTCCTTCACAATATTCAATCATAAAATTGGTGAGTTGTTGCACTCCGGAGGTTGTATCGTGCTAACAAGACATGTAACGAAAAGTGGCCGACGACAACAACGACGACGACATACAGAGAGGAATTTTTTTCTAAAACCCATTGTTTCGTGTTGCTGTTGATGGAAATCGTAAAAATAACTCAAAAATTGTTTTCAAAATTCCAACTTTTTTGGGGTTTAACAATACTTTTCTCGCATATTAGATAGGTTGGGCGGAAAAGTAAAAATTACCGTCCTATCAGTAAGCTCAGCATCATTTCTAAACTATTTGAGTTGTTAATAACTAAATTTTCAGCTTGAAAATGCAAAAATGTCATTATTTATGAACAGCATAGATCAACAGTGACCAATCTGTTATTATATCAAAATGGCATCATCAGTAATATGGAGTCAAGAATGCAGATTTATTCTGTTTATGCAGATTTCATCAAGGCCTTTGATAGAGTATGTCATGCTGTTCTTATCTACAAATTGGGTAAAATGGAATTTCCTTCATGGCTATTGACTAGGTTGCATAGCTATCTTACCAATAGAAAGCAATTCGTAAAAATAAAAAACTATATATCTGATCCTATAACTGTCACTTCGGGAGTACCACAGGGATCCCATTTAGGTCCGTTGCTTTTTAACCTTTTGATTAACGATATTCGATCTATTTTTAAACGTTCAAAATTTTTACTATTTGTAGATGACTTAAAGATTTACAAAACTGTCAAGAGTGTTGTGCTGTAAATTTCAAGATGATGTTAATTCACTCAATAACTGGTGTATTGTTAATGGTATGATGCCGAATATTGATAAATGCTGTTGCATTACGTTTACTAGATCATCGAATCCACTTATTTATAAATACAGACTCGGAAATGAATCAATAAAACGTGTTGAGTTAATTAAAGATTTCGGTGTATTCTCCGACACAAAATTGTCATTTATTGAACACATTAATATAGTCATTAGTAGTAGTTACCAATTGTTAGGATTTTTAATGCGAAATGCCAAAGATTTATCGGTGAAGGCTGTGAGAATTCTTTATAACAGTTTAGTTTGCTCTCTTCTTCAATGTCCATATTACAGGGTTCATATATCTTCTTTGGAAAAAGTTCAACATAAATTTCTAAGGTATGTAGCTTACAAAATGCATATTCCAGTTGGTCATTATACTTACGATGACATCATGTACAGTATTAACATTATGTCTTTGGAAAAAAGAGCTTTCACGGAACTTACTGTACTATTCAAGTTGATTTCGGGCAGCATTTCGTGTCCAGAACTTCTTTCATCGTTTTCCTTTCAAATTCCTAGTAAAGTCACTCGTAGTTACAACCTTTTGGAAGTTCCCTTTTATAGTACCACTTACGGTTACCATTGCTCGGTTTCACGGCTTGCACGGTTTGTAAATTCGTATTGTGATTGGGGCCACGACTTTACTACTGGAATTTCATTGAATAAATTCAAAAGTAGTTTTAAAGTTTTAACGAGATAGTGTTTATATTTTTATTGTTTTGTTTACTATTTTGTTTATTATTTCTATTGTTTTATTTTTTTGTGTCAATTTATTACAGTATGTTTCATTATATCGTAATAATGATAGAATTGGTGTATTTCTAATGTTTTTTGTTCAATATTGTAGGTAGGGGAAGTGTGCCTTTGATAGACCCCTAAAGGAAATTCCATTATATTTTTTTGCTTTTGTAGTTATTAATCTTCTTTTTATGTAAATATCTACTTAATACAAAGATGATTATAGTGTAGGGTGAATTTGTTAACAATTAATTGTCTGAAGCCAAGGGGTCCATCAATGGCGCATATGTGCCTATGTCACCCCCCCCCCCCCAAAATAAAAATAAATTATTTTAAAAGGTTTATTAAACAAAATTATCGTTGTACCAAGAACAAAGTAACATTGAATAAACGAAAAACATTTATTTTTGCTTTAACAAAATTAAATGCATAATTCACAAATGAATGATTTGCAACGATAGCTGACATCAGCGCACTCATTGTGGCACCAAGATTGACAGTTCTGACAACGAATCCACTTTTCTCTCGCTCGTGATTGAGAGTATAGATCATTGCAGTAAATGCAGCTAGCGTCATAGTCGTCTTCTTCTTGCCCTAAATATTCTTCTAAGATGGATTCATCGTTAGAATTGTCGTCATTTGGAATGACAAGTTGGCGTTTAACTGTCCTGCTTTGTCGTTTCCTTAGTTTCATTTCCTTTTCAATCACTTTTACTTCAAGTTCGTGCATTTCTGGTGTTGAATTCAAATGACCAGTTTTCCACGTTTTCTGGCTTTTCTTGCATGAGTACCAATAGCTACAGCTTCGGGAGGAGGTAAAATTTCTCTCACAGAGATGTCAAGAACTGACGATGAAGACAATTTATGACCAGATGTACTTGGTTGATCTTGAACCTCTAATTCTATTTGGTTTTCGTTGATGACAGCTGGATTCTCGGAAATCTGCGTATTAGTTGCTAAAGTTGGTGAAAACTGCCAATCCTCAAAAATATGGGGATTGAAAGGATAGATGCCAGTCTTTTTAAACGAGTTTAATGCGTTTGATGGTACTGCACTTTTCAAATAGGCTTTATTGAGAAGACTTGATATTTTAAACTGAGTCACTGCGGGTTTTGACGCAGCCATAATTGGATTTCTTGATCGAAATACGTATGAAGAGGACGAAAGAATCCAACGTCCAATAGTTGAACGTGATGAGAGCAGTGTGCAGGAAAGCAAAATACAATTACACCATTTTCTTTCGCAAACTGCAGAGATTCAAGACTTTTATGGCTACTGTGGCCATCTAGTACTAAAAGCACCGTATTCTCATTAGAAGCTTTAGCGTACCTTACGAAATGCTTTAACCATTTACAAAAAATTTAGCTGGTCATCCAACCTTTTTCTTGTGCAAAAGCTATGCAACCAGCGGGAGCACCATTCCTTATGAATCGTTCATTCTTTGACAAGGGTAAATAAGAACAGGAGGAACGTTATTGCCCATGGCATTCATTGCGCACACTACAGTTACGTGTTGCCCACACTCAGCACTACTAAGCGCACCAACTTGCTTGCGACCTTTCGCTGCGTAAATTTCCTGGCACTTCTTCTGGACCGTAGTCAGACCTGATTCGTCCATATTGTATATATTTTCGGCAAGAAACTTGTGTTTCTCCATAATATTAGCTAGTGCATTAAAATAGGCATCGATATTAGGCTTGTTAAAAGCCTGGGCTCTAGCTAATGATGTACTTTCTGGGCTCTTCAAAAATATTCGTGTATTGCGCTTCAGAAATCCCCTGATCCATTTGCAACCTGCCATTTTTATTTCGCGATTAAAACCATGTTTTATTTTATTTTTTTCGGCTACTTCAAATACCATTCGTCGCAAATATTTAGACGTTAGTCCAAAAAAACGTGTTTCCATATCAACGATATGACTCGCAATCTCCTGTTCGATGACGGTAGAGAAAATTGCTCTTCGACCTCCCAAATCACCCTTACAACTATCCTGTTTAGCCAGACGTCTTCGCAAGGTTATTTTGGGAACAGTAAGGCGTCTATTCTGTAATATTTCGTTCAGCAAAGGTTTCGTTCACAAACGATTAGCAGTCTGAACGAAAAATTTTGAAATGTTATTCTGTATCTCTTTCGTTGACCACTTTCTGCTGTTAACGAAAAGTGGACGTTTTCAAATGGGTAGTAGAGCAAAATATCACAGCGTTGTCAGATTTTTGAATTACGTTATAATTTAGTGATGGAGATCGTAGCTAGTATCCATTCTATATAAATACATATATGTTAATGTTTTTAAAATTCACATTACTATGTTATTTAATATACTGCAGAAACTTATAAATGTAAATAATAAAGGACTGTGATTGTTTTTCACGTTTTTCATGTCAATACTTTTAGCAACTTTGAAACAGTTTACAATGTGACAACGTTGTTCAGCTTTCGATTGAGGCTATGCTTTTTTGTTTTGGTTACGAACTCAGATAAAGAAAAAAACTTATCTGAAGTTGCGAATATTTTACTTTTTTCTCTGCATGTGTAGAAAATATTACATTAATATGGAAGAAAAAAAGATACGATCAAACAAAACAAGTAGAAGTCAGTACGAAATATACTTAAACGAGCTAGAAAATAACATGTTATTTAAAGAAAACATATATTAGGCAGACGAACCGGGCTATTTAAAAGAAAAACTGTAAAAGTTTTACTCGGAAATTGAATAGTTCTGGTGAGGCCTATAAAGGATGAACTCAGTTGGAAAAAGGTAAGCTACACCTACTACAAAATAACTATTGTTTTGTATTAATTTTCCAATAACAAATGCTGTGGCTGAGTTCTCGAAAATCTATACATGTTTGAAAATGTTTTTTCGGGGAGGAAAAAAGGATTAAGATTATCCCTTAATTGCCTCATAATTCGATTATTTTCCATCCTAAGAATATATCAAAAAAAATATTTGTTCAATATTATTCCTTCGATCAATTTCCTCTTCAAAAATTTCCATAATTTTCACAAAATAATTAATGTTTTCACAAAAATAGACAACTTTTGTTACCCAATGTCATGTTTCTGGCTGTCGTTCATGAACGGCGATTTCTAACGAGGAATTCGTTAGCATTTTGGATACTGAATAACATTTATCATTCGTTAACGATATTCGTTCATCAACGGCATCGTACATACTTACAGAATAGACGCCTAAACGTCCTTGCTGCCGAATTATACCCCATATTGTGGTTTTGAACATTGCGCATAGCTTGTCGCATGTCATCCTCGTCCCATTGCTGCCTTTTCTTAAATGCCATATGTGCAAAACTAAGAAAAACATAATTAAAATTGTGTAACGAATGCATTACCAATGATGGTCCATCATAAGACACAGTTCAAGGGTCCGTCATAGACATAATTCACTAAAAAATGCCAAGCTCTTTTATTCTTTGCCATAACCTCAATTTGTGCCCGACAGTCAACATGAAACAGTTTCTGTAAGTTGCAGTAACAAAAGCAGATTCTAACTGAGCATAACAAAAATTACTTAACATCATGCCATCAATACTTACCAGTTTTGACTTAATTTTTTGTTTTCACCTAAACGACTTGTATCCGCATGAACGCTTGTAAACCACTAGTTTTAAAAGTCAATCGTCCTAACCAAGATGTCGGTAGTCCGTGATGCGCGGTAAATTTGAAAATACAACTTGTGGTCCATCATAGGCGGGGGTCCATAATAAATAAATAAATAAATAAATAAATAAATAAATAAATAAATAAATAAATAAATAAATAAATAAATAAATAAATAAATAAATAAATAAATAAATAAATAAATAAATAAATAAATAAATAAATAAATAAATAAATAAATAAATAAATAAATAAATATAAATAAATAAATGGCTTCTCGCATTTTGGTATCTCTCTTACATATTTTGTTCTTTATCAAATTAAGCATACAATCAAAGTCTTCCGCAGACATTCGTAAAAAGATTTAGGTAATTGATGTTCTTTCATTCTCAGTTCATAGAGCAGCTTCTCATGTATACCTAACGTAGATCTACGCCGAATCTAATATTCGTACCCAACATTTTTTACGCTTTTTATCATTTTCCTTTCTCTTTATTTGTTTTTTAACCGAATATATATGTCACAACCGCAGCAGCCACTAGCCAAAATGACATTTTTCCGGTAAAAAAGAAAGTGTGTGCGTACACGTTACAGTTATGAGCTTGCTAGAGTAATTTGCCACACACAATAAATTTGAAAACAGTGTGAACACGCCCGGAAGTTATTTGGTGAAAAAATTATCGCAAATTACTTGGAAGTGGACATGAGCCTTAAGATACAATACAAACAGATACTTACAGTGTGGAACCAAATATAGGATAACAAAGTGTCAAGGAAAATATTTTGTTCACTGTATAAAATATTTTATTCATTATAATAATTTATTTCAAAAATAAGTATGTAGGTATAATTTCTATCTTATTTAATAATATTCAAAAATATGTTAATATTTTTGTATTTAAATTTTTGCCACCCTACATAATATATTCCAAGCGTTCATAAACCGTTATCACGTATTTATTAAATACATTTTCCAAGAACTTGATTACCTTGGAGATAAAATGTTAGGATATATATAGATGTAACTATTCATTTAATGTTACCATTTGTATTTTTGTTTCCTATTCTCTTTAACCATGATAAAATCTTGGGTTTGTTTGGTCCACTTGTTTTTGTTCACGTTTGATTTAACGTTTTCAGAACAAAAGAATCAGCTAGCAAAAGATATGAAGTTTACTCTGCATAGCGGTGATTTAATGCCCATGGTTGGATGTAAGTCAATTTTCAACTATTCAAGTTTATCTTCATTTCTATTTTTCCTTTCATAAAAATACACATAAACTTCTAACCCTACTTTTTAGTTGGGACTTACCTTATTCGTGGAGACGATTTGATAAAAACAACTTTGGACTACGCGTTAGGTGCTGGATACAGGTTGATAGGTAAATATTAGAAGACATTTCATTGATATATTTTCTAAAGAATAATTTTACATTCAGATAGTGCTGCAGTGTATGGCAATGAAGAATCTATTGGTAAAGCACTGAAAGAACTGTTACCTAAGCACAACTTGACTCGAAAAGATATATTTATTACATCGAAATTAGGTAATAAAAAGTTTTATGTACATTATATGTTTTAATTAATAATATTTTAAGGTCCTAGTGATCAAGGAGAAGGAGCTTACAGTGCCCTCCAAAAATCTCTCAATAATTTAGATTGTGGATATCTTGATTTGTACCTCATCCACTGGCCAGGGGCACATGGTATTAAGAGTGAAGCAAAAAATAATTCTGTACTTAGAGATGAAAGCTGGCAACAAATGGTTAAAGGTGTAAAAAATGGATTAGTAAGAAATATTGGAGTTTCAAATTATAATGTTAACCATATGAAACAGTTGCTGAATAATAATCATGGTATTAAGCCCGCTGTAAACCAGGTAATAAATACATTTTGTAATTAAAAAACAGTGTAACACATTGATGGACACCACCTATTTTACCTTTGCTAGTGGTATGTCACTCTTGTATATCGGTCAATCATGGTTAGAAATGTGTGTGATATATATCAAAATGTTGAAAATGATTTCATCATATCAGGAACATTTTTCTTAACTTTTTATGACATGGATGTCCATAAACGTTCACATTTTTCCAGGAAAATAAGTATAATTCCTTTTTATTACGTTCAGAAAGTTTAATAATAAGTATCATAATATACATAATAATAATAATGATGTTTATTGTAATTTCTTACAAAGGGCTATCGACTGTGGTCCTTCTGCCCATTAAATTTACATATAGCAGAGTGTTAATCGGCCAACTCACAAAAACTAAATTTTACAGGAACAGAAAAATTATCTAAATTGGGTAAAAACGACAAAACTGTGAGACAATATTTCCCGCCCTACCTATCTAATATACGAGAAAAGTATTGGTTTACCCCAAAAAATGGTGGAATATTGAAAAAAAAGTTGTAGTTATTTTTAAGTTTTTCATCACGAACAACACAAAAAAACGATTTTTACAAAAAAATCCTGTGTGTATGTCATTGTCGTTAGCCACTTTTTGTTACATGTCTTGTTAGCATGATACAGCCTCCCGAGTGCAACAAGTCACCAGTTTTATGATTGAATATCGTCCAGGACATCTCACAGATGAACCATATTGATTTTCAGCTCACTAGAGCCAGTACAACGGTTGCTATGGTACTTGAAAGTATGACGTTTTTGTCATTTTTTGAGAAATTTCAGTTTGTTAGCACAACAGTCTCCGGAGTGCAACAAGTCACCAATTTTATGATTGAATATTATTCAGGACATCTCACAGGTGAACCCTATTGATTTTCAGCACACCAGCGCCAGTACAACATGTGCTATAGTACTTTAAGTACGACATTTTTGTCATTTTTGGAGAAATTTCAGTTTGTTAGCACGGTCCAGCATCCGGAGTATATACAAGTGACCAATTTTATGATTGGATATTATTCAAGGCATCTCAAAGATGAACCCTACCGATATTCAGCTCACTAGAGCCAGTACGAGTGCTATGGTACTTGAAGTATCAAATGTTTGTCATTTTTGGAGAATTTTTAGGTTGTTAGTGTATACAAGTGATCAATTTTATGATTGAATATTGTTCAGGGTGTCTTATAGATGAACCTTATTGATTTTTAGCTCACCAGAGCTAGAACAACTGGTGCTATGGTACCTGAAGAGCCACATTTTTGGTCCTTTTTGGAGAAATTTTGGATTGTTAGCACGATACAGCCTCCGGAGTGTATACAAGTGACCCAATTTTATAATTGGATATTTTTCAAGGTATCTCACAGATGTACCCTATTGATTTTCAGCTGACTAGAGCGAGTACAGTGGGTCCTATAAATGGAGATATACTACATTTTTGGTGAAATTTCAGTTTATTAGCACGCTACATCCCCCGAAGTTTATTCAAGTGACAATTTTATAATAGAATATTGTTCAGGGCAGAAAAGCTAGTTTTAATCTCTAAAACCCTTTATTTTTAAATGATCTCCAAACTGCCAATTATTTATTAAGCATACAGCTTAAAATTTAGGCCAATAGAATTGTTATAACGATAAAATGAATATAGTGGTTTACATACAAATAAGTTGCTATACAAATATGGAGGTTTTTTTTTTCATTTGTTATAGACAAGTAACCAGAGTTAATCTTAGTAAACTTAACTTTATTAAAAATTATTTTAATTGAAGAAAAAACTAATCATAAATAAAAAATATAAATTTTAGGAAGTTTTTTGCCAAAAAAAGGTGGAGAAGGTCCAGTACGAAGCGTACGTACTGTGGCAGTTGAACAAGATTTGTTAAATGCAGTTGATAATGAACCATCAACGAGTTTACGAAAATTATCAAGAGAACATAACGTCTCGAAATCAGTCGTTCATCGCGTCCTAAAAGAACAGCTGTTATATCCTTTTCATATGAAAAAAGTACACAGTATGACAGTGGCTGATTATCCTGCACGACTTGAGTATAGCCAGTGGTTTCTGCGACAACAACAAGCAGACAATACATTCATTAGTAACGTTCTCTTTACGGACGAATCCGGTTTCACCAGAGATGGAGTCATAAATTCTCATAATATGCATTTATGGGATGATGTGAATCCACATGGCATTATCCAAACTAGGAACCAGCATAGATTCATGGTTAATGTTTGGACAGGAATAGTTGGCAATCATTTGATAGGGCCATATTTTATTGACGGTACTTTGACCGGTCAGAAATATTTGGAGTTTTTGCAAAATGAGTTATGGAACCTGTTTGATGATGTGCCACTACAAACTCGTAGGAATTTATGGTTCATGCATGATGGGGCTCCTCCTCATTTCAGTTTAGATGTTCGACAGCATTTACACACAAGGTTTCCTAATAGATGGATTGGTCGTGGATGCCCTTTTCAATGGCCACCGCGATCAGGAGACGTTAATCCTATGGATTTCTTTCTCTGGGGTTATCTCAAAAGTAAGGTATACGCAACACCCGTGCAAACAAGGCAAGATTTAATAGACAGAATTGTGTTACACTGCAATGTTATTAGAAATAATATGGGACTGCTCTTTCAAGTGCAAAGAAACAACCTTCGTAGACTTAGAATGTGCGTGGAAGTGGGAGGAGCTCATATTGAACATTTATTAGAATAACGTTAGTTTTTATTGTTGTTTAGGAATTAGTTTTAGTCCAATGTTTTATAAATTGTGTTTTTTTGAGGTTTTCTTAATAGTTTAATAATTTTGTGTTCGTAATTTTGATTAAAAGCAACTGATTACGTTGTTTGCGTACCAATTCAATTCCTATTAAATGAGTTCTTAATGTTTTTATCATCTGCTATCATCAAATCATTACTTTTCCGCCCAACCTATCTAATATGCGAGAAAAGTATTGGTTTACCCCAAAAAAGTTGGAATTTTGACAAAAATTTTTGAGTTATTTTTACGCTTTCCATCAACAACAACACGAAAAAACGGTTTTTAGAAAAAAAATCCTGTGTGTATGTCGTCGTCGTTGTCGTCGGCCACGATACAGCCTCCGGAGTGCAATGAGTCACCAATTTTATGATGGAATATTATTAAGGATATGTCACAAATAAACACTATTGATTTTCAGCTCATCAGAGCTAGTACAGCGGGTGCTATGGTACTTGAAGTACGGCCTTTTGACATTTTTTGAGAAATTTCAGTTTGTTAGCACAATACAGCCTCCGGAGTTCAACAAGTCACCAATTTTATGATTGAATATCATTCAGGACATCTCACTGATGAACCCTATTGATTTTGAGATCCCCAGAGCCAATACAACAGGTGCTACAGTATTTTAAGTACGATATTTTTGTCATTTTTGGAGAAGTTTCAGTTTGTTAGCATGATACAGCCTCAGGAGTATATCCAAGTGACCAATTTTATGATTGGATATTATTCAGAGCGTCTCAGAGATGAACCGTATCGATATTCAGCTCACTAAAGCCAGTACAACGGGTGCTTTGGTACTTGAAGTACCAAATTTTTGTCATTTTTGGAGAATTTTCAGTTTGTTAGCACGATATAGCCTCCAGAGAATATACGGTTGATCAATTTTATGATTGAGTATTGTTCAAGGTGTCTCACAGATGTGCCCTATTGATTTTCAGCTGACTAGAGCGAGTACAGTGGGTCCTATAAATGGAGATATACTACATTTTTGGTTATTTTTGGTGAAATTTCAGTTTATTAGCACGCTACATCCCCCGAAGTTTATTCAAGTGACAATTTTATAATAGAATATTGTTCAGGGCAGAAAAGCTCTTTTTAATCTCTAAAACCCTTTATTTTTAAATGATCTCCAAACTGCCAATTATTTATTAAGCATACAGCTTAAAATTTAGGCCAATAGAATTGTTATAACGATAAAATGAATATAGTGGTTTACATACAAATAAGTTGCTATACAAATATGGAGGTTTTTTTTTTCATTTGTTATAGACAAGTAACCAGAGTTCATCTTAGTAAACTTAACTTTATTAAAAATTATTTTAATTGAAGAAAAAACTAATCATAAATAAAAAATAAGAAAAAATAAATCACTTGTGTGGAATGTTATCATAATATTCATGAAAATTAACGTCAAAAACTTTTTTTAACTCTTGCAAATCGTTGAATTTTCTAGCCTTAATTTTCAGTTCGTCTGGATATAAATTATCTGATCGATCCAAGGGGCAGGACTGAGTTGCTCCTTTTTTGCATTGTGGTAAAGTTTCCCATTGGTCTGTAAATCTGAGGATATTAGATGTTCACCAGTTGGGGTTAATTTTAGGGCTCTCATATCATTAACCCAAAGCAGAAAAAGTTTAGGTATGAAATAGCAATTATTGAGATTAAGATAGTAGGCATACCTTAGCATCCCCCTTTTCCATCCGTGTCTAATACTGCCTACAAAATTAACTTCTTTGAAAGAATGTGTGATCCAAATATTTGACCAAATACGATTGAGGTTTCCTCCTGGTAATTCTGCAAATATATGCATAATCCACTGGAACTTTAATATAGTTCGATTTCTAATACATCTTTCAATTGTTGAATGCATTGCATCTAGCTCCATCTGAGTATGCCTGACCTCAAGGTATTTCTGTACAATTGTAACGCACGTGCACCATTGCCAAATTTAAAACTGCATTTGTGATCACGTTATTTTATTTTGATACATGCATCCATTACTATACATTATAATTTTTGGAGGGTCTACGTTTTTGTCAATTGTCGGCCGAACCTGAGTTTCAATAAAATATGAAAAACAGGTGGCAAAATCTTCAGCAGTAAGGCCACCTTCGGATTCATTCCAAATATAGCAGTATCCATCCTTGGTACGCAATTTATTTCCAGTTTATGCACTGGGTTTTCTTCTATAAACATTTGTTGCCTTTTCAGTGATTCTTTCCAAAATTCTTGAGTTTTCAATTTTTCTCCAAACCATTGTAAGGATCACTCATATTAGACGCACTATCAAATGCATTTGTTACACAATCCTGAATACATATTCCCTGTTGACTGAGTAGTACTAGTGTATTGAATAGCCCCTCTCCAGATGTTGAAGTTACACATTTCATTGCCAAGCGTCTTTCACACACTTTCTGTCCATAAAAAAAGCAAATTACAAATGAACATTGGTAGTTACCTGAAATGTTAATTGCAGTGTCCATCATTATTGAAAACTTAACTGCCTTCTTAACATCTGTAGATATTCTTTCTTGCATTTCATCACAAATTATTGTCACGATCTTCTTTACAATGTTGTTACTGTAAAACTTCCTTGTGCCACTACTTTCTTTCCTGTTTCCCTGTCTTTAAGTTGTATTGATTGCAAGAGTTGCTCACCTTTTTCGTTATAATGTCAAGATGTTTTTTTAGCGTGCGTTATATTTACTGAACAACATTATAATTTCAAGTAAGTTGCCACGATTCATCAGCGAAAGTGTATGCCTGTTCAGAGGAAGCTCAGGAAGTCTTTGTTTTCCAACAGTGATATCTGTATGTAATTCTTGATTATTATTGGCCGCATAGGGCTCTTTACCCAGGGGGCGCAGGTAAACATGTCCACCCATGCCAGCACGGGACTAGTCTGTTGAATAGTTGTATTCTATCAAATTTTCCACTATTTGCATGACAGAGAATGTTGTATCAATGGTGCTTTCTGATCCTTGCTGTTCTTCTGCTGTTTCTATTTGTTCATATAATTTGTCTTTTATTATTGCCGTTAGTAGTTTCAGTGTGCTTTTCAATAAACTATACCTCTATAATCTTCTGGATTCCTTCTTTCTCCTTTTTTTTAGAATGGGTAGTCGTAAACTATCTTTCCATTCTATCGGAACTTTTCCTGTGGCTAGTATATTATTAAACAGTTTAAGGAGATATAATTGCACACACACTTTTAAAATAAGTGGTCATGTTAATATATGTTCACATTAAAAGGTATTTTTAAAGTGAATTTTACATGGTTAATTGTGGTATGTGATATCAATTTGTAGTTTATTTGATAAACTACCTACTGATTGTGAATTTACTTCAAAATTTCCAATAGGGAATGTGAATTTGAGCAAAATAAAATTTCTGTTTTGGTTCTTTTTTTCACATATCAACTTTTTGTTGGCAAACTATAAGGTGATTAAAGTAAATAGTTGGTAATAGTCCAGGAGCTTACAATAAAGTTAGTACATCTACAATAATATGAAATGTATAAATGCATTCAATGTCTGATTGATATAGATGGAAATGAAATATTTACAATTTGTGATATATGTAAGAAAAAAATTCATGTATGTTGCATGGGTTTATCATCCACTGAAGACCGGGTAATTCCAATGAAGAAAAGAAAATTAGAAATTGTATGTGAGGAAAGTTTGAATTTCTTGGACAATATAGTATTTATGAAAAATGATTTAAAAGAAGTAAAAATATTTATGATGAATATGAAAGCTCCACATAGAAGCGATATTGCTATGCACCAAACTGTAGCAGCAAATAATTTAAATACATATAGTAGTGTTGTAGAAATAATAAAGAAGTATTGATAATTAAATCCAATTAAAATAAATCTGCGGAAGAAATTAATTGAAAATGTTGATCCGGTTCAATTGAATGTGGAAGTTAATGTTAAAAAAAGTCTAAAAAATGGAGGAGTTTTATTAGAATATGGTAGTAAGGATGAAGCTTCAATTGTATCAAACAGATTGAACAGAAAAAAGTGCATCCAAAATTCAAAATTATTAATGTCCCCAAAGATATACTAGTAGATGAAATAGTAATTATAAGACAAAACAAAATTGGAAACATTGGTGATAATTTTCAATTAAAAGTAATAAATAAGTCTAAGAAAATAAATAAAACAGGATTAATTAATCTAGTAATAGAAGTAGACACTGTAACTCTAAAATTTCTTAAGTATTGATTTTGAATACATTAGTTTATATAGGTGTAGAATTTTTGAATTTGTAAGTGTTGTAAAATGTTTTAAGTGTCAGGGATTTAATCATTTTGCCAAGAATTGTAAAATAGAGAAGACTTTTTGTGGAAATTGTAGTAATCATCATAAATCTAGTGAATGTAAATTAAATGAAAAATGTTGACAAATTGCCTACGAGCTAACGCAAAATTCAATCTAAATTTGGATGTTAAACCTGCGGTGTGGGATAGGTCTTGCCAATGTCTTATAAAAATGGAAAAACAACAACATAAAATGGCATTCCTTATGAAGTCATTTACGAATTGACAATTCCAAAAATTTTATGAGTAATAGGGTTAAAAATTAGAGGAATTTGTTTTGTTATTTTCTACAGATCGCCAAGCTCTAGTATTTCTGCATTTGTAACTGAATTGGATAACATAGTTTCGGTTTGACTTTGTTTGACTTTCAAAGCGTAAGTGTCGATTTAAAGATTTAAAATACGAATGGCTGTGAAATTCCAGTGAAAAAGTGATAACAAAACGATTATCAGAGTTAAACAAAAAAACTGGTCTTTTGATAAATACAATGCACTTATCAAAACTAGAAGTAATTAAGTGATTCAAATATAAATAAAAAGTATAAGTGTAAATAATATGTTCAATACGCAAATGAACCCATCAGCTACTCCAGCGGCGTACACAATTAATTTTCAAAATTCACGAAATCCGCAGATGCAATATATAACAACAACATCCAGCCAAATGACAACTCAGGCTCCATTCTATGGATTCAATAAACAAGAACAGCTAATGCAACATCCTTACCAAATGTATCAACAACAAGTAACTCCAATTCATAATAAATAATCACCAAAATACAGCAAGTAGCTATCAAAACATAAGTCAAGACTATCCTTTTAGCGCAACATCTAGTGACGAAGCTGAAATGCTTAGTGATGACAAAGAAAACTCATCAAAACATCGTTGGTAAGATGCAAGGCCCAAAAAGAAAAGAAAAAGAACTCATCGTTAAAACTCAAGTGAGACGCCATCAAAAATTCCAACTTCTAACAGATATCAATCACTTTCCAACAAAAACCCTCAAGGAAAAAATGAAACAGTAAATGCAAACCTTGAAAATTCAGATAATACTCCTAAAGAACTAAAACCTACTTCAATATATATTTACTCAGTCAACGATTATAAAGCAATGCTCAAGGAGCTGACAACTGTAACTGATCAAAATACTAGTGTTTTTAAATGAAACTCACGGTCTCTAGTTAATTCCACAATATAATAAAAGTTATTGAAAATTCTAAAAAATTGACAATTGTTTCGATAAATCAATATCATCGTCAGAATGACAGAAGTTACATTTCATTTTATGCCTACCTGATGTTTAGTAGTTATTTTTGGCTAGACCAAGAAGTAACCTAACTTGTGATTGGCTTAATATATGTTTATAGAAAAAAGAAGAAGATGTGATATTACAAATATTGAAGCTTAGATATTATTAGCCCTATGGTGATATCCTGGATATCATTTTTCCAATTAAGATCAGTATAACTGTGCAATGATATAGAAAACCAGGAAAACTATATCTGCTGATCTTTACAATTATCACTTAAGAAGACAGTTTATTAGTGGAGAACTCCCTATATTTAACTGTTCATTGACAACTTCATATTGTGGGTTTCTTAAATGTCTGCTAATTTCCAGTTCTTCAAGGAAATCCAGTTCTTGTTTCTTTTCACAAATATGCAGCACTTCTAGTTCTGTGTTAGGTGTCAATGAATGATTGGTGTCAAGTAGATGTTTTGCGTAGTGGGATTTATCTGGTTGTTTTAATCTGTATGCTCGTAAGTGCTCACTGTATCGTATTTCAAAATTTCTAAGGGTCTGACCCAAATAGACAGCATTACATTCTGGACATTTGAGTTTATATATACCTGACTTCTTTAATAGTGGTATTTTTGTTTTTACATTTAACAATTTTGTACTAAAAATACTTTCTGTTTTAAAAGAAATTGTTGTATTCGTTGCTGAAGATATTATCTTTGAAATATTATTAGAAATATTTCCTGCATATGTGATGGTTTTATAAGTTTTAATTTCATCAGCTTGTTTAGGATATATTTGTTGTAATGCCACTTTTTCTTCTTTTTTACTAATTAGCTTATTTATTATATCTAATGGATAACCGTTAGATGTTGCTATTTGTCTAATTGTATAAATCTGTGTATAAAAATTATATTTGTTCATAGGAACTGAAAAAGAAGCTCAGCAATGTACTCAATACTTACGGATATGAATCTCAGTACTCAATTAGAAATTCAATAGAACTAATCAAAAAGTTGAAAGCAATCCACTTGCAAGATAACTATAAACTCATTTCGTTCGATGTAATTAATATATTTACTAAAATTCCTCCTAAAGAGTGTCTACTACTTGTAAGAAAATTACTAGAAAATAAAAATATTAATCCAGGAATAATATCAGATATACTTAATTTATTTGATGTATGCAATATGCATTAATCAGAATTATTTCACTTTTGACAATAAGATATATATTCAAAATGAAGGTTTACCAATGGGAAGCCCTATATCACCTATTTTAGCAAACATTTTTATGGACAATTTAGAAAGAAAGATCTTGTGAAAGTAATATTTCGAAAAATATTTTATTTTGGTATAGATATGTAGATGACATATTAGCTTGTTTTATGGGTAGTGAACGACAATTAGATGTATTTTTCAACCACATCAATAATTTACACCCGAAAATTAAATTTACATTAGAAATTGAAGAAAATAGCTCAATTAGTTTTCTTGATTTAAAAATTCAAAGAGTTAATAATGTACTTGATTATTCAATTTACCGAAAACCAACACAGACTGATGTGACAATTCCATTCAATTCTAACCACCCTATTTCACACAGACTAGCAGCATATAATTCAATGATACATAGAGCTTTTTCAGTTCCTATGAACAAATATAATTTTGATAGAGAGATTAATACAGTTAGACAAATAGCAACATCTAACGGTTATCCATTAGATATGATAAATAAGCTAATTAGTAAAAAAGAAGAAAAAGTGGCATTACAACTAATATATCCTAAACAAGCTGATGAAATTAAAACTTATAAAACCATCACATATGCAGGAAATATTTCTAATAATATTTCAAAGATAATATCTTCAGCAACGAATACAACAATTTCTTTTAAAACAGAAAGTAACGTTAGTACAAAATTGTTAAATGTAAAAACAAAAATACCTCTAAAAGAAGTCAGGTATATATAAACTCAAATGTCCAGAATGTAATGCTGTCTATTTGGGTCAGACCCTTAGGAATTTTGAAATAAGATATAGTGAGCACTTACGAGCATACAGATTAAAACAACCAGATAAATCCCACTATGCAAAACATCTACTTGACACCAATCATTCATTGACACCTAACACAGAACTAGAAGTGCTGCATATTTGTGAAAAGAAACAAGAACTGGATTTCCTTGAAGAACTGGAAATTAGAAGACATTTAAGAAACCCACAGTATGAAGTTGTCAGTGAACAGTTAAATCTAGGGAGTTCTCCACTAATAAACTGTCTTCTTAAGTGATAATTGTAAAGATCAGCAGATATAGTTTTCCTGGTTTTCTATATCATTGCACAGTTATACTGATCTTAATTGGAAAAATGATATCCAGGATATCACCATAGGGCTAATAATATCTAAGCTTCAATATTTGTAATATCACATCTTCTTCTTTTTTCTATAAACATATATTAAGCCAATCACAAGTTAGGTTACTTCTTGGTCTAGCCAAAAATAACTACTAAACATCAGGTAGGCATAAAATGAAATGTAACTTCTGTCATTCTGACGATGATATTGATTTATGGAAACAATTGTCAATTTTTTAGAATTTTCAATAACTTTTATATTGTGGAATTAACTAGATACCGTGAGTTTCATTTAAAAACACTAATATGAGCATATTCCACGAAGTAAGGGTCGAGACAGTCAATTTTATGATCAAAATACGTTCACTACTAAAGCTGTATCAAGTGACACAATAAAAATTAACCCATTAACTATTGACACTTACAGCAAGCTGATCCACCATATTCGTAGAGGCAAAATAATACACCACATATACCAGATTAAGCAAGAAAAGGCCTACAGAGTCGTAATCAGAGGGTTGCACCCCTCTGTACCGTTAGAAGATATTACCACTGATCTAGAAAAAAAGGGCATGTGGTTAGAAACATAATGAATATTAGACACAGGGTTAGCAGGGAACCACTTCCATTGTTCCTTGTTGATATTGTACCCAGTAACAACAATAAAGAAATATTTAACATAGATAATATTCAATATCGCAAAATAAAAATTGAACCACCAAGAAAAAAAATAATATTGTTCAATGTACAAAATGCCAGGATTACAACCACTCTAAAACCTACTCCATGAGACCTTTTAAATGTGTGAAGAGCAGCGGATCTCATGATACAAAAACATGTACTAAGAACAGAGATACTCCAGCCAAATGTGTTCTTTGTCTGGGCAATCACCCGGCAAACTATAGAGGATGTACAATTTACCAAGATCTACTAAAAACAAGAAACAAAATAAACAACCAAACCCATCATACTCAAAACCAATCACAATTCAGTTTCACAAGGAACACTCATAGTCAAAACCAACCTCAACCCTAAAACATTCAGACCTACACACAAGTATTAAACGATAATGGATTACCCCCTCAGACTACAAGCAACAACTGAGATGTAACAAACAAATTGACGAACTTTTTAAACGAGTTCAAAAATATGTTTCAGCTTATTAGCCAAAACAACATGGTACTTACTATGCTGACAACACTAGTAAATAAGTTAAGTAAATAAAATTCAATAATTCAATACGGATTGCAGCATGTAATGGATATATTGCTAATATCTGAAAGTCACTACACAGACAGAATGGTCGTCAAAATCCTATATTATAATACTTATTTCTCAAATCATCCTGATGGAACTACACATGCAGGAACAGCACTTATCATCAAATCATCACTTAAACATCATGTTCTAAAACCATATACAACTAATAAAATACAGTGTACAAGTGTTAAACTCAAAATTGACAACAGACCAATAACAATTGCTTCAGTGTATAGCGCATCTCTACACAATATAAGTCACGAAGAATATATCCAACTGTTCACTGAATGCAATACGAACTTTCTAATAGCACACATGGGTGTCTAGACTATTGCTTCAGTGTATAGTCCACCTCTACACAATGTAAGTCACGAAGAATATATTGAACTGTTCACTGAATTCAATACGAACTTTCTAATAGCAGGGGTCTAGACTAATCACGCCAAAAGGAAGAAACCTATTAAAAAGTATTCAACAAAATCAAATACATATTTTGTCAACAGGTAAGCCAACTTACTGGCCAACCGACTTAAATAAAATCACCGACTCACTAGACTTCGCACTAACCAAAGGTATATCCGATATTTACTGCGATATTGAATCCAATTCTGATTTAAGCTCGGATCACACTCCTATCATCATAACTATGAGTACCAGACCAATTTGGAAAATAGTACCACTGAGGTTATGTAACAACAGACTGGGTAAAATTTCAACAACAAGTTAACGCAAACATTAAATTAGACAGGCGGCTAAAAATTAAACACGAAATTGAAGAAGTAGTTCAGCACATAACAACTGTGATTCAAGAAGCTGCTAGGCATGCCACACCAACTAAGCACAAAAGATTAAATTCTAAATATAACATTCCTCCATATAAAAGAACTTGTTATTGAAAAGCGTAGAGCACGGCAGAGATAGCAAAATAGTAGAAACCCAGGAGACAAAACACATCTTGATAATCTTACTTGAAACCTTTGTAGAGCTATTCAAGAAACGAGAAATGAATCCTTTCAGATATACTTATCAAATTTGTCACCTGAAGATCATTCCTTGTGGAAAGCAACGAAGAAAAGACCTATGGTAGCTATTCCACTGATAAGAAAAACTGATGGTACTTGGGTTCGATCAAATTCTGAAAAGGCCAACACATTCGCTGAATTCCTTACTACAGTACTTTCTATCCCGCATGAAATTGATATTGAAGATGATACTATAGAAGCATCCTTAGAAGCACCATGTCAATTGTCACCTCCTTTAAAAATATTTTCCCCTGCTGAAGTACACAAAGAAATAAAATACCTTAAGTCACATAAAGCTCCCGGATTCGACCTCATAGTTGCAGAAGTCCTAAAAAAGCTGCTACAATATTTAGTAGTATGTTGAGATTATGCCATTTTCCTGGTCAGTGGAAACGCGCATACATACTAATGATTAATAAGCCTGGAAAATCAAAAAATGAAGCAAGTTCATACCAGCCAATAAGTCTTCTTCCCATAATGTCCAAACTTTTTGAACGACTAATTTTAAACAGAATTGAAGCTGCAATCCCTATTGAAGACCTTATTCCTAAATATCAATTGGATTTAGAAAAGAACACTCAACAATTCAGCAGTGCCACAGAATAGTAAAAAAAATTAAAAAATGCTTTGAAACTAAGAAAATGTGTGTGTTCCTCGATGTTCAACAAGCCTTCGATAGGGTATGGCACAAAGGTCTACAAAATCAAGCAAAATATCCTTGATCAACTATACCTCATTTTAAAATCCTAGCTAGAAGACTGGTGCTTTCAAATAAAATATGAAGATGAACTCTCAATTTGCCATCAAATTAAATCTGGAGTACCTCAAGGTAGTGTCCTGGGACCATTCTTATTTTTGCTATTTACAGCTGATATACCATTGACTCAAGAGACAGACTTAGCAACTTTCGCTGATGATACAGCAATATTATCATCTAACACTGATCCCATAAGAGCTTCTAGCAAGTTACAAAACCATATACAGGGTGTCCCGGGACTAATGGGAAAAAAGTCAGGAGCGTATAATCTGAGCCAAAATAATGTTAGTACTTCATATAAACTTTTTCTATGCAGGCCCTCGTTTTCGAGTTATAGGCCTCCAAAGTTTTAATTTTGAATTTGGTTTTTATTTTTATTTTTTTTACTAGTTATTTGATCTTTATAAAATTTACGGCAAAGCTATAATATACGTGTATGTTTATTTTGGAAAGGTAAACAGTTTTACAGTAGTGTCTTGAAGCCAGGGACGGACTACTCGCAATGGTTAGTGATCCAAAAATTTTGCAGGGATGGCACACCCTGTATGAAATTATCGAAATTGACTTCCTCACACATTAAGCTAACGAAAAGGTACTCTTGTTGGAATTCTACAAAATAAGCCGTTTGGCTAATATTTACAGTTTTATTAATGTACTACGTACCAATTTACCTAACTAACTTATTAATACGATGTCCAAGATTTACCTACAGTATTACAAAAAAATAAACGGTTTTAAAGATTAAAACTAACTTTTCCGCATCTGTGGCCCTAAACAATATTCTATTATAAAATTGTTACTTGTATACACTTCGGAGGATGTATCGTGCTAACAAACCGAAATTTTTTCAAAAACAACCAAAAATTTAGTATATCTGGATTTATAGGACCAGCCGTACTCGCTCAAGTCAACTGAAAATCAATAGGGCACATCTGTGAGACACCTTGAACAATACTCAATCATAAAATTGATCAACCGTATATTCTCTGGAGGCTATATCGTGCTAACAAACTGAAAATTCTCCAAAAATGACAAAAATTTGGTACTTCAAGTACCAAAGCACCCGTTGTACTGGCTTTAGTGAGCTGAATATCGATACGGTTCATCTCTGAGACGCTCTGAATAATATCCAATCATAAAATTGGTCACTTGGATATACTCCTGAGGCTGTATCATGCTAACAAACTGAAACTTCTCCAAAAATGACAAAAATATCGTACTTAAAATACTGCAGCACCTGTTGTATTGGCTCTGGGGATCTCAAAATCAATAGGGTTCATCAGTGAGATGTCCTGAATGATATTCAATCATAAAATTGGTGACTTGTTGAACTCCGGAGGCTGTATTGTGCTAACAAACTGAAATTTCTCAAAAAATGTCAAAAGGCCGTACTTCAAGTACCATAGCACCCGCTGTACTGGCTCTGATGAGCTGAAAATCAATAGTGTTTATTTGTGACATATCCTTAATAATATTCCATCATAAAATTGGTGACTCATTGCACTCCGGAGGCTGTATCGTGGCCGACGACAACGACGACGACATACACACAGGATTTTTTTTCTAAAAACCGTTTTTTCGTGTTGTTGTTGATGGAAAGCGTAAAAATAACTTAAAAATTTTTGTCAAAATTCCAACTTTTTTGGGGTAAACCAATACTTTTCTCGCATATTAGATAGGTTGGGCGGAAAAGTAATGATTTGATGATAGCAGATGATAAAAACATTAAGAACTCATTTAATAGGAATTGAATTGGTACGCAAACAACGTAATCAGTTGCTTTTAATCAAAATTACGAACACAAAATTATTAAACTATTAAGAAAACCTCAAAAAAACACAATTTATAAAACATTGGACTAAAACTAATTCCTAAACAACAATAAAAACTAACGTTATTCTAATAAATGTTCAATATGAGCTCCTCCCACTTCCACGCACATTCTAAGTCTACGAAGGTTGTTTCTTTGCACTTGAAAGA
The DNA here is from genome assembly GCA_963921935.1 of Galeruca laticollis. Classification (NCBI taxonomy): domain Eukaryota; kingdom Metazoa; phylum Arthropoda; class Insecta; order Coleoptera; family Chrysomelidae; genus Galeruca; species Galeruca laticollis. Next base: position 223,035,053 of record OY998177.1, on the reverse strand, counting down.
GCAGTCCCATATTATTTCTAATAACATTGCAGTGTAACACAATTCTGTCTATTAAATCTTGCCTTGTTTGCACGGGTGTTGCGTTTACCTTACTTTTGAGATAACCCCAGAGAAAGAAATCCATAGGATTAACGTCTCCTGATCGCGGTGGCCATTGAAAAGGGCATCCACGACCAATCCATCTATTAGGAAACCTTGTGTGTAAATGCTGTCGAACATCTAAACTGAAATGAGGAGGAGCCCCATCATGCATGAACCATAAATTCCTACGAGTTTGTAGTGGCACATCATCAAACAGGTTCCATAACTCATTTTGCAAAAACTCTAAATATTTCTGACCGGTCAAAGTACCGTCAATAAAATATGGCCCTATCAAATGATTGCCAACTATTCCTGTCCAAACATTAACCATGAATCTATGCTGGTTCCTAGTTTGGATAATGCCATGTGGATTCACATCATCCCATAAATGCATATTATGAGAATTTATGACTCCATCTCTGGTGAAACCGGATTCGTCCGTAAAGAGAACGTTACTAATGAATGTATTGTCTGCTTGTTGTTGTCGCAGAAACCACTGGCTATACTCAAGTCGTGCAGGATAATCAGCCACTGTCATACTGTGTACTTTTTTCATATGAAAAGGATATAACAGCTGTTCTTTTAGGACGCGATGAACGACTGATTTCGAGACGTTATGTTCTCTTGATAATTTTCGTAAACTCGTTGATGGTTCATTATCAACTGCATTTAACAAATCTTGTTCAACTGCCACAGTACGTACGCTTCGTACTGGACCTTCTCCACCTTTTTTTGGCAAAAAACTTCCTAAAATTTAAAATTTTGTTTTCTATACATGGAAAATTAAATTTACTTATTCATACCTGTTTCTCGTAACCTGAGATTAATGCGCTCAAACATTCGTCTGTCTGGCAATGCTCTGTTTGGAAAATGTTCTGCATAAAGCCTTCTGGCCTCTAAACAGTTTCGAGAAGCCAGTCCATACATTAAATGCATATCTGCATACTCAATAAAAGTGAATTCTGCCATTGTAACAGTTAAATTAAGGACTTATGAATTATTGACAAGTAATGACAACGAACTATTCTACACAACGTTTGACAACTAATCCTATGGTTACTTGATAAACGGTAAAAACACTTTTAAAAAGTTTTTACCAACTTACGAATTGATACGTCGTTAATGTTTTTTATCTTCTTGCTATCATTAAATTATTTTTTTGTAGTACTGTAGGCAAATCTTGGACATAGTATTAATAAGTTAGTTTTACCTCGTTGTGTACTTATAAAAATGGTGAATGCGTAAATTGGTACGTAGGGCATTAATAAAACTGTAAATATTAGCCAAACGGCTTATTTTATCGAATTCCAACAAGAGTACCTTTTCGTTATATTAATGTGTGGGGAAGTGAATTTCGATAATTTCATACAGGGTGTGCCATCCCTGCAAAATTTTTGGATCACTAACCATTGCGAGTAGTCCGTCCCTGGCTTCAAGGCACTACTGTAAAACTGTTTACCTTTCCAAAATAAACATAGACGTATATTATAGCTTTGCCGTAAATTTTATAAAGATCAAATAACTAGTAAAAAAAATAAAAATAAAAACCAAATTCAAAATTAAAACTTTGGAGGCCTATAACTCGAAAACGAGGGCCTGCATAGAAAAAGTTTATATGAAGTACTAACATTATTTTGGCTCAGATTATACGCTCCTGACTTTTTTCCCATTAGTCCCGGGACACCCTGTATACCTTCTGCAGTCCTGGCTAAAAAAGTGGAAAATACAAGTAAATGCAAATAAATCCTGCCAGATTACTTTCACCAATAAAAAGAAGTATATTTCCTCAAGTTAACATAAACAATGCTCCCATACCTATGGAGAATGAAGTGGTCTTCACCTGGATCAGAAATTGATGCGGTGCACACACATTAAAACCAAAAGAAAACAATTGGATTTAAAAGTCAAAAATATGTATTGACTAATTATTAAAAAATCGCAGCTGTTACTAGAAAATAAAATTTTAATTTATAAAACTATATCAACACCAATTTGGACATTTGGCATTGAACTGTGGGGGTGTAGCAAGCCATCGAATATTAAAATTTTACAGTCCTTCCAATTCAAAACTCTTCGAATGATTCTAAATGCACCATGGTATTTATCAAATCGAACTATCCATAACGATTTAATAATTCCATATATCTGCGATGTCATCAGAACCCGTTCAAATAAATATAGAAATAGATCTACAGATCACAACAACGAACTAATCAACGCCCTATTCAACCCACCATTGGAGATCAGAAGATTGAAAAGAATCTGGCCAGAAGACTTATAAACCCAGAGAACCGTCACTGGGCGGTACCTGACTCTACCTATGACAAATCATTTACTTATTACTCTATTTTTTGTAGTAGATTGTAAATTCGCAGGAAATAATAAAAAGAATTGGATAACATAGTAGAGGAAATTTATCAAAATTGTAATGTAAATGTTTTTTTAATGGGTGACTAACCTTCATGGGACGGACATCAAAATTTTACGAAAAGGACTAACTGGGGTCCGAGAAGACCCCATGCGTAAAATTGCAGAAATGCTGTATTTTTCTTTAAATTGAATATATAGAAAAGAAGTTTTATTAAAGTTTTACTATTAACCATTTATTAGTCAAAAATCATCACGAAAAAATACAAAATACCCTAATCACTAATACTAGCTACATATCATTTTAACATTTTTTACAAACTTTCTCCGATTTTGAATGTTCTAGGCACACAAAGTTATTACACCTAATACATATTTTTCTGGATTTTCTGTCTTTTCCTCTTTGACACATATGGCTGCGCCCCCTGGTAATGTTTTGTTGTTCAACTCTATGTTCTGTTGCATCCAGTAGTTCGGGAAAAACGTCTGTCATATGCCGTTTTCTATTCGTCTGAATGTATTTATTATTATATCGCCCGAAAACGTTTTTCTTTATGAGTTCTTTTCCTAGTCACAAAATATACATTTTACGTTTATCCAAACTGTGTTTTCGCCAATCCGGGTTTTGCAGTAACCACAATTTATAAGCATTTATTCCTGCGATATCTATAAGATGCGAAAATATTGCCATTGGCCAGCGGTTTGACTTTCTCTGCACTGTATATTCTTTGGCCAACTTATCTGAAGTGTCGACAGCACCTTTTGTTTTGTTGTAATGAAGAATAATTTCTGGTTTATAGTGCTGTTCTTCTCCAGCTACTTTACTATCAGTATGCTCACTTGAAAGTAAGATGACAGCATGTTTTTGTTTTGGAACATAGGATACTAGCGTTCTTTGATTTCTAAAAGCAAACATACTTGAAAACTCTTTCTTGTACGATGCCGGTACAAGTTCCCTGGGAATAAATGTTTTATTTTTCCGGAGGGTTCCACATAAAGTAATATTTTTCTTCCACAACTTGTCAACAAGTTCTAAACTTGTAAAAAAGTTATCGGTCGTTATTCCAAATCCGCCTTCCAAATGGTCTGTCAAATCTAGGACAACCCTTTGACCTTGACCCTTTTCCGCTTTGTTACCTTGTTTTCCTAAAAATTAATAGATACATAGGAATATAAAGTTTGCCTATATTGCTTTTCAAATAACTTACCCAAATAAACTTGCATGTTTGCAATATAAGAAGTGGTGCAGTCCACAAGAGCCCATATTTTGATTCCATACTTATCAGCTTTACTCTTCATATAGACTCGGAATGGTGCCTTACCCCTAAATGGTACAAGCTGCTCATCTACACATGGTCGCTAGGATTAAGTGATTTTTTACAATTAGAAGTGAAAATATCGAATATATCTCTTGTCGGAGCTAGCTTATCTACTAATTTTCGTTCTTGTCTTGTTTGAAAATTATCAAAGCGTAAAAATGAAGTAATTTGTTTGAATCGGTCTTTTGACATTGCAGCAGGAATTATAGGACGACAGTAAAAAATATCTTGACACCAGAGCATATCGATAGCCTCTTTCGATCCGTGAAGTGCGCCAAGAATAAGCAACAGTCCAATATAAGCTTCAATCTCTGTAGAATCAACAGGTACAAAAACTTTAATTTTATTCGGATTTTCTATATTCCATTTATCATAATATGTTTGTGCCTTTCTGTTTGTTTCGGTTAATATTATGTTCAGAATATCCGGAGATAGGAAAAGAAGAAAAGCGTCTTTTATACTTGAGATATCAGAACTGTAATTTGTAAGGCCTAGAGCATGTCTCCGAATATTAGCTTTTGAACGTCGAACTTTTGTATTTCCTGGAATTTTTGACCACTCAGTTCCATCTTTAGATTTATATACTGGAATGCCTTGGCTGTTACTAACTGTTGGTTCCTCCGAGTTCGTTTTCTCTATACTTTGATCAACAACTATTACATCATTTTCTTCCTCTACTTCTGTGACAATGACTTCATCTTCTAAGTCACTCGATGTTTCCTCATTGATAACACTATCAAACTCTGGATCATCACTTTCAAGTATACGTAACATCTCATCGTCAGTAAGCCCCTTGCGATTGTTTGTAAATAAAAACTGACTCATTTTCAAAACGATGTACCCTACTCGCAATATCACAAGAGACTAACCCGAATATTCAAGTCTAAAAATTATATCGCAGTGAGGGGAATCCCCCATTTGAACTGGTAATTTACATTTTACAATTATATGGGTAAATTCCCTGTGAGTAAACAAACGTTAAATGTATGGGATTCCCCGATTTTACTAACAGTTACCGGGATTATTTTATCGGACGTAAAAGGCTGACCGGGGTCTGAAGAGACCCCTGGAATATAAAACTATTTTTTGTTTATACCAGCCAATAAAACTACTAAATACATCATATTTTATCAAAATAATTCATAAACTGCAGCTAGATGAAGGATCAATGTTTAAAAATTTGCGTTTGCAAAGGTACAGCAAAAACATACGTCATGGGGTACAAACGGACCCCGGCCAGTCCTATGAAGGTTAATATAGATGTTAGTCCAGAAAAAAATTATTTTTATAGGGGAAAATTAATTATTCAAATGAAAGCTTGTCAACTTAAACAAATAATAAAGGAATATACCAGGATAACACAAAATACTAGAAGTACAGTTGATCTAGTATTTATAGATAATATGTGAGGAGAGAACAAAAAATTACAGATCATGATATGACATACTTTAAAATCAAGTTTAAGAATCTACAAAGTAAATTAAAATTAAGTACTGATAATACACCTACTTTTAAAACAAGAAATGTGAAATGTAGTAATGAGAAAGATTTTTGACAAAGCATTACATGAAAAACTTTGGAAACATGAGATGAATATAAATGACCTACTTGGAAAATTTAATGAAAAGATTACTTCCGTTTTAAATAATTTTGCTCCAGAAATAACTATATGTAAAAGGGCTGGTTGTGAATGGTATGATAATGAAATAAAATCTTTAGAAAAATCAAGAGATCTGGCATATAAAAGGGCTATAATTATAGGTATAGCTGCTGGTTGGATAGGGTATAAAGATAAAAGAAACAAAGTTGTTATTCTAATATGATCAAAGAAAAGGTTATATTTTGAAAACTTAATAGATAGAAACAAAGGAAATAGTAGAAAAATGTGGCAAGGTATCAAAAGAGTAATGGGGAGATAAAGCATTAGCCGATTCATTTAATAATTATTTTGTAGAAAGTATAGAACTATTAATAGCTAATAGGGACAAACATCATGATCTGAATCAGAGAAATCATGTTATTATTGATAACCAAAGAACTCCTTTATACAACTTTCAAAAAGTTACCCAACAAAAAGTAAAATGTTTAATAATAAATTTGCAAAGATATTATTCAACAGACGAGATTACCAAAACCATTATGCTGAAGGGCCTAAATACGATTAGTGATTGACAAGTATAATAAATTTAAGTATATAACAAAGTAAATTTCCTATTCAATAGGTAACAAATACAAAAAATGTGATGAATTTATACCAGCTAACTTGTTGCCTCTTCGTAAAAAAGTAATAGAATTATGCATAAAGGAACTACTTCTAGACCATATTAATAATAAAAACATTTTAATAGAAAATCAGTCTGGTTTTAGAGAGAAACATTGTTGTGAGTCTGCACTACAATTGGTTGTCTCAAAGTGGAAGGAATCTATGGATTCAAAAAAAATTATATGTACTGTCTTTCTTGATTTTAAAAGAGCGTTTGAGACAATAAACAGGGACTTGTTAATCATAAAACTAAAAAAATATGGTATACTTCGAATCCACAAGAATGATTCAGCAGTAACTTGAAAAATCGTTACCAACAAGTGAAAATAAATAACTGTCAGTCCAGTAAAATTCTTGTGAAGTATGGAGTCCCTCAAAGAACAGTATTGGGGCCTCCTCCTCCTATTTAATTTATATATTAATGATATTGCTAAGTTCTGTGATATTCCATTAGTTTTAAATTTATTTGTTGATGGCATCATACTTTCAGTGGAGGGTGCAAATCTGGAAGAGACGATGAATAAAATGCAAAATATTATTAAATTATTAGAATCGTGGCTCATTGACAATTATTTGTATTTAAACACAAATAGAACAGTAGTGATATTATTTTATATCAATAAGCGTAATGTTGCATGTGATATTAAATTGTTCGGTCAGTCTTTAAAGCTTGTTAGCGAATGTAAATACTTAGGTGTTATTATTGATAAAGATTTGAATTTTAACAAACATGGTCAGTATGTTCATAAGAAAATTAATAAAAAAATCAATTATTTTAGAGGAATAAGTTCAAATCTGTCTCTAATGACAATAGTTACATTATATAAAACTATAATTGCACCGTATTTTGAGTATTGTCCAACAATTTTATATTGTTTAAGCCAGTCTGAGAAGTCTAAATCACAAATTTTACAAAATGAAGCAATGAGAGTTATTTTAAGAGTAAATATATACATTGGTATTAAAGACATGCTTGACCGTTTAGGCTTTATGAATGTTAATCAGTGGATGGTTTTACAAAACGTGATTTTTATTATTAAAATAATTCATGATATGTTATCAAATTATATGTCCAGCAGAATTAGTTTTGTTAGAGACATACATACTTACAACACTAGAACATGTGGTAACATATATATACCAACAAAATTCTCTATTTTACAAAGGTTTATTGTTATATAATAATTTGTCAATTATTATAAAATCTTGTAGCACCCTTGACACTTTCATAAGAGAAGCTTATAATTATGTAAAAATGAATTATTCATAATTATTCCTATCCAGTTATTTGGCATGTAATTAGCACATAACATATAATTATATTATTTTTGTAAATATTTTGAATGTAATAGCAAGATTGCTAAATAAACTAACAATCTATCTATCTATATATGTGCAGTGTTGTGCCTTCATACTTTATAAGCTCCTTGTGTATTCCATCTGGGCCTGGCACTTTTCAACTTTTTTATTTGTATTTTTGTTTATTCTTTTGTTATTTGTATTGTCACTATCGTCTCCACCCACTCCTTATATGTCATTTTCTTCTTCTACCTCCTCATACAGTTTTGTAAAATGTTCAATCCACTCCTCCGTGATGTCAATATTTATATATTCAATCATGTCTTTTCTTTATCTGTTTATCATTTTCGAGACTTTTCATTGATATCCATATAGGTCGTACTAGCTTTCTGTTAGTCTGTTTGGGTAAAGTTTCTTAGTTCTCTCGTTTTCAAGCCTATCTATGTTTAGTCTCTCGTCTTTCTTTGTATTTGTGTGTTTTCTGGTTGTGATTTTTTTATACTAGTACTAGTCCTTGGTCTGATCCTTGATCCTACATTAGTTGACGACAGAGTATGCACATCCAATATATCTTTGGGTTGTATTTTTCTGTTTGTTATGATATAGTCAATCATGGAATTATGGACGCTTGTATCTGACCAAGTTATTTTATGTTGTATAGGGTGATCAAAGAATGTCTATTAATTCTAAGGCTATTCAATAGGCATCTTTCTATAAATATTTCTCCATTTTCGTTGAGGTCTCTTCATTAAACCCTTGTTTCACCCCTCCTAGGGGCATTGAGATCTCCCAGAATAATTATCCTAATTATTGTTATTAAAATTGTCGTTTCTAATTTAAAAGAAAATGTATTACAATCATATACCTAAAATGTGAATCCAATACTTTTAGTAGCAGATATATTTCAATTAGTAAAGTAAAGTTTACGATTATTTGTAGGTTGAATGGCACCCACATTATCATCAAGATGATTTACAAGAATTATTGAAAAAAGAAGGAATTTTGCTTCAAACATATTCATCTTTGGGAGGTAGTGATAATCCAAATTTACTAATAGATCCAGAGGTTGTAAAGATTGCCACGAAATTAGAAAGAACTCCTGCTCAGGTGAGATAAACTTATTTAATAGTAAATAATACTGGATAAAAATATTTTTTGTTATGATATTAACATTAATCTAAGGAAAAAGAATTTTGTTTATTAAAAGATATTTTTTGAGTTAATCAATTCAAAATGTAAGGATGAGGTCTCTATCACTAAATTAGCTGATAAAAATATAAGAAGGAGCAAAGTCTAAAATACAATCAAAGAGAAAACTATTTACCACATTGCATTTAGATACATATATAATAATAATAATATAATATAATATTGAGACAATATTTTTATTTGACTGTATTTATTTATCTCACACTATTTTTCAAATCTATGTGAACTAAGACAAAAACTAATTCCTGTAGACTCTGTAGAGGATTAAATAAAAACATTTCTGTAAAAAATCTGAAAAATGTTTAAAACTATATAGATTAACCTTATAAATAACATAAGTCAGTCAATCAATAACTCGATGTGGAGCAATTGCACTCACTGGATGATAGTGGTTTCATTTATTCTTATCGAGAACTTACATTCATAAGCAGAGGTGCAGAGAACTTACATTCATAAGCAGAGGTGCGGAGATAACAGAAACTTAAAACATTAAGATAGTAAAATGAAAGATAACATGTTTGTTATTTAACATTTTAATACAGGGTACAATATATTGATACCATATGAGTATATAAATGTTCAATCATTTATATTCATAATCACTTTCACTCTCTTGTCACTACTAGCTTCATTCAAATTTGCAAGAACAAACTCGAAATGGTGCTCTTGGACTTTCATACGTACACATTCACCATCTTTTAATTAAGTTTCGATAACCAGCAGAGCATTCGGAAGTAGATTTATATATTTTTTAACTAATAATTATTTCAGCGAACTGTCAGATTACACAATTGGTTTTCTTATTTTTCTTAGAAAAATGTTCACTTTATTTGAAAAAGGAAAGTGTGTAATAGTTTTGGCAGAAACGAAGTCATTTGTGGGGACATAAAGAGAATTTCGAGGAATGTTTAATAAACAACCACCTAGTAAAATTACAATAAAAAGTTGGTATTGTCAGTTATGGGACACAGGCATACTTGCTCTTAAAAAAAGAGGAGGTAATCAAGACAATTTATTAAATAAGGTTATTCAAGTTCAAGAAGCTGTAGAATTACATTCCACAACATCAGTAAGAAAAATGGTTAGCACTACGGGTCTTTCTAGGAGCACAGTTCATAGGATTTTAAAGAAACATTTAAAATGAAAGGATTACAAATTTCACTTGGTGCAAGAACTAAGGAAGATTGGCCATACTGTGCGCGTAATTTTTTTCCGCCAAGGCTTCAGATTATTTACAAGAATTAATTACTGAAGTCTGCTTATTATATCCGATAAGGCAAGCTTCCACTTAAATGGCCAAGTAAATAGACAAAAATGTCGCATTTGGAGCTCAGGGAATCCTCGCAAAAGTACTGAATATGTAAGAGATTTACCCAAAGTAACTATGGTGTGCCATGAGCTTTACAAAAATGTATGGTCCATTTTTCTTTAGTAAACCGCAGTAAATTATGTAGATGTGCTGCAACTGTACTTTTTTACGCAACTTACTACAAACATGTTATTTTCCACAAACTTGTAACAAACGAGTGTTGCCACTCGTACAAAAGGCAATGATCCAAAACCTTATAACTCACTACCTGAAAATGCCAAAAGATTAAGAAACAATCAATTCAAAAAAACACTTAATATGAATATTTTTGACACCAAGATACTATTACATAACTTGTGGAGTTGAAATGATGAGCACTGACATATAAAATCTTAATTAGTATATTCAATACTGTGTCTAGTCTTAAGGACAAAACTAATACTTACTCTTCCATTATGTATTACGAATTTAACATTGTTTTAGATATTCAGGTTTAGTTTCTATATTTTAATTATCACTATCTATTTTATATTTATATTATATCGTCGTTGCAAATTTAAAACCTCCTATGTGCAATTTTGGTCAAAAATGAGTTATGCAAATATTTGACAACTACTTGTACATTGCTATCGACAGAAAAACTCTCATGTGAATAAAGTCGCGTGTCTTTGAATTGTGTCTCATGTTTAAAATATCTTATGTGACAGTCTACATTTTGTTGTTCATCAAAATCTCCTATGTGTCTGACACACACACATAAGAGGTTTTAATAAGAATTTACTTACAAATACTTGCAATCTCCTATGTGATCTGTCGGACACTGATTAAACGGAGAGCGCTATAGTACGTCATATATGCATGAAAGTGAGATGGGCACAATATTCGCTTGCTAAGTGAAGTGCAACAGTGAGGTTATTCACCAGTATAATTTCAACCTGTTTTGCATAAACACTACCTAAACTGTACCAACCACGTTGTTATATTAAGTTTTGAGTACATAGTGAGTGTTTCTCGTTACATTAAAAATGAACAATATGAATATTCGTAATAGCCGAGGACTACGAATGCTGAATTTAGTGTTAAAGCCTCAGTTATCTACCCAAAATGACGACGAAAATTGTGTTTGTGCTAGCGTTGATTCAAATAACTCTCCACCACATTTCAACGACGTATTAATTAGGCCAGAAGATCCCGTATTCACATCTGCTGTACGTTCGAGATCACATTCTTCACTCTCGCTTGATGTCAAAGTGCCGCATGTAGCTACTGAAACTATCGTACATTCAACCTTAGATCCTGTTCATGATGTAACTAGCAAAGTAGAAAATTGGAATGGATGTGTAGAAGACGATATCCAAAGTTTTGTAGTTTTATCACAAGTACCATTGCCTAAGCCGTCATCGCCTAACTCAAATGAGATTCTGCCTTTAATTGATAGCGACGATAGTGTGGACGATCCACACTGGACTCCACTCTCGAGAAAAAGCAAAGTATATCAACTTCCTTCATCACATAATGAAGATGAAGTACAGTTGGCATCGAGAACAAGCGATACAAGTTCTCGGGAAAACATTCCACTGTCTACCGACGATGAAATTGAGCATCAACTTGGAGCTACGCAGAGAAATAAAAAACAAAAAATTAATATCGTGCATGTGAACCGTAAAGTTAGAGTTTCAGGAGGAGCTTACTTAGGATTTAAGAAATTAAATGATGACAAATATAAACCATGTGTTGAAAGACCTGCACGAATTATGAAACCACGTTGTTCGCATATAAAGACCACAAATCCAAAATCAAAAAATGCATTTATGTGTGCACTAATAACAGAAAATGAGCGTAAAACGACTCACTCATATTTCTGGAATCTCAAGACGTGGGCTGAAAAGAAAGCGTTTGTAAAAGCAGCTGCAGTTCGTAGAGGAATAAGACGTCGACGGAGCAAAGATCAGATGCCTACAAAAAAAGGAAGTGGTCATGATATTTATTTTAATAAAAATGATGAGACATGTTCAAAAGCGAAAGTGTGTAGATTATTCTTTCTAAATACACTATCTTTAGGTGAAGACAGTTTCAGACGCTGGACCAAAGAATCATGGACAATCAGTGAAGACGCTGATGATTCACCTGCTTGTACAATCACCGATGTTATTGAAAATACGATAGTAAGTCTCGTACCAAAATACACACATCGCACAAAAACAGTAAAAACTTGGTTAGATCTAATGCCAAAAGTGCCCAGTCATTACTGTCGAGCGAGTTCCAGTAAGGTGTATGTGGAGTCAACTTTTAGGTCGGAGACACATATGCACGACGTTTTCGTTGCATGGTGTGAAGAGCATAACTATCAAGCAGCAAGTAGACCAACTTTTCTAAGAGTTTTACAGCAAGAAAATATAGCAATTCATCATCCACGTAAGGGTCAATGTGATACTTGATGTAGTTTCAAAGCGGGTAATATTTCAGAGCAAGAGTATAACAACCACATCATTAAAAAGAATGAAGCTCGCCAAGCAAAACACGATGCTATCAATTCGGCCAACGATAAGGTGGTAGTGCTTACGGTGGATGTGCAGAGTGTCTTGCTTACTCCTAAGCTTTTAGCCAGCGCCTTATATTATAAACTTAAATTACAATGCCATGCAGAACAAAAAAAGTAACTATTTACTTTTGGCATGAAGCTGATGGTGGTGTAACAGCGAATGAATTTACGTCCTGTTTGATTAATTACATAACAAACCTAGCAACAGGAACTGAAAGAGTGATTATCATATCTGACGGATGTGGCCATCAAAATAGAAATCACGTGTTGTCCAGTGCATTAAGTGATGTGTCCCAAAAAACAAACATTATTATTGAACAGCTATATTTAGAAAAGGGACATACCATGATGGAGGTGGACAATATGCATTCAACAATTGAGCAGTACATAAAACCTCCCATTTACGCACCCAGTGATTATGTAGCCAGAATGCAACAAGCTCGCCCAAGGAACCCTTATAATGTTCAATCAATTCATTACGACTTCTTTCTCAATTACGAGGTACTCCATTCAAATTTCAAGTCAATAAGACCCGGTAAGAAAAAGGGAGATCCTGTTGTGGTAGACATAAGAGGCCTCAAGTATCTGCCAAATGGGTCTGTGTTGTATAAGTTGCGACATAATGAGGAGTGGATTATCTTACCATAGCGACGAGCTACTTCCAGTGAAAGTTGTCTGCCAAAACCCTTATATCAACAGCAGGTTGCAATTACAGAGAGCAAATTCAAGCAGCTACAAGAACTCAAAAACGTTATTGACAAGGATTATCACCCATTTTATGACTCGCTTTCTTTTAATCCAGGAACATAGTACCTTCAAACTGAAACGAAAGTTTTGTATTCAATAAAAATGATTAAATAAGTTGATAAAAATTGTTTTGGTTTACTTCAAATCACTTTAAAACCTCTCATGTGATTAGAAAATTGCAATTAAAATCTCTTATGTGTAGAATATCAAATTCAAAAGGCCTTAGCTTCGACTGTATTTATTATGATGCAATAACGTTTCATTCATTCATGTTACTCACTGTGTTTGTTTTAATGACTAATAGAACAAAAATATTTTCTAAGAAACACTTTACAGGGAAAGTTTTTTTCGTTTTTCTATGAAAGTCACTTTTAACACATAGGAGGTTTTAAATTTGCAACGACGATATGTATGACGAATCAAGTGTTCGCTCACTTATCGTTCACTCTGCCATTTATTCTATTATAATTACGTACTATATTGTAAAACTAATATTTCGATAAATGCTTATTATTGTGCACTGTAAAAACGTCTCATCATTTTTCCCAAACACCCCAAAAGTAGTATTAAAAAAAGTCAGTCTGCTTTTATTTATCGTTGAGAAGGTTGTAAGTTCCAACTATTTTGATTTTGTTATATAACAGTATTCATATATGTTCAATTGATGTATTATTCTGTTGCAAAATTTGAAATTTGATGCATTTTTTGTATGTAAGGGCTTTGTACTCATTTATTTCTTTACTCTGTTAGTTGATTGTTATTTTTATTTACAGGTTTTACTTCGGTGGGCTCTACAACAGAATCTCGCCATCATTCCTAAAGCTCGTTCTAAGAAACACATTGAAGATAACATTAATCTAGACTTTACCATTCCAGAAGAAGACATGAAGATTTTAAGCAGTTTTAAGCAAACGAAATATGCTTGGGATCCTGATACAATTGCTTAATAATTCCCCCTTTGATTATTTTTCACTAACATAGATTGTAAGATAGGTTAACTAATTTTCATATTCCCAACATGAGTACAAATATTCATGACAAAGTAGCAAAACTATGTTTGGACTGTTTTAAAATCTTGCCTAAGTCTGGTAAACCTATAAGTACGGAATGGACCGTGTTATCCTGTATAGTGCAAGATATTGATGCAGAATTATCAGTGGTAGCATTAGGAACTGGATCTAAATGTATAGGAGCTTCAAAAATGTCTGAAAAGGGAGACATTTTGAATGATTCCCATGCTGAAGTTATGTGTAGACGATCCTTTCTTAGATATATTTATGACCAGATGACTGTACAGTCTAAAATCTTAAAATTTAACGAGGATGTTTCTAAATTTTTTGTGGATCCTCGAGTGAAATTTCATTTTTTTACTACAATGGTTCCATGTGGAGATGCAGCTATTTTTCCAATGCAGAATAGCAGTGAATTGGGAAATATAGTTGAAGATAACAGAGATGACATTATTCCAAATAAAAGAATGAAACTGGATGATATATTTAGAACGGGTGCTAAATGTGTAGAATCAAGTGATAAAATTGACCCAAAATTACCAGGGTTAGAATTTCATGTCACGGGAGTGGTGAGGACAAAACCAGGTATTTAAATTTTTATTAGTATTCTAGTAATCTTTAAGAATAGATGGTTAGTTGATTCCTGAGTAATAGGCAACGCACATTGTTCATTTATATATAAATAAAAGACAGGTATGCTGGTCCCATGTAAATAATTAGTGTTGTTACAAAAACGTTTGTTAAAAATATAGTTTAGATAGTCAATTAGCATAAAACATTTGAATAAGCCATCTTTGTATAAAAATATCATGATTAAATCAATACCAAACCAATTCAATCTTAAATAACAGTGAATTCAGGACTACAGTTGAATAAACTACGAATTTGTCAATTTCCTCGATTTGCCCTATTTACTCGTACCTTGATTCCTAATCTTATTTGGCAAAACTTGGACAGCCGGAATTGGATTTCCTTTTTAATCCAGATAATTGGTAAGTTTTCTATTCCTAATTATTAGTTAATTATAATCTACAGTACCCTAAATAGTCTTTAGAATCATACCTAACAATAATTGAAAAGTGGAAGTACCAAAAGCACTAAGTGTCAGCTTAATCTATAAAATCTTCCTACTTTTATATTAAAACGGACTAATGGTATTTTCTAGAATTTTTACATAGTTTTGGGGGACATACGGGACTTTCTATTTAAAAAGAAACAAAACAATGGAAAAATGAGACCAAACTAAAATTGATTTTTAATTTAATGTTTTCTTTTGACACAAATAAAAAATAATACTGATTGAAATAATGCTAATAAATTTTTTTTTAATTTATAATACAACCAGCAATCAGAAAAAAAATACATTTCTATAAGCTAATATTATGGTTGGGATTATGGCATGATGAGAATTTGTCCATTGACAAACCTCAGGTACTTCACATCAAGTCTATTGGCCAGTTTCTTTTGAGTCGTCTGTTGTCTTCTCTTGTCAGTAGGGGTTCTAAAGTTGGATTTTCGTGGTTTTCGATTTTAGCGTGGTGGTAGTTGCTTCTTTGTTGGATGACATTTTTCACAAGTTTTATTTTGAGGTCGTTATGTATTGTTTCATTGGAGACAAACCATGGAGCATATAATATTGTTCTTAAAAGTTTAGATTGGCATCTTTGGATTATAGTTGTATTGGATTTGCTCGCACAACCCCATAGCTCAATTCCATAGGACCAGATTGATATGATTATTGTCTTATAGATAAGTATTTTGTTATCCACCGCTAGTTTGGATCTTCTACCTATTAACCAGTTTATTTGTCTAGTTGTTAAGTCTATTTGTTTTCTTTTCTTGGTTATATGTTGTTTCCATGTTAATTTACTGTCCAAGGTCATTCCTAGGTATTTTATTTCTTGTTTTTTGGGTATTAGGACATTGTTGATGTGAACTTCCAGTGTTGGAGTTTTGCGTAGTGTAAAGGTAATGTGGCTGGATTTATTTTCATTTATCTTTATTCTCCATTTTTCAAACCAATTTTGGAGGGTGTTAAGATGTTCTTGTAGGTTTATTACTGATCTTTCAGGGTTGATGTTCACCGATAATATGGTTGTATCATCGGCAAATGTCCCAAGTGTAGTATGTCTGGAGGTTGGCAGGTCCGATGTAAATAGAACATACAGCAGTGGCCCGTCCCAAGTGTAGTATGTCTGGAGGTTGGCAGGTCCGATGTAAATAGAACATACAGCAGTGGCCCAAGAACGCTACCCTGTGGAACTCCTGCTTTTATTGGTTGAACTTCTGATCTTTCGTTTCCCATTTTTATTTCAAATTTTCGGTCACTGAGATAGGATTTAAGTAGGGTACAGTAGGAGGGAAGGATTTGTTTGATTTTGTAAAGTAGGCCTTTATGCCAGACGCGGTCAAAGGCTTGGCTGACGTCCAGGAATACCGCCGAGCAATAGCTTTTATTTTCGTAGGCTTTGTTGATGACATCTGTTATTCGATGTATCTGCTGGATTGTAGAGTGCCCCTGGCGAAATCCAAATTGATGGTGTGGGATCCACTCTTCAGGTCTTATGTTGTTGTTAATTCTGTGTAGTATGAGTTTTTCAAAGATTTTTGAAAGGACTGATATCAGGCTTATTGGTCGGTAGGAGTTTACATCTGTGGGTTCTTTTCCTGGTTTGATTACTGCAATTATTTGCGATGTTTTCAGTTTTTCTGGCCAGTGTTGCATTCTTAATATTCCATTAAATATGTATGTTAATAACACTATTGCTTTTTGTGGAAGTTCTTTAAGCATTTTTGGTGTAATTTTGTCTGGTCCAGGTGCCTTTTTTAGTCCCAAGAATTTGATGACTTCTTTTATCTCCCTCGGAGTGACAAGTGTTATTGGTTGACTTTCTTCAGTAGGCGTTTCTAGGTTTTGTTCTATTTCCTGGTCTAGTTCGTCACTGTGAGGAGTAAAAGTATTACAGAAGTGTTGCGCAAAGAGATCTGCTTTCTCTTTTTCACTTTTTGCCCAGGATCCTATAGTTGGTGTTGTTTGTCTGATTGGTGGTACTGGGTCTTTGGGTTTTCTTGCATTTTTGATTGGTCGAATAGATTTAGGTTTTTTAGGTAGTCGGTAAATGATTCTTCTCTGTATTTTTTGAGCTTAGCTTTTAATTTGTTTGTTAGTTGGTTAAATCTGGTTTTGTTGATCGGGTTGCGTGTACGGTGCCAAATAGATCTAGCTTTTCTTTTTTCTTTTAGAAGACGTTTGATTTCTAGTGGAATATTACCGACATGATTTTGTGGTTTTTGGGGTGGAGTGGTTTGAAGAGCCGCTTCTTGTAGTAGTGATATCATCATTTCAACTGTTGAATCTAGGTCTTCCGGAGTTCTCAATCGTATATTTAGGTTTATGTTGTTAGTCAATACATTTCTGTAGTTTTCCCAGTTTGTTTTATTGTTGTGTAATTTTTTTTCTTTTTGTTTTGTAATAGGTGCTGAACTGATGGTAGCAATAGCTGGAGAATGATCAGATGATAAGTCGTAACTAGGAATTATGTCTGTATAAGTTGTCAAGAGTCCATTTGTAATAAAAAAGTCTAGAAGGTCTGGTATTTTTGCGGGGTCTGTTGGCCAATATGTTGGAGTACCTGTTGAAATGAAGGAGTATTTGCAGTCATGGATCAGATTAGCAAGTTCTCTACCTTTAGTTGTGGTTAACCGTGATCCCCATAATGTGTTTTTGCTGTTGTAATCTCCACCCGCTAAGAATTTTTGACCAAGAGTTCTGAAGTACAGTTTGAAGTCTTCTTTTTTGATATTATGTCTTGGTGGGCAGTAGGCTGCTGATACTGTTAGCTCGTATGGCAGTGTCCTAACTTTTATTGAAGTAGCTTGTAAGTAGTTTTCTTCATATTTTGGTAGTTGATAATGTACAATAGTTTGTTTTATGATGATAGCAGTTCCTCCATCTCCATCCTCCATCTTTGTATAAAAATATCATGATTAAATCAATACCAAACCAATTCAATCTTAAATAACAGTGAATTCAGGACTACAGTTGAATAAACTACGAATTTGTCAATTTCCTTGATTTGCCCTATTTACCCGTACCTTGATTCCTACTCTTATTTGGCAAAACTTGGACAGCCGGAATTGGGTTTCCTTTTTAATCCAGATAATTGGTAAGTTTTCTATTCCTAATTATTAGTTAATTATAATCTACAGTACCCTAAATAGTCTTTAGAATCATACCTAACAATAATTGAAAAGTGGAAATACCAAAAGCACTAAGTGCCGTATCGTCAGCTTAATCTGCGAAACCCCTAAGTCTAGAAAGCATAATTTTATAGGAGACAAATAAAAATGTTTTAAAATAAATCAATAAGTAATTGAAGCAATTTATGAATATACTGTTTTATATCTTGTGAAATATATTCTAATCATTAATCGAATTTGATAAAATCTTCGTACTTCTATATTAAAACGGACTTACGTATTTTCTAGAATTTTTACATAGTTTTGGGGGACATACGGGACTTTCTATTTAAAAAGAAACAAAACAATGGAAAAATGAGACCAAACTAAAATTGATTTTCAATTTAATGTTTTCTTTTAACACAAATAAAAAATAATACTGATTGAAATAATGCTAATAAAATTATGAACAAAATTATTTACACGCCAGCCTATCATAAAAGTCATGATGGTCGTTTTCAAGACTTTTTCAAAAATTGTAAATGCAAGTACTTTTCATGCTTAATCGGAATTGGCTCCGTATAGAGTTGAGGCAGATCATTAATGGCACAGGCAAACCTTTTTTGGGCATCTTTCTTTACTCGGCTATATTGGAGAGAGGTTATCAGGTTGATGCCATATATACTGACTTCTCCAAGGCCTTTGACAGAGTTAATCACTTGTTGTTGGTTAGGAAGTTAAAAAATTTAGGTTTTTCAGACGGATTAGCGACCTGGATGCTTAGCTTTCTTAGTGAGAGAAGGTTGAAGGTAAAAATTGGTAATTTCTTGTCAAGAGTGATTGATGTGAGCTCTGGTGTCCCTCAGGGGGGACATTGTTCTCCTTTGCTGTTTAGCCTGTTTGTCAATGACATCAAAGATATTATAAGGGATTGTGAATTTTTAATGTTTGCCGATGATCTCAAATTATTTTTAGTGATTCGGAATGACATCGATATTGATTTGCTTCAAAGGGAACTAGATAATCTGTCTGAATGGTGCAAATTAAACTTGTTAGATTTGAATGTTGATAAATGCTTTAAGATCTCTTTTAGTAAAAAGAAAACTAGAATCCCGTCCTCTTATTCAATAGATGGTCAGTTGCTAGTAAATAAAGAATTGGCTAAGGATTTGGGAATTCTTTTTGACTCTCATTTAAGTTTTGGTGAGCATATCAATCAATTAGTGGTTAGGGCTCAAAGGATGTTGGGATTTACTTTGAGGAATTGTAATGATCTCTCTCTGGAAGCTGTGAGGTCTATATATGTTGGGTTGGTCAGATCACAACTGGAATATGGTACATGTATTTGGACACCACAGTATAATGTTTATAAGTCATTACTCGAGAGATTGCAAAACAAATTCTTGAGATATTGTAATTATAGGTTCAATTTGAATCTCATTGCTGATCATGATTATTCTCTAATTTTACATAAACTAAACTTGCTCTCGTTGGATAAAAGAAGGATTATGTATGACATTACCCTCATTTATAATATACTTAATGGTGTTGTATCATGTCCATCCTTGTTGTCTGAAATATATTTTGCAGTTCCACAAAGAACGCTACGGCATTGTAACCTATTTTCCATAAGTTTTCATAGAACTAATTATGGTAAACATTCTTTTATGGGCAGATCTCTAGAATTTTTAAATAAGAAGGATAAGTTGGATGTTTTTAATAGCTCTTTCCAGGTCTTTAAGAGTACTCTAATAAGGTTTCTTTGAAGTAATATGTACTGTTATCTTATATTTGTCATAATATTGTCATGTTATTGTTAATTTGTCTTGTGATTTTTTAAATACATCTAGTAATGCTGTTTTTTTTAGATTTACTTAGTTAAGTTTGTTAATTGTAGTTTAACATAACCGCATTGTATGCTGTTGTTTCTATTTTGTAGTGGGGTTTTCCCGTCTAATAAATAAATAAAATAAATAAATATATTGAAGTTCTTCAAATTCGTTCCTGTGTCTTAATTTGTTCAAAATTGCACTATATGGCTTGTATTGCAGGGTTCTGATGCCTGTGAACAAAGGGTTCCCTATTGTCTTTCCGGGTCTCAAGGATTTTAAAAAGTTGACTTAAGAGAAATCTTTGAAGAAATCGTAGCTCAAGTAGGTTACTTTATAAGGTGTAGGTTTTTTACGAGCTCTCAAACATATTCCAACATAATCAACCAGTACATTGATATTCACATGACGTAACTTCCTTTCAATAGTGGAATGAATGGAGTCTGCCTTTATTTGGATATGTCCTTTTTAAAGAAATGTTTGCTCAATGGTAATATTAATCCTGATACATTGATAAGTGCATTCGCTAGGGTCGATTTTCTATTTTGGAAAGTACATCTATCAGTATATATTATTTTTTTTTGTTCAGGTTGCAGTGTTCCAAACACATTTTACTCTATACATCTACAAATAACTGTTGAGTAATCATGAAATGTTGAATTTGGAAGCCAAAAGCACCGACTGCAAATCCATGCAGAAAACTTTATTTGCTGACTGTTTGTCTTTGCTTTATTCTTCTCTTGCTTCATTTTTTGCCTGATGAACTTTATAGGCCTCATTTGATAAATTACCTGTTCGACAAGTAACACAGGTCTCACACTCATCTTTTTTTGAATGAAACACTGTTCATTTCTTGAAAAACGTGATCTAATAAAGCAATTGATACGAAAGGCGTATATTTCTCCTGGTCCCACTTGTACAGTGCAGATTTCGATCGCCAATTTGGTTCTACATATATCTTGGTGATTGATGAGCGACAATAATGTGTAAAATCCAAAGAACTGGGTTAATTTACCACCACCAAGAACAATGCACTGCGTACGCTGACAAGATCAAGAAAGCTGTTAAAAACAGTGTTTGGAGGATTTAAAGAGGAGGCAAAAAATTGATCTATTAATAACTGAAGCTAAAACCAAATATATGAAACATAAGGACATTTAATTGTACAGACACAAAAGAGAGAATACAATTTTGAAAAGATCGAAGAGGTCGCGGTGACCATTACAAATAAAAGTCAAAAAGAACACGAAATAGACAAAAGAATTCTAAAAGGGAGCAAATAGGACCGCTAGCAAAAATCTTAACGCAAAAGAAATCTGAAAGTTGACAGTTATAATCTACAATACAACCATATGTCCAATAACACTGTACGCATGTGAAACTTCGGGGTTATGAAACGAAAGGAAGCTAGAAATTTGAGTAATAAAAAGTGCTTAGAAATATATTTGGAGGAGTTACAACAGTATGTGTTATATCTATAGTTATGGATCAGAACCAAAAAAGTTTGAGAACCGCTGATGTAAGTTCATGTTAGTTAGTTTGAATTGGATCTAACCTTCGGGGTTAATAACCACTACAAGCAGAAGGAGAATGGAGAAGACCAACGACGTATTATTAAATATAGACTAGCCTTGTTTACATTTTGGTTATCCTCAACATATTTAGGACAAGACTCTTCTTACACGATGCCAAATTTCTTCTAACAAAAATAGTAATTGATGAATATATTCAAGATTTTAGCAGTATTTTCTGTTTAAAAAGTAAGAAAAAAACGGGAAGCATTTAAAATAGGTATGACCAACCCACGGTCCAGCTCACTATGTTTTTTCGGTTAGGATTTTTCATGATCTATCAATGCCATCAGTAAAATAATTTATAAATTTTTAATTTGGCAACCTCAAACCACTTCTGTAATTTTGGTGAGATCTGTGAATAAGATTTTAATTATAATTTTGCTTTTATGTGGTATTTGATTAATATTTGTATATTAAGTACTTTTAAGACATTTATGATGGTGAGAAAATGTGTAGTGTGTGAAAATACATGGAATAAGAATGATGAACGATAGTTTCACAGGTAAGGTTATATTAGCACAAGCATAGTATAGGTATAAGACAAGGGATTCAATATTCGTTTTCATAATAATATTGTTTATTTTTTTTATTATCAGGTTTCCAAGAGATATTGCTCGCCGTGAAATTTGGTTAGGTACTGAATTTATTTTTGGTAGAAGAGGACATTTTCAAAGTTAAAGTTGCTTTGGTGTGTTCTGTCAATTTTTTCAAAACGGACATATGTGCTAATTTAAGTGGCAAACATGTTTTGAAACAAGATGCTACACCTTTCAAGGAAGTAATAAACTTGGTATTTTTAATTTGTACACTTCAAGTTAGCACAGACATTGTTACACTTTTCTTTTAAGGATTCTGGAAGATGTCGCTCAAGACACCAGGACTATTGGAGCAAAAAACCCTCCATCAACAACAAGGTAACTTATCTATTGTAATTGAAAGGTCTATTTCATGAACAATTTGTTATCTTTTCAACAACTTTTTCAGCTACATCTAGTGTATCTGGATCATCTCCTCCTAAAAGGAAACATTGTATTCAATCAATTACATAAAATGTCCATAAATTAGGTTACCCATATCAAAACCTTATGTATATTCATACTTAGGTACTATTTAACAAATTTGTGATTTGTAGGAGAAAATTCAAGAAGCCATGATACTTGTATGATGTTCATTCTTCTGACATGTCCAGTCCAACTGCTAAAGGAGCCTTAAAATTAGCAAAACTAACTGTTGAAAAACAAAGAAGAAAAATATCTTTGCTGCAAAGACAAAATAAATGGTTGTGATCTAAAATTTCAAATCTCAATTCTCTTCTAAAACATTTAAGAGAAAATCAGTACATTACATCATCAGCCGAATCTGTAATTGAGGTATGTTTTCTAACTACAGCAGCTGATATCATCATTTGACAATGGTCTATTTTTTGGGCAACTCTACCTGGAAGTGCAACTGAAGTGATAAAAAGATTTTTGAAAGGTCCATCACATAAAAAATATACTCCGATGCAAAAGACTTTTGCTTTGACACTCAATTTTTATTCTGCAAAAGCCTAAATGTTTGTAAGAAATGTGTTCAATAATTCCCTACCACATCCAAGGACCCTAAGAAAGTGGTATAGTGTAGTTGGTGGTAAACCAGGGTTTACAAAGGAATGACTACGTGCAATAAGGGCAAAAACTGCAACTTCCACAAACAAGATTTGTGTTAACTTGGTCCTCAATGAAATTCATATAATGAAGAAAGTTGAGTGGACAGGAGAAGATGTGGTTGGATATATCAATCTGGGAGCCAAGCTGAACTCTGATTGTGTTCCTGAAGCTACTCGAGCATTAGTTTTCATGGTAGTAGCTATGAATGATTTGTGGAAAATTCCGGTTGGTTATTTTTTCATAGAAAGCTTATCTGAATGCGAAAAGCTATTTTGGTAAAACAGTGTTTAAAGTTTTTGAGTGAAGTTAATATAAAAGTAACTTCCTTGACCTGTGATGGAGCCGCAGCTAACATCACTATGATGAAATCCCTAGGAGCAAGCATAGACATACCATCTTCAATAACGACCTATTTTATCCATCCAACAACAAATGATAAAGTTTACTTTTTTTTGGATCCATGTCATATGCTTAAATTAGTAAGAAATACATAATATTTTAAAAGATGGCAACGATAGACTAATAAAGTGGGATTATATTCGTAAATTAATAAGACTACAAGAAAGGGAGGGGTTGTTAGCAGGAACAAAACTGAAAGCTCGACATCTAGAGTGATTTCGGGAAAAGATGCGTGTTAGAATTGCTGTACAAATTTTGAGTAAAAATGTTTGTGATGCTCTTAAGTTCCTTGAAAATGACTTGAAATTGGATGAATTTGTGTGCTCTGAAGCAACTTCAGATTTTATATTAATTTTTAATAATGTTTTTTTGCCAAATATAAATATAAGCAACCAGCGTCTGAAGAAAACTGGCAGGATATTTGTAAATATTTTGATGTAGCTTGTAAGTATATTTTAGAATTAAAATTAAATAATGATCCTGTAGTTGTTAGTGGCAGATAGACTGGCTTTTTAGGGTTTCTGATTTGTATGGAAAGTATGAAATGTTTATTTTGGGATTTGGTAGTTATAAATCATAATTTAAATTTTATTCTCACATACAAATTATCACAGGACTATTTGGAACTATTCTTCAGTGCAGTTCGTAACAGATGTGGTTCAAATAAAAATACTACATGCAGGTTATTTGAAAGTTGCTACAAAAAATTATTAATTCATAATGAAGTTAAATCAAAGACACTGCCAATGCAATTCCTTTGGACGGAACCAGCATATTGGATTGCAGTAGTAGTAGCAAAATAGCGGTGAATATAAGTAGTGATCAATCAGAAACTTCTGAAGAATCCTTAGAAATGTCAAAAGAGCTTCGTGATAATGATTATCTGTCAGTGTATTTTTTGAGTGAATATACTAAAGATGTGGTTGCTTATATTTCTGGATTTGTAGTAAAAGTCTTAACAAAAAATTCACTGCAAACAGTGTTCTATACTTTTAGAATGTGATTGCAGTTTGTCTAAACCACAAATTAATAAAACTTATGGAAAACTTGAAAAAGCGTCTAAATTTGTAGTTCCTGGTTGTAATGGAGCTGAAAAATGTTTAAAGACACTTACCATGAATTTAGATGTTAGCAATATTAATAAAATAGAAAATATAAAAAAATATTATAAACACCTCAATAAGATATTTACCTTCAAATATCTTTGATGTATTTTTAAATCACATATTTGATTTTGAACCACCTCATGATCACTGTAACCAAATTAATTTTGGAGACGTTCGATTGCACCATGAATTCAATAAATTAAAAAATTGTAATAAAGCAAAAGTAAGAATTATGCTTACAAAGTCTATTGTATTTCAAAACCAGTAATTTTTATTTTAATTTTTTTATACAATTTTGTGTGCTAGTTATTTTATTTTGTAATATGATTGTAAATAATTCTTAAGAACAATAAATATTAATATTATGATTATTGTTATAATTATTCTATTTTATTGTTTACCATTTTAATACCTTTATTTATTCTTTAGTTTTGTAAAATCAATACAAAATAAAATAAAAAAACCTTTCCATATTATATTAACATATTCATAATCTGTAGTGCATAACTTGTTTTAACTTCAAAATCTTCTATAGGTATCTTAAATAAATTACTTGTTTTTTATATAATTTCCACTTATTCAAACGAAAATTTAATAACGTACCTACATCATTTAGTCTATAAAAGCAATTTTCATAAAATAGTTTGAATGAACCCTTTCGAAATGATACGCTATTATGCAATGTACTCGCCCTGATTTATGTTGTGACCAAAACATTGTATAGGTAATAATGTGTGAAGGCTGGTCTATCTTTAATAATACGTCGTTGGAGAAGACGCACAAATAATAAGCTCATATGGAAGACCTAAAATAACCAGAAAGGTCCGAGTACAAAGAGTCAGATGGTTGGGTCACATAGTATGAATGCCAGACTGTAGATACACTAGGAAGGTCATGTTCACCGCAGAAAGTATTTAAAAGAAACGAAGAAGACCCAGAAAAAATGGCTACAAAAAGTACAAAATGATTTAAAGGAGATAAAGGAGATAAACTTGAAAAATGGTGCCACAAACAGGAAATACTGGAATCAAATAGTCGAAAAGATAGAAGCCAAGGGCGTGCAAGGCCTGTAGCGCTAATTTATATACAGTGTTGGGAAAATTACGAGGGAACATAGGTTTTACCTTCAATGTGTTAGAAAGAGACAAAATACATATAAATTCAGTGCATCATTCTTTTTCGCTAACAGGATATCATAAAGTGGAAAACGTCCAATACAAGAAGTTAAAAATACAGATGTGTAATGTGAACAGTTTAGTTTATTATTTGAGAAATAATAAGATTGTATGTACTATACTGATAGCTTAATGCAATGAACAAGAAAAAAATCAACACTACTTTCGTTTATCCCTTCATGATTAATTTACAAAGAAATAATTCAGTAGCAATAAAATTCACTATATTAGTTCGGTTAGTATTCCAGTACAATCTGCGGCGTTGCCCACCCTTCTCAGAAATACCTAAAGTTTTGTCTCAAGTCACCAGGCAGTCTCAAGTAACCCAACTTGACGGTACTCCTTCTATAGTCCCTTCTCATATTTTTACCTTAGGCCCCTTACGGCCTCATGATCAAGTGTGTATTAATTATTCTATGTAACATCTAACTTTAATCGTAAAATATTTAATGTTTCTAACAGATAAATCCAAAAAAAAATGATAATTATTTTGAATAATTAAAAATTGAGATTAGTAAAAATAGATGGGTTAACAATTTAGTATTTGCTATGTGTATTATGTTTATACATTATTGTATTACATACCCAATAGATGTATAATCAGCAAATGTTTCTATGTTTGAATTGTAGTTGGTACAACGGATTTTATTGGACAATTGATTTGTAAATACTGGTTGCTGATTTTTATTAATCTTTTACTAAATCCAGATAGCTTTAGATACAAAGAAAATATGATAAACAAAATTCAGATTAAAAAAAGATGATTTAATTTCGAAATTTCATATTATAACTAATTCTCACATGCTGCATTAATCTAATACAATATTTAATTTCTCGAATGTTTTAGGAAGAGGAGACAAAACTCTATCTGTATCTTGCAGCGACAAACTGACTAAATGGCTTCACTTAGGTCTCCAGGGTGCACTTCTCTCAATTCTCTTAGACACTCCGATTTATCTTTCTAGTTTCACATATCCAGCAAATACTCCCTTCTGTGAAGATGCATTGGAAAGAGCGTTTTATGATAGGTTGGGATTAGTACCTCTAATCTGTCCTTACAAACAAAATAAAATCATGTTTGGAAGAAGTTCTGTTAAGTTTGATTTTTTTAAAGACGATTCTAAGCAACCGTGTCCTTCTAGTGTCTCATGGTATCTTGGTCAAGGGAAAAGGTAAGCTGTTAGTACTCATCATAATATATTTTTGTACGAAAGTGTAAATTTAGTTATTAGTAGGTTGTCTTCTTTGGAAACAATACCGCCGTTCGCCGCTTCATCTGTTCGCCCAAAAGCTAAATATATGGTGGCTTATGGGAGATTTGAGCTGCATTCTTTGCAGCATCTCAGATAAGGTTTTGTTTGTTGTTTATTGTCGATTTGACCGGGATTTTTTAATCTTTTCCAAAATGTGTGTTGATGAAGATCAAATTTTCATTCGTATTAATGTTAAAACATTTCACCAGAATTAGTTTAATGAAAAGTAACATTAAAAGAGAAAGGTGGACCTCTTCTAGATATTAATTCAGAAGCTACTAGCTTGAGCCAAGGAAAATCTATTGAAAAAAAGATAAGAGAAAAACAATTTCAATGAAAAAAATATTGATAAGTTTGCATCCAGGAATTGAACTAATTTATAAAAAATGTGTCTCTCAAATATGGAACAACTGAATTTACGGGTGTTATTTTGTTCTTTTTTTGTATAGATATAATCCGTCCCTTTTAATTGGCAACAGAGCTAGAAAACATTTATAAACAACAAATCTTTAGAAGTTACCTTCACAATCATGAATATCATAAAAAGCTGTCTTTCATATTTTAAAAATGTGGACACGGTCCCCTGCTGCTATATATCTGCTTACTCTGTACACTCTCTCTACTGAGTCAGTACCTTCTGATTTGGACGCAAAACACCCAATTATTTTACCCATGAGATCAAATATAATGACATGTCTTATTGTTAGCTTTATAAACTGAAATAACACAATGGGTACTTTTGACTGGTTTTAAGTAATTGTATGAAACACCTAAATTATTTTAATTATTACTGTTAAACAAAATAACAAAGTAATCAACCCCTTTTGTTTTTAAATTTGTTGAGAATTCAAATGCAAATTTTACATTTTGTTAATATGACCCCAATCCATTGTCAAGTTTTTTATTTGCAGATTAGAAGTAGCAGTTGAAGGCAAACGTCAAGGAGTTACGAAGAAAAAACTGAACACCGAAGCTGGTCGCCTGAAGATTTGCAAGTTGGAACTCTTCAAAACCTTCATGGATATTTGTGAAACAAGAAAAATTCAACTTAAACCAGACTGTGATAACTGTACTTTGAGTTATAAATATGTTAAGTTATTAAATCAGGATTATCAACAATCCTGGCGGAACCTTAGGCAATGTTTTAAAACGTGGCCTGTCAAAAAAGACGTTTTATTAAATTTTTTAGCAAAATAAAATATTTTCCAATGTTGATTTGATATTTTTATTTATAATACTTAAAAAAACGTATTATCCTTTTATACCACAAAAAAGAATACATTATAGAAAGATAGCTACATTCTTAGGAAATAAGCTCAACACTTGAAGATACCAAACCCATATAGATTAAGTATGAGGTATGGATGTGACTATTAATTAACCAGATTGGAGTCATAATACTATTCGTCAGCATTTAAAGCAGAAGTTTTGTTAAGTTCATTTACATTGTTTGTTTAAACAGCACCCGCTTATAGTGTATAATGTCAGGTGGCCAGCTAACCGACCCAATCTTTTTTGTATTGTTTTAGTTTTTAAGTTGTTATTCAGATCACCGCAAACAAAGCAGTGATAGATTGAAAGTCTCACATTAAAGACGTGAAATAAATCACTCGTCAGTTTCATTCATCGACAAAATCAATTAATCATAATACATACATATAATCTTTGATTCACACACTCAACTATACAGTCCATTTTAAAACGACAAGTTTTATCGCCATCAGTGATCTCTCTTTGGCGTTCCCCGTACTGCTCCATACGACGTTTCCATTGTTGACAGCAATGCTGTAAGTCCTCTTCTGTCAGCTGGTTGAGATCTTCCGTCGCTTTTGCTTTAACTGCTTCCACACTAAAAAACCCATGATTCATCACAAGTAATCAACATGTCTAATAAATCTGGATCTGATACTAAATTAACGTTCATCTGGGTAAAAGGACATGTTGGCATTATAGGCAATGAAATTGTAGATAGCCTTGCCAAATATGCAGTTTTGGACAACAAGTTATTTGATTTTTATAACAAACATGACCTATTGCCACTATTTAAGAAATAAATGCCACCAAAAACATTTTAATGTAAAATTGAAACAGGTGGCACTTATTTAGGTTTAATGTTAGATTGGCCATTTGAAGTCTCTTAAGTACTTCTTCGAGGATGGATAGATGTTCTTCAAAATTCTTGCCGACTATAATGACATCTAGATATACCAGACATTTTTCCCAAGATAAACCTCTGAGAATGGTCTCCATCAGTCGTTCGAAGGTGGAGGGGGCATTACACAGACCAAATGGGAGAACCGTAAACTGTCATAAGCCCGATCCGCTAGTAAAGGCGGTCTTCTCCTTATCTAGGGGATCCATTTCGACTTGCCAGTATCCACTCTTCAAATCCAAAGTAGAGAACAATGTAGAACTCGCTAGAGCATCAAGGGCATTGTCGATCCTTGGCAAAAAATGACGGTCCTTCTTAGTAACGTCGTTAAGTTTGCGGTAATCAATGCAGAATCTCATTGTTTCATCCTTCTTTACTAGTACCGCGGGGCAGGCCCAAGGACTACTGGATGGTTTAACTACCCCGTTTTGAATCACCTCTTGAAGGGCTCTATCTGCCAGTTCTTTTTTGACTTGGGGTATCCGCCGGGGAACGAATAGGTCGTGCATCGCCGGTATCGATCTTGTGTTTCACTACATCCGTTCTTCCGAGTTTTCTTCCAGCACCAAACACAGCTTTGTATTGGTAGACTAGATTTCTTTCTGAATTCGACAGGGATGGATCTAAGTTGGCCGTCAGCTGCTCTATTTCGCCGGGAATATCTTTTTCCGTGGCTTTTGCCTGTTGAACCACGGCTGTAACTGGCTCTAGAGTGCCCAATTGTGTACCTTTCTGAAGGGAGACTGAGTGATCGATCAGGTTTATCGCACTGGTACTTCTTGGGTTGATAGAACAAGAACTTTGCTGATGAGTATTCCTTTTCCCAGAATCAGGTCGTCAATCTTAGGATCTATCATTGCTGGTGTACTGCTTTGCTCTAGACCATCTAGTTAACCAGCTACAACGCATTCACAATTCGCTGGGATTTTGACGTCGTTTGCCAGCGTTATTGGAACAATGGCTTCATCTTTTCGATGCAAGAAAAATTATTCGGTCCCAATATGGAGGGTTCGTCGTCGAAGGTCCAAACGAAATTCGCAGTGATTCATCACGTCCACACCCAAGTTGACGTCTTCATCGATCTCGGCCACCAATACCGAATGTGTTAGAGTAGTCGTACCAAATTGCAATATCGCTTTTACTTCCCCATAGACTTTGGCTGCTTCTCCCGTAGGGGTTCGTAATTTCCAACTGGAAGGCGACATGCTTCTGTGGTTGGCGACGGTTGATCCTACGATGGTTTTCGTGGCCCCGGTATCTATTAACATGGCATAATTCTTTTCATCGATTTGTCCGTTAATGTATAAACTGCCCGTTTGTTGTTTGATCGTAGCCAACTTTACAATGAGAGGGTCTTTTCGATAATCTAAGGTCGATATCGCCCTCCAGGAGTCGACCCGTTTTAGTTTTCCTGCTGTTGAGAATTTTCAGCAGGGGTCTTTCTGTTATGCGGGCAAGAACTTCTTATGTGGCCAATTTCACCGCATCTCCAACATCTCACGGGCCGGTTCTTAACGTATGGTCTAAAGTTTTTGGAAAATTTTTAAATTATTTATTTTTGTACCCAATGTCGTTTAATCAAGTTGCCATTGAAACTAAAACGTCACACGTAATCAAGTTTGATTATGACAGTTTAGTTTTGCAAATCGATTGTAGCAAAATGTCTTACAAATTAGATATTCGTTAGGGCATTTACAATCTAGTTGGACGAATACCTAAGCATGATATTGTTGCAATCTACCAAGAGCAAAATATAAGTAAGTCAACCATTTACAACACTATAAGGAATTGTGAAGAGGGTATAACATGCATTAATTTACCCAAAAGCGGTAGACCAAGAATTTTGAGGTAAGAAGAGAAAGTAGACTGATGGAAGCTGGTAAAGACAAAGTTGGAGTTTCTCAGAGAAAATTAGCCCGGAGATTTGGTATTTCGAAAACCACTGTATTAAGAACAATTGATCGCACAAACTTAGTGTTTAGGAAAAGAAGAAAGGCACCAAAATACACCGCAGACCAGCTAGAAAGAATTCCGCGTTGTTGCCGCGCATTAAGGCGTATCCACTTTGCCAATAAATTGATTGTAATGGATGATGAAAAATATTTTACCTTATCCCATTCAGAGATTAAAGGAAACGATGGGTTTTATACCGATAACATAGAAAATACACCAGACAATGTTAAATTTAAAAGTAAATCGAAATTTGAGGATAAAGTTTTAGTGTGGTGTGTCATTTCTGAAGCAGGATTTATCTCACAGCCGTATGTTGGTCGTGTTCGGGGAGAAGCCTTAAATGCAGAACTTTATATTCAAAGATGTCTTACTA
Source organism: Galeruca laticollis (assembly GCA_963921935.1). NCBI lineage: Eukaryota > Metazoa > Arthropoda > Insecta > Coleoptera > Chrysomelidae > Galeruca > Galeruca laticollis. Next base: position 223,003,265 of record OY998177.1, on the reverse strand, counting down.
AATTACTTTTAAATACACATCATCTCAACGATAATATAATGTTTTGGCCTGATCTAGCTTCATGCCATTATGCTAGAATTACCAGACAGTGGTTAAGTGAAAATAACATTGACTTTGTACCTAAGTGGACAATCCTCCTAATGTACCTCAGGCTAGGCCAATAGAGGAATTTTGGTCAATACTATCGAGGAAAGTGTACGATAAAGGATGGGAAGCTACAAATGAAGATCAATTGCGGCGTCGCATCTTCCAAAAGATTAGAGAAATAGAACCAGCTCTTGTTCAAAGGAAGATGGGACAAGTCCGAAGAAAATTACGACTCATTGAGGATAACGGGCCACTATCCATAATGTAATTTGTAATTATTTTTCGTTATTAGTGTTGTTAATTGTTGCCACATGTGCTTTTAAAATAAAAATAAACGGTTATAAAGATTAAAACTAACTTTTCCGCGTCTGTGGTCCTGAACAATATTCTATCATAAAATTGTTACTTGTATACAGTTCGGGGAATGTATCGTGCTAACAAACCGAAATTTATCCAAAAATAACCAAAAATATAGTATATATGGATTTATAGGACCCGCTGTACTCGCTCTAGTCAACTGAAAATCAATAGGGTACATCTGTGAGACACCTTGAACAATATTCAATCATAAAATTGATTAATCGTAGACTCTCTGGAGGCTGTATCGTGCTAACAAACTGAAAATTCTTCTAAAATGACAAAAATTTGGTACTTCAAGTACCATAGCACCCGTTGTACTGGCTTTAGTGAGCTGAATATCAATAGGCTTACTCCTTGAGACCCTCTGAATAATATCCAATCATGAAATTGGTCACTTGTATATACTCCGGAGGCTGTATCGTGCTAACAAACTGAAACTTCTCCAAAATGACAAAAATATCGTACTTAAAATACTGTAGTACCTGTTGTATTCGCGGTGGTGAGCTGAAAATCAATAGGGCTCATCTGTGAGATGTCCCGAATAATATTCAATCATAAAATTGGTGACTTGTTGAACTCCGGAGGTTGTATCGTGCTAACAAACTGAAATTTCTTAAAAAATGACAAAATGTCGTACTTCAAGTACCATAGCACCCGTTGTACTGGCTCTGGTGAACTGAAAATCAATAGGGTTCATCTGTGACATGTCCTTAGCAAGACATGTAAGAAAAAGTGGCCGACGACAACGACGACGACGACATACACACAGGATTTTTTTTCTAGAATAGTATTTTAAAGTATAAGTGGATAAAGAGGTCTTTCAAACACGCGCGACTTTTCGAGCACGACGGCGCAGCCGGAGTGCTCGAAATAGAGCAAGTGTTTGAAAGACCAGTTATCCACGAATACTTTACGCTATTTTTTTTATTGGTGCACTTTGAAATCATAAAATATTATTATTATATTATTACTACAAAAAAATGGAAGTCCATCCTCGATGCCCAGCCAAGTTTCGTGAACGTCAAATAGTATTTATTTTTATTTGACGTTACGGGGTACTGCTGTCAGATCAATAATCAAAAAGTTTCTTTATTTATATTTAAAAGAATACAATGAATATATAAATAAATTTTGCAGAAAAAACCAAATAAGACATTGGTTGCCAATGAAAATATACAATTTAAAAACTAATAAAAAAAGTTGTCATTGATACTTACGTTTCTCAAGTTGTTGTTGTTACCATAGGGACTTTAAAAAACGCGCGTGTTTGAAAGTTCGATTTAAACACGCTGACGCGTGCTTTATAAAGGTAATATGAGGCATCAATAAATAAAACCATTTTTTCGTATTGTTGTTAATGGAAAACGTAAAAATAACTCAAAATTTTTTTTCAAAATTCCAACTTTTTTTGGGGTAAACCAATACTTTTCTCGCATATTAGATAGGTTGGGCGGAAAAGTAACATATTAGATAGGTTGGACGGAAAAGTAAAAATTTGGAAAAATTTATTAGCTTTTAAAATTTTTTCAAAAACTAGGACCATACGTTATTTGAAGCTACCACTCTTAAGACTTCCTCCAACACTTCTTTAAGTTCGCTATGGTTACCAGTCGCTGATGGCACTAAATCAGGGCTTGGATCGCCGATCCTAGGTACAAGATGTGTTGATGATCACAGGTACAAGAGGGACACTTTTGGCGCCAATACCATGTTCTCATCTTTAAACTACGTTTAAAATTCCAAACAACACGTTATTCTACTCACCAGAATAACAACAATAATCCTATCCGAATTTTCATCAAGCTTCTAACAAAAACGGAAGTTCAACTTTGATGTTTTATAACTCTGTTTGCATTATCGATGAGAAGTTGCTCTATTTTTTTTTATAATAGTATAAGCACTCCTATTTCGATTCTCACCAATTTCAGTCTTTCCATTGTGTAAACGTAGTTACTACGATTTTTTTAAGGAAATTTCTTCCATAAATTTCGACTCCAGCTTTAATCCCGTATATTGTCTACAAATATAAGATGGAAGAATTCAAATATGGTACGTAATTGAGACGCGATTTTCCTCTATCGAATTGAGTAAGGAAGGAATCAATATTATAATATAGTTTCGTAATTATAGAATTTTTTATGGAAGCATGATAAAAAGTCCTTGCCAAAAAATTGTAAATTTTGGTTTACACTGAATGTATGGATAAAATTATGCAGTATTATGTATTTTGATACGAGACATCCATTTTTTTGTTAAGTTTTATGAAATTTTTGTTATTAAAGTAGAGCATTAGAAAAAAAATGTTGGGTGAAAACTAATAGCCTCATTACATAAGGTGAAGTTATGTGCTGGGTACATCAATTGGTTGATTATTGGATTTGGTTTTAGTGTTTTATTACTTCTTGGATTTATTGTTTTTGCGTCCACTAGATTAGATTAATTTTAACGGGGTTACAGTGCACTGAATCCAAAGGTTTATTGTGCCCCCCTCCCCTATCAGAGCTGTTCTCGCTACTACTACAGCTCGGCTTCCAGTTCCAAGGTTCTAATGAACTCTAGTATTTGGAACGGCTTCAACGAGGTTAAGTCCTCACTCTTACAAGTTTCTTGTCCGAAGCATTTCTTGCGTTGGCTTGGAATGGCGAGGCATTCCAGAACTAGGTGATCCGGAGTTTCATCCTCCTCCCCACAGAATCTACACTCGTCAATCTCTGCTAGACCTATTCTCATTAAGTGATTCCTAAGGCGGCAGTGTTCTGTAAGAAAGCCCGTGAGGAGATGTAGCTTATCTTTACTGAGGTCCAAATATTTTTTTGATCTTGCAGTGTCGAAGTTCTTCTCTTTCGGTTTCCTCTTTCTTCCGAAACTATTTCTTGTAGGAGCATTTTGCTACATCACAGAAAGGCTCCGGGCCAATAAAGGACATTTGTGCTCCTTTCCTGGCAAGTGTATTGGCCTCTTCATTTTCCGTGATTCCTGAGTGGCCAGGAACCCAGACTAAAGAGGCCCTGTTATTCTTGCCTAATTCATCAAGTTTTCTTCGGCACTCCCATGCCAACTTTGAATCAATGACATGGGAGCTCAATGCTTTGATAGTTGCTTGACTATCAGAATGGATCGATATGTCACATTTCTGGTAGTTTATTTCTAGGTTCATTTCCACGCATCTTTCGATCGCAAGTATTTCTGCCTGAAAGACGCTCGGGAAGGAGCCTAACGATAATGAGTATCTGGTGCCAGGCCCAAATACTCCAGCGCGTGCTCCAATGGTGGTTTTTGAACCATCCGTATACCATCTAATGGTGTTTTCTTTGAGAGTTTGGGTGGTGTATTCTCTTTCCCAGTCTCTCCTCGTATTTAGCATCGTGGTGAAATTCTTTTCGATGCTTACTTTCCTGATCATTTCGTCACTGGGAAGATTCGCTGATGAGATGTATCTTGTCAGATAGGATCAAACTCCCTGATTTTTAATACTCTCATTGCCTGAACCTTCCTTAGATATTCTAAGAATTGCCTCTTGGGCAGATCTTTCTATCACCAGATGTAGAGGTGTGAGATCTGTAATGATCTCAAGTGCCCTAGTTGGACACGTTCTCATAGCTCCAGTGATGCACACACAGGCAAGCCTTTGAACTTTGTCGAGGGTCTTCCTCGTGCTGTACTGACTTGTTTTTGTGTGCCAAACTATTGCCCCATACGTAATTGCTGGTCTCAAAATCATGGCGTACATCCATCGCAGTAATTTTGGGTTACAGCCCCGCCTCTTACCAGCTAGATTTCTGCACGCCATCAAAGCTCTTATTGATTTACTGGCAGTTATTTCAACATGCTTATTCCACAGAAGTTACTGTCTAGGGTTATCCCTAGATATTTAACCTCTGATTTCCATTCTATGATTTCCCCGTTTAAGGATATGGGTTTCATGGCTGGAAGTGTCCTTTTCCGGGTAAATGGAATTACTATGGTCTTGCTTGGGTTAATGTTTAGCCCCACTGACAAGCACCATTGCTCAATGATTCTGAGACCCTTTTGTAATAAATCATACGAGGTGCTTTCGAACTTGCCTCTGACTATTAAAACTATGTCATCGGCGTAGCCCATACATTTGAAGCCAAGCTCCGTTAGCCTGTATAGCAACTCATCTACTACGAGGCTCCATAGAAGGGGAGATATCACTCCCCCTTGAGGTGTCCCCCGAGTGACTTTAACTGAGGTAGTTTGATTCCCCATCTGTGTCTCAGCTGTCCTCCTCGTCAACAACTCATATATCCATTTTACAATGGCTTCATTCACTCCTCGCCTCTTTAGTGCTTCTTTGACAGACACATGAGTTGTGTTGCCAAAGGCCCCTGATATATCCAGGAATGCGCACATTGCGATTTTGTTGTTGTTCAGAGTTCTCTGGATGACTTCGGTCAGCTGATACAGAGCCGTCTCAGTTGATCGACCCGCTCTGTAGGTATGCTGACATTTATGAAGTGGTAGATTCTCCAGATTATTTGTTCTTATGTAATTATCCATTACTTTCTCCTTCGATTTGAGTAGAAACGATGTTAGAAAGATGGGTCTAAAAGATCGGGGATCAGTCCCATCTTTTTTCTCCATTTTTGGTATGAAAGTTACCCTTGCCCTTCTCCATTTTCTAGGTATTAGGCCCACTGCTAGACTGCTTCTTGTAATCTTCAGCAGGTGAGGAAGAATCTCCTCTATCCCTTGCTGTAGGAGTGCTGAAAATATTCCATCCACTCCTGGTAATTTATATGGTTGAAAGGTACTTATTGACCATTCCAACCGTTCCATTCCAACCGTTGTCTGGTAAATATTTTCTTAGCAATGTCCCAATCTTCCTTGCGGGAATTTTTGGTGTAGTTTATTGCTATTTTGGTGCTTGTTGCTGGTTCACTATCTGGGAAGTGGGTTCTAAGAAGAAGGATCGATCGTTCCTCTTCATCTTCCGTGTATGATCCGTCTGGCTTTTCAGCGACATTGTGGGGTTAGTTCCCCCATTTGCCATGACCTTTTGTAGTCTGGCCGCTGTGTGAGTGGATGTGATCTTTTCGCAAAAGGCTTGAAAATTAAGCCTTTTGGCCTTCTTAATCTTTTTATTGTACTGAGTAAGCTTCTCAGTGTACCCCTGCCAATTACCGTCACGTTTGGCTCTATTAAAGAGCCGACGGACCTCTTTTCTGAGGTTTGACAGGTTCGCATTGCACCAAGGAGCATCTTCTTCTGAACGAGCTTTTGAGAGTGGGCAACTGGAATGAAAAGCTTCCATTATTGCCTCACTGATCTGTTCGAGTCTTTGTTCCAGGTCGTAGTGCGGGTGATTGACCCCATTCACTTCGACGTGTTCCAAATTGTCTTTCAGATTGGTCTTGTAAAGAGACCAATCAGTATTTCTAGGATTTCGGATTGTAGGAATCAAGGTGGTATTTCCCTCTATCCTAAATTCGATGATCCTATGGTCGGAAAGTGATGGCTCGCTTAACACCCTCCAATCTTTTACATCTTTCCTAGCAGCAACATTAACAATTGTTACGTCCAGGACCTGTTCTCTTGCTCTCGGGACAAAAGTGGGGGTGGTCCCCACGTTTAAGGTCTCAAGGTTATTTGCTAAGAGATATTCTAATAAACACTCATCTTTTGCGTTCACTATTATTTTGATTATTATTATAATCGGTTTCTGACATGGAAAGCTGTGAGGTATGTTGCATTATTCATTGTTTATAAATAATGCAATCAAAATAACCTAAAAACAAATGTAAATATCCTCAAAATGTTGCAATTATATGAAATATAGCCCGAACTGGCGAATTATTTTTCAGCGAATTCGCAAATCGTGTCTGTATGAACTCAACTTTACGTGTTAGTTTTCCAAGATCATCTTCTGCGGACAATGACCTTTAACTTCTTAATAAAATCAATATCAACAAATCCGGTTTAACTAGATTAGGTAACATAAAAGAAATATATACAGAGTGAACAGCCAAACGGTTTAAATGATTATTACAATTATTGTGCATATTAAAAGAAACTGAAGCATTTAAATTGCAGTTTAAAATAGTTTCAACTTTCCATTCAATTCGATAAGAGTTACAGTTACTACACTGAAATAAATTTCCATTAACGGCTAGAAAAAATTGAAAAACAGTTATTAGAAACTTGATTGAAATAGGCATCAAGTAAAAGATCATTATTACGGTTATTAAGAGGGTCTCACGTTTTAGGAACCTGAAAACAGTTGGCACTCGTGACTTGCAACAAAATTTAGGTCATTTTATAAACAACAAATCTAAAGAACGCAGTGAAATTAAGTGTTGAAATTTTAACACAATATAACTTGGACCTTCGTCTTGGGGATCAGGTATTTTGGTTAAGTTTTATATTGTTATAAATATATATATATATATATATATATATATATATATATATATATTAATATGAATTGGCTATGGTGTAATAAGAATGTTATACTTATTTTATTTTAGTTTAAATTTACTTTAAGTTTATTGTTTGCCCGGTATATTGATGATTTTATATATATGATAAACAGTTTATATTACTAACATGAAAACTTCTCATCTCAGGGTAGAGTTCAAGTATTTAGGATAAAATGATTTTAGAATTCTATATATATTAGCGCCAAAGTTAATAAATGCTTTATATTTCAAAAATAAATTTGTTAATCAGAATATGTTACTTGTTCAATGATTCCAAACTAAATACGGTCCTGTCCTGCTTAAAACAAATCTGCATAATTCAATAGATGTCATTCAGAGCTTCTGCCTATGGTAAGTAGATGGTGCGCAAGTCACCAGATGAAATGAATAACTGAATAACTCAAAAATAGTTTAAAAAACGTTCTTCAAAGGAAAAAAACGATATTTAATTTAATGAAAATAAATACATTACACTTTTACAAGTGTTCTTGAAGAAATTCAACTATCTAAAAGGATGACTCTTTCATACAACATACACGCACTCTGGTGATATATTATTATAAGAGTGAAATACAATTATACAACTTCATAAACATATGATTTTTAGAAAATGGCGAAATACACTCCTAAAAGCGTCTATGCGTCACAAAATTTTAGTTCTTTGCATAAATTGGTAAGTACTCTTGACTTTTTAATATATTAATAAATTGACTTGTACTACCTTATTCACTTCACTGTTTTGTTTGTTCACCTCAATGATCCGTTTCTTTTATTTGTTTCAGATTCTCCTCCTGGAAAAACTCCATGCTGGCATTCCGTTTCTACCAGAACAGGAATCGATGCTGTATTTCATTCAAGGTCCAAGCAGTTTATATACATTCCATTATTCAGTGTTTTCCAAAAGCTATTGTGGCTATTTTACTTCCACAAGACACAAGACACCATATTATAAAATAAAAATCATGGTTAGTACTGTACAACATTCGACAATTCCTTTTTTAATTATTAATATAAACTTAACTACTTACACTGATGTATATCTTGTAAGTATAATGTATTTGTTCTTGAATTCTATAGTCAAATTTTTATCTTCCAAATAATTTCAAATGATTTTCTTTACCAAAGAGTTTTGCTGCTTACAAATTTTTCTTCCCAAAAAAAACCTCTAGTCAATAGCCCCCATAATCAACAACCTTTTTACATTCCGATTTTTTTTTTCGTTAGCAACATAATTGTCGCCGATATGATCTTTTTTAAATGTTTATTTACGAATCAAATTTGACTATTTATTTTATCACTCAAATTCTTCATTTCAACCAGTGAAATGTTCATCCATTATATCAGGATATTGTATTCTAAGGTTTTTAATTGCTTAGACTTCCTATATTATTTTCATTCAATAATATTTCCTAGTATTGTTAAAATGACATTTCCTAACCTCTAAGTATGTATGTCAAATGAATATTCTTAATGTTTTAATAGATGACAGCTGTTACCTTTAAATATATATGCAAAATGAAAATTCGTTTTTTTTATGAGTCATGTTCTCTGAAATTCACATTATTATATACTTTTCTGCTCTGTTATGTCTAAACAGCTACACTAACTTACTTTAATGTTTTAATCAACAAATATTATGAGATTAGCTTGACTTTACAGAATAAAGCATTATTAGCTTCTTATCATGAACAAATTCTGATACTTGATCTTTTTAATAAAAGTTTGGTTAATTTATTTCACATAAATTGTTTATCACACCTATTCGCAATTATCCCTACATTATACAGTCTGTCCTTTCTGTATGCCTTCTCTATCGAATAGTGGATCGTACAGATTGTCTCCATTCAAATGTTAAAAAAAAATTTTGACTTAAAAAAAAATTCTTCTAGATTACAATGCACAATCTTAATTCTTTATTGTTTGATATACAGGGTGTTTCACTCTATAATAATATATATATATATATATATATATATATATATATATATATATATATATATATATATATATATATATATATATGTATATATATATAAGCCATTAAGTGATGGTGTGATTTTGACAGTTTTGACAATTTGTGGTCACCAATTTGGACGCCAAAACCTGATCCCCAAAAGGAAGCCCAGAGAATTCGATTCTGAAAATATTAAATCTCAAATCATTGTATTTTTTGAGATTTGTTGCACCAAATTTTTGCAAACGAACAACTTTTTACTTTAGTTCAACCATTCCACCGCCTTGATGGATGGCGCTGTATAGAACTTCAACGACAGATGGCGACGGTCAAATCATAGACAAATAATATTATTACTTTCTCTATGGGTCAAATGTTGTTGTCATATGTTTTGTGTCTATAAAAATATCCCAAATTTATAATTTAGTGTGTATTGTATTTGTAAGTGATTATTATTAAATTTATAACCAAGATTGTTTATAGGTGAGACGTGAGTAGGAGTCGAGTAGGGTACTGAGTGAGGACTGCCTTACATTTACTATAAGACATAATCTTTACTATAAGAGAAGTGATAGGTTTATTTGTTTATTAGATCAATGCGTGTTATCGTTTATTGCTGGGTTGCCACACTTCAGCTTTTTTTAAGTTATAGAAGAAAATAAATATTTTTTCAAACCCCAAATTCCATTACAAACCTTAAAAAGATATGTTTAAGATGACTTAAGAGATCATCATTACGTTTTCACTATTAAAATTATACGGAAAACGATTTCAAAAGTAATTATAAACAATGTCTCAAGTTTCTCCCTACATAACAATATTTGTAAATCTCTACTTCATACAAAGATGATCATAGTGTAGGGTGAATTTGTTAACAATTAATTGTCTGTTTTGATAGTGCCAGAGTTTTTTTATGAAGCCAAGAGGTCCATCATTGGCGCATATGTGCCTATGTCGGCACCCCAAAAAAATAAAACAAATAAAATCATTTTAAAAGGTTTATTAAACAAAATTATCGTTGTACCAAGAACAAAGTAACATTGAATAAACGAAAATATTTTTTTTGCTTTAACAAAACAAAAAAAAAAACCAAAGTTAAATGCATAATTCACAAATGAATGATTTGCAACGATAGCTGACATCAGCGCACTCATTGTGGAACCAAGATTGACAGTTCTGACAACGAATCCACTTTTCTCTCGCTCGTGATTGAGAGTATAGCTCATTGCAGTAAATGCAGCTAGCGTCAGACTCGTCTTCTTCTTGCCCTAAATATTCTTCTAAGATGGATTCATCATTAGAATTGTCGTCATTTGAAATGACAAGTTGGCGTTCAACTACCCTGCTTTGTCGTTTCCTTAGTTCCATTTACTTTTCAATCACTTTTACTTTAAGTTCATGCATTTCTGGTGTTGAATTCAAATGACCAGTTTTTCCACGTTTTCTGGCTTTTCTTCCATGAGTACCAATAGCTACAGTTTCGGGAGAAGGTAAAATTTCTCTCACAGAGATGTTAAGAACTGACGATGAAGACAAGTTATGACCAGATGTACTTGGTTGATCTTGAACCTCTACTTCCATTTGGTTTTCGTTGATGACAGCTGGATTCTCGGGAATCTGCGTATTAGTTGCTAAACTTGGTGCAAACTGCCAATCCTCAAAAATATGGGGTTTGAAAGGATAGATGCCAGTCTTTTTAAACGATTTTATTGCATTTGATGGTACTGCACTTTTCAAATAGGCTTGATTGAGAATATTGCTATTTTGAATTGAGTCACTGCCTTTTCCGAGTTTTGACGCAGCCATAATTGGATTTCTTGATCGAAATACGTACGAAGAGGATGAAAGAATCCAACGTCCAATGGTTGAACGTGATGAGAGAAGTGTGCAGGACAGCAAAATACAATTACACCATTTTCTTTCGTAAACTGTAGAGATTCAAGACTTTTATGGCTATTGTGGTCATCTAGTAGTAAAAGCACCTTATTCTCATTAGAAGCTTTAGCGTACCTTACGAAATGCTTTAACCATTTACAAAAAATTTCGCTGTTCATCCAACCTTTTTCTTGTGCAAAAGCTATGCTACCAGCAGGAGCACCATTCATAAGCTCATCGTTCATTATTTAACGAGGGTAAATAAGAAAAGGAGGAACGTAATTGCCTATGGCATTCATTGCGCACACTACAGTTACGTGTTGCCCACGCTCGGCACTACTAAGTGCACCAAATTGCTTGCGACCTTTCGCTGCGTAAATTTTCTGGCACTTCTTCTGAACCGTAGTCGAACCTGATTCGTTCATATTGTATATATTTTGGGAGAGAAACTTGTGTTTCTCCATAATATTAGCTAGTGCATTAAAATAGACTTCGATATTAGGCTTGTTAAAAGCCTGTGCTCTAGCTAATGATGTACTTTCTGGGCTCTTCAAAGATATTCGTGGATTGCGCTTCAGAAATCCCCTGACCCATTTCCAACCTGCCATTTTTATTTCGCGATTAAAACCATGTTCTATTTTATTTTTTTCGGCTACTTCAAATACCATTCGTCGCAAATCTTTGGACGTTAGTGTTTCCATATCAATGACACAGATTAGAGAGAGAGAGCAGATACGAATCCCGGTAAAACATCAAACGATATTCAACTCCGTCTTCAATGACCTCGGACCTTTAACTCGGTATGGCCGCAATGTTGCCAGTTTAAAATATTTTCTGAATATCTTACCAAATTGCAATGTTGACTCGGGGACAATTACAATTTCCAATGCCGGATCTAGTTTTTTTTGGAAATTTTCACTAAATCTTTAAAATTGCGCCATGAATTAAAACAATAACCATAATCGAATATATATTTATTTAATACCTATATGTACATTCTTATGATTTGTTATAAATAGTCATTACTCTTGGGAGATTAATTAATAAATACATTTTTAGATAACACAAATCATTACAAAAATCAACCAAATTCAAAAGTACAAATAATTCTTAATTTATCATTTATCGAAGGAAATACAAACGGGACGAGCCTAAATACAGTATTCACTAACATATCAATTATACTGTATAAATTGATAATTGTAACCATTGAAACTAAATACTTGGAAATTAAAACATAATTTTATTATTAACATACAGATTTTTCAGCTTATTACAAAAAGTAAACAATTTGTCATGGAATATATCAATATCAACATGGTTATAGACTGAGTTGAAGTTGAAGTCAGCGTTATTGTGCATGGTTGCCAAATATATGGTTTGTGAAAAAAGTATATATTTATGGTATAATTTTTATACAATATAATCTTTTTAATTGTATAATTCTTTTAATGTCTATATATATATATATATATATATATATATATATATATATATATATGTATATATATATATATTCAATGTTCTTTAATTATATTTGCCCCACGTTCGGGTGACAAATTATTGTATATATCTAATCTCTCCTATTTTTTACCACTTCGCAATTTGGGTTTAAGAAATATACTATTGTGAAAATACCTTTACCTCTAAATATAACCTATAAAATTTTTAATGACAGCAATTGTCAAATTAATATGCCCGGCTAAATAAATATTAAATTTTATATTATGAAAGATAAATCAATACAACACCAATCAACTCACTCTTTTCTCAGGGAGGGATCAAAGATTTTAACTAATAATTCAAATTTGTAAATTTCCAAATAATATTCTAAATTACGTATCACACTATTCAAATCTACAGTAACTGTTTATCCAATACACTATAAGACAATTTAAATTATCTTATGACATATATGAATTTACTGTCAGGAGATTAACTAAATGTCCCTTGTTATACTAAATTTTCTATAGTATAAAAATTATCAAATATAATGAAAATGAATATGAAAAGAGAGCCAAAGAGATTTGGAATTCAAATTTATATAATATATTATCAAAATAACACTTACAAAAATTAAAACTCTCAAAAAAAATTATAAACGCATAAACAAAGATAGAATTTTCTATCAAACCTTAATATTAAAAACAATCTATATTAGAAATTTCCGATCTAAATGATTTAACCGAAAGTTCAAAATGTCTAAATTTATACTTGATATCTGTCAATGTAAAATACGTAAATTTTCTTGTAAATTGTGTGTTCCCAAAATTGTCTGCACTTGACGTAGAATTTTATATAAGTAACGTTACTATAATTTAATCATAAGATGCATCTATTTTCGAAATAATTTTGATCAAAAGCCTAATAATTCTCGAGAATAATATATAATATGGACTGGACTCACCAAACTGGATACTAGAAGATCTCAAACGTATTCTAAAACGTATTTTTAGAATTTCCGGAACAAATGTTTCCAAATCAATAATTTAGAAAACGCGAAAAAACACTTGCACTTTAGCGGTAATTCTTTGTGAATAGTACACGCACTGGCTTTACAAAAGGCAAGATATGTTGAACTGATAACAATTATATAAATTCCCTAATATTCAAAATTAAATTTGAGACAACTCTTATTATGATGTTGTCTCATGGGGATTTCAAATTCAACTCACTAAAATATTTAAATAAATAATTCTCTTCTCCTTTGGTTACCTAGCATTCTTTTTTTTAAAAATTACAAATTTACGTTTTTATATACCAAGAGAGATTTTCATTATTTTATTTATAAGTGCCATTTGCTAATAGAGACATCTGTATTCTGCTTTTTCAAATCGTTTTAAAATCTATCTGTCATTAAGTCTATTCTGCAGTAATGTCATATGAAATTGAAATGTCAAATTTTATTGGTATATTGAACCTTACAAATTATTGATAATACAGTGTGTATCACTAGTATTACATGTATATATGCATATTTTCTTTATTTCAATGTTTTCTATAGAATTTAGATAGAGGATATGTATTAATATATATATATATATATATATATATATATATATATATATATATATATAATATATATATATATATATATAACTATCACACTTAAAAATAATGCTTATAAAATATTTGACCTATGATCGTAAAAATTGATGGAAATATTATGCAAATTGACAACCCTGTTGAAAAATTTCGCGAAGCCGCCCGAACGAAGTCGACATACGACGAGTTAAATGAGTATGACTACCCATCTCTCTCTCTTTTTACTGTTCTCTGTCAAGCTTTCGTATCTGTCTAGTCTGTGTCAATGATATGAATGACTCGCAATCTCCTGTTCGATGAAAATTGCTCTTCGACCTCCCAAATCACCCTTACAACTATCCTGTTTAGCCAGACGTCTTCGCAAGGTTGTTTTGGGAACACTAAACGTCCTTGCTGCCAACTTAAAGCCCATATTGTGGTTTTGAACATTGAGCATAGCTTGTCGCATGTCATTCTCGTCCCATTGCTGCCTTTTCTTACGAGTAAATGCCATATCTGCAAAACCAAGAAAAACATAATTAAAATAGTCTAACTAATGCATTGCCAATGATAGACCCCTGGTACATCATAAGACACAGTTCAAGGGTCCGTCATAGGCAATAAGACATAATTCATTAAAAAATGCCAAGCTCTTTTATTCTTTGCCATAACCTCAATTTGTGCCCGACAGTCAACATGAAACAGTTTCTGTAAGTTGCAGTAACAAAAGCAGATTCTAACTGAGCATAAAAAAACCTAACATCATGCCAAGCCACATTGTTATATCAATACAGTTTTGACTTCATATTTTGTTTTCACCTAAACGACTTATATACGCATGAACGCTTGTACACAACTGGTTTAAACGTCAATCGTCCTAACCAAGATGTCGGTAGTCCGTGATGCGCGGTAAATTTGAAAATACAACTTTTGGTCCATCATAGACGGGGGTCCATCGTGGGCACATTTCCCCTAGTCCCCTAGTATTGCTTGTCTGCCTCTATGGAATGAGTAATGCATTTATTAATCGCTACACTCAAACATTTATTTCTTAAATAATAGGTCTAAAAGCATGGAATGGCAGCTATTTAATATTAATTAAATTATATAGTTTGTAGCATCATTGTATTTATGAATATATAATATTGAATTTATTTCAAAAAATTAGGGTGGGCCCGGAGCCACTTGGCCCACCCGCTAGAACCGCCCCGCCCCTACTCCATGTCCTTATAGAAAATGGAGTCAGAATAAAGACTTTTCTACCAGGAGTTTGAGAAAAGCTCGTATTTTACTGCAAACCTTTTTCAATATTAATTTTTATAGTGAATTTTGGCACAATAAAATTTTTGAATAGAGAATGAAACTTTACAAACCCAAAATTACTATTTAAAAATTGGACTCGAAGGAGTCTAAATGTGGGACTGAGATAAATATTCATTTTTATTTATTCCTAGAAATTGGTCAACATTTTTAATAGTTAAAAATAAAGAGATTTTTATTGTTTACTTTCTTTTCCCATTTATTTCCTTTTCAACGACGTACGTTTCGGCGAATTGCCATTTTCAAGTAGTTTTTCTATATTAAACGATGTGTGAATGATAATACATTTAACAATCAAAAGATGAGATAAAATTAATTGAAAACAATAAACTATTAAAACTTACATCATATACTGTTTTAATAGTCCATTGTTTAAAATTATTTTTATCTTTTAATTGTTAAATGTATTATAATTAAGTAACACATTGTTCATTGTCAAAAAACTACTTGAAAATGGCAATACACCCAAACGTACGTCGTTATTGAAAATAAAATAAATGGGAAAAGAAAGTAAACAATAAAAAATCTCTATTTTTAACTATTAAAAATGTTGACCGATTACCAGGAATAAATAAAAACGAAAATTTAAATAATACGGTCAGGAAACACATCACTGGAAAATAAATATTCACAAAAATTAAACTGTTCCACACTGTATTATTGAAATAGCAATAATATATGACGAAGTGATATTTGCAGAATATATATATAGAAGCTACAACTGCTGATATAACATTTACGTTTTACATTTTACCGGTGCAATTTTCGACTTCGAAAAATGATTGAAAAATCGGTGTGGTTGTTAACGTTTGTTTTCTTAATTAATCCAAGTATTGGATTGTTAACGAAAGATCTAAAAGCTACATTGTCTAGTGGTGATCAGATGCCGATGATTGGTTGTAAGTATCTAGTTAATATGGAATTTCGATAGCAGATAATATTTATTGAGATAATATGATGATGCATCCTAAATTATACGGGAATATGCTTTTATTTTGAGATTTTTTACTGTAATACCTTTTTACTGAGCTTGTAGGGTCGACTATCAATTGTATTTGTGACACACCGTATCACATACTTTTGTTTTTTTCTAACGTCAGTCGGGAAGACTCGAAGTCCCGGGACGTCTTGTAAATTTAGTTGTATCTGACCCCGAGGCTTTTGGGGTCAAGATCGAAACACGGTTGTTGATATTTTGTTTATATCTTTGTTTACTTCAGTTATTTAGATTACATGTTTACCTTGGATGAGATTTGTTATTTTATAATACGTATTTTAATGTAGCCGCCTGGAAAATAAAATTTCGGTATGATTTATTAAATCATAAGTACCATTTTTCACAAATTGTACTGAAAGTAGCCATCTTCGGGACGATTTTTTTCTTTCGAAACGATTTTTTTACTTTTGGGGCGATATTCTGGATTTATATATATATATATATATATATATATATATATATATATATACACTTCTAAGTAGGAGCTCTCAAAAGAGTAACATATAATTTAGATCTATTCAAAAATTTCAACAGTGATTAATAATAGAAAGCATTATTCGGAAACCAATGTAAATTATGTGCGTGAGTGATAAAAAAAAACTTTGCATAACAAAACAATTAAATGAAATTCTTTAAATTTTGAAATGAGAAAACTGTATTAATATATATTTACAAATGTTTTATTTCAATATTAATTTGTTAATCATAAACTTTTTATTTACACATCGTTTTTATATCCCTTCCTTACCATATACATTTCCATTTTCGTTTTCTAAATTTCGTTCCTATAATCCTGTCTTATTATTGAATATTATTTTCTTTTCCTAAACATCGTCTCATTCTCTTCTCTCACTGTTTGATTCTCTTTCCGTTTCCTAAATTTCTTGAAATTTTCCAATATGTCCTTTTTAAAATCATTGTCCCATATCTTACCTTTTTCATAATGTATTCTTGTTTTTTTACTTTCTTTCCAGAAATGCATTACAATTTGTATCTCAAATTCTTCCGTGTCATTGATACTATTTTTTATTATTTTCTTATCCACCATAATCTCAATTCCATTCATTTCATTTTTGATTACTTTAATGAAAACTTCTGGATCAATTTCATCCATATTTCCCCCTATTATCATTGTTTCTTTTACCATATGTCCCTATCTGTCTTACTATATTACCATCTATGTTTTTTATTTTTCAATAAATATTTTTTTCATGAATTTTCATAACTTCTTCAGTTCCTAGATTCTGTACTGTATTAATACGAGTATCTACCATTAACTCATTTGTTTTTCCTTGTATTTTTGTAAATCGTATTTCTTCAGTTTTCTTCTCAACTTCTTTAATCTCCATTAAACATTGTATTTTTACTTCGTCAATTTTCTTTTCCATTTTATTACATATTTTCTGTTCTATAGTATCATCATTTATATTTATATTATCATTCATATTTACATTCATCTTGTCCTGCGCCTTTATTTCTTGTATCATGCTATCCATGTTATCTAACATATTATCCGTCTTCTTATAATTGTTCTCCTCTATTTTGTTAAAATTTTCTTAAAATCCCCACTCATTTCATCACACCACTTACTCATATTTTCCCTAATTCTATTCATAATCTCATTTTGTTTGTCCATTTTTAGATTTAAATTCTTTCCCATCCTATTCATATTCTCATTTTGTTTGGCAAATAAATGTTGCATCATTTCCATTGATGCCTCATGTCCGCTTGTTCTTCTTTGGGTCTCTTGTCTAATATCCTCTTGTTATTGGGCTTCCACTCTCTGATTATCCATAAGATTATGTTCCTGTTCATGTTGATCTCCCTCTGATTGTTCTGCTCTTTGTTCCAAGTAGTGCACCTGAAAATCCCCTCTTCCATGACTCCTTTCTTCCCTTTCTTCATCCCCGCCCCACGTTGGGCGCCAATATTGTAGAGCTCTACGTTGCAATATTGTAATACCACACGTTTTTTATGAATGTATGAATATCACAATTAAAATTTTATTTGCCACACGTTGCGGCGACAATATTCTAATAGTATAATTGCCGTACGTTGTAGCGACCCCAGATAGCAAAAAATATTTTCAGAATATTTTTAAAAAATGTTTGTTAAATATTTGTAGCGACAGATTTTTAAATATTAAACAAATATTTGTTATAAATATTTATCCAACATTTGTTTTAAATATATATGAAATATTTGTTTCGAATATCTATTAAATATTTGTTATAAACATTTATTAAATATTTATTATAAATATTCATTAAATAGTTGTTATAAATATGAATGAAATATTTGTTATAAATATTTTAATAATTAAGTACTTGATTGACAAGTTAGAATTCTTTGGAATTCTGCAAAACAATTTCCCTAAAAAATGAAATATTTTGCTAATTTATAAATATTTTAATTCTAAGAACCATGATTGGCCATATTAAATTGTCAATATCAAAATTCTTCGTGGTGCTGCATTTCCCTAAAAAAGAAAACACATTGCTACTAATTATTATTATAGGCGAGAAAATTAACTGTCTTTATAGTTGGGTAGTTTTAAGTTTTTCATGAAGGACTTCATGTAAATTATTTCAAGCTTTTATCTTGTTATAATGTATATTAACTATATTATAAACACAACTTGGAATACACACACAATCACAATAATTCACAAAATATAAACTATGTCTCTGAATGGTACCTGAACAAACAAAAAACAAAACAGAACACAAAATGGCTGCTATGTTTACGGCGCACGGTAAAGCTCGTTTTCATGTGCAACGCATGCTCAGTTAGTACACTATAGCGTGCCATGTTGACGATATCTGATGAATTTCAATTTAAATCGTAAACAATACTAATAACTTCACATGTTTTGTTCCTTTTGAGTGTTTGAGTAACTGCATTTAATGTCTACTGTTTGTAGTAAATATTTTCCAAATGCAGGATGGGATTATTACCTAGCGAAATAAAAATAAAAGAGTATACCTATAGGTAGCGAGGAAATAAAATTTAGGTACAAACACAGATAACTCATCCAAGTACAAAAACATTCAACTTGAATATTTTTGTGGGTACTTACCCAAAATGTGGATTTTTCAGAGAGGTAGGTAGATAGGTATTTAACATTATTTGAATATTTGGTTTAATTTTCTAAATTAATAATATAGGTGTATACATGGAGAAAATATATACAATTTATTTATCGAATAATATGAAAATATTAGACAAATATTTTTTATATTCCTGCTTTCTGGCCATCGAAAATTATAGGTGGGAATAATTTTAAAAAACGAAATAAACTTAAACGGTCTTTAAAGCAGGTACAACATTGTGGTTCAATTAAGTATAACTCTTATCCTTCTGACAATATTTCTAAAATATTTTTATAATATTAAATCTTAAATATTTTGTATCCACAAAAAACGAATCTTTATTTCATGTTATTAATGAAATATTACTCAGTTTGTTTCGGACCTTCCTAGAGAGCGGACGTACCGTAATTAAAAGCTAATTAGCAAAATCGGTGTTATCTCTATAGTCTAAACAAAAACTATTTACAATCAAAATATATTAAGTGATTTGTGAAATTTATTTCTCTGATTAAGTGAAAAATAGAATATAATCTATGAGTGTGACTAGCGGGGGAAGGCCCACCGAAAATAAAGATATTGATATGGAATTAATTGATGCAGAAACTACAAACTTCCCGGTAGACGAATTTTTAGGATACGAGAAAAAAGACCAGTACATTATCATAAATAAACATTCTGAAATAATCCAAACAAATACTCAAAAAAGTAAAACAGTAATTACCTTCTGAAAAAGAGGTCGCAAAACATAAGGTAGATTATTTATATCAACAAAATGATTTAGGGCCTTTTCATGTTTATTTAGAAAACAATTCAAATTTATTCAAAGGTAGGTTAAATGCGCTAAGAATAGGATACATTGTATTATCTAATTTCGCGGAAATTGATGATAAAATTTCTAGCATCGACTCAATTGGCAGAAATAGAATAAGAATTAAGTTTAAAGATTACAAATCAGCTATCTATTATCCAGGAAAAATGATGAAATTTTTATTAAAAACAATTTGGAAATATACATACCTAAATTTATGGTTATTAGACAGGGCGTGGTCAGGGATATTTCAACGGAATTCTCGGAAGATTATATTAAAAATAAAATAAAAATGTAAGACTAAATAGGAAACGCACTGATGAACAAGGTACACAATATGTTCCCACTAAAACATGTATCATTCACTTTAAATCACAAATTTTACCGAAATATATTACAATCAATAAGGTACTGAAGGAAGTTGAACCATATAAGCAAAAAGTTCTGCTTTGTTTTAACTGCTTGAGATACGGGCATACTGGAAACCAGTGCAAGGGCAAGCCAAGGTGTGGCAAATGCAGAGAATCTCATAATACTAAAGATTGCAAAGATACTGAACTTACACCAAAATGTTTCAATTGTTCGGGTGACCATTTTACAAGTAACTTAGAAGCGTGCCCGGAATTTAAAAGGCAGAAGTTAATTAAAGAGTCTATGTCAACAAATAATATAGGTTACCATGATGCAAGCAAACAGATAGGTAGAAATTCTTATGCAAGTGTTACAAACAGTAACTCAAATGTGACAAATTCACAAACTATGAATATACACTGCCCCAAATCTTCCCCCCCCCCTAAATTCCAGTCAACCTACAATCGATCCAACCCCATCCAATATCATCAATTTAACTCCAACAACAAATTTTAATACTACAAATCCAACCACAAACCTTTCCAACCCTCGATCTCACAAAAGGCAAAGGCCAAACAGTCCTGACCCAATTTTAAAATTGCACAAAGAAATGATATCCTTCCCAAGACACCCAATACCTTGTAGTGGAATATTAGAAAATCCAAATTATACCAAAAATATCAATTCTCAATTGGAATCACCATCTGAAGATTTGAGCACAATAAATTCAATATTTCAATTAGTTATACAAATTGTCACGATTTTATTAGAAGCAAAAAACATAAATGTAAATAAGAAAGAACTAGAAAATTTAGTTAAATCAACACTAGATGTAAATATGTCGTCACTTTCTCAGATCTAAACCACATAAATATTTTGCAATGGAACTGCCGATCGGCAGTCTCGAATAAAACAAACTTAGAATACCTACTAGATAAGGGTAACTACACTGTTGCCTTATTATCAGAGACATGGTACCGCCCAGGCAAGTACTATGGGTTCATTGGTTTTAACAATATCCGCTGTGACCGCAACGACGGCTATGGTGGAGCAGCTATCTTGGTGAAGTCAAATATACGGTATCAAGAGATACCAATACATACCACAATTAGCTTTGAATATATATGTATATCAGTCAATATACCCGAAATTGGGAAAACAATATATATAGTCTCTATATATGTTAAACCGCGTACTCGTATATCACTGCAACAGTGGATACAATTTTTCGACCAAATCCCAAAACCATTTTTAATTGGGGGCGACTTCAATGCCCATAACTTGGCATGGAATAATGAATGTGACGACATATACGGTAAGGTACTATTGGAAGCCATAGAACACTGTAATTTAATTATATTAAATGATACATCTCCCACGCTAGTCAGCACTAGGAAATCAGTTATAGACCTAACCTTTAGCACCCAAGATCTAACTCAACAAATTACATGGTCTACCTTAGAAGAGCCATATGGTTCAGATCACTTTCCAATACATGTCAAACTAGAATGTAAAAATTCGCTACCAGAAAGTTCACCAACAACCCACAACTTAGGGAGACTCAAAGATGCAAACTGGGAATTATACTCTTCTGTATTACAGTTGACAGAACCGAAAACAACATATGATGGTGTCATCTAAAATATAAACAGAGCAGCAGAGGACGCTATCCGAAAACACTTTTCAACAAACAAAAAACGCAATCACTGCTCAAAGCAATGGTGGAATGAAACTTGCAACATAGCAGCTCTAGCAAGAAAAGAAGCATTTTCCCACTACAAACGATCGCCAAATCCTAACAACTTGATAGAATTCAAAAGACTAGATGCGTTGGCAAAAAGGACTTTTAAAGAAACCAAAAGGAAGAGCTGGAGAAATTATTGTCAGAGTATTAATCAAGGAACACCAATTAAAGAAGTCTGGGATAAAGTAAATCGATTTAAAAATAGAAAACAATCAAATAAAACACCAATAGACCCTGAAGCGGACTGGGTAAATGAATTTCATACCAAAATCTCTCCCCTTGGGGTTGACAACAAATCTATACACCAAATAACTACAGTACAACGAAACAATACATTTCTACTCTCAATATTCAATATGTGGGAACTAGAACAAAGTTTGACACAAACCAAAAATACCGCCCCCGGTAAGGACAATATTTCATATATAATGATTTATAAAATGCCGATAGAACATAAAAAAGCTCTGCTAGAACTGTTCAACTCTATCTGGACAAACAAGATACCTTTCCCCGAAAAACGGAAAGACTACATCGTTTTACCCATAAAAAAACCAGGTAAAAGAGAAGATACTTCAGAATCATATAGACCTATATCACTTTCATCATGCGTCTTTAAAACTTTGGAAATAATGATTAAGAACAGACTCGAACATTGGTTAGAGAGTGAAAAAATTGTGCCTGACTCACAATATGCATTTAGAAAAGGTAGGTCCACCCAAGAACCTCTAACAATATTAGTAAACGATATTTATCTGGGTTATTCACAAAAACACCACACTTTAGCTACATTTATCGATGTAGCATCAGCTTTCGATAATGTCCAATTGAATTTACTGGAGGAAAAACTCATCAACATAGGATTACCAACTCATATGGCAAATTTCATTAAGAACGCATATTCAAATAGATCAGTCTCCTTAAAAATTAACCAACACATTTCAGATCCAAGAATTTCCAGACACGGTTTACCACAAGGCAGCATTCTCAGTCCCATCCTATTCACCCTATATACAATTGATATTGAAAAAATAATATCACCAAAATAGTACAGTACGCCGATGATATTGTGTTATACACCACAGAAAAATCAGTTGAAAGATGTACAAAAATTATTAACGCGAAATTTGGTCCAATCCAAAAATGGCTTGATAATATTGGGCTGTCTATATCAGAAACCAAGACCGAAGTATGTATCTTTTCCAGAACTAGAAGTTGTCCACAAAATCTGATAACCCTAGGTAAATACACCTTTCCCATAAAAAATACCATCAAATACCTTGGATTACTGTTAGACAAGAAATTTTTATGGAAAGACTGTATACACCAAGTAATCAAAAGAACTGAAAATTCAATGAATATATTAAGAGCTTTCTGCAATACAAAGTGGGGAGCGGATCCAAATACGGCATTACTCTTCTATAAAACAATGGTAAGGTCAATTATAGATTATGGAAGTCATCTATATGGGACAGCAGCTGGAACACACTTAAACAAAATTGAAGCCCAACAGAATAAATGTTTGAGAATATGCCTAGGATATAACAGATCCACCCCTATAAATATTATTCAAGCGGAAGCAATAATACCACCTATTAAACTAAGAAGACAATTACTCAGTAATATGTTTATTACTAAAATAATAGCAAAGGAAGCATCATACCTCAACATGTTACAATCATTAACAGTTCAGGTCCTCACCTATAAATACTGGTACTTAAAAAAAACCAGTTATAGTGGAAAGTCTTATGGAAATATCTAGCTACCAACACAAATTACATACAAACGGGAAACTACCTAACTTTACATACCTACCTGAAAATCTCTACGCTCACAAAATACCAACATATTATTTCGAAATTCAAGACGAAATACCAAACCTGACTCAAACCAAATTCAATAAATTCAAAAACAAATACTGGCCAAATTACGAATATATATTTACAGATGGTTCAAAAGCAAATGAACAAACAGGCTGCGCGTTCTACCACATAAACAAAAAACATCATTCCAAATATACTTTACCAAAGGGGGCTTCTATATATACAGCAGAAATAACAGCAATTTTGCAAGCAATGAAATACATATTAAATTCAGATAAAAATAGATATGTAATATTTACAAACAGTAAATGCGCAGTGGACAGATTAAAAAATATGAACATAAAGAGAACATTAAATCATATTGAAGCAAACATTTTGAACTTTTACCACGAAATTCACACAAATAACAAAATAGTCATATATGTATGGATAAAAGCTTATGTTGGTATAACTGGTAACGAAACAGCTGATAAATTTGCAAAGGAAGCCATAAAAACAGGAGAAAAACTCCAACTTAAATTACCACCCTCAGACGTATTCAAATCACAAAAACAGAAAATTAAAGAAAACTGGCAAAAACTCTATAATGAATCTACAACT
Organism: Galeruca laticollis; assembly: GCA_963921935.1. NCBI lineage: Eukaryota > Metazoa > Arthropoda > Insecta > Coleoptera > Chrysomelidae > Galeruca > Galeruca laticollis. The sequence goes on along the minus strand of OY998177.1, from coordinate 222,978,793 downwards.
GGATTAAACTTTAAAAAACATCAGGATAGGATCCCTAAACAAAGTTGGTTCTACAAAGAGGTGAACAGAAATTTTATAGTTACAATAAATCGAGTGCGTGCAAATCATGCACTTACTCCTGTGTATAAGCATCGGCTAAAAATGATTGATAACCCATATTGTTCCTGTGGAGATATAGGTACACTGACACACATCCTACTTGAGTGTCCGTTACATACCCAAAATATTAGGAAATTATATAATCAACTAATAACTGCCAATATAACCCTTCCAATAGACCTTAATTGTATTATTTTTTCAGAAAGTATAAACACTCTTTACATACTGTACCAACACATAATAAACTGCAAACTTAAATTGTAAAATTTGTAAGCAATTATGCAAACACAACATTGTATTTGTAATTACTAACAATTATTAAATTAGAAAAAATCCAAAAAAACATATTAGGAAAAAAAATAAAAAATAATAAAAAATAAATAAAAAAAATAAATTATGAGAGAAAAAAATGATTTAAAATAAAATAAAAAAACAAATTACGAAAAAAAGAGGTTTAAAAAATAAAAATAAATAACAAATTATGGAAAAAAATGATTATTATGATTATTAAATATATATATATATATATATATATATAAACAAGAAAATGAAAAAAAATGTTGAATTAGAATAAAAAATACTATCACAAATAAACATATTTACTGTGCTCAATCCTGCAGAAAAATTAAACAAATTTTAAATTAAATAATCAGACACCTACATAGTCTGGCTAATTGGCCTCAGCCAAAGCCCTTAACCTATGTAAAAAAAATTAAATATTACTTTTCAAATGTTTATTAAATATTTGTCACAAATATTGTATAATAAATATTTGACAAATATTTGTTTTAGATAACAAATATTCATCAAAGATATGTATATTTCTTTTATGCTAAGAAAATATTTAGCAAATATTTGGTGCTATCGGGGACAATTGTTGTATATGCATTTTTTCTCGATCCAGCGTAATATACGCCTTACGTTAAATGCGTCAAAATTGTATACGCAGCTTTGCAACGACACAATTGCACACACAGCTTAATTACCGTATGATATGTATTTCAATCTGACAGTTGTTGTCAAAAAATTCCCGGCTATCAAAATTGTAATTTATTGAAAGATAAATTTAATGTAAAATATTCGAATCATTCTTATCTCAGGGTGGGTTCAATGCGCTATAAAAATAAATTTTTTATAAGATTTCAAAGTATTGTCCAAATTAAGTATTGATTATTAATTTTGTTCTGTTTGATCTATCTAGTAATATAATGTGACTGTTTGTTCAAGATTATAAAGGATATTTAATTTCTTTCTGATATTCAATATATTTCAATAAACATTCTGTCACCAATAATCCACAAATGTCACTGTCACAAATAAATTTTTTTTATCAAATTAAGTAAATTTAATTTCTATAAACTGTTCAAATCTATTACAAAACTATATCTAAAGTCGAATTCAAAAGTTATATACAATTACTAAATCACAGAAAATAAACAAATACTAGTTTTCCTTTTTTTATCAAATAACAAAAATCTTATCTACAATGAACAAAATTAAGTGAATTACGAATGAAGTTTATAAATTATCAAATAGCAAAATCTTATCTATAATGAATACAAATTAAATGAATTACGAACGAAATTGATAAATTTCTCGAATTGTCCAAATGATTTTCGAATTGTCACTTTTAATTCGCGAATGTCAAACACCCATTCACAGTCCCTACTTCTTTTAATATACTTTTTCAATTGTATAATTGTTCAATATTAAATTTCTGTATTTTTTCTCAATTCAAAATTTTGTAATTTATAATTCAGATGCATCTATTGTTAATTTAGATTAAGGCCTGTTATTTTTCGTCGAAATAATGCATTATTGTAAATTATCAATAATCTGGAATAGACTCACCAAATCTGGACTCCTCCAAACTGGTACACTTCTAAATCTAATTTAGAATTCAGGCTCATTCACTTTTCCGAATTGATGACTAAATTTTCCAATAAAAAAAACACGCAGAGAATTTACAATTATGGGCACCGAATAACAATTTCTATTATTATACTAATCAACTAACTATCTATTACTTGGCGAAATTTTGGAGAACTCTCAAATTACATGTTCTATGTTCGGGATCTCAAATTCAACTATTTTTTTATCAACAAAATAACCACATTACGTTGTGGTTACACACTTTCTTCTTTTTAAAAAAAATCTAAATTTGTTATTTTCCTGCAACAAAGATTGGAATTGTTTTATTATCTAAATACCTTATAATGACTTCTGTTTTCTTTAACCTTCAATATCTTTTTCAACTGTGACATGTAAATGTCATCAGAAATTAAATAATGTGCCAAATCTTACATATACAGGGTTTTTCACTCATATTGATTTTATAGACAATACAGGGTTTGCCAAAAGTATTGCATAAAAAAATTGAATGAAATTCTTTAAAATTTGAAGTAATAGAACTGTATTAATATATATATATATACATATATATATATATACGCTTTTCATGTAACATTGCTTTCTTTTTAACATACAAAACGGCTATAGAAAAAATATTGTACGTAACACGATCCAAATGTCATTTTACGGGATTCCAGGCTCGTCTTGGAAATTACCTACTCATCCCGTAAAATATCATTTTCGGCACTTGTTACGTAAATTACTATTTTCGTTGACCGTTTATTAATTTCGATATGAATGAATTATTTTGTTTAAAGAAAGACGAATTAATAGACGTCATTAATACACTCTTTTTCATTCAGTGACTATGTAACATGTCCATCGACCTGTTTCGATCTAATATAATATATTCCGTGTAATTTCCGCTTGCCGTCTCATTAGCCACTCCCAACTATAGAATTAAAACTGAACGTTGAGACAATTGACATCTGTCAATTTCCCCCTGTTCGCTACAAGCTAAAAATCATTCCTTTTCCGATACCGACGTTGAAGAGAAAACACGTACTCACGTTTTCTCTTGTTCTGAAATTTTTCTTAATTTGCTGTGGTAAGCACAGCAGCTACGTGAGATCTACGTGAGAACTACGTAATTTTACCGTTGAAGACAGCTTACATTTATCTGAGACACCTTTATCGTTGAAGACAGCTTCCATTTATCTGAGACACCTTTATCGTTGAAGACAGCTTCCATTTATCTGAGACACCTTTACCGTTGAAGACAACTTCCATTTATCTCATACACCTTTACCGTTGAAGACAGCTTCCATCAATCTACGACACCTTTACCGTTGAAGACAGCTTCCACTGGTCCGAGACATCTTTCACCATAGAAAACACCGCTACCATTCCTTCAGAACATCTAAACCACCAGAGTACCGTCAGTTAAGTACCTCCTGTATTCTTCCATCCCGTTCTAAGGCAGAATTAAATTAAATTTTTTATATATTCTCTTTTATTCCTAATCCACCCGGCTGTGAGAGCCACAGGGTATCGTGTCCGGGTTTGATTAAGTTTGAGCACATTTTATTTCAACATTTTTAATATAAATTTTTAATTTAGAGTAAATTCTTTTACACGGTGTTTCTACCTTTATCACCGTAGTATTGTTCGTGCTATTTCGTAACGTTTCAAAAGGTAGGGGCGCCCTGAAGTCTCATAGTCTGATCATCCTCTGTTATACAAAGTGTGTCATTAACTTGGAGTTGAACCACCCTTGAGAAGTCTCATGCCGGGATTTTGTTCAAGTGAACGATAAATGGTTACAACTATTAATTGTTGTTTTTATTCAAAATTAAAAATTATTTAGTAGCATTTGATTTAATATTGAAAAACAATGGGCATGCAATATTAATGTTCTTTACTAGTGTAGTAAAAGCCCAGACTTGAAACCAAATAGAACATCATTTGAAAGAAAGACGTCAAAGCAAAGTGCATGCGTTCTTCTTTAGAAAAGAATTTTAGACAGTAGACAAAGTTCTTGCTACAGTTCGAGGTGATAAGATTTGCCCTGAAATGAGTCAAAACACACTTTGGAAACTTTTAAAAGAAATAGGTTTTCGTTAGAAATAAACGGTTTTAAAGATTAAAACTAACTTTTCCGCATCTGTGGCCCTGAACAATATTCTATCATAAAATTGTTACTTGTATACACTTCGGGGATGTATCGTGCTAACAAACCGAAACTTCTCCGAAAATAACCAAAAATTTAGTATATCTAGTTTTATAGGACCCGCTGTACTCGCTCTAGTCAACTGAAAATCAATAGGGTACATCTGTGAGACACCTTGAACAATACTTATTCATAAAGTTGATCAATCGTATACTCTCTGGAGGCTGTATCGTGCTAACAAACTGAAAATTCTCCAAAAATGACAAAAATTTGGTACTTCAAGTACCACAGCACCCGTTGTACTGGCTTTAGTGAGCTCAATATCAATAGGGTTCATCTTTAAGACGCTCTGAATAATATCCAATCATAAAATTCATCACTTGTATATACTCCGGAGGCTGTATCGTGCTAACAAACTGAAACTTCTCCAAAAATGACAAAAATATCGTACTTAAAGTACTGTAGCACCGGTTGTATTGGCTCTGGTGAGCTGAAAATCAATAGGGTTCATCAGTGAGATGCCCTGAATAATATTCAATCATAAAATCGGTGACTTGTTGAACTCCGGAGGCTGTATCGTGCTAACAAACTGAAATTTCTCGAAAAACGACAAAATGTCGTACTTCAAGTACCATAGCACCCGTTTTACTGGCTCTGGTGAGCTGAAAATCAATAGGGTTCATCTGTGAAATGTCCTTAATAATATTCCATCATAAAATTGGTGACTTATTGCACTCTGGAGGCTGTATCGTGCTAACAAGACTTGCAAGGAAAAGTGGCCGACGACAACGACGACGACGACATACACACAGGATTTTTTTTCTAAAACCCGTTTTTTCGTGTTGTAGTTGATAGATAACGTAAAAATAACTCAAAAATTTTTTCAAATTTCCAACTTTTTTTGGGGTAAACCAATACTTTTCTCGCATATTAGATAGGTTGGCGGAAAAGTAAAACCAGTCCAGAAAGTCCATTTTACTAGGAAGAAGCGATATTGTAGTATGGAGAAAAAATTACCTAAGGACTATAAAGGAAATGAGTTCAGATACAAAAGGCTTAGTACCAAAGCGACTCAATACAACACGTTGGACTGCTCGTCGGGACGCTCTAAGAGCACTGCACTTAAGATATGCCCAAATACAAGCAGTCCTTGTTGAAATATCTGAAGGAGAAAACCAGAAGAATGAAGTGCGAATAGAAGCTGAATCTTTAGCGGTTAAATTTGAAACTTTATAATTTGGTATTTTGGTCTAAAATCCTGGATAGGGTTCATTCTACAAGTTTATCGATGCAAAAATTTAATGTAACCATAGTGACGATAACACAACTTCGCGAATCTCTTGCAAATTACGTTCAGGAGTTGCGGAATAATTTTTCGCAGTTCGAAGAAGAGGGTCGAATTTTATCAAAATGTGTTGATTATGAGACAGTTCGGCCACTGAGAATTAGAAAAAGAAAATTACAATTCGATGAGACAGATTCTGAAATGCAGCAGCCATTTTCGCCTAGTTCAAAAATTCGGATTTACTCATTTTATGTTATAATTAACCAACTAACCAGTGAACTGAGGCGTAGAAGTGCCGCTTATAAAGAAGTTTATAATTTATTCGGGTTTTTGCATAATTTAATGCACTTGGATACAACCACAGCTAGAGAATATGCAACAAAACTTTACGAAGCTTACCAGAAAGATATCGAAAGTGGGTTCATCGATGAATGCGTGCTTTTTAAGGAATTTCTCACACGAATTTATTCTAGCCCGCAACTAATTTCCGCCGAAGAGCTTTCAACGTTATTAAAAAATAGGTGCATTGTATCAACATTTTGCAATCTTGAAATATCCTAGCGCACATTTATGACAATAGCAGTTAGTAATGCCAGTGCTGAACGGTCATTTTCTACCCCTAAACGAGTTAAAACCAATCTTAGAAATACATTAAACTATGAAAAAACATCAGAATTAGCTTGCTTGTCAATTAACAATAACATGTTAGTTGAAAATGATGTAAATACAATCAATAAAAAATTTGCCACGTTAAAAGCGCGTAACGTTGATATGATATGAGTATATTAAAACGTAAAATATATGAAAGATACTGCACTCTCTAGAAACAACAAGCTGAAACTTTTCGACGCCCTAATATTTATAATTGCCACGTATGCATCAGAGATGTGGACATTACAAATCTCAAACCAGAAGAAAATCGAAGCGTTTGAGATGTGGACACAGAAGAAAGTTCAGAATACCCTGGACTCAACATCGTACGAATGTATCCATACCGAAAGAGCTCAAGATAACAAATCGATTATCGACGAGAATCAGTCAATCATATCTCAGGTATTTTGAGCATATTTCAAGAAGAACGAACGGCTTGAAAAACTTATTATAGAAGGTAAGATTGGAGGAAAGAGTCCAAGAGGTAGATTTCATAGTCGATGTGTCAACCCAATGAAGGCAATTATAGATCACGGATTGCATGAAGCCATGTATAGAGAAGAATGGAGAGAAACGTTCCTGGCAATCAGTACATACTGTCATTATGTCCCTGCGTGGATAAAGGACTGAAGAGAGTGGAATATGGATTTGGAAAAAAACTCAGTTTATTACTAGATCTCAAGACAAGCTGAAATACTATTATTGTAATGATAAAACGATGTCTAGATGTTATTAATTGCACAAGGAGAACGTTGGTTTATATAAATTTGTTAAACAAAATATATGAAGACTATCTCTTGTTTTTGCAATCGATCGTTAATAAGTAGCAATCAGTCAAAGTAACTATCGAAACGTGAAGCAGACAACACTCCTCATTATTTAACAATCTTTACCTCGGGTGAAGGTCGAAACAAGACCTTTTGATTACGTGACTCTTACATAATCAGTACATGAGAACAAAAACATTAACCTAGTAATAAATTTCAAAAAAAATTAATTTTACGACGTTTATCGAAGATGGATAATAGTAGAAAAAGTAACTAACGAATGGAGTGAACTACATCGCATGAGCTATTATTCAGATTAACATTTGAGGACAAACATATTAGTCCAGGAGGAATCGGCGCATGAGTACCGAAAATTATTTCACCTCAATTTTTTTATGCGATCCTCTTTGAATTGCCCTACTGATGATATAAATGCATGTTGCCATGGGGCAACCTAGTGCCATATTGTTTAAACCGAAATTGTTTAAACAATTGGAAGAAATTGTTACTTTTCAACCGGACAATTTTTTTTATATTATTTATTGAAATAAAAATAAAAAAGGTCCTATGACTTTTCACGATAAAGTTAATATTTTTAGAGATATGAATTTTTAAAGGTTCGAAAAATCTCAAATTTGGCTACTTTTGACCCATGAAAAATATATTAAAAAAATATAATAAAATATAAATAATATTTTTTTTAAATTCATTATACAATATTCTTAATAGAGATGTAAGAAAGTTTCATTGTTTATACCTGTTTTTTAATTGTTAATTTCTAGCGCTCACAAGTATGCGTCGCTACCTTTAAGTATCGCCGTCTTTCTCTGACTCATGCGCTGCATACGGTCTCTCTGTGTCCTGAATCATTATTAATCATTTATCTAAAAAACCATTAACTTTATCAAGATTGGTAAAGAGAGCAATGTTATTAATAATTAAATTGTTTACAATTGGTTTTTAACAAAAGTAATTTAAGTATGAATCGGAATATGTAATTAAAATTACTTTTCTGTTATTATCATAGTGATTTATGCATTTTTGTCAACAATAATAAGATATAATAGTATTTGAAAAATTTTTGGAATCACAATTATATATAAATAATAAGCTTTTGCTCAAACATACATTTGGAAAAATGCATTGAATCCGGAATATAAAACATTATATTTTGATTAGTTGGATATGGGCTTTTGTTTATAAATAAAGGTATTAGCAAAGTATCATTCTCTAGTTTGTATCCGAAATTCGTAAAATCTAATGATTTATATTCCGGATTCAATGCATGTATCCAAATGTATGTTTTGAGCAAAAGCTTATTATTTATATATAATTGTGATTCCAAAAATTTTTAAAATACCATTATATCTTATTATTGTTGATAAAAATGCATAAATTACTATGATAATAACAAAAAAGTAATTTTAATTACATGCTCCGACTCATACTTAAATTACTTTTGTTAAAAACAAATTGTAGACAATTTAATTGTTAATAACATTGCTCTCTTTACCAATCTTGATGAAGTTAATGGTTTCTTAGATAAATGATAAATAATGATTCAGGACACAGAGAGGTCGATGCAGCGCATGAGTCAGAGAGAGACGGCGATACTTAAAGGTAGCGACGCATACTTGTGAGCGCGCGAAATTAACAATTAAAAAACAGGTATAAACAATGAAATTTTATTAAATCTCTATTAAGAATATTATTAACTATCGTATAAAGAATTTAAAAAAAATATTATTTGTATTTTATTTTATTTTTTTAATATATTTTTCATGGGTCAAAAGTACTCAAATTTGAGATTTTTCGAACCTTTAAAAATTCATATCTCTAAAAATATTAACTTTATCGTGAAAAGTCATAGGACCCTTTTTATTTGTATTGCAATAAAGAATATAAAAAAAATTGTCCGGTTGAAAAATAACAATTCCTTCCAATTGTTTAAACAATTTCGGTTTAAACAATATGGCACTAGGATGCCCCATGGCAACATGTATTTATATCATCAGTAGGGCAATTCAAAGAGGATCGCATAAAAAAATTGAGGTGGAATAGTTTTCGGTACTCATGCGCCGATTCCTCCTGGACTATATAGTATTATTTCATATTGTGACTTTCTTATCGGATAGTATTTATTATGGTGATTATGAAATATCCTTTCACTAATTAAATGGAATATTTGAATGGGATCAAAGGTTAAATAGGAAAATGGTGTGTAGTCGTTTTAAAAATTAATGTATTTTATAATTCCATAAAGATACGTAAATTCCAAATGATAAGCTAGTTTTCATTGTAAATACTTATTTAGTAATAAATATGTAGGGCAGACCGGGGTAATGGGGCCACCTTGAGAGAAAATTGGGATTTGGACCAGAATTTTTTTTTAAAATATGTTTTTTTACTATAGTCTGTTTCTTATTGTCTGACAGCACGCGAAAAGGTCACAGATGCTAGTCAGGTAGTAAACTATAAGCGTCACAGTTCATCGAAGGAATTTATTTACTATTTAATTTTATACCCAATCTGATATATAAAGGTAATATAAATGTAAATTCGGCTAGTTAAAACAACTAACTGACCTTCATACATTTGTAGAGTACATACAGTTAAAACAATAAATTATATTTGAAATAATCTTGTAACGCAACTATTCTGACTGAATATTTCATTAATTATCTTGAGAATTTGAAGCAGGTCAATTCTTGGGAGACATATTAACAAACCATTTATCAATTCATTCTCCAGATAATTACTTTCTGATTTTCGAAATGATGATAATAACATTTCCAAGAAACATTACAATAGGGTCCTACTAGGGATTGTCCCAATGACTACTTAGAAATTTTGCAGGTATATACGGTGAAACTTGGTCTCGCCCAAATTTGTATAATTTGTTTTGCTTAGAGTCGCTTATGTTCCATAAGTGTTAACTGTGTTGTGAAAAATGTTTTCAAGTTTTACCCCAGTAAAGTGTAAGAGCGTGCTTAGCTTACAAACGAAGACTGTAGTGTTAAATGTGCATGATGCTGTTGTACATCAAATGCCGGCTGCTACTGTTAGAAATATAGTTTCGACATGTTCCAATATGACAGGAGTTAGTGAATCTACTATTTACAGGCTTCTAAGAAAGGAAAAATGGAAATATATCACCACCTAAAAAGTCAACTGGAAGAAAACCATTTGACCTTGATGAACATATGTAAAATACAATAAGACGAAAACTCCATGAATTATATTTTAAAAAAGAGATCCCAACCCTTGACAGAATTCTAAGAATGGTGAAGGAGGACGAGAATTTGCCTGACATAGGGCGAAAAACTTTGTGGAAAATATTACACAAATTAAATTTTACTTGGGAGAAGCAAAGTCACAAATCAGTGCTAATCGACAACGAAGAAATAATATGATGGACTATATTTTCTTTAATTAATTTAATTTAATAAAAATGTAACTTGTTAATGGGCCCAAATGAATGAATTTTATTGTAACTGTAATGTTGACCGAATCTAATTAAATAAGCAAAATGAGCTAATATCGTAATCTCCGCCACTGCCGCACGGTTTATCCTTTTGCTGGCGTTGTTCAGTTTTAAAACCATATTGTATTTTGAGCTGAAACAGGGATGTACAGATAACCAATACAGACACCTACTTGTTTTGCATTAGAATTTTATTATTTACTTGTAAAATTTTTAGAATCATTCTGTAAGAGATAATTTTCTATTTGAATATTTAATGAGGCTACTGTGCTGTCAGACATTAAGAAATAGACTATAACCCTCCTCTTTCATATGTTAACTCTAACCTAAGATGGCAAACAACTGTTAAATTCGAATGCAACTTTTGTTTTATTTAAAAAAGTACAAAATTGTAACTGGCCTCATTACCCCGCTATATGGGGTAATGGCGCCACGGGTGGCTTTATAGTGCTAGTAATAAAATAAACATATAAAATTCTTATGTCTAATAGTATGTCGACAAAGGAACTCATTAATTCTTAAAGAAACTAATAAATTCTTAAAGGATACAAGTTTTTTAAAATATAAGTAACATCGTAAAATAAACTATCGCAGGCTTTTTCCGATTCGCTACAGTCTTTATGTGCCCATTTTCCACACAACGTGCACCTGAACCAAATCTCACTTTTTCTTCCGTAGTCGCCACAAACTAAGCAAATTTCCTCATCTGAACTTTCATCTTCAATTCCTTCATCATCCAGATGGACATCTGCTGAACTTTCTGAAGATGAGCTGCTAAATACCTCCCTTTTCACCTGAACCTCTTTTTTTATCTTTCGCAGCCTTATTCTTCTTATTCTTGGTTTCCTTTTTAAGAGCTTCTTCCAGTAATTCTTCTTTAATAGGTGTCGCGGTCAATATTTTTGAACAACCTTTTTGGCGGACAGTTTTCGCTTTTGTGATAAGCCTTTGAGGAGCCGGTATGACGTCAGCAAAGGAAATATTTGTGCCGGCGCTGGCGCTGTCAGCAGAACTATGTTGTTCACATGAAGATCCAGCAACACTGTCAGATAAATTTGGGATATCTTTTTGGGTAGCACATTCAGTGTTTACTCTGGATGCGCCTACTTCCATGTCAATATGTTCAGAAGATAAAGCAGAGGGACCAGCCAGCATGTTGTCAGGTGGTGCAGGTGAACCTGCCTCCATGTTTTGTGCGGGTGGTGCAAATTCAGTCTCATCAAACACATTTGGATTTATTGGAAAAATTCCGGTACACTGGAACCATTTAATTGGTTTGTCTATAGTTGCCACTCTTGCATATACATATTTAAATACAGAAGCGATATCGTATTGGCTTACACGTTCGTACTGCTTAGATTTAAGATGAAGATCTATATTGCCCTCTTTTATAATTACGGACCATCTAGAAAAAAAGAATAATTATTGTAGCAACAGTAAATACAATTTTTAATACAATTACTCCGTGGGGCGATGAGGCTACTGTGGCCTCATTGCCCCGCTACACTATGGCCTGATAGCCCCATATGTATCTTGACAAAGAAAAAATTAAAATCTAAATAAATTTTTGTTACATTGTAGGGGTATACTTTTAAAATCATGCTAGTATATTTAAAGGTTACTTCCATAAATTATTAAACCTATATCTCAAACCAAAATACAGAAATACATACCTTTATCTACATCAAATAATACATCAAAACTCTACATTTCCGTTAACCACGTTTTTGATCACCAAGCGATGCACCCTGCAGCACGTGTCTCTTGCAACTGATTGTCTGCACAGATCATATAACTACTATTAAAAAAGAAGATAGTATAGTATTTTCCAGGATCTAAGAAAGTGACTAGCCACCAGTTATTATATGAGAGGCAATAGAATAGATTTTCTTAGATCGTGAAAAATACTATACAAATTAACTGGCTACATTGCATATTGAAAACATTACTACTAGTAATTATATGCACCGTTTCCAGTACTTTTTTTCTCATTTACAGCAAGCATGGTAAACTAGCATAATCTGTAAATAATTTCATGCTGCATGTTTTACATTATACTATTTTAGTCGATATTCTTTTCTGCACAATTTACAACGATTTATTTTTGTACATACTGGGAATTTACTTCAATATAAACTAGGAACAAAGTGATACATACTATTTTCAGAAAATTTTAATTATAGATTTTACATAATTTATAATGTGTAACTTAAAGTTATAATTCAAAACATAAGCATTACATTTAAATACAATGGTACGTCAGTTTGGTAGAGAATAAAAGGGGTTGTTAGATATATTTCTTTATTAACCTATAATAATTATCTACAATTAAAACCTAAAATTCTGTACAATAAAGATATATACACAAAGTTTATTGGCCCTGGAGGCTGGCAATCCCTCAAGGGTGGTCGTCGGAATATATTTCTCGGCCGTCCAACTTCCTCACGAGGACGTTAGGTTCCTATAACCAGAAGGGGTGTGTGTGTCAGGGTCGAGATTCCGCGTTCAACGCACAATGTGATCTCGGAGGTCGGGAGATTGCTTTCGTCCCGGGCTCAACGCGCTCCGGAATTTCGGCTAATCGGGAAACGCCTCGGTCCTGCGCTCAATACGCTGCAGGGCTTGACCTAGGGTAGTTGGCGTCCGTCCTAAGCTCAACACGCTTTAGGACTTCGTCCGATATGCAGGTTCGCTCAGCGTCTAGTCTCGAGTTCAACGCACATCGTGGGGTCAACGAGAAGCTGGATATTTACGTGTTCACAATTCCGAGCTCAACACGCTCCGGAATATAGTGCAACACTTCGGTTGTTTTCAGTTGAAGCTTCCTATTGTTATTCTACGTAAGGTAGAGCTTGGTGGTATATCGCAGAACGTATGCTTTGGTAGTATCGGTCAAGTTATTAGCAGAAAGGCGAAGGTGCTGCCCTCTCGGTGCTGGGTGTTTAACTCCGTCTAGTTTGCTTCGCGTAGAGTTCTGTTTTCTGATTATTTATTGGGGTTATTTTATGTTCAGAACGACTGTGTCGTTACAACAAATACACACAAAACAATTCTAATATTACTTCCAAATATTTATTATTTAAAAAAAAATTCATCTTTTTCTATGGCCCACCTAGGAGACGTAAGTTTAAGACTTCAGGCCTCGTTAAGGTTCCCCATCAGAGACAGGCCTACATTTTGTGGTATCACCAACACTTATTCCAAAATTCATTGAAATGGTTCTTTAATTTACTAAGTGACGGCACAAACACTTATTTCAAAGTTAGTTGAAACAGTTCTGTAATTTGTCATGTAGCTTCACGAACAAATTCCTTTGAAATAAATCGAAGAGGTTCTTTAATTTGCCAGTGATCTGACTTAGATTAGTTTCCAGATCACTATATCAAAAACGAGATCTTTGAAGTCTCTAAAGCAACAATAATGACAACTTTTTTATGTATCCCTCTCACTAGCCACACAACAATGGGTAGAACATACTCTTATATTTACTTACCTATGATACGATAAATGTGGATTCAAAATAGCTTACTTATTTCTAAATAAATCAACAAAAATCAACATGAATATTAATACATCCACTACACAGGTTGACAACATAAAAAATTGTTTCTATTCAATGATTAAAATGTACAATAAATTACCAAGGTTAAAGCAAATAAAATATTTTAATGAATACATGTCTACTAATCTGTAACTACTGTTAAAGCTTGCCGGTTTTATTCCATTTTGTTACTATCAGACTGTATTAGGATTCAGGATAATTTAAAGATTACTATTTTATTATATATCATCCGGTAAATGGAGTTTTTGTCACCTGAGTTAGTGAAAATAGATATTGACGTACATATAAATATGTTTCAGAGTTAGTAAACTCTATAATATTTGTTAAATACTCTTGATTAGTTAAATTTTGTGTGAGTATATATTCAGAAAATGTTTTAATGTGTTGAGCAGCTTGCATGAGATTTTTCCGTGCAATAGTACATCTAGAGATTGTCTTGTACAATGTTACTTTTGTGTAACGTTTACATCATCTCACAATGTCCTCACTTGTTTTAACTATAAATAAATAAAAACAATATAATTAAACTAAGGTACAAAGCCCTAAGAAGTATACCTTCATAATACCACAATATTAAATTATAATTAGAATAATGTAATTTAGTTTGTTAATAATTTTTAATATTTTTATCACTTTGATATTTGTACTTTTAAACCTGTAGGTAGTTTCTTGTGAATACTATGAAAGATTGCAATTTAATGAGTATTGTCCTTGCATACATAAATTTTGAAAATATATTGTTACGAACTCGCACACCGAATCAGATACTAAGTACGGTCCTGTAACCTTATGTTAACGGAGTTAAAAAAATGGCGAGCGCGCCGAATTCTGGGAAGGTCTATTGGGATTTATTGTGACAGTTTTTATAGACATGTTCTCGGAAGGTCTTTTAAGGATTGAGCCGGCAATCGAGAAATATCGCGAAAGGCATTTGTTTTGTGTAAGCCGCAGCCCAGAATTCTCTAGTAAAATAGGTACTAGTATATAAAAAGGACCGATCAGCGAACCAGTCAGTTGATAATTTGACATCGTGAGATAAACAAGTAAATAAGTGAATATAAAGTGTTTATATAAATTAGTTTGAGTGAATATACAGTTAATATAAATTAATAATTAAGTGATTAGTTAAGTATATATAAATTAAGTGTTAGTGAGTTAGTGTTTAAATAAATTAGTAAGTAGCCATACCGAGTGTTTAAAATTTATCCCACCCGTAATAAAAACGTTTAAATAAATAAGAAAAACATTACATTGGCGTCAGAAGTGGGATAATATAAATAAATTGCTACGTAAAAATGGCCAAGAGACTATGTGACCTCAAAGTGGCGGAACTAAGAGCAGAATTGGAAGATCGTGAGTTGGAAACGTCCGGTAAGAAAAGTGAATTAATAGGCACTGGAAAGTGAAGGCTTGGATCCAGAAACATTCTTATTCAAAGACGAGGCTTCCACCTTAATCTCGTCAATTTCTGATATGAGGAATGATTCTTTCTGTAATAAAGAACGATTTTTCTGCCATGGACGAGAAGATTTCAACCATGAAGAACGATATTTCTGCTAACATGGACAAGGTTTCTACTAATATGGACGAGAAGATTTCTGCCATGAAGAACGATATTTCTACCATGAAGAATGATATTTCTACCATGAAGAATGATATATCTGCAGATATCTTATCATTGAAAAATGACATTGCTGCTGAAGCTGAAAATAAAATTTCGTCTCTAAAATCAGACATGAGAATAAGATGACAACGATGGAAAATCAGATGGACGAGAAAATCAAGGAGTTAGAGACAAAGATTGCCGATTTAAAAACACAAGACACTTCAGCAGAAGAAAAGAAGATCGAGATCTGCAAGTCAGAAACACAACACAAGACAGATGATATTGGCAGTTTTACCCGAGTCAAGGCCCCAACGTTCGACGGAAAGACATCGTGGACCAATTATGTGAAACAATTTGAAGCAGCCGCTAGAGTGAATAATTGGTGCGATAAGGAGAAAGCAGTGAACTTAACCATCGCGCTTCGGGGAGATGCCTTAGATGTACTTCAGACGATACCTCTGGAATAAACGGATGATTCCGAGCAGCTGAAGAAGAGGTTGGACATACGATATGTCCACGAACATCTAGAATATTTGTACCAATCCCAGCTGAAGAACCGAAGGCAGAAACGTGACGAAACACTTCAAGAATATGAAGTGGATATTGCCCGACTCGTTCGATTTGCTTATCCATCAGCAGCAGAGAACATCATGGAATGTCTGGGCATTCAGGCCTTTATTGATGGCTTACGTGACCCTGATATGGAGAGGACGCTTCGCTTAGCCCATCCCAAAACATTAGTTGACGCATTGACAGCTGTCCTTGAATATGAAGCAGCAACGAAGGCTTCAGGATATAACAAAATTAGGACCATCCAAGAAGAAGGTGACGAAGACAGGTTTGACCAGTTCGTCAGTTTAATAAAAAGTATGATGGACAAGAAGCCGAGAAAGATCAGATGCTGGAATTGTGGCGAGCTAGGGCATGTCCGTAGTTCGTGTAAGCGCCCCAAGACTCCTGCAAACCAAGAACCCCAGTCACAGGAAAACTAGAACGGGTCGGCTACGAGGGGGCAGCACCGACCCATGACCGTTCCAAAGACCCTCTCATACTGATAGCTTCTCTCAGATGTCGCAACGACAGTGTATATGTGGATGGCGGAGTAAATGGCAAGAAATATGCTCTGCTGGTTGACACTGGGGCAACTAGAACCATTATACGACCAGAAATAATAAACCCCAAGAAGAAGCTTCTACCAATGAGACTGCGACTGCGGACCAACACAGACGAGAGTGCCAACGTTCACGGAGAAACACAAATCCAATTGGGAATTGCCGCAGAAAAGTTCACGCATACGGTAATCGTAGCTGACATTGAAGAAGACGTGATTCTGGGAATGGACGTAATGAATGTACATGGATTCCAATTAGACTTCAGAAACAGAACCATTAAAGTGGGTTCCGAGGAGGTATTCCTGCATCCATATGAAGGCAGCGCGGTGTTGGCAGCTGTACAGGAAGATACCGTTCTACCTGCACGAAGCGAAACCATGATAGTAGCACGGCTACAGGGAATCATGGAGGAAGGTACACCGGTTATGATGGAGCCAAGGAACCACGAGGAGGAGGTTGGCAAAGGAGTACTAATTGGGAAAGGATTGGTTACGTCGGCGAAGGAGATCCCTGTACGATTGATAAACGTGAACGATTACCCAATTACCATCAAGAAGGAAACCAAGATTGGATCCTGCGTACCAGTGACGTCTATAGTTCGTCAGACAACGACCACTGACAATTCTAATGCTAGATTCGAACAGATGTTATCAGTAGCTGGTCAATCTTTGGATCGATTTGAAAAACAGAGAATTTCTCTTGCAGTATCGAGACTTATTCGTACCAAAAGGAGGAAAGAGTGGCAGAACATCAGCCGTCAAGCACAAAATCGATACTGGTAATACTAAACCAATTAGGCAATCAGCTCGAAGACTTCCACGAGCGAAGAGAGAGGAAGCTGAAAGAATAATTCGAGAGATGGCAGAAGAAAAAGTAATAGAACCATCTACTAGTCCATGGGTGTCTCCAGTAGTGCTCGTCAAGAAAAAGGATGGAACTACGAGATTCTGCGTGGATTATCGCCAGCTAAACAACGTGAGGAAGAAGGACAGCTATCATCTGCCTCGAATTGACGATACGCTAGATACATTAGCCGGCAGCAAACTGTGTTCCACCTTGGACCTGAAGTCAGGCTATTGGCAAGTGGAAATGGACCCAGAAGACAAAGAAAAGACTGCTTTTACCACCGGGTCTGGATTATGGCAATTCAACGTCATGCCATTCGGGCTCTGTAATGCGCCTGCGACATTCGAAAGACTCATGGAAAATGTCTTGAGAGGGTTGTCTTGGAAGACATGCCTGGTCTATTTGGACGACATCGTAGTACTGGGGAAGAAATTTGACGGACATCTGAAGAATTTGGAAGACGTATTCAAACGACTCCAAGCTGCCCAGCTCATGTTAAACCCGAAGAAATGTCAGCTGTTCCAAAACCGAGTCAACTATCTAGGTCATATAGTGAGCAATGAAGGAGTGGCGGTGGATCCAGAGAAAATTGCTTCCATTCAGCAATGGCTGCAACCAACCGACAAACATCAAATTAGGAGTTTCCTTGGACTTTGCACATATTATAGAAGATTTATCAGGAAGTTTGGAGATATTGCTAAGCCTCTGACTCGACTTACAGAAGAAGCAAGAGCTTTCCAATGGGACGAAGATTGTCAAACGGCTTTTGATACCTTGAAGAAGCATTTAACCACGGCGGCGATATTAGGATACCCTTTACCAGAGGGAGACTTTATTCTTGACACTGACGCAAGCAACGTAGGAATTGGTGGAGTGCTCTCACAGATCCAAGGAGGGCAAGAAAGAGTGCTGGGGTATTTCAGTAAAGTCCTCTCCAAACCAGAACGAAACTACTGCGTCACAAGAAGAGAACTTTTGGCGGTAGTGAAGTCCGTGGAACACTTTTACCAGTATCTCTATGGGAGGAAGTTTTTAATCCGGACTGATCATGCAGCACCCAAGTGGTTGATGCAGTTCAAGAATCCCGAGGGCCAGATCGCTAGATGGATTGAACGACTTCAAGAGTACGATTTCAACATCAAACATCGAGCTGGTGTGAGTCACCGAAATGCCGACTCCCTGTCCAGACGGCCGTGCCCAACAGACTGCTCCCACTGCAACAAGGTGGAATCTAGGGAAGTTTCAGTTTCAAGAACTACTGTAGTCAACGAGGAATGGTCACCCACCAGGATCAGGGAAGATCAGGAGAATGATCCTTGATTTTTTTTAACCTGCAAACTTCCTATTGTACAGAGATCCCTAAAAAGACTGGAATATCACCGTATTTTTTTCAAGAGTTATTATATATCAGGCTATCGTTTTCTAACCTAAAAGCCTTACTTTTCCTTCTTACTTGCCAGTGGCGTATCATTTTATTTTTTTATGCAATTTCAGGGGCGACTTGAAAAATTGTGCGTATATACAAAAGGAAACCGGGAAGTCGGAAATATCGGGATTATAGCGGAGACACGCTCCAGCGAGTACTACAGCTACACAAACAAGGTAGAAAATTAGAAGATTTAAGTGAAGAATATGAAATTCCCTTTATAACTTTATATAGAAAAGCTAAAGGACTACACACAAAATCAATAGGAGGTCAAACTGCAATGTCGATCGAAGCCGGATTGATATTGAAGCTACCTAAGTAGGAAAAAAACATTTTTTTTTTCAAAAACCATTTATTTCTCAACATAGTCTCCTTTTAGCTCAATACACTTAGTAAGATGATTTTCCAACTTTTTTATATCATCTGAATAATACGATTTTGGGAACCCCTCAAAATACGCATTAGTTTCGGTAATCACTTCTTCGTTTGAGATGAATCTTTTTCCTGCGAGCCATTTTTTCAAGTTTGGAAACAGGAAAAAGTCACTAGGGGCTAAATCTGGACTATACGGTGGATGATCAACCAATTCGAAGTGGATTTCTCGTAGTTTTAGCATCGTATCTAATGCTGTGTGAACCGGTGCGTTGTCTTGAAGAAATACCACTTTTTTCTTGTTTAAATGTGGTCGTTTTTCCTTGATTGCATCAACCAATTGATCCAATAATGCACGATAATACTCTCCTGTGATTGTGGATTCCTTTTCAAGATAATCGATGATCAATATTCCGTGTGCATCCCAAAATACAGTGGCCATAACCTTGCCAGCCGATTTCGCTGTCTTCGCCTTCTTCGGAGCACTTCCACCCATTGCTTCGATTGATTTTTGGTTTCAGGTGTGTAGTGGTGGATCCAAGTTTCATCAACAGTTATTAACCTACGCCAAAAATCAGCAGGATTATGCTTTATCATGTCCAAACACCGCTGTGAATTATTAATCTGTCGAACTCGTTTTTGTTCAATACTGAGCAAACGCGGCACCCATCTTGCCGATAGCTTTTTCATATGCAAATGTTCATGCAAAATGTTGAACACACGTTCATATGATATGTTTACAATTTCAGCAATCTCACGTATTTTGACCCGGCGATCATTCATAACGATATCGAGGATTTTCTTCAGTAACCACCTCTTTTGGCCTTCCTGTTGATGGTATTGTTGCACTGCTTGTTCGGCCTCGTTTAAATTCAGCAATCCAATATTTTACCATATAATCTGACGGAGCAGATTCGCCGTAATGTTTATCAAGCTTTTCTTTTGTCTCTTTCGCCGTTTTTCCTTTCAAATAATAGTGTTTAATCACTACACGAAATTCACTTTTTTCCATTTTCCAAGAAACACAAAAGTTGCATACTTCAAACGACTACAACAAATAAACTAATCTATGAATTTGGCTAAAATTTTGACAGCTGACGTTTGACAGATCGTAATTTCTAAGACAGAAAAAGTTTTGGTGTTTGTGCTGCCATCTAGCGCTAGGTAGCTTCAATATCAAACAGACCTTAATAGTTCAAATTTGGATTTTTAAGAATTTGCTAGTAGGTTGCATTTTTAATATGTTGAAGCCTATACTTGTTTATATTAATACATATACAGAAATTTAGTTGATTTTTATCTTTTCCCTCCCCCCACCCAACAAGTGTGCCTCAGTACGGCACTGCAAAAAATAAACGGTTTTAAAGATCAAAACTAAGTTTTCCGCACTTTTATACACTCCACAGGCTGTATCGTGCTAACAAACCGAAATTTCTCCAAAAATGTGGTATATCTAGATTTATAGGACCCGTTATACCAGCTCTGGTTAGCTGAAAATCAATCAATTCATTCATAAAATTGTTCACGTATACACATTCCGAAGGCTGTATCGTACTAATAAACCGAAATTACTCCAAAATTGTAGTATATCTGGATTTACAGGACCTGTTGTACTGGTTCTGGGGAGCCGAAAATCAATTGCGTTCATCTGTGAGATGCCCCAATAAATATCCAAATATAAAATTCAATTCAAGTTTATGGAGTTATTACTCGAGGCTATGAAGCACATTGTTAATAAAATATGTTGACATAAGTAAGTTTAGTCAACGGGTTGCTTTTTTAAAACGAAATTCCAAATCTTACAAACCCGAAAAGTTCAGAATTTTGACTAATGAAAATATTGCAAAGTTTTCAAAATAGTAGGAGAATGAAAAATATTTGCTATTAAAAGTATTAATGATAATAGTTATTGAAAGTGAAACATAAGAAACCAAAAATTTACAAATAAACAACCAGTAAAATGCGACAACTTCGACATATATGTTTAACATTAATTTAACAAATTGCAAAAATGTAGTAGTATTTCATTTTAATCGTTGCAAAATTCATTGTAGTATTGGACATAACCTTTTTTTATGGTTTCGGGTCGCTAAATCCGAATTTTCAACTTCCCTCCATAAATTCCCCTCCCAAACCCCAAATTTTGTATTTTTTAGACAAAAACTACCTGGAAATTCGGAAAGTAGACTGAATTTGAGACAAAAAATTATATGATATTTTGACGTAGGGCGAACGCGTAGGGCGTGTCTCAGAACATGTGCCTCGGTGTCGAACGCGTGCCGCGATATCAGACGGTAACAGCGAAGAGCATATCCTAATAACTTGGACCATGGGGACTGTTTACCTGCAAAATGTATGTGATTCTGTAGAACAATTTGTTAAAGTTGCCTAGGAATCGTCAGAGCAGCATGTTGAACTTAGAAGT
The DNA here is from genome assembly GCA_963921935.1 of Galeruca laticollis. Lineage (NCBI taxonomy): Eukaryota > Metazoa > Arthropoda > Insecta > Coleoptera > Chrysomelidae > Galeruca > Galeruca laticollis. The sequence goes on along the minus strand of OY998177.1, from coordinate 222,957,137 downwards.
TCAAGGATCAACCGTGACAGTCAAAATGTGCAGAAAATGCTGACCTGGCTGAATTAACATCCACCCTTACGAATATTTGATAAGCTCAAGTCATTCAGCACAGGAATTGTGGGCGATGAAAAAATTAACTGCCACATAGCTCCGCGGGGCTTTCAAAGCATGAAGGTTCTAATTTTCAGTCCGTTATGTTTAAGAAATGAACGATGTAACCCACTTGGTGAAGCAGAGAGAATAAATGCTGGCTGATTACCTTACTCTGGTCAGTAAAAGATCTAGATGGTCATTCATTGGGCTCATTGGCAAAAGAGTGAAATGTGTTCCTGTAGAAAGAAGGTACATGGGAGACTACCTTGATATACACAATGACTTGTGATGGGGAGGAGCATCAAGTCTGTCTTATCTTCGTAGAATATGCATTGCCGAACAGTCAGAAGAGGAAGTCGCAAAATTTCTAGAACTCGAGCTTTCACCATTCCCCCTGGCACTTTTTAATGAGGAAGGAATGAAAAACGGTATGTTGTCCTCTCTCTACAAAGTCTTTAAACAAACACGACGAAATTCAACTGAAAGACTCGTTTTACATTTTCGACGGCGGATTCCTTCTCCATCGTGTAATGCGGCAGCAAAAAACAATTTTCGCATCTATTAGCGCAGCCTATGGTCAAAGTACTCCACAAATAGTATTATAGTGTTCGATGGTTATCCAAACGACAATCGAAAATTACAGTACGAAGAGTGCAGAAAGATTACGAAGAGAAAAAAAGCAAACATCAGTTGACATAATTTTTGATGAGTCTACAGTTGCCCAGGAATTTTTTTTATCCAATAGCAGAAATAAACATCACCTCATTGAAATGATTAAAATTAAGTTTGAGTTGAAAAATTTGTCAGTGCGACAAGCTGACGAAGATCGTTAATACAGCAATCGAAATTGCATCAATTCATCCATCGATGATTATTGTCGATGAAGTATCGATTTATTAGTTTTATTGACTGCAGTTTCTCAATCCGCCAATGTTTACTTCATGAAACCGGGCTAAGTTCCACAACAGCTCTACTCGCCTTCTGGTCTTGAAGAAAACACAGCGGCTAAAACTATACTTTTTTTACACGCTTTCAGTGGCTGTGACTCTACGTCTGTGATTTTTGGTCACGGTAAAACCAAATTTATTAAAGTCTTGGTCAAAAACCAATATTTGATTTCCCTGGCTCAGCTGTTTCAGAGTCCAAATGCTGACGCACACGTTATCGCAAAAGCTAGATAGCAATTTTTTACTTCGTTTGTATGGTTGCAAGGATGAAACCATGACTTTAAACGATTTTAGACGTCAATGTTTCATTAGGACTACGTACAACAGTAAACACAACCTAGCTTCTTTGCCTCCAACTGAAGCTGCTGCTGAGCAACACTAATTCAGGACGTAGCACCAAGTTCAACTTTGGCAAGGAAATGTCACGGAACTACAAAAATGGGGCTGTGAAAAAACTAGCTACGGACTATCTCTCCTGTCACTACCTTTAAACCTCCCGCTCCACCAAAACTTCTAAAGCTTATCTTCTTCTGGTGTAAAAAAGTTGCTGTGGCGCGTGTGGATGTCAGAAAAGTGAGTAGAGTTCAATAATGTGCCTCGAGTGCAGCAATTCATGCTGTAATCGCCCTGAAGCTATCGTTGAGGATTTGAATGAAAAGGATCCACAAGCAGTGGAAATCTAACTATTGTTTGAACAGGTCGATCAAGCTATTGAGATTATTTTGGAGAAATCACATAAATCTGATGGCCCTGAGTCCGAAAACACGGAGCAATTGTCAGGTTAGCCTTTTTTAAACTCCAGTTTTTTTATCTTTCTACCTACAATAGATCAATCAATCTGCTCTTTGAAACACATTATATCTTTTACGCGCAATAACTTCCAGATGTTAAAATTAAGATATAAAAAAAGGGTAGCGGAGGGTTGAAACAAAAGATAAAAGGTGTGAAGGGAGAGCGAACGTAAATGACGTGGGCTGCTAAGCAAAGTGCGTAACTCGGCGTATGATACCCTGAGTAGCCAATGTCCTATGTCAAAATGTTTAGTCTACTTTCCGAATTTCCAGGTAGTTTTTGTCTAAAATATACAAAATAACTATTATTTTCCAAAAACAATTTTCTTTTTTCAAAATTTGGTTGCGTGGGGAATTTTTGGAGGGAAGTTAAAAATTTTAGGATTCGGCGGCCCAAAAACATAAAATAAGCCTATTTCCAGAACTACCATGAATTTTACAAGCTAAGGTCCTTTATAAGGTATTTATCGCCTGGACTATTATTTATCCATATTTTTTTAATCTTCAGTGGGAACCAGTAGAATTAGAGGAGCAGATACTATTAGAAATGCAATAGATGATGCTTTAGCTGTAGGATATAGACTTTTTGGTAAGTATACGTTAATATACTTATTTAGGTTTATAATTTTTGGACAGACTATTAGTTGCAATTAATCTTTGAACATTGCATATAAGATGTAGAAGAATTATCGACAAGTATGATTTGAATTTACAGATTGAAACACCCAAAAACACAGCGTCTAACAAATATAAATACCAGCGAGTCATTAATAAGTGACATGTTGATTTTGAAATTGATGTTCTGCATAAAATTAATGTTTTTTTAAATGGTTAAATGGAAATTAAATTTTATACAACTAACCATAACCTTTAAAAGACTGCTTTATGTAATTTTATACTTTATTTGCCTATATGATACATTCTTTTCAGTATAATGAAGTTGTTTTGCGTATAGTTTTAAATTCAAATCACATCTCATTTAGAATAAATAACTATGATAATTCCATTGGCAAAAACAAGACAAGTCAACATATATTAAAGTGTGTTTTCTTCAAACAGTTTTGAATATCTGTAAAAATTTGCATATATAATATGAGAATAATTCGCGATTGTCTTAAGGTGTGCAAACATTTCTTTTCATCCGAATAGTTTCGAAATGACCCAGCAAAGAAAATCTCTTGTAATTGCCGCTGCGTTTATGATCATGTTCATTTTAATGTTAATCAGTCAGGCTAAAATTTTTTTCCATACTTACAGTACATTTGGTCAAAAAATATTAAATTATAGGCATTCACGAACTGAAGGATAAGAAAACCATAATTCAACTTGAAATTAAATCAGTACAACTCAAATAATAACTAAAAACATGTTGTAGGTACATTGTGAAACAGTTTCATTATACGATTAACATTATTGTGGATGAAAGGTTTGGCCAAGTTACAATTTTTTTAAAATTTATCAACACTTTAAAAACATAAGTAGGTAATAAAGGTACTTACAGATATATTTCAAGTACAGTGATTTGGGATATGTGGTACCCAGAGATAAAAGGTATAATAAAAGTTTGGAACTAATTTGTTGGTTTTGAGTAGACAAATTCTTCACCAGGAGGAAGCAAAACTGTTGACATTCGTAGTGCTATAAGTATAACTATCCACATGAGCCTACAACTTTGGCCTTATCCCTTCTGACAAAAGGCGAACGTGTACCTACTCTCATTAGTACTTGATATGCGTCATATTTAGATGTATTGCTGTTTTAATTAAACAAGTTTATGTTTAAAGGTGCAATTTTAACCCTACAACAACAACGTGGGGTCGTTCGTAACTCAGCCGTTAGGTTGTTCTTAAATACGCACGCGGGTGTTTTAGATACCGAATTCTGGTTCCATGTAGCTTCAGTACTTGTTGATAACTTTTCGTGAACATATGTATTATTGGGCCACATTTTCAGAATCTACGCTAGGAAGGTATTCCTCGTGTTTTGACTCCACGTTGTGGTTTATGATAAAAAACTTCAACATTTTAAACGACAAACATTGTATGAAAGAACGCGCCATCTTATGGAAAAAGAACTTTGGGACGAGCTATACAATCCATATGAAGATACAAAAGGCCAGGAGAATTTCGATGAAGAATATAGGGAAGACGAGGATTGTGTCTTAGTCATCGATTCGATACCTGATGAATATACATGGCAAGAAGTATAAGAACATATAAAACAATGAGGATGCTATGGACACAGAACCTACAAAAAATAGTGGCAGTTACAACTATTAGTTTCGAAGAAAACAAGGATATCTGCAAATACAAAACGAGATGGTGGTATTTAAGAATTTTATACGGGATGTTAGATGTTGCTTGAATCAATTATTTTGTATTATACTGATTCCAAACATTGGACAATGGTGATACTCGAGCTAATTTAAAAAATAACTGATGTTTTGGTGGTAGACAAAATGAAGTAAAGAGCAGAAAATAAATGATTTCCAAGAAAATTAAGACATTCTACCCGCGACTATCTTGGATATCTTGACGATCTGTCGTCCCAAGAACCCCAAAACCGTTCACGTTATTGTGACATTTGTCCAAGATCTCGAGACCGAAATGGACGTCTTATATTGGTGTTCATAGTAGAAAAATATGTACACAGAACATCAATTTAGAATTTGTGAAGAATAATCTCACATTTATCTTCCATTCCTTTTATTTAGAATTTGTTTTTTTACTTTTTTATGTTTGTTTTCTATTTTGTTGTTTAATTCTCAGTCACACTTTTATTTTGTTGTATCTTGAAGCAGCGTTCTAGATATATAATACATTATTTCAAACTCAATGATATAAGGCATCCCTGTCACATTATTAGAAGTAACGTCAAAAATGGGTCACCTGTGACCCCACGTCTTTGGCTGGGGTTTCAATTGCCTCACGCTGTGGTTCTAGGGTTAATAATAATACTTTTATATTAATGATTCCCACTAACAGCCTCTTTTAATTTTTGCAAAACCAAATTATGCAATATTATTTTTTTAAATTTATTGTGGTACAAATTAATGGAAAATTGTCAGATTGAACGAATCAATTAACCTTTCATTATCCTACTCTATGATGTTTATATTTATAAAACAATAAAAAATATAAATAATAGAAATATTTATTTGATATTTTAGATACCGCAGCACTTTACAAAAATGAAGAAGACTTGGGAAAAGCTTTAAAGGAACTTTTGCCAAAGTATAATTTAACACGAAAAGATATTTTTATAACATCAAAATTAGGTAAGTTATGTTGATAAAAACGTCATAGATTTTATATAATTTACACCCTTACATATATAAACGCACCACCTCCATAGTGCATTATGAAAAGCTTGGGGCTGGAGTGCTTTTCACGAAAGTTGAAGCCACCTGAAGTTGCAGTCGTATACGCCAACCTATCAAAACCACCGCCATATTGTAAAATTGAAAATCAGTAGCCTAAAGATATCACATTTTGAAGGTTAACACATAATTAGAGTATTAAATAATATTTGTTTATCTTGATATGACAGTTCCTTTGAATGATGGTGGTATATTTAAAGTTTTATCGCTATGTTGCTTATAGGTTATGGCTAGGAACAACATACACTACTAAAAGTTTAATTAAGTGTAGTATTTATATTAAAAATTAAGTATTTTGCAAACTTACCTCAAGTCGTAAGTAGGTATTATACATCATGTAGGTATAGAAAAAGGAGAAAAAAACACAAAATAGGATGTTATAAAATTGTTTAATTTATGAAAAATAGAGGTAGAAAAATTCAAATTTACCATAAAACAAACACAAATTTTAATTATAAACAAAATACCCTTACACAAATATTTAAATACACATTCATGGGAGTACGGTCCTGACCGTATAGTAGCGACACTCTCGACTCATCCCTTTGAAATCTATGTGGATAATTTCGCCGACAATGTTCTAAGAAGTCGGGCAGTTGGTCACTGGCCGGCGGATTTACGAGGGACTGCTGTCGTGTCGTGCTACTTCTATGGAAATATATACTGTATACTGCAGAGCTTCGTGTCGTATGCTCTAACGCGAACCCCTGTATACTAAGCAAGCCGACGTCACCTGCTAGAAACCTGCTACTCTATAGGCGGGGTAAAGCGGGTTCGCATATCGGCTTCCGCACAGAGTGTCGCTACTAGGCTCTCATATGTACGATGCCCTAAGTACATAGCGAATTGTGCGAGTATAAAATCGAATAAATTCAATCCAAAGTCATAATATACCTTAGTTAATTACAACAAATAAAATACGTAAGTACTATTTACAACTGAATTAGAATAGTATATAAAAGTAATAAGACGAAATTTCATCAACAAACCAGCCGCTTATCAAAAGGAATTCCATTATCCACTTTTTACTTCTGACTCTGTCTCAGTAGACAGGGTCGGACCTGCACATGATAGTGCAGAAGCATAAAATAGTTTTAAAAGTTACTTAATTTCAAAATTATATCATGAATAATAACTGTAAAAGCAATTCACAACAACCCGGAATGTCATATTCAAGTGTATTGGGACAAAGTCAACAACCAAAGTACCCGCCAAAAGAACAAGCTATTATTTTTCCGTCAATAACAGGAATCAAATGCCAAGAATACTTGTATCAAGTCGGTCCACTTATCTCACCTAAAAATATACTATATGCTTCACGCATGGCTAATGACAGAATATTTATATATTTATCATCGAAACAGATTGTAGACAAATTTTTGAAAGAGCATGGAGGAGAAATTACTATTAATGGCCAACAAATCAAAGCTCGTAGGATGATTACTCCAGCAGAAAGACTTGTAATTTCAAATGTTTGCCCTTCAATCCCTAACGAAATTATCCAATAAGCCTTAGAAAATATTGGACTAAAACTAATGTCAAATATAACATTCCTAAGAATTGGTGTAACTGATCGCGCGTACAGCCATATACTCAGTTTCCGACGTCAAGTGTATATTGATCCACCAAATAACCTTACAGTACCAGACAGTCTCCTTATACAATTCGAAACAACCAGTTATCGTATTTTTCTCAACATGGATGGGCAAGGTTGTTATAAATGCAAACAACCAGGTCCCACTGCATACAACTGGACCTCTTCCAGACAAGTTAATAATACTCCTAACATGCCACTACACTCCCAATCAAATATAAGCGGCAGCAACACCACTACGTCTACACCCCAAGTTCAAGCTAACGTTACTACTCCTATACCACCAGAGAAAATCAATATTACTCCTCCTACACTCCAACCTAAATCCATCAACAACTCAACCGAACTTGAAACAAACCAAATAGACATAATAAATAATGATCACACAGAAACCAACAAAAGGAAAATCAACGAAATTGAAAGTCCCCCAATACCAGATAACACCACTGAAGAGGAAACAACTTTCATAACACCTAAAGAAAAAAAACCTAAGAAAGTTGTGCTTGACGAAATAATGAAAATGATGGAACCCGCCAAAAATGTTATTGAGGAACACGCAGTTGAACTAATATTAAATTATGATCAACTGACAGATTTGATTACCAATATTCATGGTTCTAGTCATCCAATCAGTACCATAAGAAATTATACCTCAGATTTTGAGTCTCTCATTAATATGCTGGAAAAAGTGTACCCCCAAATCACGAACAAATCCCTAAAATTCGCTTAACCAAGATAAGAAAACGATTAAGACGATACATATCAGAAGGCCCCATTGACTCTGGAAGTGAGTCGTCGACACAATCATCATATTAGAAATGGACATACTTGGAATTTAAATGGTTATTACGTACACTATGAAATGTTGAAACAACTATTGTCTAAGTACAAACCAAATACTATTTGTTTACAGGAAACACATTTTAAAGACAGTAATGTACATAACTTGAAAAACTATAACATATACTATAAAAACAGACCCACTGGAGAAAGGAGCTGGGGGGGTGTTGCCACATACGTTAAAAATAATATCCAATCAAATAAGTAGAGTATGGGTTACCTTAGACCAAGGTCATTGTGTGTGACGTCACATGACCACGCCCTATGACGTAGCTGTCATCTGTCACACGTGTCATCTGTCATCTGTCAAATGTGTCATCTGTCAAATGTGTCAACAGTAATGTCAACTGTCAACAGTCATATCATCTTATGTTCTGTGTCGACTCTCATGTGTTCCGTGTGTCATCTGTCAACCCCCGTCACGTGTACCAACTGTCAAATGTATCGTATGCCTGTTCTGTGATTTCACATTCTCTATGATTTGTCTATGTACCGTATCTGCGTTCCGTCGTGACCACACCCTATGACGTCACGTTGTCTACGTACCGTATGTGCGTTCCGTTGTATGTGTCATCCGTCAAATGTCTCATCTGTCATACGTGACGTACGTGCCGTATGGCCATCCGTCAAATGTCTCATCTGTCATATGTGACGTATATGCGTTCCGTCGTACGTGTCATCCGTCAAATCCTTGCCATCTATCGTCGTCGTCGTCAACCTACACATATTTCAACATTCTGCGCACGTACTAAAGGCATTTCCCCATATCTCTGTTATTATTTGTCGGATTGGTATCTAATAAACGGCAATATAACTTTTTTAGAATATTATCGTATACAGAATGTACAGAAAAACATCCCATTAGGGCACTAACGTATATCTTTGCTATTATTGGTCGGATTGAAGTCAAATAAACGTTATTATATTTGTTAGATTATTATCGTATACAGGATGTGCAAAAGAGATGCCATTAGGGCACTAGCACATATCTCTGCTATTATTGGTCAGATTGAAGTCGATCAAACGCGCTGGAAGATGGACATATACCAATAACAGAACCAATTTCGTGACAACATAATGATTGTAAAGTTATGCGACCTAGAGGACTGCGATAGAAATTCTTAACTTGTTAAAAAAAGAAATATGTGGTTCTTTTAATAGTTATATACGTGAAAAATTTGGCGAATTGGTTTCTGTAAAACACGGTGTTAAGGCTAAGCTGTCTTTCCTCTTACTAACTAACAACAAAGTAGAATTGACGGCCGTTAAACTCGATAGGCTACTTAAAAAAATACCAAATTTTCCGACAAACAACTTTTTTAACTATTGCATCCAAGAAGAGTACAAGGAAAGGTGCGACGTTATTGTAAACAACGATAAAACAGTTGGCAACGATTTCCTCACTTGACTCACATCTAATGCAAGATTTAAAATATACAACAAATTTATTTGTCAAATAACCAGTCCTGGATTTAACAAGAGCATTGGAAACCATATTATAAATATCGTCAACAGCATTACCAGATTGGAGTAAAAGTGAACAATATACGGTGGAGTGAAAAAGATAGAAGAAAAAATATTATTGAATTTTAAACAGCATGCCTTCGTACAAATAAGTCGTATAGGTAAGAAAACCACATTACTCTGCTTTATAAGGGGGCACTTTGTTATTATTAATCAGATTAATGTTGAATGAACGGTATTATGTTAGGTACGTCACTACGACGATGTGTAGTCGTAAAATGTTATACAGGGTGTACTCGTAAAAATATTAGGGTGTAAAGGTATACAGGGTTGTGTAAAAGAAGCAAACCCCGCGAGGATGAGTCAAGTCGGGGCATCACTTGGCTCACCTCTAATACAAGGATTAAAATATACAACAAATTTATTTGTCAAATAACCAGTCCTGGTGTTAATAAGAGCATTGGTAACCATATAATAGATTCCGTCAACTACCCCAGATAAGACTTCTTACCTATTAATTATATAGAGATCGTAGAAGATACGAATAATAAGGAGAAAAATGTTCGAACCTCTCAAAAATGCTATATTAAGGTTGGAGATACATTCTTTACATACAGGAGCTCGGACGGGGTATATTCATGTAATATTATACCCAAAGTTCTAAGAAAGAGAGAGTGAACAAAAATAGTAAGGTAATGCCTTTTGTGCTAGAAGAAGTAACACCAATTTCCCCCATATTTCTGTATTAAAGAAAAGGAAGATGGAGTATTTAGAAAATACAGCTACCGTTAAAAAGGAATATAGACAGACAATATATAAATGTTTTTTTTACCTTTCGAATTACTGGTTAGAACGAGAATTAGAAGAAATAGACTTAGATTGAAGGATTAAAATAAAAATTGACGTAAAATATACACACGACAGAAACAAAGAAAGAGTTGTATTTTGTGTATACGTTTTGTTAAACCTGTATTAATATTCTAATAAAAACTTTTAAAGATATCGTTGTTTTACAAATTTTTTTTGTCCACTTTTGTTCTTATTTAATGTTAAAGAAATATATAATGAATCCCCATATTTTAATTGAGATAATGAAATGCAGTAAGACTTTGCAGTGACCTTTCTGTTATAAAAAAACCAGCCCACCCTGAGGCACTCGGAGCGTGAGTCTTACGCAATAGTGGAAATATGTATTTAATTTTCTATAAAATTTTAACATGTTTCTATATATATATATATATATATATATATATATATATATATATATATATATATATATATATATATATGCATATATATACCAATAAGATGCATTTTTATCGAACAAAAACAATAGGTCAATACATCGATTGGTCAATATACAGGGTGTCGACATAAAGATGTAAAAAAAGACACTGCTATTATTGGTTTGATTTTCATAGAACGAAAACAATACATCATTACGACGTTCGAATTGAAGTGTAATGAAAAATAATTAACGCTTTGAAAATGTATTAGATAAACACTTACGCGTTGAGTAGACGATAAACACCCTCTTATTATTTGTATTATTGCTGACTCTGGAAAAAAAATACAATAACAACTTTTTTTAAAATCACGACTTCATCACACCTAATTATTCATCTTTCTGTATACATATGTGAGCAAGAATGTGGTAGTTTGATTCTTCATCTTATTACAAAAGAATTATCTAAATACCGCTCCCTGCTCACATATGTATACAGAAAGATGAATAATTAGGCGTGATGATGTCGTGACTGTTTAATTATGATTATTCTGATTTCGTTATAAAAAAATATACAGGTCTTCACAAAATATGTACAGTAAAAAAAATTTCATCTCTTTCCAAGGCCTACCCAGGAGGCGGTAAGCATAAGGCTTACCGGAGATGTTAAAGGCCTCGTTAGGATTCCCCGTCAAAAAGACAGGCCTACGGCATCACGAACACTTATTTCGAATTCAATCGAAACGGTTCTTTAATTCGCCATCGATTAGGATTAAAAAGATCATCTTTTGTGTGTTAGTATTTGGATCTTTTAATCATCTTTTTTCTTGTTAGTTCAAATGGCATCACGAACACTTATTTCGAATTTAATCGAAACGGTTCTTTAATTCGCCATCGATTAGGATTAAAAAAGATCATCTTTTTTTTGTGTTAGTATTTAGATCTTTTTATCCATCTTTTACATGTATTTGTTTTTTTTTAAAGCTACTTTCACAGCGGCTACAATAAAAAAGTTCCCTCATATTTTTAGGAATGGTCATAACCCTCTTCTTTATACTCCCATGTTACGATTAACGTTTCTTCATTTACAGGTAGAATAGTGTTTACGTTTATTGCTGCGTTCGTCATCATCGAATAAAATTCCGCAGGATTTCTAATTATTGATGTTTTAGGTAGATTTTCTCGTTGAGCAAATTTACCCCAAAACGAATTTAACATTAATTTAGCCAACGATCTTAGACCCGGATTCTCAGTTATTTCAGAAAACTCCAATAATATATCTTCTCATTGAAGAAACTCCTCGATGTAATGGTCTTTCTCTTCCTCAGTGACACAATTCTTAGGCCATCCAGACGCCTGCTGTTTAATTTTAATTAATTTGTTCATCATACCAGAGAATAAACCTTCTTGTTCTTTACTGAGTTGAATAGTATCGTAACTCCACAATTCGTAAATATTTATCATCCTGTATCCCCTTTCGATAGCTTTTACAACTTCTTCAATCACCCAAGTACCTTCTAAACTTCTCTCATCATCATTATGATTACAATTACCCTGGATAAAATCTTCACCGCATTTACGACACAAAACAAACATACATTTGTTATTCATTTTAGTCGGAAGTACAGGATGATACAGATTTGTAGGTGGTAATATTTTACACTTTATTACACCTGATATTTGGGAAATGTCTGCTAAACTACATTCTTCTCCTACGTAAATTCTCTTAGGGTGACCAATAGGAAATTTGCCGAATTTACACACCCAAGGGTAGAGGGAGCATACGTCAACATATTTAATTTTCTCATTTTCTCTCGCTTTATAATACTCGACGGTATTCCCCGTCCTACCCCCATATAACGAATCTCTAGGGATTAACGGTAATTGTTTCAAAAAAGAGTGATTTTCTGTAAATTTTTCAATTTCGGGGGTTATACGAAAACTGCACTCCCACATCTGTATCACTTCAAAGCCATAATTTTCTAAATGTTTTATTTTTCTTTGGGTTCTATCGTATCGGTTTTCCATACAATCGTACGAGTCATCATCTAACGGTTTATCTCTGTTGTATTTAAAACATGTAGGGCACCCGTGGTAATAACAACCTTGGAATTCAAACACTTGATTTTCAAATAAACCGTCTATTTTTACACCTACAACAACAGCTTCTGAACCCTTGGCGGCATGGTGAATGTTGATATTTCTCTGTTTTTCCTCCCATACTAACCACTGTAGAGCTAATTTCGATTGCTTGTCTTTGAATCTATATCCGCCTTTAGATATTATTCCAATAGTAGTGCAGAAAGTTTCGTCGAAAGACCTTGTTACACGCACAGGCTATGGTGCTTGCCTCGGTGAAGGGGCAGACGTTCGACGTGTCCATAAGTTGCTAACGAAATTTGAGACAAGCCTGTGTTAAAATCTGTACATCCGAAACGCAATATTCCACAATTTCCTTTTGAAAGTCGAACACTTCTGCGCTTCTTTCGTTGTACCATTCAATTCATTTATTGCGTGAGTCTTCTTTTAAATTGTCTGGGATCGTAAAATTCCAAAGCAGGCAACGGTCCAATATACTTTTGATTTTCCATTTTGTTGAAGAGATGTGGAAAATATCCTTTCTTCAATTCTGAGAAACCAAAAGCTTTCGGTAGCAAAGCCAAAGGCATTGGAAAGTAGTTGAGTGAATCCAGAAATTTAACGTTTCCCACAGTCATTAAAATCAGTTTCGTACCACGCATAATCAGATCAGGTTTCAAATCAATTTTAGTCAAAATGAAATTTAAAACAAATTGATGGTCGAAACTTCCACCATTGTGAGCGATAATAACTACTTACTTAAATTTTTTTCTTAACGTTAGTACCCTCTCCATGAATGTTGGTATTACATTATCTCTTATTATCTCTTCCCTGAATCCACAACTCTGACAAAATACTAATTTACTTTCATTTATACATCTATGGCATACTTTTGAATAAACACATAAATTGGGTTCTTGCTGGAACATTCCATCAGTTAATGCGTTTTCTTGTGTCATAGAAAATAAACAAAAAGTCTTTAATTTTGGGGAATTTTCTATCAGGTTGCATTTAACATAAATGACCCTTTAACTGATTGGATTTATAAATTTTGCAGTAAACCTCCCCGCATACGTGTTTTTTATCGGCGCGTATCTTAAAACAATCCTTACATATTTTTATTTTACTACAGACACTGTTCAGGTGTGCATTAAAACACTCATCACCATAAAAGTTTCTCCCGCATTCATTGCATCCTCGTTTTACCACGTCTTTAGGGCACACCGGTGATCTCCTACACGCATAACATGTTCCACCACATCTATGTTCATCTTTATTATTGTAAGGAGTGTGGCATGCCTCACAATAGTATATACAACACAAAGCTGAAGTTAAGGAAGTTATTACATTATAATGACCCTTATGGTAGAGTAAATTCAGCGAGGGACCATTACCATCCCCTTCGAAAATGACCTCACGCCCTTTGCTGCCGTACTGATAAACCGTTATTTTATAATTATTCAGATACTGTTGAAAGTGTCGGAGTTCGGGTATCCCGCACCCCTCTGAAGGGATGAAAACACCACTGGATTTAATCAGTTCCATAGCTCTGCTCGTTTGAAGTTTTCCAATATCGCGTCGAATCTTTATGTATTCGGGATTCCTAAAAGCCATAGCGACAATGAGAGCACGAAGTAGGCAGAGATTATCTTTGTTTTTTATTAAAACAATACCTTTTCTTTTGCTACATTCCTCGTTAAAAGTATTATAATGTGTTCCTTTACCTTTTCCATATGGCATATTCATAGTTGTAATCCCCAAACAAAAGGTTTCCGTATTCAGTCACTTAGAATTCGATTGATATATGGAAGAAATGTTCTCCCAAACATCATCAACTGTCACTTCCGACGCAGGTCTAAACCGCATCCATCCCTGACCTCGTGCAAAATCTTTGGAACAAAAAATTAATCCAACATAATCTACAGAACCCACATTTTCCGTCCCCTTCAAAATAATATCCTGTATGGTTTTTTCATCCATTCTACGGTTCCGTCGTTGCGCTTGGTATAGGTTTAATTTTAAATTCCAAAGTCCGCCCCTGGGCACCGAATTTACGTATTCTCTTGGTAAAATCCTTAATAATTTGAAAGTTATCCATCTTCATATGAAATTAACCCGAAAATAACTTTTTATTTCGACTCCTAACGATTACAAATCAGATAGAAGAGTAAAAACAGCTTGGTAAAAAAAATTCAAATTTTTCCAATATCAAAAATCTCAAAAAAAACTTACCCATAAATTCGCGCACACATTAGAAGCTAGAACACAACTGATGTGTAGTGAACCTCACCTCCGTATTTATTTATTCCTTTATAGCGAGATCAACGCAAATAGTTATAAAAAATCAACGTACCAGATACTCTTACGCAATCGGGGGATTTGTATGCAAGATAATTATTCAGTGTAATTGCATTCTCTCTTAAAGGTTACACATTTGAAAATAAAATAAAAAATAGATGAAGGAATGCAGTTATTTACAATTTATAGAATTTTTATTTATATAATATATCCTGTATGTATTGAAACGAGTTAATTATTATTAATATTTGAATATACATTGTAACAGGATTGTAAAATGATTCGTTTTTTATTGCATTTCTATTTTATCAATAGCAAATTGTAACTTTGTATCCGAAATTATAGAGTGAGTTTTTTTCCATATAAATACGAGTGAGAATAAGGAGTTTGTGTCAAACAAGATCGTTCTGAAAGGATTGTTGTTGTTTCTGAAACCCTATCATAAAAGAAAATAGTAAGTTTTTTTTAGAATTCCCCACATCACAAGTTTTTAGACGAAACCAATGTAGATGCATCGAGTGATTTATCACATATTTAGCAAACGCTCATATAGAATAGTGAATTAGCTACCTTTTTCTGTTGTAGATCATGTCAAGCAATGAACATAATGAAGAATGTTGGTACGAAGAGTGGGTTGAGTCACCACTGGTATATATTAAGGAGCGGAATCTGAGGATCGAAAGTTCGTCGTCCCAACCCCAGATCATGTCCACCACCAATCAACAGCGGGAAGAGTGTTGGGATGACGACGCTTGGGTTGAATCGCCGCTCCTTAAAATAAAAACAGTGGCGCCATTTAGAAATATTATTCGGACACCTCCCCCAAAAATGTCTAGGAAGTAAAAGAAAGAATTCAAACAGGGTGAGCGTGCACGAATGAAATTTCTAAATGGCGACTGAAGAAACAAATTGTAATCTATTACAAAAAAAGTAAAAAAATCTTTATACATTCTTCGTTTTATTTATCAAACATTATTCATACAACTTACTTTATAGCTTTGGCAGTACGAATTTAATACAAGTTCGAATTGCGTTTTACATTTTTTATTTTCATTTTAAATAGTGTATTACCCATTTAACATTATACGTTAGATATACGTTAGTGCCCTAGTGGCATCTTTTTTTTGTACATCCTGTATACGATTTGGCACTCTGGTGAATAACAAATAGATATATGTTAGTGCCGTTATGGCGATGATGACGACGACGATAGATGGCATTCAAAATTAAAATTAGAAGCTGTTTTCGTTACTGACAGACCAATAATAGCAGAGATATACGTTAGTGCCCTAATGGTATCTTTTTTTTGTACATCTTGTATACGATAATATTCTAAGATTCATATTACCGTTTATTAGACTCCAATCCGACAAATAATAACAGAGATATGAGGGAAATGCCTTTAGTACGTGCGCAGAACATCGAAATGTGTCTTTTTCGGCTTATATGTAACGGAAAACATGCGCAGTATAGGGAAAAAGTAGCCTCGCTACCCCAGCTACCCACGGCCGTTTTGGCACTCTGGTGAATAACAAATAGATATATGTTAGTGCCGTTATGGCGATGACGACGACGACGACGATAGATGGCAGGACAAGGTAACTGTATTACCGACACCTGTTGGATAGTGTAGGTTGACGACAACGACGATAGATGGCAAGGATTTGACGGATGACACGTACGACGGAACGCATATACGTCACATATGACAGATGAGACATTTGACGGATGGCCATACGGCACGTACGTCACGTATGACAGATGAGACATTTGACGGATGACACATACGACGGAACGCACATAGGGTACGTAGACAACGTGACGTCATAGGGTGTGGTCACGACGGAACGCACATACGGTACATAGAAAAATCATAGAGAATATGAAATCACAGAACAGATGGGGCATACGACACATTTGACAGTTGGCACACGTGGCGGGGGTTGACAGATGACACATACGACACATCGTCATGGAACACATGAGAGTCGACACAGAACATAAGATAGATATGACTGTTGACAGATGACACGACACTTATGACATATGGTACAGAACACATGACTGTTGACACATTTGACAGATGACAGATGAGACATGTGACAGATGACACATGTGACAGATGACAGATGACACATTTGACAGATGACACATGTGACAGATGGCAACTACGTCAGAGGGCGTGGTCATGTGACGTCATAGGGCGTGGTCATGTGACGTCACAAAAGTTCCCGCGCTATGTTAGGTCATTGACTTTGACACGGGCCAAAGTCCCCCAAACTAGGTCAAGGTCACGAAAAGTAGGTCAAGGTCACTAAAGGTCATTGACCTTTGACCCGGTCCAAAGTGCCCCACACTAGGTCACGGTCACGATAAGTAGGTCAAGGTCACGAAATTTTGGGCACCTGGCCCGGGCCAAAGTCCCAAAAATAGGTCAAGGTCACGAAAAGTAGGTCAAGATCAGAGGGCGTGGTCATGTGACGTCACAAAAAGTTCCCACGCCAAAGTGTCCCATCCTCTACTTAGTCGATTCTTATAGACCCATATCCCTAACTTGCACAATGTGCAAATTACTAGAAAAAATAACCAATAACAGACTTGTTTGGGAGTTAGAACGAAGAAAATTGATAATACCAGAACAGAGTGGATTTAGAAACCACAAAAGCACAATCGATAACATCATCGACTTAGAAAGCGACATACATGAGGCTTTAGCAAACAATCAGAAATGTATAGCTGTATTTTTTGACATAAACAAAGCGTTCGATACGGCATGGAGGCCTAACATAGTAAAAACCTTGCAAGAATGGAACATAGACGGAAACATGCTGGCTTTTATTTACAATTTTCTAAATAATAGAAGTTTCCAAGCTAGGATGAACGGCTCGATCTCCGATCTAAAAACACAACAACATGGAACACCGCAGGGATCAGTAATCAGCCCAACTTTATTCCTTATAGCTATAAATAACATCACCACTAATATACAGAAACCAATTAAAGTCCGACTGTATGCGGATGATCTGGTAATGTACGTAAAAAGTAAAAATTTAACGACAATGAAATCGATTCTACAATCACACATAAACATACTTGAAAAATGGTCAAGGACTCCGGTTTTCATTTGTCTGCAGAGAAAACCAAATGTATAATGTTCTCCAGGAGAGAAGTAGGCCAAAAGCCACTACTTGAACTAAATGGTAGTCCCCTCGGGTATGTGTCAAAAATCACATTTCTGGGAATGATCTTCGACTCGCAATTAAATTGGGATGAACATATTAAGAATCTAGTCGTTAGATGTCAGAATGGACTAAATCTATTGAAAGTTCTCGCAAACAGAGAGTGGGGATCTGATCGAGAAACTTTACTCCTAATCTACAGACATCTTATTAGATCCAAGATCGATTATGGATCCATCGCCTACGCCTCCGCTAAAAAACGCATATTAAAACGTTTAGATGTCATAGCAAACCAAGCATTGCGCATCATTTCTGGAGCTTATAGAACATCCCCTATCGAAAGCTTACAAGTAGAGCTAGGAGAGCAATCACTAAATAAAAGAAGGCAATACCTGACACTGTCATATGCCAGTACTATAATGGGCAACCGAGAACATCCAAACTACAATAACACAGTTGCAAATAGATATCAAAACACCTACGAATTCAGGAAAAGAGTCGACTACCCCTTCTATCAGAGAGTTTCCAAATATATCATACAACTAGACATGCAGATACCTTCCATACTAGAAGCAAATGTTGATATACCACCGCCATGGCTAATTAAAATTCCGAGCATAGACACCTGCTTAACCAACTTTAACAAGGCAGAAACTCCAGCCTCCATAGTATATCAGAAGTTTCACACGAAACTCTCCATGTATTCTAACTTTCATAAAATATATACTGATGCATCCAAAACCCCAAATGGAGTTGGAGCTGCTGTTATCACTTCCTATAAACCACCTTTGAAATAGAAATTACCCGACGTGAGTTCTGTGTATACAGGAGAAATATATACAACCTAAAAAACAGAAATACGGTATCTGTGCTCAAAAAGAGTTGAAATATTTGAAACCAAAACAAGAACAGCTGATCCAGAGATACGTTTCTTTGAACCGTCAAAAGTGGAAAGAGAGAGAGAGAGAGAGAAAAAAGATGTTGAATAAGTACTACTATTGACATCTATCGTAAATATTTTGAACCAAATAATTACTAGATAAGTAACTAGTATTGTGTAGATTTTTAGGTTTATATACCTGTGAAGAGGCCCCTCTTAACCGACGTAGATATACAAGACATAATTTGGTTTCTGCGATTGTCAATGTTCCAATTTCAGGTAGCTTCAACTTTCGTGAGATGGATTCTACTTCTACATACGAACACCATTCGCCTGGTATCTGTAGATTTTGCTGCAGAATGAAATATACACGCGGCCCTATTCTGTTTCGCAAAGTTGCTACTGAGCAAGTGGTTTAGAACAAGGTCAGTGGCTAGGTTGCCACTTGTCTTCAATTGGTATTCTGTAGAGGCAACCAGTGGTTACGAAAGTTAATTTATAGTTATTTCTGAGCAACCACAATACCTGTGGTTGTTAACGTTAGTAACTGCCAGAGAAAGGTAGAAGCGTGATGGTAGGAAGATGGATCCGTGGATTATGAACATTTTGTTAGATCATGAAATTAATAAAATACTCAATGAGTGTATAAAAATATACTAAAATTTGTAAATATAGTATAAAATCTTATATTTCTTTCCACATGCTTCTATAAGTCTCAATTCCATATCTGTTAGCTCTGAAAGCCCTCCTGGACCTCCTCCAGTTTTGGTCTAAGAAATAGAAATGTCTTTTGCCTTTTTTTGTTTTTTTTTATTTCCATTCTATAAACGACTGCAAAAGAAAATTATTTTTCCGCCTACCTGTATCCAAAGTATACATTTCCTGGCCTCATTGTAGGGAGCAAAGTCGTACTTTTCCTCCCTAGGGAAGAAAAGTAAAAGTGACGTCATACTACGTTATCAATGAAATAATTTTCGCAATTCCGAGACTAAAGTGGTCACTTTAGTCTCACATGTTGGACCCATGGGATATAAAGGGACAGTTAATATCCCAAGGGATTTGAAGTACAAATAAAAACGTACACCCCGATGCATAGCCAAGCATTTTAAAAGTCCATCCTGGATGTCCAGCCAAGTTTCATAAAAGTCCCTCCTCGATGCCCAGCCAAGCATTTTAGAAGTTCATCCTCGATGCCCAGCCAAGTTTCGTAAAATAAGTAGTATTTATTAATTTTGTTTGTTAGTTTCATAAATAAATTATTGAAAATGTCTTGTTATTTGAGGGAGGCGAAAAAATCGTATGTATAACATGGGTGTAAAGTGCCTTTTCCTCCCTCGAATGATTACTGCTATAGAGTTGCTTGACTGCCACTTAGATACAGATTAGGCCTGTATATACACATCCATTTATTTATTATTTCTTTCTTCTCTTTTTTCATTCTTAAATCTTTTTATATAAATTTTCTAGATTTTTAGTGTATTTCAATGAATAAAATGTTTTTTTATAATTCGCGTATAAAAGAGACTTCATTATAACATTGTTTACAGTGTCACTATGAAGCTCTTTGAACACTGTTATAGTAATTTTTAGTGTACAGTTGGTTATTGTATTTAGTTATATTTTTATTTGACATTCGACTTTAACTTTGACACAAATTATAAATAAAATGGTCTCGCGTTGTTTTAGCTAGCAAATTATTATATTAAAGGTGAGAGAGAGAGAGAGAGAGAGAGAGAGAGAGAGAGAGAGAGAGAAGTTCGTAAATGAATTTGGGATGGGTTGGAGTTTTCTTGGTTGAGAATGTTCTTTTCTTGTTGATGCCCTGGTATAAGATAGGTTTCCTCTTCAGGGCTGTGTTGGGTGGTTTGGTATGCGCTGACCGAGAAATAAAGTTGGGGTTTAAAAGTGTCTAGTAAAAATTATTTAAAAGGTGACTTGGAAAAATTTGCTTAGAAAGTGTATAGGACTGAGAGTTATTGAGTGGGCTTTTCGCTAGAAAGTAACTGGAGGGTTGTGCTGTGTTGGGGTGTATCTGGGGTTGATGTCTGGAAGCAGCGAAGCTCCGAAGTGTGAGGAGATGATATGACAAAAAGTGTCTAGGATGGGATTGTAAGTGTTAAAGACGAACCATGTATCGTTGCCGATACATAGATATATGCGTTGGGCTGGCTAGGTGTCATAAATTATGAAAATTGAGTGTTATTTACTGGTTTTGAAATGTCTCCGATATTTTAGGAGCGATGTATTACTGAAGATTTATAATTTTTGGTTTTTAGTTATGTGAAAAAGTGTATAGGAGACATTTTTCAAATTTGGTATTTTGTTGGAATTTGATGGAAAGTTGCGGTGACGTGCCTTCGGTGGTTTGGGACTGTTTACGGTGGTCGGCGGTATAATAATAATTTTAAATCTAAAAATGCGGGTGCGTCGATCGTCGGTCCATTTGGCTAGTGAATAAATTCACAGAGTATGCAGGAAAACCGCAAAAAACCTGCAACACCGACGTGGGTGGTGTGGGGCGGGTGAAAAGTACAGGGTTTGTCCAAAGTGTTGAACAAATTAGTGAGAGTTTTGAAATGATGGTTATTGAGTATAGGCTGATTATCTAAGAAGTAGTGTTTTAGGTGCTGGGTGAAAATGTAGGGCAGAATTTGTTGTGGTCAGAAGATGATGTGAGATTATGTGAGGTTTGTATTCAAATTAACGAATTGAAATTGGGGATTCGTCTAGGTAGTTAGTATATTCGTCTGGTAGGTCGTCGTAGGCAGTGGCTAACAAACGTAGAGGAGGAAAGGGGAGCTTCCTCTTGGGTTTTCTACCGAGGGGCCGTCTATTGGCGACCCACGGAGTGCGTAGAGTGTTTGTTAAGATTTAATTGTCCGATTCGATTGTACGATTAACGTATCGGGCTTGTAAATTATTGACACATTGAGGAATTGGCTCGATGTCGGTATTGACATAGACGGTGGCGCTGGGAGAGTATGGTGCTTTGTATTGGCAGTATCTCAAGATTAACTGCTCGCAAGTTCGTAATCTTTTGACAAGATGGTTGGGAAGGGTGCAGTAGACGTTTGCTGTATAGTCGATTATTGGACGGATATATGTTTTATACGTATGAAGTAAGGTGGTAGGATGTGTGCGTCCGAATGTGCCGCCGAGCGCCTTGAGAAGATTAACTCTCCGTCGGACTTTGTTTAAAGTGTCCATTAGGTCAGGCGTCCAGTTGAGAGTGTAAGTGAATTTTCACTCCCAAATAGACGACTTCCCTACGGATTTCGAGTCGGTCATCCCAGAGCACGAGGCGGAAGTTTGTAGGAAGAAGTCGTTCGCTCATGGTATCAGGGTGTTGGAAGACGATGGCTTGTGTTTTTTGAGGGTTGAGAGTCACCCGCCATTTCCTGCACCAATTAGAAAATTGGGTCAGAAGATTTTGGGATCGAATATTGAGAGAGCGAATATCGCTGTGGCTGAGATGATTAGTGCGGTATCATCCGCATATAGTTGGATGTTGTCACGTGGATGTCGTGGAATTGGTGTATCATACGTATAAATTATGTATAATAGAGGAGCGAGTATCGAGCCCTGCGGAACGCCAGTTTGGGGTGTAAAAGAGTCGGATATGCTATAACCAACTTTGACGCTAATCGATCGGTCAGTGAGATAGGAGTATGATAATTTGACGATTTGGTTTGGCAGTCGGATGCTCAGTAGCTTTCTCACTAGTCCGGCGTGCCAGACTTGATCGAAAGCCTTCTGAATGTCCATGAGGATGGTGGCAGAACAGCGTCGTTGATTTAAAGCTCGGGTGACGATTGTTTGAAGGTTGGTGGTGGCGTTCTGACAAGAGTGGCCCGGCCTGAATCCGAATTGAAAAGCCGGAATTATATTATTTTCGGTACAGAAGTCCCAGATTCTTTCCTTTTACAATCGTTCAAGGACTTTACCTAGGACGCTGATTAATGAGATGAGCCGGTATGATTCAGGCTTTGTGGGTTCTTTGGCGAGTTTGGGGATGAGAACTACGTTGGCTGATTTCCAACAACGAGGGAAGTAAGAAAATGCCAGCCTGGCGTTCAGCAGTGCGCAGAGAGGTGGAAAAATCTCTTCTGACAGGTTTTTGAGTGCCTGTCTAGAGATTCCGTCGTGCCCGGGGGCACTGTTTTTCCCCGCTCGGCACGTCAGCTGAACTTCGACTGTGAAGGGTGTTAGAAGTGGAGAGTTCTCATTTAGCGGAATATGAACATGTGGGCTTCGTGTTATATTGCGGGTAAGGTGGTCTGTTTCGACGGCAAAAGCCCGAAGAAATCTTGGATTGTCAGGTGGCGAAAAGACAGTTTGTAGGTTATTTTTGAAGGCGGTGGCTTTGTCTTCGGATGTGTAGATCTTGTCCTTGCACTTCGAGATGTGATTCAACTTTTCTCTTGAGGCCGACGAGGCAGTTGAATTTCTGCCAAAACACGCGCCCTTGTCTGAAGTCCAGTCCGGCTGTTTCGGCCTTCCATTCTCTCTGCTTTTCAGCATTGATTTCGTACCGAACCTGGGCGTTTAGACGTTTACAATGTGTCTTGACGGCGGGGTCTCGAGTGCGGTATTAAAGGTAAATTAGAATGATTTATATATTAAAAATATTAATGAATAACGTACGCTAACGTTTATTTATCAATGATTTGTCAATTATTTATTTTTATATTGTACAGGATCAATATATAGGTATACAAAACGTTCGATTTTTGGGATAAATTACCAGATATCTATGTGAAGATGTATTACAGAAATAATTCTGTTCATGATATAATATAAATAGATCGCAAGAGCATATACGAAGAAGCTCTTTTTTAAACTAATAATCATCCTCTTTTTGCTTAAATGAAAGTTTGTTTACAATATACACAATTATTCGGTTATATGTCAAAAGTCAGAAGTGCTGAATAAAACCATCTGTGATCTGACCAATTAGGAATCTACAGAATTGCCAACTTAAATTCAAACCACTCCTCCTAGTTTAGAAACGGAGATTATATGAAATTCTATTTTGTTTAAATAATTAAATAAATGCGAATTATAAAAAATATTGTGTAAAACTTGTACCACAATGACTTTCTGTAGTACTCGTGATTTGCACAACTCACCGCTTCGCGGTTCGTTGTGCAAACTTCACTCGTACTACAAAACGAGTGATTGTGACACTTGTTTTACAAATAACTATTTTCTACTATCAAAACCTGATTTTAGATACACAGCCATAAAAAAGCAAAAACAACACTAAAAAATAGTTATCCGGAAGAAATAATAAATAAAATATAAAAAAATAAACAAATATTATAATCAATTAACAAACAAAACAGATCCTAAACGTTAAAATATGAAACATCTATATGCATTTACTATATATTCAGTTATCAAATTATTTTAGTACCTAAATATGAAATTGAAATAAGTCATAAAGGATACAACGCGCATTATCAAAATATTTCAGTAATCTAGTAATAATAATTCTATTTACATAGGACAAAAAGGACAGGGAAAATATTAAAAAGCCATCAATAGGATAAAAATAATGAAATAGCAAACATACCTACATTTAATTAAAAAAATACAAAAATTATTGAAACGGAATCTAATACAAAGGAGAGTAAATTTTTAGTAATCGTTTATATACATAAAACTGAGAGATATGTTACTGATACAAAAGGCCTAAGCTATTCAAACCAAATTTATAAATTTATTTATAAATTGCGTCTATGCCTATGAATAATTTTTTAGAATTTTCAATAACTTGTATTATATTGTGGAATTAACTAGAGACCTTGAGTTTCATTTAAAAACACTAATAATTTAAATTGTTAATTGCTTTTTCTTTCTTATATCAACACTTACATTTTAACAATTAGAGACAAAACGTCTTCATATAATTGAAACAGATTGTATTTTGATAATAATGAAGTGAATAATACCTATATTTATATATCAGGGTTGTCAATGTCAAATAATATTTTGATAAATGCCAAAACATATACCAAAAATCAAGAGCATTTATTCCAGAAAATATACATAAAAAGGTCTAAAAAGTAAAAATTGGAATCAAATTGAATAAAAATTCTCAATTTTTGGTCTGCGTTAAATGTTTGATGTGAAAAAACTTAAACTTTTAATTAATTTTAGCTCCTACAGAAGAAACTTTAGGGGAAAACGCTTATAGCGCCTTAGAAAAATCAGTAAAAACGATTGACTGTGATTATCTGGATCTTTATTTGATCCACTTTCCTGGGATATACGATGATGATGGAAAAGTCTTGCCAAAAAATTTTTCTCAGTTACGAGACGAAACCTGGCAACAATTAGTGAAGGGTGTTAAAAATGGATTGACCAGAAATATTGGCGTGTCGAATTATAACGTTAGACACTTGACAGAATTAGTAAATAACGATCATGGAGTTAAAGTAGCTGTAAATCAGGTAAATTGGCGAGAGTAGAATTTTTATTGGCAAATTATTTTTGAAATTTTTATTGTAGACTGTGGACTAAATATATAATTCTTGAATGAAAATGCTTTATTGAAAACATTGAATTCTGGCTAAAAGTTGTTGTTCAGTTGATTAGTCACTTATTACATGATGTGTTACAGCCTAATAACTTTTTAGCTGCTTGCTGTGACGTATATTCCTAAAACGACAGTAAGATTGAAAATAAGAAGGAATGAACTTTTTTTCATTTATTCATTAAATACAGTTGAATTATTGGATTTTTACCTTGACGTCATTAATATCTGATAACCTAACCAACAAATGTCAAATTATTTTGTTCTGTTCTTCACTATTAATAGAAAGAGATGCCGCTTAATAATTATGTGGGTTATGTTATCAGATATTAATGACGCACGGGTAAAGATCCAATAATTCAACTGTACATGCTAATGTCATGCTATGGGACGACAAGATGAGTAGTAACTATTGGGACATAGACTAAGGGCGGATTGTTTGGACCAAAATGTGGCGATAGAAACAAATACGCCTTAATGAAATATTACTGTGGAAAAAGATACAGGGCGTTAAAGTTGAATTTTTTTCGTTTTTCGCTAACAATTTCACTGTATAATTTATTTATTGTTATCAGAATCGGCACAGAGGCATAATTTTATACAGAGAATATTATTTTATGTATTATTCTACATTTTGTTACAGGGGGCGCCACGTGAATGATTCCTGATGACGATTTTTTTTAGTGATTGTGATTAGAAAATATAACATACCGGTACTCTGGTTTAAACACGATATTTCCATCAGTTTCCAAGAAAAACGCAATTGAATCAATTGGATAGTTCAGAGTCTGGGAAGGGGATTTCAAGTAACGGACAATAAAAAAACTTGTAACGTAAGGCTTCTATTTCGTCGATAAAGCATAATTAAAAACAGTGTAACATAAAAAGAGCAAACTCAAATTAACCCTTAACTAGGCGCATTAAAAAAATCACCCAATTAGGCGCATGATTGACCCCAAAAAAACATTGGCAACGGAGTGTCAAAAAGAAATAAAACTTAATATATTTTATAGTAATTAATAAAGTTCTTTAATATAATTAACTTTAGCTTAGCTTTCGATTGTTGGACCGTCTCCTCCACATCATGAACTTCACGGAGCCGTATCTTTGTTGTCATTGGTACAGCACGTAGTTGTATGCGACGTTTTTGATGATTTTCTACAAGTGCTGCTGCTAATTTCTTCGATAAAATCCGTCTTGTATGTGTGATACTCTTATCAGTATTCGCTTTGTGTACGACAAATGCGTTGATGCCAGATATGTTTAGAAGATGAAAAATACAGCCAGTGGCCATCTTTTTGTTCTCCTTCCAACATTATAATTGGTGCAAAGTTGGTCATTACAATCCACCCCACCTTTGGTACTATTGTAATAAGTAATTATTTCTGGTTTCTGAGCTCTGGCTGTTGTTTCGTCAATGGCGTTATCATTGTGCATGGTGGAAAGTAAAACAACAGCTTTCTTTGGCTTAGGAACATATGACACTAAAGTCATTTGATTATGAAATCCGAAAACTGAACTATATGTTGGTCTATTTTTGTTTGGCAAAAATTCAGTTGGGATGTCAGGCTTTCTTTTATTCAATGTACCAACAAGAGTCAATTTATATTCAGGCGTTAGCAACTCCTCAGCCAGGTTTGTACTTGTGTACCAATTGTGTTGTTATGTTTCGACCTCTGCGTTTTATTGGTTCAACTAGACGTTTTACAATATCATCTAGAGAATTGGACATCTGATATTCTCCATCTGGTTGTTTTCCAGAATAAACTTCAAATTTGCACAAGTAATATTTTATCGAGTCCACCGTGGCTTGGACATTTATTCCGTACTTGTTTGGTTTATTAGGCATGTAAACCTTCCCTCTAAACCGACCACGAAAACCAACCAACTGTTCATCGATAGTTACATCCTCGCCGGGGCAATAAGCAGCTAAAAATTTATTCTCTATAATTTGACACAAATATTTTATCGGTGCCATATTATCAATCTTTAGTCTTTCCTCTCGATCTGACGTATTATCAAACTGCAGACATCGCATCAAAAATAGAAAACGTTTATAAGACATCGTTAGCCAAAACATTTCTACGCCTGATCCATCTCGTGCCCATAAAACAATAAAATTTAAGTGCGACCATTTTAGGACTCCAGCCATAATCAGTAAGCCCAAAAATGCATTCATTTCCGTATCATCAGTAGGGAGCGCATCACGATCTCTTCCATCTTGTGCCCATAAATCAATAAAATTCAAGAGCGACCCTTTTAGGACTCCAGCCATAATCAGTAAGCCCAAAAATGCATTCATTTCCGTATCATCAGTAGGGAGTGCATCACGATCTCTTCCGAACTTTTCCTCCATTTTATCAATATATAAATTAGTAGTTGTGACCAAAAGTTCAATAACATCACTGTCAAAAAACAATTGGAAGTATTCAAGGAGAGATTTGGCATTTCTTGCATACTCTTTGACTTCCGGTAAGTGAAGAATAATATTTTGTGCTCGCGTCCATACTTTAGACCATTTCACTTTCGGGCCATAGTTATAGTTATAGTTACCTTCCGATGGTTCCGGGAAGTTTTGAATATCTTCGGACTCTTCAATTTCGCTTTCTGAAACATGAGCACTATCAATAGCGGTATCGTGTACCGTTTCTTCTTCAGAATCCGAACCAGCTACATCTTGCTCTTCATCGGATACTTCCTCCAGCCATTGCAATAATTGTCTTTCGTTAAACATTTCAAATCAGTAAAAAACTAAAAAAAAAAGAAGTCAAAAACACATAAAGCAATTACGCAGTATAGAAACACACACATACAAAGAAAAATAATAAACAATATACTAATATAAACTAAAAACTTACCTCCGCCAAAAAATGTAACATAACTTGTCGCATGGGGTCACCGCTCTAGAGAGCAGCGATACGTGCGCACGCGACTATTTTGCGTACCCCGCGGGGAGTGAGGAAGCTAGAAAGAGCATGAGCGCGCTCTAAACACTGTAAAACATTTGTTTTTTTCAAATTTCAAGTGGTCCTGACCCCATGCGCCTCATTAAGGGTTAAACGTTCTACGTGGCCTCCTCCGACTTCTATGCCTATTCTAATTCTTTTAAAAAATGAATTTCAGACTTCAAAGAAAATATTATTTTGTCCCCTTATAATGTTAGCCGTATTTTCTATTTTCATCCAAAGTTCGTCTCTTGAGTTAATTGACATTTTGCTCTCTCACTTGATTTATTATTTTAAGCAGATTTTATTAGATCTAATCAAACTTATTGATCTACTCCTACCTTTATTTGGCTTCTTCGATGCCTGAAATGGATAGATTTAGATTGTAAGGAATGGGATAAACAGGTTATTTTGCGTAGGGTGAACTTCCCCCTTTGTGAATCTGTAAATTACTTTCTCAGCCTTATATTTGTTTCGGAGGGGGAGAAAAAAACAATCCTATGCGGGAACAAACGAACGGAAGAGAACAAAGTAACCAGATGAAGGTGGAGGAGTACTAGCTATTTTCCGATTTTATATAGTCTGTGGTACCCTCCTGCAGTGCCGTTCCTGGGGTGGCGAACGCCTGCGTGCAAGAATAATTTTGTGCGCCCCTATATACTATGCTTAAATTTTGATGATAATACCACTTTTCATAATCATTTTTAGTTTGAGGTTTAAACTGAATAGTTTCCTTATAGACTAAAGACTAAAGTCACTTTAGTGTTATTGTTTGATTATGAAAATGGGCGTAATAAAATAAAACAACGAAAAAATATGACAACAAATTTATTTTCGACATCAAATAAAATAGACTATTAACGTACAATATAGGTCATAAATAAAACACGTCCATTCGGAAATTAACAAAAAATCTAATATAACTCAATTCACTAAACTGAGTGAATTGAGTTAAAACTCTCAAACGGCGCTCAACGCAAACAAATCCGTTAACTTGAAAATGTGCAAGATCTGTCTAATACCTAAGTACCTAATGATCAAATAACAAGTTAGTTTTAGAACATAACACGTCTTGCTTTTGCAGATGCAAGCTCATTGATCATTTCATTGTGATCGATGGCTTCACATATTTTATTTTCGATTGAAATAACAGCTAAATCTGAAAGCCTTTCCTGGCACATCAAACTTCTCAAATAAGATTTTAAAAGTTTTAGCTTTGAAAAACTTCTTTCGCCAGACGCAACAGAAATCGACAGCGTCAAAAATATCCTTAATGCTATAGACAGGTTTGGAAACAAAGACTGCAAATTTTTCTTGGTTATATAATTCAGAATATCTATGGGTGAGTCTAAGGTATTGCGAGAGTCTTTGACAGGGTTAAGGATTTTGTATGATGAAATTTCATTGTACAAATCAAGACCATCAATATCCTTGCAAACATTTCCTTCATGGTGAATTTGCAAAGCCAAATCCAAATCTATATGCACGATCGTTTAATCTCATCAGAATTTAGGTTTTGAAAATCACTCAAAAATCTAAATAAATCATTGCATTGCTTCAATCTCTCGAAACGACTTTGTAGGGATTGAACTGTTGTATCCAAAATTTGGAAATAAAAACTGATCTTAAATTTTCGCTTTGGATCTATAACTGGATCGTCTGTACTTTCATATGAAAATTGACGCTTTCTCTTTCGTTCCCTAATTGCAAGAAATGTTTGCTCTGCATCATTTTTTCCAGCTTCGGCTTTAGCCTCATTCACAAAAACATCAAAATTTTCATCTGACCTTTTTTCAGTGAAGTAGTTGATGAGACTTTTTATTTCTCTATGGCATTCATTAACAACTGTATTTGGATTCTGCATTATTTTACTCAGTATATTGACCTTTGACAATACATCGTACCAAATAATGATGGAACAAATGAATTTAAACGTTTTATTTTTTTTTAAAAGTACCTTTGCTGAATGTTTGGTATCCATGTCTCTTGAATTATCTTCCATCAAATCATGTAAACTCCTACAAATCTCGAGAAGTTGAAATCTAAGAGGTTGAACGGCTCTGACTCTGCTTTCCCATCGAGTTATACTCACTGACTTTAAAGAGAGATTTTGTAAATTTTGCTTTAAAATATTCCACCTGTAGGGTGAAGCAGAAAAAAAATTGAACAGCTCCTGAATAATTGAAAAAAAACCTACAATCTCGGCTGAGATTTTAGCTGCATCATTACCTGTCAAATTTAATGTATGAGCACAACTAGGCAAAAAAACAGCTCTCGGGTTAACTTTTTTAAATTGAGCTTGAATGCCCACAGGCTTCCCAGACATATTTGCGCCATTGTCATAACCCTGACCTCTCATATTAAGAAAATCAATTTCAAAAGTTGGTAGTATCTCATGTCTCAACAGATTGAAAAGCCCTTCTCCTGTACTATCCAAAACTTTAAAAAACCCCAGAAAGGGTTCTCTTATTTCAACCTCATTTGAAGAAAAATGAACAAAGCGAATTATGAAAGTCAACTGCTCAACATGACTAGCATCTGGAGTTTCATCCAAAATTATTGAATAATATTTTGCTTTCTTGAGGCAGTTCAAAATTTCTATGCGGATATTTTTTGATAATAGATGGATTAATTCATTTTGAAAGTGATTGCCTAAATAATGGGGCATGTTTTTTTCAACTCTTTAGACCTTTGAATATTGCTCAGGTGCTCCATCATAATCGGATCGAATTTGGCAATCGTTTCGACCAGTTTGAGAAAATTACCATTATTTGATTCGAAAAGATTAGAGCTGTCACCCCTGAATGCTAAATTCTGACTGGCCATATATTGCACAATACAAATCATTCTTTTGATTATTGCACGCCATCGTCTTTTTTCATTTTCGTAATGATGTTATTACTCTTTATCAATTGTGCAATCTTTGCTCAAACGCAATTTTAATTCGTGCCATTTTTGAGCCCCTTCCATATGTTCCATACTATTTTCATGTCGGGAAATATTAACTGAAAGGTGCCTCCAATTGGAGTACCCAGTGGTCAATTGATGAGACAAAGCGCTAAAAACTTTACAAAAAATGCAAAATACCCAATTATTTTTTTCAGAATACACCAATCAATCGCTATTAACTATTTCGCCGTTTGGCAACTTCCTAAGATATTGCGTTACTGAAAATTTCCTACCAGACTCATCAACAGGAAAATTTTCTTTAATTTGAACAGCTCCCTTTGTCACGATTGATTGGATTAGATGATGACTCAAATTATTTGGCCATGTAGATGGATCAGCAATATCAATATCACTAATATCAGCAATGTCACTGTGCTCAGATCTTTCTTCATTCTCGCTTACCGGATGACCCAGTTCAGGAGTTGGATCAGGTGAAACAGGCGTTCCAGAACTTCCAGACGTGGATGGCTGCTGATCTTCGATAGTAATCATCGGTTCTGCAACAACTTGTTCTTCTCTTGACAGAAGTGGATTCGCCAAAGAACTGCTGAGTTGAAGGAATTTGTTCAGCGAACCGCTGTGTTTATCCTGCTCTGCCTCCAATTTCAATCGACGTTTTTTATTTTGGGCTCCAGTCAATTTTTTTACTGCCATCACTCGTTTCTGAAGAGATAAAAAAAACAATTAGAAAAAAAGCTGACCAGAGTCAAAATATAATCAGAAAACTCTCGAATCGAAATATTACTTGATTTAATAACACGTTTTCTTTCATCTTCTATTACCTTAAGATTTAAAATCAGCAACACAACGGCAACACGTAATATTATATTCAAATGAAATTATTATTAATCGTCAAAAATCACCGACGAATACTCGATGACTGAACTGACTGACTGAAACAAGCCACATTCTCCTGTTTTATATCACCGCTAAAATCTGGTGGAAAAATCTGGAGCCGAAATAAAGTTTTTTTTGGAGAACTTTTCAGAAAATAATATTTTTTGCACCTTCGTCCTCTCTGAGGCACACGCCGCCGATAAATGCATAAAAAACAATAACATGTATATTATTTGTCGAGCGAGCCGCCAAAGGCGAGCGGCATCCTTTGAAGATACGCCGCCACCCGTAAGCCGAGTGCCGACACGCCGTCAACAGATTTTTTGCATGTAAATTCCAGTGTAGAAGCAAAGTCTAGAAGTTACTTCTAATATTAGTTTACTGTTTCTTCCTGTAATCAAAGTTTACAGCTTTGCTATAATTTGATTTTTAATACCTTTAATGCCGATTTTTCTTCCAATTAGAAGTGCGTTTTTGCAAAAGTAGCGAATAGTTGAATTTGGCGCCCCTTAAATTGGGCGCCTGCGTGCGGGGCATTCGCTGCATACCCGCCAGGAACGGCAGTGCCCTCCTGTATGCCGTTTTACTGCCTCTAGCAGTCTGTGGTTACAGACCGTACAGCATCACCGTTTTCCTTGTACACTTTTTGCTGTAGCAAGATTTGGCGTATATTCTTGGCCTGACAGGAATTGGCGTCTGAAGACTGATCGTCCCTGCTGACCTGCAACACAGTATTTGGAACACCGCCGTCACCACTGTAATAAACCTTAGTGTACTCTGTGACGAAGCAGTTATCAACTCGGTCGGTTAGCCGATTTACCTGAGTAGGATTTTTTCTCGACTTTGCCTGGTCTAGATCCAGTGTGTTTTGCGGCAGCTGTGCTACGTAGTGCAGGGTTTAATTCATCATAACGCACACTGGTCTTGGTCTAGCGGATGTTATGGTCCTTAAAGCACTGTGTTGCGCAATTACTAGACCCTGGTTAAAGAAAACCCCGTTGTCAACAGTACCCCACATTTTATCATTTGGCATGTTCACCTCAGGTAGGTCATTAGCATTGCCTGAGTATGGATTTTTTCTCGACCTTCTCTTGTCTAGATCCAGTGTGTTCTGCGCCAGCAGTGATAATACTCCCACCACGGTTACGACCGTTTCTCCTGCATTTATGTGGATATACAGAGTAAGCGCTCTCATGCCGTTGTCATGGAAACCGGGCCCGCAGTTCTACTTACTGCCAATTCACTGCTTCCTACGTTTCTTGCTTGGATTTCTACCTCATCATTCTGAGTTTCTTGAGAAAAGTAATTAGAAGAGGAATTATTCATTTTAATTTTTTATATATTTCCAAATTTCAAGGAGGGGCGTGCGGCTTGATGGCTTTACATAGGAGCGACTAACGAACCGAACAGTTTTTTTTTTAGAGAGACTACACAACCCATGTACACTTTGGAATTCATATTAAATAACCAAATTATCTAATGAACGTCTTGTATTTAAAATTTGTTTACTCAAACGTGACGTTACTATCGACGCCATGATACTGACAAGCGTTTTAGTGTGAATTTCAAAACTGAATACAAAAATGTCGTTTTTTCTTACTAAATCTTCATTATCTGCAGAAATATGTTATTCATTGTAAATAACATTATAGAACAATTTTTTAAAATATGTCATCATGCTTATTGTTTAATGTTTATTGATGTTAGCTGACCGATCGATTTAACGGGTTAGTCCAGTTTAACTTTAATTTCTAATTCTCCTAAATCGTACAACTAAACCTTTTGTTAATTTCAGGTGGAATGGCATCCATATTATCATCAGGACGATGTTTTACAATTCTGTAAAAATCACGGAATATTGCTTCAAGCCTATTCGTCTTTAGGAGGAACTGGAAATGTAGATTTATTAAATGATTCTACAGTCAAAGCAGTATCTGTAAAGTTGGATAAACCTCCAGCAAAGGTAATTAATAAGTACTTTTTAATTTTCAAGGATACTGTCTGTATATCAGTTCCATCGAACAGTTTGTTTATGAAATGTGCTAACTTTTTAGTTATAAATAGTGGTGTTAGAAGTAGGCAGTTTCTTCTTCTTCTTCTTGGCTTATCCGTATGGGTTTTCAGGTGTCAGATTGGGACTCCGTATCCTCTTCCACCCATGTTTTCCGTGTCTTTCTGTCCCTAGCAAGTATTTTCATGTCCTCCAGAGGTTTCTCCCTATTTCATCCTACTTCTTCTATCTGGTCAATCCATTGTCTTCTTAGTCGTCCTCTTTGCTTTTCCCTTGGTTTACTACCTCCATTATTATCCTAGCTATTCTTTTGTTGGGTCACTGTTGGTATATATCCATACCAATTTAAATGTTTATTTCTTATTTGATTAATTATTGATATTTGCACCAAGTAGGCAGTTTAAAACCCCGTATTGTTTTGTTTTGGTAAAGTAAATAAAACGATGTAACTACCAATAGTAAATTTTTGTTTCAGATACTTCTACGATGGGCACTACAACAAAATTTAGCGATCATTCCAAAATCAGTTAGAAGAAAATATATGGAATCAAATCTTGACTTAAATTTCGAAATCCCAGAGGAAGATATGAAGCTTTTAAGTAATATACCACAAACGAAAAAATATAGATGGGATCCAGATACTATTATATAAGAAATCAAATACTAACATGTTATTTTCATAATAAAATGTTTACTAAGAAATTTATGCTGCAAATTGGATTATTTCGACGAGCATTATTTGGTTATTGAATATCTACATCCCATTTTACGATGATAATCATAATACAATGGGTTTCACAATGATACATAATATAATAATAACTTTATTCAAAAATATGGTTTTACAAGAATATTACATGAAGTGAATAAAGTAGGTTGGCGATAAGTGTTATTACACTTGTTTCGCAATAAATACAATTTAATCACATATGGTCACATACAACAATACAAGTTATAAACTATTTGAATTCAATATAAATAAAAACACTATAAATTATATGTATAAAACTGAATCAACGACACAAGGATTTTTTTTTTTATTAAAATTAACGTGCTCGGCGTCTGTGGCCACTTGCACAAAACGATTACATTGCTATATAAAACACAACAAGACAATAATATCATATGTAGGTTTGGTTAAATTTTGCTGTAAATATCGCTTTACAAGAACATTACATGGAGTGAATAAAGTAGGTTGGCGATAAGTGTTATTACACTTGTTTCGCAAAAAATACAATCTAATCATATACAATGGTCACATACAACAATACTAGTTATTGAATTCAATATAAACAAAAACACTATAAATCATATGTATAAAAGTGAATCAACGACACATAGAATTTTAAATTATAATTAGGCCTAAATACAGTAGAACTATGCATATAATCCATTGGAGTGAAGTCAATACAAAAATGTTATATACTACAAACAACATGAACGAACTACAGCACTCAGTATCACAAAATAAAATGTCATAAAAATAATATTTATTTACCATTTTAGGACATATAATACTACAGATAAATTAAAATGTTAGTAGGTTACAACAACGATTTTAATATGGGTAAAAGTGTGAATGATAAAATATATATAAAATGTAAAAAATGTAATAAAATAAAATAACAATATTTTTTGAGGCGTATCCATATTTAACACACATGGAAATGGGATAGAGATAAAATGTATACGAAATATAACGAGGAAGTTTCTTGGTCAATATCGATTGGTTAAAATAATCATTCTCAAAATACTCGAACTTTAGATCTCTTCATGAACATTTTCAGCTGTTTTTTGAATTGGAATGAGTTGGGTATAGCGCGAATTGTTTCAGGTAAAGTATTGAACATTTTTGGAGCGTTATAAGAAAAACTAGTTCTCAGCAGTGATTTTGTTATTTGTGGTATTACATAGTTATTTCTTTGTCTAGTGTTATAGGTATGTTTTGGTAAGTTTGACGAGTGTTTTATTGTATAGTACTTCATGCTGACATTGTAGTAATAGAGTTGTTTAAGGTCGAGTACCTCTGATTCTTGAAATAGTAGATAACTTGGATATCTTGAGTTTTTATTTAGAATAATTTTCAGGAATCGTCGTTGTAGAACTTCAAGGGGTCGGATGTGGGATTTTAGTGCACCTCCCCATGCTAATAAACCATATCGAAAATGACTTTCAACGAGTGCATGATATAGTGTGAGCAAATGATGAACAGGAAGGATTTTTTTCATGTATCTTAATTTATATAGGATACATTGTAGTTTTTTGGCTACGTAGTTGATATGTAAGTCCCATTTCATGTGCCAGTCTATTATGACTCCTAAGTACTTTATGTTACTTTCGGCTGTAATTGTAAGATTGTTTTTACCATCGAGGATGTTGAGCTGAGTAAAGTGAGGAAGATTTGTTTTATTACAACTGAAAGGTAGGAAGTTGGTTTTTTGAAAGTTTATAGTTAGTAACCTGCTTGCAAGCCATTTTTTAATGATAATAAAGTCTGTTTCTACTATTTCTTTTAGTTCTGTCCAGGTATCGGCCTCGTAGAAAATCGCGGTATCGTCTGCGAAACCGATAATATTACCTCTGCTTTTCACAGAAAACAGTCCATTCATGTAGATGTTGAAAAGTAGGGGTCCGAGGACCGTACCTTGAGGCACTCCACATTGTACGACTAACGATTTACTGTCGACACCGTTTATTCGGACTGTCTGATACCTATTCGTAATATAACTTTTGAATAGATCTAAGCAAGTATTTCTGATACCGATGTCCTCCAGCGACTGAAAGAGCAACTCGTGGCTAACAGTATCAAATGCTTTCGATAAATCAATGAAAACACATAGACAGGGTTTGTTGTTGTTTAACGAGTTGTATATTTTTTCAGTAAGGGCCAGAATAGCATCTTGAGTGGACGTTTTTTCTCGAAAACCATATTGTCTTTCGGAAAGTATGTTATATTTATTTATAAAATTTTGTAGTCTGTTTTTTAGAAGTTTCTCAAATATTTTTGATAAGTGGGTGATTAATGAAATGGGTCTATAATTTTCTGTCAGTTTTTTGTTACCTTTTTTATATATTGGAATGATAACTGATTGTTTAAATGCTCTAGGCCAGATACCAGTTTCTATGCATTTGTTGAAGATGTAAGTTAACGGTTCAGTTATTAATGACGCGATAACTTTACCGTTTCCGTTTTGATTTCGTCTGATCCCACGGCTTTGTGGTTTTTCAACTCTTGAATAATGCTGTTTACTTCAAGTGTGTTTGTGGGTAGGAGTGTAATTGAGTTTGGAAGGGAGGGTCTATTGATTTTGTAGTTAGGATCTGGGTTTATATTTTGAGCAAGTCTTTTCCCAGTGCCATTGAATGAAGTATTGAATTCGTTTGCGATGTCCTTAGGATTTGTTAATAACTCTCCTATTTCATTTTCAATATTATCAATAGAGATCTTCGATTGTTTGGTGTTACTTACTTCTTGAACCACATTCCATAAAGCTTTTGTGTTTGATTTTTTGAGTTCGATTTTGTTTTTATAGTATTTGAACTTAGTTTTTTCAATTAGAGTCGACAATTTGTTTCTATATTTTTTGTATTGTAGTTTTAGTTCGTTGTCATTTGGGTTTCTTCTCAAAAGTTGAGCCATTTTATTTTTTGTGGTAGTTGAGGTAAGTAAAGCATTTGTCATCCAAGGAGCGATCTTCGTGTTTTTCCTTTTACGTTTTTTTGTATATGTACAGCCGTCTATATTTCTTTGAAGTGTTTCAATGAAAGTATTTGTTGCATTGTTAGGATCTGGATTCAAGTATAAGAAATCCCAAGATTTTTGTCTGATTATATTTTTAAGTTTTATTTCGTCTATGTATTTCACTATTTCTCGTTCCTTGGGGCATTTGGTCTTTTCCAGTACTATCTGTAGTATTGTTGAGAAATGATCAGTAATGTCGGTTTGTAATACTAGGGGCAGTTTTTGATCGAGTACGTTAAGTCTGGATTTTAAAAATATATGGTCAATGCATGAACTACGTCCACCCTGTATTCTTGTTGGATTATTAATCGTGGAAATGTAACCGAATTCGTTAAGTGTGTTGTTATAGTCTGTATTATATTCATCATCCTCTAGTAGGTCGATATTCAAATCACCAATGAAAATGTTACAACTTTCTGGTTGGAATGCTGAACTCTCAAAGTAATGTTGAAGACTGATAACGAATTGATCGAGATTGCTTTTTGGGGATCTATATATAGCATTGATAAGAAAGTTGTTCTTGTCATTGATAATGATTTTAATTTGCAACATTTTGTTTTCATTCAAAGGTATGATTGAGTATGTATAATTATACTGTGATTTTATGTATACAACAACTCCATCGTTTTGATTGAAATCACTCTCGTTATATAATTTGTTGTATCCCTCTAAATTATATAGGTCCGAATTTCCCACTGCCCATGTTTCTGATAAGACAATACAATCGAATCCAATACGTAAGTTTTCTAAGAGAATTTTAAATTCGTCTAGGTTTTTATTAATGCTTCGTATGTTATTATGGATAATTTTAAAGTTTTCACAATCTTTATTAATTTCTAAAATATCTCTGCATTCTTGTATGTGTTCCAAAGAGTAAGTTTCTATTATATCAATATCAAAGTCTCTAATATATTGATCCATTGGTCATTGTTTTACTCCTGAAATTCAAACTTACATGAGTATGAACATATCCCAATCTCCATATACTTGACCTTATTCTAAATGAAACACCATTAAGTTTCCATTCCTAGTGATATTAAGATCGAATTCCTGATCTTAAACTCTTAATTCTGTCTTTTTGTTGAGGAGGACCAGATGTCTTCGTTGCCTTCTTATCACTTTCAGATTTCGACGGAGTAATTTTATCTTCTTTTTCTTTCGGTGCTCTCAACCAATCAAAATAAACTATTTTCATAATGCAACGGGCGATTTTCATAACGATACACCCTGTCATTTCAAAATCAAGTAAATTACATGAATTGCAATAGACCAATAAGATCATACGAATTGCGTAAGTCGAACTCAACTTCGAAATAATTCTGAATTCAACACTTAAACATACTTTTGTTATTTCATTTAAATGTCAGATTCAAATAATAATGTTGAATTACTGTCAAATAAACTGTCTCGACCTTTACTTCGTGGAATCTACTTATTTTACTGTTTTAAATGAAACTTACTGTTTCTAGGTAATTCCACAATATATTGAAATTTATTTTAAAATTCCAAGAAATTGACAATTGTTTCGATATTGAATATCATCGTCAGAATGACAGAAGTTACATTTCATTTGATGCCTCTCCGATGTTTAATTATGATTTTGGTTAGATCAAGAAGTGACCTACCTTGTGATTGACTTAATATATAGTATAACTGTGTAATTATATAGGAAGCCAGGAAAACTATATCTACTGATCTTTACAATTATTACTTAAGAAGACAGTTTAAAAGTGGAGAACTCCCTAGATTTATCTGTTCATTGACGACTTGATATTGTGGGTTTCTTAAGTGTCTTCTAATTTCCAATTCTTCAAGAAAATACAGTTCTTGTTTCGTATCACAAATATGTAGTACTTCTAGGTCTGTGTTAGGTGTCAATGAATGTTTGGTGTCAAGTAGATGTTTTGCGTAGTGGTACTTATCTGGTTGTTTTAATCTGTATGCTCGTACATGTTCACTGTATCTGAATTCAAAATTTCTAAGGGTTTGACCACAGCCATCTTTAATAGAAGGCCTGGGCATACTATATGGCAACGCTGCACTTGAAGGCTGATAGTTGGCAAGTGAAGTCGTCTAATGACTGTATAATATTTGATATCTTGCTTATTATTTCACAATTCCACTTGTTAATAACAATAATATTATGGTAAATTGAACATTCCTGGTGTACATATTATTTATATAGTTATTTTACTTATTTAAAAGACTTGAAGGCGTAAATACGCTTTGAACTGTGGGGTGTATAATATTTAATAATTGTGTTAAGTTTGTTAACATATCAGGCATATTACCATCAACTAAAGTAAGTAACTTTATTTGCGTAATTACTACTTATTATTTTACTTATTAGTCCTAACCTAACCTATGCTGTACTAGTACATATTATGTTTTGATAATATTTCTGTATTATTCATTCAATGATGATTAATAAAAAAATACAAATGAAATTAATAATTATTGTTCATTTGATGTTTTAGATGCCAAATAAGCGTTGCGTTCCTGGCTGCGCAAGCAATTACGACACGGATCCAGTCTACAAAACTATGTTCAAATTCCCAAAGGATGATGTAATGAGGAGTGAATGGATTAAGAGTATTCACAGGGAGAACAGTTGGAAACCATCAAACCACTCTGTAGTTTGTGCTACACATTTTGACGAAAAGCACATACGAAAAACCCACCTAGTTACAAACGAGAATGGAAATATTGAAGAAAATGTTTGGCACCGGTGGAGCCTTTTACCCAATGCATTTCCCACGATATTTCCTAATTTGCCAAAGTATTTGAATAAAAGTATATCCAAAGAAAGGAGAAATCCATCAGAAAGGAAAGAAGCTTCTTTGAGAAGAATAAATGAAAAGTGGGAAAAGGAAGATAAAATAGCATCTTTTGAACACCTGTGTGAAAATTATCGTGCAAAATTAAACACTACTAAGTGGACTTCTACTTTGCAGGAAGATGTACTTTTATTTTACATTTTAAAGAATGTGACTGGTGTTGTGACTGTTATGTGTATCTGTAAGCAGCAGGATGGAAGTTCTGGTATGTACTAACCATTCTATAGTCCTGAAGGAATCTTTAAATTGGATACTTCCCGATAGCCTTATATTAACTCGTTGGTCCCAGCTAGAAAACTTATTAGTTAGGTATCACCAGTGTGAAGAAGAGGCGGTCATGTCTGTGGAGAAAGAATATAAACAAATTGTACAGGTTATTTCTAGTAAAATTGGAGAACTGTCTACAATTATTACTCAAAATGCAGTTAAGGAGTTTCCAAGTGCAACTGAACTAAATTTTTTATCAGAACAATTTTATTTATGTACAGCAAATAATTCAGCACCTTATTCCCAGTTAACAATGTACATAGCTTTCTTAATTTATTATCAATCAGCAGTGTGTTATGATAGCATTAGAAATATTAATATTTTGCATTTGCCTCATCCCAGACACTTACGTAAATTGACACAGTCATTAAGTAGCTCTAATATAAACTCACAAACGTATTTAAGAGTTATGAGCGAAAGGTTGTCAAACCGAGAAAAGTATGTTGTTTTACAATTAGATGAAATTTATGTAAGTCAGGCATACTCATATAAGAGTGGACATTTATATGGTGTAGCTAAAAATAGTGACTGTGATGCTGCAAAAACAGTACAAGCATTTTTAATCATTTCGGCTTTTGGACATTTCAAGCAAGTTGTTGCACTTATTCCCGTTATTAATTTAAATGGTGAAGAACTTGTTAAGCTAACCCATAAGGCTATTTCATTGGTTCAGAGTAGTGGTTTTATTATTGTAAGTATTGTATGTGACAATAATAGGGTAAATAGAAATATGTTAACACAATTGTGCAGTGGGACATTGGATGTTTCAATACAAAATCCTCAGTGTTTTGGTTCAA
This sequence comes from Galeruca laticollis, assembly GCA_963921935.1. Classification (NCBI taxonomy): domain Eukaryota; kingdom Metazoa; phylum Arthropoda; class Insecta; order Coleoptera; family Chrysomelidae; genus Galeruca; species Galeruca laticollis. Next base: position 222,915,454 of record OY998177.1, on the reverse strand, counting down.
AAATATTCTTATTTGACACAGTCCATATATTTAAATCTGTTAGAAACAATTGGCTGAATCAAGAAGATAGCAAAAAAACTTTTATATATCCCTTGTTTGATCTTGAGAACATTTCTAGTGACATGTGCTTAAGTAAGTTTGCATGTTTTTCACATCTAAGAACACTGTATACAAACGAGCTTAATTTATTATTAAAGACAGCACCAAAACTTAATTTTAAATCATTATATCCATCTAGTTTGGAAAGACAAAAGGTTCATCTAGTACAAAATATTTTTGATAGCTCGACAATAGTTGCTTTAAATAACAGTGGTATAACAGATGTTGATGGAACCGTTGAATTTTTAAAAATAATCACCAAATGGTGGACAATAGTAAATTGCAAAGGTTTACTAAAGGTTGTACTGAAGCGATTAGAAAATGCTAAACCATTTACTAGTATTAATGACGAGCGACTTCAGTTTTTGAAGAATTTTGTTTTGTGGCTGGAGAAATGGAAATCTTTAAATACGGAAGCAGATCATCTTACGTCTGATACCTTTTTGTCTTTAAAACACTCCACAATATCTTTAATTAAACTAATTGAATATACTTTAATTTTGCCAGAAGTGAATTATATTCTTTGTGGAAAGTTTCAAACTGATAACTTAGAAGCAAGATTTGGTTTATATAGGCAACTTTGTGGGTCAAATTATAATGTATCGGTTCTGCAGGTATTTGAAGCTGAAAAGAAACTGTCTGTCCAGAATCTTCTGAAATTAAAATCAGCTAGGTACGGCAATGTACTAAATAATTTTAGGAATATTAAAACTTTGAGTTAGATAGTGAAATAGACCTAAATGAAAATACAACTTCTTGCGAAATAAATATATTCAATGATATATTAGATAGTAATTGTGATATTAATAATGCTGACCGATATGCCTCAATATATGTTTCTGGATATACAGTGTATAAACTCACAAAAAAATTAAATTGTATAGAATGTATAAATTTATTACAAGGCAGCACTCAAGATGATAATAGCGATAACACAGCTTTTTCAGAACTAAACAGAGGAGGCTTGCCTGTTCCCTCTGATTTCGTGATTAATGCTTGTAATGCTATGTATTTTATCATGCAAAAGCCTATAAGTGATATCTTTGTACCTGTTTTTCGAAAGCCACGAATCAAAAGGAAATTTTAGTTTCTTTAACGAAAAAATTGTTGTCTATTCATACTTCTTTTGAGGAATGTGAAAATAATCGTTGCATTTGTGGTTACTTAACATTGGAACTTTTATATTTACTGCTACCAACAATTTCAAATATATTGTTAAATAATTTTATAAAACATAAAAATAATCATTTAGCTTCTCTAAAGCCTAGAAATGTATCCAAAAAACGAAAGTTAAATACTTTGATCTAGGTTAAATATTGTATTTATTAATAATGTATGTATTGAAATAAAAAGAATAAATAATTGTTTCCGATTGTATTGTTTTTTATTTATATTAGGTGCGTTCTTTTTGACTGAGATCTCAGATCACTTCAGTTAATGTGATCTGAGATAAAGTGATGTGAGTAAGCACCAAAAAGAACGACATCTCAATTGAAGCGCGCGATCTGTCCGCATGCTTGAATAAGAAACAAAACATAACATAATAATAATAATGCTATTGTATCCATAATTTGTAACAAAAGAAAAATAGATTGTGTGTGTTTATATGTCAATGGTTAACACTATACAAACCTTGGTTAAAAACTACAAATAACCCAAGCAAATCAAATATTTGTTCATCACCTCCACATTAATTCCGACTCAAGTCCAACTGATTCACCCTTACAACACATTCAGCATCGGTAAAGGGGGAGGAAAAATCTCAGCTAACTTAAAGTGAGTAAAACAAAAAGAACGCTGACATTACTGATGTGAGCTGAGATTAACTGAGATCTCAGTCAAAAAGAACGCACCTAAAGTGTTCATTGTGAAATGCAGTACCTATCTTTCAAAAAACGTTTTAGAATATAATAATACATATAATACTGTCAGCCTTCTATTCTCAAATCATGCAGTGTTGCCACATCGCATGCCCAGGTCTTCTAATAAAGATGGCTGTGGTTTGACGCAAATAGACAGCATTACATTCTGGACATTTAAGTTTATTTATACCAGACTTCTTTAATGGGTAAATTTTTGTTTTTACTTTTAACAATTTTTTACTCACATTACTTTCTGTTTTAAAGGAAATTGTTGTATTTGTTGCTAAATATTTATTATCTTTGAAATATTATTAGAAATATTACCTGCATATTTGATGGTTCTATAATTTTTCAATTCTTTAGTTTGTTTAGGAAATATTAGTTGTAATGCCACTTTTTCATCGTTTTTATTAATTTCTCTATCAAAATTACATTTGTTCATAGGAACTGAAATTGCTCTATGTATCATTCAATTATATGCTTCTAATTTATGTGACAAGTGATGATTGGAATTATATGGACTGGTTACATCAGTATATGTTAGTTTTCTGTAAATCGAATAATCAAGTACATTATTAACTCTTTGAATTTTTAAATCAAGAAAATTGATTGAGCTATTTTCTTCAATTTCTAATGTAAATTTTATTTTTGGGTGTAAATTATTAATAAGGTTGAAAAATACATCTAATTGTCGTTCACAACAAGCTAATATGTCATGTCATCATTATATCTATACAAAAATAAAATATTTTTGAAATGTTGCATTCAAAGATTTTTCTTTCTAAACTGTCTATAAAAATATTTGCAAAAATTGGTTATATAGGGCTTCCCACTGGGAAACCTTCATTGTGAATATATATCTTATTGTCAAAAGTGAAATAATCCTGATTAATACTTTAATTAATATTTTTATCTTCTAGTAATTTTCTTTAGGAGGAATTTTAGTGAACATAACATCTTGTAAGTTAAATGTTTTTAATTTTTTGATTAGCTCTATTGAATTTTTAATTGAGTATTCAGATATATATCCGTAATTATTAAGAATATTGTTATTGTTTGATTAAATTGGCAATTTTTAATTTCTCATAAAGAAAATTGTTTGAATTAGATTTTACAACTATTTCTAGTTCTGTAGCTAATATTTGTTTAAAAATTGCCAATTTGATCAAAAATATTTTTATGATCTTTCGAAGTTGCTTCATTAAAGATCAGTTGAAATTAAACTGACTATTTATTGAGGTCTCAGTAGTTAGTTTAACCTTTCGTGGTCAGCGGAGACAGGATAGTTTACTTAGATGTGAACAACCACCTCCCAACAATTATACAGTCCACTGAATTTACTGCCCGTCTTCGCTCCCCGACAATATCAAGTCGTCAATGAACAGATAAATCTAGGGAGTTCTCCACTTTTAAACTGTCTTCTTAAGTGATAATTGTAAAGATCAACAGATATAGTTTTTCTGGTTTTCTATATCATTGCACAGTTATACTGATCTTAAGTGGAAAAATATATCCAGGATATCCCCATAGAGCTAATAATATCTAAGCTTTAATATTTGTAAGATCATATCTTCTTAGTTTTTCTATTAATATATATCAAGTCAATAACAAGGTAGGTCACTTCTTAGCCTAGCTAAAAATAATTATGTAACTTCTGTCATTCTGACGATGATATTTAATACGGAAACAATTGTCAATTTCTTTGATTTTTTTACATTTTTTCAATTAAAGCAGTAATAAAAAAAATAAACCTACTACCTCAAACCATGCAAGGTGATGATGATACTAGGTGACTGAATTATAAATAAAGATAACTGTAATTGGAAAAGGTTGAGATTCACTGAGCTCCTCCCATTAGTTTTCCAAACTTGCCAATGATAAGCAGTTAGAAAAATAAATAAAAGGAATTAATGTCTAACAAATAAAAGTTTATGTTAAAAATAAAAACGTTTACCGAAATTGGAGTACTGATTACATTTTTCAAAGAATATATCACGTTTCTTTTATTAGTTATGATTAAAAAATTTATAAGTATTTAATTTGTTTAAAAGATGGACTTTTTTATTAATACTGTGATGTTTTTCTTATTTATTTCAAACTGTTTATCCTGACGGGTGGGATAAATTTATACACACGGTATGTCTACTCACTTAATTTATTTATCCACTAACACTTAATTTATATACACTTGACTATTCACTAACATTTGATTTATATGCACACAAACTTAATTATTAATTTATATCAACACTTCACTCTTCGCTATTCTTGTTTATTTCACGAGATTACTTTATAAACTAAACTTACTCTCCCTGGTCGGTCCGTTATATATTAGTGCCTTTTTTACTAGATAATTCTAGATTGCGGCTTACACAAAAACAATTGGCTCTCTGGCATTTTATAGATAACGCTGGTCACAAAAACAATGTCAAGATTAGATAGTCACAAAAAAACGTAAACAGTTCTAAGAAGCCCCTGCGCATCCACCATAATTTCAACTTTCATACATGGCTTAGACAGAGTCGGATTCAGGGTCTACACTAGTGTGCTATTTCGTAACATTACCCCTCCTTAAATGGAAGTTCCCCCTGGAACTTTTGTGTAGCCGAGACTGGATGTTTGAATCGGCAACTGGCCACATTTCTATACTTTCCGATCTTATGGAAATAGCAGGGCACCGGTATCTCTAAAGATAACCTCTACCATGTTCCTGATAACTCGCCAATCCAACTGGTTACTCGATATCTTAGGTATTGCCAATTTCTTCACGCTGGATTCTAACACACGGTCTCGGAGAGTTCGAAGTGCTTCCCACACATCGCGGTAGGTAGATCGATCTTGAAATTTATTTTTAGTTACCACGTAGAAGACGTACCGCGCATTAGGTTTCAGTTTCAGTGTCTTGCCAGGGGCTGGAATCTGGTCTTCAAGTTTTTCGAATTGCCCGAACTTCTTTCGAAAGACAGATGCCAATTCTCATGCGTCTTGAGACGGGCAGGGATGTTGTATGCCAGTGAATAATCTTCCGGGAGAGTGAACAAATCTTGTCGTTGTTCTGATGCGACTCCATATCTAGCTTTCCCGGTACCTCCATACGCGCCCATAAATTCATCGAAGGTAGGGTCTGACACATCTCGAATATGGTTTACCCCTTTCTCTAGGTCATGGTCTCCTTCGAATGGCGCTAGTCGGTTTTGGTGAACTACTTTTGGTTTTTCGTTGGGGATCTTGCTTATGCGATATATAACATCATTGATCCTTTTCTTGATTAAGTATGGACCTTCCCAAGATTTTTGTAATTTTGGATGAAATACTTTTCTCCTCGTCGGGTTGTGTAACCATACTTTGTCCCCTTATTTCAAACTGCCTACTGTGGCCTGCGTGTCATACCGACTTTTCATTCTGTTGCTGGCAACTTGAAGATTTGTTCGAACTAATTCATGAATATCGTCCAGCCTTTTTCTCAATTGGATCACGTAGTCTTCTCCTGCTAGATCTTCTCCAGGCCGACAGCCAAATTCCAGGTCACAAGGAAGCCTCATTTCACGTCCAAACAGGATTTTCGCAGGTGTTTCACCCGTGGACTACTTGACGACAGATCGATAAGCCAATGCGAATAGGGAAATATACTATTTCCAATCTCTCTGATGGCTGAAAACCTGGACAGGTATTTTCGAATAGTCCTGTTTATTCTCTCGACCATTCCGTCTGACTGTGGATGTAATGCTGTTGTCCTTGTCTTTTTCATTCCCAGCTTGTCACAAATCTCCTGGAATAGATGGCTTTCAAAATTTCTTCCCTTGTCACTGTGGACTTCCAAGGGTACTCCACACCGGCTGATAAATTCTTTCACCAATACATCCGCGACAGTTGTGGCCTCTTGATTCGGGATCGCGTAAGTTTCCACCCACTATGTGAAATAATCCATTATAACCAGGATATATTTACCACCATTTTTTGTCGTCGGAAATGGTCCAGCGATTCATTAGCATCCTTTCGAAAGGGCTTCCTACATTATACTGTTTCAAAGGTACCTTTCTCTTGCGATGTGGTCCATTACTCGTAGCACAAGTCGTACATTTCTTACACCAGTCCTTCACATCGTCGGAGCTGTTCATCCAATAAAACCTTTCACGGACTCGCTGAAGGGTTTTTTTCACTCCCAGATTACCTCCCGATGGACTGTCGTGTAACTTCTTCAGTAGCTCAGCTACTCTCGTTCTAGGGATAACTAGCTGTCTCCTCATCTCGGGACCATCATCATTTTCAAGGACTCTTTTCAACAGCCCTTCTTCCAGGACAAGGGAGTCCCAATGAGCCCAATATGCATCGAGTGTCGGTGAAAATCTTGACACTTCTTGCCAAGTAGGTCGCCGATTTTTTTCTTTCCACTGCCGAATTTTCTTTAGGCAAGTTCCCCTGATATTCTCTGATCGTGGTGGGTGACCATTCTTCATAGACTACTGTAATTCTTGAAACAGCAACTTCCCTAGGTTTCGACTTGTTGCATTGAGAATAGTCTACAGGGCATGACCGTCTAAGCAAAGAGTTGGCTTTTCGGTGATTCACATAAGCTGGATGTTCACCCCTGTTTGATTTTCCCTGTGACTGGAGCTCTTGGTTTACAGAAGTTTTGGGGCGCTTAGACGGACTGCGTACGTGCTCTAGCTCGCCACACTTCCAGCATTTGATCGTCTTCGGCTTCTTGTCTGCCATACCTTTCAACTAGTTAAGGATCCGGTCAAGTTTGTCATCGTCATCTTCTTCCTGCATGGTCCTACCTTTGTTGTACCGCAAGCTCTTCATGGCTACTTTGCATTTAAGAGTTTCTTGGTTTGCAGGAGTCGTAGGACGCTTACACGAACTGCGTGCATGCTCTAGCTCGCCAAAATTACAGCACCTGATTTTCTTCGGCTTCTTGTCTACCATACCTTTCAACAAGCTGACGATCTGGTCAAGTTGTCATTGTCACCTTCTTCCTGTATGGTCCTACTTTGTTGTATCCGGAAGCCATCGTGGCTGCTTCATATTCAAAAGCAGTCAATTCATCGACCAATGTCTTGGATTGGCTAATCGAAGCGTCTTCTCCATATCGTGGTCACATAAACCGTCAATAAAGGCCTGGATGCCTAAATATTCCATCATGTTATCTGGTGCTGATGGATAAGCAAATCGACTTCGTCGGACAATATCCAGTTCATACTCTGGAAGGGTTTCGTCACGTTTCCGCCTTCGGTTCTTCAGCTGGAATCTGTACAAATGTTACAAATATTCGTGACCATATCGCACGTCCAACCTCTTCTTCAGCTGCTCGAAGTCATCCGTTTCTTCAAGCGGTATCGTTTGAAGTACATCTAAGGCGTCTCCCCGAAGCGCTAGAGCTAGGTTCACTGCTTTCTCCTTATCGGATAAATTATTCACTCTAGCGGCTGCTTCAAACTGTTTCACATAATTGGTCCACGACATGTTTCCATCGAACGTTGGGGGCTTGACTCGGGTAAACTGCCAATGTCTTCTAACTTGTGTGTGTTTGCAAGGTTTCGTTTGCTCGGTCTTCTTTTCTTCCGCTGGCGTGTCTTGAGTTCTTATATCTGTCATCTTTTTTTCTAACTCCTTGATTTTCTCGTTTATTATTGCCATTTTATTCTCAATCTTCTCGTCCATCGTTGTAATCTTATTCTCGATTTTCTCGTCCATCGTTGACATTTTATTCTTGATTTCAGATTTTAGAGACGAAGTTTCATTTTCAACGTCATCGGCAATGTCGTTTTTCATTAATAGGATATCGGCAGATATATTGTTCTCCATAGCAGAAATCTTCTCGTCCATATTAGCAGAAATGTCGTTCTTCATAGCAGAAATCTTCTTGTCCATGTTCTCCCATGGCAGAAATCTTCTCGTCCATGTTAACAGAAATATTAGCAGAAATTGACGAGATTAAGGTGGAAGCCTCGACATTAAATAAAACTGTTTCTGGATCACAGCCGTCATTTTCCAGTGCCACTTTAAGTCTTTCTACGAATCCACTTTTCTTACCGGAAGTTTCCAACTCACGATCTTCCAATTCTGCTCTTAACTCAGTCACTTTCAACTCACTTAGTCTCTTGGCCATTTTTACGTATATATTTATTTATATTACCCCACACCTGACACCATTGTGATGTTTTTCTTATTTATTTAAAACAGTTTATCCTGGCGGGTGGGATAAATTCATACACACGGTATGTCTACTCACTTAATTTTTTTATTCACTGAACTATTCACTTACATTTAATTTATATGCACACAAACTTAATTATTAATTTATATCAACACTTCACTCTTCGCTATTTCGGTGTATTCTTGTTTATTTCACGAGATTCCTTTATAAACTAAAAAGTTAAAGTTACTCTCCCCGGTCGGTCCTTTACATAAAAGTTCCTTTTTTACTAGATAATTCTAGATTGCGGCTTACACAAAACAATTGGCTCTCTGGCATTTTCTAGATAAGACTGGTTACAAAAACAATGTCTAGATAAGATAGTAACAATCGTAAACAGTTCTAAGAAACCCCTGCGCATCCGCCATAATTTTAACTTTCATACATGGCTTAGACAGAATCGGATTCAGGGTCTACACTAGTGTGCTATTTCGTAACAATACATATTTTTAAATCAAACGAATACAAGCAGTTTTTTTTTGATATATATTTGTTATACTTTTAATAAATGATTTTCAGTTTTTTAAGACAATTGTAAGAAAATTTCTGCTGTTAACTAATAAAACGACCGCTTCAATGTCGGCCAGAATAGGGTCCACGTGTAAAATATACAATATTTAACAGTCAATTTTTCAAAATTTAGTGCCATAAGGTATGAACAAAAATGTTTTCTACATTTAGAGGACACTTTTAAGTACGTGTATTTAAATTTCTAAAGGATTCTAAGAAAAGTTATTTTCTTGGGAACGTCCTTAACAAGACAGTGACTTAATGCAAATAATACAATCAAATATTATGAACAAATTTATATTTGGGTTTTTAAATGAAACTCAAGGTCTCTAGTTAATTTATATTTATTTATACAAAACGAACGGGCGATTGTAGTGTTGATCTGGTAATAGAACTAGTAGGTCATTAATGATGTGCATCAATTTTCATTTGCATTTTGGTCCAAATTGTCGATTTGTTTTACATCAAAGACAATTTAGAACGTATGATGTAATTAATGATTTTAATTGAGGAAACGTAAATTCAAGCAAATTAATATGAGTAATTTTTGTATTGATAAATCGGCTCTATTCGAAGTAATTTTTCCCTTCATATACTACGTTACCATAACAATCTATATATTGTTTATACACGCGCCCTTCGCTTTATTTCCTTGCCCGACGCGTTCATTTTCCCTAGTGTAAATGTAGGTATATACAAACATAGTCTTGATGAATACATCACATTACCAACCGCGTTAGTCAACACGTAGGCAGATATGATTTTATTTAATTGAAAAATTGATGAAAATTTTAGAAGAGAAAAATGTAATCACTAACCTACGATATTCAGTTTAACCATTTAAATATCTTTCAAACGACGTTGTGTCCTACTTGAGATTTTCTAGTTGAGTACTAGTATTTACTATAATAAACAGCGTAGTGTTTTTTTATAGAAGGTAAGAATGTGTGTTGAGTGAATTAGAAATTAGAAATTTTTGCCAATTACGTTTCGGATTATTTGTACTTTCATCACCAGCGTGAACCAGCTTATCACTTGTAGAACGGAACATATTTTTTAATAATATAGGAAGTGAGATGTTTGCTTCTTCTTTTTCTTCGCTTATCCTTATGCCTTTTTGGGCGTCAGATTGGGACTCCATATCTTCTTCCACCCATTTTTTCCAAGCTTTTCTGTTTTCCCTTTATTTGTTCCTATTTCTTCTATCTAGTCATTCCATTGTCTTTTTGGTGACCCTCTTTGATTTTTCCTTGGATTACCTATCTCCATTATTTTCCTAGCTTTTCTTTGTTGGCTCATTCTCATTATATGTCCATACCGATTTTACTGTTTCTTTTTTATTTGATTAATTATTGGTGCTTTTCTTATGTGTTTTTTTCTGATTCTGTCCCATTTAATTGTTCCTCCTATTTTTCTCAAATGTTTCATTTTAATTGCTTTACCCAATTCTCTATTGTATACATTATTGTAGGAATAGTTATTACATTATCTCTACCCCAACTCACGTTAGGGTAGACAAAGATTTAAAAAGATAAAAATTAGTCACCATTATCCACCAAAATTAGCTCTCGTTCGGAAATGTCACTATAATAGTCAATATTGCACTGTGAACAGGACGTTTGCACTTAAAACTAAATTTGTGAAAACAGTCAAACAGTTAGAGGTTCTCTTAAATAGCAATACCGTGTTAACAAACACATTAAGATCTATTAGATTAGAAAACATTAAAAACTATCATTTTTTATAAATCAAATCAATACGGCGGTCCTTTTTCAAAAACTCATTTAATACATCATCATAAAAACTCGTATTTACTTTTAGGTTTTGCAAAAGCTCTTTTTCATTTAATATGATTGCTAAGTTACTTAATCTGTCTTGTTCCTGAGTGTTTCGCAAATAGGTATGAATGTTGATTGATAAATTATCAATCAACGGTATGAATTCGTTTTAAACTGGTTCTCTAGAATTAGCTTTCCTAAATCTAATACGAATGTGACATTTAGAAATTAAATTGGAAATATCATTAATCATGAAAGGCCAAAAGAGTATTTCTCTAGCTCTTGTTTTGCATTTTCAACTCCTATATGATTAAAATCAATTTTTTCTAACATTTCTCTTCTTAGCGCAACAGGTACAACTACTGCTGTATTACGAAATACTAGTCCTTTTCCTACAAATAATTCTTTTTTATGTTTTAGACGACAGTGTCGTTACAAGTTGTTTCTGTAAATTTTTCAATTATCCCTAATTTTTCTAATCTATTTAATTCTGATTTTGAAGGTTCTATTAACATAAATGGTATTTTTCTACATGGTATACACATACCTTGAGCTCCTTCTACTAATTTAATGTCATATACAACACCTTTTATATCTGTAATCTTCTGCTCGAATACCTTTAACCCTTGCTGTGTGGATTCTACTCATATAAATGTTTTGAACGAAACTAACTGTTTCTAAATATGGAATGATTTAGAATCAGTTAGTTTCATTTAAAAAAGTAACATCTTTATATATTTCAATTAATTTATTATACTCGCTTTTACCATATTTAAACCTTATTCGAAACCTACCCATATCTCCACCAGATAATGTTGACATTGATAGATTTGGAACAAAACCTGGTCAGTTGTCAGCTGAAATAATTGCGAATTTAAAAAGTCAACTGCAGTATATTAAAGAACCATTTCTATGACATTACTATAATATTATAGCGAAATAGGAATCTAAGGAATCTAATATTTTTCAAAAATAAAATAGTTCATCCAAACAACTGAAAATAGTTGCTTTCCTTACATTGCATGGCTTGCCAAAAGAAAACCATTATCATCCAGTAACATTGTTTCTTCTTTTTATACTTATCCCTTACAAGGAATATTATCAAGATCTTCATAGTGTTGTAGAATTATAACCACCTAAAATATAAAAGAATAATTAAAGTTTATATTGTTATGTTAATTAGAATAAGGATACTCATAAAGAATTTTACTTGTAACATACTTTCAATGAATATTTGTAGTTATTCAAATAATTTAAGGTATCTTAAACTTAGCTTATTATAACCTAAGATCTACATACTGAATATAAATTGTGTAGGTACACCTTATACTAAAAGGACACCCCATAAATTGTTGACTATTGATACCAGGGTACATGTGAATTGCTTGCGAGTTGCGAGAAGCTATTTTAAACTATTCACTACCTCATATTTTTCCCCTTAATTAGTTTGAACTTGTAGTGACAAACCCGTACGAACCATGTAAATAACATTTTAATACTCACACTGTACTAATTTGAATGAATTGAACAGTTAATGCGATATTGTTTACATTCGATATTATAACCAAATTAAAGATTATCTATGCACAAAATGAAAAATGACAAAAATTACATTTATAACGTTAACTGACGATGAATTGCGAGTATATTTAAGAGTGTACCATTCGGATGTTTTTGGGAACGGTGTTCGAGAATATGATTTTTAAGAAGTATTCGCAAATAGAGCATTCACAGGCTTGCGTATACGTAACGTTGTGAACGATATCAAGAATAACGCCTCGGTTAGAGATTCAGGGCCGACGAAACTTAAATACCGATCACCACATCCGCAAGAAATGAATCACCGATGTGACAGTGATTTTGTTAACGACATATAGAAACAACACAAGACAAAGGTTCCACTTTAGAAATATTTTTACAAAAGTTTTTTAGAACAGAATATGTTTTTAATAAATGCATGGAAAATTATCATTGATGCTGTAAATGGAAGATCATATCTAAATTATATGGTTAATTCATGCATAATTTGCTCGTTGATGATATACGTTTTAAGTAGATAAAAAAGTAGAATTCCTGGGTGAGGAAAATGACGAAATTTTCAGTATAAGACTGTCTGTCGTCCAGCGCATCAATACAAAAATAGGAAGAAGGAAGAGGGCAAAGTCGAGATGTGACATGGCGCGAGTGACGAGCAGTCACTCTTGATTAAACCGTTTTCCATTAAGCGGGTTCTACCGTATTACTGTAATTAATTTTTTCACTCAACTGTATTACTAAGTGTACACTTAAAGCGCTTATTAACGAAATATCGTAGTGCCCTGGTAAAATCATCTTTTTTAAACTGACTTTGGAAGAAATATAGAATATTGAAAATGAGTTTTATGTCAAGTTAAGAAGGCAGAAGTCTTTAAGAAAATTAATCACGTCACTAACTAAATCTATTGGTTGAATCAATGATGGAAGAAGTATACAATATTGAAAATGAGTTTTATATCAAGTTAATATGATATTTCCAAATGTTCCATAAATGTTATGACGTCTTCGAGCTATCCCGTATTGGTGGCACATTAATAGAACTTGTTCAATTGTGAGTCGAGTGTCAGTACAGAATTTGCATTTAGGAGGATCTTCTGACACCATAAGGTATCCGCGAGTGAGACGAGAATGCCCTATTCGCAGTCTGTGTATTATAATTTTGTTTTGCCTGAGCATTGGGGGGAATTTAGGTGGGAAAACGGTGGATTGTATTGAACGAAGTTTAGTATCCAGTTGGTGGATTTTGCCAATTTTGAAGTGTGAGTTGCTTGACAATGGATATTTTTCATCTCATCACAACACTACCTAATCAAGTAGAAAGTTCCATATTTGTCTAACAATTTAAAGAATAAACCATTTATTCATAAATTAACTTATAAAGGAGCAGTTCCCAAGTTATGTTAAAGATTTTGACAGGCCCATAGACGTATTGTATTTTATTATCCAAAGGAAACAACTCTTTCTCAACTAATAACTTTATTTAGTAAAAATATTTAACTAAAACATGGCATGCACAACAAAGGAGACTTGGACAACTCCTGACATAAAAAAGAAAAAGAAAATTGACATATGGCGTGTACAGATGCCAACTTAAGTTTACTACACTAATGATAGCTTTGCATTAGTGTTGAATTGTATATTCAACTTATTCTTTTTTTTAATTAAAAAATTGAAAGCTTAATGTCCAAATAAAATTTTCATGATGGGTCTAATACTTTTAAAAATGAAACTAACTGTTTCTAGATATTTCCACAATATATTGAAAAAATGTTAAAAATTCTAAGAAATTGACAATTATTTCGATATTGCTATCATCCTCAAAATGACAGAAGTTACATTTCATGTGATGCCTACCTGATGTTTAATAATTATTTTTGGCTAGACCAAGAAGTGACCTTGTGGTAGAAGATATGATATTACAAATATTAAAGCTTAGATATCATTAGATTACAATTATTGCTTAAGAAGACAGTTTAAAAGTGGAGAACTCCCTAAATTTACCTGTTCATTGACGACTTCATATTGTGGGTCTATGAAGTGTCTTCTAATTTCTAATTCTTAGAGGAAATCCAGTTCTTGTTTCTTATCACGAATATGTAGTACTTCTAGTTCAGAGTTAGGTGTCAATGAATGTTTGGTGTCAAGTAGACCTTTTGCGTAGTGGGATTTCTCTGGTTGTTTTAATCCGTATGCTCGTAAGTGTTCACTGTATCTGATTTCAAAATTTCTAAGGGTTTGACCCCAATAGACAGCATTACATTCTGGACATTTAAGTATATATATATATATATATATATATATATATATATATATATATACAGGGTGTTCATTTCAGGACTTCCCACCCTAATTTTCTCGAAATGTGTGTATTTTAAAAATAATCCTGGGACACGTCAACAAATATATCGAAGGGGACAACTTTTTATCATAAAGGCAACGCGCCCCCTTTCACCCCCCGCCAGGGGGAGTTGCCAACTTCAAAATATTAAATAGGTCGGGGTATCGAGTTATACCTCATTTTAAAGGTCTTTTTAATCTCTACACGTCGTTTTTTTTTTAAATTGATCGGTTCGTTGTCGAGATATTTAGGAAAATCTATTTGCTGCTTCGTACCATTAAAATATAAAATGCAACTGTTTATTCTCATTCCTTTTATCAAAACTAAATTACAATGTTGTACACGGATTTTCAATTTAATAATTGCTCAAAATGTTGCTCATTGTTGGCCAAACAATGGTAAAACCGCTGTTCAAATTCGTGACGCACATTTTTAAACACTTTTGTTCGAATTGCTAAATATTCTGCAGTAATCCTTTGTCGAAGGTCTCCTATATTTTGTGGCGGGGGTGTGTAAACATCTGATTTTAAATGTCGCCATAGAAAAAAACCACATGGTGCTAGATCTGGGGACCTAGCTCGCCACTCTATAGGTCCTCTTCGCCCTATCCATTTACCGGGAAATACATTGTTTAACCATTGACGGACCGGAAGCACATAATGGGGGGGAGCTCCATCTTGCTGAAAATATAACTCATTTTCGTCAAGAAAGTTGCCATCTCTATCCAGTTGATTTTCAATTGCTTCGGTAATTAACGGATTGATCGTATTTTCTAGCATATTCAAGTACATCTCACCATTTAGATTTCCATTTATAAACAATGGACCAATTACTTGATTTCCTAGTATACCCATACATTAATTTTTTGGGGATGCTGGATATGCCCTTCGACAAATACATGGTCATTTTCATTGCTCCAATATATGCAATTATGTTTGTTGACAAAACCATTTAAATAATAAGTATACACTCATCAGTGAAGCAGATATTTTTTTAAAATTCGTTATTGTTATTAATAATTGTAGCCATTTGTTCACAAAACTCAATTCTTCTGTCAAAATCGTCTTCACTTAACTCTTGACATACTTTCATTTTATGGGGATGGAATTTATTAATTTTTGTAATTTTGTGGACAGAGCCTAAGGAAATTCCAGTTGCAGCAGAAATGGTACGTAACGAAGTATTAGGATTCATACCAAAATAACCTATCACTTCAATTTGAGTAGCTTCATTCAAAACACTTGGCTGATCATGTTTTAAATTTGCAACAGATCCTGTTTGAGTAAATTTGGCGATTAGGTTTAGGACATACCTATGAGAGGTGTTCTTATCTGGGTGCCTTTCGTTAAATATTGCAGCATTTCGTGGAGCACATTGGTTTTCGGCGCCGTAAATTAACACTATTTCAACTTTTTCAGCTAAAGTGTAAACCATTTTTAATAAATTGCTTTTTCACACAACTGGTAAGTATGGTAAACAATTTAATAGGTATCATGTCATTTATTTTCTCTATCAAAAACATTTTTTTGCATTTTTTTATACAAAAAAATTGAAAGGAATAACAAAACAAACAATTGCAGTTTTTATTTTAATGGTACGAAGCAGCAAACAGATTTTCCTAAATATTTCGACAACGAATCGATCAACTAAAAAAAAACAAAAGCCGACGTGTAGAGATTAAAAAGACCTTTAAAATGAGGTATAACTCGATACCCGTTCCTATTTAAGATTTTGAAGTTGGCAACTCCCCCTGACGGGGGGTGAAAGGTGGCGCGTTGCCTTTATAGGATTTTTTTTAAAATACAGACATTTCGAGAAAATTAGGGTTGGAAGTCCTGAAATGAACACCCTGTACATATATATATATATATATATATATATATATATATATATATATATATATATATATATATATATCCCAGACTTCTTTAATGGTCATATTTTTGTTTTTACATTGAACAATTTTGTACTTACGTCACATTCTGTTTTAAAAGAAATTGTTGTATTTGTTGATAAAGGTATTATCTTTGAAATATTATTAGAAATAATGTAAATTTAATTTTTGGGTGTGAATTATTAATACGGTTGAAAAATGCATCTAGATAATTGTCGTTCACTACCTGTGTTAACACGATGAAGCACCAGAAATTTAAGAAAGAAGAACAAAAACTAAAAACACTTGAACACACACAACATCAAATTCAATACTCCAAACATCATGAAACTGTAAGTACTTACATACCAACCCACTTTGCACCGCGATTTGAAAACCTTTCACACTAATTTTACAAATAGTGAAATAGAATCTTGAACTAATGGTTTAATGTACAGCATACCACCAAAATTTACGAAAAATATTAAACAAATATTAGCTACAGAATCAGAAATAGCTTTAAAATCTTATTCAAATAATTTTCTTTATGAGAAATTACAAATTGCCAATTTAATCAAAAATATTGCACCGTCAAAGGTTAAACAAATTCAATCAAAAAGAAAGCAGAAAATAATAACCTAAGTAAAAGGGCAACGCCCTTCATAATGATCCTTCTCTCGGATATTGCTGTACTTATGTTCTCTCCTGGATATGTTTTTGTTCCCATGTGCATCCTTGGAAGTGTCATCATCTTATAAGGTAAACTATGCATGTTTTCTAATGAAAATTTGCATCTTATTGTGTTCGATACCGTAAAAATTCTCTCGCTCAATTCAAAGAACATTTTTGAAGTTTAATAATCATTTAATCGCTGCTTTTATTTTATCAACGTTTTATTTGTGTTTGAAAATGATCTTGAACTAAAAACTAGAAGCTTCGAACAGTTTATTTTGGATTTTTTGGCTGCTGATGTGCAAATGTTCTAATTTCTAAAACATTTGTAGATATTTCATTGTATTCATTACATTTAATGAATTTTAACAGCCTCATATTATGGTTTTATAGATCAGTATGTTTAATTGATTGCTTGTGTTGTAAAAATTGTCCCAAAATTGTTAAGTGCCCTAGGTATATCCACAAACAGTAAATTTGAATCGATTTGAATTATTGTCGTGACCTTAGACTAGACAGCAATTCGCGTGGTTGATAGTGCAACAGGGCCGATTCAAGCCCCAAATTTTAAATTCGTACTAGTTGTTCACGCAAATATTTGTAAATTTTTTCGTGTATGTATTTATAAAGCGAAGAATATTCATCTTTCTTTGTCGTGTATATATTTTTCATAAATTGAATAGATGAGGCTTTTACTTGATGAAGATCCATACTGAACGATGAAATAAAACAATATATTTTGTTTAAATCTTCATTTATTTGAACTAATGTTCAATTTAAACTTGTTGACGCGTTTCACTAACACAGTGGCTTTGTCAAAACGAATGAAGGTATAATGTAAAAATGACTTAATATATACAGTGCATAAATACAGAATTCTATTTACTAACGTTAATAAAGGTATTGAAATAAATTACCAGGAAATTCATTCACTACAATCATTCCTAAGCTATCTTCTAGGTAAAAAGGTTTAATAAAGGAGACTAATTGATATCTATTTGGTCGTTAAGAAGATTACCTGAATATTTATTTTTGTTAATCTCGAGGGCCTCCAATAAATTTAAACTAAAGGATTTACCGACTACATGGAGAATTTCAAAATTTGGGTCGAAAATGTGTTGGTTTTCTAATAAATGATTTGAATAGTTAGAATCTAATTTTTTGTTGTCATAGCTACGTTTGTGTTCCGAAATTCTAGTTTTAAAATTTCTAAAAGTCCTATCGATATAAATTTTCTCACAGTTGTCATTACCACATTTCAATTTATAAACTCCTGATTTGTTTAATTTGGAGATTTAGATTTATTATTTTTAATGAATTTGGATAAATTGTAATCAGTTTTAAAGGAAATATTCATGTCTAAAGTTTCTAAAAATGATTTAATTTTTAAGGATGGCGTTCCAAAGTATGTTAAGCTTTTAAATTGTTTATTGTTATTTTTATCTGAAGGAAATACTTGTTCTAAAGTCTGTTTTTTTATCTTTCTATTTATGATATGCAGAAAGAACAAAAGAAATTACTTTGAAAGGGAATTAATAAAAATTGAAGAAGCTTATAAAAATAAAGAAGTGAGAAATTTTTATCATGAAATAAGAGAAGGGAAATGCCACAACCGGAAAGCACCTTATTTTTTGAAAAGCAAAGAGGGATATCTAATAGGGGATAGGGAAGAAAAAATAAATAGTTTTGCACAGTATTTTGAGGAATTACTAAATGATAGCGAGGAAGAACTAGGCGAAAATGATAATGAAATGGAGGAAGAAAATTGTGACGAGGAAGATCTAGCCATAACGGCCCCAAAAAAACTGAAGGTGACAGAATGCTTAAAACATATGAAGAATAATAAGAGTGCAGGAGAAAACAACATTCCAATAGAAATTTTAAAATATGGAGGCGAACAATTAACGAAGAGAATATGGCAGTTGTTGAAACAAGTATGGCGAGAAGAAAAAATCCCTAAAAATTGGAACGAGGCATTAATAATTCCAATCCACAAAAAAGGTCCCAAGGAAGAATGCGATAACTACCGCGGAATAGCACTTTTAGATGTAACATACAAAGTTCTGGCAAAAATACTTAAAAATCGATTAGACAAATACCACAATAAAAATGTAGGAGAATACCAAAGAGGTTTTAAAGCAGGTAGATCGACAATAGACCAAATTTTCATTATGAAACAACTTCAGGAGAATGCTTACGAACAAAATCTAAGTCTGCATATGCTATTCATCGATTACAGACAGGCCTATGATACTATTAAAAGAAAAAAAATGTATGAGGCAATGAGAAAGTTAAAAATACCAGGTAAATTGAGAAGACTAGTGGAAATGACCATACGAAAAACCGAGAGCAAAGTAATTTTGGAGGGCAGTACTTCTAACGAATTCAAGATAGAGAAAGGTCTGAGACAAGGAGACCCATTATCCACAACCCTCTTTAACCTAGTTCAGGAAATTATACTAAGTGAAAGTGGTATAAAAACCCGAGGTTTAATTTATGGGAATAAACATCAGTGTCTAGCATATGCGGACGACATAGTACTTATGGCAAGATCCAGGAAAGAACTGCTAAGCGTATTTAAGCTACTAGAAGAGAAGGCAAGAGAATATGGTCTAGTGATCAACCAGAAAAAAACAAAATACACGGTAATGAAGGATGATGAAAAAACCGATATTATTATAAATTGTTATGGAAACAAAAGCTACAAAATAGAAAAAGTGGAACAAATCGAATATTTAGGAGTCACTATCACAAATAAAGGAGACGAAGAAAGGGAAATAGAAAAAAGGTTAACAAAAGGCAGTAAAGCAGCAGGCATGGTATCACAGATGTTTAACTCAAAAGACATATCACGAACAGCAAAAATAAGAATGTACCAAACAATAATAAGACCGTCAGTTACCTACGCTTGTGAAACCTGGACAATGAACAAAAAAGAGCAGAATAAACTGGAGATATGGGAACGTAAAATGCTCAGAAAGATTTATGGTGGAATAAAAGAAAATGGAATATACAGAAGAAGAACAAACAGAGAATTATCAGATTTGTATAATCACCCAAGTATAACCCATATAATTAAAGCACAGAGAGCGAGATGGTTAGGACATATAGGTAGAATGGCAGAAGATAGATGGGTAAAACGAGTGCTGAAAGGGGGAGAAGGTGGTAAAAAGAGAAGAAGAAGACCAAAGAAGAAATGGTTGGAGGAGGTTAGGAGAGACCTGAGATCAGTGGGAGTAAGGGACTGGCAGAACGATGCGAGGAATAGAAAAAAATGGAGAGAGAGAGTGGAAGATCTCGAAGCCGAGGGCCAGATAGGCCTGTAGTGCTGATATATATATATATATATATATATATATATATATATATATATTTATGATATTGTCAATTAAATTTGGATCGTAATTATTATTAACTGCTATTTGATTTATGATATTTAATTCTTTGTTATAATTATTATTGTTTAATGGGACTGTTAAGAGTCTGTGTATCATCATACTATTGAAAGCTGCTAGTTTATTACTGAATGGGTGGACCGAACTATTATGAATTGTAATATCTGTATGTGATGGTTTATGAAATATAGAAAAATCATGTTTATTATTTATATTTGAAATTGGGTCTAGAAAGTTTATAGATTTATTTTGGTAAAGCTCTACGGTAAATTTGATATTATTGTGAATCGAGTTTATGTAAGTAATGAAGCTCTCTAATTGTCTATTTGTACCGATGAAGCTAGCTAAAATGTCGTCCACATATCGGTGCCAGTACATACATTTTTTACTAGGGGGGTGTTCATGAATTATTTTTTCTATATTATCCATGAAAATTACTGCACCATCCTTAAAAATTAAATCATTCTTAGAAACTTTAGACATGAATATTTTCTTTAAAACTGATTACAATTTATCCAAATTCATTAAAAATAATAAATCTAAATCTTCAAAATTAAACAAATCAGGAGTTTATAAATTAAAATGTGGTAATGACAACTGTGATAAAATTACTGGTGAATAAAACTCAAAGTCAGTGTCACAGCATTTTTTAATGATTGACAATGGTGAAGCTACTAGTTTCGGCCTACATAACGGCCATCTTCAGGCTACAAAATTTCATATTGTTACAATTATAGGGAACAACTACAAAAAACAAAAATCTCCAACATTACCTGATACGAAAAACTTCTCCCGTGGGAAACACACGCTGCTTATCAAAATTATTGGAGGAGATAAGTGAGAAAAGTCGTAAGATTAAAAAAAATTTGAAGAATTATAAAAAATTGAAAGTTGAAAAATTTGAAAAATCCTTTCTCTCGTCAATTGAATTGCTAAAGAAATTTGAAAAGTTTTACTATCTTGTGTAAAAAAGGATTTGACACACGAAAAAAATATTATTTTATTACTATTAATAAATAAAATTTGTAAAGGAGTGATAGAGCTCAAAAAGAGTGATTAACACATGAAAAAATATCTTAGGGGGGGTAAGAGTTAAACTATTTCCAAATAAATGAATGTGAAGATGAGTATGAGATTAAGGAAAGGGGCCTCCTGTCTATATAAACATAAATAACCTCGATTCTCAATGGGAAGAGTAGAACATATACAGCATCGGTTCCTAGAAGGAAGAGTCCGGGATGGTCATCCTCGATTCCCATAGAGAAGAGTCCATACAGGCCAAATAAATGGAGGGAAAATGAAGGTGAAAAAATCTGTATAACAGTTACTTCCTTGTGCAGGGAATTCTTATAAATAAGTGATAAGCACAATGTAGTAAACAAGAAAACGAAAAACAAGGGACTTTCATGTGTTAATCCCACTTTTTGAGCTCAACTCTATCACTCCTTTACAAATTTTATTTATTAATAGTAATGAAATAATATTTTTTTCGTGTGTCACATCCTTTTTTACACAAGATAGTAAAACATTTCAAATTTCTTTAGCAATTCAATTGACGAGAGAAAGGATTTTTCAAATTTTTCAACTTTTTCAACTTTTTCAACTTTCAATTTTTTATAATTTTTCAAATTTTTTTTAATCTTACGACTTTTCTCACCTATCTCCTCCAATAATTTTGATGAGCAGCGTGTGTTTCCCGCGGGAGAAGTTTTTCGTATCAGGTTATGTTGGAGATTTTTGTTGTTTGTAGTTGTACCCTATAATTGTAACAATATGAAATTTTGTAGCCTGAAGATGGCTGTTATGTAGGCCGAAACTAGTAGCTTCACCATTGTCAATCATTAAAAAATGCTGTGACACTGACTTTGAGTTTTATTCACCAGTATTACTGTCAGTCACATTTCAGTCATGGATGATAGTCTCCTTTTGTGATAAAATTTATATCGGTAGGACTTTTAGAAATTTTAAATCTAGAATTTCGGAACACAAACCTAGCTATGACAACAAAATATTAGATTCTAACTATTCAAATCATTTATTAGAAAACCAACCCAAATTTTGAAATTCTCCATGTAGTCGGTAATTCCTTTAGTTTAAATTTATTAGAGGCCCTCGAGATTAACAAAAATAAATATTCAGGTAATCTTCTTAACGACCAAATAGATATCAATCAGTCTCCTTTATTAAACCTTTTTACCTAGAAGATAGCTTAGAAATGATTGTAGTGAATGAATTTCCAGGTAATTTCTTTCAAAACCATTGATAACGTTAGTAAATAGAATTCTGTATTTATGCACTGTATATATTAAGACATTTTTACATTATACCTTCATTCGTTTTGACAAAGCTACTGTGTTAGTGAAACGTGTCAACAAGTTTAAATTGAACATTCGTTCAAATAAATGAAGATTCAAACAAATTGTAATATTTTTCATTACTTGTACTTCGCATTTTCGTTCACTGAAAATTTAAATATAGTAATTGGTAGACATGAATATTCTCAAAAAATCATGCTCGATCGGCATTTACTCGATTAATCACTTGGTTGGATAGTAATATCGATATTACAAATGATATTTTTCAAATTCAAACTCGCGTAAGGCCTTAACGAACGCCTTTGTTAATTTAGAAAAAATTGAAAATAACATAATCGACCATAAGTGCGATACTAGTGAGCTTCCTAGCGTTAATGAATTTGATAGTACGGCAGAAACGTATCTGGACCATCTCTCAAAGTTGCTGAGAAGGATTCAAACACTTTCCGAATGTAGGGTAAAGTGGGCAAATGGCGGTCACTTAAGAAAAATTTCAAATAATTTTAAGATAGCAATCACTAGTGCACTTAAAAACTATTTTGATCTGAAAATATTTCAAAATGTTTTCTATACTTTTATGATAACAAAAAAAATGTGCATTTGACTGTCATTGTCATACAGATAGGGGAATTCCGGTCACTTATGCGGGCAAGACCGGTCAAGCAGAAAATATAATTAAGTAACCTTCAAATAAGCATTTTTTACCAAAATATTGTTTATTGAAATAAAATAAAAACAAAAACAATCTAACTATCTAAGTAAAAGGCTGACATTCATCACATGTGTATCCTACACTGCATTCAGAATGTGCCCATCTTCCGCTTAGGGTACTTCTGTACCTCTGCTCATTATTCTTTCCATAATCATTACGTATCAAACATATATCTTCATCGACATCTTCATCTTCATTATCATCATATTGAACATCAACATCAGAATCTGATGAGTTTTCATCAAATAATTTTCTTTTATGGGATTCTCTCTTATTTCTTAAATTATTCCTTTTTTCATCAAGATTCATTTTAGAAGGTTGTACCTTTAATTTCTTCTTTTCCTTTACCTGTTTCTTGGCTTCCTTTTCTTCCAACTCTTTCTACAATGGTGTAGCTGTAAGTATTTTCGCGTGCTGTTTTTGCCTGTCTGCTCTCTTCTTTTTCTCTGCTAGTTTAGGAACGGGAAGAATTTGTTGAAAAGAGAGGAATCCTGAAGAAGTTGAAGGAGTTTCGTGTTGCTCTTTATTTGTAGAAGTCTTTGGTAGAGCATCATCGCTTGCTACAGCTTGGGGATCATTGCTGAAAGACATATCAGCTTCGTTGTCTTGTATGGCAATGACATCCTGATTCAATAACTCGGAAGGCAAAAAGTCTTGTTCATTAAAAACGTTGCAGTTAAGAGGATAGATACCAACGCTTCTGAAACCAGCTTCTCCTTTGCTAATTGTAGCCACAGTTGAATAAGCTTTATTGAATGACGACGCTACATCATAAGGAATGATACTTTTCATCAACTGCGTCTTCATAAATAAATTGCACTGATTTCTGTATTCGGCTTTCAGGGTCCCGTAGAAGACCACATCTAATAGCTGTATTTTATGGTGGAATTGATACCATAACAATATGATTTTCTTTGCAAAACTCGTACGACTTCAAAGAAATATGGCTGGAGTGGTTGTCTACAACTAATAAAACCGGCTCGTCTTTCGTGGGTTTAGCGTGATTTCTAAAATGCGTTAACCAGTCACAAAAAATATTTTCATCGATCCAGCCATTCAGTGAACATTTATAAAGAGCTTCTGCAGGTCCATCTTTTTTCAGGAGAGGGCTTAGTCTCTTTCTGGGGAAGATAAACATGGGCGGAATAAATCCCCCTGCAGTATTCATAGCACACATGATGGTAATATTTCGACCTCTTTCGCCGCTAGTTACCACACCAACTCTTTTTTGTCCTTTGGTTGCGAGTATCTTTCCTGCATCCTGGACAGTTGTGATTCCCGTTTCATCTGCGTTATATATTTTGCTAGGGGAAAAGTTATATTTTGACATCACTTCTTCCACCAGTTTATAAAATCTAGCTATTTCATCCTTGTTGAAACCAGTCAGACGATTTAGACTGGTAGCCTCAGCTTTTCGCACTGATATGGTGGGATTGCGTCTGATGAACTTCTCAGCCAGTCCTTTTCAGCCAGCCTTTGCGTTGCGTTAAAATTATGTATAATATGGTTTCTCTCAGTAAACTCAAAAACAAACCTTCTTAGTTCTTTTGTGGTAGGTAACACCGTAAAAAATGGACGCCAAGTGTTTAATTTGATTAGCAATTTCCAGTTCCTGTTCAGTTGAAAACACAGGGTTTCTTCCCATTATAGGTGCTGAGTCTTTTTTATTTTTTACCCTTTCATGTAGCGTTGAAAATGGAATTGCGTATTTTTTTGAAGCTTGTCTTATACTCGTTCCATTTTGAATGTCTTCTATCGCTTGCTTCAAATTATCTCTGGTCCATTTGGCTTTACCAGTTAATCTTTTTCAATTTCGAGACATCTGTAAAGACAATTAAAAATGAAATAACCATTAACATAAACAGTGGGTAATGCCGGTCACTTGACCGGTATTACCCGCCTGTAACAATTTTTCTTATGGGTCATTTTTTTATGGGAAAAAAATGTTTCTTATTCTATCTTTTTATAGGACACTAAAGAAAAAAAGTCAACCTTTATGTATCAACTAAGTTTTTATGAAAAGGGAGAAGGATTTTATCTTCAAACCATATTTCACTTACTGTGAATATTACATCAGAATTGCCGAAAACACGTGGTGATCTGCACTAACCAAAGTTTTAACACAAACTGAATATTAATCAGTGCTGCCAGACGTGACGTAAGAAATTATCGAGCAGCATTGCCAAAATTATCGGATTTTTCAGAAAATTATGTTACACAGAGAATAATTTAAAACCTAAAAGCAGGGTCACTAAGGGCTCTAATAAGGAAATATTATGCACGAATTTTTTAAAATTTATTTTATTGATATTAAAACGTTTTTGTTAAAATATAAAAACTTAAAAACATAAATTATGTAATAAAATATATAATTGAAACAAAAACATACATATTATCCTACTTTACTAAACATTAGCTCAACGTAACTTCTGGGAAAAAAATCAAAGTAAAAAAAATCATGAAAATAAAAAAAACTTATTCAAAACAAACTTGGACATCGTTCTTTTGATAAATATTATTTAAAGACATTGCCTTTATCATCTGATGAATAACTTGAAAGTAATAGCATTCGCCGTTACATCGTTGTGATGATGAAAGCAATGCATTTACTGTTTTTGTACAAATACTATTTCGAATATTAGTTTTTATTAAATTTATTTTAGAAAATGCTCACAGTCAGCGTTGGAGTGAGGTAAAACGAGTATGTCCAAGACAAATTCGCCCAAATCCTTAAATGACATGCATCCTGAAAGGTCTTTATTTATTGATATTTTATACCAATAACTGTCGATACTGTTTCTTATCCTTATCCGTATACGTAACGTAACGGAGATACGTGACTAATCAAAAAAGGTATAAAACAAATACGTTCGTAACGTAACCATTCCTTGTGTTTTAATATTTAAGCTAAAAAATATTCCATCTGCTCGGATCTTCGTAGGGATTGTGCCCCGATATCTCCCTCAGCAAAATAATGTCGTCATTGTCACTGTGAAAAAGTCTTTTTCGTTTTAAATCCATTATTCTATATCAAATAAGTAGTTGTTATGTTCAATAAAAATAAGGCTATGATTTTTGATCATACAACATCACTTTTGTCGTTTGGTCATTGAAAAACGCGAACATAGAACATAAGAATGCAATACGGTACGTTAGGTACGTGTGACGGATTGATACGTTTCACGTAACGTAACGAAACCCACGTATCGCTTCTGCACATGCGCATTGCGATACGGATACGGATAAGTGGCGATTTATAAAACTGCTTTTCGTCCCTATTATTCTAATCTAATTTCTCCCTGAATTCCGTGAAGTCTCAAGTAAGTTCCACTTCCCAGAAGCGAGTACAGATTTGTTTACGCGTTTACGCCGACGCGATGCGACAGAGTAGCAGTTCGAGTTCGGGGAATTTTGGAAACGTTTGTGTTTGAGGAATTGCAGAACAGTATCAAATCAAGGATCGTGAATACCCATAAAAATTTATGTCCCATGTTATTTTACTTAAAAAATACTAGCGTTTTATTTAAAAAATTAATATTAGTTTATGCCTCAGTAAAATTATGTTACAATTATCGATTATGGTACAAGTGAAATATCAACTTAAGTTTGGGAAAAAATTATGTTACAATTCGATAATTATGTTACATCTGGTAGCACTGATATCAATCGGCTGTCGAAAATCGTAGGTCAGCTGGCATATTTGAGGCCACATTGCATTGTTGCCAAACCTAGTAATAATCATTTTTAAGGTCTGACCGGTATTTGCCCACCTTACCCTACTCCTCGCACAAGAAATGGTAATTCTCAAGTTATTATTAATAATAACTCCTCGTCTCATATTACATTACCTCCATTAAAAATACCTGAACTTAACGGCGATATCACGAAATGGTCATCATTTTTCGAATTGCATACATCGTTCGTTACGAAAAACTTCGCTCTTTCCGAAGTCGAAAAACTGGTATATTTGAAAACTTCATTAAAAAATGAGCCCCTAGAATTAATTAACGCATTGGAACTTATAAATAATAATTTTCGTGTCGCAATAGATATTTTATTTGAAATATATAATGACAATATCACAATTATTAATTCGCATTTCAACTCAATTATTGATTACCCCAACCTATCGAAAGGCAATGCTGAATGTTTACGTGAATTTATTACTCATATGAAATAGCACATAAAATCGTTAAATAATTTAAATATTGACAGTGATGATAAATACAATCATAAGAAAATTGGATTTCGCCACGAAATTGTTGAAGAAAGGTGCAAGGTACTTTCTTCCATTTTACCTCAGACTTTAAAAAATGGAAAATACTCAGTTGAAAAATGTTGTTCTTATTATTTAAACAACTTTGATAATAATTCTCATACTCCGCAAATAATAGTATATTATACACCAAGGTGGTGAAGACTATTATTATCAACCGAGCACCAAAATTATTTCGCTAGGGGCTTTGCCCCGAGCGGAATAAAGTGCGAGGTTTATAAATGTCTTCACCACCGTGGTGTATATACATTTTTTTCCACTACTAGCCAAATTTAAGACAAAAATAAAAAATAAAAAAATGTCTTATAAAAATCATGTAGGGGAAATAAGGGTAAGACCGGGTAGCTAACACTTTTCGGCATGTTGAAGCCAAATTACTTCAACTAGAGCTTGCTTGATAGAACGACCTGACGTATTGTTTATCGTATCACAATATAATGTTTCAGAAAAGTCGTAGATTCATTACTTTTTCTAGAAAAATATGTTTTTCTCAAAATGTCAAATCACCCGATCTTACCCCACTAGTGGGGTAAGATCGGGTGCACATATTAACTTTATGGAAAACTACATTTTAATTCAGAAAACTTTAATTTTAACAAAAATATTAATCTTACGAACAAAAATCACATTAAAAGAAGGTATCTTCTTCGCCCGCTCCACTGCAGCCTTCGTGAGCCCAGTCAAAACACTTTCCACATTGGATCCATCCTTCTCCTTGTTTTGAGTTAGAAAAAGATTCGTTGCAGTATAAACAATGATCGTCGGACTTGTTATCCTCCCCATCGGAAGAATCATCAGACGAGATCGAGGTAGAGGTTACAAGAATTTTTGAGGAGACTTTTTTCTTTTTCTGAGCCTTGGTACGCTTGTGTTTTTAATTGTTTGGTCTCGATGTTGTCTGCTTATTTGGTTTATTTGAGTCATCAATAACCAATTTTCTTTTCTGTGACGTTATTTTTCTTTCATTTTCTTTTTTCTTTTCCTCTAACTGAGATTCGAGTTCTGTTTTGTATGGTGAAGAAGTTAATATTGCACATTTCCCTTTTCGTTTATCTGTTCTTTCTGTTTCATTTCTTTCAGCAGAAGGTGGTGGCATCAGATGTTTGGGTGATATATCAAAAGCTGTTGATGCAGCTGGCTTTGCATCCGTAAAAATTTGTGGTTCTAAACTTTTAGAACAGCAGGGTTCATTTGGAAATGGTTCGTCAATATTGGTTTGTATTGGTTCGTTAATCTCAACTACCGTTTCACACGTTGTTTGTGCAGGTTTTTCTTCTGTTCTGGGTCCACTTGTAGAACAACATCTGCTTCTGCCTGTGGGGGTGGGTCTCCTTCTTGAACTGCATTTGTCTCTACCGAAACAGGTCTATCTGTGGTTGTTGAGGGAGCAAACAGGTGATCAGGAAAAATATTTCGGTTTAAAGGATACATTCCTGTTTGCTTGAATCCATTTACTGCCGTCCGCATTCCTGCTGCCTTAAGGAAAGCTAAACCATACAGCTTAGCTACTTGTTGAATTGTAACAGCTCTACCAGGATGTGTTGCAAGCCACTGGCGCACCTCCTGTTGATAATAGGTGTTCAATGGACCCATGAAGGTCACGTCTAGCGGCTGGAGTCGATGAGAACAATGTGGTGGCAAGCACAACAACACAACATTGTTTTCTCTGGCCATATTAATAAGTTCGAGACTCTTTGTGTGGGTAGTATGACCGTCCAAAATCAGTAGGACTGGTTTTTCAGACGTTGGTTTAGAAAACTCAATAAATCTGCGAAACCAATACACGAAAATGTCTGTTTGCATCCATCCAGAAGGGTGATATTGAGCGAAACTTCCCGGTGGTGCATCGTCAAGCAGCGCGGGATTTTCTCTCTTTCGAGGAAAAACAAACATTGTTGGCATAAAATTTCCGGCCGCATTCATGCAAGTTTCAGCAGTAACCAAAACGCCTCGAACGGCTGATACCAATGCTCCAACCTGTTTTTTTCCTCGTGAAGCTAGGATTTTGGATGGTTTGTTGGGAACTGTGGTTATTCCCGTCTCATCGACGTTATAAATATCACTAGGAGAAAAATTGTGTTTTTTATACAAACCCTCCAACAGATCGAAAAATTTATAAACAGCTTGTTTATTGAATCCCATGGCCCTTGCTATTGAAGTGTTTTCTTGAAATCGAAGAGAAATATTGTTCTTATGCGTCTTTAAAAAACCATATAACCAGTCTTTTCCGGCCATCTTAGTTTCTTCATTGAATTTGTGTTTCAAATTATTTTTAGTTGCAAGATCAAACGCTAATCTTCTGACATCACTCAAAGTTAAACCAAACAATCAACTCTCTAACAGCAATATGTGCTCTAGAAATTCTTTTTCTTGCTCTTCAGA
The DNA here is from genome assembly GCA_963921935.1 of Galeruca laticollis. Taxonomy (NCBI): domain Eukaryota; kingdom Metazoa; phylum Arthropoda; class Insecta; order Coleoptera; family Chrysomelidae; genus Galeruca; species Galeruca laticollis. Next base: position 222,885,507 of record OY998177.1, on the reverse strand, counting down.
AAATATCGTCGTACAAGGTCCCAAGCTACCTTTTCTAGCGGCTTGGCTAGAAGTTAGTTGATTTGTTCTAGCCTTTTTTACTCGATCTTCTAAAATAGACCGCGGAACATTGAAGGCTTTTGAGGCTTTTAGGTATCCCATGCGTCCAGACAATACTTCCTCTATAGCGCCTTCCATACTTTCCTGGCTCCAGGATTGCCGATTTGTCTTTCTCTCGTAAGTTCTAGGCATATTGTCTCTGTAAAAATAGAATAATGGATTAAAATCGGAAATAATGGGGTAAGATCGGGTAGTACCCGATTTCGCCCCACTCGGACTACCGGGTCTTGCCCCAAGTACAGAATTTAAGAAAATGCTCTAAAACCACTCTGATATTTAAATTATTCCTTCATTCTTATGCATATATTGAACCTTATTTATCATATAATAGGTGATACTGAAGCAAGTTTTCATAACTATAAATGCCAATAAGTAATGATCGTTCAAATTGCAAGCAACATTAGAGAAGCGACATGCAAAAACAAACTTACCTCAACTGACAACGTACGTTCTCCAGCATCGACTCGATACTACTGCCGCTAAGTCGTCTCAGCTTACGGAATGTATTTCACGTTCTGTGCTCCAGGTGGCATTAGTAGTAGCAGCACAGTCAAGGTACCCGATCTCACCCCACTACCCGGTCTTACCCTTCTTTCCCCTAGGTATAATTTAATCACACAGCAATAGAATACCATTATTCCTATAGTTCATAATCACCAATATTAAGTGCAACGAATTAAAGAAACCAATTATACGATCACATCCAAAAATTTCACAAAACGTGGTTTATGTTTTACTTTGAACTTTGAACAATTACAGCGGTAGTGCGTTCACAACACTTGGGTACAAAGTGAGCGTTCATAAAACATTTAACATATGCTTCACCATAGAGAAAGTAATATATTATTTGTCTATGTGGGTCAAGGTTAGCTACCAGTTTCTATCAACAGAAGATTTTCAAATTCCACTGGTGATAATGTTGAAGGTAAAAACATTCCTCGATCCTCGTTTTTCTAAAATTAACGGAAAATAAACAACACATTTCAATGTCAAATTTTGATAGTGTCGATCTACAAATCGTTCAAACTGATTTCTCCCTAGGCATTTACTCCGTCATCTGACTGATACTGACACTGTTTTCGCTCCTCACCTCACCCATATATTATGAACCCACTCCATATGTCATCATAAATTTTTGGTTGAGCGCGAATTTTGAACTAATGACAGTTTTATTGAAATAATTTTATCTTGTTAGGTAATTTCAAGCAGTAAATATGTTAAACACAATCTCCTGGGTATACAAAATTATGTTGCACTAGTTTTTGTTAAGCTATTATCTCTGAATTCTCAAAATATTTGAATTTGTCCATTATTGACCTAGGTTAACAATGGAAAAAAATATTAACCACTAATAGAGAAAGAAATTCAACTTCTCAGTTGGCTAGATGACACAATAATTGTCAACTTCACAGCTAGTAGTGGAAAAAATATATTTTTTGTAATGATAAATAGCATAAAATTTATAGGTGTAACAAATTTTTGGACATACCTCATAATCAGAAATTGGAATTTGTGCATTTAAATAATTTGTATACAAACTGCTTTGGTATTCGGCATAGAGCTACTAATTGCCCATCTAAACATTGCTTTACTTGTTCTTCGTTGTGCTTAAAGAAGCCACCGTAGGTTCATTCTCGGCAAAATAACTCATATGGTTCAGCCAAACAACTTAGATGATTTGGCTACTTCTCAGCCACATTGCGCAAATAGTGCACTCGCAAGTTGTTAATCTCGCCAAAATTCGCACGCGAGCAATTCCAGGCAAAATTCTTATTAAGGTTTTTCATCACGATTGCCTTTTAGCCCTCGGGCTAATTTTTGTACACGGGAGAATAAAATGCCTGAGAATTCGCGTAGCTCATTATACACTGCGACATCATATAGCATGTCAACTTAGTCTCGAAAAAACAATGATTTTTTATTAGCAACTGACATGGTCACGGTTTATTGCAAAAATAGCACCCCTATTCAAGCAAAATGTATTCTTAACAACGGTTCTCAGAACTCGTTCATTTCAGAGCACCTTTTGAACAAAATAGATGCTGAAGTTTATAACAGAAGGCTGCAGATTTCTGGAATTACCCAAAAATCTTTGGTCTCCAATGGGGGTAAGGGAGGGAATGGCGGCCGCCTAAGCCTTTTTTTTGTTTCTGTCGTTATACCTGCTCAGATTTTTGAAACATTACAGTGAATAAAACTTCAAACCTTATACTTCAAAGTGACTTTACTGAAAATAATCAAACAAAATTTTTAAAAAATACAAACGTTTTTTCAGAATGCTGCGGGTGGCTATAATTACCCACGGTTAAGAGGTAATAGTGGCCAATGCCAGTATTACCCCCATTTCAGTGACAAAAATCGCAAATATACATTTTTCCTTCAAAACTGGTACAGTGTTTATGTGCCCACAGACTACAAAAACTTCACTTGATCCACAGTTATATTAACTGTCTCGACCCTTACTTCGTGGAATCAACTCATATTAGTGGTTTAAATGAAACTCACTGTTTCTAGCTAATTCCATAATATTATAAATTTTTTTTAGAATTTTCAACAACTTTTATTATATTATGGAATTAGCTGGAGACAGTTAGTTTCATTTAAAACACTGATCCACAGTTCTTTATTCTTACCGAATTCGCCACAAGAGTAAAACCAGAACAAAGGGCGAAGGAGGGTGTAGGAATAATCGTTACAGAAGGTAATACAATTTAAGGCAGTCGACTCAAGAATAATAGTTAGTATAAAATTAGAAGAAATAATCAATTTTATACTAATATATGGGCCAGTAGAAGGAACGGCAGAGGAAGAAATGTTAGAATTTTATATTCAATTGCAAAGAGTATTAGATGAAGTAAGGGAGGAAAACGAAAAGACAATAATAATGGGAGATTGGAATAGCAAGGTAGGAAATGATTACAATAGAGGAATAGGTTGTATGGGAAAACACGGAGAAGACACAATCAACAGAAATGGACTAAAAATTATAGATTTTTGCAGAAGGAATGATCTAATAATAGGAAATACGATGTGGGAACAACAACTAAATCATAAATATACGTTTGTGACAGAAGGAATAAACGCTAAAAGCCTGATAGACTACATAGCATATACACAAAACCTAACAGAAGTAATGCAAAAAATTGAAACAAAGAAAGAAGCAGACATTGGATCTAACCACAGATTAGTAGTGAAAAGTTGTCTAGTAAAATTACTCAGGAAAGAAGCTACTACAGACTACAGTAAACTAGCAACACATAAACTCAAAAATAAAGATATCGAGAAAAAATACCAAAATTCGATAAACTAGAAAAAGAAAAAACAGACTGGACACATGAAAAACGATGGGTCACCTTTAAAGAAACGCTATTAACAGCAACAGAGAAGATATGTGGAAAAATTAAATATAATAAGAATATAAAAAGGACTAACTGGTGGAATAACGAAGTTAAAATAGCGGTGAAAGAAAAGAAACCAGCATGGAAAAAATATATCACATCAAAATCACTAGTGGACAAAGAAGAATATGACAGGAAGAAAACTGTTGTAAAAAGAGCCGTCAAAAAATCAAAACGTGACTCATGGAAGAAATTCGGAGAAGAAATAGCAGATCTACATAATAGTGTTTTTAAATGAAACTCACGGTCTCTAGTTAATTCCACAATATAATAAAAGTTATTGAAAATTCTAAAAAATTGACAATTGTTTCGATAAATCAATATTATCGTCAGAATGACAGAAGTTACATTTCATTTTATGCCTACCTGATGTTTAGTAGTTATTTTTGGCTAGACCAAGAAGTAACCTAGCTTATGATTGGTTTAATATATGTTTATAGAAAAAAGAAGATGTGATATTACAAATATTGAAGCTTAGATATTATTAGCCCTATGGTGATATCCTCGATATCATTTTTCCAATTAAGATCAGTATAACTGTGCAATGATATAGAAAACCAGGAAAACTATATCTGCTGATCTTTACAATTATCACTTAAGAAGACAGTTTATTAGTGGAGAACTCCCTAGATTTAACTGTTCATTGACAACTTCATATTGTGAGTTTCTTAAATGTCTTCTAATTTCCAGTTCTTCAAGGAAATCCAGTTCTTGTTTCTTTTCACAAATATGCAGTACTTCTAGTTTTGTGTTAGGTGTCAATGAATGATTGGTGTCAAGTAGATGTTTTGCGTAGTGGGATTTATCTTGTTGTTTTAAACTGTATGCTCGTAAGTGCTCACTGTATCGTATTTCAAAATTCCTAAGGGTCTGACCCAAATAGACAGCATTACATTCTGGACATTTGAGTTTATATATACCTGACTTCTTTAATAGTGGTATTTTTGTTATATATAAACTCAAATGTCCAGAATGTAATGCTGTCTATTTGGGTCAGACCCTTAGGAATTTTGAAATACGACAGTGAGCACTTACGAGCATACAGATTAAAACAACCAGATAAATCCCACTACGCAAAACATCTACTTGACACTAATCATTCATTGACACCTAACACAGAACTAGAAGTACTGCATATTTGTGAAAAGAAACAAGAACTGGATTTCCTTGAAGAACTGGAAATTAGAAGACATTTAAGAAACCTACAATATGAAGTTGTCAATGAACAGTTAAATCTAGGGAGTTCTCCACTAATAAACTGCCTTCTTAAGTGATAATTGTAAAGATCAGCAGATATAGTTTTCCTGGTTTTCTATATCATTGCACAGTTATACTGATCTTAATTGGAAAAATGATATCCAGGATATCACCATAGGGCTAATAATATCTAAGCTTCAATATTTGTAATATCACATCTTCATCTTTTTTCTATAGACATATATTAAGCCAATCACAAGTTAGGTTACTTCTTGGTCTAGCCAAAAATAACTACTAAACATCAGGTAGGCATAAAATGAAATGTAACTTCTGTCATTCTGACGATGATATTGATTTATCGAAACAATTGTCAATTTTTTAGAATTTTCAATAACTTTTATTATATTGTGGAATTAACTAGAGACCGTGAGTTTCATTTAAAAACACTAATATGAGCATATTCCACGAAGTAAGGGTCGAGACAGTTAATTTCAGATCTACATAAGATGGATAACAAGAAATTTTGGACAAGAATAAAAAGATTGAGAGGAAATAAATATAAAGATATTAGAGCAATAAAAAATTGACACGGCCAAGTACAAACGGAAATGGAAGAAGTATTGAAAACATGGAAAGAATACTATACAGAGCAATTCCATTCATTAACACCGGAAGAGAATATAACAACCGCAGGAGAGGAAATCGGCCAACTACAAGGAATCCATAAAGAAGAGATAGATCAAGTAATACAAAAAATCAAAATAGGCAAAGCTAACGGAGAAGATGGGATAGCGCCAGAGATGATTAAAGCATTAGGATAAAGAGGAAAATAATGGATATGGAATGTATGCAAAGAAGCCTGGGTACAACAAAAAATTCCAAGGGAATGGGAATATAACTTAATAGTACCCATCTATAAAAAGGGAGAACAGACACAATGTGAGAATTACAGAGCAATATGTTTGGCCCAAACTAGCTATAAAGTGTACACAAAAATAATAGAAAAAAGATTAAGAGAATATGTAGAACCAAAATTAGGAGAAGAACAGGGAGCTTTTAGACCTGAAAGACAAACAAATGATAATATCTATATACTAAGGAATATAATCAAAAGAAAAATAGAAGAGGGAGAAGAAATGTACCTCACATTTATAGATCTAAAAGCAGCCTTTGATACAGTAGATAGAAGAGAAGTATGGAGAACCCTGGCGGAAATGGAAGTACTACCCACCTTAATAAATATAATTAAAAGTGTATACGAGACAGTTAGAGCCAAGGTACAGATTGCAGGCCAAAGGTCTGAAGATTTCAAAATGTGTAAGGGAATAAAACAATGAAACAATTTAAGCACACTACAGTTTATAATAATCATGGATAAGATTGTGAAACGAATCAAAGAAAAATATGAGCAGCTGAATACTATAATTGGACACAGAAATTTAGAACCAATAAAACTGAGTAGTCTACTATATGCAGATGATGTGGTTTTAGTGGCGAATACAAAGAACAAAATGCAAAAACTAGTGAATATTTGGACTAAAGAAGTAGAGAACATGAATATGGAGGTGAACATAAATAAAACAAAAGTGATGATAATAAATGAAAAACAACCAGGTGATCAAAATAATAGAGATATTAAATGCAAAAACCAGACTCTGGAAAGAGTAACAACATTTGAATATTTAGGAAGTATAGTAAGAGCAGATGGAAAAATAGATGCAGAAATAACAAACAGAGCAAATAAATCAACAAAAATATACTACTCTCTAAATAAAACAATTCTTGGACATAAAGATATAGACCTAGAAGTAAAAATGAAAATTCATAATATGATAACAGTTCCTACAATAATATACGCAAGTGAAAATTGGACTGTGCGAAAAAAGGACGTAACTAAAATAGATGCCATAGAAATGAAGCATCTAAGAAGAATTGCAGGGAAAACTAAATGGGATAGGATTAGAAATGACGTTATTAGAGAGACAACTAAGCAGGAAGCGATAACTGATAAAATAAAAAAGAGACAACTTAGCTGGTATGGTCATATGGAAAGAATGGAACAAAATAGATTAACTAGGAAAATAATGGAGATAGGAAAGCCGATCAAAAAACAAAGGGGTAGGCCTAGAAGGAAATGGTTAGACCAAATACAAGAGATAGGTTTAGAAAGAGGAAAGACCATAGCAGAAATGAAAAATCTAGCAAGAGACAGAAAGGCATGGAAGAAATGGGTACAGGTCACGGAATCCACATCCGACGCCTGAAAGGGCAAAAGGATTTAGAAAAGAAGAAGAATAATTCGCCACAAATTGCACAAATATCCTCGTTAACGTCGATGTCGCGATCATCTTCTTCTTCAGATGAAGTATTTTCTGTGATCATCTGGGTTTTTAAGCATTTTCTTTTGGGTATTATTCGAGGAGTAGGACTGAGTTTTAAAGGAGTTGATTTTTCGACACCTATTTTTCGTTTTGTTCCTTTATCAACTTTAAGTCTAATTTGCACCTCCTTTTTCCGCTGCATTTCTTCTAAGATTGACTTCATTGGAGTTGACGTCATTATTTCTGAATGTTGCTTCCTACTGCTGAAATATAAGAATTTATGAAGAATTACCTTGTATTGTTTATAAAACAAAATGGGGTAATAGTGGCCGGCCAACATTACCCCTACACACGAGGCGATTATAACCCCAAAATATATATTTATGTTCACAAACTCACAGTAATTAATCTCTTAAATTAAAACAAAAAATTGTTATGCAGGCTTAAACTACATTAAAATTGCAACATTTCGGTACCAATTATGTAGTTAAATAAGTTGAATTGAGTGCTTTTACATACCTTTAAAAATCGAACAATGAAGCATGAATATCAACTAAAACTGACATTGTCAAGAATTTCTGCTTTACCTGCATCTTTTCAACCTATTCAAGAATTTAATTTCTTGCAGGTTTTTCCATGTTATTGTACTTATTTTAAGTTTAGATTATGTAATTTATCTTGTAACGGATTTGTTTGTGCAATAAATCTATTATTATTGTAAATCACGTACAAGTTGTTTAGAACTTTGTTATAGAACAACTTCTGTGATTATGAATGTTTATTTATTGTTTATATTTTTATATTATTACATTACTTTTGTCAACAAATTAATTAAATAATCATTATTATTATTAAGATTAATTTAAAAAAGCAATATGAGTAGATTCCAGTAGAAACAGTAAATTTCACTATAGAATAATAATAATTAATATTTCTAATTTTAATCTCTGCAAGGGAGCATACTTACTTCTGTAACCTTTGTAAAAGCTTTTTTCATTGTAAACACTTGTAATTATTGATATATAATAAATTTTATCCCGATATAAAATTAGACAACCGATAAGAAATGGCTAATAATGTATACTATGCATTAAAGCAAATTAGTCATAAATGAAAAGTATATTTGTAATGAATCAAAAGTGAGAGATTGTGAAACAGTTCTTTCAAATGATTGTAAATCGTGAGTATTTTCAAAGACCTGTGTCTAGAAAAGTTAGAAAAAAACAGACAAATACGTTGACCCATAGAAATATGGTATAGCACCATAGGAGAAACATTTTGAGAAAAAAAGGATGATACGCGAAAAATTTGGTGCAAAATAGTGAGGAGGAGCTATTTTTATAGAACAATGAGGAATTTCTTAAGAAAATGATACATTTTCGTCCAAAGATTGAATTAATTTATTAAACAACTTCTTTATGATTGACTTCGTGAATAAATAACCATACATTTTTTATACAGTAATATACCTAATTGCCTTACATTCAAAGAATCAATTTTTTTTATACATGGAAGCAATAAATTGCTGTAATTTCAGTGTTGATAATAGCTGATTGTCCATGCAATGTATGGCATCATTAAAAGGACATTGCTCCAAGGAATAAAGCTATTGTTTGGCATCGGTTGTATAAAATATGCATTTTCCGGAAAGGGTAGCTTTCCTACATATATCAATAGTGTCATGTCGAAGGTTAAAAGGAATCGTCGATGGTGAAAAAGTTTATTAAAATGAATGAAAAATAAATGGAATTTTGGAAATAATATTTTTGAAAAGCTTCAATTTGTTGTGAACAATGTTAAGAGACAGGTGAATATTTTTAAATTGTTGTATTATTTATTATGGATTATTAGTGTTTTAAACGAAACCCAATGTTTCTAACTAGTTCCACAATATAATGAAAAATGTTGAAAATTCTAAAAAATTGACAATTGTTTCGATAACTGAATATTATCGTCAGATTGACAGAAGTTACATTTCATTTGATGTCTACCTGATGTTTAGTAGTTATTTTTGGCCAGGCCAAGAAGTGACCTACATTGTGATTGACTTAATATATGTTAATAGAAAAAAGAAGATGTGATATTACAAATATTGAAGCTTAGGTATTATTAGCCCTATGGTGATATCTTGGATATCATTTTTCCAATTAAGATCAGTATAACTGTGCAATGATATAGAAAACCAGGAAAATTATATCTGCTGATCTTTACAATTATCACTTCAGAAGACAGTTTAATAGTGGAGAACTCCCTAGATTTATCTGTTCATTGACGACTTCATATTGTGGGTCTTCTAATTTCCAACTCTTCAAGGAAATCCAGTTCTTGTTTCTTATCACAAATATGTAGTACTTCTAGTTCTGTGTTAGGTGTCAATGAATGGTTGGAGTCAAGTAGATGTTTTGCGTAATGGGATTTATCTGGTTGTTTTAATCTGTATGCTCGTAAGTGTTCACTGTATCGGATTTCAAAATGTCTAAAGGTCTGACTCAAATAGACAGCATTACATTCTGGACATCTCAGTTTATATATACCTGATTTCTTTAATGTTGGTATTTTTGTTTTAACATTTAACAATTTTGTACTTACGTTACTTTCTGTTTTAAAAGAAATTGTTGTACTCAAAATGACCTGACCTATTTCATGCCCTAACTAACGCATCTGTTTCTTTAATAGGTTCCACAAAAGCAATAAAGTTCGTTAACCTATGGTTAACACCTGCGCGTTCACGTATAAGTGGTAAAACTTCAGTAGACATGATTAACCTTCGAGACAAACACTAGCAAACAATAAGGGATATTCAGAAGCTATAAATGAGCTTTTTATTTCAGTAAACATACATTTTTAATCGTGAAGTATATGTTTTTGTGTTAAAAAACAATAAAACATGTCAAAATATATTAGTTACTACACCACTCGAATAACGTTAAATACAAAATGCGAATAATGTACAGGGTTATTCATTATAAATGTCCCAGCCCTTACCATAGTTGTGTGCTTATAAACTAATTTTATTATAACGTTAACAAAAGTACAGTTTAGGGGACACAAAAAAATTATTCGGTTTTTATAGGACATTATGCGGAGCTGTCCCATCCTGCATACAAATCATATCCTGAAGTTGAACGTCCAAAAAATTCTCTACAAGAATATTTTCAACTTCAGGAAGAATCATTTCCATATAGGTAACTCCAGTTAAATTGAAATCATGAAATAGCGGTCCAACAATTTTGTTTCTGAAGATTCCACACCATACTCTAAGAGTTTTTCTTCCTGATTTTTTTATTGGTTTTATCACGCTTTTTCTATTCTCCTTTTTTCCCATGACCTACGATTTTTCCTATTAAAAACTAGAGCCTAGCAAATGACGATTCTTCGGTCCATAATATTTTAGTCAAATAATCAGGATCTTCATCTAACTTTTGGAGCATATTGCGGCAAAACTCAAACCCTTTCCTCTGTCAATACTTGTACGGGTAAAATTTTATATGGTTCGTAGTTGTTGGGTAGCAACGTACGTTGTATTTTAGAGTAACTCATATTCAAATGAGCTGCTGCATTATTTGTACTACATTCAGAGTTTTCTAAAAACTAATATAGTAGTGTTTTTCAGGCCGAGACAAGCAGCTGGAAGCTTGGAGAGACCTGAAAAACACTAATTTCCGGTTGCGTGACGTACAATATTTTTTTTAAGACCGACACTTCGATATACATTTAATTCTTTATTTTACTTTTTATAACAAAGTAATTAACAAAACTAAAACCAGATAAAATAATAAAGATACTGGATACAACTGCATAAATGCGTTATTTTTGAATATTTATGTTAAATGTACAATTATGAACGTTAAGTATCTGAAGGGAAGATGTGTCTGAAATGCTGGGAATTGTTATATTTTTTGTAGTTATAGTAACAAAATTAGTTTCCTGTATATTTTCTTTGGAACATCCCGCATGGATTTTATTTCCTATATCAATTTTGTTTTTTACTGAATCTTCTATGTAACCTTCTGCTACAGTGGAGGATTTCCATCCTCTGTGCCGTTTTAAATTTATAATGTCACCTCCTCCATCTACTAGTAAAGTTGCTGAACTTCGACGAAAGCAGTGGCCGGTAAATTCGCTTGGATTTTCTAATTTAAGATAAGAGGCGATTTTGCTAGGGGCTTTTTCCACAGAATACAATCCTACTTTTTGGGTTGAGCACTTCCCATCTTTAAAAAAAATAAAAAGCCGTTTGTGGTGAGTATGCGGTGGTCTCAATTGCAAATAATTCCTATAAAGTTGCAAATCTCTTTCGGAATTTAGAATGAATGTCCTGGTGGTATTTGTCTTGGTTATGGGAATTTTAACTATCAACATTGTTATCATGCGATATCATCGAGTGTCATATTAACGAGTTCCTCGCGGCGACATGCGCCTGCGGAACCTATAATCAAAAGCACCTAAAACAGAATTAAGGTTCATTGTAAATTGTAACGAGTGTTTTAACTTGTTTTCTATTTTAACTTACCTTCAGCATAATATATTCGCTATTGGGAGCATTGTTGTTTCAATTTGTTCTCTTGACAGAGTTTTAGATTTCTTCGGTTTATGACCAATAGACTTCTTTTTAATGAGAGCTATTATAGTATGTACAAAAAGTACGAGGAGTAATAAACCCTAATTAAGTATGCAAAACCTTTACAGGGAGCACCATGAAATTTTTGATAAATCTCTTACTTTAAATTACATTTCTTCCGTAAATCTAAAAACCAGGTAGATCTACCCCGTATTTGTTTCAGTTGTAGCAAAGTTTAGGGTTTATTCATTGTTAAAGGATTAGCCTATAAGCAATAACGCAATGCAGTGGTGTGTATTTTGGGAAAAAAATACGTTTTAAATTATAATATAATAAAAAATGAAAAGAAATAATTATTGGAATACATTTATTACTTACATTTCATTCTATATCCGACTCGGAAGAGGAAGAATCGTTGTTGACATTAATAATAATAGGGTCGATTAAATCATCACAAATATTGTCAATTTTCCACATATTTGCCTCTACTTTGATAACAAGCTCGATACAGTTTGTCCAATTTTCCTTACTCACATGACTTACAGCACTCTCAAACAATTTCACAACATCGTTTATTTTAAAAGTAGTATTTTTTTTCCAACTTCCCCCTTTACCTGAGCCCATATTAATTCTATGGGATTAAGTCCACAATGATAAGGGGGAAGTCGAAGAACTGATATACCACGAGAAGAAGCCATTTCTTCTACAATGTAGGTTTTGTATTTATTCTTGTTCATTTTTGCAATTCTGTAAAGTTCTTTCCTTAGTGGATCTTTTGGAAACTTAATATTTTTCGAAATAAGCCACTCCAAAAGCTCTGCTTTACGCCAACGACTTGTGGGCAATGCTTCTCGAAACCGTGAATGGTAACTTGCGTTGTCCATAACAATAACAGCCCCTTTTGGAATCAGATCCAACATTTGAACAAACCATTCCTCGAAGACATCCCCATTCATATCTTCGTGATAGTCCCCCGCGCGTTTTGAAATAAAAGTTAATAATCCACCATCAACAAAACCTTCAGAACTTCCAACATGGACAATGATAAGTCTTTTTCCTTTTCCAGATGGTGGCTGCAAACCTAACGACAAACCTTCCACGAATGCCTGCCTACCGCTTTTAATGTTTCCATCTTGCCAAGATTTGGAAACTGTATATCCAGCATTTATCCATGTTTCGTCTAAGTAGAAGATTTTCAAATTTTGTTCTCTGGCATGTCGAATGCTTCTTAAATAGTCTCTTCTCCAAAAAACTATTTCCGGTTTATCTATCAAGAGAGATTTTCTATTATGTTTTGTATATCTGAAACCCACATCTTTCAAAAGTTTGCATAATGTCATTCTGGAGAATTTTGGATAGTCCGTATCTTCTTGCACTGATGTCATAATTTTGTCAAGTGTTGGAATTTCCTTTCGTAAGTAAAATCCATGGACTTTACGCCTTAGTCTTTGTTTTAATGACTCATCGATCTCAATTGGTTTTCGGCCTGAAGGAGTTTTAGGGGGTTGAAGAGTTCCATTCTTGCTTTCTTTTAGTAATCTATAAATTGTTGATTTAGCAACACACAACATAGCAGCCGTTAATTCCACAATATCATCAACACTTGCACTTGGATCCTTGTTTTTCAATGATATATAACAATTCAATATCAGAGTTTTTTCATTTAAAGATAATGGACCTGTTTTGGTCGTTTAGATGGTCCTTGGCTTATCGACATTGTTTGGTACTTGCACAATTAACATTCAACAAATGTTTTAAATATATTCCAACTGTTTACAATATTATGACAACCATACAACTTCATACAACTTTACTCAAAGAACTAATACTAAGTACTGATTTAATGTACCTACTTTCTTTTAAAATAATATTCCCGATAATGTTTCTAAGAAAACTGGGTTGTTTGGAAAATCCCTCTCAATAATCGAATAATCTGTAAATAGGTGTAATCGTATTAAGCCGATTACAGTAGGCCACTTGCCATTTAAAATTTCTGAGAAAAATTCCCCAAACACTACATATAGGAGTAATACAAATAAAAAATATTATTAATAAAGGGCATATCCGAACTCTGCCACAAAATAAAATTTTACCTGACTTGTATCAATTTGAGGATTACTGAAATGTTCGAACTGTGCCGCAACCATTTAGTTTAATCCTATTAGAGTCATTAGGGTTTATAATAGATAAAATCGGAGACCCATAGAATTATGTATATTTCTGAAAGGTTTCAAAGATTTCTTGAATTAAATATTTTGAAGAAATCTTGATTGTTTTGATCGATATTTAGGGGATTAGGGGAAGGATGTTGATGCACTTACACTATTGCCTAAAAATCAGGAAGAAGTATTTAATAGTGTTCGTGAATTACAATTACGAACGAACCGAGAAGAGGAATTTCTATTAACAGCAGACCAGGTATTTAAAATTATTGTGTTCTCCTGTTTTTCCAACCTTAATTTTTTATGTAATTCGGATTGTATTTTGATGGATGGGACTTTTAAATACTGTTCAACTTTTTTTTACCAAATGTTTACCATTCATGGTTTTAAAAACGGCTATTACGTACCTCTTGTTTTTTGTTTGCTGCCGGACAAATCAAGTCAAACATATTCAAATTTGTTTTTAATTTTAAGACAAAAATGTAAAGAAGTAGGCTTAAATTTTCAACCTAAAGAAGTCGTAGTAGATTTTGAACTAAGCATTCGTAACGCTATATATGAATGTTTTGGCAGAGATCAAATTCTTTTTGGTTGTAAATTTCATCTCTGTCAAGCTTGGTTTCGTAAGATTCAGGAGTTTCATTTGGTACAAGAGTACAGACAGAAAGGTTCTGTAATTGGCGAATACTTAAAAGTACATTTCGGTATTATGTATCTTAGTCCTGAGGAAGTTGTAGAATTTTTTTATAAAGAACTACATTTTTTGCTTCCGAATGACGAAAGAGTTATAGAATTCCGAAATTATGTCAATAAAACATATATAACGCAAAATTCGATATTTCCACCACTTATTTGGGCAAATAATGCATCCTTTTTTAAGAGAACAACGAATTATTGTGAGAGTTTTCATTCGCATTTCGGTGCTTCTTTTTACAAAGCACATCCAAACATTGTTCAATTTACTAGTGTGTTATTGGATTTACAAACGGGGGTATACGCGAAAATTCGTTCGGCAAACCAAAGCCAGAAAAAAACCAAAAAAACTATTAATGTTAAAATTAATTTCATTAATGATCATTTGGATCAATATAGGAAAAATGTTATTTCTCGCTTTATGTTTGTGAAAACGGTTGCATGTAAAAATCTTCCACACGTTTAATTTTTTGTTTTTTTTATATGTTTATGTATATTGAATATATTTTATTGTAATGTAGATGTAATGTAGATGTAATTTTTTAGAAGTGGCAAATATACGTTGAAAATATATGTATGTTATTAATATTTTCTTATATTGAATTTGAGTACCTAAAGTTCAAGGTAAATTGTTAAATCGGATTAGGCTATTAGACCCCTACTGGTTTGGTAGTTAATCTCCAAAATTTTAAACACTGGCAGAGTTCGAACAACCCGTAATGACTACCTGCATTTTGTGGCAGAGTTCGGATACTCCGGAATAAACTGTATTGCCTTTCTTTATCAAACTTACTAAAATTTATGTACCTCTATCACTTTCTTTTATTAAAATTAGTACATCCCGTTACCTCTGACCTAAATCGTATATTCTTTAGCATAGCTGCAACTCATTCGTTCAATACAAAATGTACCTTACGGTATACCCTCTTAAAATATATTTTGGTACGTCTATGAAATCTACTTAAATGAATGATTTATTACTCCTTGTCCTTTCTATATAGACTATAGTTTAAAGAAATTATTAATGTTCACATTATCTTTTATGGCCAAAGTAGATTTTAGCATTGAATATAAGCTCCATAATGTTGAAGAGGCCAGTTTTTGGAACTTTTCAGCAAAATATGCTAAAAGGACTTCTTCATTTAAATTTTTTTTCACGACGCCAATTTTTAAATGCGTCGTACGACTTCTCGTAACGGACTTTTGATTTTACTGGTAATATATCGCTTTCCTCCCCACTAAACAAGAAACATAACAAGTCTTTTTTGTGATGTCCCTTTAAGAGACTTTTCGTGATGTTTATTTAAAACGTTAATAAGATATCTCCTAGATGTCTTAATTTTATTACCAACTCTATTAACATCCATGTCATGTAAATAAAACATATTTTTGATGTACACAATAATACTTGAATTCACAGTTACATACACATCCTATGAACTTCTTTCTAGTAACTTCCTATAGGAAACATTCATACGATGTTAATTTGTATACTTCTCACAAATGTCATATACAGGACGTTACTGTAATATATTACAAATTAACATGTTTCTAAGATGATAACATGTTGCAGTTACTTTTACATCTTTCGAAATAATTTTTAGTACCATCCTACTAGTACGTCTGTACGATGTTAGTTCATGAAACTCTCAGTAATATCTCATATTAAACATCACAGTAACATAAAAAAAAAGAAGAAAACCGAAGAGGAACCTTCGAACGAAACAAACAGTAGTTATATGTGACAAGCATGAAATGGCGGATGGTTTTCAGTTATGTGTTATATTTTATTTGCAGGAAGCACATATTTTACAAGTAGTACTTGAATAAAGTGGTCTTCGTTTTCGTTAGTTCATACTTAGCTACAGTTTCTATACTTAGTTATAATTCTTGTTATAATGGACGAACAACAGTTGTTATCGGTAAGTCATCATATCATAATTATTAAAACTTAATACTCATTCAATACTTTAATCGGCGGAATTGTACACTAACATTATATAATAGAGTTTACTAATAAGGGTTTTTTCAACTTTTGAAATATTTTAGTTAGTAAGTATATTTTAAAAACGATTCACAATATTTCAAATCAAGTATCTCTAGTTCTACTTTTGTTTTAGTAGTCATAGTTATCAATATAGTTTTGCAGGATTAGAAAATTTTAGCATTATTACTAACAATTCTTGTGAACAATTAGAGACTGTTTAAGACCTTAAAAACAGAAATTTCTGTTAAAAATCTCAATTACACTTGAAAATACACTGAATACAATAAAAGATGTAGTTGTCCCTTACAATGGTACCAATATTTATGTAGTTGAAGAATATGTAACTTATGATACTGAATGCTCCAGTCAACAAACAGAATTCAATTATTTATTATTGTAGAAACACGGCTATTGGATAGTCAATTTGATACAATTAATTATAAACTCATTTAACTTGATAATGTGTTCATATCTCTGCTTTATAAGTAGTTTTTTTTTGTATACAGTGTATTAATAATGTATTAAGATACAATTACACGATGTTAATATGCAATTTGTTCCAGGATGAAAATAAAAAGATGAGAATAGTATATTATTTTATACAGAAAAGAAGTATGAATTTTTATAGCACACCTGAATTTACCTGCCAAATGGAGTGAGGCATGTAATAGAAGGTAAATCATGAAAAGTCACTTCTCGAAATAAAATATGTTATTATTCCTTTGAAGAACCCCGCATGTATCTTACGGAAAATGGGTCCCAGTCAATTGGCTGAAAATCAAGTTTGATGTAGTTTATGATGATCGATCAAAGGTCTCCATGGGCGCAATTTGGTCTAAAGTAATTGTTTTATTAACTGCTGTTCAGAACACCTTTAAATGTTTCACAGATAAGGATTTTGAAGTGTACGTTATGGAATGGTTGAGGCACTCGAAAAAGCCACTCTTGCGTGAGAAAAAGTAACCGTAAGTGAACGATAGAATTTTTTTTAATCAGATTGGATTTCTGTTGATGTATCGTAATGTTTCATTAAATCTTTATGGTGAAAAATTTTTATTAGTTTTAATATAATTGAAAAAATATTCAAATAACTTTTCTGTAAACTAGCTGTAATGTATGTGTATCCTTTAAACTTTATTAATTCAGTTTCAAAATATGTTACGTTATGATAACTACAGATTCTTATACCCTTTTTTATTTCTTGCTTTCACTGAATGCGTTCAATAGTTAACACTTTCCACACTTGTTATGTAATATGCTTACACAATTTTATTTTTTTTAGGTTGGATTCCCGGACAAGATATTTTTTTTTCTAATTTTGTACCTGTTTTTTTCAAATTTACTGTACTGTTCATTAATAGTGAATAAACGTTTTAAATCCTTTATTGCTTTTTTTGCTATTTTATTTCAAATGTACAGGATGAACAACTAAGAACGACTGTAGGCCACGTCTCAGAAAAGAATCATGGTACAGCTTTTAAAAAAATTACCTTTAGGTAAGTGATCCTGGAAAATTGCTGGAAACTATTTTGCAGTCTCTAAAATATCTGCTATATCTGCTAGGGGTGGAATGAACACTCGAAAACATAATACTCCAAAAAACATACTAAAGGTGTCCTAAAAATACAATTTTTGAAATCTTGATGAGATTATGAAAAAATGTAATTAAGGAGATTTTTTGCCATTATTCTTCAAATAATGGGTAGGGGAAGGTTCAAACTTATGAACAAATGTATAACTTTTTCGTTTTTTAACCGATATTAATGATTTTAGCTGCATTTAAAAGAGTTTTTCTGTTTTATATTATTGATAACAAAACTAGATAATTTTGTATCCACTCGGAAATTTCAAATGTAAATTGAAGCATTTTTTTAATTTTTATAACTGATATTGTAAATCTTATATCTTGGAATAGATTCCTATTTTTTTAACCCCTTTTCATCAGAATTTAAAAAATGCCTCATTACATTTGAAATTTCCGAGAAAAATGGGAAAATTGTGGACTTATTCACAAAGCGTTGACAAAATTGTTCAATTTTGTTATTTTTGTTAAGCATATCTTATTAATGAGGAAAACTCTTTTAAATGACTCCAAAAACATGGATATCGATTAAAAAACAAAAAAGTGTTACGACATTTGTTTTTTGGGTTGAACCTTCCCTCCCCCCTTACTTGAAGAATAAGGACAAAACGTCTCTAACTACATTTTTTCATAATCTCAACAATATATCAAAAATTGTATTTCTAGGATACCTTTAGTATGTCTTTTTTGGAAATAATCACAGTGTTATGTTTTTAAGTGTTCATTCCACCCCATAGCAGATATTTTACGAACTCAAAAATATTTTCCAGCCATTTTTCAGGGTGATTTTTCTGAAGGTATTTTTTTAAAGTTGTACCATTACTATTTTTTGAAATATGGCCGACAGCCGGCGTTCTTAGTTGTTCACCCTGTATTTGCTGATTAGGCACAGAATCATCTATAGGATATCATCTAGAATGTTTGAGGTATATTATTTAGAGGTTAAGGTAATGTCCATACAACATCTAAGAGAATACACTGTATTGTTTTTGGTATGTCGCATTTAGATGATTGATAAGATGTTATTTTTTAAACATTGCATTAACATTCACAAGATGTTAGAAGGCATTTCAGAATGTAACAGAAATGTTGTTTTTAGTTCGTTATAAAGACTTCCTTTAGGGGAAGTTCTAGTAAAATCACAGTAATGTGAAAAGGCAGCGCTTTAACATCGCTGAGAAGTTAAGTTGAAACATCACAAAAGTTAACAGACACAAGCTGGACGTAAGCGGTTGTATAGATGTGCATGTGATGAAAACAAGAGGAAAAAAGGAAGAACATTATCACAATGTGATGTTGAATTAACATAACTGTAATATTTATATGCATAGTGGGTCGGTGCATTTTCCGTGTCGGATAATTCAAAATCATATTATTGTTAAATTTGCGCACTCGCGAAATAAGTTTGACATAAACGACAAATTAAAAATCAACGAACTGTCATCACTCGACAATATATCGAAACGTTGTTATCATAGTAACGAAATCAAGGTAGATTGTATTATAAAAGCGCGATTGTAAAAATGAAAAATCAGGGACCTTAAATAGTATATTGTGCAACAAGTGGGAAAAGTTGAACTTTTCTCACGAGTGTGGAAGTTTGTGGCACGAGCCAAGGGCGAGTGCCGCAAACACACGAATGAGAATAGTATATTGTACAACCCTACGGGCCGGGCGCCCTGAATCTTGACATCAGCCCGGGCGCCTAGTCTCACAGACCCATAGTGTTCAAGATTGTAAAATCTTGAAATTTATTTGTTAAGATACATTTAAAATATGTGAGACATTTGTATGCCTTCCCTTTTTTTATTGTATATATTTAAGGCATAAATTCATTTTAGTTTATAGCTTTGTAGAAATATGTTGCAGCATTGATAAGATCTTTCTATTGTAGTAAATTCAAAGGATATTTTAATTTCAGAATGCTCTGTAAATATCACGTTTTCCAGCAATGATTGTAAATTCTTTTGTATGGGCAGATGAATGACACCTTTTTGAAAGTCGACATTGTCCTATAGTTAAGAAGTGAGAAAAAAGCACGTTTCACCCTATTTGTATACTGGATTGTAAAAACCTTAATTTTAGTGTCAATTCTGCAAGTATTTTATGGTCGAGGTTCGGAAGACATGAAAAACGTTTTTGAATTACCTTTCTGAGTAAATAGGTTACAATTGCTATTGTTGTATTCCATTAACTCATCGTAACGAGCGCAAGGCTCAACAACCAAGTTAGTTTTTCACTCGTCAGTTCTACACTTCTAGACGCGAGGTTTACATTCATCGACGCGAGTTTTACACACTCATCGAATCGAGCTCAACGCTCAATAACAAAGTTAGTTTAAAATTCATCAAATCGAAACATAAAGTGTCTTCCGATCTGAAACCACAGAAATTCAGCGTTCACAACTCAACTTTGTAACATTTTGTAAATTTGTACATAATAAATTATTAATTTCGACATTAACTTTGTCAAATTAAGATTATTTATTTAGTTGAATGTCCACGCCAGTTGACGAAGTTCAATTAGAAATATAATCAAAAACACATAGTAAAAAAAATACTTGTGAGATTGTTAGATATGAAATAATGATTCAGTATCAAAGAAATAGGCTTTATTTAAATAAAAAAGTATAATTGAACTAATAATAAGAAAATAAATTTGAATGAAATGCATAACATCAAAACGAAAATAGTAACGCACGTTATACTAAGAAATAAAAAATTTAAAAAAGCTAGAAAATATAATTTTTTCTTTACAGATCACTAGTAATAGTAACAAATATTGTTTCCTATGCGTTTTTTGCATTGTCGGAACATGTGGGACACCAAGCTTTAATGTGTTTAAGACAAACAAACTTTTTGCAATTTTCACAGAAATATTTAGTTTTAGAGTCTTTCTTGTAGAAAAAACATCGTTTTCGTGTTCCGGGTGGAATATCCTGAGGTACAGCCAGAGTACCAGCTACCTCCTGTCTCCTGTTTCTCACATATGGCGGAATATTTGTTTCCAAAGAACGTCGTTCTAAGTGGTCTTTGGTCAAAGACAAGGCAAGATCCCTTAGGAACAATCTTCTCTGAATATTGTATATTTTATTATTTGAAGCATAAATGATTTGACAATTAACACCTGCTATATTCATCATTGCAGAAACTGCTACCTGCGGCCATCTTCTAGTATTCCTAGATACATCATAAGTTGCACATAATTTATCCAGATCGTCCACTCCACCCTTTGTGTGATTATAAAATGTAATAACCTCTGGCTTGCATTTTTCAGCAGTAGATGTGTCGATTACATCATCATGATGCAAACTAGATGCTAATATAACATTTTTGTACTTCTTGGGAATGTATGATACGATTGTGATATTTTCTTGGAACCCATATAGTGAAGAATATTGCGGCCGAGCTCTTGTGTTTGTGAATTCGAGAGGTAACTCTCTTTTGTTTTTTTTACAGTTCCTACATATGTAATTTTGTGCTCATTAAATAATTTGTTTACTAAATCTATACTCGTGAACCAATTATCACATGTAAGGTTTCGATTTGTTCCTGATATAGGCTCTATTAGCCTAAGAACTATACTAGATAGACGGTTATCGCATTTGTCCAACATAAATTTCGAGATTTGAGGCATAACTTGTTGCAGAATCAACTAACGCAAAGATTTTTATTCCGTATCTATTCGGTTTGCTGGGAATATACTGCTTAAATGAGCATCCTCCTCGAAAAGCTTCGAGCTTTTCATCAATTGTAGCATTTTCTCCAATAGTATATGCCTTTTTACAGTTCTCAACAAAACAATCAAATAGAGTTCGTATTGGAGCCAACTTATCAAACTGCCTCCTCTCTTCTCTTGTATCTATATTGTCAAAACGTAGACATCTGAGCAAAAAGTGAAAACGTTCACGAGACAAAACCAACCAAAATCTCTCAATTCCAGTTCCGTTTCTTTCCCATAGTTCTTTGGTATTCAGACGACTACTTTTCAGGGTTCCTGCCAAGTATAATAATCCAAAAAGAGCCTTGATTTCGCAGACGTCAGTAGGCTTGGCTCTCCTTTCTCTTAAATAATTCTCGGCTTCTTTTGATATGTAGAGGTTCGTGCTATCAACTATTATTTGTAGCATATCGTCTGTGAAAAAAGAGACCAACATTCAGCAGCTGATTTAGCATTTTTACCATAGGTTTTCACTCCTGGTAAATGGACAATAATATTTACAGACCTAGTTCTCACTAATTTATTGGGACAATGTTTCTTCCTCCTGGTAAATGGACAATAATATTTACAGACCTAGTTCTCACTAATTTATTGGGACAATGTTTCTTCCACCTGGAAGTACCATCTTTCCCTATAAAAGTAGGCACTCTTGGAATCTTATTGGGAGGAGCAACATTTCCGATATCGTCTTCTTCATCGCAGTCTTGCTCTGATTCGCTATCCGTATTTCTCTCTTCAGTGAAATCAATTTCACTGGCCAGTTCATCTTCATTATCATTCGGATCTTCTTCCGTCTCGACTTCATCCCACAGCCGACGTAGTCTCTCTTGTTCGTCTTCGTAATTCATATCTACAAAAATATGAATAAAATGTATTTGCAAGTACAAAGACATCGATAGTATATTAGATAAAAATATCGAAACATAATTGGTTAGAAAGCTTTGAGATATTATCAATATAAAAAAATTAAATTATCAGTTATTTCATATAAAATATAAAAAAAATAAACTTACCCGAAAAAATCCAATTAACCGATTTGACAAAAATTATAACGGGAGTCGGGGCGCTGGGTCTAACAGAATTATCGACACTTAACTCCTCAAAATTACGACTTGTAATCTCGCCACTTGCTACTATTATATTATCTTATCTATGCTTGCTACACGGGTACTGGATGATAAATAATGAAGCTATGTACTGAGAACTCCCACTCACACAAAAATTCCGCTCGGACTAACTAAACGATTTACTGCGCGCCGAGTCTATCAGACCCGGCGCCCTGCCCGTAGGGATAATTTGTGGGAAAAGCATAATATTCCCAAACGACTAAGAGCGTAGCGACGAGTCTGGTAACACAGGAGTTTGGAAATATGCTTTTCCCACGAATTATACATACTATTTTTTCTTCGATCGTTGATTTACATTTAAAAAATATTTAATTCAAGATGTAATCCAGTAAGAAAATGATCGAAACGAGATAAACCAAACAATTAGCAATGTAGCTTCAACGTCTATAAATTCTCGTTGCCCTCCAGTACAATTTACAAATTGTACAAACTGTACAATAAATGTGAATATTAACAACAATTAATTTGTATTCAAGAATATCGTTATAAATTAGACGTTTCTGTTAATTCTTTTATCTAATTTTGACATATAAAATGACATTTTTCAAAACTGACTTCCGTTAGCAAACGTCACATTCTTCGTAACATAATTAAAAATATTATGTAACTGGTGATGAAAAATTAATTTTATCACCAGTTAATAAAAACAAGAGAGAAAAGAAGAAAGTTTAACGTCATATTATAGAAAAATAACAACAACTAGAACTGAAGAGAATTACTAACACTAAGAACAACTTTAACAATTTACTTTTTATTTTATGCATTATAAATATTTATGACACAATTCGAACAGTTTGTTTTCATAAGCCAGATCATACACAGCTTTTAATTTTTGTGGAATCACGGCCGATAATACACTTTGTGCGGCCTCTTCTATTTCGTTTGGTACATCTGAGTCTGAATCAGCCATTTTTAATCGTAGAATGTTACGCTTACGTAGAATCTTAATTAAATATTTACAAAAATAACTGTGAATTATTATTACTTCAAGCAACTACAATTCGAATAGACGAACTGTCAAGCAAATAAATAAACTTGTTGCATATCCGCAGTGACGCAATTGGCTAACGCACAACAAGATAGCCGCGACCAATGCTAGGGTTGAGAGATCGAGCCTAAACTGTATTTAAAAATTAATTGAAAAAAATGTTAAATAGCTATTTTCGATTTTAATTTAATATTAATGGTAAAATAATAAAGAAAAGTCTGAAATTAATGTATAAAATAGAAGTATTGTCTTGTGTAATATTGGTTGCATAACTTTTAGGAATCAAAAAGTGCTGTTTTCAAATCAGAAAAGTTAATTAAAAATTGTTAAAAAACACATAAAATAAATTAAATTTTCTATTTATCAAAAGGACTCACATAAAATAAATTAAATTTTCTTTTAGTCAAAATTAGATAAAATCTTGTATGAAACACGTTATGAATTGCTTCTTTGTGTAACTCGTGTCATTTTGCGGGACCTCGCTCGCCCCGCTACGCGGAGCTCGCTCGTCCCGCAAAATTTAACTCGTTACACAAAATGATGCATTTCATAACTGGTTACATAAATAGCTATTATAACAACTTTATCAATACCTATAAAAATTAAAACCACACTTTATTTCATTTTATTGTAATAATCCATTTGTAACATTACCGCACGCTACAGCAGTGCGGTAAGAATATTACCGTACTGTTATTTTCTAATTGCTTAGCAACTGCTCACTATTCTCGAATGTTGAGCTTTGCGCATAGAAAACAGGTCAAAATAGTGTCACTTTCCCCACGATCGGAGAAAATAGTACAATAGTGCAACAAGTGGGAAAAGTTCAACTTTTGTCACGAGTGTGGAAGTTTGTGGCACGAGCCAAGGGAGAGTGCCGCAAACACACGAGTGAGAAAAGTAGTTTTCCCACATGTTGCACACTATACTTTTTCTACAACTGCACACATTTAAAGAATACAAGTAAATAGTTTTGTAGAAAAAGTCTAAGCATCGAGGACCACCCACCGAAAATGGCTGGGCATCGAGTATAAAGCTGGATTTATAAACTCTGTTGTTCGTTATTGGTTGTTCGTGATTCCCGCTGCTCGAAAATGAAACATTGATATCACATACATGCGTTTATAAACCGTTGTTGCCGTGTTGTTCGTCGTTGCTCTCAAATAACCAAATTTTATATCTTGTTATTCGTCTTTCGCAGTTCCACCAATGAAAACTGAAGTTAGTGCCACGTGACTTGATTTATACCAATCATTTTAAACTCAAAACTGACACTACTGTTTTTACGGTCAGTCAAGAGAGGCGCTACATAAGCTACTATTTATTGATGCACTTCGGCAGCATGAAATGAGGAAAACTATTGGTGCTACCAGCAGTCGAGTTAAAAGCACTAATCAGATTCACTCTTGTGATGCGGGATTTCTACATGTGAAGTTGACATTTCTTACTTGACGTGGCGCTGTTTACGATACGAGCTTGTGGTTTGGTTTGGTTATGACCAATCAAATTTCGACAACGCCAGCAACGAAAAACGATATAAATTAGTCGACTCGGGAACAACTGTGAATAACGAATCGCCAGCAACTTGGAATAGACGACAAGCAACGAACAACGGGAACAACAGAGTTTATAAATCCACCTTAAGTTTCTGGAATTGGCTGGGCATCGAGGATCCCCTACTGGATTCTCCATATAAATGTATGTAGTCTGGGCAAAGTGCCGTGAGAATGGTAGTTTGTACAACAAGTGCTCAAAGCGTTACTTTTCCCACGAGCGCAGAAGTTTGTGGCACGAGCCGTAAGGCGAGTGTCGCAAATCCAGCGAGTGGGAAAAGTGCTTTGCGTACGAGTTGTACACAATATTTTTTCTACAACTACGTTTATTAATTAAAGAAAAAAGTAACTTATATATGTATTTTATTTAACTTAAACAGAACGAATTTAAGAAATGAACACAGAATATGGAAAAATTAGTTAAAAGTTGATAGTAAAATTGGAACAATTTCGAATTGTTATGCCTGGTATATTATCTATTTTTGATGATAAGTTATCGTTAATGTTTGTCAACGAAGATGTTGATGCTTGTTTTTCATTAGGAATAATATTATATGAAGTCGAAGCCCCAGGTATAATAGATTTTTCAATTTTGTTTGATATCGAGTCGTCAATATATCCTTCCGCCACTGTATTTGAGCGCCACCCATCATGTCGCTTCAATGTTAATAAGTCTCCGCCTGAATTTGCTAAAATTGTTGCTGAAGATCGTCTAAAACAATGACCCGTGTACAATTTAGAGTTAGGTAATTTTAAATATTCTGCAATTTGTTTAGACATATTTCCGAATTTATTTATGCCCACTACTTGCCGCGTGCATTTTCCGTGTTAGTAATTAAGAAATAACCTCTTCTCATTTGTATTTTGTGGACGCAGTCGTGCATATTTTTTGTATAAATCATAGAATTTTCCAACTACAGTAAATGTACGTGGTATTTTTGTCTTAGTTATTGGAACAGTAACCAATAAGGCTTCTTGTAAATCTTTTACGTTATCAATAGTTAATTTCCACAATTCTTCCCTTCGACATGCTCCGGCTAATCAAAAAGCCATGACAACCTACAAGTAAATTTGTGATTGAAATTAAAATTTTAATTTAGTTCCAAAATTAAAGTAAAAAGATTAAATAAATTGCAAGTATATAAAAAAGTCGACAGGATTTGAACCCGGGCCTCTTCGTTCCAATGCTGATGTGTTTCCACTAAGCTATCGCGGCAACAATTATGAAATAATGTATTTAGGTCTTTCCGCTGCTTTATTTTATTTTAAGTTTTTTATTTCGAATTTTCTATATTATGAAGTAGATACATTGGTTACTAAATAATAATAGATTGAATAACTAAATATAATCTTTAAAATCATGACTTACTTTGACGAGTAGATAGATATTGTCTGGCGCTTCTTCTAAAAATTTATAGATTTCAGCAGATGTCAATGTAAGGGATTTTTTTTGTCACAGCTTTTTTCGTTTTGCTTTTTTAAATATGCTCGAAGTTTTGTATACTTTGAAATATCTATGTTATGTTTGATACTTATGAGGCTCCTTATCATTGAATATATAGACCACAGTGTAGACGGTTTAAAGTTTGCAGAAATTTCTTGAAAATAAGCCAACAAAACATTTTCTGAGAATGATTTAATATTGTTTATTTCCCTCCAGTTCATAAATTTGCTGTATTGTTTTTGATATTTGTTTTTTGAAACTCCTGGTAACAAATTTTCGATTGCATTTTGAGCCTTTTCGATAATATCTGGAGGAGTATTCTCAATATCGGAATTCGGCAACTCGAAAGGTAAATTATGATCTCGGTTCATAGTTCCTAAAATAATGGGTAATAAATGAATTTGTTTATAATCTATAATCAATAAACTGAAATACATAATCTAAAAAATAGTTTACTTACAGAATTTTTAGTTTAAATTTAAAATTTGAGCACCCAGAAATCCACTATAAAGCATTGTCAAAATAATTTGACATTGACATTTCCGTGGGCAAACTGACATTTCCGTGCGGAAAAGTACCATAACGTGTACTTTTCCCACACTCTACATTATTACTTTTCTAACGGATATCAAACTAATTAAGAAAAGGCTTGCTTTGCGCATAAAAATTTGTGTAAAAAAGCGTGTTTTGCATAGTAGTTGTAGAAAAATAATATTTCTCACAGTGTGAGCAATATATGGTTTTAAAATTAAGTAAGCTATGAGAAATATGCTACTTTTCATAGCAGTTGTAGAGAAAAGCTTTTGCCGGTCCCTCACGTCCATTTTCCGGTCTTGATCGGCAAAATGTTATTTTCTGGACAAAAAATTGTCTAGAATGTGTATATTTTCTGGTCGGTCTTAAAAAGGATCTTTTCAAGAATACCTATAAGAGGGCTTACCTTCGAAATAAAGCAGTATATCTAATTGATCTTCGTTGTTTGCATGAACTAGTCGCCTTTTCTATTAAAACTAGCGATATTATTTACCTAATGGTAAATACGTCTGAACGTATTATCTGCGGGTGTTGGACGATTTGGATACTCCCTGTATGCTCTTTGCGCTGCACGTTTATCTTTGTTATTTTCTATATAGCAAATTGATATTTGAATTTTTTTTCTACACTGTAAACCGTTTTGAATGTTTCAATAAAGACATGACATTTCATAAACATGACAGTTGTGATTTTCATAGCTTTCTTTGATAATATTGGCTTTTCAATATTCATAGTAACTATAGTTTAACTTACAATATTTATCCTTTAATATCTTAAGAACGGTGTAAGGCAGGGGTATGATGTGGTATGTTTTTGAAATCAGAAGAACATCTGTTCAAAAATGCAATAATATACAGAGTGCCTCATTTAAAAAAGGAATAATTTTTTTGTGTCCCCTAAACTAAGCACGTCAATATACTTTTGTTAACGTTATAATAAAATTAGCTTATAAACACACAACTTTTATATCAATTTTTTTTGTTTATGCAATAATAACTGTGGTAAGGTCTGGGACATTTATAATGAATAACCCTGTAGTCACTACGGCACTGGAGTGTACAGTTTCTACTTTTATGCGT
Organism: Galeruca laticollis; assembly: GCA_963921935.1. NCBI lineage: Eukaryota > Metazoa > Arthropoda > Insecta > Coleoptera > Chrysomelidae > Galeruca > Galeruca laticollis. The sequence goes on along the minus strand of OY998177.1, from coordinate 222,857,062 downwards.
TAACAGGCAATAAAGTATATTAAAATATATTAGTTATTACACCACTGGAGTAACATTTGACAAACAATAGTAAATATTTAACTATAAATAAAAACCTATGAATGGTTTTATTATGTGTCAAGTTGTCAAGTACCAACTTAGAAAAGCAACTTTTAAAAGACAAAAATTTAAACTATTCTAATAAAGAGATATTTCAATATTACTTTACACAAATAATACAGATTAATGTTTTAAATTAAATGAAACTCACGGTTTCTAGTTAATACCACCATATAATAAAAATTGTTGGAAATTCTAAAAAATTGACAATTGTTTCGATAAATCAATAACATCGTCAGAATGACAGAAGTTACATTTCATTTTATGCCTACCTGATGTTTCGTAGTTATTTTTGGCTAGACCAAGAAGTGACCTAACTGGTGATTGACTTAATATATGTTAATAGAAAAAAGAAGAAGATGTGATATTACAAACATTATTAGCCCTATGGTGATATCCTGGATATCATTTTTCCAATTAAGATCAGTATAACTGTGCAATGATATAGAAAACCAGGAAAACTATATCTGTCTTCTTAAGTGATAATTGTAAAGATCAGCAGATATAGTTTTCCTGGTTTTCTATATCATTGCACAGTTATACTGATCTTAATTGAAAAAATTATATCCAGGATATCACCATAGGGCTAATAATATCTAAGCTTCAATATTTGTAACATCACATCTTCTTCTTTTTTCTATTAACATATATTAAGTCAATCACAAGTTAGGTCACTTCTTGGTCTAGCCAAAAATAACTACTAAACATCAGGTAGGCATCAAATGAAATGTAACTTCTGTCATTCTGACGATGATATTGATTTATCAAAACAATTGTCAATTTTTTAGAATTTTCAACAATTTTTATTATATTGTGGAATTAACTAGGAACCGTGAGTTTCATTTAAAACACTAATACGAGTAGATTTCACGAAGTAAGGGTCGAGACAGTTAATTTAATACAGATTAAATTCAAAAATATGATTCTGCAGCAGCACACTTGGGGCCGAGTTGGCTTTATTTTTTTCCAGAAACACGTATTACACAAAATAAACGCTCTCACATGGGCGATATTTTGTCTTTACTTATTCAATCCGATATCGTTGGATCAATATTTTATATGGTTTCGTAAATAACATGGACTGTATGCTTTTAATAATGTTTATTTTAATTAAAAACTGTTTCTTGCAATGGCGTCTTCTGGCAGTACTTTAAGTCGATTCAAACTTCAAATCGCCATCTTGTCATCTCTACTCTTTTGACTGCCAGAATCAATTGACTATCTAATCAAATTATATCTAGCATTAAATTTAATATTTAACCACTGTTCACTATTATTCACTGTTTATATAATCACGTGTATTCATTACCGGATTAAAGTGTAGACTGGATTGCGGTTGGTATGTAAACGGTTATATCTTAAACGTTTTTCTGGAGCACTTGGATTCCGAATATTTATAGATTGCGGCTCCCAACAAACAATCGACCTTCTTAAAAATTACTATAAAATCAATCACAAAAAATAGTCCTTCTCAGAAATCATAGCGCTCCTGCCAAAATTTCACCTTTTAGATGTCTTATTAGACAGAGTCGGCACCAGTGTGCGATTTCGTAATATTATCCCTTCCTTAAAAGGCAGTTGCTCCTGGGAATTCTGTGTAGCCGGGATTGGATGATTAAATCGACAACTGGATTCATTTCTACACATTCCGGTCGTATGAAAATAACAGGGCACCGTCTTCATCGGGTACTGATACCTAACGGGGGATATAGCTGTAAATTAATTTGTGGACACCGATATCTTGGAAGATCACCTCTGTCATGTTTCTGATAACTCTCCAATCCAACTGGTTGCTCTCTATCTTAGGCATTGCTAGTTGCTCCACGTTGGATTCCAACACATGATCTCGAAGACTTTGTAGCGCTTACCACACATCCTGGTAGGTGGATCAATCTTAAAATTCGTTTTTAGTTACCAGGTAGAAGACGTATCGCGAATTGTGTTTAGAGTCTCTGTGTTCTGCCAAGGGCTGGAACCTTATCTCTAAGTTTTTCTAATTGCCCAAACTTCTTTCGAAAAACGGTTATCAGCCTTCGTGTGATACTGGACAGGATTTTCACAGGTGTTTCACCCATGGACTCATTTATGTCAGATCGACAAGCCAACGTAAATTGAGAGATATACTGTTCCCAATCTTTCTGGTGGCTGGAAACTACTTTGGACAGGTATTTTCCAATGGTCCTGTTCATTCTCTCGACCATTCTATCTGACTGTGGATGCAACGCTGTTGTACGGGTCTTCTTTATTCCCAGCTTGTTACAAACTTCCTGGAATACATGACTCTCGAAATTTCTTCCCTGATCGCTGTGGATTTCCAAGGGCACTCCATATAGGTTGATAAATTCTTTCACCAATACATCCGCGACAGTTATGGCCTCTTGATTCGGGATCGCATAAATTTTCACCCACTTTGTGAAATAATCTATTACAACCAGAATGTATTTACCACCATTTCTGTCGTCAGGAATGGTCCAGTGATATCTAAAGCAAGTAAGCCGTCCTTCACTTCGTTGGAGCTGTTCATCCAATAAAACTTTTCACGGATTCGCTGAAGGGTTTTCTTCACTCCCAGATGACCTCCTGATGGACTGTCGTGCAGCTTCTTCAGTGCCTCCGCTACTCTCGTTTTCGGGATAACCAGTTATCTTCCCTTTGCGGGAACGTCATAGTTTTCAAGGATTCTTCTCAACAGGCCTTCTTCCAGGGCAAGGGAGTTCCACTAAGCCCAATATTCATTCAGTGTCGGTGAAAATTTTGACACTTCTTGCCAGGTAGGTCGCCAATTTTCTTCCTTCCATTGCCGAATCATTTTTGGATGAGGATCATCCTCCTGATCTTCTCTGATCCTGGTAGATGACCATTCTTCGTTGACTACTGTATTCTTTAAACTGCAGCTTTCTTAGATTCCGCCTTGTTACAGGGGGAACAGTCTGTTGGGCCCGGCCGTCTAGACAGGGACTCGGCATTTGGAAGATTCACACCAGCTCGATGTTCGATGTTGAAACCGCACTCTTAAAGTCGTTCAATCCATCTATCGATCTGGCCCTCGAGATTTTTGAACTTCATCAACCACTTGAGTGCTGCATGTTCAGTCTGGATGAAAAACTTCCTCCCATAGAAATACTGGTAAACGTGTTCCACGGACTTAACTACCGCCAAAAGTTCCCGTGACGCAGTAATTTCGTTCTGGTTTAGAGAGGATTTTACTGAAATATCTCAGAACTCTTTATTGCCCTCCTTGGATCAGTGAGAGCAATGCTCCAATTCCTACGCTGCTTGCATCAGTATCAACAATAAAGTCCCCCCCCCCCCCCGGTAATGGATATACTAATATCGGCGTCGTGGTTAATGTCACTTCAAGGTTTCAAAAGCCGTTTGACAGTCTTCGTCCCAATAGTATCTTCTGTGAGTTAGTGGTTTGGAAATATCTCCAAACTTCCTGATAAATCTTCGATAGTATGTGCAAAGTCGAAGGAAACTCTTAATTTGATATTTGTCGGTTGGTTGTTGTAATTTATTTATTATATGTAATGGATCATCTTTAGATGTGGCTATTTTTTTAATTGCATTAATTTCTCTATCAAAATTATATTTGTTGATAGGATCTTAAAATGATCTATGTAACATTGATATGCTGCTAATGTATGTGGCATGGTATGATTGGAATTATATGGAATAGTCACATCAGTGTGTGTTGGTTTTCTGTAAATTGAATAAATAAGGACATTAATAACTCTTTGAATTTTTAAATCAAGAAAATTAATTTAGTTATTTTCTTCAACTTCTGTAAATTAAATTATTATGTCATATACATATCTATACCAAAATAAGATATTTTTATAACGTTTATAAAAATTACTGAAACTGAAAATGAAGGTAATTGTTGTTTAAACAGATTATATCAAGACTTTAAGTTTGAAGGAATTTGCCAGCAATTTGACTTGTAGATTGAAGACGTTTTTAATTAACTGTAAATATATAATTTTTTCTATATCTATGAGATATATCTAAATTGATCAAATAACGCCGTACGTATATTATGAGATCTCTTCACCTGGAAATAATAATAAAATGTGACTTTTATTGATATGTGCGTAGAACAAATAAGTACAAATTGATAATTTTCATCAGATCAATTAATAATATTCCATTATTTGAAAGATTGTAATTAGAAACATTTCTAATTCTACAAATTACTAACAACCATAATGACCTGACAGGCTTGGAATCGATTTGTATGGGAATAATAGATTTACGTTTTAATAAAATTGGTACTTACAAGTGATGAATTTATGTTGTCAGTATGTGTTTTGTTTGGTTGAAATCAATAAACCTAATGGAACATTTATTTGTTTATGATTATTGAAAAAAATATAATACATTACTCCATATTTCTTTTATTTATGATAAAGTACTTTTAAAACAGTAACTGAAAGTATGAAGAATGATTGTTATTCACGTGATGAAATTCACTTTGTACCTCAAAATCCGACAAGTGAGAATTAAAAACCAATTAAGTAACTTATTTAAATTGGACTACTAGATCATCCAAATAGGATTCCTTTGTATAGGATAAAGTTAAAGTATCTACAATCTAAATTACGGAAACAATGAGAATTGGTGTTTTAATCTTGTGTGTCGAAATAATTTGTGATAGCTGGTCTCAAAAACCTACATATAGATATTAAAAACAGTTAATTCTGGTAATAATTGGAAAAGAATTGGCTCTTAACAACAAACTAATGTTACTGGATAATATCTTTTCGATACGGTCGCCGGTTCACTTGAAGAATATACAAATAGGTTGAAAAATAAATATTCATAAGTTACACTAAATAAATTTATTTAACTACTTAAAGATCTTATTGTACATGACGAATTTTAACAAAACTTCAATAATAATGACATTTTTATATAAACTTCAAATAAAATACTGAAGTGACAGCTGACTAGAAATTAAATAGTACATTGTTTACCGGGTAAGAAAAGCTTAACATTCCTGGACGACTGTGAAGATTGCTAAGTCGAGGCGCAAGCCGAGACTTAGCAACACAGAGTCCAGGAATGTGGCTTTTCCTACGAGGTAAACATACTATTTTTCCGCAAATCGTTTAAAATTCGACAGATATTGATTGATTTTAAAAAAAAGCGATAATTTTATTCCCAAATAAATGGTGCTTTGAAATTCCTAATAAAATTACTTGGGTTACTATGGAAACGTATTGAGGTTGAATTGTCAAACTTGACGCTTATAAATTTAATTGCTGGTGTTTTCGAAAGTAAAATGATAAGTGATGATGAAATTTCCATTCCTGGGACTCCTCCAGAGCTGGTTGAGGCAGTGAATACTGCTTCATTAGAATTATTACCAAAGAAATCAAGAGAAAAGTACGAAAATGCATACAGACGTTTTATGGATTATCGCATGAGTAAAAATACGAGTTCTTTCTCAGAAAATGTTGTAATGGCATACTTCCTAGACTTTTGTTCAAAGATGAAATCTTCAACATTATGGGCCAATTATTCAATGCTGAAGTCAACCCTTGCACTTAAACACAATGTAGATATATCTACATACTCAAAACTTCGTTCTTTATTGAAACGGCAAGCTCAAGGTTATATGGCAAAGAAATCTAAGATTTTAACGAAGGAAGAAATTGAAAAATTTATCCAGGAAGCTCCAGATAAAGAAAATTTAATGATTAAGGTAATTTACAAGGTTTTAATTTCTATTTAGATTATACCTTTATTTATTTTTTAGGTGGCTGTAATATTTGGTATTTCTGGGGCCTGTAGAATGGATGAGTTAGTCCGAATGACTGTACACGATATAGAAGACTTAGAATCTAAGCTTTTAATCAGCATACCTGATTCGAAAACCAACAAACCAAGATCATTTGTAATTAATCAGATCTACTTGAATGTTTATCGAAAGTATGTTTCGTTAAGACCAGAAAATATGAACAGTGACCGATTTTTCTTTAAATATCAAAGCGGAAAGGGTTGTAGACAAGTGGTAGGAATTCATCAATTTAGAAAAATGCCCAAAATAGTTGCTACTTATTTGAACTTGGTAAATCCGACAGAATATACTGGTCACTGCTTTCGTCGGTCTTCTGCAACAATATTGGTTGACTCTGGTGCCGACATAACTAGTTTAAAGAGGCATGGCGGATGGAAGTCATCAAACGTTGCTGAAGGATATATCGAAGAATCGCTTAACAATAAGGTTGAGGTGGCAAATAAAATTTTCACAGTACAAAATATTCAACAAAATGACCCTACCACCCTGCATATTGTCCAAAATGTTTCTCATAGTTCTAAGAGTGTTCCTCCAATGTTCAATAATTGTACTAACTGTCAAATTACTGTAAATATAACAAATTGATCTTAAAAATGTATTCAGCAATGACTTGATGTTTTCAAAATATAAATTAATTCCTTATAAGCAATGTGTTTTCAATCATTTATGTAGAACACTAACAATTGTACGGAAATATCATTTCCTTACAGTGAGGAAATGACATTTCCTTACAGTAAGGAAGTCCTGACTTTTTCTTCAAGAAATTTTGACAGGAATGTCAAAATTTCCTAGCGATTTGCGGAAAACAATGTTTTTGTATAAAGCCAATTTAGTACCAAAATTTGGAAAGTTAAGAACTTGGTGTCATTAGCAAATATTTTAATAACAATTTAGTCAAATTTTCTCCATTTCTTTGAAGATTTATTTTATTTCTTATACTGGAATACGCTTTATATTAATTATCAGAGTATTTTACATAACTAAAGTATCTGATTTACTAATTTTATAAAGCTTTTTGCACGATATAACAGTTTGAAGCATAATTTATTATCATCAATAATTGTTAAATCGTGTCGTGGGTGTTACCTATGATTTAGTTAGTTACATACAAGTCCGCGTCGTACATAAAGGGCAAAGTCGTGTGGTGTACGAGGGCGCCAAGGCGCCGAATGCGCCGAAAAGCATCAAAACTCAAAACTAAAAAAAATATAAAGCAACAAACAACATTGTGAAAACAAAATTTATGATGACAAAAAATACGGTTTGATTATCCCCATGGTGAAACCGATGCTCAACACAATTTTAATTTTCATAAAATTACCGATCGTGCAAAAAATATATAGTCATACGGTATGCACAGTGAAGTAAGTTTCACTTCCGGCCCTTATCTTGATGTACTAAAATGCAGTAAAATAATTACTCCGCCAGCGGTATCGTCAGGTGGATTGAGTAGCTCGATGGTACTGCTGCCGGTCCCCTCCAAAGGAGGAGGGTTGTAGCAGCAGGCTAGCTCCCTGCTATACGGAAAAACCTAACTCGCTAAAAAACCTAAGAAATGCCTCGGAAATTCGGACGGATCACATGGTAAACGACACAAGCTACGAAAAAGGACTATGAACATTGGAAATGATAAATAATTATGTACATATATATATATATATATATATATATATATATATATATATATATATTATTATAGAGTGAAACACCCTGTATATCAAACAATAAAGAATTAAGATTGTGCATTGTAATCTAGAAGAATTTTTTTTAAGTCAAAAATTTTTTTTAACATTTGAATGGAGACAATCTGTACGATCCACTATTCGATAGAGAAGGCATACAGAAAGGACAGACTGTATAATGTAGGGATAATTGCGAATAGGTGTGATAAACAATTTATGTGAAATAAATTAACCAAACTTTTATTAAAAAGATCAAGTATCAGAATTTGTTCATGATAAGAAACTAATAATGCTTTATTCTGTAAAGTCAAGCTAATCTCATAATGTTTGTTGATTAAAACATTAAAGTAAGTTAGTGTAGCTGTTTAGACATAACAGAGCAGAAAAGTATATAATAATGTGAATTTCAGAGAACATGACTCATAAAAAAAACGAATTTTCATTTTGCATATATATTTAAAGGTAACAGCTGTCATCTATTAAAACATTAAGAATATTCATTTGACATACATACTTAGAGGTTAGGAAATGTCATTTTAACAATACTAGGAAATATTATTGAATAAAAATAATATAGGAAGTCTAAGCAATTAAAAACCTTAGAATACAATATCCTGATATAATGGATGAACATTTCACTGGTTGAAATGAAGAATTTGAGTGATAAAATAAATAGTCAAATTTGATTGGTAAATAAACATTTAAAAAAAGATCATATCGGCGACAATTATGTTGCTAACGAAAAAAAAATCGGAATGTAAAAAGGTTGTTGATTATGGGGGCTATTGACTAGAGGTTTTTTTTTGGGAAGAAAAATTTGTAAGCAGCAAAACTCTTTGGTAAAGAAAATCATTTGAAATTATTTGGAAGATAAAAATTTGACTATAGAATTCAAGAACAAATACATTATACTTACAAGATATACATCAGTGTAAGTAGTTAAGTTTATATTTATAATTAAAAAAGGAATTGTCGAATGTTGTACAGTACTAACCATGATTTTTATTTTATAATATGGTGTCTTGTGTCTTGTGGAAGTAAAATAGCCACAATAGCTTTTGGAAAACACTGAATAATGGAATTTATATAAACTGCTTGGACTTTGAATGAAATACAGCATCGATTCCTGTTCTGGTAGGAACGGAATGCCAGCATGGAGTTTTTCCAGGAGGAGAATCTGAAACAAATAAAAGAAACGGATCATTGAGGTGAACAAACAAAACAGTGAAGTGAATAAGGTAGTACAAGTTAATTTATTAATATATTAAAAAGTCAAGCGTACTTACCAATTTATGCAAAGAACTAAAATTTTGTGACGCATAGACGCTTTTAGGAGTGTATTTCGCCATTTTCTAAAAATCATATGTTTATGAAGTTGTATAATTGTATTTCACTCTTATAATAATAATATCTCACCAGAGTGCGTGTATGTTGTATGAAAGAGTCATCCTTTTAGATAGTTGAATTTCTTCAAGAACACTTGTAAAAGTGTAATGTATTTATTTTCATTAAATTAAATATCGTTTTTTCCTTTGAAGAAAGTTTTTAAACTATTTTTGAGTTATTCAGTTATTCATTTCATCTGGTGACTTGCGCACCATCTACTTACCATAGGCAGAAGCTCTGAATGACATCTATTGAATTATGCAGATTTGTTTTAAGCAGGACAGGACCGTATTTAGTTTGGAATCATTGAACAAGTAACATATTCTGATTAACAAATTTATTTTTGAAATATAAAGCATTTATTAACTTTGGCGCTAATATATATAGAATTCTAAAATCATTTTATCCTAAATACTTGAACTCTACCCTGAGATGAGAAGTTTTCATGTTAGTAATATAAACTGTTTATCATATATATAAAATCATCAATATACCGGGCAAACAATAAACTTAAAGTAAATTTAAACTGAAATAAAATAAGTATAACATTCTTATTACACCATAGCCAATTCATATTAATATATATAGTGGAGTCCCGAAACATCAAAGAGTACTGTTATGATACTGTTATGATACACAAAAAATATAAAAGTAGGATAACCGACTTTGAAAGTATGATTGAGAATATAATTCGGATTAACATAAACATATATCAGAGGCCTGTAACCATTCTGGGACTATATGCAATATTTGACGACGAATCTGTTTCAGTGAAAGATGAGTTTTTCGAACAAATCCAAGAGGAAATTACAAAAATAGGAAAAACAAGAGAAGTAATAATATTGAGAGATTTAAATAGTAGAGTTGGCCGGAAAATCAAATATAATGTGGTGGGTCCATACGGAGAAATAAATGTAAATGACAACGGGGAAATACTAACTGAATTATGTCAAAGCAATCAATTAATAATAACTAACGGATTCTACAAACACAAGGATATTCATACATACACATGGGTACAACACACGAGAAACTTGAGATCTATTATTGATTATGTAATTGTACAACAAAAGATTACAATGCAAATAAACGATGTAAGAGCATTTAGAGGGATAACTTGTGGATCGGATCATTACATGGTCAAAGCAAAAATATTGTTCCCTATGGACCTGCACTGAAAAGCAACGTAACAGACAAATCAGTTGAGGAATCGGAAGAGATAAAGTACAAGCAGTACACTTTGAATAGCCTTATTCACGAAAGCACACAACAACTGTATCGCAACAGGTTAAATGAGAAACTCTTTGATGTAACAGAGTTAAACCAGAAATCTGTGGAAGAAGTCTATCAGAACGTTGTGAATAGTATGAAAGAGGCTGCGGAAGAAGCAATTGGTGTTAAAACTAGAACCCTTAGAAGAAAAATATGGTGGAACAATGGTATAGGAGAGCTGACTATCCAGAAAAAATAATGGTAACAAAAATGGACTAATACTCACTCACAAAAAGATAGAGATCGATATCTAGAAATAAAAAGAATTACAAGACTAACTGTAGCTAATGCAAAGAAAGAAATGTGGAACAAAAAATATCAGGAAATTAATATGCATCTCGGTGGTAAAAAATGCTCTGAATCATGGAAGTTCATAAAAAATATTAGATCGAATGAAAAGAACTGTGCAAAACTTCAACTTATACCAACTAAAAAGTGGATCGATCACTATGAACAATTGCTGACAGAAGATAGAGATGAATACCTTGCAACATCACCAGCAGAAATATTAATTGAGGGTGAAACAATCAACGTCACAGGGAACACAATTAGAGAAACCGTAAAACTACTCAAAAATGGACGTGCTGCGGGCCCGGAGGGGCATTCCCGCAGAGTTGATTAAAACGGGTCAAATAAAGTTTTCGATATACTTACCTGGTGTATAAACCAGTATCTAAACGGCACCCCAGTGCCGGAAGAGTGGAAGGTGGCCCATATAACTTCAACCCATAAGAAAGGTAACAAACTATAGAGGCATATCAGTGACAAGTACTCTTAGTCGGCTTTATGGAAGAGTTCTGCGAGACCTACTTGAGCTTAAATATAGAGAACAGGAAGAAGAAAAGCAATCAGGCTTTCGTGCGGGAAGATCTTGTACAGATAACGTCTTTTGCTTGAAACAAATTATTGAAAAAAGATCAAATACTAATATGGAAACTCACCTTTTGTTCGTGGATCTGCGGAAGGCGTATGATACAGTTTCCGTAAAAATGCTTTGGAAGACGCTACAAGAAACCAACATCAGTCACACCCTTATAAAAGCACTTTATGATGGATCAACATCAAGAATCAAAATTGGTAATAATATATCGCCAAAATATCCGGAAAATAAAGGTCTGCGTCAAGGATGTTGTATCTCGCCCACACTTTTTAAAATCTATACAGCAAGAGCGTTAAATCAATGGAAAAAAAATGCAGCGGAATGGGTATCGATCTTGGAGAAAAGTGTTTATACACTCTACAGTTTGCCGATGACCAGGTAATCATAGTGATTGACAAAAAAGATCTTGAATATATGACGAGAAAACAAAATAAAGAGTATAGGAAATGGGGTCTGGAAATGAATACTCAGAAAACAAAATACCTTCCAATAGGAGCTGAACCAGGAAATATCAAACTAGAAACGGAAGAAATAGGAACATTTATCGAATACACATACTTAGGAGTTGAATTTGATACAACAGGAAAATACCACAGAGAAATCAAAAAACGAATAGCACAAGCCAGACGTACAATAGGCTGTTTAAATATGATATGATATTGGAAAACAACGGAAATACAATATCTACGAAACCTTTGTCAAACGTAATCTAACCTATGGCGCACAAACATGGAGAATTACAGAAAACAATAGAAGAAAACTTGAGGCGACCGACATAGATCTTAGAATATCCTGGAAAATTGCGAGACACTTCAGGAGTAAGTACAACGAGCTGAACAAAATAATAGGCAATGGCCAAACATTCACTAATTCCCTCGATATCGCAGAAAAGTTCGGAGAGTATTTCCAAAGCAACTTTATTAATCATTCACAACACACACGAAGACATTACACATACAGTTCATCAATACGTAAACTCACTTAATACCATTGACACAAAAAATTTAACAACATATACGGAAATAAACAACACCATACAACAACTTAAAAACAAAACAGCACCAGGATTAGACACAATACACAATATTTTACTCAAAAATTTACCAAAAAAAGCACTAGTACAATTAACATACATAACTAATTATATTATCAAAACAGGGTATTATCCCGATATGCTCAAGACTGCAAACGTCATTCCCATCATCAAAGCAAACAAACAATCCTGTTATGTAGATAGCTATCGACCAATTTCCCTTCTAAATAATATAGCGAAGGTGATTGACAAAATTATTTTATATAGACTAAAGAATTTTGTCGATAAACAAAACATTATTCCCACAGAGCAATACGGTTTCAGAAGCGGCCATAGTACGGTTGCTCAGATCATCAGAGTTATAAACTATATAAGGGAGGGTTTCCATAATAAAAACAAATCCGTTATGGCAACGATTGACATACAAAGGGCTTTTGATTCCGTATGGCACGAGGGACTAATGCACAAATTAATTCTCTTGAAAATTCCAGATTACCTGACTAAAATAATATTTTCCTATCTAACAGATAGAAAATTTTATTCTAAAATAAATAATAACATAGCTGGACCTTATATAATTCAAGCGGGCGTACCGCAAGGCTTGGTGTTATCACCTTTGCTATACTCCCTATTTATTCCATTCAGATATTAACTGCAATGTATGCCGATGACACTTGTTTCGTCGCCTCTGCACAGAATCCAGAACATGCACTGAACGCAATACAAACACACATTAACACGATTATCATCCCATACCTACATCAACACAAATTAGTTATTAATGCCTCTAAAACAGAGTACATGTTACTCAAGAGAATAACTACAAAAAACACGCTCCTGCAGTCTCAGCTTTGTGCAGATGGGAACAATATTAAGCCTAGTAATACCCTGAAATATTTAGGGTATACTATACAAGCTAATACAAATGCAAATGCTCATATTGTGCAACAGGTGCGCAAGGCTAAGACTGCAATGAGCAAGTTATACCCACTAATATGCACACACAATAACTTAACAAGTCACAACAAAATTCTTACATACACATACATCACCAGACCCATACTCACGTACTCTGCCCCAGTTTATTATAATGGGACAAAGCACAACTTTCACTCAATACAGGTGATGCAAAATAAGTGTCTTCGGATGGCAATCAAACACAACTGCTATCCTAAATTACCCAGAAACACTTGGTTGCATGACAAAGCCAATTTACCCACTATCAAAGACTTCATAACGAAAATTTCAACAAACTTTTACAATTACTGTCTGCCAGGTGATCTTCATAAAAATCTCAAAGACGCAAATCGCGCAGGAGACATCCGCGATAGTGGGTGTAGGCTTCTGCATGGAAAACTAATTACATAACAAAGTTGAATAAATCCTAACCTTCATTATCACATTAAGTGTTTTAAACAATTCAAACAAATTAAACTAACCCCTAAGAACTGCACCCCTTATCAATTTTGAAACCCTGTTTTTTAGCTACTTTTCAGAGAAAACCTAGCCGAAATATTCTAGGAGCCACAAACTTCCTAAGGTACAAAGTTATTGTAAGAAGTCAAATTTTATGGATAATGTTTTCTAACAAGGAGCCATAAACATCACACACGACGCAAACAACACGAAGAAAAATGGCCAGAACATCGGCAGCCACGCAGTGTAATTTTTCTAAATGTTGTAAAAAGGAACTTAAACATGAAATAATGGATATTTTTAATAAATAATCCAGAAGAGACAGAATCCGAAACTATGACGTCAGACAACGTATGGGACTGGATGGCTCATTAGCAACAGATATTGAGAAAAAGCAACTTATATGGTACGGACATGTACAGCGAATGAACGAAAACAGACTGCCAACGCAGGCAATGCAGTGGGAGCCACCAAACCGTAGGAAGAGAGGAAGACCTAGGAAATCATAGAAAGAAGGAGTAACTAAAGCTATGAGTGCTAGAGACCTAAGAGAGGGCCAATGGAACAATAGAAACGAGTGGAAGTTAGGTATCGGACAACGTCGCCGGACGTTTTAAAACCGATCTTATTATTATTATAAATAATTAGTACACCCGGATTTTTTTTGCTTGTATTGTAAAAATAACTCACTTTATTATCACAAGTTTATTCTTTTTATCAATTTCCTTTTTCCTCAAATGAGAATTATTTTCGGAAAATGGGATAAAAATACTTTCTAAATTATAGCCAGTATATTGTATAAACTACCACTGTTGAGTTATTTCCTACATATAAAAAAAACATTGTCAAAAACAGTGGAAATGTTTAACTGTTAAAAAAATTGTGCTAATTATTGAATTTTGAAAATATCTAGGTGAGTTTCATATTAAAATAAAAACAAGTAAATATGTCTTATACGTTTTATAAGCAATTTGTCATCAGGTCATAGGGCATAAAATTGTCCCACTTTTTCATGATTTAGTGCTTCATTTGATGATTCTTTTTAATGAAATTTTTGGAACCCTAGTTACAGGGTATGGGTGTAGTAGATATCTTTGCCGATTTTCAGGTTTTTTTTCACAAATAGGATACCACTATGAAAAATGGGCTTCATACTAGAATAAATATATAGATTATCGTTTGGCAACATTGCGGATGTTGTGCACATTGAATAAAAATTTTTGTTTACATCCCGGGATTGGCAAACAATTTTCTCCACCTTGGTTTTTGTATGGATTTACACAAATATACATCCATACAAAAATCCACACAAAAATAAAGGTGTCTTCGAATTCGTTCAATTCCGTCACCCACTTCAGTGTTACAAAAACGACACATATTTTTCTTATTTGGTATCTTTGTTATAGAATTGTACTGTTCCCCTTTTTTCTTCCCCGCCGTAGTACTTTTTTCGTAATTTTGTTTCGCGCTGTGTCAATGTTTACCATTTGTTTTTAAAAATGTTTCCCCGTTTTTCTTCGCACCTAACTGTATTTCCGCTGCTGTTGCCAAATATTTCTTTATATTGCTCCATTCAGACATTATTGTTTCTTGTTGGTTTTCGCCCTGTGATAATAGTTTCTCTATTTGTATTGCGTATTATTCGTTTACACCAAAAAAAGTTGGAATTTTGAAACAACAACACGAAAAAACGGTTTTTAGAAAAAAAATCCTGTGTGTATGTCGTCGTCGTCGTTGTTTAGGTTAGGTCGTTGTCGTCGGCCACATTTCCTTTCATGTCTTGTTAGCACAATACAGCCTCCGAAGTTCAATAAGTCACCAATTTTATGATTGAATATTGTTAAGGACATGTCACAGATCAACCCTATTGATTTTCAGCTCACCAGAGCCAGTACAACGGGTGCTATGGTACTTGAAGTACGACATTTTGACATTTTTTGAGAAATTTCAGTTTGTTGGCACGATACAGCCTCCGGAGTTCAACAAGTCACCAATTTTATGATTGAATATTATTCAGGACATCTCATTGATGAACCCTATTGATTTTCAGCTCACCAGAAATAATACAACAGATGCTACAGTACTTTAAGTACGATATTTTTGTCATTTTTGTGACCAATTTTATGATTGGATATTATTCAGAGCGTCTCAAAGATGAACCCTATTGATATACAGCTCACTAAAGCCAGTACCACGGGTGCTATGGTACTTGAAGTACCAAATTTTTGTAATTTTTGGAGAATTGTCAGTTTGTTAGCACGATACAGCCTCCAGAGATTATACGATTGATCAATTTTATGATTGAATATTGTTCAAGGTGTCTCACAGATGTACCCTATTGATTTTCAGTTGACTAGAGCGAGTACAGCGGGTCCTATAAATCCAGATATACTAAATTTTTTTTTATTTTTGGATAAATTTCGGTTTGTAAGCACGATACATCCCCCGAAGTGTATACAAGTAACAATTTTATGATAGAATATTGTTCAGGGCCACAGATGCGGAAAAGTTAGTTTGTTTTATTTTAGCCATTACCAGGAAGTGGTCGGAGTCTGCACACGCTCCTCTATAGGTCCGTCAAGCTGCTCCCCCCCACCGGTTAGATTTTTTCTACCAAAATGCTAGCACACATAAATGGCACCTAGCACAACCTAGCACACTATTTTTTATAGCTAGCACACCAACTACACTTTTAATTCTGGGGAGTGGGACGGAGGTCAGTGAAATAACGCTATACTTACTCGATGAATAAATAAATGGATAAATGAATAGGTTGAATATATATGTAAAACGGCTGGTTTAATTGTTTCTTACTGTAGTTACGAACAATTTTCGGAATATTCCACACATATGGTAAAAATTCCAAATGAAGCAGAATTTTTTCGGAGATAACTTCTTTTCAGAGATAACTCTCCGGCAGTGCCGATAATTTCCCTTCTAAGTCCGTATCTAAGTAACGTCTAAGTAACAATTGTTGTTATTATAATAATTTTAGTTTAAAATATCATAAAAATGTCACGGTTTGAAAACGATTCTTCAAGTTTAATCCAAAAATAAGTGATTGGAGATGAACCAAAAAGGGTAATTAAATACCATGTAATGTTGTTTAAATAATATAAATTTCGCATTAATACAGTTTTATGTCGTCTAATCGAAAAATATTCTATCGAATTACACTCATGAAAATAGTTAGATCATTAGTTTTACTTATATAGTCCATGTTGCTTGTAATATTATTAGAAAGAATACATATTATTACAACCAACAGCCCTTCGGGGAAACCCTTTCTTAACCCAAACATCTGATTCGGCCAGTTTGGATGTACCTACAAGAATTTTATTTACTCTTAAGACCCATAAAAACGGCATTATAAAAATGATTCAAATTTCAACGATAGACTTGGTTTACCGACCCTTTTAAAAAGTCCGATGAGAACTTCAGATGGATTATACCTAGTTTTGAGAAAAATAAAAATACCTATGTCATCAATTTTGCTGCCTTCTATTTAATACCCATATTGTAAGAAAGCAAAAAAATAGTCCACTTTCTTTAGTCCGCCAACTTTAGTGATCCGCCATGTTGAATTTAGAATGACGTCACATACCTAATCATGGATTGACATGCAAACTAGACGTATATACATAATTTCAAATCAATCGGTTGAAGATATCTGCTTCAAAACTGAGTTGCAAGATTGCAACCGAACAAACATACATTGCCAGTTACATACTAAAAACTTTGAAAAATACATAGTAGTGTTGGTGAAAAATACATAGTAGAAATATTTGAAGCTCTGATTAACCGGCTCTAAGAATTAAAAGCTGCACGTTCTAAGTTAACTTGGGAGTTTAAAAAAATCTGATAGTGAAATGCAAAATTTACGTTATCATTACAATGGTTAATTAACCATCAATTTCGGCAATAAATATTCTGGCAAATTTAAATATAAAGTTTGAGTGTTTCTTTTAAATAAGGACTACAGTGAACTACGATCAGTCTAAAACATGTATTCTCAATATATTGGAACATTTTTAGGGATCTCAGCCGTCCCTTCCCAGATTGCACAACTTTGTCCAAAGGACATATCCAACACGGCTTCGCTTTTTTGGACATTTATTTATCTAACATGTCTGTACGCAAACGTTTGTCGTTGCCTGTTTTATAGTGTGACGTAATTTGCAACTTATTCGTGCACGGATTGTTTCTGATTCCATGACTAAATGATTGAATTTAATTATTTAGTTTTATTAAAATTACTATTATTTTAACAAAATTATTTTTAAAAGTGAAGGTTTTTTGTATTCTTTCGTTTTTTAGCATTAATTGAAAATAAATAGATAATTATTAATTAAATAATAGTTAATTATTAATTAATCAAATACCCTGCTAGATGAGAAACTATAGATATCACGCACAATCTGGCAACATCTGTTTAGGGGCCACTTTTTATAGGAAAGTGATGTTTAGGGACAAATACATCCAACACTTTCATTAATTCGTGTAACCATAGCATTATTTTGCAGACGCCCCCCACCCCCTGAATTCAAAAGCATTGTTGATGTACTAGCTATTAAAAATTTTGTGCTAGGTGTCTTTTCTTTGTGCTAGCATTTTGGCGAAAAAATTCCAACCGGAGGGGGCTAGCGTTAACCTGGCCCTGCCCGAATTCCAAATCATTTTTATTGTAAGCTGTTGGTGTGCTAGCTATGAAAAATGGTGTCCTAGGTGTCCTTTATCTGTGCTAGCATTTTGGCGAAAAAATTCCAACCGGGGGGGCTAGCGTTAACCTGGCCCCACCCGAATTCAAAAGCATTTTTATTGTAAGCTGTTGGTGTGCTAGCTATAAAAAATGGTGTGCTAGGTGTCCTTTATCTGTGCTAGCATTTTGACGAAAAAATTCCAACCGGGGGGGGGGGCTAGCGTTAACCTGGCCCCACCCGAATTCAAAAGCATTTTTATTGTGAGCTGTTGGTGTGCTAGCTATAAAAATTGTTGTGCTAGGTTGTGCTAGGTCCCCTTTATGTGTGCTAGCATTTTGGTAACAAAAATCTAACCGGGGGGGGGGGGCAGCTTGACGGAGCTATCTTTTATCGATGTTTGTTTTCTTTTGTTTACCAATATGTGGTCTATTTGGGAGTACACATTTTGGTCTGGTGATATCCAAGTCATTTTGTGATTTTTACTATACAACACAAAAAAAATTTGGAATTCTGCATTTAGGCATAACGAGATTTTAATTTGTAAGAGATCATGTAGAATATATATTTTAGCTGTTGGACTAATGCAGGCTATGATTCATTGTATACACAAACAGTAACCATATTATTATAGTTTGATTAAATCAAACAGGAACGGAACTCCATATCCTAATATTGATAAGTTTCGTAATCCTGGATGTTATTTATAAAAATTGTTGTTAACATACAATTCATTACGTACAACATATTGATAATGATCTAAATGAGTTTACATTTTGCATGGAAAGTGGTTTACGATATACGAAAATCAAAATATATGAAAATCTAATTTTTTGCGTTTATTGGCAGATATGGGTGGTGGACTTAGCAGCGATAAAGTGGAACCTGACGAAGTAAGTTTTATTTTTTATTACAATATAAATTTCATTAAAATATTTAAGTAATCAAAAATAAATTCTTAGTAGTGATTACTGGTGTTTTATGCGAAGGAAAAATTCAACTTTTACTATCATTTCGAGTTTACTTTGAATTAAACTTTGCTTTGCTACAACTCACAATACTAGAATTACCTCGTACTATAGAAGAGTTCCGAAATAGAACAAGTTTGGATGTAGTTTCGACCTATTTGTCACATTAGTTTGGAAAAGCAGAGCAATTTCCCTGTTTTGTTATAGTCTATTTTTATGAACGAGAGACAAAACCTAAGTTCTAATGCAAAATTTAGTACGGATTTATGGCAAGTGAATAAACACGCATTATAAAAAAAATACAATGAAGGATAGATATTGAAAATGAAAGAGAAAATATGTATATTTTGCCTATTGAAATTTGTACATAATTTCAAGACCTATGTTTGAATTAGGACAATATTGCTTTTGAGTGTACCTAAACCGAGACACTAGAAATATTCAAATCATTTTAAAAATCTAACTAATTTTCATTTGAATCATATATTTAAAGGCTATTAATCGTATTACTCAAATATTTCATAATTGCGAGAAAAGTATTGGTTTACACACAAAAAAGTTGAAATTTTGAGTTATTTTTACGTTTTTCATCAAGAACAACACGAAAAAACATGTCTTGTTAGCACGATACAGCCTCCGGAGTGCAACAAATCACCAATTTTATGATTGAATATTATTCAGAACATCCCACAGATGAACCCTATTGATATTCAGATCACCACAGCCAGTACAACAGGTGCTATAGTACTTTAAGTACGATATTTTTGGAGAAATTTCAATTTTGAAAAATTTAACAATACCTAGACAGTTAATGCTAATCAAAAAATTATCACATGTTGGACTCCATGCTTTTTGAGTACGGATGTAACGATCATTTACGGTCAGTCTATTCTTACAAATCAATTCACTGTACTTTATTACTATCAAAATCTAGAGTTGCGCCTATAAGTAAAATTTTAACTATTGAATTGGAATTAGCAGCAATGACTCTTTTATCACTTGCAATAAAGAAAGTTTTATTCATTTTTGAAAATTGTTCAGAATTCAATTCGGTAAACTCATGGTCAGATTCTCACATTGCTCTGTCGTGGGTAAAAGGACATCCATCCCGTTGGTCAGTTTACGTCAGCAACAGGGTTTCTCAAATTCAAGAAATCACAAAAGATTTCCATTGGGGGCACGTCCGATCGGGACAAAACCCAGCAGACTAGAGGACAGTTTCCTTTAGAAAAACATAAATGTTGGCTTAATGGTCCTGCATTTTTAAATAAACCTCAGGAAAAATTTGATGATCTTGATACATTTCGGTTAGTACCAACACCACCTGAGGAAAAGAAAACTATCTTGCACACAGTTACAGAACCCCCAGATTTCTGGGTAACTCTTTTCGAAACATTTAATTCCTTTTCAAAGTTACTACGGTCTAAAGCGTATATGTTAAGATTCATCAACAATGTAAAAATAAAACTGATAAACTAACTGGTCTATTATCAAATAATGAATTGAACAACGCATTACAATTTATGATAATAAAAATCCAATGTCTGTATTTTTCAAAGGAATTGAAAATTTTAGAGAAACAAAAAGCTGGGTTATCAGAACAAATTTTATCTTTAAATCCTTTTATTGATGCAAACAAAATTTTAAGGTAGGTCGAAAGCTCAAACATTCAAACATAAATTATAAACGTAAATACCCTATACTTTTACCAAAAAAATGTAAAGTTACATCATTATTAATAGAAGCTGAACATATAAGATTAGGACACAGCGGTCCTCGAAATGTTTTATCAAACGTTAGGTTTAAGTGTTGGCCGTTAGACGGTCTTAGAGAAATCAAACGAATTATTTCAAAATGTGTAATTTGTCATCGATTTAGTTCACAACAAACATTTCAACTCATGTCAGATCTCCCGTCAGATCGTATTTCAATAGCAAGACCTTTCCAAAAAGTAGGTGTAGACTTCGGTGGGCCATTTTCAATAAAATCTTCTGGACTAAGAAAAGCTCCTATTGCCAAATTTTATTTATCATTGTTGATTTGTATAGTCACAAAAGCAGTTCAATTGGAACTAGTGTCTGATTTAACAACTGAAGCATTCATTGTAGCGTTAAAATAATTCATAGCAAGGAGAGGTTCTCCTACAATCATTTACAGTGACAATGCAACCATTTTTCAAGGAGGCAATAAGTATCTAAAAGAACTTCATAATAATGAGTCTAATAATAAAACAGTCTTTTTTGCAATCCACTGAAACTACATGGAAATTTAACCCTCCCAAAGCTCCACATTGGGGTGGACTCTGGGAATCAGCCATCAAAAGCGCGAAATATCATTTCATAAGAATAGTTGGAAATTCAACTTTACCTTTTGAAGAGCTAGCAACCGTTTTTTCACAAATAGAAGCCATTTCAAATTCAAGACCTATGTATCCACTCTCAAATGATCCTTATGATCTGAATACCTTGACACCAGGTCATTTTTTGATAGGAGTTACACCAATTTCATTTCCAGAACAAGACGTTTCTAATACCCCAACTAATAGAGTTTCATTTTGGCAACAATGTTCTCAAATGCAACAACAGTTTTGGAAACGCTGGAAAGTTGATTATCTCAACCGTCCATTTGAACAGAAAAATTGAAATATTACCATTTAGTTTCAAACTTTGAAAAAAAATTCCTTATACTTATTGCATATCGGCATAAAGGCGTTGATTGACCAAAAAATTACACAAGATAATTTGTCGGATAAACTATGACGCATTTTATCTTTAGTCCAATTCACGTAGTACCTGACTAGATTTGAGACGAGAGACCAATGCCATAATCAGTCATTGTTTCAACCACATCTGTCAAAGTTTAACGCACGATACAGCCTCCAGCGTGTATACAAGTGACCCATTTTATGATTGAAAATTGTTCACGGCGTCTTATAGATGAACCTTATTGATTTTTAGCTCACCAGAGCTAGTACAACGGGTGCTATGGTACTTGAAGTAAGACATTTTGTTATTTTTTGAGAAATTTCAGTTTGTTAGCACGATACAGCCTCCGGAGTTCAACAAGTCACCAACTTTATGATTGAATATTATTCAGGACATCTGATTGATGAACCTTATTGATTTTCAGCTCACCAGAGCCAATACAACAGGTGCTACAGTACTTTAAGTACGATATTTTTGTAATTTTTGGATAAGTTTCAGTTTGTTAGCACGATAAAGCCTCCGGAGTATATACAAGTGACCAAGTTTATGATTGGATATTATTCAGAGCATCTCAAAGATAAATTCTATTGATATTCAGCTCACTAAAGCCGGTACAACGGGTGCTATGGTATTTGAAGTACTAAATTCTTGTCATTTTTGGAGAATTTTTTCAGTTTGTTAGCACGATACAGCCTCCAGAGAGTATACGATTGATCAATTTTTTGATTGAATATTGTTCAAGGTGTCTCACAGATGTACTCTATTGATTTTCAGTTGACTTGAGCCAATACAGCGGGTCCTATAAATCCAGATATGCTAAATTTTTGGTTATTTATGGAGAAATTTCGGTTTCTTTGCACGATACATCCCCCGAAGTGTATACAACTAACAATTTTATGATATAATATTATTCAGGGCATCTCACAGATGCGGAAAAGTTAGTTTTAGTCTTTAGAACCATTTATTTTAAAACTAATTAATACAGGGTGTCCCGGGACTAATGGGAAAAAAGTCGGGAGCGTATAATATGAGCTAAAATAATGTTAGTACTTCATATAAACTTTTTCTATGCAGGCCCTCGTTTTCGAGTTATAGGCCTCCAAAGTTTTAATTTTGAATTCGGTTTTTATTTTTAATTTTTGTACTAGTTATTTGATCTTTATCAAATTTATGACAAAGATATAATGTATGTGTATGTTTATTTTGGTAAGGTAAACAGATTTACAGTAGTGCATTGAAGCCAGGGACGAACTACTTGCAATGGTTAGTGATCCAAAAAATTTGCAGGGATGGCACACCCTGTATGAAATAATCGAAATTGACTTCCCCACACATTAAGCTAACGAAAAGGTACTCTTGTTAGAATTCGATAAAATAAGCCGTTTGGCTAATATTTACAGTTTTATTCATGCACTACGTACCAATTTACGCATTCACCATTTTTATAAGTACACAACGAGGTAAAATTAACTTATTAATAGATGTCCAAGATTTACCTACAGTACTACAAAAAAATAATTTAACGATAGCAGAAGATGAAAAACATTAACGACTTATTATTTCGAAAGTTGGTAAAAACTTTTTATAAGTGTTTTTACCGTTTATCAAGTTACCATAGGATTAGTTGTCAAACGTTGTGTAGAATAGTTCGTAGTCAGTACTTGTCAATAGGTGCGTTCTTTTTGACTGAGATCTCAGTTAATATCAGCTCACATCAGCAATGTGAGCGTTCTTTTTGTTTTACTCACTTTAAGTTAGCTGAGATTCCCCCCCCCCTTCACCGATGCTGAATGTGTTGTAAGGGGGTATCAGTTGGAATTGAGTCGGAAATAAAGTGGAGGGGATGAAGAAATATTTGGTTTGCTTGGTTTATATGTAGTTTTAACCAAGGTTATCTAAGGTGTTAACCATTGACATATAAATAATAAACACACATAATCTATTTTTCTTTTGTTACAAATTATGGATACATTAATTAACGTTATTAGATGCTGATACGAATCTGTAGTATAGTTTAAATCTGTCGACAGATCGCGCGCTTCAATTGAGGTGTCGTTCTTTTTGGTGCTTACTCACATCACTTTATCTCAGATCACCTTAACTGGAGTGATCTGAGATCTCAGTCAAAAAGAACGCACAAAATAATTCCTTAATTTAACAGTTACAATGGCAAAATTCGCTTTTATTGACTACGCAGATATGCATCTAATGTATGGACTGGCTTCTCGAAACTGTTTAGAGGCCAGAAGGCTTTATGAAGAACATTTTGCAAACAGAGCATTGCCAGACAAACGAATGTTTGAGTGTATTGATCTCAGGTTACGAGAAACAGGTATGAATACGTAAATGTAATTTTCCAAGCATACAAAACAAAATTTTTAATTTTAGGAAGATTTTTGCCAAAAAAAGGTGGAGAAGGTCCAGTACGAAGCATACGTACTGTGGCAGTTGAACAAGACTTGTTAAATGCAGTTGATAACGAACCATCAACGAGTTTTCTAAAAGTATCAAGAGAACATAACGTCTCGAAATTAGTTGTTCATCGCGTCCTAAAAGAACAGCTGTTATATCCTTTTCACATGAAAAAAGTACACAGTATGACAGTGGCTGATTATCCTGCACGACTTGAGTATAGCCAGTGGTTTCTTCGACAACAACAAGCAGACAATACATTTATTAGTAACGTTCTCTTTACGAACTAATCCGGTTTCACCAGAGATGGAATCATAAATTCTCATAATATGCATTTATAGGATGATGTGAATCCACATGGCATTATCCAAACTAGGAGCCAGCATAGATTCATGGTTAATATTTGGGCAGGAATAGTTGGCAATCATTTGATAGAGCCATACTTTATTGACGGTACTTTGATCGGTCAGAGATATTTGGAGTTTTTGCAAAATTAGTTATGGAACCTGTTTGATGATGTGCTACTACAAACTCGTAGGAATTTATGGTTCATGCATGATGGGGCCCCTCCTCATTTCAGTTTAGATGTACGACAGCATTTACACACAAGGTTTCCTAATAGATGGATTGGTCGTGGAGGCCCTTTTCAATGGCCACCGCGATCAGGAGACGTTAATCCTATGGATTTCTTTCTCTAGGGTTATCTCAAAAGTAAGGAATACGCAACACCTGTGCAAACAAGACAACATTTAATAGACAGAATTGTGTTACACTGCAATGTTATTAGAAATAATGTGGGATTGCTCATTCAAGTGCAAAGAAACAACCTTCGTAGACTTAGAATGTGCGTGGAAGTGGGAGGAGCTCATATTGAACATTTATTAGAATAACGTTAGTTTTTGTTGTTGTTTAGGAATTAGTATTAGTCTAATGTTTTATAGCTTGTGTTTTTTGAGGTTTTCTTAATGGATTAATAATGTTATGTTCGTAATTTTGATTAAAAGCAAGTAAATCCTGGACATCGTATTAATAAGTTAGTCAGGTAGATTTGTACGTAGTGCATTAATAAAACTGTAAATATTATCCAAACGGCTTATTTTATCGAATTCTAACAGGAGTACCTTTTCGTTAGCTTAATGTGTGGGGAAGTCAATTTCGATTATTTCATACAGGGTGTGCCATCCCTGCAAT
The DNA here is from genome assembly GCA_963921935.1 of Galeruca laticollis. Lineage (NCBI taxonomy): Eukaryota > Metazoa > Arthropoda > Insecta > Coleoptera > Chrysomelidae > Galeruca > Galeruca laticollis. The sequence goes on along the minus strand of OY998177.1, from coordinate 222,831,518 downwards.
TTTTTTGGATCACTAACCATTGCGAGTAGTCCGTCCCTGGCTTCAAGGCAGTACTGTATATCTATTTACCTTTCCAAAATAAACATACACGTACATCATAGCTTTGCCGTAAATTTGATATAGATCAAATAACTAGTACAAAAAATAAAAATAAAATCCAAATTCAAAATTGATACTTTGGAGGCCTATAACTCGAAAACGAGGGCCTCCATAGAAAAAGTTTATATGATGTACTAACATTATTTTGGCTCAGATTATACGCTCCTGACTTTCTTCCCATTAGTCCCGGGACACCCTGTATATAGTACAACTAAATCATAGCAAATGTGGCCTACCTTATAACAAAATCAACACGTTGTTGTTTCTAGTAGAGTGCACTGACACGTGCCTGTTTTAGGTTAAGTTTCACTATTACTATTTTCGGATAAAGAAGAATTTGATCGATTTCGACAAAGAGCGCTTTTTTTGTAGAAAAATATTTGGGGAATGAACTGACAGTATTTGAATGTTTGTTACTTCATCACTGTAAAAGTTCCGACTTTTCAACTAGAGATGCCAAGTCCAATCCTGAATTTCTGCAAGACTAATATTTCTACTAATACTGCTAAAATAAATGGATTGATATGGTTGACCAAATTTTCATAAACTTCCCACGCATAGTTTTAGAGTTATAAATAAAAATGTATTTTTAACTTCTAACTTTAAAGCTCTATAACTCAAGAAAGTAGGTCCGTAGTAAAAATAGTTATATAAAGTGCTGACATTATTTCCATACCATCTACCCATTCCCAAGTTTTGGCCTCTCATTCCTGGGACATCTTTTATAGAAAACATTGCTTTGAAAAACTTGTATCTTCAATTTAAATCATTTTTCCAATTTCTCTCTTTTGTAATAACGATCTTTTTTCGCAGTAATACTAGGGGACGTTTTTTACATAAAGCAGTATGAGAAGGTAATAGATGAATAATAACTGTAAATAAGGATGGCATGTTATAAAGTAATGGATTATCTATCACAAATAACGAAGTTTCTTTATTAAAAAAACACACAAATTAAATTATAAACAAAAAAAACACGGTTTTAAAGATTAAAACTAACTTTTCCGCATCTGTGGCCCTGAACAATATTCTATCATAAAATTGTTACTTGTATACACTTCGGGGGATGTATCGTGCTAACAAACCGAAATTTCTCCAAAAATAACCAAAAATTTAGTATATCTAGTTTTATAGGACCCGCTGTACTCGCTTTAGTCAACTGAAAATCAATAGGGTACATCTGTGAGACACCTTGAACAATACTTATTCATAAAGTTGATCAATCGTATACTCTCTGGAGGCTGTATCGTGCTAACAAACTGAAAATTCTCCAAAAATGACAAAAATTTGGTACTTCAAGTACCACAGCACCCGTTTTACTGGCTTTAGTGAGCTCAATATCAATAGGGTCATCTTTAAGACGCTCTGAATAATATCCAATCATAAAATTCATCACTTGTATATACTCCGGAGGCTGTATCGTGCTAACAAACTGAAACTTCTCCAAAAATGACAAAAATATCGTACTTAAAGTACTGTAGCACCGGTTCTATTGGCTCTGGTGAGCTGAAAATCAATAGGGTCCATCAGTGATATGCCCTGAATAATATTCAATCATAAAATTGGTGACTTGTTGAACTCCGGAGGCTGTATCGTGCTAACAAACTGAAATTTCTCGAAAAACGACAAAATGTCGTTCTTCAAGTACCATAGCACCCGTTGTACTGGCTCTGGTGAGCTGAAAATCAATAGGGTTCATCTGTGAAATGTCCTTAACAATATTTCATCATAAAATTGGTGACTCATTGCACTCCGGAGGCTGTATCGTGCTAACAAGACTTGCAAGGAAAAGTGGCCGACGACAACGACGACGACGACGACATACACACAGGATTTTTTTTCTAAAAACCGTTTTTTCGTGTTGTTGTTGATGGATAACGTAAAAATAACTCAAAAAAAATTTCAAATTTTCAACTTTTTTGTGGGTAAACCAATACTTTTCTCGCATATTAGATAGGTTGGCGGAAAAGTAAAAAAAAAATTGTCTCACTGTGTACCACACAGTCGGATACAGTGAGACACCGTTAATATAGCGGTAGAAAATAAACAAATGAATTAATTTAACGGTAGAAAATAAACAAATGAAGGTATGTTGCAAAATTTTAATAATTAACGTATATTAATGTTATCGAAATTAACAGAGAAAGAGAGATATCTACTTAATCGTTTCGTCTGCATCCTAATCGGTGCGGGTAATAGCATGATAATGTCAGACAAGTTCACCATCGCAACATCTGGAACATTTGGAAAATAAACCCATTTACTTTTTCTCGTTAACGTAGAAAAGAAACTTGATAATCTCCTGCTGTATCTTTATTTGTAAGTATTTGAGCTACATAATGCACTTGATTGGAAAACCGAACAACATAATCATTTACAGAGGGTTCTCTGTCTAAATTTTCCTTTTCCGAAAATGATTCCGAGTCATCTGAATCATTCAAAACCACCTAAAAACGAATATGGTAAAACAAAATAGGTATCACAAACTATTAAACAACATTATGTGCCTTACCTCAGAATCTGATTCTCCATTTGACGATTCGGAACTCTCATTAATTTTGGCATTCCTTCTTAGTTGCTTGTTATTCGTTGAAAACAAGTCCTTGGTTACCTTTTGTTTTTTTCGTTCTATTTCCTTTTGTTTTTTTAATTCTCTTTGTAACGCCAATTCAGCAATAAGCGTTTATTCTGGTGTATCTGTCATAATGGCACTTTTTCCTCGTTTGCGACCTTTAGTTGTTTGTTTTCTTGGTAAAGCCTTGGGATACCCTTTGAATGCTTTGGGAGAAATGAAAATATTTTCTTCTTGTGGCTTATTTGCAACAGTGTCTTTAGATGTGGTAGGAATGTTAGTGGAAATGGGTTCTTCGGATGTTGAACATTTAAATGTGCAGAAGGACGCAATACATCTGATTGAGGACGATCTGTAACGGAGGAAATCAAAAAGTCTGATTCCGTAAAAACATATCTGTCAAACGGAAAAATTCCCGACTTTTTAAATCCTGCAATGGTATTGGATGGAGTTACTGCCTTTGATAGCGCTTTACCGAAACATTCAGCTACTTGATAAATTTTAAGCGGAATATCAGGATGGGCAAGGAGCCAGTTGTCGACAGCTTCATTATAATACGCCTTTAGGGGGCCGTAAACAGACACATCCAATGGTTGGATTTTATGACTAGTGTGGGGAGGTATAGTCAGAATTGTTACTCCATTCTCCTTCGCTATATTTAACGCTGTTATGCTTAAGTGCGATTCATGGTTATCACATATAAGTAACACGTTGGATTTTCTTTGCTGCTGCCGGTATATTTTATAAAGTGGTTTAATACTTCAGGAAACAACTCTGTCACCATCCATCCAGATGGACTAGCAAGTCCAAGTGTTCCTGCTGGAGCTCCTGTAACCATGTGTTGTTTAAATTTTTTTCTGGGGAATATGAGCACAGGAGGAATAAACATACCTATTCCTGAAATAAATACCACAGCAGTTATTAGTTGCCCTCGTTCGGCACTACTACATTTATTCAATTGTTTGACTCCTTTCTTGGCGACAACTTTTTTAGGTTTCTGAACAGTTGTCAGTCCCGTTTCGTCAAAATTATATGTACGAGAACCATCTGATAGTTGTGGTAGCCTTTCGTAAAATTTTTGCAAATTATCAAAAAACATGTCAATGTTGTGCTTATTAAATGAAGTTAACCTCGATAGACTGCAAGCTTCAGGTGTTCTAATGCTTAAGTTACCGTTACGATGTAAAAATCCTCTTAACCAGTCCTTACCTGCACTTTCATACTTTTTCCAAGAATCAGGCATTTTTCAGTTATTTATTAGCGCCATTTCGTACGCTAATTTTCTCACCTCTTTTGTTGACAGACCATAAGCCATTGCACTACATTGCTCTAGATATTCAGCAATGTCATAATGAGTATTCGTTCTTATATTACCCTCTGGATTTAATTTTGCCTTCTTAACGTACCTATGTAGCGTTTGAAACGCAATATTTGTTTCTCTTGCTGCTTCTCGAATGGACATTTTTTCTTCAATAACTAATCTAATAGCTCCAGCCATTTGATCTGCTGATGTTTTGCCAATTTTTCTCTGTGTATCTGTTGGCCTTACCATTATCAAAGAAAACTGAAACGAAAATTTAATACTTATAATATGTTTTACCAACCTATGATATACAGTGAGACACTGTCTCACGGTGTACTACCTTGTAGTGTCTCAGTGTGTACATTTGCCGGTTAAAGCTAAAATGGCTGCCAAATATTAAAACATAATAATAATCACCTGTAAACTAGACATACTATTAGTTTAAAACCGGGGCTTGAAATGTACTTACCTAATAAATTTTCCAAAGTATTTTGTCCCACTCCAGAAGGTCTTTAGAATCAACTAGCACGTAACTTTCAGTCTAATAAAACCACGAACCACCTACCTCACGATAAGGTCCTAACATTAACTAACATAAACAAGGTCAAGCGACCGTGTATATAGAAGTAAACTTACGGTGTTGTCAAACTTAAAAAATTTCAAACTGTCTAAGAAAAAATGGCGATGTCTCACTGTGTACGCCGTCTCACTGTAGCCTACCTTCCCCTACTGTTTATATTAATTTTTTGACAAATTATGCTCTTATTACTTCAATTTTGGAATTAATTGAATTTTTCCCATATTTGCATTATTCTGCATTCGTACTAATTATTTTTCTTTTCAGGTAAATACGTTCAAAAATTTGGAAAAATCAGAATCGAAAGACAGTGAAACTTTTAACATCAAGAATCGGTCGTCGACAGATGTTTTCTTTTTGGTAGTTTTCTTAATTTTTTTAACAGCATTGGTAAGTTTAGATCTTAAACCACTTATACGAGAGTAATGCGACAGCTTTGTGAATAAATAATTACTATTACTTAATACGAATTTATCCCAACAAATATCAGACTATTTCTTAAGTCAATTTTGTGGACTCGAATTCTCTTTTGTCTACTATCGATTGAATACTGCTAAGTAGTAAACAGGTTGGCAAATTAATTTTGGTAGTCGGAAATTTGGCAACTTCCGATGCGCCGTAGCAAAGACGTATGCGGATTGCAAGAGCTCACTTCGCTGGCAGAATTCGTAAGCTTCGTTTCGACAGTACAGTTCAGAGAAAAATGTGATTAGCGGGGTTGTGCAATACTAACTTGTTATGGCGACTCCAGAAAGTAAAGTTGTTCATAAAAAGTTAAGTGAGCAGTGTCGTGTAATAATTATGAACGTTTTAAATTTCATGACCGAAGAGGCAAACAATGACAAGTCGACAATTCCATTAAGGTAAGTTTTAATAATTAATTACAAACAAATCGACGCCATTTTTAGTCCATTTAGAGCAATCTAAATGAGACATTTTTTGTTGTTTGCATATCTGCCACTCATGCGTCAATTTTTCCATTCGTGAATAAAAACACCACTTATGCACTTGTTGTATAAATAACTATGCTGTTTCTGTCTACAGGAGTATATATAAGGGCACATGTTTATTTTGTGTAAGTTACCTATTTAAAAGTAATAGGGTTTTTAGGTTATAATTATAATTATTATAAGGTAGGTGAGCCAATTATTGCCACCTTAAGGTTTGATAATTTGTAATATATCCAGATTGAACTCTAAGGCTCTGTAAATAGGATGAATAAATCTCAATATATTTATCTTCAAATATATTAAACATAATAATAAAAAAAATAATTCTAAAAAAAGTTACTACTTTTTTTAAAAAAAGTGCACAACTGGTAATATTTGGAACACGGGGTCAAAATATTGCCATACACCTGGCAATAAAAGGAATAGCTAGTTTACAAAAAAAAATCAATGCCAAAAAATATTAACTTCATTTTTTGTTTATAAGTAACAAAAAAAACCTACTAACTAATTAGAGTAATATGAAACCTCAAAACCCATCGCATTGAGGCCCCCGGAGGGTTTTAAGTTTGATATTACTCTAAGCACAATTTGGACACTTAAATAACTCTTTATCTTGTTTGGACAGTCCCACACATTCTTCATGGACATAAACTTTGCAGACAACACACAACCTCATATCAGCTATACGATTTTCCTTGCATAAAAAACAATACCATGATTCGGAAGATGATTTTGCGTTAGGAGGAGGACATTTTTATGGAAGTTCCACGTGCCTTTGATGAAACAGGTGTAATTCCTTTTGTCTCGTTAAATTTCATTTTTTTGGAAGAAGGTGCTGAAGAGGAAAGAAATAGAATTCTTGTTACTTCTTGCGCTTTACTATTGATGGCTGGTTTGTATTTGGAAGCGACTGTTTTTACTTCAGGAGTAATGAGCAATCCCACCTTTTTAAAGGAATTATCTTGACGTTGGTTTTCAAGATCTTCCGGAATATCGGGAAGACTAGAAGTAGTTTGACTTTGGTTGTTGGGAAGCTCTAGAGTATTAGGAATACTCTGGATAGCTTCACTTTGGTTTTTCGGAGTTTCCAGAAAATGGGGAATACTAGGAGTAGATGCAGTAACGGGTGGCTTTTCAATTAACGACTCTTTCAAGGAATCTTCATAACTGATTGCAGAAAATAACTCATCTTCACATGAATCGTCATGAACACTATATTCTGAATCCAAAGAGTCATCAGAGGAGAAATGTTCAATCTGTTTTTGATTTTTTAGTTTAAGTAATTTCTTCTTTCTTCTTAGTGAACTTAAAGTCTGTGAATCCTGATGTTGATGGTTGTATGTTAGGAGATTCGGACTTTCCAAGTTCTGATGTCGGTAACTTATTGTTAAGTTCATCTTTATTATTCGGAGATTTTTGGGTTGTTGATGTAGATGGTGCATTAACACTATTCCCATTTTCTTTGTTTTCTTCTATGTAAGTGATCAGGCTAGGTGCAAATGTAGATTCGGGTATTACATCTGGATTAAAAGAGAATATACCGGTAGCTCTAAATCCAGATGCAATATTGGCTGGTGTCATGGATTTTAACCAGACTGTTCTAAAAATATAGCCAAATCTCATTTTTGTTATGGCTTTTCCAGGGTTCGTTAACAGAAAATTTAATATTTATTGATCCCAAAAGGTCTCAAAACTTTTAAAAACGGATTTGTCCATCGGTTGCAACTCGTGCGTGGTATTGCTGGGTAGGCAAAACAATGTTACACCGTACTTCTCTGCTGCGTCGACAATAGAAACATCTAAATGAGATTTGGCTCCATCGAATATTATTGGAGTGTTGGTCCCTGGATTTTTGTATTTTGCAAAATGCTCGAGCCACATAATAAAAGACTCATTAGTCATACTCCCTTTTGGAGTCATTGTTACTTTTGAACCAGGAGGCAAATTATCTGACCATTCTGGTTTGAGTCTTTTGCCCTTAAATAAAATAAAAGGTGGAATAGCTTGGCCCAAGGCATTTCCACATCCTACGATTGTAACATTTTCACCATGTTCTGGAGCTGTTAAATGAACACGTTTAACTCCTTTTTTTGCTAAAATGGTTTGTTGTTTGTGAATGGTCAGTCTGCAACCCTTCTCATCCATATTATATTTGTTTTCGGGTTTATCAAATAACTTCAGTTTAATCATAACATTTTTCAGTTTTGTGAAATAATCATTTACAACAACGGGATTCATCTTTTGAGCCCTTGCTGGATTCATTTGTTGCGCTTTACATCTGACTACATCAGGATGTCTTTTAAAAAATAGTCTAAGCCATTTTCTACCTTCTGTTTGGGATTCTTCAGAAAATCTTGTCGATATGTTAAGGGTTTTTGCATAAGAAAATACACTTTTTCTAACAACTTTACTTGTAACTGGTACACCAATTTCTGCTAATTTATGAATCCTTGCCACCAAATGAAGTTCTTGTTCTAAACTTAAAGTTGATTTTCTCCCAAGACGTTTGATTGGATTATTTTGTCGGTAATGCAATCCAAGAGTTGTCCTAGGAATCTCATAATGCATCACATCACATTTGTAATAGATTTTAATGCCCTTCCAAGATTTTCTTGAGACCACTTAGATCGGTTTTTTTTCGGCATTCTGCAACAATACCATTCTAGTTAATACATCTATTAACAAATTATTTAGAAGAAGTGGTTCCTAATATTGCCATGGCAATATTGAGAACAATTTATGTGGCAATATTAGGACACTTACTACCCGAATGAAAAAAATTAACTTTCTTGTCTTGTTCGTTAAATGAAATAAAACAAAATATGCTACAAGCAATTACTTACTTCAACGTACTTATTGATAATTAGAACATCCACTAATCTTGAAAAGCAAACGTGTATAAGAATTTTAAACTTAAATATTTTTTATACCGCTCTCGTTAAAAACACACTCTTTCAAAGTCTGATCGGTACTGGCGACTGAAATGCATCAATGCGGTAATTATGGTTTGTGTTCCTACTCTAAGACTACAGTGACTATATACAAGACAGTGGCGACAATTGGGTATAAGCTCCGCCCATCCGCCATTAGTTTGCTAATTTTGGTTTATTTACATTTGACTACATGCAACTAAATAACCCTTTTTAAAAGGGTTTTACCACTTTTAAACTAGTTTTGAATGTGCAATTTTAAATAAAAGCTCTTTTATTAGGTGAATCATAAAATATTTTTGGAAAAAGTGGACCGATGTTAATAAAAATCTTCAAGGATATAATGTTGTTGCATACAAAATTATGGATGTATCTCTATTTACCATCTGATAAAGATATAAGGTAAGCTCTTAAATTCTGGATTATAATGTTAAATGTCATGCTAACCAAATAGATACTACAATAAATCGTAATATGTAGTGTAGGTATATGTACTAGGGAGTCTTTCTTTAATCTATGATTGCCGCAAATATAATCGGAGCGGAAATAATGCACCAGGCCAGAGACAACGCTGTCTCTGACCAGGCCTCTTAACAAAAGCAGGTAGTTAATTAGATAGAAATATGCCACAGAGGGATGTTTTAGTCCCTATTCTTGTGTGAATACGAAAAAATAAAAAAAGTAATAAAATATTTTAATTTGACTTGTTATTGGGATACAAATTTGGACTATTACGGTTTTAGTCAGAATTATATCCAATTTCAGTACATAATTACCTATGTTTATTTTTTCATCTAATCTGAAATTAATCAATGAATGTTTTTATATGTTACAGACTGTACCTGCAATTCTGACATTGAAACTCCACCAGTAAAAATGAAACACATACCTATTTAATATTTATGTAATTAAATGTTTTACACTATTTAATAAAGAAGATAATATGAAGCTTCTATCTATCTAATATTTTTGGTCATTTTACATGTCATAATGCCCCAATATTTTTGAATTTGTATCAGAGATTTTATGTAATTGAAAAACCCATCAAGCAAATAAATAATAAAATAAAAAATGTTCTATTGCAAGTTTTATTGAATATTCATAACAAATGACCAGCAACGAACTTACTAGCTAATTTTTTAGAAGCACTCTTATTCTTTTTTTAACTTGTTTTTAATCTGAATACAATGTAGCTATTAATAATTTTATTTTTCAATTTATAACAATCGGGTATTATATTTAGAACTAAATTTTCTTCACACATTTTTTTGACATAAAAATATTACCAATTGTCCTTTCTGGTCTTAATGAGCCACTGCCTTCTTTCAGGATCTTTTGAATAGTGTTTCATAATAAACCCGTTTTAGCAGAATTACTGCAATTTACATGAGCACAGCCAGGCATTGTCCTATTACAAATAAAAACAAAATAATTTTTAAAAGACTTTAATTCTTATACAACGTTTTATAGATCTAAGAGGGTTTAGAAATAACAAGAAACAACTGGTAAAACTCGAGAATACTTTTATGTATTAATTCAATCGATTAATTCAATGTCTAAAACTATGCTCAAAATCCACTGTAGGAACCAAGGGTATTTGGTTATAAAAAGACTAAAATAGATATTTATTTGAATAATATATGTATTAATCACTAATTTTGTTACTCTAAACTATATATAACAATACAAGTACAATAATATTAAACTTATCTACTATACTTATAGCTTAACCAAAAACCTCAAGTGAAAATGGTGTATGAAATAATATTTATAGTTCCAAAGCAATTAATAATACACTAATAAATAAGTCTTCATTCCAGAACGTTTATAAATAGCACTTAAACACCAAATTTTGCGCGAAAACTTTCAAAAACCAAAAACTGTGGTAAGAACACAATAGAACCAAATGGTAAATAAACAAACATTTAGCAAACTAATGGCGACCGATACCACGTGACATACGTAACCAATCACTAGGACGACCATAATTGTCGCCACTGTCTTGTATATAGTCACTGTATCTAAGACAGACTAGGAGCGTCATCTTATTAAGAATAGCTGAATTAACGATTCCATGGGCAATGGCAATATTAAGACCATGGCAATAATTGGCTCACCTACCTTACTCATTTCATATCTATCTCTATTACGTTCCGGTTTTATTATTTGTTTTGAACCATCTTCCCATTTACAATTGCGGTTTGGTCATGTTAGAATATGTTTGAACTTAAATCTAAAGATCGTATAAAACAACTAATGAGCTGAAACGTAATATAGTATTTTTGAATTTAATACTTCTTTTAAATGGCCGAAAACCACGACAAAAATTTTTATTTTAAAGAATGGTCACTGAAAACGAATATAACAACTTCCTCATTTTATTTGTATAGAAAAACACATGTGTAAAACTTTTAATACAACATTTATATCGACTCATTTTATTGTCAGGTCATTGAACGAGTTTCTGTGCTACGAAAGCTAGCCAAAGAACGCTTTCCCGTATTAAAAAAAGCTCTGGCAGGAAGTAATGCTGACACTGATGAGCCTACTAAAAAACAAAGAACGTCCAGTATCCATATGGATCAATTCGACAAATTTGTGCTTAGAAGGTGCATAATAAATTATCACATATCCGAAAAAAAAGTACCCACGTTAAGAAGAAATGTACACCAAACCTTTGCAGATAGTTATGGCTTCGCAGGAAGTCCTGAATCTCTGCAGAAACAAATACATTCTTTGGGTTTTCGTTGGATCAACAGAAGTTTGTTAATGGGCCGTCACTAAATCAGACATTTACGCCTGCTATATTTAAGAAACATAAAAAAGTGCAGAGAACAGAACCTATCATTTATATGGATGAAACATACATCCATTCATTTCACACGCACTTTAAAGGCTGGAGCGACAAGAATAACGAAGGATTAAGAAACCCCGTTTCAAAAGGTAATAGGCTCATCATTGTGCATGCAGGAAGTGAAAATAGTTTTTTACCTTGTAGAATTGTATTATACCTTTCCATTCTATGGGTCTTCGATAGGACTTTTCTTTTGTATGTCGATAGGAATCTGGTTCTTGAATGGAATTAAAGTGCAAGTTGAGTTTGCGATTAAACTGTTTATTTGTTTAAATACACTGGTATATAGTTACACCAGAAATTGAGACTATTTTGTAACAAGTATGTAGTTACCAACTACCCATACTAAATATAAAATGATAATGTGTCCCTTTTGTCGGTGACTGCCGTGGGAACCACTTTAATGTTTTTGATGTTCACACATCAGCATCTGAAATTCGGCTTCGACTCATCTCTCTTTTGTTTTACGCTGAAAAATCGCCGGCAAAGAACCCGGGGCATACTTAACGAAACGCAATTGACGTCACTCTGTGGTTATGATGACCAATAAGAGGGTACGGGTGAGTTACGGTTCGTTAGGCCGGCCACACACGTAACGGTATACATGACAGGTAAACCTGCGCAGGTTTACCTGTCATGTATACCTGTGCAAACTAGAGTCCACACACGTAACGGTATACCGTACGTTTAGCTCAGTTGAGAGATGGCGAGCCAACAAGATGAAGATGATATGATAGCTTTAGTCGGATTGTGTGTGGTTTTAAACAGTAAGAAGAAGAAGTTTAAACGTAAAATGTGGAGTAAAAAGTGGCTTACTAAAAGAAATGAATACACTCATACAAGATTATTGAAAGACTTGGCTGGTGAGCCTTCAGACTTCCGTAATTATTTGCGGATGGATGAAGACGCCTATGAACAGCTGTTGTTACTCGTGACTCCATTAATTGAAGAAAAGAAAGACACGGTTATGAGGAAATCGATTTCTCCCCATGAGAGATTAACTGCGACTTTGAGGTTCCTTGCAACGGGCCGATCGTACGAGTGTCTCAAGTATTCTACGTTGATATCACCACAAGCTCTAGGCAAAATAATTCCAGAGACGTGTGAAGCCATCTATAAAGTGCTGAAAAACGTCTATTTACAGGTACGTCAAGCCATATTGCACAGAATATTCTATTGATGTTCTAAATGTCAAGGTAGGTCAAAATTGAAATATACACATGTTATTAAAGATTTCTACTTTATTTCATAGCAACGTTACAATTTTTAAAAAGAATGTTTAACTGAGTACAGAGACATGATATTTGATAGTGGGTAGAACATAAAAAAGAACTGTTTGGTAAAACAAAAATGTTTAGTAGTGACATTGAATATAAATAAAGAAACAAAACAGACTATTGATTTTTGTCATAATTAGCAAAGAAATCTGCCATTGATTGATGAGGTGGAATAACGTCATTAACAAATTCAGCTGGTGAAGTTTGTTGTGGATATTGGCCATAAGATACAGCTGCTGCAGGACTCGTTGTGCTCCTACTTGACCCAGGGGTGTTGGTCAAAGATCCGTAGTTGTACGAGCCAGTATTAGGTACGTCAAACGTACTCATTTCAGCCTCAAAAAGGAGGTCGTTGCTTCTTTTTTCTACGATCAAAGCCTGGCGTTTCTCTAATGCCCTAATTCGCATTGCAAAGGATTTGCCCATTATATCATATCTGTCGTCTTGGCGTGATGGTTTCTGAAAGTGGTCTCTTACTGAGACTAAGACGCCAGTTGTCAAGTCTTCTACTTTCTTTTTTTGCCAAATTAGGTCGGGAATAAGGAGGTAGGCTTACCGCACGTGTATCTGACTTTGGTCTTGGGACCACAGGCGAAGGGACCTCGCTATTGATTGATGTTTCTCTGCTCGGTGTAGTAGCTGCTTCACCAACGTCCTCCTGGAAAAAAAATATTTATGTACTAGGTGTACCCATCCAATTATTACACAACATAATACTCTTTTTTACATTGGTTTGGAAATTGTCGATTTAATGGTTTATCCTGATTTTGAAACCCATAATTTAAACATTGTTTACCCACGTTGAGAACAGTTGTTATGAATTTAATTTTGTTCCAGTTTCCTAACACCACTGAGAAATGGAAAGTGATTGCTGAACAGTTTGAACAGAAATGGAATTTTCCCCACTGCCTCGGTGCCATGGACGGCAAACATATAGACATAGTTCCTCCAGCGGATTCCGGATCATATTATTACAACTATAAAGGCAGACACAGTATGGTACTTTTTGCAATAGTGGATGCTAAATATCGGTTCCTTTTAGTGGATTTTGGGATCAATGGGCGTGTTTCTGACGGAGGTGTTCTTCAAAATACTAAGTTTCATGAAAAGTTACAGAGTGATGAACTTAAGATCCCAAAACCATGCAATGTTACTGAACATTTCAAAGAGGTGCCTTACGTGTTTGTGGCAGATGACGCCTTTCCCCTGTCAATTAACATGATGAAACCTTTCAGACAAGCACAACTAGATTCAGCTGTAAAAGAAATCTACAACTACCGAGTTTCAAGGGCAAGGCACGTTGTCGAGAATGGGTTTGGAATACTAGCCTCCAGATTTCGCATATTCCATACTCAAATAAATTTGGAGCCAGAGAACATAGTAAAGGTAGTAATGGCAACATGTGCATTGCATAATTTCTTGATGCAAACACATCCTACCATTTACGCTCCACCAAACAGTACGTATCAAGAGAATGACGATGGTGCTACTACTAATGCTGGGTTAGATACCAATGAATCGAATATGATTGCATTACAACGAGCGAGCTTAGGGAATGTAAATGTGGCCGCCAAAAATCTCAGAGAGGAGTTTGCTACCTATTTCGTCAATGAAGGCAAACTTTAATGGCAAGACCAACGTGTTCTTCGAAACAAAAATTCAAGTTAAAGACTAAGTGAATCATTATGAAGTGAATATATATTTTTAGCTTAGTTGAGTCAATGACATTCACCAATCCATGCACAAACAATACATTAATACATATCAATTTAGTCATAAAACTTGTTTTGTTTTATTCTACCATTCAACATTTAATCAACATCTAATTTAACATGTAACTTGTAAATTAAAGTGTAGTTCAAATAAATTGTTTAACTAGGTAATTGATCTGTCTGGTACTTACTTCCTCAAACTCGCTTCCATCTTCTTCCTCTAAATTCGACCTAGATGCACTGGGAATGTCTTGATCACCAAGAAAATCGAACAAATTTAAGTACCACAATTTAGGTACGTACACATTGTCGGTTGATGCACCAGACTTCATTGACATGTCCCGTTTTTTCTTCTCTTTACGCACATTGCTTCGTAAACTATTAATCTTTCTAATCACAGATTTCTTTGTTGCATCGGGTTCCAGTTCTTTCAACTTGAGCACAAGTTTCGCATAAGCTGCATCTCTCTTTTCGCGATCGTGATACTCTTTACTTTTTACCCGCCACAGGCACGGCTCGAGTTTATACATATCGATAAACTCTTCAATTACTTGGTTGCGTTTACGACTCGACATCACTAGCACCAGTAGCTACAAGATAGTGCGCTAACTACAAAACACAAAGACAAAAGACACTCTCTTCACAGGAAGAAGCCTGAACTAAACAAAACTACTGCGCAGGCGACCGGACGTACTCACACACACGCTCAGGTCTAGGGTATAACTGACGACTGCGCAGGTACAAGATACCAAATCTCCGTTCCTGTCAGGTGACCTGCGCAGGTCGCTTCGCCTGTGCACTTTCGCCTGCAGCGACTGGCACACACGCTTACTATTGTAAATAATATTATTATTGATGTGGCCGAAGAAGGAGATAGCGAAGATGATGAAGTTGATATAGAAAGTGATTTTGAAGAATCATTTGTAGATGCACATCATTATTTTACTCTTGATGATCCCTGTACATCTAAAACATATTTTTCATTATCGTGTTTGTTTGTAGGTGGTATGACTGAATACATTAAACGCAACAAATGTAAAAATGTAAATAGGGGTTATAAAATTGTTGATATTAGAGACGAATTCCACTAGAGTACTATAATATTTGTAGCACATCTGTACATAGTTCTAAATAAACAATAATTGACGGCACCCAGAACCAAGATTTTTTTGTTTTGCCAGTCCTAACTCTGTAAAAAGTGTGAAGGGATGTTCTAATTTCATAGTAAATATTTGCAAAAAAAACAAAAAAATTACATATGAAAGTAGAAATATCTACCACAAAAAAGCTTTAATATTTTATTTATATTATTAACATACTTATTAGACCATTTCCCCAATTTGTTTTTCAAATTTTATGTATAAAGCCGAATTTTTACGTTATTATCTACCACATATTATTGAAAATAACTATTTTAGAAAGCTTAACAGGTAGGTATGTCATTTACTATTACTACGAACAGATAGGAAAAATTGTTGGCTATTGTTAAATTTAGAAAGTCGTTCAACAATCCTTATCATATCATACGCTTTATCTACAAAATCTACCTGACTTCCAATGTATATACAAATAAACCTTAATGACGAATATTATGAAGGAACCACTCAAAAGACATTAATTTGAAGTAAAGGTGAAAGTTTATGTCTCTTGTAATCTATTTATTATTTACCTCACATAAATAATAAAGGGTAATTATAGAATTCCCTGTATGGTTTTTCAAGCTATAAATAATTATGTCTGTACAAAAAAAAATTTTTGTAGAAAAATCTAATGGTTTTTATTTCCTTATTCATTTAATTATTAAAAAAGAACACATTAATGTTATTTTGTTTTGTAAACTCGATTTTATATAGCATTATACATGTGCCACAATTTATTATTTTTAAATCCAATTTCAAAATATTGTGTTACCCTCGTACGTATTAGCAGTCTCACAACCTTTAAAACTTTGCATGCGGAATGTACGTCGCCTGCTCTTCCTGGTAATTACGTTTACAACGTTGTCAAGTTGTATGGCTTTCTCGCGCATCGTCAATTGCATCGTCAATCAAAATTAATTTGCCAACTTGTACTTCTTTCGATACATTGTAGAAAACGCAAAACAAACTTGATATGAACTGACAAAATGAAGCCCTGTAAACAAACTGAATGACAGATGACGTTTAAATTCCGTTAGTATAGAGGGCAGCTATACTTAATAACAGAAAGAGTCACTTGAAGTGGGCTTTTCAAATAATCTTAACTGACTCTAACCAAATAAAAACATTTTAACGTAAGGTGGTAGTTTTTTATCATAGAAATACTAAAAAACACAATAGCTTTACTTATTCTAAAGCCAGTTAATTAATATCAAATAAATAAAATTTAAACAAATCAGTCTCAAGTTACATCACCTTGAACCAGATTATATGACGTCATCTGTTCGCAAACATCATCTGACGCTGTCAAAAGTCTGCGTTATTTGGTTGATGTATTTATTGGTTTCTAAGTAGTTTAATCGAAATTTGCTTGTTTTATCTTTGAAAACTAATATTGTTATATTTGTTAAATTTGTTATATTTGTTATATTTGTTATATTTGTTATATTTGTTATATTTGTTATATTTGTTATATTTGTTATATTTGTTATATTTGTTATATTTTTATAAATAAAACTACTCATTAACGTATTACACAATATACATCAAGTGGAGGTGCGCATTTATAGGTCAATCACTATGAAGGACCTATAGGCCAGTCCAATATCATAACAAATATAAACATAACGAAGAATGGATTTATTAAGGCGGACAGTGAACAAATGACGTCATAGCGGTGACGTGACAAATATTGGCGTTTTCGCGCAAAATTTTAATTATTTTGAAGACTTTAGTCATATTTAGTAAAAAAATATTTGTGGCTATATTAGGCACTAATGCACAATTTAAGACACTTTCCCAATAATAGTCAACATCCCTATAGTGAATTTTTCTCAGAAGTTGTTGAGTTTTATTACTTTCTAGATTTGTTCTCTAAGCTATTGCATATTTTATGGAGATATCTACAGGGTAATAAATGGGTATGACAATTGTGGAAATATTTGTGGAAGAGATAACAAAAACCTCAAAAATCAAAACAATGGAAAACACGCACCGCAGTGTTTGGGAACTGATAAAGTTAATGAACCGTAAGTAATTTATTTTATTGTTAGTTTTGTTGAAATTTGTGAGAAAGCAACTTTAAGCCCGCCACTCACCATCCAACACCGCAGTACGATTTTGTGGAATGCGACAGAATTGGACGTAATTTGATCGTGTATTCCCGCCTCAAGACCAAGTCGGTTTGATTTGATCGCAGACAGACAAGTCAGTCTGCTGCAGTACGACAGGAGCATAGATAAGACAATATTATACACGGATAGATCGGAATCTTCCGTTAAAACTCGAGGTCCCAGAGAACCGGTAGCGCCCCTTACGGCTGGAGGATCAATTAAATTTGGCGCGGCGGTTCTTTTGAATCTATATTTTTTCGTTTTGAATTATTTAATAAGAGCCCCGATTCTGAAAATCGAAAGAAATTATCGAGTGACCTCGAATATTGTCGAATCAAATTTACCCATATTTGAGTTCACTCGACAATTTCAATCAACTTCAATAAAACACAATTTGAACACAATAACAAGTATATTACATATTATAAAGTTAAAAAAATTAAAAATCCATTAAAAAATATTACAAATACAATTAAAAAAAACAACTAACGCAAGGAAATACTGTAGAAACGGTGAAGCTTTTCCATCAGGTGACTTAGTTGACGATATTATTCAACACACACTATGTTGGTACTGTCTTCTTCAAATAACAAAAAAAGAGGAACAGCATTTATATTATGTTGCTCATCAACTTGGTTTAAATTGTGTTCTTGAACTAAAAAATAAACGGTTTTAAATATTAAAACTAACTTTTCCGCATCTGTGACCCTGAACAATATTCTATCATAAAATTGTTACTTGTATACACTTCGGGGGATGTATTGTGCTAACAAACCGAAATTTCTCCAAAAATAACCAAAAATTTAGTATATCTGGATTTATAGGACCCGCTGTACTCGCTCCAGTCAACTGAAAATCAATAGGGTACATCTGTGAGACACTTTGAACAATATTCAATCAAAAAATTGATCACTCGTATACTCTCTGGAGGCTGTATTGTGCTACCAAACTGAAAATTCTCCAAAAATGACAAAAATCTGTTACTTCAAGTACCATAGCACCCGTTGTATTGGCTTTAGTGAGCTGAATATCAATAGTGTTCATCTTTGAAACGCTCTGAATAATATTCAATCATAAAACTGATCACTTGTATATACTCCGGAGGCAGTATCGTGCTAACAAACTGAAACTTCTCCAAAAATTACAAAAATATCAAACAGTACTGTAGCACCTGTTGTATTGGCTCTGGTGAGCTGAAAATC
The DNA here is from genome assembly GCA_963921935.1 of Galeruca laticollis. Lineage (NCBI taxonomy): Eukaryota > Metazoa > Arthropoda > Insecta > Coleoptera > Chrysomelidae > Galeruca > Galeruca laticollis. The sequence continues at coordinate 222,812,792 of OY998177.1, read as the reverse complement.
AATAGGGTTCATCAGTGAGATGTCCTTAACAATATTCAATCATAAAATTGGTGACTTATGGAACTCCGGAGGCTGTATCGTGCTAACCAACTGAAATTTCGCAAAAAATGACAAAATGTCGTACTTCAAGTACCATAGCACCCGTTGTACTGGCTCTGGTGAACTGAAAATCAATAGGGTTCATCTGTGACATCTCCTTAACAATATTCAATCATAAAATTGCTGACTTTTTGCACTCCGGAGGCTGTATCGTGCTAACCAACTGAAATTTCACAAAAAATGACAAAATGTCGTACTTCAAGTACCATAGCACCCGTTGTACTGGCTCTGGAGTACTGAAAATCAATAGGGTTCATCTGTGACATCTCCTTAACAATATTCAATCATAAAATTGCTGACTTATTGCACTCCGGAGGCTGTATCGTGCTAACAAGAATTGTAAGGAAAAGTGGCCGACGACAACGACGACGGCGAGGACGACGACGGCGAGGACGACGACGGCGAGGACGACGACGACGACGACGACGACGTCATACACACATGATTTTTTTTCTAAAAACCATTTTTTCGTGTTGTTGTTGATGGAAAACGTAAAAATAACTCAAAAAAAATCAAAATTCCAACTTTTTTTGGGGTAAACCAATACTTTTCTCGCATATTGAAAGGTTGGGCGGAAAAGTAATAAATGTATAATTACTTTTCCTTCATTTCCACAAAATAATACAAAAATAAGTTGATCATTCATCTTTAATATTTCATTAAAAAAACTCACATGATTCAATGGAATTGCCCAATAGAGTGGGCACAGCATCAGGTTTTATTGTTGATCTATATCTGCTACCAACATAAACAGCTTCTGGTCCAAAATGTATATGCCACAAACTCTATAGGATTCACGAATTCTTTCAAGAGGTTTTTCCTTCATATCCAAACGTCCAATTGCAGACAACCAAATATTGCACATCTAAGATTATAAAATAAATTCCGTTTGCTCAAGCTTATTCAATTACTTTTATTGAAATATTGTAACAAAATATCCTCAAAAACAGTACACAATGTAAACCTTTTCTATAAAACCAACGTTTTTAGCTAGATATATACATATTTAGTTTGAAATATGTGTATTTTTATATTCAAAATATAACAATTAACATTAGGGAAATTTTTAAGGTTAACTTACTTCCTGATTATTTGGGAAACGATGCATCTCAAATCCTTTTTTAGTAGAGTTAAAACAGTCTTTAACACAGCTCACAAACACCATTTTGATTGGAAATTTATTCAATACAAATAACACAAATAAAAATTTATTGGAAGTCGTTGTAAACAAATATAATAGATAAGAGAACATTATGACAAATACAGAAATTTGTCACTTGCCAATTTGAGTCAGCGCCACTTACAGCTGGAGGATCAACTATTTTAGAAAGAACTGTCATTCTCATTAAGTTTCCAGGGTATGGACAGGAATGGTTGAATGCTTAATCTGACCGTGAATTGAGAGTTGCGATTTGATCGTACAACTTGAATGCTGAAAAACAATACATTTGCCAGTAAATTCTAAAAAATGGCCTATAGTGAGACGTTTTTAAGAGATTTTTTCGAATTATACAAAGAACAAAAGTGTCTGTGGAAAATTAAATCGCCAGCTTATCATGACAAAAATGCTAGAAAAAGAGCTATGGATACTTTGATTGCGAAGTTTCAAGAAGTAAAAAATGATGCAAATGAGGATTTTGTAAGAAAATTAATAATTTTAGAACATCATACAAAAGGGAATTAAAATTAGTAAAAAATTTCATAAAGTCTGGGGTAGGGACGGAAGAAATTTATAAGCCAAAGTTATGGTATTTCGAGTTGCTATCTTTTTTGGGCGATCAAGATTTACCAAGAACACCTGCTGTTTCTAATATATCTGATGAGGAAGAGGTAAGTAAATAAAAAGAATATTTTTCTGTAGCTTTATTTTGCCAGTTTACAGCACCTTCATTATTAAAATAATTCATAAAATGTTCTCTTGTAACTTTTCCAACCTGTGACAAACTTCTGTTGTTCAAACTTTGTTGTAAATCTGTAAAATCATTTGAAGTAGGTCGAAGACCTACCGTAAGGGTTTCAGATTCGTGATTTTCAAGATCCAAATGCTCAGTAGCTCAGTAGGAGTATATACTTGAAGACATTTACTTCGTAAAAGATTGTGCAAAACACAACATGCCATTACTATTTTTTCAATTGTTTCTAAATTAACATTAATTGCCGTATGAAATATGCGAAATCTATCAGCTAAAATTCCAAAAACGTTTTCTATTATTCGTCGTGCTCGTGATAATCTGTAGCTGAAAATACCTTTCTGTTTGCTTAAATTTCTCTGAGGAAATGGTTTTAACAGATTTTCACCTAACGAAAAAGCGTCATCCCCCACAAACACATACGGTAGAGTTAGTTCGCTATTATGTAATGTTTCTGGCTTAGGTATTTTTAAGTTTCCAGATTTTAGTTTTTCATAAAATTTTGTGTTATTTAATACCCGTCCATCGGAAATCCTTCCATTAGTACCAAAATTACAGTAGATAATTTCATAATTGGCATTAGCAACAGCCATAAGCACAAAGCTATGAAATCCTTTATAATTATGAAAATAGGAGCCCGAGTTTGCTGGTGGGACTATCTGAACATGCTTGCCGTCTATAGCACCCAAACAGTGGGGAAAGTTCCATTTTTCCTCGAAACTTTCTGCAATACTCTGCCACTCTCTTTCAGTTTTTGGAAACTAGAACAAAAAATTTCATGTTAGAACCCCCGCAAAAACATAAGATTTTCATCACTTATTTTATGTGTTTAATGAAATGTGCTAGCGTTTTATAAAGTGTAATGTATAAAGAATTTACTGACCAAATAATAATAATTACATTTTAAATTTTTAGATAACTGATCCAGGAAGCATTCACACTGACTTTGTGGTCTCGCCGCCAGTCGAAGAGAACGAAGACTCACAAATATCTGGACATTCTGCCTTGTCAACAAATACTTCCACTTACAACAAAACGCCGCATCGTGGAAAAAAACGTGAGCGAAAAACAGATCCCCGCGATGATCTTTTAATTACAATTAATGACAATTTGAATCGACAAACAGCAGAAAAGCTTGAAAAAGATAGATTTAGTGTTTATGGAGAAAATGTCGGTATGAAATTAAGGGCTCTTCCAACAAATCAAAGGATTATGGCTGAAAAATTAATTAACGACGTTTTGTTTGAAGCAGAGTGCAATAACTTAAATAGAGAATGGAGGTTACAACCACCAGTCAACTATAATGCTGCAATTAATGCCAGTTCAACTACAATATTTCAAAGTTCTAATACTTTCACAGAACTACAGCCTCAGTATGCTACAAATTATACAGCATCTGCTTCCCAATTACTTCACACCTTTAATGTTAATGAAAATTAATAATTGATAATTGATTACATTTTTTTGGAGTGACTTTTAATTTATTCTGGATGTTTTTTTTAGTAACTCAGTTGAAATATTAGGAAAAACATTTTTAGGTTACCTTGATTAGATTTGTATAATGTTTCGGTTTGTTACCATTTTTTTTTGAGAATGACGAATATTTTTAAACATTATTTGTTTCAATGTATAGTTTTATTTGATATTAAACGTAAACTTCAAGTTTTTTCCTCATAAATTTTTACCTTCAGATAATCCTTTGCAAAAACTATGTAAATTGCAGCACTAGTTTCGGGTATTATCCTGCCTAACGCTTGAGGAGAGATGACAGTGGAGAACTTCAAATCTTCGTAGCTTCTTCCCGTTGCCAAAAATCTAAAATTTTAATAAGATTTAAATACAGTGAAAATTATTATTTAGTAAAATTTATATTGAAGTCAGTTATTTAACATCGGATGATGCCTGATGATGTTGTACAGTTGGTTGTATAATGTCCCATACCTATACTTACCTTAAAGTAGCTGAAAGCCGCTCATGTGGAGTTATTGAAGAACGCATAACTGTGTCTTGTCTTTGGATAATAGGCGTCACTGCTGATAGCAATTCAACATAAATAGATTTCGTAGGTAATTTCTCCAATCATCGGGATATAATCTCAATTCTTCTAATAAATTTACATGACTGTAGGTATTTCTTTTCAGTAACCACTTTTTACACCACCACCTCCGTTTTTTGTATTTTTTTCTTTTCTTCTCGGTTAACCAAAGCGCAGTAGCCTCTAGAAGTATATTTTCTTCCGACATTTTCACGTTGAAAGTAAACTCGTACTGCGAAATCTTAAACGTGTGTGTTCTTATTCGATTTTCGACAAAATTGTACTGTAATTGCATTCAACAAAATCGTACTGCGGTGTTGGATCATGAGTGACGGGCCTTAGATTTATTACCGTAGATGTCAAAGAACGCCTTCGAAAAATATTTACTGAGTTCTATAATTGGAAAGAAAAAAGTGATGTAAAAGGAGCAAAAAAACAAGAAGTATTGTGAGCATATTTCTAAAATGGTTATAAAAAGTTTGCGGCTTCATCATATAAACAGATATTTTAAAGTAGGTACAGCAAATTGACCACCTTTTTGAAAGGCATCAATTATCAGGGTGGAAGGAAGTCGTTAGATTTTGTAGAAACTAGTGAATTCTTCATCAAATAAATTGAAAATTTAAAAACTCAGCATCGAGAAAACCTTATATGAATGAGTGGAGAATTTAGTTTGGAGAAAAAAACTCAAATAAAAGAATTTTTTTATTGGTACCTTATTTTACCTATGTAAAGCACGCCTCAGCGTGTTTAAATCGAACTTCCAAAAACACGCGTTTTTTTTAAAGTTGCCATGGTAAGTTGTAAGTACAATATTTATAATAACTGTTCATCATAACACTAAGGCAACAGAAAAAGGGCGAGGACGGAGATCAACTACACCAAGCGATTAAATCTGCAGTCAATAAAATGTGTATGTCGTTCATTACCGAGCTAACTAACTCTATTTTTGAGAAAATTAGTGAAAATATTGAAATGGAGTTGGAGTCATTGAAGAAGAGAACTAGTGAGTTGGAAAAATTAGTCCAAAAACAAGATGACGCCATTAAGTTGATGGTTAAAAATAATGTGAAATATGAGAAATGGATCCGTAAAAACAATATTATAGTCTATGGATTGGAAAAGATACATGATGAGAGTATACTAGATCAAGTGCTACTCATTTTCAATACGAATCTGAATTTAAATATTAAACAATCTGATATTGGAAGCTGTTATAGACTAGGAAAACCTAATGCAAGGAAATCGCGACCATTGCTGGTAAATTTCTTTAATGGATATGCCAGGCAAAATATTTTTTCTAACAAAAAGTATCTTAAAGGTACTAAATATATGATCAAAGAAGATTTAACGAAAGATCAATCAACATTGTATAAGATGGCAATTCAAAAAGCTGGAAAAGAAGGTAAAGTCTGGACACATTCAGGTATCGTCTTCTTGAAATTAGCTGATAACAAGATTATCAAGATTACCTCCATTGATGACATTGCTAAACTTTGATTATGCTAAAATATAAAATTTGTTCTCGATTTATTTGATATATGTCAGATTAATAGTGTTATTTTTATGAAATCACTTATTAAATAACTATTCAAATACAGAAATTTTAAAAGACTAAAAAGTGGCACATGAGTGCAGATGGGATTCGTTTGTGTTCAATTCTCTATTCCATAGGTTCTCAACCGGTGGTACGCGAGGACATTTCAGGTGGTACGCAATCATATATTAATAATAACAATAAAAACTGTTGAATGCGAATAACATTAATTCACAGTTACGATGCAACATTTCCTCGTTAAAAATACAATTCCTCCATCTGTGTTTTACATAGAATAGTGGCAGTTTGACGCTGACCTTGAGGCTACGCAAACAACCCGAGTGAATCCCACACCGACAGTTTTGTTTTGACAGTGGCATGAGCTGTGTTACTTTCTCACCCAGTAGTTTCATTCAGATGCCAATGTTAGCTGTTTTTTTATTGTGTTCCATGAAGTGAAGTTCAGTTTTAGTTTTTAGTAGTAATTCAGCATTAGTTTTTAGTGGACATAATGAAGCGATATTTGACTAACCCCTCCACCTCTAAGGACAGTCAAAAGAAGATTAAACCTCAGCCAAATCGTAAGTACGATGCAACTTATTTACAGTTAGGATTTATAGTAAAACCTGGCACAGAAAATAACGATAATCCTATTCCACAATGTGTTGTATGCTCAGAAACACTTTCAAATCAGAGCATGAAGCCTTCCTTACTAAAGCGGCACCAGACTACTAAGCATCCCGATTTGGTTGACAAACCTATTGAATTTTTTCAAAGAAAATCTGAATTGTGTAAGAGAGAAAATCAGTGCATGGCAAAATTTGTAAATATAGACAAAAAACTAGTCAAAGCATCGTACCTTGCCAGTTATAGAATAGCTAAAGAAGGGAAGCCTCATACAATTGGCGAGACACTTTTACTTCCGGTCGCTAAGGATATGGTCGAGGCAGTATTAGGCGAAAAGGCAGCAAAGGAGATCGAGAAAATTCCGTTGTCGAATGACACAGTAAAGAGGCGAATTGTGGAGATGTCCTCGAGTATTGAAGAACAGCTTTTACTTCAACTGCGCGAATGTAAATATTTTGCATTGCAAGTAGACGAGAGCACAGACATAACAAATATGGCGCAGCTTCTTGTATTTATACGTTTTGATTATCAAAGTGAAGTAAAGGAAGAATTTTTATTTTGCAAACCTCTTGAATCAAACACTAAAGCTGAGGACATATTTAATGTCATAAATGAGTACATTATAAAAGCGAGAATATCATGGTCTAAATGTGTTGGTTTGTGCACGGACGGAGCAAAAGCTATGTCGGGTCATTTAAGTGGATTAGGAGCAAGAATAAAAAAAGTTGCTCCAGAATGCTAAAGTACTCACTGCGTTATTCACCGAGAAGCTTTGGCTTCTAAGGTTATGCCTGCCAACCTTAAGTCTGTTTTAATGGATAGCGTAAAGGTCATTAATTTTATTAAGGCCAGGGCTCTTAATTCACGGCTTTTCTCTTTAATGTCTGAAGATATGGGTGCAAAATATCAAACTCTCCTCCTACATACCGAGGTTAGATGGTTGTCACGAGGCAAGACCCTAACTCGTCTATTTGAAGTGAGGTCAGAAGTCTTTAGGTTTTTAAGTGAACAAAATCATGACATGAAACACTTGTTCAATGATGAAGAATGGCTATCACGATTGGCGTATTTGGCTGATATTTGTGATAGGCTTAATACCTTGAACATGAGACTTCAAGGGCCAAGTACAACAGTGTTCACTACCAACGATAAAATATCATCCTTCAAGAAAAAGTTGGTTCTGTTTCGCTCTCAAGCACAGGACAAGGATTTCTCTGCATTCCCTACTCTTGCTACATTTTTGGAAGAAAATGATATTTCTCTGAAGCCAGAGTGACTGATGATATCACTAGTCATATGGAAGCCCTTCAAACGAGTTTTGATAAATATTTTAATCAAGATTTTTCTAAATATGAGTGGATTAGAAATCCATTTTCAGGGAAATTTCCTAGTGGTCCTAGTCACTCAAAAGAGTGTTTCATCGACCTTATAAGTGACAGCTCAATGAAAGATGCGTTTAAAGAAAAATATTTAATAGAATTTTGGATGGGGACAAAAACTGAATATCCATCAGTGTTCGAACAAGCGATAATCTTTTTAATTCCATTCGTAACCTCGTACTTATGTGAATCGGGCTTTTCAGAGCTGCTGTTCATCAAAAATAAATACCGAAACCGCATTAGTGTTGAAGAGGACTTGAGAATGAAGTTAAGTTCAATCGACCCAGATATTGAAAATTTGATCAAGAACAAACAACAACAACAAGCTCATTAGGATCTGTTTATATTTAAATGACTGTGTTCAATTAACTAATTCAAGATTGTTTTTAATGTATGATACATTTTATTTTGTAAATACATACATACAGTTGTAGAATGCATTTTTATTTTCCTAAACCTGACCAAATTTAAATTATATATAACTATATATTATATATAAATAAATAAATAAAAATATATATAAATATAAGGTGGTACGTCAAAATCTCTGAAAATTTCAAGTGGTACGTGGTTACTAAAAGGTTGAGAACCCCTGCTCTATTCAACCGTAGTTAATTACTACTTATTTCAAGTTTTTTTTAATATCTATTTTATTTTATTTTGGAATACTTTTGAATTGTAGTAAGAGATAAATGCTCGGTAATTTATTTATAGGTTGTCTTAATGCAAGGTCTCTTCTGCCTTCTTTGCAGTATGTTAAGTTAATTGTAAATGAACATCAATTTGATATATTTTTTATTTGTCAAACATGGTTAAATGAAGATTTAAATAATGACTTATTTAATTTTGATGGGTATATCTTATATAGAAAGGACAGAGGTGGCTTAGGAGGAGGTTTGTGTATTTACGTAAATAATAAGATATATAGTGAAGAACTGAATTATCATGGAACGGTATCGGAACAACTTTGGGTAAATATAAAATTAAAAGTAAAATTATTGCTCTTGGTGCAATATACAAGCCTCCTAAAATAAATAAGAATTCTTTTATTGCTGAAATGGAAGATATCCTGAGTCTGATTCATCCCACTGTAGATGAGATTATATGCGCTGGAGATTTTAACATAGATTTTTTAAATGCCGATGATATTTATGTGGATAAAATGTCATCTGTGTTAGAATGCTTTGGTATTGAACGAATCATAGACACTCCTACAAGAATTACAGCTACTACTACTACCTTACTGAATGGTATTGTAACATCATCTGACTGGGTTATTAACAGGGGAGTTATTCACGCAACAGGTGTCATTTCTGATCATGATATAGCTACATGTAAAGTAAAACTGAGTGTTGAAAAACATGGCCCCAGAATGATTACGTATAGGTCTTTTAAATTTTTTAATGAAGATGATTTTAGAATAGATTTATATAATACTCCATTTTTTGGAATATATGATCAGGAAGGGGCTGATGAAAAAATAACGTTTTTGATCAACTGTCTGATGAACCTCTTCGACAGGCATGTGCCGTTAATAACATCGCGTGTATCTAAGCCTCGAGCACCTTGGTTAACTGGAGAAATGATGAAAATACGAGATAAAGCGCTACACAAGTATAAGAAAACTCTTGACCATCATTTTCAGTTTTATAAAGACATGAGGAACTACACAAATTCTGCAATTAAAAGAGAAAAGAAAGCGTTTTTTACATACGAACTTAGTAACAAGAATTCTAAAACTATTTGGAAAACTCTAAAAACGTATAGTATTATACCTACCAAATCAAGCACAATACCGGACAATTTGAAATAAATGAATTCTTTATCAACTCATGTTATATGAGAGAACCTCCTGAAGAATTACTTTCGTCGTACAAACTAAGAAAAATAATAGATTCGGATTTTGAATTTCAGGAGGTTAATGATTTATTTATTCACCAAACAATAAATGGTATAAAGACAAATGCTGCCGGTAAAGACAAATTAAATTTGAGACTATTGAAGTTGTGTTGTCCATATATAATTCCTTACATCACACACATTATTAACTTTTGCCTGAGTCATAATATTTTTCCTGAACTGTGGAGAAGAGCCATTGTAAAAGTATTGCCTAAAAAGACTAATCCACTTGAAATTAAGGATTTGCGCCCAATTAGTATACTGCCAACTGTATCTAAGGTACTCGAAAGAGCTATAGAAGTACAACTGAAGAAATATGTTGATCAGTATTCATTATTACCTATAACACAATCTGGATTTCGAAAAAATTATAGTTGTACAACGGCTCTTCTCCATATTATTGACGATGTTGTTAGAGCTTTGGACAAGGGTGAATGCACTGTTCTGGTCTTGCTAGACTTTAGCAGAGCCTTCGATACCATTAACCACAATTTAATGCTGGAAATTCTACATTATATAGGACTTTCCAATAATGCCAGAAACCTTATAGCATCTTACCTTCGAGGACGTAAACAGATGGTTGTGGTTGACGGACACTCTTCTGGGTATATGGATTTACGGTGCGGAGTCCCTCAGGGCTCCATTCTGGGGCCACTGCTCTTTGCTTTATATACTTCCTGTCTAGTGAAAAATTTTAAGTTGTGTAATGTACGCCTGTATGCGGATGATACTCAACTGTATCATAGTTTCCACCCCAGTACTGTAGTGTAGTCATGTGGGTATATAAATAAGGAACTTGACAGTTTTATTAAAGCTGCAGAGAATCACTGCCTAAGCATTAATTGTAGTAAGTCTAATGTTATACTTTTTGGCAACAAAAATAAAAGAGATGAGATTTCTGATAGTGTACGTATTGTAATAAAAAATGAAACTCTTCAGAATGTAAGCGAAGCTAAAAGTTTAGGTATAATGTTGGACTCCGATCTAAAATTTGAAAAACACATAAATCAACTTATACAACGCGCATACCTCACTCTTAAAAATATATATTGCAATCGGCATTTTCTCCCACAACATGTGAAATCAAATCTCTGTGAGTCACTGATACTGTCTATATTTAATTATGCTGATGTACTATATGGACCGTTTTTATCCAACCAATATCAAAGAAAAATACAAAAAGTGCAAAATTCATGTTTACGACTCATATTCGCTATAAGCAGAAGAGAACATATTTCACACAAAACGAAAGATAATGGTTGGCTAAATATAGCTAATAGAAGGATTCTACATGCAGCTGTTCTTTTTCAAAAAATAATTTATGATAAAACACCCTCATACTTGCACAGAAAAATTACCTATCGATCTGATCTACATAATTTAAATATCCGATACAAAGGAACCCTTTCAGCCCCAATCTTCAGACTAGAAATTTTCAGGCGCAGTTATTCCTATCAAATATGTTCGATTTATAATCAGGTACCTGCCATGTTTAAAACTTACAGATTGCAAAGATTTAAGAAGACCTACAAGAAGCATTTATTTTCAATACAACACTGATATCCGTACGATTAAGTTTAGATATAACTGTAATTTTTTTTTGTCACACCAACCTAGCGATGTATTCAAGGTTAAGTGGAGGAACAGTTTATAAGCTGATGTTATATCAGCTTGTAAGCTGAACTTCGCCTTTTGCTTTCAACCTTATGTGTATTTTCTATTTTTTCTTGTATTAATATATGGAAGCAATAAAGTCGTTTATTATTATTATTAACAACAACTCGAGAAACGTAAGTCTAAATGACTACTTTTTGATTATTGAGTACCTCGTAACGTCACATAATAGTTATTTATGTAATAAGGATCATAAAGACGATCATTATGGTACAAGTCGTGAATGTTATCGGGCGAGACGTAGCCGAGTCCGATAACACGGCGTGTGCCATAATGATTGTTTATGATTCGTATTACATACAAAATTTTATCTGATGACATTTATATCAATACATTTTCGAAAAATTAAAAACTGCATTTTCGACATGTCACAATGACAACTATTTTTAAAGGAGTAAGTATTGTGTAGTTTCAAATATTAGTAGGTGAGTGAGCTGTTCTTTGCCATTTCCTTGACAACGTCATCAGGTTGTAACGGCAATATTTATTTATCGCTGTCAAACTCAATAATTATTGTCAGGAGAATTTAATATAATTTAAAAAATGAGTGATTCTGAAGCTGATAGTTTACCTTCTGATTTGGAAGAAATGTCGAGAAATATCGTGGACTCCCTTTTGCCGGAAAAATCACGGAGTGTATATGAAATGGTGTTTAATCGGTACGAAGAAAGGTGTTCTGCTAAAAAAATCAAGAATATCACTCATGAAAAAGTATTGTTGGCTTACTTTGAATGCTTATCTAAGGAAAGAAAACCATCTTCTCTTTGGTCGTATTATTCGATGATAAGAAGTATTTTATCAACAAGAAAAAACGTCGATATTAGTATAAGTACCTACAGCTGGTTGCATTACTAAAACGTAAATCAGAAGGTTACAGAGCTAAAAAATCCAAAATTTTTACTAAACAAGATGTTACAAAGTTTTAACGGAAGCATCAGATGATACATACTTATTTAATAAAGTTGCCATGATAATTGTACTAAGTGGAGCATGCAGAAGAGAGGAATTGACAAATATGCTTGTTGAAAATGTAATAGATGAAGGATCCGTTTTTAGAATTACATTACCGAATACAAAAACAAAGGTAATGCGAGAATTTTTTGTAACTTCGGGGAATATCCCAGGATTGAATATGGTAGAACTTGTCAGACAATATGTGAAAATACGACCTTGCAACACAAACCATCTACGTTTTTTTGTCACTTATAGAAATAAGAAATGCACAAAACAACCCGTTGGAATACATACCTTTGGTAAAATGCCAAAAGTTATTGCCACTTTCTTGAATTTACCTCGCCCTAAACAAACAAGTGTAGTGAGTGAACTTAAATAAATAACACTATGACATTCACCCCATCTACGTAACATAATCGTTCAAATGCAAAGGAGAGTGTTTTTCTCGTTTACTTCTTCTGAAAGATTCTTGAGAAACTTCGGGTAATGGAATATGAACGTCAGTGTTTCCAAATTCCGCATGTTGAGGAGGAGTTGAAGCACATACCCATTCTGAAGCAGTCATAGATCTTAAAAGCCTAAAAGTTCATTAATTTATACTCGAAAGCTCATGACTATTAGTAGATGACAAAGATTAACAACAAAAATAAAATATACACAACCTCAACAAGTTTTAAAACAGAATTAATATGTTAAATTAACTCACCTGGGGAAAAACTAATAAAAACCACTTAAATTGTACGTTCCTTCAACGATATATTTTATCACATAAACCACGAAAACACTAAATGAAAAATTGCTTATGGGGATTTACCGTTATCAACGAAATTGTTTAGAGTCGGTATACGCTCCGCCCGTCTCTGTGACGTCAAGACTTAGGCTGTCTATTGGGTCCGAAACAAAATACATGATAGGTTTGTTCCAACCAACAAGAAAACCGTACAATGTACGATACAAATTCTGTTGACCTACTCAATAGTGAATATAAAAGTCTGATATCAAATTCACTAATCATCAGGTCAACTGAATTTGCATCGTACATTGTACATATTTCGTGTCGGTTGGAACTAATCTATTATTGCATGCGTATTCTCATTCATTCACTACAATCCAAAATTTTCAATTTTCAAGTCAAAATGTAACATTTTTAAAAAATTTTAAACATGCCTACATAAAAAAATCAATATTTCTGAAACAATCGAAGATGTCGACTCAATCAGGGCCGTTCCAACCTAGTAGAGCGCCGTCGTGCAAATGTGATCACAGCGCCTTTTTTGGTGCATATATTTTTTAAATTTTATATTATGTACATTCAACATAATCGCTAGACGGTAATTAATAAATAATACAACTTTGAAGCAAAAATAAACATTTTATTACCAAACAAAAAATAAACATTTTTTGAACAAGAAATAGTTACCTAATCTAAATAACCTGAATAAAACTAAATAAAAGTAGCTTTACGCGCTTTCTTTCTGGAAAATTCAGAAATAAGTTCAGTCATATTTATATTGTCCAACAAATCACTTTCAATCGATATGATTGCCAAATTATCGAGCCGTTGTTGGCCCATTGACGATCTTAAGTAGTTTTTGATTAACTTTAACTTTGAGAAAGTTTTCTCCGCTGAAGCTACCGATACAGGCATTGTCAACAAAATTCGCAAAGCTACGCTTGCATTTGGAACAGAATGAGTTAAATATTTTTTATAATGTAGTTTAACATTTGTGTCGGTGTTTGTAGATAAAGGTTTTTTAAAAATTGCAACTCGTGGAACAATTCTGTTCCATTTATGTCACGCTCATTACGATTTTTGTCTGTTAAAACTCCTTCAAGCTGTAAACAACAATTTAGTTGTTCCTTTTCTGGTAAATCTGAAAATTTACAAATATCCCATAAAAATTGAAAATGGTCGGAATGGGACGACAATAAGTGGAACCTTTCACCAATTGATCTTATAACAATATCAAGTGTACTAAAAAAAATGTTTATTTTAAAATCCCGTTCTCCATATGTAATTGGTTCATCGTCATTCTCGTAATTAAATTGTTTTTTAACACGCCTTGGTCTTAACACATTATTAGTTTTGAGGGTTGGCTCTACATCTAGAGATTTTGCAAGTTCAGAAGCATCAACTAATACATCCCCAAATCCTTTATCACTTCGGTAACTATTGAAAAACTTTAGCAAATTATTCATTTGGGTACATGCTTCCGAGATATTGAAATCTTTGGTTTGTAATGTTTTGTTAACAGTATTGACTCTAAACAGAACATTGTACCACTATACTAATGTACATATAAACCGGTAACTTTTTAATTTATTTGCTAAAGATTCAGCCATATGCTTTGTATTGTTATCGAAACAAACTCCACTGAATATACTATATAAAGCATCATAGACTTCCCCAAGCTGATACCTCAATGGAGTAATGGCATCAATTCTGCTCGACCATCTAGTTTCAGAAAGTGGTTTTAAAGTTAAATTGGAAATATGTTCTTTCAAAACGGTCCAACGATTAGTTGAAGCCGAAAAAAAATTGTAAAGTTCTTGAACCGTAGAAAAGAATTGCCAGCTAGAGTTGTTTCCCTTAACTGCATCATTTACAACCAAGTTTAAACTGTGATTACAACAAGGTACAAAAAATGATCTTGGATTCAAATCTAGAATTTTTTTTGTAAACCGGCATGCTTGCCTCGCATGTTGGCACCATTGTCGTATCCCTGGCCTCTCATATCATATAAATTCAAATTATGTTTATCTAAAGCATTTAGTAGAAATTTTTGTAAGCCCTCAGCTGTTGTGTCTTCTATTGGAGCAAAATGTAAGAAACGTTCATCAACAACAATTTCCCCTGATGCTGTATCTAAATTTACGAACCTGATACAGACAGAAATTTGTTCTTGATGGCTCGTGTCTGGAGTACAATCAAGAATAATAGAAAAATATTTTGAATTTTTAATCATATATAAAATATTTTCTCTTAAATTATTGCCTATTATTTCAATTATTTCATTTTGAATGTGGATGCCAAGGTAATGATTCATTCTGTTGCTTTGCATTTGTATTCTCTTAGTATGTTCAGCCATTATAGGATCGAATTTGGCAATCATTTCCACACATTTTAAGAAATTGCCATTATTATTTTGAAACAATTTCAAATTTTGACCGCGAAAGGACAGATTTTGTTTAGCTAAAAACTGAATAACATAGAATACTCGCTCAATAACTGCATACCAATATTTAATTTCAGCATTAAACAAATATTTATGAGTTAGATCAATCGTATTGTTTGTTTCAAATCTAGTTAAACAGTCAGACCATGTCTTAAGATTTTCGAAATGCATTTTACTTTTTTCGTGAATATTTAAATGTTCACTCAAATGTTGCCAATCATTATAGCCATTTTCATCAGCCAATCGGGCTTTTGCGGTGTTAAGGTTGAATATTCTGCAACAAAAACAAAACACTGAATTTTTCGATACCGAGTACAGAAGCCAATCACGCTTGATTTTTTCATTATTTGGCAAAATTCGAGTGAAGTATGATTCAGAAAATTTTCGCCCACTCTTGTCTTTCGGAAAAACGCAATTTGAATTGTTATAATAGGTTGGACCATATTTTATCAGAAGTTCAATATTCATTGAAGATAATATTTTCGGCCACAAACCTGGATCTTTAGACAGCTGTACAGTCTTACTATCAAAAACTTCATCATCATCAGCTTCGATAAACGTTACAGTTTTTTCAACTTCAACTGAACTTGATGTCGATGACTCCATATTATCATCATTATTTTTTACGGAAGCCTCCGAAGGAGAATCAATGGGTGCTTTGAAAAATTGAGTTATTTTCTTATTGGTATTTTCCAACACCTCCTCCCGTTTACGTTTGTTAATTAGATTTTGGTAACCAGAAAGTTTCTTTTTATCTTCAGACATCTAAAAAAATAATATCACATAAAATTTTGGGTTTGGGTTCGGGGTTTGTTGAATCTAATTAATTTATAATTACGAATTATAACGATCTGGATATACATTACTTACCTTAACTTTATTTTATACTTATAACTTATACTTTAAAGTTTGAGCTTCCAGAAAAGAACAAAATTTCAAATAAGGAAATAAGAAATAGGTATAACTTTTTAGCTGATGCGAGATGCGATTTACTCTACTGCTTAAGACAAAAGCCAATGCTCAAATGAACATGATTTCACTGCAATACTCGCTTGGCCAGACAAGAATGAACTTGTGAAATGAAACATAGGAACTAAGAAATATAGTGCGGGCGCACGGCGCTCAGTAATAGAACAAAATATGCAATAGGTCCGGACCAAGCAACTTAAAGAAGTCATATTTGAATCTATAGATGATAATAATGATCATAATAATACATTTTATAAATTATTTGTTTAAATATTATTACTTATTTTCTACTTTAATCTTAATTCTAGCATATTCAGACATTGGTAAAAATAAAAAAAATATCTTCGGCGCCTTCGGCGCCATTTTTGTGACGGCGCCGTCGTGCGCCGCACGACCTGCACATATGATTGGGACGGCCGTAGACTCAATGCCAGTCACGGTTAATGTTAATTTCTCTTCGCCAATAAAAAACAAGAATAACAAAGTTTTGCTATGCTATGAGCGTGAACATTTATTTATTAGCGTGTGTATTAATATAAATAACACATAAATGAATTAATTTTGAGTGTTTTATGGCGTGTTTTATGACTCATAAAACACTAAATTTTCATAAAATGCATTTAAGGACCCCACGTAGTTGAATTATGACGTAGTGGTAGTATATAAAATATATTAGAACCTATACAGTGCAGCAAATTACATGTCAAAATTAAGTTTATCAGGTAATTTTTCAAATACATTGGATAATTACCACAATTATTTTGAGGTAAAACTTTTGTTTAGAATAGATCGAACATTACCAACATAACTTATTATGCACCATGGAGAACAAAATTTACGAAAATAACCGACAGTATATAATATTCTCTTGACATGCACGGAATTCCTGCTTCTTTATTTTTACATAGTAACTGATAAAATCAAATATTTTAGGTATCACATAGTTTTACAACAACACTCGTCCAAAGACATGAATAGAATTTGTACTTCAGACTGCAACCAATATGATGGATAGTAAGTATATTAAGTTTTGATAATTTCCTTTAGAACCACCATTAATTCATGTACAGATCTATCGTGCATAAGTTACCTGAAGTAATTTTCGTTTTCTATTCGAGAATACTCATTATTTACACCAAAATTATTCAAATGTTATTTAAAGAATCAAGTAAAACTCATCAAACAGCCTATATATTTTTTATCACTTATAATAAGCTGCCCATCAATTTTTTTTCTAATCAACCCTCAATTTCAAAGCTTTAACCAGATTATTTATAAATTCTGAAAGAATTGTTCAATATTTAGTTGTTTTTTTAAATGATATTAGCAAATGATATGAGATTATTTCAATTTGTCGTACTATTTTTCATAAAACACAAAAAAATATTGGTAAATCCCATAACACCATTGGTAGTGAGGTCTTTTACTTTATTTGTATTTTAGCAGAAAATTCTTCAACAGATGTATGCCAAATAAAAGCGAGGCCATTGTTAATAAAGTATTTTCCAAAACTGGACTTAATAATTTTTTTACGGTAAGTATATAATTATTTCAATCCAGTTGCTATAAGGTCATAAACTAGGACACAAGAATGTACTGCAAGGAATTTCTAGTTTAAACTGAAGCAACATATTTGGGAAAAGCAATAGGAACCTCATATAGTAATACAAAGATAAGATAAGAATAGGTCATAAGATTATTTACTTATTAAACCTGGAAAAGCTCAAATTCCTCTAATAGATTATCTGCTTATCCAAAATTCCAAAACAAGCTGAACGAACCTGGAATCCGACTTACTACAAACGATGTAGGTAATTGTAATAAGGATTTTTTTTAGTATAAATTATAATGCCACAAAAATAAAATCCTCAAATGAGCTTGTGTATAAGTATCAATAAAACTGGGGAAAGATTGATAAAATGGCAAAGATACCGAAAATCGTCCAGAAGCTTCTCGAAAACTGGAAGTCTTATAAATTTCTTCGCATTTTTTATCTTCTGGGGATGATGGGGAGTAGCTTTGACAACCTGATCGACCTCCCAAAATCCTTGCAATTGTATATCAAGATTTATATCCAAAGATGCATGGCAACTTAAAAAATTATTATTTGAGGATTAGGAGCAGTTTGTTCGTTATTGAAAAATATAACCTAAAGTGACAGGTTGATCAGGATTTCCAAATATACGACCTGATTTCAAAATTAAAAGTATTAATTCATCTCCAAGAATCATTTCCAAGGGTCCAGGAATATGAAATTTACTATCCGCCAAGTTTAAATTTTGAATATATGCCAATTCTGCAGGATTAATAAAGACTTTCGGCTGGTTAGAACGAACTTGAGGTATAATAATAGCTTCGAATAAAGAAACAGGATTCTCTTCGCCACATGGTATAATGATTCAATGTGCTGTGCCTCGATTTGTAAAGGTAGTCACTCCATTGAGGCCTTCAATGGGAATAGAGCAGTGTTTGCGAAAAAGCTCAAGTTTTCTAATACATTTTTCAGATATTAAGTTAGCCATGGAGCCTATGTCAAGTAAAATACGGATTTTTTGAAAATGTCCTTAATCTGCACTTCACAAGTAGACAATAAAACGGTAGATTGTGGTAATGTTAAAGTATTTGTAATACAATTATCATTTGTAATTGAAGAGCTAGGATTGTCACTAGAAGTATTCGTGAGATTGTCAGAAGTGGAAATCGAATTATTAATGTGATTAGAATTAGGAGAATTTTTTGGAAAATCTAACACTGTATGATGAGGAAATCGACCAAATTTACATCTTTGCGTTGATAAACACATTTTAATAGAATGAGGAGATACTAAACAGTTGACGCATAACTGGTGCTGCTTAGCAAAAGAAAATCTTTCTTGTGGCATCTTGGTAAAAAATGATTGACATTTATACAGAAGGTGAGAAGAGGAGTTATAAGATGCATTTTAAGTTACTACTGTTTTGTTGTGTATTTGCAACAAAAGTAGATGTTGAAGGTTTATTACAAAGTTTCGAGTTTGAAAACTTGTTTTTAGATTTGTCTACATGGGTAGACGAAGTAGTAATAGAAATTTGAACTGATTCCAGAGTTATACAATTCCTTTCTAAGAATGTTAATTGTCTGCAAGTAGGCAATTCTGAATAAACTATTTTCAAGTTCAAAATCAGTTCTAGTTTTAGTATCAAGTTTATTCATAATCATATTGAACAACAAAAAATCTCACTGATATACTCGAAATTTGAGGGCTCGAAAAGATGCTACATTTTCAGAAAAAGTATTTAGAAGTTTCCTTATCTCCTTAGAAGTAGACATTTGAATTGAAGCTGCATTCGAAAGTTAATTATAGTAGTGAGTAGCTAGAATCTGTTTGCTTTGGTATCGTTTCTCCAGCATTTCATATGCTATAAGGTTATTTGCATCAGTAAGGGGAATATCCTCAATTGAAACTAAGGGTTCTTTGTGTAGTGACGTAAACATATGTTGGAATTTTTCAGCGTCGGCAAATCAGTATTGTTATGGATAAGCGAATTGAACAGATCATATAAAAGGAAGATCAGTTTTTAAAACCTCCGTCGAAAGTAGGTAAATTAATTTTTTGAAGCTTTGCTACAAATCGTTGATATGGAGAAGTTCTATATAAATTGGTCAACAAATTATTGGCTGAATCCGAGATTAAAAAATCATGCTTAATAGATTTAGCACCATAAAATCCTTAATCTGCCGAACTACGCATTGTATCGTAGCTTACGAAAGCATCATCACTAACTAGAGATATGACAGTCATTATAAATTGTAATGCGTATTGCCCAGGTAAGCCCAAAGGAGACAGAGTTCAATTAAATTAACTAATTTATTTGTAAAAAAAATATTATTTACAATGATAAAATAAACTAAAATTCAATATTCTATATATATATATATATATATATATATATATTAAAGTAAAATATATCTATCAGACAAATTAAATCAAATCAGCATCATACAAATAGTGTGAATCTTAGTAGTTCATTAGTAAACATCCAATAAAAAAAGGAAATAATCCGTAAAGACATGAGTTGAACGTGTCAAGAAATTTTTAACTATCATATACAATTGATAAATTAATTTAAGATATTGCTATTTAATTTAGTATCTATTTTCTTTTAAAGTATATTGCAAAATAAATAACACCAACAAGTAAATTACGTCGAACGTAATATTATACATAATTGTGGTGATCCCTGTATATATCATCACATAAATTTTCAAACAAAATTCGATTATTACAATTTTATATTTTATAGACACTTTCGGAAACCCCGTATATCGCATAAACTTTTATAATTATTAGCAAACGTCAAGGTCAAAAGATCAACGCTAGAAGCAATGTTATGTTAGTAATTCGTACGGTGTAGTTCGGTGTGTTTTTCGAAATGCATAAAAACAAAGTGATTTCGTCTATACTAACGCAAGGATAGATATATTGATTCAGGAAAACAATGTTTGTTTATCAACAAATGAACTGGAAAAACAAAATTAAAAACAATAAAAGGTTGTTGATTTTGAGCTTGGGGAGACGCCGTGAAAATGAATTAGAGGGTGGACGTGTAAAATTTTATCTCCTCAAATTTCTATTAAAATTTGAAATAACTTAAATAAATTATCAGAAATATTAATCAAAGGTGTTCAGACGACGTTTTAAAGTAAATAAATTAAAATACATTCCGTATAATTAAAAATAAGTGAACTTTAGTGAAATCATCTAGATTTGGTAAGAACTATAACTATAATTACCTTATTACAATTATTCTGGTGGTTATCCAAGGTATCTTATAATAGAGATACTCTGCTGACGATATTAACCACATATATCATCATTCCTACATCTTGGACTTCGTTTTTGTTTGATCACAGCTGATCATTTTTTCCTCCAAGAACAGCACATTCAATGCTATGCTCTATAACTAACGATGAACATTTTCCACGTGTATATTGAACTTTTTCTATAAAAACATTTCACTTGTATATTTTTGTACGTAGGTTAATTGTCTGTGGTAGCAATTTATTGGTTAAACGTTAGTATTAATTGATCAATCTCCACTACTAACGGACACAAACACTAAATTCATATTAAATAAGTATTCACTAGATTTTTGCATAATAATAATAAAGATTCTTAGACACATCACTTTGCCTTCCATTTTGTAAACTAAACAAAACATTTAACAGAACAGCACACTACACGTTTTCGCACTTAAAGATCTATGGTTGAGATTGAAAGTTTTTTTTGGATGTACATTCAAACATAGAATAAGAATAATGATACACAATATTTATTTGTTGAGTTTCAATAATATTTATAGTAATGAAAGCGTTTATATGGTTGTTGCGTAATAATGATACAATAATGAATTTAAACGTATAATATTGGTTTATTAATTGATTATAAAAATTTCTTATCTTTTCTCATTAATTAAATTATGTTCAATTGTTCAGGTTCGTCTTATTTTTCTCTGATATCTACCTATAGTTTCTTGTTGCTAGCAAACGTCAAGTGCCGAATCTCATCCCTGAGATACAGTATTTAAAAGGTAAAGTAAAATTGATAATAATTTTGAATTGGGTATAGCGGTAAGCGTAACCAATTCTGGCGCCCATAAATAATAATAAAATATATATTAAATTAAAATAAAAAAAATATACATAATAAAAAACAGCAGCCCAACTGAGGTAAAATAAAAATTATAATATAAAATAGCACTACAACATAAGGGCGTAAGTAAAATTATATATAATAAAAATGGCTCCCAACGTAGAGGCATTATTTAAAAATATACAATAAAATGGCAAGCCCAACGTATGGCGTTTGTTAGACGACTTAAGTAACGCTCGTTCAACAAATTAGCAACAGGAACAGGTTACAATTTTATTTTTGAGATATCTAGGGAAAATTTTATAAAATAATAATGGCTGACAAATCAATGAATATCGACGAACTGACAGTGGACGAGCTGAGGGAATATCTGAAATCCAGGAATATGGACACAAAGGGAAACAAACAAGTACTAAGGGAACGTTTGACGATGGCTATCCAAGCTGAAGAAGCAGCGGAACTGGAGAAAGGAGACAGTATGGTGGAAGAAGTTCATCACTATACAAAACCTAAGCCAAATGAAAATGAAGAGTTAATAAATATGATGAAAATAATGATGGCTGATATTAGAAACACCAGAGAAGATATAATAAAAAACACAAAAGAAGAGATAAAAGGTACACAGAAAGAAATTAACAGAAGGTTAGACAAACAAGAAGAAACATTTTCAGAACATATGGTGGAAATGAAAAAACAGTTCGAAGAACACAAGAAGGAACAAGAAGAGAAAATGAATAAACTATATGGACATTTAATGCGAGAAGGCACCATCCGGAAACAAGAGATAGAAGACATGGGAAATAAACTACGAGAAGAAGGAAAGGAACAGATAGGCAGAATGGAGAGAAACATCATGAAAACCAATGCCAGGATAGATGATGTAGAGCAAGGCATCCAGTTGAATTTATCGATTGCGGAGGAGATGAATTTAAAAACTCAGAAAGAACTAATATGGGAAATGGACAAGAAGTTAAAACAAATCAAGGAAGATAGGAATGTACAAGATTCTACAAAATTGGAGAGGGAAATTAAAGAAGACTTTAAGAAGAAAATGATGGAATTAGAAAAAGAATTTGAAACCATAAAAAACAAGACGAATCCAAACATCAATACTCAAGGGGTAAATTACATCTATAACCATGGGGAAAGTAATCTTAAATTTGACGGGGATACGAGAAAAATGCATCCAAAAATTTTCTTGAGATATCTTAAAAATAAATTAAGAGGTATCTAAGAGATAGAAGATTTGAAAGAGACAATTAGATCTCATTTGCAGGGTCAAACATTACTTTGGTTCACATGTAATGATGTAAATATAAATAATTTCAACGATTTTGAAAGTAACTTTTTGAAACAATACTGGGGGGAAACAGAACAAGGCTATGTTAGGGAAAAGTTATATTTTGGAAAATTTGATAGTAGAAGAAGCAACAACATGAGTAGTTATGCTTTGTCTTTATTTTCCCAGGCACAATATTTAGAGCCAGTAATTTCTGAGCAAGAAATTATAATATTCTTATCTAGACATTTTAATGACAAAATTACTCAAGGTATAGCAATACAAAATATTACAAATTTCCAATCTTTACTAGACTATTTGAACCGAGTACAGAGAACGGTGCACAACAACAATAGACGTGACTATGATAACTATTACAGAAACGTCAACGATAGACGAGACTTTAATAGAAGTAACAATCATAGACAAAATAATAATCACTATTACAACAACACAAATAACAATAATAACAATGATAGACGATATGACAGAAATAACGATAGGACTAATAATAACAATAACAGGTACACAAATTATCCAGATAGGAGACAAATTATAATAGAAGAGAAAGAAGAAACTCTGACGGAGACATAAGAAGGACGAATAATATAAGACGTGACACAAGAACTAACAGGACGAACAGCATAGAAAGAAACACAACTAATCGTAACACAAACTTTAATCGAACTAATACAAATAACAATAATCATAATAATGATAATGTTGTGGTTCCCGTGTCATCTTCTGGTACGGAACAACAGTTTTTCCACTAGAGGGTGAATGTGGTAAGTTAAGTTGGTGCAGCTATGTTCACCCACGCGAATTTCTAAAGGTACAGGACCAGCTAGAACAAAACAATGAAACATTAATTTATATATACGGAACGATAGAAGGAACTAGCATAAAAATATTAATCGATACCGGGTCAGAAATATCTTTAATAAATAATAAATTTGTAAATGATTTGACAATATCAAAAGAAAATTTCGTCAAGGTGCCTAAAATAAATTTAATCGGCATAAATCAAAGAAAACTAACAATTTCAAATACTACGATAACTGTAGCATTAAGATTAAAGGAACGAGAAACTATGGTACAACTGTTAGTAGTGGAAAATATGGAATGCGAACTATTGTTAGGATCGGATATCTTATATGAAAACAAAGCAATTATTAATTATGAAGAAATGTACATAATCTTTAATAAAGAGAAAGTTGATTTTAATTATGAAGAGAAAAATGATAATTCGAGGAAGAATGAAGAGTTAGTAGAAGAAGTAGATAAATGTATTAATTATAATAAGAAATTTGAAGATGATATGGAGAAGAGATATGATTATAGGCAGGAAGGAAAAATGAGTGGAGATATGATGTTGGATGGCAATGGAGAAATAAATAATAATAATAATATGCCGGAATGGAAATTGGATATAGATGGGAAAATAGAATGGAAAAATGAAGTAAAAGGAATACTGAGAGGACATAGGAATTTAATTAATGAGGAATCTCGAATTGCAAGAAATTATGTACATAAAATTGAAATGAAAGAAAATCAACAATTCCAACAGCGAAGTTATCCGATACCGTACAAATATCAAGAAGATGTAAAGAAAACTGTAAATAAATTATTAGAAGATAGAATTATAGAACATAGTACCACCTCGTATATCAATCCAGTTGTTATAGTAAAGAAGAAGGATGGAGATTTAAGGATTTGCCTTGATGCACGAAATTTAAATAAATGTACAATGCCCGAGTATGAATCGCCTTTAACTATCGAATCGATATTAGGAAAGATAAGTAAAGTTAAGGTTTTTTCTAAGCTAGATTTGAAGCACAGCTTCTGGCTGATACCACTACATCCGGAAAGCAGGAAGTATGTAGGATTCAAGATTAATGGGGAAGTATATCAATTCCGAGTAACGCCATTTGGCATACAAAGCGCTACATCAGCACTATTAAAAGCGCTAAATAAAATTCTAAACAAATATGACCTATTTACAATACACTATGTGGACGACATACTTATTTTTTCAAATAGTATAGAAGAACATTTAGAACACCTCAGAACAATCATAGCGGAAAATCCATTAGATATAATAGCGATAGACTTCATATCAAACCTTATACCAAGTTATAATGGTAACAAACACATTATGGTAATCGTAGACATTTTTTCTAAATTTATTAGCACATATCCATGCAGTAAAACAAATAAAAATTCCATTAAAGAATCGCTAGGAAACTACTTCGAGAAATATGGGAAACCAAAGAAATGCATAATGGACAATGAAACATACTTCAGGAACAAAAAAATAGAAAAATGGTTGAAAGACCTGGAAATACAACAAGTTTTCACAAGTATAAGACATCCTAGTAGTAATCCTGCAGAACGAGGAATCAAGGAAGTGATCAAGCATCTGAGGATACTTACATACTACGAAAACCGTATGTGGGAAGAACGATTAAAGGAGACCACAGATTTTATAAACAATATACCAAATATCGTTACGGAAATAGCGCCTATTTCTTTATTCACAGGAATAGAACCAGACAGACCATGGTCCAGTGAAATTGACTACAACAAACTGATTAAAGTAGCCAGAGAAAGACAATCAAGATAAGCTGACAAATACATTAAACGGAAACTAGCTAGACTTAGAAATAGGAAAACATTTAAAAAGGGTGACTTGGTAATAATAAAAGCATTAAGAGTACCTAATCATAAAAAAGGAATATGTTCTAAGTTACAGTTACCTTATGAAGGTCCTTATTTAGTAGAAACCAGTCATGGTATAAATAGCTATAAGTTGATACATCCTGACACTCATCGAGAACGTGGAATTTTTCATATAAACCAGCTGCATCAATTTAACGCCAATCAGCCATAACTAAAATTTAAGAAACACTAGAATTAGAAAATATTTAAGTAATCAAGTATGAATTAATTCAATCTAATCAATCTTAATAAGAGTTAGGAATAGTGTAATAAGAAATTTATTGATAAACTAAGTATAAGTTAATTGCAACGATTTAATAACTTCTTCATGAAATTGACATAGGATTAAATTGGGAATTAATTAAACAAGTAATATATATGATAATGAAATTATGAGAAGAAAATCAAGGTAAACTTCTATAGAACATTCTTGTCAAATCAAGAATAATTCCATAGAATTTTAGGGAATGTTAAAGTGAAATATATCTATCAGACAAATTAAATCAAATCAGCATCATACAAATAGTGTGAATCTTAGTAGTTCATTAGTAAACATCCAATAAAAAAAAAGAAATAATCCGTAAAGACATGAGTTGAACGTGTCAAGAAATTTTTAACTATCATATACAATTGATAAATTAATTTAAGAGATTGCTATTTAATTTAGTATCTATTTTCTTTTAAAGTATATTGCAAAATAAATAACACCAACAAGTAAATTACGTCGAACGTAATATTATACATAATTGTGGTGATCCCTGTATATATCATCACATAAATTTTCAAACAAAATTCGATTATTACAATTTTATATTTTATAGACACTTTCGGAAACCCCGTATATCGCATAAACTTTTATAATTATTAGCAAACGTCAAGGTCAAAAGATCAACGCTAGAAGCAATGTTATGTTAGTAATTCGTACGGTGTAGTTCGGTGTGTTTTTCGAAATGCATAAAAACAAAGTGATTTCCTCTATACTAACGCAAGGATAGATATATTGATTCAGGAAAACAATGTTTGTTTATCAACAAATGAACTGGAAAAACAAAATTAAAAACAATAAAAGGTTGTTGATTTTGAGCTTGGGGAGACGCCGTGAAAATGAATTAGAGGGTGGACGTGTAAAATTTTATCTCCTCAAATTTCTATTAAAATTTGAAATAACTTAAATAAATTATCAGAAATATTAATCAAAGGTGTTCAGACGACGTTTTAAAGTAAATAAATTAAAATACATTCCGTATAATTAAAAATAAGTGAACTTTAGTGAAATCATCTAGATTTGGTAAGAACTATAACTATAATTACCTTATTACAATTATTCTGGTGGTTATCCAAGGTATCTTATAATAGAGATACTCTGCTGACGATATTAACCACATATATCATCATTCCTACATCTTGGACTTCGTTTTTGTTTGATCACAACTGAGGTAAAATAAAAATTATAATATAAAATAGCACTACAACATAAGGGCGTAAGTAAAATTATATATAATAAAAATGGCTCCCAACGTAGAGGCATTATTTAAAAATATATAATATATATATATATATATATATATATATATATATATATATATATATATATATATATATACATATATACATATATATACATATATATATATATATATATACATATATACATATATATACATATATATATATATATATATATATATATATATATATATATATATACTCTGGTGCGTAAATATTTCGCAGGTCACGCTTCGACGGTCCGTATCCCTTCGTCGATCGATAGACACTGATGGTCCGAACGGTAGGTAGGTGTAACAGCAGCGGTGTGTATTTCGATTCCGGTGTTACACTCCACGGTGAACGGGATTCTCTGCGTCCTATGAAATGTTCAGACAGCCAGGCTTAACGAATATCTCGGTTTGTAGCGACTATAGTTATTACGGCGCGTCAATACCACACCAGAATTATACTAACAGTTAAAGCGATCGTTTATAGCCAGTCAGTACCCGGTTTGACGGCGCTTCCCTACGAAGATACTGTAGAGCTTTCAGTGTGTCAATACCACACCGAAATTCTTCTAACAGTTTGAACAATCGTTCTCGTTTCCCTCAATACCAGAAACCAACGGCCGTTCTAATGAATGATGTATAAAATCGGATCAGTATTCCGACTTAGTACAACACTCGGCGGTGGATAGTGTAAAGCGTTTAAGGTTAAAGTCAATACCCTCAACCTACGCTTCGCACTGGAGGCGGCTGAACTTGGAGGAGCAGGAGTCCGTAAACCAAGTCGCCTCATCGTCTGTCGGTTTGCACTTTTATATCCATCGTGGTGGAGGTGGTGGAAGTCTCCTTCCCTTCTACTGTCGATTCTTCGTGCGCATCTTGGCGTGGGGACTTTGCTGTTCTGGTGGGGTACTTCGTCACCGCGGTGTTAACTGGTTTCTTGAATCGAGTTTTATAGTAATGAAATTGATATCATTACAAAATAGCATCGCGATCCTCTGCTCTAGCTAAGAAAGTGGATCTCAAAGATTCATCGTTTAATGCTTCAAAACCTGCTTGATGAGTCTCTTGTAACCTTTTGTGAGCAAGTCTGCGATTTAAATTCGCTTTTGTTAATTTTTCTGATGGTGGAGCCATTACACATATAAATAATTATTGTGGAAAATGATAAACAAACAAATATCGAAACACGTGATTAAGGTCAATGTGGTTTTTGTACGCCAACAAAAGGTTAACTCGAACAGGTAATTAAGAATTAGAAAAAATACTTATAATTATTTTTGAACAAAGCGATAAAATTCACTAAACAAAGAATGCAAAATTTACTTTTAAATTTGATTTTAACATTGATATTTTTATTTTTTTTTTATTTTAGCTTAACGTGCCTCGACAGCGCTGGTCATTGGCACAGGAAAATAATTACAAATATTTACATGAAATTAAATAACAACTATTACTATTTTTAAATTAGATTCAATGGTAGAGATGTGTAGCTTTCAGAAACTGTAAGACTTTCATGATCTCGGTGGGGCAGTGGAGCATTTCCTTGAGGTTAGGCCTTTGGTCAAATCGTTGATATGTAGCGGAAAATTGTTTGCAGTCAGTAAGTATGTGCTGAACGGTCAGTATAGCATTACAGCTATGGCAAACAGGACGGTTTCCTGAAGACATCAGATAACCGTGTTTGAGTTTGGTGTGGCTGATTCGAATTCTTCTGTATATAGCGGCCTCTCTCATTGTTAAAAAGCTAAGGGAGAGAGGAGAAGTAGATGAATGGATATCGTGAAGAGCTGTTGTACTATTGCGCCATAGATGTCGCCAAGATTCTTGCGTGAAGTTTTTGAAATGGAACTTGAGGTCGCTGGCAAGTTGGACTCTGTCGTACAATTGCGCCATAGATGTCGCCAAGATTCTTGCGTGAAGTTTTTGAAATGGAACTTGAGGTCGCTGGCGAGTTAGACTATGTGTTTTGGATTGTTGCTAGAGGCAGCTTCTTTCGCGTGGCGATCCGCAGTTTCGTTACCAGCAATTCCAATGTGAGATGGTAGCCAAATGAGAGAGACTGTTATATCATGAGCAACGAGAGTTTGATATGTCATGTATGTTCTGGACAATTGGGTGGTCAGTGAAGATTGATTTAATTGATAGAATGGAGGAAAGGGAATCAGTGCATATTGCAATATTTTTGTGGGGGAGGGAGATATATTTAAAAGCCTAAAGAATGCTGTGAAGCTCACCTGTATGGACGCTACACACTGAAGGTAAAGTAAAGGAGCCTATGAGTTCATGTTTCGAGGTAACTGCATAACCAACTCCGGAGTCAGTTTTGGAGGCATCTGTATAGAGTGTTAAGTCGTAAGATTTTTTTGTAGTAGTTCCAGGAATGCAAGTGCAGTGGGTGACTCATGCTTATTAAAAATGGTGAGTGAGGTATCGATTATAGGAATAATTTTGGTCCAAGGAGGAGAAGAAGGTAGTGGGAGCGGGGATGTCAGAGAGAGGTCAGTATCTTTGAGTAAAGGAGTGAGCAATTGGGGAAGAGATTTAATAATTGTACGAGGGTTAGTAGGGAGATTAGTCGTTGATGTGAAAAGTGAGTTAACAGGATTGAAGGATACTGAGGCAGTATATGAAAGGAGTAGGGATTGTCGTCTTAAGGGAGAGGTGATTCATTAGCTTCAATATGGAGACTATCAGCCGGGCTAGAGCGGAAGGCACCAAGGTAGAGGCGAAGAGCGGTATTGTGAACAGAGTTCAGCAAATCTGTGACAATTTGGGGGCTGACATGTAAATAAAGCAACCATAGTCAAGCTTCGAACGGATGAGAGCTCTGCAAACTCTTAATAATACGATTTCGTCGGAACCCCAGTGAAATTGACTGAGCGTTTTAATTATGTTTAATATTTTTAGACAGATGCCTTTGAGTTCATAGATATGGTGTTTCCAGTTAAGTCGAAGGTTATTCCGAGAATTTTACATTGATTTTGTAACGTTTTTAATTTTTTTATATTCGAATTTATTTCCCAGTGCGGCCCTGTGTATCAAAATTATCTTCGGACTGTGTAAAAGATCGTTTCATACTACCAATAAAAATAAAATTACCGGAGTATAATACATCTTTGAACGCCGAAAAAGGTTTATTACGGCTCAATCGGGATTCTCAATTGAACGAAATGACAATTGAATGTATTTATAATACCGCCCTTAAAAGGATTATGATGGGGACACAATAGTTTTAGAATTACCTTCAGAGAACGAAAAGTACCTTTTTGAAATTCTCGGTAGACAGTGTAATCTGTGTATTCACCGCCCGATTCGTTTTATATGGCTGTTATATGGCTTTTTGGAACTAATTTTACAGTTATTTTACGGAAATAATTTCAAGGAGAAGGCTATCCATCCCCAAAAATATCGTCACGAGGGCAGTGAGCAACCGATTCTCAACGCGAGTAGTAGGAAAAGCTTCTTGTAGTGTTAGCGTGAATTATCGTTCATTATTTAGTGCCGTTATCGAGATAGCGTCTACGAAAATTATTTGAGCGAAGCAGTGGTGATTTTCTTGGCTATTAAGATTAAATTATCGTATAGTACCAAGGTATCGGTATTTACTGTGTTCATAGTCGAATTAAATTTACCGGAGTTTATAGTGATTATTACCTTCATTAGGCTACCGAAGATTTCCGAGTGTCTGTGATCTGTTCCTTCACGCGGTGAGGGTAGCTTACTTATTACAAGTGTTATCATAAGTTTTTTAATCGACCTAATCGAGAAACCACGCCTCCGGCGTTGTTGCAAGTATCTTCACTTGAGTAGTAATTTGGTGATTGGATGGAAACAATTGGACTCAGGTATCGTTAATGATTATTTAGTATCTCTCCTACCTGGAGTAATCGCACCCGTTCTTAGTCAATGGTGGAAAGATTAATTTAGTGTCACGCTATTCCTCTAACGAAAGAACTATACGGTCAGAACTATTTTATTACAATAACGAGTGTATTGATTACTAATATTGCTATTGTTTTAGAGAACCTTTGTTTATGTTTTATAGTATAATCGTTAGGAAATTCGGCGTACGTCAAATCCAGACTAAGTTATTTTCCCGATATTGACATAACTTTCACAAAGCCTATGTTTTTTTTTGTTTTCAAGTAATTTAATAATATAATATACTACATTTTCTTTTTTAAATAAACGGAAAATAATTTCGTTTATAAACTAATTTTTTAGTTCGCAAACTCTGCGACATTGATCATTTGTGTATGTATATGATTTGTATATTTGTTGTTGTTTATGTATATATTAATTTTGTTTGCGGTACCAGTTTATGCATGAACCCATCTTGTAGATATTTTTGATGTTTCGTTCACTGACGCTGGTAAAACCTGTTAATAAACTGGTTAACCTAATAAAACGCGTTTTAGTGAGTACTTCCCTAACCTCCACAGATACAATACCAAAAATACCTCACTTTTTATAATTTCTCTCGTTTATCGCAGTTTTTGAAATTTTTCCTGATAATTAAAATTTCTGGCGCCCTCTAATTACCTTTCCGATTGATTAACGTTCCGCAAATAAACCCACGACCCTTAGCTCTCCAACCAAAACAAGAGTGCCGTTCGCATACGTCTTAATTGTTTCTCGTCCAGTATTGTTCCCAATAAAATCGCGATCTTGGTCCCATCCAAGGAAACTTGAAAAAAATTGATACCGAACAATTAAGACGGTAACAATTTACAGTTGGTAAGGGTAAATTATTAATGAAAATGTGAGATAGAGGAGAAGATGTTGAAAACTTGATTAGTTTGGATTTACTTTGAGATAAGGATAATCACAGGTAAGAAAATCTATCCTGTAGTAGGTTCACTGCGGTTTGAAGGAGTTTGCATGTGGATGAGATCGATTTACCATGGCAATAAACAATTAGGTTATCAGCATATTGGACATATTTTATGGGAGCAGGAAACTTGCAACAGCGCTCGTTTATTGTGAGGATGAATAGAGTAGAACTTAATACTGATCCTTGAGGGATTTTGTGGGTGAGGCAAGGAGATTTTGCCATTAGCGGAAACCCTGAAGGTTCTACAAGTTAGGAAATTATGAAAAAACTATAGAATTTTGCCATGAAGATTATATTGGGAAAGTTTATTCAATATTGCCGTTCTAGATATCGAGTCAAAGGCACCTTCAATATCAAATATGGTTGCAACGACGTCCTGGTGATTGTTTATTGCTGAAGAGATATGTGTTTGGAGAAGAACAAGGTTGTCGCAAGTGGATCGATGACGCTGGAAGCCGGATTGGGCATTAGGAATGATTTTGTTCTTTTCAAGATACCAAACTAGTCTTCTATTGATCATTTTCTCCAGGAGTTTGCAGGTAGTGCAAGTGAGTGAAATCGGTCGGAAGGAATTGGGCGATAAGGTGGATTGCTCTGCTTTTTTTATTGGAATAATTATGGATTTGCGCCATGTGTCAGGGAACTGATTAGTATTCCAGATAAGGTTATAGATTTCGAGAAGCTTATAGAGAGATGGATTGGTTAGTTTTTTGAGAAAGATGTAAGGAACATTATCAGGGCCGGCGGCAGAATTTCTACAAGTAAACAAGGCAGATTTCAGTTCATTTAGGTTAAAAGGGGCGTTGACGGAAGCAACGTCATGATGGTTTGACTGAAAAGTGGAGGAAGGCTAAATATGAGAATTGTGATAAACAGAATTGGGGTTACGATTATTAAATTTGTCATCAAAATGTTGTGCTAGTGAATCGGCAATTGTTTGATTGTCGGAGATAACAGTATCATTCAATATTAAGGAAGGAATTTTAGTATTGGTTTTCTTGCCTTGAATTTGTGAAATTTGTTTCCAGACTTGACAGGGATTTGTATTATGATTCAGCGAGGAGGTATAGCTTTGCCATGAGGATTTTTTGCTTTGCTTGACTAAGAACTTGGCTTTAGCTTTGAGCTGTTTGTGTAGGAGGAGGTTTTCTTGTGTTCTATTTCCTCTAAACCTGTTAAGATCATGTTTGGACTTTTGGATGGCATTTTCGCAAGCTGAATTCCACCAAGGCACAGTTTTTTGTGCAGAGGAAGTCACTGATTTACCGATATGAGTCTCTGCAGCGGCAAGTATACTGTCAGTAAACATTTTTAGAGTGTCATTTATGTTTGCAGAAATAGCTAAAGAGGATAAATAAGTTTGGGAGAGAGAAGTAAACTCAGACCAATTTGCGTTTTCTAGGTGCCAGAAGCTTCTAGTTATAGTTTCCTTATTATAATGATAGGAAAATGGTTGCTATGATGAAGGTCATCTGAAACTTGCCAGGAAAGGGAAAGTGCAGTTTTAGGGTCACATATGCTGAGGTCAAGGGCAGAAAAGGTGCCGGAGGAAATGTTAAAGTGAGTGTTGAGTCCAGTATTCAACAAGCAGGTTCCGGAGGACTTTATGACGTTTTCTATAACTTTGTCTCTAGTGCAACCACGAGTTGAACTCCACATGGTGTGATGTGCATTCATGTCACCAACAAGGATGTATGGGTGGGGGAGCTGAAATACTAGGTTGGTTAAGTCTTCTTCATTGAGGGGGTGATCAGGTGGAATGTAAATACTGCAAATGGTTAGGTTATTAGGGCACCAAGCAGTTACAGCAATTGCCTCTAGATTTGAGGTTAGTGGGAAATGAGATGAGTATACATCGCTAGATACAAATATTGAAGTACCACCACTGGCTCTCATACAGTTGGTACGGATGTAATGATAAGCATCAAAGTTTTTTAGCTTGCACTGTTGGTCAATTTTGAAGTTGGTTTCCTGGAGGCAGAGAAAGTCAGGGGTATGGGAAGATACGATTTTCTGAATTCTTTCTAAGCGAGGATAAAATCCATCGCAGTTCCATTGAATCAGAGAGAATGGTACTAATTAAAGGGGGAAAGAGGTTAATTACTGAGATAGTGTAGAGAAGTCAGTGGTGGTACCGTCATCAGAAAAAAGATAGTCAGTAAGATTGTTTTGGTCGGGGTGAAGTTTAAATTTAATTTTATTAGTCACACGTGTGATGCGACTTTTCAAAGATGTTTCGTTGATATTAGAATAAATTAAGGATAGATCTTTCAGTAGGAAGGCATGGTCGGAGATAAATTTATTGGCTTCAGGTAGACAGTCGTTGACGCGGAAAGTATTTTCGAGGAACGCAATAAGTTGGATGCTATTAAGGGAGAAGGATTTAGGAGACTCTTCAAAAATTTAATGTATGTTAGAACGTGATTCCGGGCTTATATTCTGACAAATCATCTTCCGCCAGTTTGGATTTTCTGGTTCTTTTTTGCAGATTTTTTTGAATTACAATTGGGGAATTCTGAAGTAGGCATTGGATTGGGATTAGCGAGAGGAGTATTGGAAGGTGATATAGACTGCGGAGAGTCAAGAGTGCTATCATTAGATCGGGGTCGTTTTCGCCAGGTACAAGGGAGGAGGGAGCGAGTGGATAATTCTGGATTGTCTGAAAAGGTATCAGTAGTAGCTGGGTCAGCTGAAGGGGGGGGGTTCATGATTTACGGAAGTATTTAATAGGGGGAAGGTCGGGGGAACTGTTGGGACATGATTCAGCGGAATGTCCAGCCTGTTTGCAAAGAAAGCATTCAAGTTTATCAGTAGATATCAATATTCTGTGTGATGTATTTTCATGCGTAATAAGAATCGAAGTTTGCAGTGAAAAATCATTACTGGTGGGCAGAACGTAAGTTACACGGCGGAGGCTCAGGACATGTGCGTGTTCGTCATTAGGCGAGCTACATTTGACGTATGAAATAGGGGAGGTAAGTGTTAATCCTTGGTCATACAGAGCTTTTTCAATAACAGAATGTGGAATGAAAGGACTGACATTGGAAATAAGGATTCTTTTGGTGGGGGAAATAAGCCGACGAATAGGAATGACATTGGAATTAACTAAAATGTTTTGATTCGATTTTAGAAAGTCGCCGACTTGATTGGTAGATGATAAATAGATACATATGCGGCCATGAGAGATTCTGGAAGCGAAATGTACGTTTTTGGGAGAGACAATGTTACCTATTGCTTTGATATAATCCAATAGTACAGTGTTGGTACAGTACGTTTTTCTAAAACATGCGCCAATGATGTGTTTTACGCGGAAAATTTTAAATACAAGAGATTCCTTAACAGGGACTAATATTGTTACAACAAAATTTAATATTATACTGCAATATATTACAAACGATTTTAGATGTATTAAAGTAGTTTCCGTTTTGATCTGATGATGGTTTAATTTGACGATTTTATTTTTCGGTCATTACAAATTCTACTACAAAAATTAAAATGTTACTATAATTACCCACATCGTTTGCAGTAAGTGTGAGGCTCAAATTAGATTATGTTTCTATCGGTTAATTGGATCATTTTAAGTTTTCAGGGACTAATATTCTTACTACAAAATTTAAAATTGTACTACAATATACTACAAACGATTTTAGATGTATTTAATTAGTTTTTATTTTTATCTGATGATGTGTTGATGGTTGAATTTGACGATTTTATTCTTCGGGCATTACACTTTCTAATACAAAAAAAAGTTTTTACTACAATTACCTACATCGTTTGTAGTAAGTGTGAGCTTAAAATAAGATGTTTTTATTAAGTGGATTCCAGGTTCATACAGCTTCCAAAACAATATTTCATTTCTACATGCGATAACCGGCTGTGATACTACATCACCGATTTTCAGAAGGGGTAAAGCAGCAGTATTTAAATTGTTTGAAAAACAAGATACCGAGGGAATGGGACAATAATAGTATCTGTCTATAAAAACCGAGAGCAAATTCAATGTGAAAATTATAGAACAATATGCTTGGCACAAACAAGTTACAAACTCTAAACAAGAATTTTGGAAAAAAGAATAAAACGCTGCATAGAACTAAAATTAGAAGAAGAACCGGCAGCTTTTAGACAGGAAAGATTAACCAGTGATAATATATACATTGTAAGGAATAATATGTAGAAAGAATAATAGAGAAAAGGGAAGAACTGTTCCTGGTATTTATTGATTTGAAATCAGCCTTTGACATGGTAGTTAGAAAAGTAATATGGACAATAATAGAGGACATGAATACCTAGAGGTCTAATAGAGGCTATAAGAAGGACTTATAAGGGCACAAGTAAGTGATAGAATACAAGTTGCAAGGCAGACATGAAATCAATAATTATAATATCATCCCATAAAAATTTGTCATAAGTATGCTTATCGGGGAAACCATGTTAATAATGGTCTCTACAAAAATTTAGGTCTGTGGAAATTTTTGCAAGCTGACCACTATTTTTCTGTCTAACTTGACTGGACTATGTTGCTTTGGCAAGAAAAAGCAGTATTGATAAAAAAAAATAGAAGCACGAAGGAGAATTTGATGGAAAGAAAAAGGAAATCTAATGTTGAAAGAGTTCATGCAGAAAACTTCTAAACACTAAGTTTTACCTGGAGGTGATCGACAAATAAAAATTTCATTATTGCAAACAAAATTATAGTCATTGCTTTCACGATATAGGCTATCTTTTACCTCTATGACATACTTGTCTGATTCTATTCAATTAGTGATGTCGATTAAGTTTTGCAAACAGTTATTCGGAGTTTTTATGAAAATTAGAACAGGTGGATTGTCGCTTGTTTACTTTTTTACAAATTCAATTTGATATTTTATTTTTAGGAAGTATCGGAAGACTTTCAAATATGTTGGACTGAAATTTGTTACCTTTGCCTTATTGCTTTAGGTAAACTTATAAAAACTAGCCAGTTTTATATTTTATATATGTATTTTTCAGTATTATCATGTTTACTTCTGGCCCTATTCAGATTCCTTGTGGGATTTGTAGTTTGGATAGTTCTGTTGGGATCATTAACAGCGTGTATAACAGGAACGGTTGTTTTATGGTGTGTAAACGTTCTACAAGGGATTCAATATGGATCTTTGTGGTACGCTTTTCTCTATTTTTTCAGGATGTTATGGATAAATTCCAAGAACTATGTAGATGGCTTGCCTGATAATCTTGTACCTGATATCGATGCAAGAAAAACCGATTCCTACTTGGTGTTTGCTATTTTAGCGACAATAGTTACAGTTGTTATACGTCTCATAATTCTTGTAATGAGAAATAGGATACAACTGGTTGTTCAGTTATTTGAGGAAGCTGGAAAGGCCGTTGCTGCTATGCCTATTTTATTATTCCAGCCTATTCTAGTAAGTGATAATCTTCTAAGTTTAGGTTATTGACTGTATGTCAGAATACAACTGATTAAAATTAAAATTTCTTCATATGGGGGAAGGCTTTA
Source organism: Galeruca laticollis (assembly GCA_963921935.1). NCBI lineage: Eukaryota > Metazoa > Arthropoda > Insecta > Coleoptera > Chrysomelidae > Galeruca > Galeruca laticollis. Next base: position 222,775,077 of record OY998177.1, on the reverse strand, counting down.
TTTATTTTAAATGTTAGAGTCATGTTAAGAATCAATGGAAATAATTTTAATAAATAATGTCTTAAGTTTATAATGGGAAATATAGTTTTTATAATTAAAATGACAATTGTCATATGTGCAATGGGATTGCCTCAAATGACAGTGTAATTAAGTTAGTCAACAAAAATTAAGTAGCTTTTGTGTATAGTTATTACTTGTGTAAGTGTTTTAGACTGCATTTTATTAAGGCAAGAATGTTTAATTCTCTTAAGTGAATAAGACGCATATATAACACTCATCCAACACAACGTTTTATCCACAATCACACTAATTTAGAATCAAAATCGCCAAAATCTTATCTGATATTACAAAATGATTTAATATTCCAGCAACTGTTCCTCAAAAATCATTTGAATTTACGAACTAAAAACTTATCAAGAAGTGTAAATACTTCAAGAAGCTCCGAAAACAAATATTTATTACAGGAGAAGTCAAAGGCTGAGCTCAATCATTCGAAAGAAAAAAGTGATATAATAGGAGCAATAAAGTGGGAAGTTAGCTACGTTAAGATTTCTTTATTAATTAAATTTCAAACAGTGGAAACGATTCAGAAAGAGACTGCCATCCTAAGACATTACAACATAATGTCATTGCTGCCGACCAAGTTGCAAAGAACCACAATAGTGAAAAAACAAATACATGGATTAATTTTAAGTGTTTTATGAATTATAAAACACTAAAATTTCACTGACTACATTAAAGGGCGCCGACTGACTTTATAATGTAGTGATTGTGGATGAAATAATTTTTTTCTTTCATTAAACTACTTAAAAATAACAAATTTGTTTACAAAACTGTTTACTGGTTATAATCATTTTTAATTTATTGAAAAATGTTGTTTTAGACGTTCATCTCATTGGCCATAGTTGTCGCGCTGTGGTTCATATTTTCCCTTTTGATAGAAAGTTCTGGAACACTAAGCGAGTATCGTCTCAACCTTTTTTTCTACGAAAAAGATAGTTGGATGAAATTTACAAGATGGTACAACTTCCTCGCGATGTTATGGATGGTTCAATTCATAATTGGTTGTCAGCATATGATTATAGCCGGAGCTGTCAGCATTTGGTACTTTAAAAGGTACTTGTTTTTAATGAAAAATGACGAATTAATCAAAATAATTAATTTCATTCTAGTTTTCTATTTGAAAACATTACGTGCTTAGCAGAAACGGCAGTTGTGAAAAATATTCGAAAAGAATTTAGATTATAAATCTTAAAAACAATTTAGTAAAAAATAAGAATTTTCATGTACTCTATAAACATTTTAAATGAAATGATTAACATAAGAGAAAACCAAAACTTATTCTAAATATTAAGTACATACAAAACACTCAAAGTAATAAAACAAACGTCAAATTCGATGAAATGCACAATGATATAATAAGTCAGCAACTGGCAGCAGTTGCCGGTAATCGAAAATTCGATCACTCGGAACTTAGAATAGCAAATAGCAGTGTTTATTATTGCTTTAAGTAGCCGCCTTTGTAAGTTGATTTGGTAGAGGCTTCTACAAATAACTTGGTTAAATGGAACACTTGAGTGTTCAATCTCAATCATATTATATATGTTGTAACGGTTCAGGGATTCATTAATATATTTTTCTTAATTGCATTTTACTGTCGCATCAACTATGTTGATTATTAGCGACAAAGATTATTTTACAAAATTTTTAATACATTAATTTCAGTAACATATCGTCGCTCCAATGCCAAAACCAGTAATGTGTAAAAGCATGATTTGGAGATATTTAGGTTTTAAAGTTTCAAAACCCTGTGAAAAATTGGACTTTCGTAGGACTAACTTAAACCCTATTCTCTCAGGCCAAGGTGTCTCGCTAGCTTTGGAAGCTTTGAAGGGGACGTCATCGTCTTCATTATTCTCTGGGGACCACTGATTCAGGAGCCATTCCATGTATGTCTCGTCCTGATCGGTCACTAAAAGTTGCTCGAAAATCTAAACTCGCACCCATAGATAGACAACTTCAATCTGATCTACTTTTAATTTTTACTAATGGATCGGAATCATCAAAATGGAAGCATATTGTGTTGTATGTTATATAAAGAATTGAAAAATCCAAAGCAGATAGATAATTAAATAATGGTTGTTATTTGAAGAGAAGTAATCCAAGATTTAATAATCTCCTAAAGCATTCAAAGATAGCGCAAATATTGTAAACAAGAAACAAACATATCTAAAAAAATGGTAACAAGATCGTTCTGGAAGTAAGCGAAACAGAAAGAAGGAGAAGAATTGTTTTCTTAAAAGTAACACTTTTCTAGGAACAATTATCTTGAGAGAAATGTGAATAAAAATAGTCAACAAGGCTGATATGCTAATTATTTCTTGAGGATCAGAAGATCCTACAATCCTATAATAATTGTTAAATCAAGAATAAACAATATAACCAATAAAAGATTTAAAAATATTGCAGATACCAGAATAGAAGTAAAGGTCGTTCAGGTCCTCCAACCATAACCTTCAAAAAAATACTGTTACGAAACAGCACACTGGTATAGTCCCTAAAACGGACCCTGTCTAAGCCAGGTATAATAGTTAAAATTAAGGCGGATACGCAGTTATAAAAAACTGTTTACGATTGAGACTATCTTATCTAGAACTGGTTTTTGTGACCAAATTTATCTAGAAAAGGCCAGACAAATTATTTGTGTGTATAAGCCGCAGCCCGGAATTCTCTAGTACAAAAGGCACAAGTATATAAGGGGACTGATCAGGAAGAGTTAGGGAGTTTATAATTTGACGTCGTGAGTTAAACAGTAAATAAGTGAATATAAAGTGTTTGAGTGAATATACAGTTAATATAAATTAATAATTAAGTGATTAGTTAAGTATATATAAATTAAGTGTTAGTGAGTTAGTGTTTAAATAAATTAGTAAGTAGTCATACCGAGTGTTTAAAATTTATCCCACCCGTTTATTGTCTAAATAAATAACAAAAACATTACATTGGTGTCAGAAGTGGGATAATCTAAATAAATTGCTACGTAAAAATGGTCAAGAGATTAAGGGATCTGAAAGTGGCGGAATTAAGAGCAGAATTGGAAGATCGTGAGTTGGAAACGTCCGGTAAGAAAAGTGAATTAGTAGAAAGACTTAAAGTGGCACTGGAAAATGACGGCTTTGATCCAGAAACAGTTTTATTTAATGACGAGGCTTCCACCTTAATCTCGTCAATTTCTGCTAACATGGACGAGAAGATTTCTGCCATGCAAGAGAACATGGACGAGAAGACTACTGCGTCACAAGAAGAGAACTTTTGGCGGTAGTGAAGACCGTGGAACACTTTTACCAGTATCTCTATGGTAGGAAGTTTTTAATCCGGACTGATCATGCAGAACTCAAGTGGTTGATGCAGTTCAAGAATCCTGAGGGCCCGATCGCTAGATGGATTGATCGACTTCAAGAATACGATTTCAACATCGAACATCGAGCTGGTGTGAGTCACCGAAATGGCGACTCCCTGTCCAGACGGCCGTGCCCAACAGACTGCTCCCATTGCAACAAGGTGGAATCTAGGGAAGCTGCAGTTTTAAGAACTACTGTAGTCAACGAGGAATGGTCACCTACCAGGATCAGAGAAGATCAGGAGAACGATCCTCACCTGAAGATGATCCGACAATGGAAGGAAGAAAATCGGCGACCTACCTGGCAAGAAGTGTCAAGATTTTCACCGAAACTCAAGGCGTATTGAGCTCAGTGGGACTCCCTTGTCCTGGAAGAAGGGCTGTTGAAAAGAGTCCTTGAAAACGATGATGGTTCTGAGATGAGGAGACAGCTAGTTATCCCGAGAACAAGAGTAGCTGAGGTACTGAAGAAGTTACACGAAAGTCCATCGGGAGTGAAGAAAACCCTTCAGCGAGTCCGTGAAAGGTTTCATTGGATGAACAGCTCCGACGATGTGAAGGACTGGTGTATGAAATGTACAACTTGTGCTACGAGTAATGAACCACATCGCAAGGGAAAGGCACCCATGAAACAGTACAATGTTGGAAGCCCTTTCGAAAGGATTGCTTTAGACATCGCTGGACCATATCCGACGACAGAAAATGGTAGCAAGTACATACTGGTTGTAATGGATTATTTCACTAAGTGGGTGAAAATTTACGCTATTCCGAACCAAGAGGCCACAACTGTCGCGGATGTATTGGTGAAAGAATTCATCAGCCGATATGGAGTGCCCATGGAAGTCCACAGTGACCAGGGAAGAAATTTCGGAAGCCATCTATTCCAGGAGATTTGCGACAAGCTGGGAATGAAGAAGACCAGAACAACAGCATTACATTCACAGTCAGATGGAATGGTCGAGAGAATGAACAGGACTATTGGAAAATACCTGTCCAAAGTAGTATCCAGCCATCAGAGAGATTGGGACCAGTATCTTTCCCTATTCGCATTGGCTTATCGATCTGCTGTCAATGAGTCCACGGGTGAAACACCGGCGAAAATCCTGTTTGGACGTGAAATGAGGCTTCCTTGTGACTTGGAATTTGGCTGCCGGCCTGGAGAAGATCTAGCAGGCGAAGACTACGTGATCCAATTGAGAAGAAGGCTGGACGATATTCATGAATTAGTTCTAACCAATCTTCAAGTTGCCAGCGACAGAATGAAAAGTCGGTACGACACGTAGGCCACAGAAGGCGGTTTTAAAGAAGGGGATAAAGTATGGTTACACAACCCGACGAGGAGAAAAGGATTTTCTCCAAAATTACAAAAATCCTGGGAAGGTCCATACTTAATCGAGAAAAGGATCAATGATGTTATATATCGCATAAGCAAGATCCCCAACGGAAAACCAAAACCGACTAGCGCCATTTGAAGGAGACCATGACCTGGGGGAAGGAGTAAACCTTATTCGAGATGTGTCTGACCCTACCTTCGAGGAATTTATGGGCACGTATGAAGGTACCGGGAAAGCTAGATATGGAGTCACTTCGGAACAACAACAAGATCTGTTCACTCTCCCGGAAGATTATTCACTGGCATACAACATCCCCGCCCGTATCAAGAACGCACGAGGGCTGGCAACCGTCTTTCGGAAGAAGTTCGGGCAATTAGAAAAACTTGAAGACCAGATTCCAGCCCCTGGTAAGACACTGAAACTGAAACATAATTCGCGGTACGTCTTCTACGTGGTAACTAAAAATGAATTCCAAGATCGATCTACGTACCGCGATGTGTGGGAAGCACTTCGAAACCTCCGAGACCATGTGTTGGAATCCAACGTGAAGAAACTGGCTATGCCTAAGATAGCGAGTAACCAGTTGGATTGGCGAATCATCAGGAACATGGTAGAAATTATCTTTCAAGATACCGGTGGCCAGATATTAATTTGCAGCTACAACCCCCGTTATCAGTATCCGATGAAGACGGTGCCCTGCTATTTCCATAAGATCGTGTAGAAATGGGGCCAGTTGCCGATTCAAACATCCAGTCTCGGCTACACAAAAGTTCCAGGAGGAACTTCCATTTAAGGAGGGGGTAATGTTACGAAACAGCACACTGGTATAGTCCCTAAAACCGACTCTGTCTAAGCCAGGTATAAAAGTTAAAATTATGGCGGATACGCAGTTATAAAAAACTGTTTACGATTGAGACTATATTATCTAGAACTGGTTTTTGTGACAAGGGTTATCTAGGAAAGGCCAGAAAAATTATTTGTGTGTATAAGCCGCAGCCCGGAATTCTCTAGTACAAAAGACACTAGTACCTATATAAGGGGACTGATCAGGAAGAGTTAGGGAGTTTATAATTTGACATCGTGAGTTAAACAGTAAAAAAGTGAATATAAAGTGTTTGAGTAGATATTAATTAAGTGTTAGTGAGTTAGTGTTTAAATAAATTAGTAAGTAGCCATACCGAGTGTTTAAAATTGATCCCACCCATTTATTGTCTAAATAAATAACAAAAACATTACAATACTTAAGATCAGACCTGAATAAACGAAGTGAAGTAAGTGACTGAAAAGAAGAATGTGAATGGGTATGTAACACCCTGTATATCAAATAATTCGTTAGTCATTAAACATTCAAAGATATGTTGGTTACGGACTATTAGAGTCAGCATTTAGACATACAACACTTTTAACTATATTTAAAATGTATTTATAATATTGTGTAAAAAGCGCTGAGTAAACAAATTGATAGAAGTTTTGGTTAGGTCAAATAAGTGGGCTATGAATTATTATTAAAAATATATTGCAAAGATTAAGAGATATCTTTTGGCGAGAAGAATAAATCATTATTGATTGAAACCAGAGTGAGCTCTTTTACCAATTTTACCAATACCTTACAGGAAACTGATCATTATGTAAGATAGAAAATGACATGAAATAATTCTTTCAGTAAACTGTTACCTTTTTTTTATAATTAATAATCCTCCTTCCATTTTCTTCAAATTTCACTGGCTGGTTTGAGCCAGGACGCCAACTAAAATATCCCTCAACATAATAGAATTTAACTAACCACGGATCTTTTAAGAGCCAGCGGCATTGGCTCATCGTGGACTTGGATAAGAGACAGTAGCACCGAACGTGTTAACTACGAAAAAATTCTTTTTCTACATACGTGGAGTTACTTATAGCTGAGTCAAAAGATATTTCTATGGAATACTATTATGGTAATCATTGAATACACTTTCAGTTCAGCTGTGCAATTTCGACCATCCAAATCATTACCCACTGAGATCAAAGGTTTTATATTATTTTGAACAGCAAATCACAAAAGTAAATTGTGTATTCTACCTAAAATTAAAAATATGCTTTCAAATTTAGTGATTTTGAAATTTTCTTTTTTGTGTGCAATCTCTTTATCTAACGTGTAATAAGAACGATAGTAGCTACGAAAACTACTGCAATGTACAATGAGAATTAGAAGGACTGTTGAGATGTGTGGATATATATACAATAAATAACTATTAAATATTTCTTTAAAATGTATGGAACTAACTTTAATTCTTATTTATTACACTTCCTTGCTTACCTACTACGACTGCCGAATTAAAAATATTTACTACCAACATTTTGTAATTTCTGCAAGAAATTTATATCATTCTTTATTTTCCAGAAACAAAGCTTCCTTGGACACACCAGTTATAGAGAGTGCTGGAAACTTGATAAGATTCCATTTAGGATCAGTAGCTTTAGGTTCATTTCTCATTGCAACTGTACAGTTTTTCAGAATTTTAATGAAGTTACTTGAAAAATGTTTGCGAAATAGAGAGGGGAAAATCGTCCACTGCTTATTGAGATGTTGTCACTGTTGTTTGTATTGCTTCGAAAAAATACTGAAGTATCTAACTAGAAATGCTTATATTGAAGTTGGTAAGTACCTATACATTTAGGTTTTCTGTCAAAGATGTTTCAGACCACACAATTTCTTGTGAAACATTTCGTTCAATTTCTTGTATAAGACCTGGAACCACAAATTTGTTGGCGGTAAATTTATTCTGTTTTATACTGTACAATATATTGTTCAAGAAATAGTTCGTGATTCTGCGCCGTACATCGTTTTTCTCACGTTAAAATCAGAATCGTATATGTTAAAAGCCAAATGTAACGTTCTATGATCCTGGTGAAATGTCAAAAATGAAACAACGTAAAAATTTTGGGATTTGGTAGTATCCATTTGGTGTGTGAATTATTGATTACTTTTGATTAATTTATTATTATAAATGAAACTAACACATACACGTTGTTTAACGTGAAACTGCAAACAATCAACTATGTTAGGTTATAGTGCGTGATATATCCCAACTGCGCATGCCCTTGGCCTAGAAATTGTGTAGAAATAGAACATCATGTTCTATTTTCCGACACAATTTTCAGTTCAATCTACGTTTTTGAAACAATTTGCTTAATGACACTAACGTTCAAGAAATTGAACCAAATATTGTACAAGAAATTGTGTAGTCTAAAACAGCTTTAACTTGTAAATTAAAAAAGCTGCAGATTTTTGAGTTTGTTTTCTTGGACGGGTAAATTGATCTTGATATTCAAACTTGTAATGGCAAGTGAAAGTTACTTGGCATCATTTTGTCACTTCGACTAAATTCACGACCACTTCAATAATGGTTAAAATCACGTACCTAAACTATTTACTACAATAATTGTCCACTTTTTCGTCCACTTTTTCATCCACTTTTTCGTCTCCTTTTTCGTCAATTATTCGCCCACTTTTCAAAATAACAAGTGGTGAGTGGAATAGTTATTAGAAGCATTGTATAAGGATCCTTATACAATGGTATTATAAAATAATTTTATAAATACTTAACCATATTCTCATAAATCGATGTGAGTAAATCCGTGTTTAATGTTTAGAGTGTAAAAGTTCGTTATATTGGATTTCCGTATTACATATTGGTGAGAAATGTAACATCTATCGTTTATAATTATTTTATACCTGTGACCCCAAATTCTAGCTATCAGCTATAAAAGAACATACTTTAGAGGCGTGCATATTAATTTGTGAGATGCTTAAAAACTAATCAAAATATATTGGTGATTATTTTTACAAACTAAAAACTTCACTTCACACTTACTGACAACAGTAAGATGTTAGCGTCTATAAACGTTTTTTCATACAGTGAGTCCCAAAAAGTTTTATACAAATCAGGAAAAGTTTATCTTAGATTTCACAAAAACAAACGATTCTTAATAAATATCTCTGCATACCCTGAAAATCAATAATCAACTATATGATTGTTATACAAGAAAATAAAAAAATAATGATGTTGACTGAAGAGTAAAGTATGATTAAATTTAAAATAGTTAAGATCAGCTTTTTACCCATTTGTATTGTAATGTTTTTCTAATTTATTTGAAACGTAAACGGGTGGGATCAATTTCAAACACTCGGTATGGCTACTTACTAATTTATTTAAACACTAACTCACTAATCACTAACACTTAATTTATATATACAGTATATTCACTTAGACTAATTTATATAAACAGTTCATTAATTTATATTCACTAATTTATTTGCTTATCTCACGATGTCAATTATCAACTAACTAACTCTTCCTGATCAGTCCCTTATATATTAAAGCCATTTTTACTAGTAAATTCTGGGCTGCGGCTTACACAGTAACAAATATTTTTCTGGCCTTTTCTAGATAACTCTGGTCACAAAAACAATGTTTATATAAGATCGTCGTGAAGTCGTAAACAGTTTTTTATAACTGCGTATCCGCCATAATTTGAACTTTTATACCTGGCTTAGACAGAGTCGGTTTTAGGGACTATACCAGTGTTCTGTTTCGTAACATTACCCCCTCCTTAAATGGAAGTTCCTCCTGGAACTTTTGTGTAGCCGAGACTGGATGTTTGAATCGGCAACTGGCCCCATTTCTACACTTTCCGATCTTATGGAAATAGCAGGGCACCGTCTTCATCGGATACTGATAACGGGGGTTGTAGCTGCAAATTAATATCTGGACACCGGTATCTTGAAAGATAATCTCTACCATGTTCCTGATGATTCGCCAATCCAACTGGTTACGCGCTATCTTAGGCATAGCCAGTTTCTTCACATTGGATTCCAACACATGGTCTCGGAGGTTTCAAAGTGCTTCCCACACATCGCGGTAGGTAGATCGATCTTGGAATTCATTTTTAGTTACCACGTAGAAGACGTACCGCGAATTATGTTTCAGTTTCAGTGTCTTGCCAGGTGCTGGAATCTGGTCTTCAAGTTTTTCTAATTGCCCGAACTTCTTTCGAAAGTCGGTTGCCAACCCTCGTGCGTTCTTGATACGGGCGGGGATATTGTATGCCAGTGAATAATCTTCCGGGAGAGTGAACAGATCTTGTTGTTCCGAAGTGACTTCATATCTAGCTTTCCCGGTACCTCCATACGTGCCCATAAATTCCTCGAAGGTAGGGTCAGACACATCTCGAATAAGGTTTACTCCCTCCCCCAGGTCATGGTCTCCTTCGAATGGCGCTAGTCGGTTTTGGTGAACTACTTTTGGTTTTTCGTTGGGGATCTTGCTTATGCGATATATAACATCATTGATCCTTTTCTTGATTAAGTATGGACCTTCCCAGGATTTTTGTAATTTTGGAGAAAATCCTTTTCTCCTCGTTGGGTTGTGTAACCATACTTTATCCCCTTCTTTAAAACCGCCTTCTGTGGCCTGCGTGTCGTACCGACTCTTCATTCTGTCGCTGGCAACTTGAAGATTGGTTAGAACTAATTCATGAATATCGTCCAGCCTTCTTCTCAATTGGATCACGTAGTCTTCGCCTGCTAGATCTTCTCCAGGCCGGCAGCCAAATTCCAAGTCACAAGGAAGCCTCATTTCACGTCCAAACAGGATTTTCGCCGGTGTTTCACCCGTGGACTCATTGACAGCAGATCGATAAGCCAATGCGAATAGGGAAAGATACTGGTCCCAATCTCTCTGATGGCTGGATACTACTTTGGACAGGTATTTTCCAATAGTCCTGTTCATTCTCTCGACCATTCCATCTGACTGTGGATGTAAAGCTGTTGTCCTGGTCTTCTTCATTCCCAGCTGGTCGCAAATCTCCTGGAATATATGGCTTTCGAAATTTCTTCCCTGGTCACTGTGGACTTCCATGGGCACTCCATATCGGCTGATGAATTATTTCACCAATACATCCGCGACAGTTGTGGTCTCTTGGTTCGGGATAGCGTAAATTTCCACCCACTTTGTGAAATAATCCATTACAACCAGTATGTACTTGCTACCATTTTCTGTCGTCGGAAATGGTCCAGCGATATCCAAAGCAATCTTTTCGAAAGGGCTTCCAATATTGTACTGTTTCATGGGTGCCTTTCTCTTGCGATATGGGCCATTACTCGTAGCACAAGTCGTACATTTCTCACACCAGTCCTTCACATCGTCGGAGCTGTTCATCCAATAAAACCTTTCACGGACTCGCTGAAGGGTTTTCTTCACTCCCAGATGACATCCCGATGGACTGTCGTGTAACTTCTTCAGTATCTCAGCTACTCTTGTTCTCGGGATAACTAGCTGTCTCCTCATCTTAGAACCATCATCTTTTTCGAGGACTCTTTTCAACAGCCCTTCTTCCAGGACAAGGGAGTCCCACTGAGCCCAATATGCCTTGAGTGTCGGTGAAAATCTTGACACTTCTTGCCAGGTAGGTCGCCGATTCTCTTCCTTCCATTGCCGTATCATCTCCAGGTGAGGATCATTCTCCTGATCTTCTCTGATCCTAGTGGGTGACCATTCTTCATTGACTACTATAATTCTTGAAACTGCAACTTTCTTAGATTTCGACTTGTTGCATTGTGAATAGTCTACAGGGCATGGCCGTCTAGGCAAAGAGTTGGCTTTTCGGTGATTCACATCAGCAGGATGTTCATCCCTGTCTGATTTCCCCTGTGACTGGAGTTCTTGGGTTACAGGAATCTTGGGGCGCTTAGACGGACTGCGTACGTGCTCTAGCTCGCCACACTCCCGGCATTTGATCTTCTTTGGCATCTTGTCTGCCATACCTTTCAACAAGTTGACGATCTGGTCAAGTTTGTTATCGTCATCTTTTTCCTGCATGGTCCTACCTTTGTTGTACCGCGAGCTTTTCTTGGCTGCTTTGCATTTAAGAGGTTCTTGGTTTGCAGGAGTCGTAGGACGCTTACACAAACTGCCTGCATGCTCTAGCTGGCCACAATTACAGCACCTGATTTTCTTCTGCTTCTTGTCTGCCATACCTTTCAACAAGTTGACGATCTGGTCAAGTCTGTCATCGTCACCTTCTTCCTGTATGGTCCTACCTTTTTTGTATCCCGAAGCCATCGTGGCTGCTTCATATTCAAGAGCAGCAGTCAATGCATCGGCAAATGTTTTAGGATGGGCTAATCGAAGCGTCTTCTCCATATCGTGGTCACACAAGCCGTCAATAAAGGCCTGGATGCCTAAACATTCCATCATGTTCTCTGGTGCTGATGGATAAGCAAATCGAACTAGTCGGGCAATATCCATTTCATACTCTTGAAGGGGTTCGTCACGTTTCCGCCTTCGGTTCTTCAGCTGGAATCTGTACAACTGTTCCAAATGTTCGTGACCATATCGCATGTCCAACCTCTTCTTCAGCAGCTCGAAGTCATCCATTTCTTCCAAAGGTATCGTCTGGAGTACATCTAAGGCATCTCCGCGAAGCGCGATGGTTAAGTTCACTGCCTTCTCTCTATCGGACCAATTATTCACTCCAGCGGCTGCTTCAAATTGTTTCACATAATTGGTCCACGACATTTTTCCATCGAACGTTGGGGCCTTGACTCGGGTAAAACTACCAATGTCTTCTAACTTAGGGTGTTTCTGACATGCAAGGTTTGGTTTGCTCGGTCTCCAATTCTTCCGTTGGCGTGTCTTGAGTCCCTATATCTGCCATCTTTTTTTCTAACTCCTTGATTTTGTCGTCCATCGCTGTCATCTTATTCTCGATTTTCTCGTCCATCGTTGACATTTTATTCTCAAATTCAGATTTTAGAGACGAAATTTCATTTTCAAAGTCAGCGGCAATGTCGTTTTTCATTAATCAGATATCGGCAGATATATTGTTCTTCAATGCAGAAATCTTCTCGTCCATGTTAGCCGAAATATCATTATTCATAGTAGAAATTTTCTCGTCCATATTAGTAGAAATCTTGTCCATGTTAGCAGAAATATCGTTTTTCACATTCGTTGAAATCTTCTCTTCCATGCCAGAAATCTTTTCTTCCATGGCAGAAATCTTCTCGTCCATGTTAGCAGAAATATTAGCAGAAATTGACGAGATCAAGGTGCTAATTTTCTTGTAAAGGATTTTGTTGATTTGCTTCATTTATTGATATTACTTAATTAGGTTGGACGTCAATCCCATTTTATTGGGCCATCATCATTTCATTTGGCATCCCAAATTGTGCATTCATTTTTACAAATTGAGAATATTGTTTTCAGTATTATACTACATTTTTAAGAAATTATTAAGAAATGGGCTAACCATTATTGTACAGACCTGGTATATTTTTTATTCCACTTAATATTATTAATTGCTATTTAATCGAAATACGGTTTTTATTGTGAATATGATTAGAGACTTTCTGACACAATACGTCTTTACTGCTCGAAATTCAAATTGATACTAATGGGAAATTGATCTCAAAAAACTGCAGTTACCTCATTTTTCAACTGGAATATTACATAAAGATATTGTTTTCAGCTATTTTCGGACATCCTTTTTGCAAAGCAGGCCAGCAAGCTTATAAGCTCCTTACTTCGAATATATTAAGAGTGGCGGCGATCAATTCAGTTGGAGATTTTGTATTATTTTTGGGGAAAGTTGTTGTGGTAATTGCTACAGTTTTAATAGGAATCAAAATACTTCAGGTAGGTCATGTTTTGTAAACTCACTAGCTCACAAGATTTAAATTTAGATAAAAATATGTAACAAGTCAATGTTGTCAACTATATTTTTCTCACTGCAGTGTAGCTTCAAAAGTTTCCTAGATTTTTATATTTGTATGTCAGATTCTCCACTAAGTATAACAATATTAAATCAATTGACGTACGAAATTTATTTTTAGGATAAAGATGGTCTTCAGCATATGTGGGTACCAGTTACATTATCTGGTCTATTTGCATATTTTGTTTCACACTGTTTCATGACAGTATACGAAGTGAGTATTTTGAAACATACAGGGTGTTTCAAAAAAAGGTGACCTGCTTGCTAGGATAGGCAGAACACTAAAATAAGTTGGGTTTGCCCAGTGAAAAAATTTAGTAACAGCGTCCGTTTCCAAAATCCCTGTTTAAAAAATTTTTCTTATACACATTTTTTACGATTACGTTGAAATTACTGGCGACATTTTAATGACATTTTGTACGAATATGTTTTGGAAGCTGACAGATCGCATAAATTTGTTTTCATATGTGCCTCTCACAGAGGGCGCTAGTTACATGGTTCATACCAAGTAGTTTTAAACATATCATTCTAAGGTTGACTTCCGTATCTGGTTGACGTTGCTTCTGCATACCACATGGTCTGTATTTTAACATGTTTCTCGTTTAGTTATTAAGCAGAACAATATTAATTGTAACAATGTTTTTTATTTATTCATCTGCAACTTCCTGTATGTACTCGCCTAATAATTTTTCCAAAGTTATAACCTCACTTTTACAACTCATATTTCTGTACTTTCAACTGAGTGTATTTACTTTCAGGAAGCACTGAAGATGACGAAAGTCGAAAGCGCTTTGCAATAAAGAGAATTTATATACTTAAATAAAAAACTCTACTTATTTATTAAATAGGTAATGGTTTTAAAAAATACTTTATTCCAGCATTAGTTATTACTTCATCATGTTCAAATCATAATATTCCAAAAAAGGTATACAGTATCGAGTTTTACACAGTGTACCTTTATGATGTAAAATTGAACGTTGTTTGAGTTCACATAAAATTTAGGCTACAAAATTCAACCTCAAAAAGATATGTTTAAAGGTGCGTATAGACATATAACAAAACTTCGTATCGTAACGCCGTCGCGTAACAAGTGTGGACGGCACTGCGTAACACCAGAACATAGTAACATCTCTGCATTCCATCGGTTGTCGGTTTTTTGACGCCGCATCAAAGAAATGATACGCACTGATGCTGCACCACTTGTTAACATGTCAGGACAGGTCTGCGGTACACAGTTGCGATTTATTTTTCGTTTTGTTTATTCAGTTGAAAACATGGAGTGGACAGAAGAATCTAGCCTGGATTTCATAAATAGTTATCGTAATAAAGAAATTTTGTGGGATGCAAAACATCCCAAATACTATAATAAAATAAAGAAGCATGATGCTTGGGAAGAACTCGCTGTAGAGTTTCGGACAACAGTAGATGAATGCAAAAAAAAATTAATGTTCTTCTGTCAGGCGAGAGAAAGCAAAAATTAATAAACGGTTTTAAAGATTAAAACTAACTTTTCCGCATCTGTGGCCCTGAAAAATATTCTATCATAAAAGTTTTACTTGTATACACTTCGGGGGATGTATCGTGCTAACAAACCGAAATTTCTCCAAAAATAACCAAAAAGTTAGTATACCTGGATTTATAGGACCCGCTGTACTCGCTCTAGTCAACTGAAAATCAATAGGGTACATCTGTGAGACACCTTGAACAATATTCAATCATAAAATTGATCAATCGTATACTCTCTGGAGGCTGTATCGTGTTAACAAACTGAAAATTCTCCAAAAAGGTCAAAAATTTGATACTTCAAGTACCATAGCACCCGTTGTACTGGCTTTAGTCAGCTGAATATCAATAGGGTTCATATTCGAGACGCCCTGAATAATATCCAATCATAAAATTGGTCACTTGTATATACTCCGGAGGCTGTATCGTGCTAACAAACTGAAACTTCTCCAAAAATGACAAAAATATCGTACTTATAGTACTGTAGCACCTGTTGTATTCGCTCTGGTGAGCTGAAAATCAATAGGGTTATCAGTGAGATGTCCTGAATATTACTCAATCATAAAATTGGTGACTTGTTGAATTCCGGAGGCTGTATCGTGCTAACAAACTGAAATTTCTCGAAAAATGACAAAATGTCGTACTTCAAGTACCATAACACCCGTTGTACTGGCTCTGGTGAGCTGAAAATCAATAGGGTTCATCTGTGACATGCCCTTAACAATATTCCACCATAAAATTGGTGACTTATTGCACTCCGGAGGCTGTATCGTGCTAACAAGACATGTAAGGAAAAGTGGCCGACGACAACGACGACGACATACACACAGGATTTTTTTTCTGAAAACCGTTTTTTCGGGTTGTTGTTGATGGAAAACGTAAAAATAACTCTAACAAATTTTTCAAAATTCCAACTTTTTTAGGGGTAAACCAATACTTTTCTCGCATATTAAATAGGTTGGCGGAAAAGTAAAAAGAGCCACGGCACGGGTAAAGGTAAGTTTGAATAATTGAAAATTAATTTCTTTTCTATTTTTATTTACTTTTCAATTACAAATTTTATTTTTATTTATTACAGGGCTTTCAGATATCTATGAAAGTAGTTGGTTTGCCTTTAAAAGTTTGCTATTCCTTTGGGACAAAAACAAGGTTCGGGAAACACAAAGCATCGTAAGTATAAATCGAATTACGTATAATTATCTTGCCACAAAAGTCGATTTTCGTTTTGAATGTACGATGACAATTCGTCTCTAATTCGTGTTGCATTTTCGGTTGGTCTTCTGGGAATATTTCTAATTGGAAATAAAGAAGACATTGGTTCATTAGTTATAGTTATATACTTTCCTTCTACAAGCTTTCCATCACTTTCTGTATCGAAGGTTCCATGTGGCGTATACAAAGCACAAGATATGAAACTTTCTCTTAAAAAACTATGTAGATGAGCTACTGCCATTATAACTAATTCAGCTATTCTGGGTTCAAGTAACATCGGTTTACGAAGTACTCTAAAAACGGCTGAGGCTATGCCAAATACATTTTCTACAGTTCTTCGTGTGCGAGATAATATGTAGTTAAACACTCTTTGCAATGATCCTTTAGGATGTATTCCCGAAAACGGTTTTATTATCGACTCAGTTAAGGCAAATGCCTCGTCTCCAATAAAAAAATAGGGAATTTTCTGTTGCCTGCCATGTAAAGCTTCCGGTTCAGGTAAATTTAAGTCATGTCGCTCTAATTTTTTGTAAAGCGAGCAGTTTTTAAAGATACCACCATCTGAAATTCTTCCTTGGCCTCCAGCATCAACATACAAAAAGTTATAATTAGCATCCACTAGGACAAAAAGAACTACACTAAATGTTGATTTGTAATTAAATAACTCGCTTCCGGTGTTAATTAGAGCTTGTAGAACAACATGCTTCCCATCTAAAGCACCCAGATAATGTGGAAAGTTCCAGGTGTCCTCAAACTGTTTTGCCACTTCTAACCATCTTTCTGGTGTTGAAGGTATCTGTAAAAATTAAAACAAATTTCGTTGAAACAAATTATACAATGCGCCAAAAATAGGACATATTTTTATTTTCTAAATAAGTTTGTTTATTAAATACTTATTTTAAATTATTTTTAATTTTAGATTGTACACGAAGAAGAAGATAATAATGAAAAGGAAATATCGGGTGATGAAGAAACATTAGCAGATAACGACTAAAATTCTGCTGTACAAGAGAATCGGGAAAGTATAGAAAATGTACCGAAAAGAAAAGTACTACACCTACTACCGAAAAGAAAAGCGATGAAGCGACACCTAGTAGGAAACGCCGAAAGAAGAATGAAGATTCTGAGAAATTAGATAAAGCTACTGTCAGAAGCATCAGCAAACGCTAGAAACCCACAGGAGCAAAACGAATGTCAAATATTTGGAAATCTTGTGGCTAAAAAACTGGCCAAATATTCTCTTGAATTACAAAGTACTGTACAACAAGATATTATGTTAATTTTGTTTAAAGCAGACAAGACCCATCTCGAACAAAGTTCAACCAATTTTTATCATTCGCAATCATACCGTACTCATACTCTTCAGTCATTCTTTGCAAATTCTGTGCCACAACATTCTCAATTTGATAGTATCAGGATAGCCAAGCTTCCAGTTTTACTCAACAGCATTCACAGGTACCATATCCAGCATATAATTATGCCAATTCTAGTATTTCGGATCATTCAAGTCGCAGTACTCCAGTCAATTCTTTACCACGCCAACTATTGGATATGCCCGATATTGAATTAGAGAATTTAAGATAAACATTTGTTTTGTTTAATGTGTGTTTATTATACTTCTTTAATAAAACAGTTTGTTACCTGTATATTTTCTTAGTGTTTTTAAATGAAACTCACGGTCTCTAGTTAATTCCACAATATAATAAAAGTTATTGAAAAATATAAAATAATGACAATTGTTTCGATAAATCAATATCATCGTCAGAATGACAGAAGTTACATTTCATTTTATGCCTACCTGATGTATAGTAGTTATTTTTGGCTATACCAAGAAGTAACCTAACTTGTGATTGGCTTAATATATGTTTATAGAAAAAAGAAGAAGATGTGATATTACAAATATTGAAGCTTAGATATTATTAGCCCTATGGTGATATCCTGGATATCATTTTTCCAATTAAGATCAGTATAACTGTGCAATGATATAGAAAACCAGGAAAACTATATCTGCTGATCTTTACAATTATCACTTAAGAAGACAGTTTATTAGTGGAGAACTCCCTAGATTTAACTGTTCATTGACAACTTCATATTGTGGGTTTCTTAAATGTCTTCTAATTTCCAGTTCTTCAAGGAAATCCAGTTCTTGTTTCTTTTCACAAATGTGCAGCACTTCTAGTTCTGTGTTAGGTGTCAATGAATGATTGGTGTCAAGTAGATGTTTTGCGTAGTGGGATTTATCTGGTTGTTTTAATCTGTATGCTCGTAAGTGCTCACTGTATCGTATTTCAAAATTCCTAAGGGTCTGACCCAAATAGACAGCATTACATTCTGGACATTTGAGTTTATATATACCTGACTTCTTTAATAGTGGTATTTTTGTTTTTACATTTAACAATTTTGTACTAACGTTACTTTCTGTTTTAAAAGAAATTGTTGTATTCGTTGCTGAAGATATTATATTTGAAATATTATTAGAAATATTTCCTGCATATGTGATGGTTTTATAAGTTTTAATTTCATCAGCTTGTTTCGGATATATTAGTTGTAATTCCACTTTTTCTTCTTTTTTACTAATTAGCTTATTTATCATATGCAATGGATAACCGTTAGATGTTGCTATTTGTCTAATTGTATTAATCTCTCTATCAAAATTACATTTGTTCATAGGAACTGAAAAAGCTCTATGTATCATTGAATTATATGCTGCTAGTCTGTGTGACATAGGGTGGTTAGAATTGAATGGAATTGTCACATCAGTCTGTGTTGGTTTTCGGTAAATTGAATAATAAAGTACATTATTAACTCTTTGAATTTTTAAATCAAGAAAATTGATTGAGCTATTTTCTTCAATTTCTAATGTAAATTTAATTTTCGGGTGTAAATTATTGATGTGGTTGAAAAATACATCTAATTGTCGTTCACTACCCATAAAACAAGCTAATATGTCATCTACATATCTATACCAAAATAAAATATTTTTCGAAATATTACTTTCAAAGATCTTTCTTTCTAAATTGTCCATAAAAATGTTTGCTAAAATAGGTGATATAGGGCTTCCCATTGGTAAACCTTCATTTTGAATATATATCTTATTGTCAAAAGTGAAATAATTCTGATTAATGCATACATCAAATAAATTAAGTATATCTGATATTATTCCTGGATTAATATTTTTATCTTCTAGTAATTTTCTTACAAGTATTAGACATTCTTTAGGAGGAATTTTAGTAAACATATTAGTTACATCGAACGAAATGAGTTTATAGTTATCTTGCAAGTGGATTGCTCTCAACTTTTTGATTAGTTCTATTGAATTTCTAATTGAGTACTGAGATTCATATCCGTAAGTATTGAGTATATTGTTGAGCTTCTTTGCCAATATATTATTAGGAGCATTAACATAAGAGACTACAGGATATGAATCTCAGTACTCAATTAGAAATTCAATAGAACTAATCAAAAAGTTGAAAGCAATCCACTTGCAAGATAACTATAAACTCATTTCGTTCGATGTAACTAATATGTTTACTAAAATTCCTCCTAAAGAATGTCTAATACTTGTAAGAAAATTACTAAAAGATAAAAATATTAATCCAGGAATAATATCAGATATACTTAATTCATTTGATGTATGCATTAATCAGAATTATTTCACTTTTGACAATAAGACATATAATTAAAATGAAGGTTTACTAATGGGAAGCCCTATATCACCTATTTTAGCAAACTTTTTGATGGACAATTTAGAAAGAAAGATCTTTGAAAGTAATATTTCGAAAAATATTTTATTTTGGTATAGATATGTAGATGACATATTAGCTTGTTTTATGGGTAGTGAACGACAATTAGATGTATTTTTCAACCACATCAATAATTTACACCCGAAAATTAAATTTACATTAGAAATTGAAGAAAATAGCTCAATCAATTTTCTTGATTTAAAAATTCAAAGAGTTAATAATGTACTTGATTATTCAATTTACCGAAAACCAACACAGACTGATGTGACAATTCCATTCAATTCTAACCACCCTATGTCACACAGACTAGCAGCATATAATTCAATGATACATAGAGCTTTTTCAGTTCCTATGAACAAATGTAATTTAGATAGAGAGATTAATACAATTAGACAAATAGCAACATCTAACGGTTATCCATTGCATATGATAAATAAGCTAATTAGTAAAAAAGAAGAAAAAGTGGCATTACAACTAATATATCCTAAACAAGCTGATGAAATTAAAACTTATAAAACCATCACATATGCAGGAAATATTTCTAATAATATTTCAAATATAATATCTTCAGCAACGAATACAACAATTTCTTTTAAAACAGAAAGTAACGTTAGTACAAAATTGTTAAATGTAAAAACAAAAATACCACTATTAAAGAAGTCAGGTATATATAAACTCAAATGTCCAGAATGTAATGCTGTCTATTTGGGTCAGACCCTTAGGAATTTTGAAATACGATACAGTGAGCACTTACGAGCATACAGATTAAAACAACCAGATAAATCCCACTACGCAAAACATCTACTTGACACCAATCATTCATTGACACCTAACACAGAACTAGAAGTGCTGCACATTTGTGAAAAGAAACAAGAACTGGATTTCCTTGAAGAACTGGAAATTAGAAGACATTTAAGAAACCCACAATATGAAGTTGTCAATGAACAGTTAAATCTAGGGAGTTCTCCACTAATAAACTGTCTTCTTAAGTGATAATTGTAAAGATCAGCAGATATAGTTTTCCTGGTTTTCTATATCATTGCACAGTTATACTGATCTTAATTGGAAAAATGATATCCAGGATATCACCATAGGGCTAATAATATCTAAGCTTCAATATTTGTAATATCACATCTTCTTCTTTTTTCTATAAACATATATTAAGCCAATCACAAGTTAGGTTACTTCTTGGTATAGCCAAAAATAACTACTATAGATCAGGTAGGCATAAAATGAAATGTAACTTCTGCCATTCTGACGATGATATTGATTTATCCAAACAATTGTCAATATTTTAGATTTTTCAATAACTTTTATTATATTGTGGAATTAACTAGAGACCGTGAGTTTCATTTAAAAACACTAATATGAGCATATTCCACGAAGTAAGGGTCGAGACAGTCAATTTCATGTATATTTTCTTTAAATCCTTCTATAATGGCTTCACACACTTCAGGAACTATAGCACTTTTCGATTGTTTAGAAATTTTCAAAAGGTATTGTAGACTGGTGAGAGAGATACGCGACGATGTATTGATACGCTATATTTGTTGACACGCCGTATCTTCGATGCGTAACAAACAATTGTTGCGCGACAAAGTTACGATACTAAGTGTTCGAATTTGATTTAATTAACAAATTCTCCAGTGATTTTTATTTTCAACTTCCCCTGTATAATACAATTCAAATATTCTGCTCAAAACATATAACTAAATAAATCCTTATTCTCAACATTTAATATTTCTTTACATCAACAAAGAATTCATTTTAACTTTACTACCACATAAGAAATACAGATAAATATCGTTCTCTGAAATTCCAATGAATATTTCAAAGTACCCGACACCTTATCGCTTCATAAAAACTCTGTTATCTGTATCTACGAAACCTTTTCAGGCCACAAAAAAATCACCCCAACTTGCAAATTTTCACTCGCTGTATCTGACCGTTACGTTTCAAATTCTTTTATCCCATTGGCCAGATCTCCTACCTCGCAACTACGTCAACCGACATATAAATACGAATACAACCTCAATTTTAGTCACTTCCCAGTCGTCACTCGTACATTTTCCCTCTTCATCATTTAACCGTGGTACATAAAGGTACTCAAGTTATAAGAGCACCCGGCGTTTTTTATCCCGGTAACAAACATGTGTATTTAATCTTCAATCATCCATTAATCCCTCATATTATGTGCAAAATAATCACAGTGTAACGCGTATGTTCAAGTGAGTTTCTTAATTGTCTACGCAAAAATAAAAGTTATAAATTCCTGCAATATAAAAAAAATTAACGTGAAATAAGTGTTTAATTTCTTCATACATTTCATCATACATCCTACAACATATTGAATACAATCATTTGGTCCTTCGAGAGCATCAGCTAACAACAAAGAACTATCCATTCCATCTATTAGCCCACGGAAAAAAGGGTTAATTAGAACACTAAGTTTTGTTCTATGTCTGTACCCACCTTAAAATTACTCGGTATGAACCGTGTAACTAGCGCCTTCTGTGAGAGGCAGATATAAAAACAAATGTATATAATCCGTCAGCTTCCAAAAGATATTCGTATAAAATTTTATTAAAATATCGCCAGTAGTTTCAACAGAAATGTAAAAAATTTGTATAAGAATTATGTTTTCAACACTCTGTATCTTGAAAACGGATGCTGTTACGAAATTCATTTACTGGGCGAATCCAACTTATTTTGTAGTGTTCTACATATTCTAGCAAGGGGGTCACCTTTTTTTGAAAAATCCTGTATAATTAACACAAAAAATATACTTCTTTAGATTCAACCGTATAATTTTTTGTCTTTTAGATGGTAATAGACACAATTTTCTTGTGTTTCTGTGAAGACTGTGAGAAAAACGACGGTGAAAATAGACCGTATTACATGTCAAGAGGTTTAATGGAATTCGTGGAGAATTCAAAGAAGGCGCTTGATTCCAAAAAGAAATCGTCTGCCGTTGAAGCGACTAGTATTCCTTCCATTAGTGAAGATGTTACTAGAAATTTTTCAGGATAACTTTCAATAACTGAATTAAAAGAAATTATAAATTATAAAAAGTCTAGTAACTAAACCTTGTATTATAATTATCTGATAAAAAGCAACTCTTGTTTAATAGTATAGCACAACTACAAATATATTATTGCA
Source organism: Galeruca laticollis (assembly GCA_963921935.1). Lineage (NCBI taxonomy): Eukaryota > Metazoa > Arthropoda > Insecta > Coleoptera > Chrysomelidae > Galeruca > Galeruca laticollis. The sequence goes on along the minus strand of OY998177.1, from coordinate 222,751,972 downwards.
ATTTTGATACATTGAATATTAGGATAACTTGAACGAGGGCAATGACATAATATTGGATATTGGAATTAGAAATATTGATTTTAATTTAAGGATGTATAATCCAATATTAAATTTCAAGTTTAAATATTCAAATTGAAGTAAGTTGAGGAATAAACACTATTTCGATTAAATGAAAAAAATAGCACTCAACCGTAAGTTTGATAGAAATCTGATGTTTCAATGGTTTTTTGAGAAATATTTGATATTAATTTTCGAAAAGACAGTTGTGAGAAATTCGCGGGGACTCCGGGGATTCGTTTTTGACTAATTTTTGGCCTTTAAATCCAAAAATAACAGCAATCTTTGTCTATCAAGTATATTTTTGAAGCTATAGATGTACACATATAGGAAATTTTTGGGAAACTCACTAAATATACTATTCAGAAAAAATATATTTAAATTCATATAGTTTCCGCTAGCTAAATTATTCTCATAAACAATTTAAGAATAAATTTCCAAATAGTATACATACATATCATCATATCAAGTTGAAAATTGTCGCTTCGAGCTTTTTCTGTAGTGTTTTTAAATGAAACTCAAGGTCTCTAGTTAATTCCACAATATAATACAAGTTATTGAAAATACTAAAAAATTGACAATTGTTTCGATAAATCAATATCATCGTCAGAATGACAGAAGTTACATTTCATTTTATGCCTACCTGATGTTTAGTAGTTATATTTTTGGCTAGACCAAGAAGTAACCTAGCTTGTGATTGGCTTAATATATGTTTATAGAAAAAGAAGAAGATGTGATATGACAAATATTGAAGCTTAGATATTATTAGCCCTATGGTGATATCCTGGATATCATTTTTCCAATTAAGATCAGTATAACTGTGCAATGATATAGAAAACCAGGAAAACTATATCTGCTGATCTTTACAATTATCACTTAAGAAGACAGTTTATTAGTGGAGAATTCCCTAGATTTAACTGTTCATTGACAACTTCATATTGTGGGTTTCTTAAATGTCTTCTAATTTCCAGTTCTTCAAGGAAATCCAGTTCTTGTTTCTTTTCACAAATATGCAGCACTTCTAGTTCTGTGTTAGGTGTCAATGAATGATTGGTGTCAAGTAGATGTTTTGCGTAGTGGGATTTATCTGGTTGTTTTAATCTGTAAGCTCGTAAGTGCTCACTGTATCGTATTTCAAAATTCCTAAGGGTCTGACCCAAATAGACAGCATTACATTCTGGACATTTGAGTTTATATATACCTGACTTCTTTAATAGTGGTATTTTTGTTTTTACATTTAACAATTTTGTACTAACGTTACTTTCTGTTTTAAAAGAAATTGTTGCATTCGTTGCTGAAGATATTATCTTTGAAATATTATTAGAAATATTTCCTGCATATGTGATGGTTTTATAAGTTTTAATTTCATCAGCTTGCTTAGGATATATTAGTTGTAATGCCACTTTTTTCTCTTTTTTACTAATTAGTTTATTTATCATATCCAATGGATAACCGTTAGATGTTGCTATTTGTCTAATTGTATTAATCTCTCTATCAAAATTACATTTGTTTAGCACTCTTATATGTAATTACTTGGCACCTTGTATTTACAGATCTGGGTAGTAGTACAGAAAGTTGCCAAAATAATAGTTGCTATCACTTTCTTTGATTAAGTAGTTAGCAGTTATACTCCAGTAATATATCCAGCTCTGTGTGTTTATAGGACTATAATAATAAATAAATAAATTAATATAAACTTTTCATAAATAATTTTCTACTTTTATCTTGATTTAACATCATTTAAAAATCTAATGATACTCCAATCTAGAATGTATGGTACCCAAAGTATTTTTTAATTATGGCATCGTTTTTACATTATAGTTTATTTATTGCCATACTGTTTGTTAAGAAAAGTACTTTGTGAAAGAAATTATTTGCTGTGTATTTTTATACCAAAATAAATAAACTCTTTATATGATTATTGCTTCATTTTTTCCAATTTAACCATTTATGGTCCATCATTTGATATTTCATTTAATTTTACTCAACATCTAATCATTATTGAGTTAATGGAGTTAAATTGAATGAAATGTCAAATGATGGACTATAACTGGTTATTTTGAAATAAAATAATTAAAATGCAGTATATTTGAATATACCGCCAAAACCTAAAATTACAGAAATCTGTTTAACATCACTCTATTGTTTAGCCGACAGGCTCTTTAGATGGCGTCCCAATCAGTGTCTCATCTATCTGTGGGTTTTCGGTGCAGCGAACGTGTTAACCTCTTTGTTAACATGTCTATTATCATCTTTATCCGAGCTGGAGGAAACGGCGTTAAATTGCTTGAATTTTAGTTATTGCCATTTTTTTATGTGAAAGGTTAGTTTATTGTATGTCATCATCTGAAACCTCCGACAAAGAGTCATATTTGTTATGCGTAGTTGTAGTAAATTGATTTCGGGTGGACTGCATAATTATTGTATTAAACGTCATAAACTTTTTAGGTTTTATAAAGTCTGATGTAGGAATTTCTGTTACGTCCATCTGCTCATTTTGTGGTGTAGTGGTAATAACATTAAGGTCCTCGTTTCTGTTGGTTTTCATCTCCAGATTTCTGACCGTGATGGGTTTACTATTTTAAATTAATTTTTCATAATGGGATTAGAATTTATTGGCACTATTTAGGTTATCGATACTTTCATTCTTGCACGGAGGCACAGTATCAAGGTAGATGGGATGAACACATGATGGCTGACTATTGTTGGAGCATCAAGAGAGAATGTCTACAAATAAAACACTACAGAAAAAAATTGACTGTCTCGACCCTTACTTCGTGGAATATGCTCATATTAGTGTTTTTAAATGAAACTCAAGGTCTCTAGTTAATTCCACAATATAATACAAGTTATTGAAAATTCTAAAAAATTGACAATTGTTTCGATAAATCAATATCATCGTCAGAATGACAGAAGTTACATTTCATTTTATGCCTACCTGATGTTTAGTAGTTATATTTTTGGCTAGACCAAGAAGTAACCTAGCTTGTGATTGGCTTAATATATGTTTATAGAAAAAGAAGAAGATGTGATATGACAAATATTGAAGCTTAGATATTATTAGCCCTATGGTGATATCCTGGATATCATTTTTCCAATTAAGATCAGTATAACTGTGCAATGATATAGAAAACCAGGAAAACTATATCTGCTGATCTTTACAATTATCACTTAAGAAGACAGTTTATTAGTGGAGAATTCCCTAGATTTAACTGTTCATTGACAACTTCATATTGTGGGTTTCTTAAATGTCTTCTAATTTCCAGTTCTTCAAGGAAATCCAGTTCTTGTTTCTTTTCACAAATATGCAGCACTTCTAGTTCTGTGTTAGGTGTCAATGAATGATTGGTGTCAAGTAGATGTTTTGCGTAGTGGGATTTATCTGGTTGTTTTAATCTGTAAGCTCGTAAGTGCTCACTGTATCGTATTTCAAAATTCCTAAGGGTCTGACCCAAATAGACAGCATTACATTCTGGACATTTGAGTTTATATATACCTGACTTCTTTAATAGTGGTATTTTTGTTTTTACATTTAACAATTTTGTACTAACGTTACTTTCTGTTTTAAAAGAAATTGTTGCATTCGTTGCTGAAGATATTATCTTTGAAATATTATTAGAAATATTTCCTGCATATGTGATGGTTTTATAAGTTTTAATTTCATCAGCTTGCTTAGGATATATTAGTTGTAATGCCACTTTTTTCTCTTTTTTACTAATTAGTTTATTTATCATATCCAATGGATAACCGTTAGATGTTGCTATTTGTCTAATTGTATTAATCTCTCTATCAAAATTACATTTGTTCATAGGAACTGAAAAAGCTCTATGTATCATTGAATTATATGCTGCTAGTCTGTGTGAGACAGGATGGTTAGAATTGAATGGAATTGTCACATCAGTCTGTGTTGGTTTTCGGTAAATTGAATAATCAAGTACATTATTAACTCTTTGAATTTTTAAATCAAGAAAATTGATTGAGCTATTTTCTTCAATTTCTAATGTAAATTTAATGTAATGCTGTCTATTTGGGTCAGACCCTTAGGAATTTTGAAATACGATACAGTGAGCACTTACGAGCTTACAGATTAAAACAACCAGATAAATCCCACTACGCAAAACATCTACTTGACACCAATCATTCATTGACACCTAACACAGAACTAGAAGTGCTGCATATTTGTGAAAAGAAACAAGAACTGGATTTCCTTGAAGAACTGGAAATTAGAAGACATTTAAGAAACCCACAATATGAAGTTGTCAATGAACAGTTAAATCTAGGGAATTCTCCACTAATAAACTGTCTTCTTAAGTGATAATTGTAAAGATCAGCAGATATAGTTTTCCTGGTTTTCTATATCATTGCACAGTTATACTGATCTTAATTGGAAAAATGATATCCAGGATATCACCATAGGGCTAATAATATCTAAGCTTCAATATTTGTCATATCACATCTTCTTCTTTTTCTATAAACATATATTAAGCCAATCACAAGCTAGGTTACTTCTTGGTCTAGCCAAAAATATAACTACTAAACATCAGGTAGGCATAAAATGAAATGTAACTTCTGTCATTCTGACGATGATATTGATTTATCGAAACAATTGTCAATTTTTTAGAATTTTCAATAACTTGTATTATATTGTGGAATTAACTAGAGACCTTGAGTTTCATTTAAAAACACTAATATGAGCATATTCCACGAAGTAAGGGTCGAGACAGTCAATTTTTTTCTGTAGTGTTTTATTTGTAGACATTCTCTCTTGATGCTCCAACAATAGTCAGCCATCATGTGTTCATCCCATCTACCTTGATACTGTGCCTCCGTGCAAGAATGAAAGTATCGATAACCTAAATAGTGCCAATAAATTCTAATCCCATTATGAAAAATTAATTTAAAATAGTAAACCCATCACGGTCAGAAATCTGGAGATGAAAACCAACAGAAACGAGGACCTTAATGTTATTACCACTACACCACAAAATGAGCAGATGGACGTAACAGAAATTCCTACATCAGACTTTATAAAACCTAAAAAGTTTATGACGTTTAATACAATAATTATGCAGTCCACCCGAAATCAATTTACTACAACTACGCATAACAAATATGACTCTTTGTCGGAGGTTTCAGATGATGACATACAATAAACTAACCTTTCACATAAAAAAATGGCAATAACTAAAATTCAAGCAATTTAACGCCGTTTCCTCCAGCTCGGATAAAGATGATAATAGACATGTTAACAAAGAGGTTAACACGTTCGCTGCACCGAAAACCCACAGATAGATGAGACACTGATTGGGACGCCATCTAAAGAGCCTGTCGGCTAAACAATAGAGTGATGTTAAACAGATTTCTGTAATTTTAGGTTTTGGCGGTATATTCAAATATACTGCATTTTAATTATTTTATTTCAAAATAACCAGTTATAGTCCATCATTTGACATTTCATTCAATTTAACTCCATTAACTCAATAATGATTAGATGTTGAGTAAAATTAAATGAAATATCAAATGATGGACCATAAATGGTTAAATTGGAAAAAATGAAGCAATAATCATATAAAGAGTTTATTTATTTTGGTATAAAAATACACAGCAAATAATTTCTTTCACAAAGTACTTTTCTTAACAAACAGTATGGCAATAAATAAACTATAATGTAAAAACGATGCCATAATTAAAAAATACTTTGGGTACCATACATTCTAGATTGGAGTATCATTAGATTTTTAAATGATGTTAAATCAAGATAAAAGTAGAAAATTATTTATGAAAAGTTTATATTAATTTATTTATTTATTATTATAGTCCTATAAACACACAGAGCTGGATATATTACTGGAGTATAACTGCTAACTACTTAATCAAAGAAAGTGATAGCAACTATTATTTTGGCAACTTTCTGTACTACTACCCAGATCTGTAAATACAAGGTGCCAAGTAATTACATATAAGAGTGCTAAACAGCACTTTTGTGACTGTACAAAATTTACTGCAGCTCCAGGCAATCTATGATTGTTATAATGTTTCTTAAGGGCTCTTAAAAATCCCACCGTCTGGTGGATGTCCTTTGTCGTTTCTGGTTGAGCTTCTACAAGTAAACATACAAAAAAAAACAATAAATAAGTAAACACACAAATATGTTTCAAAATTTATATCAACAAAAGAAAACAAAATGCGCTTACTATTGAAATAATAAGTTTACACATGTGTTCGAACTAAGCCAATAAAATATCAAAAAATGTTTGAATGTTTAAATTTTTTTGGTTTTTTTGGAATTCCTTTTTTTGGAGTTTTGATTTTTTTTGGAATTATTGATTTTTTTTGGTTTTTAAATATTTTTTGGATTTCTGAACTATCTTTTGATTCATTGTTTTTTTCTTTATTTTTGGCTCAACAAAAGTTAATACTCACTTTCATTTCCCATAAATTGTCATACCATGGGTTATATATGAAAATTGGCAAGGGCTCCATACCTTCCATACCAGGAGGGAATATCTTCCACATGTGGTAAAGGTAGCAATAGCTCAACACTTTAACTAGAGGAGGGAGTAGCTATAACATAAAATAAAGCCCAGATTATTATTTTTTCAATGGGTACCTTTTAAAATGTCCAAAATTATAGCGTGCTATATTGAATACAATAAAACTTATCATCATTTTTTGATAATTTCCTTTCATATGGGAAGGCAAATCAAACTGTCTTAATAACCTCCCTTCGTCTTTCTCAAATCTAAAGAAACGCCGTTATTGAAAATGAAGGGGACATATCCTCCATTGTTTCCTCGTCGACAATTTTAATGATTGATTACCACTGCGTTCAAGCCATATTAATTTAATATCTTCCTGGGTTGGAGGAACAAAGCTGTGTAAAGCAATATTCACTTTAGTAATGCAACAATTTTCAGTTTAGCTAATGTAAAAAAACAACCATGATGTCTAAAGTTGTCGATGAAATTAGTAAACATTCTGTATTTTATAAAAATAAAGAAAATGGTTGTTAATTGAGAAAGAAAGTGTTCTAATTTTTTTTAATAAAGCTTACAGAGTACACCACTTATTACGCTCTTTCACAATACATTTTGACATTGTGTTTTCAATTAATAACAATAAAATAATATTAAAGCAACGAAACAACAAATAAATATTACACTATAGCAATTAAAAAATATACCAAAATACCGAAAGCACATAATAACCTCAACACTTGAACTAAGAAACGATAACAGAGAACCCGAACCTATCACAATAGGATGCACGAAAATGATTGGACGAGCAATATGGCATCGCGAATACGCAGTTATAAAAATCAATAAAATTTGATTACTAACGACGTTACAGTTTTCGTTATTTTTTTGAAATCTACTGATTTTAGTTACTCGACAGGCTCTATAGATGGCACGGTTGCAGTGTCCCTAGCCTGGTTTTGGAACTTAAGAACCAACTTCTAATTAATGATTACATTCTATTAACCCATTAATGCCTATGGTATGATTTATTATACGGAGGTTAGAATCCATTTTTAATTCACGGGGTGTGCGTCTCATATGATAAAAACAGTCGTTAATTACGTCATATATACAAATAATCACTTGTTAACACAATAATACTTGTTAATACGGTTTCCATCAAAGTTTGTTGCATTCGGAATCAGTTTTACGTAGCAGTGTATTTTCCAGTTCGACAAAATGAGTAACAGGTGAGGTTATGTTGTTTTGTCTGGTTTGTCTGTAGTTTTCTCAGAAGTAGAGCTATCAAAATATGACTATTATACACTAAGGAATATTTACGATTCAACAGAAAGTTTGGCTGTGGCCTGTACTTTACGCTACACTGAAAAAAATTGCGTATGATATATCATGCGGTAGGCAAATAAATGTATTTTTGTTGTAGAAAGAAATTTTATGATCCATCAGATAGTCGTGATGCGGAAGAGCTTTTAAATTACCTAGAAGAGCTCAATTCGGACGACGAAGATCATGAACGAGTAAATAGTTGTCAAAGATTAGATTTGGTAATATTTCCACCAGCAGATGGCAACGAAAGTGACGTGGATGATGCATCAAGCAATGATGACATGGGCTACAGTATTCGTGACATTGGAAAAGGTGTGTTGAGACAACCAATGGAAGTTATCGTTGTTCGTGATGGTGAAAAAAATGACGTGGGTCTGAACGTTCCAACCGAAAAGAGACTAATATATAAAGAAACTAAAGGGTAAGGTCTAAAGGGTAGTGAAGCGTCTCTTACAGCCTCTCCTATCAATTCCTGCTCGCACCTCCACGTCGGTAGATCCTGGTAAACCAACTCTGGAGATTCAAGATCGGATAACCAAACCCGGTGGCGGATCTACAGCAGATGGACTAACGCGAGAGGGAGATCACAAAAACTCACCAAGACGCCCGGCAAGCGTGGTGTTTTAATTGCCAAAACCTTTCAACTTAATATGTCGACTTCAAAACGAAATAGTGTACCCCAGGTGGGTAGAGGTACCTCACAATCCCACACCGACATCTCGGTCAGCCTCATGGATTCTGGGGGAGGCAAAAGAACGACATCCACTAAGAAAAATAAGAATAAAAATAATAATGGACCTTACAACAATACACCAAATTGCTTACTAAACATTGCAACTTAAAACTCTAGATCAATCAGAACAAAGGAACGTCTGGTTGAGATAGAGAACGAATTGGAGAAAATAAACTGGGACATTGTAGGCTTAGCCGAAACAAGGAGAAGAGGAGAACAATACCTCCATTTAGATTCTGTGCATACTTTGTTCTACAGAGAAAATGATGATAGCAATGGAGGAGTTGGAATATTAATAAATAAGAAACTATCGACAAACCTGAAAATCCTAAAAACAAGATCTGACAGAGTAATATATATCGTGCTCAACATAAATAGAAATATAACACAAAATATATACAAGCTTATCTTCCAACTTCTTAACATGATGATGACGAGGTGGAATCTGTATACGAAGACATATCAAGAGCAATAAAAGAGAAACCAGCAACGCATACTGTTCTGGGTGGGGACTTCAATGCAAAAATAGGCAGGAGAGCAGAACCAACGGAAACACACATAGGACAGTTTGGACTTGGCACCAGAAATGAAAGGGGAAACATGTTGGCCAACTTTCTAGAAAGAGAAGGACTTTATATGATGAACACTCTCTTTCAAAAGAGAGAGAGCCACAAATGGACATGGAATAGCCCAGATGGACAAAGCAAAAATGAGATTGGCTTCATAATCTCCCGCCATAAACACATAATTCAAGACGTAGATGTAGTCAATCAGTTCAATTCTAACCACCCTATGTCACACAGACTAGCAGCATATAATTCAATAATACATAGAGCTTTTTCAGTTCCTATGAACAAATGTAATTTTGATAGAGATATTAATACAATTAGACAAATAGCAACATCTAACGGTTATCCATTAGATATGATGAATAAGCTAATTAGTAAAAAAGAAGAAAAAGTGGCATTACAACTAATTTATCCTAAACAAGCTGATGAAATTAAAACTTATAAAACCATCACATATGCAGGAAATATTTCTAATATTTCAAAGATAATATCTTCAGCAACGAATACAACAATTTCTTTTAAAACAGAAAGTAACGTTAGTACAAAATTGTTAAATGTAAAAACAAAAATACCACTATTAAAGAAGTCAGGTATATATAAACTCAAATGTCCAGAATGTAATGCTGTCTATTTGGGTCAGACCCTTAGGAATTTTGAAATACGATACAGTGAGCACTTACGAGCATACCGATTAAAACAACCAGATAAATCCCACTACGGAAAACATTTACTTGACACCAATCATTCATTGACACCTAACACAGAACTAGAAGTGCTGCATATTTGCGAAAAGAAACAAGAACTAGATTTCCTTGAAGAACTGGAAATTAGAAGACATTTAAGAAAACCACAATATGAAGTTGTCAATGAACAGTTAAATCTAGGGAGTTCTCCACTAATAAACTGTCTTCTTAAGTGATAATTGTAAAGATCAGCAGATATAGTTTTCCTGGTTTTCTATATCATTGCACAGTTATACTGATCTTAATTGGAAAAATGATATCCAGGATATCACCATAGGGCTAATAATATCTAAGCTTCAATATTTGTAATATCACATCCTTTTCTTTTTTCTATAAACATATATTAAGTCAATCACAAGTTAGGTTACTTCTTGGTCTAGCCAAAAATAACTACTAAACATCAGGTAGGCATAAAATGAAATGTAACTTCTGTCATTTTGACGATGATATTGATTTATCGAAACAATTGTCAATTTTTTAGAATTTTCAATAACTTTTATTATATTGTGGAATTAACTAGAGACCGTGAGTTTCATTTAAAAACACGTTTACATAGTTAATCTAGATGACAATTGGAACTCTCCCTGGAAAAATAACCGAAATCTACAAAAAAAATTACTCAGGCACTAATGGGTAAATGGCGTCCTAAATGTTCAAATAACCGTCCATCGTTTTCGATGCACTTATACATTCTTTCCCGCGTAGACCAAACTGCAGTGTCTACTTTAGCTATCGATATAGTTTGCATACAATCCCTTATTCGTCCAATCATATTATTCCGTGTAGTAAGTCGAGTTGCAAAAACTATATCTTTTACTCAACCCCACAAATAAAAACCCAGGCATATTAAATCCGGCGACCTCGCCGGTCATGAAAATATACTGCCTCATCCTATCCGACTACCATTATAGTTGGCATCCAAAAGCCCCCGAACATTTGCTGCAAAGTGAGCTGGACAGCCATCGTGCTGGAATAACATACGTTGACGAATTCCACGGAGCACTTCCTCTAACAAAATCCGCAATTCTCCTCTTAAAAACGCCAGGTAGGTCACCATTTAGTCGTTCATTAAAAAAGAATGGCCAGATAATCCGTCCTCCTAAAATTCCTGCCCAATAATTTATTGACCAATGCCGTTCGTGCTGAACTTAATGCATTCAGTGCGGACTCGTTCTTGACCAATAGTGTATATTATGGAGATTCGCACCTCCATTGCTATGAGAAATGGCTTCATCTGTTCACAGTATACCCAAAAGCGAGTGGTAAGTGATCTAATTTTCGATCACAAACTTCAGCAGTCAAAGCCTGATACAGGCCTAAGTGATATGGATGCATCCTGAAACAAAATAGAGACATGAAATTAACTGTCTCCACCCTTACTTCGTGGAATCTACTCATATTAGTGTTTTAAATGAAACTCAACGTTTCTAGGTAATTCCACAATATAATGAAAAATGTTGGAAATTCTAAAAATTGACAATTGTTTCGATAACTGAATATCATCGTCAGAATGACAGAAGTTACATTTCATTTGATGCCTACCTGATGTTTAGTAGTTATTTTTGGCTAGACCAAGAAGTGACCTACCTTGTGATTGACTTATTATATGTTAATAGAAAAAAGAAGAAGATGTGATATTACAAATATTGAAGCTTAGATATTATTAGCCCTATGGTGATATCCTGGATATCATTTTTCCAATTAAGATCAGTATAACTGTGCAATGATATAGAAAACCAGGAAAACTATATATGCTGATCTTTACAATTATCACTTGAGAAGACGGTTTAATAGTGGAGAAGTCCCTAGATTTATCTGTTCATTGACAACATAACATTGTGGGTTTCTTAAGTGTCTTCTAATTTCCAACTCTTGAAGGAAATCCAGTTCTTGTTTCTTATCACAAATATGTAGTACTTCTAGTTCTGTGTTAGGTGTCAATGAATGGTTGGTGTCAAGTAGATGTTTTGCGTAATGGGATTTATCTGGTTGTTTTAATCTGTATGCTCGTAAGTGTTCACTGTATCGGATTTCAAAATTTCTAAGAGTCTGACCCAAATAGACAGCATTACATTCTGGACATTTGAGTTTATATATACCTGATTTCTTTAATGTTGGTATTTTGGTTTTAAAATTTAACAATTTTGTACTTACTTTACTTTTTGTTTTAAAAGCAATTGTTGTATTCGTATTATCTTTGAAATATTATTAGAAATATTTCCTGCATATGTGATGGTTTTATAAGTTTTTATTTCTTCAGTTTGTTTAGGAAATATTAGTTGTAATGCCACTTTTTCCTCTTTTTTATTAATTAGCTTATTTATTATATGTAACGGATAACCGTTGGATGTTGCTATTTGTCTAATTGTACTAATCTCTCTATCAAAATTACAATTGTTCATAGGAACTGAAAATGCTCTATGTATCATTGAATTGTATGCCGCTAGTTTGTGTGACATGGGGTGATTGGAAATATAAGGAATTGTCACATCAGTGTGTGTTGGTTTTCGGTAAATTGCATAATCAAGTACATTATTACCTCTTTGAATTTTCAAATCAAGAAAATTGATTGAGTTATTTTCTTCAACTTCTAATGTAAATTTAATTTTTGGGTGTAAATTATTAATGTGGTTGAAAAATATGTCTAATTGTTGTTCCCTACCTATAAAACCAGCTAATATGTCATCTACATATCTATACCAAAATAAAACATTTTTTGAAATATCACTTTCAAAGATTTTTCTTTCTAAACTGTCCATAAAAATGTTTGCCAAAATAGGTGATATAGGACTTCCCATTGGTAAACCTTCATTTTGAATATATATGTTATTCTCAAAAGTGAAATAATTTACACCCAAAAATTAAATTTACATTAGAAGTTGAAGAAAATAACTCAATCAATTTTCTTGATTTGAAAATTCAAAGAGTTAATAATGTATTTGGTTATGCAATTTACCGAAAACCAACACACACTGATGTGACAATTCCTTATATTTCCAATCACTCCATGTCACATAAACTAGCGGAATACAATTCAATAATACATAGAGCGCTATGGTACTTGAAATACGACATTTTGTCATTTTTTGAGAAATTTCAGTTTGTTAGCACGATACAGCCTTCGGAGTTCAACAAGTCACCAATTTTATGATTTGATACTATTCAGCACATCTCACTGATGAACCCTATTGATTTTCAGCTCACCAGAGCTAATTCAACAGGTGCTACAGTACTTTAAGTACGATATTTTTGTAATTTTTGGAGAAGTTTCAGTTTGTTAGCACGATACAGCCTCCGGAGTATATACAAGGGACCAATTTTATGATTGGATATAATTCAGAGCGTCTCAAAGATGAACTATATTGATATTCAGCTCACTAATGCCAGTAGAATGGGTGCTATGGTACTTAAACTACCAAATTTTTGTCATTTTTGGAGAATTTTCAGTTTTGTAGCACGATACAGCCTCTAGAGAGTATACGATTGATCAATTTTATGATTGAATATTTTTCAAGGTGTCTCAGAGATGTACCCTATTGATTTTCAGTTGACTAGAGCGAGTACAGCGGGTCCTATAAATCCAGATATACTAAATTTCTGGTTAGTTTTGGAGAAATTTCGGTTTGTTAGCACGATACATCCCCCGAAGTGTATACAAGTACCAATTTTAAGATAGAATATTGTTCAGGGCCACAGATGCGGAAAAGTTAGTTTTAATCTTTAAAACCGTTTATTACTTTTCCGCCCAACCTTTCTATATGCGAGAAAAGTATTGGTTTACCCCAAAAAACGTTGAAATTTTGAAATTTTTTTTTTAGTTATTTTTACGTTTTCCATCAACAACACGAAAAAACGGTTTCTAGAAAAAAAATCCTGTGTGTATGTCGTCGTCGTCGTTATCGTTGGCCACTTTTCCTTACATGTCTTGTTAGCACGATACAGTCTCCGGAGTGCGATAAGTCAGCAATTTTTTGATTGAATATTGTCACAGATGATCCCTATTGATTTTCAGTTCACCAGAGTCAGTACAACGGTTGTTATGGTACTTGAAGTACGACATTTTGTAATTTTTTGAGAAATTTCAGTTTGTTAGCACGATACAGCCTGCGCAGTTCAACAAGTCACCAATTTTATGATTGAATATTTTTCAGGGCTTCTCACTGATGAACCCTATTGATTTTCAGCTCACCGGAGCCAATACAACTAGTGATACAGTACTTTAAGTACGATATTTTTGTCATTTTTGAAGAAGTTTCAGTTTGTTAGCACGATACAGCATCCGGAGTATATACAAGTGACTAATTTTATGATTGGATATTATTCAGAGCGTCTCAAAGATGAACCCTATTGATATTCAACTCAGTAAAGCCAGTACAACGGGTGCTATGGTACTTGAAGTACCAAATTTTCGTCATTTTTGGAGAATTTTCAGTTTGTTAGCACGATACAGCCTCCAGAGAGTATACGATGGATCAATTTTAGGATTGAATATTTATTTTTTTTGTGAAGATGTGCTTCGACCGCTAAGGGTCATTAGCACTTACAATATCATTTAACTACATGGTAAATTACAGCATTACATTCACTAAATATTCACTAAAACATTCACTAAGTATTCACTAGATATAATTATAGAGTTTTATATCTTTTAGGTACTGTATTGTTTTTTGTATTTGTTCCAGAGTTTTTAGATTTTCACTAACATCTGTGGAGATTTTGTTCTCTTGTCTTTCCTCTTTGAATTCTGTACAATCAACAAGGATATGTTCAATAGACAGTCTTACGTTGCACTTGTTACATTTGGGGGGTTCTTCTTTGGACATTCTATAGCCTTGCGTTAAACGAGTGTGGCCAAGTCTTAATCTTGATATTTTAATTTCTTCTAACCGGCTGGGTGTTAATGTTAGTCGGTCTGCAAATTGCGATTTAATGCTCTTGAGGCTATTTTGATCATTATGCCATTCTGTTTGCATCTTTTTCTTAATTAACTTCTTGAGGTAGTTGTCGATATCACTTTGAGTATAAATTTGAGACATTGCGGTTTCTAACGATGTTGCTTCTTGGGCAGCTGTATCAGCTGACTCGTTGTCGTCGATTCCTACGTGTGAGGGGACGTAGATAAGTGTGACCTTTACTTCTAGCGTAAATAATTGGTGGAGGAGTTGTTGGATTTGTTGCACTAAAGGGTTGCTTGCCCACATTAGTCGAATCGCTTCTATGGCACTTAGTGAGTCAGAGCAGATTGCATATTTTGGTTTTGGGTTACTCATTACGTAAACTAAAGCTTGATGGATAGCGAAGACTTCTCCTGTATAGACACTACACTCCTCTGGTAGCCTGAATTTTTGTGTATTAGTCGCTGTAACTACTGATGAGCCTACTGATCGATTTGATTCATTTTTTGAAGCATCAGTGAATAAAACTTCTGACGGTTTGTAAATTCCACATATTCTATTGAATTCATTTTTCAGTAGAGAAGGATGTGTTTCTTTTTTATTGAATTTGGAAAGTTCTGTGTTTACGGAGATAGGTGAGAGAATCCAGGAGGCAAAATTATAGCTGTTTATAGGAATTATTTCAGGAAAACTGTAGTTGATTTCTGCCATATACGTTTTAACTGTGTTGTAAAAAGGTGGTGTAATATTGATATTTGCGGGAAAAGCTGTTTGCACTGATCCAGTGTAAATTTTTTTGTGGTAAGGGTGGTTAGGAAGAGCCAACATTTTTGTCGAGTAGGATAAAGATAAATGTTGAACTCTATATGTAAATGGCATCTCTCCAAGAAGTTTATAGAGAGTGTCTGTGGGGGTTGTTGGGAACGCACCAATTATTATTCTAAGTGCTTTATTTGAAATTATTTCCACAGTTTTTATATAACTTTTTTTAGCGGTTTGGAAAGCCATGGCTCCATATTCTATTTTAGATCTAATGGTACTTTTGTAAATGTTAAGTAAACTGTTTGTATCTGCTCCCCATTTTTGATGTGATAGGATTTTTAATATGTTTAAGCTTTGCGTACTGTTTCGTTTAAGATAGTCAAAGTGTTTTTTCCAGTTAAGTTTATCATCAAAAATTATTCCCAAAAATTTGATATCTTTCGTGAAACTGAGTTTGGTGCTTCCTATGGTCAGTTCCGGGTATTCTTTCTGGGCTCTTCGTGCAAATAAGACACATTTCGTTTTCTCGTGAGATATTTTGAAGCCAGACTTGTTTTTCCATTCATAAATTTTGTTTAATCCATTTTGAATTAGGGATTGCAATGTTTTAATATTTTTACCTTTTCCGTATATTACAATATCGTCAGCATATAAGCTTACACGTAGTGGAGATGTGATACAAGAGGTGAAGTCATTTATGGCGACAAGAAATAATGTTGTGCTTAAGGAAGATCCTTGGGGAATTCCATTCTCTATTTTTCTTTTGGTAGATAATTCTCCAATTGTTTTGACTACAAAATTACGTTGTGTCAAGAATTTTTCGATAAATGCTGTTATATTTCCATTAATGTTCCAATCTACCAGTGTTTGAAGAATTTTATGTTGCCATGTTAAGTTGTAAGCTTTTTCAAGATCCATAAATACCGCTAGCAGTTTCTGACCGTTAGCAAATGCATTGTGTATCTCGGATTCCAGGTTTATAATGCTATCGTTTGCTGACCTGTTTTTTCGAAATCCGTTTTGGTGTATCGATATAAGGTTATGTTTTTCCAGATGCCACATTAACCTGCGGTTTAATATCTTCTCTAAGACTTTGCACATTGTACATGTTAGGGATATTGGTCTGTAAGACGTTACCAAATTCTTTGGTTTGTGTGGCTTGGGTATTGGCATTCTCATTAGCTTCTCACCATGATTTTGGAAATTTGTGTTCTAAATAAATTTTATTGTATGTCTGTAGCAAATACCTTTTTCCAGTTATTGGGAGGTTTTTTAAAAAAGTGTAGTGGATTTTGTCAGGTCCCGGGCTGGATTTATCGCTGCATTGTTTCAGCACCTCTTCTAATTCTTCACTGTCGATTTGTACATTTAATGGGTGGTTTTGACCTGTAGCATGATTTAATTTTATTCTTTGTTCTGTATCGCGTTTATATTCGCTAAATTCTGGTTCGTAGTTTTCATCGCTTGATATTCTAGAGAATTCTTCTGCAAATGTTTGTGTTATAAGTGCGTTATTAGAGATAATTTCAGTATTGTGGGATAAACTTGTTATTTTATGTTTTGATGAAATTCCTTTTAATTTTTTTATTTTTGACCATATCTCGGAGTTTGAAGTATTTGGAGTGATTGTTGAGACAAATGATTTCCAGGAGTCCTTTTTAGCTTGCTTAGTGACGTATCTTGCTCTTGCTCTGAGTCTTTTAAACTCAACTAAGTTAGTTTGGTTTTTGTTCTTTTTTAACTTATATAACGCTCTTTTGCTTGCTTTAATAGCTTCTTCGCATTGTGGTGTCCACCAAGGTACTGGAATTTTTGTTTTTAGTGGTTTTACATACCCAATATGTATTTCTGCAGCTTGTATAATGGTATCGGTAAGTACATTCGTTATTTCGTCAATGTTATCTTCAATCTGATCAAATTCTGGAATATTTCTTTCTATGTACTCAGTAAACTTAAACCAATTTGCTCGTCTCAAATTCCATTTTTCCATTGAGTTAAGATGATCGTTCTTGTCTTTTCTGGAATGAAATTCTATGCTTATAGGTAGGTGGTCGCTTCCATATAAGTATGAGTTTGGCTGCCAACTCAGGTTAGGTGCAATTTGTCCGTCACAAATAGTTAGGTCAATAGGAGATAATTCTCCTGTTAGTGGATTTAATCTTGTACCCGCTCCAGAGTTTATTATTATAAGACTGTTTGTGTTTGTAATTTTTTCTATTTCTCTCCCTCTTTTGTCTGTAGTCTTGGATCCCCACGCTGTATTGTGTGAATTGAAATCCCCTACTATTATTTTTGTGCCATTTACTTGGTTGGTTATTTCTTGTAAGCTTTGTGAAGTGAATTTTTTGTTGGATGGAATATAAATATTAATAATTTTCAAATTCTTCTCATAGTATTGTATGTTAATTGCAACTACCTCTAGTTCTGATGTAATTTGTATATTTTTCCATGTAAAATTATTTTTTATATAAATAGCCACTCCTCCACTAGCTCTGTCAGACTCTCTATTTTTGTGGACGCATTCGTAACCTCTTAGTGAGTAGTATTTGTTATCTTTGAAGTTAGTTTCTTGTATGCAGATCACCTCTTCTGTAGTTTTTGATATTAAGAGTTTTAATTTTTCCAGATGGGCTATTAGCCCATTTATATTCCATTGGAGTAAGAAAGTATTGGTGTTGACTTAGTTGAGAAGTGGATGAATCGTAACTATCTTCATCTTCTTCATTTGTTGATATCGAGACTAAATTCAGTTGCTTACGTATCTTGGATTGGATTCTTGTGTATCGGGATTTCATCGCCCTGTGTTGTATAAATGGGTAAATGTTGTGGAGAAGGGCGAGTAGTTCAGGAATATTATCTGTGTATTGTTGGGCTATACTTAAGGGGTCAGTTGTGCCAAATGCGTTATCCATAAA
Source organism: Galeruca laticollis (assembly GCA_963921935.1). Lineage (NCBI taxonomy): Eukaryota > Metazoa > Arthropoda > Insecta > Coleoptera > Chrysomelidae > Galeruca > Galeruca laticollis. The sequence continues at coordinate 222,733,493 of OY998177.1, read as the reverse complement.
GTCGGAGAGTTCTTCAAATGTAAGGAGTTGTTGAGGTGATTCATTGTAGAATTTTTTTACAGGTTCCAGATCTTAGGCATTTGGATTTTGTTTGGTTGCGGAGGGGCATTGTTTGGATTTTTTCCTTTTGGTCTTTTGATCTGTTGTATTACTTGCCACTTCCACAGGATCTTTTTCGGATGTAAGGTCGCTGGAACTAGCTGTTAGATATTGCCGTGGTCGTTTAAAGGTATTTGATGGAGGAGTATCATTCGTCTCGTCAATTCGGCTAAGATCTTCTACGGAGCTTTCTACTGATATTGGTTCAACTGGCATTGTAATATTTTCTTGGTAGTTGGATGAGTTTGGTGCTTGATTTGGACAAAGCTTGGCAACATGTCCTGGGGTTTTGCAAAGGAAACATGTTATTCCGTCGAATGATAGAAACACTCTATATGTTGTATCTTCAAATGTAATGACCAATGAGGGAGGTAGACTTATGTCATCGTTTGGTACTACATAGATTTGACGTCGAAAACTTAGGATGTGTGCGTATTCGTTTCCTGACAGACTTGCCCGGAGGAATGCCATTGGTGATACTTTTGAAAAACCTATTTTTAGGATTTCTGCTTCTAGTATGTCATGTGGTATTGATGGGCAGACGTTTGATAGGATGATTCGCTTTGCTGGAGTAATGAGTCGTCGAACTCCTATTTGGTGCTGTTTTATATTTAAAGTTTGATACTTTTCAGTTATATCTTGGGCAGCTTCGACAGTCGACAAGTACATACATATTCTATTATTTGACATTCTAGAGGCAAACAGTATATTTTTGGAGCCAACAATACTTGCTACGGCTTCCACATAGTCTCCGAGAGTGAGATTGTCATTAACATTTAATACGATCGCTTGTTCTTTTTATGGAAACATATCAGAGTTAACAACTTGAGAATATTGACGTTGACTAGTTGTTGTAGAATTTGATGCGCCTTCGTAGTCGGAAGCCATCACTGTGTGGGTTTTTTTCAGAAATTTTTAATTTGGGTATGGCAACGGTACTTTTATGTGGGAAGAATATATCGGTATTCTATCATATTATTTTAATAAATTCCCAGATACTTTAATATTGGAATCGATTCTCTCACCTGTTTTTACACTAATTACTTTGATTATATTTTAAGTCTGAACTCGTTTTCGGAACGACCACTCGTCTCGATGATTCGAGTTTAACTGAGGATTGAATATTGTTCAAGGTGTCTCACAGATGTACCTTATTGATTTTTAGTTGACTAGAGCGAGTACAGCGGGTCCTCTAAATCCAGATATACAAAAATTTTGGTTATTTTTGGAGAAATTTCGGTTTGTTAACACGATACATCCCTCGAAGTGTATACAAGTAACAATTTTATGATAGAACATTGTTCAGGGCCACAGACGCGGAAAAGTTAGTTTTAATCCGTAAAACCGTTTATTTTTAGACGAATTACACAACTGTTATAATTATGCGATACTTTTGCTGCTAAGTGTATTTTGATAAGATATCACTGTTCACGGTTTGTGATTAGGTATATTTTGTTATTATTATGTAGGTTGTTATACACAAACTTGTGATATTGATTTATTTCTATTAAATGTATTAAATTTCCAAAAAACATAATTTATTTTTTTCATTTCCATAACAATAAGAATAACTATCAGTATTCTACAATGTCGTGTTACTCGCTATTGTAAACGCGTCTTACAATTTCATATACGCCAATGTCGGCTGTTAAGGAAGTATTTCTGATGGTGGAGAGTTTAATTACACACATATTTCAAAGAACAACTTGATATGAACTCTTTATGTCTTCCCGCAAGTTACGTCAATGGATATTGTATATTAAGCAGTAATGTATTGTGTCTATACAGCATATTGTAAAATATATAAAAAGTTATAGAATTGATAATAAAAACAGAATGTGTTTGTTAACTTTAGTTTAATAAACTTCTTAACTGTGCGTAGTTCGTTTTTAAAACGGCCTTCTCGAAGTTCGAAAACATCATTGGTGCAGTTAGTAGGATATTTCGAAAAGTTAACGTATCGCACGGGTAATTGTTCGTTTCGACAATTAAGCAAAATATTCGAATCGTGTTCAGAAACTGTATTCGAGTGCATATCGAAGCTGATAGTTCAAGTGGACATCGAGCAACTCCAGCAGTTCCAGTGGACGACACCAAAAAGAACTTCAGAAGAGCAAGAAATACGAAGACCAGAAACTACGTGGGTTAAGAACTAACATCTTTCCAACCTTTAAGACCCTAGAATATTATAGCTTTAGTTATAACGTAAGTGCTCATTACTATATCCTTATTTTCCATAATAAAATATTTTCTTCTCCACAGAAAGAAATTTTGTACGTAAAATTAATGAACACCGTTCGTCAATATTTTCAACATTAATATTATGAATCGGTGATTGTTACAATGATTTCTGATCACGGATTAATGTCTTAGTACACTGAAACAATAAATGACCTAACATTGAGCAGTAAACGAAAAACATCAAAAATTAATTATTTTTTTCATTGGTACAATGCAAAAGTTCATTGAATCAACGTTTGAGAATTATTAAATTGATGTTGTGCGTCTTTAAAACAATAAATTTTTGTTATGGATTTATGAACAGCATACATAAAAACACCATAAACGGTAAACGTTAATATTACGAACTCAAACATTAAATTCTAATAAGGCGCTAAAATCAATGACACGTGTTCATAGATCCATAACGATAAACATTAATATTACGAACAGCTTACATGGACATAGAATAACGCGCGAAAGTTAATGTAAACCGTTCATAGATCCATGATTGTAATCATTAATATTACGTACAGGCGTACATAGAAAGAAAAATACGTGACCATCTTCCCGCCTAATTAATTATTCAGTCTTTTTGTTTTTCGAAAGGGTCAACCACATTCTTGTTGTGCTTCGTTGTGAAGCTGGTGAATTTTGTGTGGTTTATGTTTTTTAGTACGTGAAATGTTGCCATTTTATTGAGGATAGACTATTTATTATTTTTACAACGAATAGACAATATAATCTTCATATTTAATTGCAAGTGTGAGTACTCTTTTAGTTTACTTTTTGTAGTGAACTTATTTAAAATATTCATTTACCTAATCGACCTAAAAAAACGAGTGTGTAATAATATGAATTGCTTTATATGTAAATATCGTTTTTCTCTTTTGTCTTTAATGATAAGACATTTTAAATTAAAACATGATTTGAAGACAAATTCTATTTACCGCTGTCCTGAAGTTAATTGCAATCAAGCTTTTCAAAATTTAACAAATTTTAAAAAGCACATGAACTGAAAACATATTAATGAATCGGTTGGAAATGAAGATAAAAGCGAGAAAATTAATGATACTCCAGATGTTTTAATTAATAGTTCTGTTGAGAAATCTAGTGATATAATTTCGAAAAATGAAAGAAAAAAAGCATGTGATATTTTAACTCGAAATGAAATATTTATTGAAGACTTTGCAAAAAATGAACAATTTTGTTTAGGTGAAATTAACAACGCATTAAATAATTCATTCGCAGAATTCATTTTGTCGCTGTATAATAACGATAATTTCACGGGTAAAGATGTTATCGATATACATATTTTTTTATAACGATGTCAAAATAAAGTTTGGTCAAACATGGGTCAAACAGTGTGGTGTGTTACATTTTAGTTCATGTTAAGAAAAACTTTTTTTTTTGTAGGCAGGGCAGTAAACAAATTTTTCTCAGTTCATACACCCGTCATTCCTACATTATACTTTTTATTAGAACAATCTCTAATCATATATCTATTTTTAAACGAATCATAGCATCAATTATTTTTAGGTTGATATGGATTACGACATTGCTTTTGAAAATGGTGATTTCTTTTTAAAAAACTGGGAAAAATATTTTCCTAAAATAGTGTCCTTTTTAAAAAAAGACGGTCACATTAAAGATAAAGCTGCCAAATCCCTTTTAGAAATGGCTTGATGTGATACTACCGATGAAAGTAAGTGTACTTTTAATAATCATACTATTACGTATTTAAAAAGCAAGTTTCTCCTAAACCTTTTTTGTTTTAAATTTCTTATTAAAAGTTATTGAAAAATGTTTATATTTTTCTATGCTATTACCTCTTATTAAGTTATATGACATAAATGATTTCGAAATATTTCTTATGATTTTTTTTGCAAAAATAAAAACTTCATTATTAAATTTTTGCTTATTAGTTTTGGATTTAAGTACTTATCTTTTTTTTATAGATGGAAAATATGCTCCAATTTTATGGGCAATCCATGCATATTTGGTGCCTACTGGCAAGCAATGTGCCAAAAGTAATGTTGGGGGGAAATCCACTCACACAAAATACACCATCAAAGATTCTCAGGATTCATTTTTGTTTTGTGCGAAGACTCAAGAAGAAGTAGAGGAGCATATTGCAAATCTGAAGGTCCGGAAAATGTCTATTCAGCCATTTATATTGTGTATTGGTGAAGACATCAACACAATTTCAAATATATGCGTCTACTTTGACGACATTAGATATAAATTTTTCCATATTCTTAAGGCAGTAGTCATATGTTTTAAAATTATTTATTTGTTTAACTTGGACTTTCCCTTGGAAAGCAAAATGTTTTGGAACTTTCTAGAAAAGTCATTTTTTAGACATGATGTTCCACTAGAAAGCCCCAAAGTACATATATTGTCTGAATTTGTAATAAGTGAATAAAAAATAAAAGTAGTAAATATTTTTACTCTCTAGGTACCTATATTATAGTTTTTATGCAGCGGAAATATATTAAAAATACAAAAACTGTTTGTCAATATAACATGTTACACCTAATTTACTGTTTCAAAGTAGTAACTTTTGTTTAAAGACAGAATTTAAGAAGCAAATTATCATGAACCCTACTTGGGGGAAAATAATAATCACATAATTGAAAGTGTAACACCTAATTCGAAAGCTATTTTTGGGACTGTTTTATTTCAAATTTGTATTCTCATTTGCAGATACTGGTACATCAAATCAATGGACATATACCTAAGATAATTTTCAGCCAGTGTAGTATCTTAAAACTAAAACAAATATTCTATTGTACTGCCACATTTTTTTTAATGGAGATAGTGTTATGTTTCATCAAAATAAAAATCAAATCGGCGGTCATATTCGCATATGTGTTTAACGTGTTTAGATTGCTGAACACACAATTCCATATACGAATGTGAATCGAGAACCGACTCATTTCGCCGATGACTAATTTGATTTTTATTTTGCTGAGCTATAGTAGTAAATATCAATGAATTATGTTCGTAATATTAATAACCGGTGAACATTGATCAATGTTTATTTTACATTGATTTAACGTACAACAATCATAAACTAATGACCGGTGGTCATGGATCCATGCTTCTCGTTTATTGTATTAATGTATGTGGTTCGTAATATTAATAACTGGAAGTCATAGATCCATGCTCGCTGTTCATTGATTTAACGTACAGCAATCATTAACTAATGTAAACCGTTCGTAATATTAATAACCGTCAAACATAGATCCATGTCCTGTATTCATTGATTCAATGTACATAGAACATAACTTGATAAATCAAAAAGTTTACGTACGAACGTTCATTGTATTAACGATACAGCTCATCGGCTGAAAATTAATATTGATGTTCATTGATTTGATGTACTTTTTTATTAATATAACGTACCTTTTTCGTTCAGTGTCCGAATATGTGACAATTGTTTAGCACATCTGAAAGAATATATTCATTAATAATTCAGTATGATTCAGGTTTTTTTACAAAAAAAAACCCTCATAATATTCAAATTTTTCGTATGAATTTAGAAACACCCTCTATGTACAGACATGTCATAGCAGTCTTTTGCCTGCAATTGGGAGATAGTGAATGTGATAAGTAAAGTAATTTTATTAATAGTAATTTCCGTCCGAAAGCTACATAAGTACTATGTTCTTAAAAGCTACAAAAGTGACTTTGAAAGTGTAAATTTTTTGACAAAACTAAAAGGTGGCCACTATTTTTTTCTTTTAGGGTTAAGCTCTTAAAATAGAGGACCTAAAATGAAGCAACAAATAATAACTTACAGTAATAAAAATTGTTGAGATAGTGCAGTCAAATTTACACTTTTTACAACAAGCCCATGCATTAGTCATAACGACTATTGTAAAGCAGCACTGTATTCTCAACCAACTAAAATTCTGAACAAGTCTTAAATGTAAGCATAAACATTTTGTAATTAATTAGATTAATATATAACAAATTCAATAAAACCATGATAACAATACAGTTTGAATGATTTATATATATTTTTCATGGCTACTCACTACTTTACTTACTTACTATAGGCCTACAGGTCCCTATCTATCCTACTATGCATCAACCTCATTTTCTAAATGAGAAATTTTGACAGTATGTTTTGGAAATCTTCACGTCGAAGATTTAAATTAGTATTGCCTTTGGCATTGTTAGGATTAGATGATTGTATTTCTAGAAGGATTTCATCCAAAATTCTATTTGTCTTGACAAATTCTTCTACAAAAAAATTTTTCCAATTTTATTATACCTACTGTATTCACGGTGTGACATAAACATATTAATTTGTACATGAATTATTCTGTATACCTATTTCAGTTCCCAAAATGTTTTATTATAAGAAAATTGACGATAAAAGAAATTAAAAAAAGTCACTTTCAATAGATGTTGCCATGTTATTGATAATCTAATCAGGAAACGAACAGTATAAATTGTGTGTAAAGTGTAAATTATTCACTGTTTTTCTATTCTGTAAATCTAACAAATGAGGCATTTAGAAATGTGAAGACATAATGGAGTGGCTGAATGCCAAGAGATCAAAAATTTTGCTAACATAGGTGGGTCAAGTAAGTCATAAACAAAAAATTATCTGTTCCAATAGGAGCAGATAATTCATTGCACAAGGAAAAATCAGCTCCGACATTTTGTAGACGTATCACTATGCCGATGTCTTTTAGATCATAACTTGAATATATACTTATCTGTTATCTGATTTGTTTCTTTTTTATTTTCATACTTACACAAAAAATGAGAACTAATGCACTATTTAGCAGCTATCTTTTTACTTTTATAAACACACAAAAAACAGAAATCTCATCATTGTTTCACGCTAGCATTGCGTTGCTGACATAACCTCGAAATTCTTTTCCTTTTTCTAGTAAGTAATCAAATTTGGAACTGGTCTCTGTATATGAAACTATAAATCTAAACCACATAATAAGACTCTCTATTCGCACTCAATAAGAATTATCGCCATAAGGTAAAAAATCTACTTCGATGTTATGTAGAATTAATACGTAACTGCTGCAAAGTATTTACACAGTATCTATACGTTTGCAATAAAAAAGGAACATATTTTGTCTTAGAAACGTAGCGGAGTCATAGAAAGCACTATATAGTAATACTCCCTTTTCTATCTTTAAATACTATATCACAGAACTTAGAGGCGAGTTACAAATGTTTCCTTCAGATACTTCATTTAATTTGAAAGATCGTTTGTATGATAAAACTTGGTCGTTCTCACTGTCTTTTATGGTGGACATATTTCAAAAACTGAAATGTATTGTAATAATTAATAGGATCGGTATTATCTCTATTATTACATTCTTTTGGCGAAGCAGTGATCGACTCAGCCGATGTTGCTGATATCCCACCGCTGTCACCAGTGTAATAATTGTCGCTGGTTTTCAGTGTAATTAATTTATGGTAGATCCTATTTTTATTCTGCTGTCACCGGTGAAATGTGTTTGGTTCCTGTATTATCTCGCTGATTGTAGTGACCGGAACGGCCCTACTGTATACTCCTACCCTAGAACAAAATCGTTGCAGCGTGCTGTCACCAGTGCCTCGCGGCACAAAAATTGTAGAACCAGGAATTCTCCCTGCGGGATTACCTCGAGGGAGGGGTTGTTCCAGGCTCGAGCGATCAAGGTCGTCGTGGGGCCCCTTGGGCTTATACAGTGTGCCAAGTCTGAGTTCGTAGTGCAGGTTTAGTCGGTCCGTCCTATTTGACGGGTACGGGGGTGGTGAGGATTTAGGTTATGGAAATAAATTGAGAGGTTAAAATCTGTACAAGCATATATTACAAAGAAAGAAAAAAAGAAAATTATTGAAACCATATACGAACGCTTTGCAATATAATAAAATAATATACGAGGCTTTCTTCTGGTTTTTAGGATAGCCTACGTGATATACCCTACATAAGTAAGAGAATAACAAATGGTATATCTTCTGGTACTTAACCTGTATAAGTATGGTACCCTATCCACCTAATGTTTTATGTTGGTTATCCTCCACAAAAATTAAGGCAATAAGTAGAAAACAACCTAAACTTTATGACTCGGATCAAATATGATATCCTGTAAATCCTATATCTATATTGCCAAAATTTCTGGGATGGGATAGAAATAAGTACGGATCTGGTGAGATTTAATCAACTGGTACATACATAAAAGGAAGGGAAAATTCTTTATCCCCTATTTCAAACTCTAATTACGTTTCTCGCAGTGAGAGGGCAAAAAAATAGCAATACACTCTATATCAATAAAATTCGGAAAATTAATTATGAAGATAGGATTGACTATGATCCCTAGTATAATATAAATATCTGTACGCTATTATCAAAACTCTAAGATGCGACTAACTATGATCCCTAATATAAATGTCTGTACGCTATTATCCAAACTCTAAGATAGGACTAACTATGATCCCTAGTATAATATAAATATCTGTACGCTATTATCAAATAATCAAAATATATATATATATATATATATATATATATATATATATATATATATATATATTGAACTATAATTTGATTTGTTTTTACTTACTTACTTATCATTAAGTTTAGATAATTATTATTTTTATATGTAGAGAATTTTGTTTTGATGTGGCTAGCTCAGTTATAATCATTTTTATATTATATTTGTGATGTATTGTTATTTTATGCGGGAGCATGAAACTCTCTCTACTCTTTGAGTCCTGGCATTTAAAAATTGTATTACCTTTATTTAAATAAAAAGAAACACCTCACTTTAAACAACATTTAATTTTAAAATAAAAATTTTCAATTTAATAATTATACGTTGAGACGCCAATGGTTACCTCTAAAGAAATTATCGATTTTATATTTTCTATTGTGCGCATGCTCAAAACCAGTCACGCGGACTTCAAACGTAAAATGAACATAGTTTTTACAAAGCGAGATAGAGCATCAGTGATCTTTAGATGCACATCGTATTATCGAATAAGAAATACTTAAATGGTTCAAGACATAAAAGAATTTATGTGGAGAATATACATAAAAATATTACAAATAAGCTGTGGAAGAAATAGTATTAGAAGATTTATATATACATGGAAATATTATAAGATTTATATACAGATGGACATATTACATGGAAATAAATTTAAGCATCATTCTTATGATGATAAAATGGCGAACGTACGTATTTTTATTTATTTATATTAGGCCTTTTTGATAATGTTAATGATTTATTTTATTAATTCACTAAATAAAGTCCGTTTTCTTTTTTATTTTAGATCGATCATTGCTGTGAATGTTTATCAATTTAACGAAATTAAGCACTTATTTGAGTTTTTTCTCTTATTATTGGCCAATAATATTTTAAAAGAACACTGACCTGATGCTCTGGAATTGGGATAACGCTTCTGGACCCCAGGAAGACTCCTCTGAAGTTCCAACACCAAATTTTGAGAAATTTGACTGATTTTTGCAGAAAAACTGGATCTGATTATCTGTGAGTATTATTAGGATTGTTTTTAATAGTATTTGATAAGTTTTATCAATTTATTTTGTGAATTTCATGAAATGTTCGGGAACACTATAACACACAGTCCACATATCTCGACGCCAGCTTCCAATCTCCTTTTTAGCTTCCTTCCGATTTTCAACTTTTTTCAACAAACAAGTATATTGTTTTTTCCAGGTCACTATTTACAAAAGTTTGTTTCTTTACTTGTTGATTGAAAATTTGATCTGTCATTTTATTCATAGCCAATCAAATATTGTCCTATGCAATTGAATTATTTAATTTTGTTTACTTAGTCGAAAAGTTCATACATTTACTATTTCACATTATTAATTCACTTGTAGAGAGTCTTTTGAGTTTTTATCATACAAATAAATTAACAATTGGTTATATACATAGATAGATACTTTTTAAATATTTCAATATCTAATATTGTTATTAACAGTCTATTACTGTTACAATTATATTACTTAAATCATAAATCCTTTTATGTAATCTCTATCTAATCTTTGTATTAAATTATCTATACTAACTCCTTTAATAAATTACTATTTATTGTTTCTATGTTCATTTTACTGACACTATATCATTTCTATTTATGTTTTTAATAGTTTATCTATGAGAAACTATACTCCCTATTCTACTAAATATTTGTATTTATTTTATAACGTAACTGCTTATATTTATAATTATCATGACTTGACTATTCTAATAATTGTTTCTTTTTAGATGAACAGCTGATTACGTTATAGAAGATATTCATAGTGTTAGGCAACTTTATTTACTCCATTACATTTGTTAGGCAATTTCTAAATTTTGTACTATTATTGAGGTAATTTCTTTATTTATTAAATTGTTATTGACTAATTATTTAATATATCTTTACTTGATATGCTTTTAATTAAGAAAAGTGTTTCCTTTTAATTATGTTTTCTTAAATTATATTATTTTCATATGTTTTCATATTAGCAACATATTCCTATAGAAGTAATTCTCTTAATATCTATGATATCCGGTTCAATATATATATATATATATATATATATATATATATATATATATAGGGAAAAGGTCCCTGAACATAAAAAATACCTATAACTATTTAGGCCCTACCAGTAGATGAGGGGCGCTGATATATATGAAACACTAGATATGACCGAACATACTGTGGGGTCCCTTACCTAATTTTGGGGCACCCGGTTAAATCAAAGAAAATATAATATCACAGTTCGATACACAATATAATAAATAATTGTACGTTAAAAACTTGGAATATCACTAGTCACAAGCTGCACACTATTTCTGTTGGGGGGTGAGGGCCCGTCAATACTAAGACTTGCCTCACCGGGGGAGAGATACTTTCTCTCCTTTGATTCCCATTTTTTCGTTATTTATTTCTAAATTTTACCTTGTGTGAAGGTTAGTTTTCAATATCATTGTTTTTTATATAGTAAACAAGCATGACCTAATCGTAATCTAATACATTTCTGTTTGTATTATTTCCTTTAGTTGAGGTCGACAATTAATAATTATTTTGATTTAAGAAGGATTTGTCTATATAGAGCATTCTTAAAATTTATGTCATATCTCGTGTTTACAGTATAATTGCAAGGTAAACAGACAACAGTGTTCCAGGCCTGTAACAGAATAACTGCCTTCAAAAGAAAATTAGATTTTTGGATTATTTGCGTTGGTAAGAGAAAAATAACCGGTTTTAAAGATTAAAAGTAACTTTTCCGCACATGTAACAGGTCCTGAACAATTTTCTATCATAAAATTGTCACTTGTATACACTTCGGGGGATGAATCGTGTTAACTAACCGGAATTTCTCCAAAAATGTAGTATATTTGGATTTATAGGACCCGCTGTACTCGCTCTAGTCAGCTGAAAATCAATAAGGTACATCTGTGAGACACCTTGAAAAATATCACATCTGTACACTCCGGAGGCTGTATCGTGCTAACCACCCGAAATTTATCCATAAAGGACCAAAAATATGACACTTCAGGTACATTAGCACCCGTTGTACTGGCTTTAGTATGCTGAATATCAATAGAGTTCATCTTTGAGATGCCCTAAATAATTTCCAAATTGGTCACTTGCATATACTCCGGAGGCTGCACTGTGCTAACAAACTGAAATTTCTCAAAAAATTACAAAAATGTCGTACTTAAAGTACTATAGCACCTGTTGTTCTGGCTCTGGTGAGCTGTAAATCAATAGGGTTCATCCGTGAGATGCCCTGGATAATATCCAATCATACAATTGGTGACTTGTTGGACTCCGGAGGCTGTATTGTGCTAACAAACTGAAATTTCTCAAAAAATTACAAAAATGTCGTACTTCAAGTACCATAGCACCCATTGTACTGGCTCTGGTAAGCTGAAAACCAATAGGGTTCATCTGTAAGATGTCCTGAACAATTTTAAGTCATAAAATTGGTGACTTGTTGCACTCCGGAGGCTGTATCGTGCTAACAAGACATGTAACGAAAAGTGGCCGACGACGACGACATACACACAGGATTTTTTTTCTAAAAACCGTTTTTTTGTGTTGTTCTTAATGGAAAACGTAAAAATAACTTAAATAATTTTTTCAAAATTCCAACTTTTTTTGGGGTAAACCAATACTTTTCTCGGATATTGGATAGGTATTGCGGAAAAGTAATAGAAAGCTTTACGTCACTCAGTGCGTTTGTTAGCGATAACGAAATGTTTCAAGATGATGTATTTGAAGAATTGGTACAATATCTGACTTCGATGCGCGCATCATTTGAGAAGTATTTTCCCGAAAAACAGAAAACAAAAACGAAACGGAATTCATGGATTCATAATCCTTTTTTACCCAACTTGCAAAAGTCCGAAAGGATATCAAACGAGATATAAGATCTCTTTTAGAAATGTCGTCAGATACAAGTATGGAGTCACTGTTCAAAACGACGCATCTCAACGATTTTTGGTGCAGAATTCGTGATGAATATCCAATGCTTGCCAAAATGGCTCTGAATATTCTTCTCCCGTTCCCAACAACATATTTGTGCGAAATAGGATTCTCAACCCATGCAGCCACGAAAACAAAATACCGCAATAGAATGGACGCCGAACCTGATATTAGACTTCAACTGTCTTCTATCAAACCCGACATCAACCAGTTGATGAAAAATAAAAAAAAAACAGTTTCATACCTCCCATTAGTTAGATTTTTTTCTTTTTTAATATCTTCTATTATTATACTTGTTATTTACTAAGTAAAGTAAGTAATAAAAGTGTTACATTGTACTTTTATCATGCTTATTAATAAAGAATACATTTTTAAAAACAATTGTTTTATTGTAGGGTTCCGTCAAGAATTTCGCTTCCCAAAAGGGCTCCGTCACCAAAAAAAAGTTTGAGAACTGCTATTGTAGACGCTTCTTTGACCTCCTACATTTCGCTACTTGACCAGTAGTAGTTTCAATAACTTGAAGCCAGTCTATTAAATGCGAAAACTAGAAACTAGAAAAAACCACCAGCCACTAAAAGCAATATTTCGCCTCTAAAAGGGCGGTCGAAACCGCCAATTTTAGTGGCAGATCCACTAAGTTGGTCACACTGGTTTTGACACCGATGTAGCTACCGCGACCGGGAACTTCGCCGCGCACATCCAAGTATCTTCGGTATGTCCATACCATTATTCAACCAAATCGATCGACGACGATTGACTATATATGGACGCACCTTTACACTGGACTTATTATAAGCCAGACAACACTGCGAGTTCGGCAAAAAAACGGTTCATTGTCCGAGGAAAATAACGGACGTATACAACCGCTCTTAGATATTCAAACCGTTTGTTTTGTTGGCAGATAAGATTTGGTTTATTTATAGGTGTGTTAATATGATTGCAGATACACTCTACTCTAGCGTGACCTATGTATATATTAAAATATTGCGTAACATATCATTCGGCGCCAATCTTTCTTAATCAAGTAATACGATTCTCAGTAGGGATCAAGGTTAAATTCGCCAAAAGTGATTAATTAATAAATGCAAATGTTTACAAATTGATAAAATGATATGTTTCCAGCATTCGTTTAGTTTTTTACAGCTATTGTACCAAATGTCCCTTATTAAACATCCTTTTGTCTTGATTTTAATGTTCTGCCTCTATTTTTTTAATATCTTTAACAGGGTGATTCATAAGTAATGGGTCTAATTGTACCCACCGGTTCAGAAGGCAAAAATAATAATATTTTCATTAACAACAATGGATCTAAGTCTGCTCCTTAGTGAGATACAGGATGTTAAATTAAAAAAAAAAATTAAATGGATTTTTATTTTTGATATTAGAACAGCTATTTTCGAGATAATTGGGTATGAACTAGTTTCAGTAAGGGCAAACGAGAGGAATTAAGTTAACTCGTAGATGTCGCCGCGAGCGCCATATGAAAATCAGCTACAATCTTTTTTCATTCATTAATTTACAACTCACTTATTTAATTTGGATAACCTCATCATTCTGTAGAAAAAAGGTAGGTATCCTTCTTTAATCTTCAAAATATTAACAGTTTTCGAGATATTTGAATGCTACTAATTCACTACATGGTCGTCGTTTCATTTAACTGCAAAAGTTTAATATTCCCCTAATTAATAAACTTTATAAAAAAATCATTCAGAAAATTAATATTATTAATTATTGAAAAAAGCTGATCACCATGGAGGGCACACACAATCAATCGACAACTACCCATCAGCTGCCTATCAAAATGGATGAAAGACCATATACTGTCTTTGAAGCTGATGGCCAGTTATTTCAATTCACAAGAGCTCCTTTCGGTATAACCAATGGAGTCGCGTGTTTCCAAAAAGTTATTGATGAAATAATCAAGAACGAGAAGCTGGAAGGCATCTTCGCTTATCTAGACGATATTACAGTTTGTAGTGAAACAAAAAACGAACACGAAGAAAACCTCAATCGATTTGGGGCCGCTATACAAAAATATGACTTAACAATTAATGAAATGAAAAGCACATTTTCTACAACAGTTATCAAATTGCCTGGATACTTGATTGAAAAGGGATTCATTAAGACTAATCCCACAAGATTTGAAACTCTAATAAATTTACCTGTACCAGAAGATTCAAAATCACTACAGAGTGTATTAGGTATGATCTCACATTAATCTAGATGGATTACTCGATTTTCTCAGAAAATTCATAATTTGGTAAGCACAAAAACATTTCCTTTGTCACCCGCGGCTGAATGTGATTTTGAAAACATAAAACAGGATATTATTCATTCTGTTATGATGTCTATTGATTCTAGTATACCTTTCGTTATGGAAACTGATGCATCAGATCATGATATAGCTGCCTGTAACAATCCGATCGACTGTTACGATTTCCATCGGACTATGCTATTTTAATTTCGTCGTACTAATGATTCGAAATTAACAAACTTGTTTCACTTCAAAATTTTGTGTATTAAACGATATCGTACATAGGAAAAGTCTCTTTCTATCAGTAAAATTTATAAGTTAGTAGAGCCTAGTGGTTTCACAAATTTGCTGGTGAGTTAGATTCTTGAAATATTTTATCTCCATGTGTTTTCTATGTTTCATTTCAAATTATAATATGGGCTGGCGTTTGATGAATTTTGTATGTTTAATTCTTTTTTATTGTAAAAAATAAACATTTTATATCCTTTTTGAAGCAAATTTTTAATAATTTCTTTTCATTCTTTTTTAGCTTCATAATTCCGCATTTTCTGTTTATTTAGGGAACAAAGCGAATAGGATAGAACAGACTTCTGTTAATGAAATTGACTGTCTCGACCCTTACTTCGTGGAATATGCTCATATTAGTGTTTTTAAATGAAACTCAAGGTCTCTAGTTAATTCCACAATATAATACAAGTTATTGAAAATTCTAAAAAATTGACAATTGTTTCGATAAATCAATATCATCGTCAGAATGACAGAAGTTACATTTCATTTTATGCCTACCTGATGTTTAGTAGTTATATTTTTGGCTAGACCAAGAAGTAACCTAACTTGTGATTGGCTTAATATATGTTTATAGAAAAAAGAAGAAGATGTGATATTACAAATATTGAAGCTTAGATATTATTAGCCCTATGGTGATATCCTGGATATCATTTTTCCAATTAAGATCAGTATAACTGTGCAATGATATAGAAAACCAGGAAAACTATATCTGCTGATCTTTACAATTATCACTTGAGAAGACAGTTTATTAGTGGAGAATTCCCTAGATTTAACTGTTCATTGACAACTTCATATTGTGGGTTTCTTAAATGTCTTCTAATTTCCAGTTCTTCAAGGAAATCCAGTTCTTGTTTCTTTTCACAAATATGCAGCACTTCTAGTTCTGTGTTAGGTGTCAATGAATGATTGGTGTCAAGTAGATGTTTTGCGTAGTGGGATTTATCTGGTTGTTTTAATCTGTAAGCTCGTAAGTGCTCACTGTATCGTATTTCAAAATTCCTAAGGGTCTGACCCAAATAGACAGCATTACATTCTGGACATTTGAGTTTATATATAACTGACTTCTTTAATAGTGGTATTTTTGTTTTTACATTTAACAATTTTGTACTAACGTTAATTTCTGTTTTAAAAGAAATTGTTGCATTCGTTGCTGAAGATATTATCTTTGAAATATTATTAGAAATATTTCCTGCATATGTCATGGTTTTATAAGTTTTAATTTCATCAGCTTGTTTAGGATATATTAGTTGTAATGCCACTTTTTTCTCTTTTTTACTAATCAGTTTATTTATCATATCTAATGGATAACCGTTAGATGTTGCTATTTGTCTAATTGTATTAATCTCTCTATCAAAATTACATTTGTTCATAGGAACTGAAAAAGCTCTATGTGATAATTGTAAAGATCAGCAGATATAGTTTTCCTGGTTTTCTATATCATTGCACAGTTATACTGATCTTAATTGGAAAAATGATATCCAGGATATCACCATAGGGCTAATAATATCTAAGCTTCAATATTTGTAATATCACATCTTCTTCTTTTTTCTATAAACATATATTAAGCCAATCACAAGTTAGGTTACTTCTTGGTCTAGCCAAAAATATAACTACTAAACATCAGGTAGGCATAAAATGAAATGTAACTTCTGTCATTCTGACGATGATATTGATTTATCGAAACAATTGTCAATTTTTTAGAATTTTCAATAACTTGTATTATATTGTGGAATTAACTAGAGACCTTGAGTTTCATTTAAAAACACTAAGACTTCTGTTAGTTTTATTTTAAAAACTAGATTCAGTTTTTTATGTGTTGGAGCATAAGCTTCCGATCTGTTCTATCTATTCCTTCCTTCCCAGAAATTTACCTTAATTTTTTCTCCTTCTTTTTTTTCTTTCCTTAGCTCTAGAGCTCCTAGATAGGCCCTAGGAACTAACCAACATAACTAGAACCAGAAACAACACGAAACCGGCCGGGAAAGATTAAGGACCCTATCTCCATCCATTAGGACCTAGCTTAGAACTGAATAATTCCAGAAACTCACCAAGTTAAGTCCTTTGTTTTATACTCAACTCATGGAAATCTAGAATTGGAGATTTTTATTGTATAACGGCGTTCGTATTCGTCTTGTATTTTGGATATGCAGTTAATGTGAATTATCTATAGAGTTATGAATAAATATAATTTGCTGAACATTTGATATTTTATTTTCAGCAATTTATATTAAATTGGAACATCGCATTAAAATATTTTCAGTATTTCGTTTTGTTGAGTTAAAGTGAATATAAGGTTTACCAGTTTTTAGCCTTTTTAGTTTTTTGTTGAATTAAAGTATCGCTTATAAAATTGGCGGCGTCCAATTTAATATCGATTGTTCACCCCAACCCAGTGTTAGCTATGAAAATACATTAACTGGAGTCGAATACCACTACCTGAGGAAGATTCTCCAGTCGGGGTTGGTAAGGTAAGTAATAACCTTATATGTCTGCCTCAGTCAGTTGGAGAGATCAGTTGCCTTTCCCAGGGGCGGATCTAGGATTTAACAAAGGGGGGCTTGAATAATGTTTTTTTAAGTTTTTTAATTTGACAAAAAAATGTATTATAATATAGTATATACATAAATACAACAACTTATATTAACGATAATCTAAGTAGACCAATTACAAGTTTCAATTCTTCTGGCCTTCATTTGACAAAAAGTTTTAACTATATCATTTATATTGAGTTCTCTAGATTTATTAATGTATGCCAAAGCTAGCCCATTGAGTCTCTCCTGTCCCATCGTTGATCCCAAATAGGATTTTAGTAGTTTTAGCGATGAAAAACTTCTCTCGCCCGTACCACTTGTTACAGGGATTGTGGCAAAAATTTTTAGTAGTATCTCTATATTGAGAAAGCATTCATTGGACATACGTTTCAAGGTTTCTGTTGATGATTTTGGTAGATCAACACTGATAGTGTCACTCCACTTATGTCTCCATATAGCTAATTCCGCCTGTAATTCCAGCATGGATCCTGGCATATAATTTTCATATATTCTTGCAGCCTCAACAATTTTGGCATCAGTATATTTTTTAAGGTGTATTGGAATAATACCTTCTATGAGTATTACAGTAGAAAGTTGATTAAATCGGTCTTTAATTTGGATTATAATATGATCCAGGAAAGGTATGAATATCACCCTTCTGTAATATTCTTCTTCGTTATTTGCCTTTATATTGCTCTTGTTTGTTTGTTTGTTTGTTGCAAAGTCTAGGCATAGTAATAGTCGTACCAATTCTCTGAAGAGCGTGATGGGCCTCCAAGAAAATTGGTTTAAATTGGACTTCTTCATTTTGCCTTATATTTTCTAGTTTGCTTGTAATATCGTTTATGTATGAAAAGGCAGTGGAAAGATCAATTTCAACACTCTGTAAATACTTGCTTAAATTTACAGTGTACGACATTAAAAACGAGGCTATAACTTCTAAAGCTATAACAAAATCACTTCTTCTAATGGCGGCATTAAAAGCCATTGCCTTACTTGAAGTCTCTGTATCGTTGTCCTGTTCCAAACTAGCAAGAGCATTGCAAATTGCTTCATATAGTCCTTTAAAAGTTATTACGTTATTATGACGCTCAACCCAGCGCGTAGCACACAGAGGTTTTAACTTCTTTTTTTAGTTTCGGTTATTTCTAAGCCATCAACGGCTTGTTGAAAATTTAAAACTCTTTTTGCAGAGCATCAAAAAAAAGAACATATCCTACCCAAAATACCCATCATGCTCCTAATTTCAGAAACTTCACAACTTTTGGAAATAGCTAAGTTAAGGCAATGACTTAAGCAGTGTAAATACATAGCCAAGGGCTGTTCTTGTCTTATTAAGGCTTGGACTCCATTGAACCTTCCAGCCATATTGCTGCCTCCATCATATCCTTGTCCACGAAGATTATCAATAGAAAGTCCAAGTTGCTTAATTTGATTTTTTATGGCCTCTTTGATGCATTGGCCAGTTGTAGAGTGCAGCTCAATGAAACCCAAAAAAACTTCCTTTATATCATATGTACTATCCAAATACCTCACACAGAATGTCATTTGTTCTTTGGTACTTATATCGGTTGTTTCGTCGCAAATTATTGTAAACAATTTTGATTGTTTTATAACATTAACAATTTCAGTACTTATAACCTTCCCAATGCAAAATATTATTTCATTTTGGATTGTTTTACTAATCATTGTACAGTTCTTTGGTGCTGTTAGTATATGATTTTTAAGGTTTAAATCTCCAGAATCTATACGAAAAGTTAATAAGTTCCTAAAAAAGCCATCATTACTTTCTGAAAGATTTTGGTTTGAGCTATCTTTAATATCTATATTCCCATCATCTCTATGCGCTCTAAGTGGTAATTTGTTATGGGAACAAAATAGAATTGTTTTAATAATCTGCACTAACCGCTGTCGATTAGCTTCAATTATTTCTGCTTTTTGTTTATCTAATTGCACAGAAATACTGACAGACTTTTCAGACATTTGTATGTTTAAAAAATCATTTGCTTTTTTAACTGAAAATTTATGGTAGTTGGTGTTTTCATGCTGCGTAAGCATTTCCCGGGCTTTTTAAAACTTAGTTAGCGGTTCCCTTACAAGCATTTTAAGAATCTGAAAAATAATAAGCTTAGGTTACGATATAGTTTAGTTAGTTTCAGTTAGTTTTTTAAAACCTTATTTCATTAAAACAATAGGCTCATTTACCAATTTTTTTATTGTAAATTCTGAAATAACATAATAAATTTAGTAAGTATGCAAAATATCAAATTTTTTTAATGATTTTTAACCACCTAAAAAAATTATTAAAGTTTCTAAAATTAATTAAAACTATGACGTCAGACCATCTTTTTTCACCAGGTAATTCGTTGCCACAACGCATTACCTTTGCTTTGCGTCTGTCAGCCTGACGGAAAAATATAACACTTTTTGTGACAAATGTCAGAAAAAGGTAACGACAATATTTTTCGAAGCAGGTAGGGCAGGTGTCTAAGATCGCAATTTGTATGTAAAAAAGATTGTACGACGTCACATTTTAAAATAGCCTTAGATTATTCTAGCTCTAAATTTTTTGGTAATTTTCGTCCAATTGGGCTAATTCTTTTTTTAAAGCTTGAAAAAAAAATGTAAACTACTATAATCGTATAAAAAGAGTAACTTTGGAAATATGACTAAATGAGCCTATTATATAACTATTTTCTTCTTACTTGGCTACCCATTCCTTCGCCATCTGGTGCAAATAGCACACAAAATTTACAAAATCCTCCAGTTTTACTTTCGCTATACGCAAGAACGCAAGCCAGTTATACTGTTGTAGCCAATGAACACAGAATTTACGCATTTGCTGTTTCCCTTCTTGTTGCAATGGAAAAACATATTTTGAGTCAGGGATCCAAGTATTGCTTAGAAAATTTATTTTTTCATGGACACTTAAAGATTGTCCGACTGCATTCCCAATATCATATAGCTGGCTGCCATCTTAAAAAAAATGAACAAATTTAATTTCATAGTTGTATTGTAAAGTTTTTTATTTTTATACGATATTTTTGACGTATTGTATTGACGTTACAATATTTAAAAGCAAATTTCTTTGACTTTTGGTTGACCTATACATTATTTAACAAATAAAGCAGGTCATAGGTATTAAATTCAAAAAAGTATATTATTTATAATTTTATTTAAATTAAGTTAGAATTATATACCAAATTTGAACTTTACAAATATGACAGAAAAAAAAATAAAACGAATAGTACGAATTCAATAAAATCTCTTATTGCCTATGTAATTAAGATTTTAAACTCAAACGCAAAGACAAAATACCCTTACCATTACCATCCTATAAAATGCTTAAATAAACCAAATTCAATATAAATTCCTTTTTTTCGCTCTAAGAAGCTTCTAACCGGAATCAACACTTAACAGTTTCACATATTTGAAAATAACAGTAAAGTAAAACTAAAATACAAAATGTTAAAATATTTTTTTTAGATCTAACTGTACGTCACATCCTGTAATTCTTTGAACATACAAAAAAATATTGTTTATTCTTATCCCTTTTTCCTTTTTATCATTTATTACGAAATATGAAAAGGCATATTATAATTATATACTTACGCTTTGCTGTGAGGGCTCCTCAGGAAAACGGCTAGGTTGACTACTACTACTTGCCTCAAATTCTTGCGAGCCACTGCCAGTCAGTGTTGCCAGTGTCATTTATTAAAATGTACCAAATATTATTCGAAAATGTACCAGAATTCAGTATTTTGTACTGAAAAATAAAAACCAACATAAACATTCGTTCGCACGGAAACATTACACGTGACTGCTGAACGTTGTCTATAAGTTCAGGGGCCCTATTCACAAACTTGTGTGAGTCGTCGTGTAGGAGCTGCTCTCTCTCACAATTTAGCTTTACTGCGCATGTCACTCTCCTAAAATGATAAAATTCTTATTCTGAAAGGTAAGAGAATGCTCATCTACTACTATGGGAGTACTCTACTGGGTAAAACCAAGAGAATGGTGAGATTTTGAGAGAATGGACTTGCGCACATTGTCTTTAGTCACGGAATTATTCATATAAAGGCCAATGAAATGAAAACGGACATAGGTTATGTCCCTTTAGTCTATGATTATTTATTAAATAAAATGCATTTAGGTTTTGTCGCTTTTGGAGTTTAATTGTTTATTTATTGTTTTTAAAGGGATTGATGTCGATTTAGTGATGCAAATGCTAATAGACAATGTTAAAGATCCCGAAGAACGAGCTGCAAATAATAATATACCTCGCCTGTATTACCAACGTGAAGATCCTTTCTTGGTCTTGGTCCAATTTTAATTTCATCAAGCATTTTCGACTAGATAAAGCCTCACACAACATTTACTTTTCAATAAATTATTATAAAAAAGTAACAGTTTCTCACATCACAATACATCCAGTCGAAAAACATTTCTTCTCAAAATCAAAATGTGTGGTTATCATAGACAAATCAAGTTTATTTCTCTATGATGATTTTCCACCTGAAAAATCTAAGCAAATATATAGTATTTATGTTTTTGATTTGATGCCATTTACGTTCATAATTCTGCCATTTGTTATGAACGTGACAAAATTTCAATGCTGAAAAATTAGAAATTCTAATTCATACGATTGACATTACAAATCATGACTTACCATATATTGTTTATATTTAATATTATTGTTTTTATTTAAATTCTTCAAAATGTATAGAAAATTTATCAAATCAAGTGTCCACTGACCAATGTCAACAATAAAAGTTTGTTAGCCATAAGCTAAACAGTACCTCCAACTGTATAAAAAGTTACTAGCAACGATGCTGTAATGGTTATTTTGTGACACTGTTTTCGATGTCACAAAGTGAATTTTGTATATGTGAATTATATAAAAAATATTTCGGGTAAGTATTTTATCATCTGAAATATCTGAAAATGTAATTGGTCAAAAATGTACCAAAAATAGTGAAATTGTATTTTTGTACAAGAAGTGTGAAAATGTATCAAATTGATACAATTGTACCAGCTCTGGCAACGCTGCTGCCAGTACTGCCACTACTTGTTGATGCTACTATAACGATGTTTTCTTCTTTAACACTACTACCACAATGTCCCACCTCCACAACCGTATTATTTTTTGGCTTTTTTGTAAAAAAAGATGTTAATGTCGTTTGTGATCGCTTCATTTTACGCAGGTCCAAATGAGACAAAAAATAACTTGTATTCGCTATGAACGTCAAACACAATCTGAATAATAAAATAAATTTCTTCTTATCTTCAAGAAATATAGATTTATTATTTAAAGCCATTTCACGTTTTTATTTCAATGTTCTGCAAACCAAAGACGCGGCCTGCGATTGTCTTTATCTTCAATCAGGAAGCGCCGCGTTTGAGCATTTTGCCGACTACCTAAATTCAGACGCACTCGGCGCGGCTGGTTTTGTGGACGTAAAATAAATAAAATTAAATGATTATTTTAATAAAATGATATTTATTTTATTATTTATATTCTCAAATAAAGCTTTTGGTAAACATAATATATAATTACTGTATTTATTATTTATTATTAGTATTTATAGCGATGTTTGACTTTTTATGACATAACAGGTCTTCTCAAAGGGGGGGGGGGGCTTCAGCCCCCAAAGCCCCCCCCCCCGTGGATCCGCCCATGCCTTTTTCTCTAGAACGTTGACAAACAGTGAACAGCGACAATCATCAGTTGAAAAAGAAGCCTAAGTTATAGTAGAATATCTTAAGAAGTGTCGGCATTACTTGATTGGAAAAAAATTTACTTTCATTACTGATCAGAAATATGTTCCTTTCATGTTCGACGTGCAGCATACAAACAAAATTAAAAATGAAAAAATCCTGAGATGCGTTTAGAACTTTCTTGTTATAACTTTGATATTGTTTATTAACCAGGAGTTGGTATTACTGTGGCAGATAAATTATCTAGAATATGTGGATCTGCGAGCCATAACACTTTATTTGATCTTCATCAAGCCTTATGTCATCCTGGAATCACACGTATGTATCATTGGATTAAATCCAAGAATATACCTTATTCTATTGATGATGTTCGAAAAATGATAAATTCATGTCAGAGTTGTGCCGAAATAAAACCAAAATTCTTAAACAAGCAAGGTAAATTTATCAAAGCTAGTCGGCCATTTGAGAGATTGAACATGGATTTTAAAGGCCCTCTACCATCAAATTCCAGAAAAAAGTTTATTTTGATAATTGTTGATGAATTTTCAAGATTTCCGTTCGCGTTTCCATGCACTGATACATCATCTAGTACATTCATAACTTGTTTAAATCAATTATTCGTAATCTTTGGAATGCCCTCATACATACATACAGATCAAGCATCTTGTTTCATGTCCAAAGAACTTAAAAATACCACAGAAGAGTAACGACAAGACATAGTACCCCAGACAACCCAGAAGGAAATGGTCAAATAGGACGTTACAAAGGTATAATTTGGAAGATTATATCATTAGCTCTGAAAATAAAAAATCTCAAAATAAATCATTGGGAAAAAGTATAACCTGAAGCCCTACATTCAATAAATTCATTACTCTACACTGCAATCAATTGTACTCCACAGGAAAGATTGTTCAATTATACAAGAAAATCATCTTTTGGAACTACATTACCTAGTTGGCTTACTGAACCAGGACCAATTTTAATAAGAAAACATGTCAGAAATAACAAATATGAACCACTCGTAGAGGAAGCAGAACTGATAGAAGTGAACCCTGAGTATGCATTAGTACGATTGTCAAATGGAAGGGAAACCAACGTGTCCATAACACATTTGGCTCCTCGAGGAGATCTACAAATCTTTGATCCTCAACAACAGATGGCAGATGTACAGTTGCGGCCAAAAGAAATGGGACAGTGGTTGTTGCCTAGTGAGACTGTGATTTTCCGTTTCCGGGAAAAATGGGATAGTTTTGTCGCATATGATAATAACAATAAAGTGTAAATAATATTGTTTTTCATTATTAAATATCCAAGTCTACTAAATAATTTTTATTTTTCAATAAAAAACAACAATTAGTATTTAGTAATCCCGCCGTTATGCTCTATAACTTCTCTTAATCAACTGGTCATCGATCTATATAATGAGGATAAATATTCTTCACAAGCATTATTTATAACTTCCTACAGACCTTCATACTCTAAAGCAAACCCATCGTCTATTTTTGCGTTTATTCCACCTTTCATCACTGAATTTATTTGCGCCATCGTTACTTTCGAATTCGCAATTGTCTGACAGATCTCAAATATTCAATGTTGCCATTACAACACAGACAACATGTTCAGGGGACATGCTCAGTTTTCGTTCAAAAATCCTAAACTTTCGTGTTCCGAAAGAGTTTTCCACCGAGTTTCTTGCCCGACTCAATCTATAATGAAACACTTTTTTCTCTTCGTCTCCTTGAACACCATCACGTGAATACGGTCTCATTAAAAATGTGCTTAATGGAAATGCCTCAGCCCCAATTATAACATGGGGCAGAGTTACTTGAGTCTGTGGTAGCCTTTTTGGGGGAGGCATATTGAAATTCGCGTCCATCAGTCGTTGACCCAAAAGAGAATTTCGAAATATACCAGCATCTGAATTTTTACCAAATGCACCCACATCAACACTGATAAATCTATAGTTTGCGTCAACCAGTGCTAAAAGTACTATCCTAAAATGTTTTTTGTAGCAAAAGAAATCTGATCCGCTATGTGGTGGTGCCTGAATTAGCACATGTTTGCCATCCAGAGCGCCGACCGCATTTGGAAAGTTCCATTTTTACCGAAAACATTTTTCTGATGCAGTCCACAACTTCTCATCTGGTGCTGGCATAACAATTGGTTGCAGAACCTTGCATATTGCATTATTTCTCTTACTGTACGCTCACCGAATCGAAAAGAAAAAGCCAGTGCTCGAAACGAGTTTCCAGTAGCCACAAATCTGAAACAGAAAATATAATATATTTTAGAATATTTTTGTTTATTGCAGGTAAACTATGCAAAGAACGGTGGTCTAAAACTTGGGATAATTTTCGGAAAGCTATCAACTTACGAAAAACCAAATACGGCCAATGTGCATCAAAGTTAAAGCCCGCCAAGTATGAAAAAGAACTAGCGTTTCTGGCCCCATATTTGAACGACGAACAAGAAAGGCGATCGAACTTATCACAGTTTTCTCCTACTGCTGCTTCTTAAGAGAGTGATATTGAAGAAGAATCCGAAAACCGAGAAATGGTGTTGACTAGCCCTACTCCCCACATTCCTCCCCCTTCACCCACCACATCAGATACACTACCTTCTACTTCATACGCATCAGCACCATTAATAAGTGTTCGTGGCAAAAAAAGGATTAGAAAAGTTGTTCCGTAAAATTGAACTGCCGCCTCAGTTTTGCAAAACTATTTGCCACAAAAGGAAAAAAGTAGATCCGCCAGAGCCGGCAGATCCTTTAACTGACTTCTTTATCAATATGGCTATCACCACAAAAACTTTTCCAAAACGAGATCAGATTTTGATAAAGAATCAGTTATTCAAAATAGTTAATGACGTTGAACTAAGATTATTGACTGAAAGTACTGCCACAACCGAATCAAATTTTTCTTCTCCGGATGTCTATCACCAGCAGGGCCGTATTTTATCTACAAGCTGTATCCCGCCCAATACGCAGACAACCGAACAAAACATTTCTGCGAGTTTCCAAGAACACCAGAAGTCTGTATGGTCCCCAAACTGCGTTCCATCCAGAATTCAAAGTGATGTAGAAGAATCTAATCCGTTTGTAAAAACTTTTCAAAGTGTATCGTCAGGCAGCGCCAGTTTCACCGCACATGACCATTTCAGATTTTGAGACCCTTTGCTAGCGCCTAGCGCAACTAGTGGTAAAACCGGCGCTGCCTTTTATTTTATTTTCATTATTAATAAACATTATATTAGATTTTCTTAAGAATCACTTTTATTCTTTGACCTTATTGTATCCCACTGTTTTTAGAATAATTCTTAGTTCAATATATGGGGTCAAAA
The DNA here is from genome assembly GCA_963921935.1 of Galeruca laticollis. Lineage (NCBI taxonomy): Eukaryota > Metazoa > Arthropoda > Insecta > Coleoptera > Chrysomelidae > Galeruca > Galeruca laticollis. The sequence continues at coordinate 222,706,568 of OY998177.1, read as the reverse complement.
GCAAAAGTTGCACAACTTTTGCTTTCAAAAAAATTTGTTATTTTAGAAATGAAAACTTGAAGGGCTTAAATAGATCATGCTAAAAACGGTAAAACGTATTACTTAAAATATTAATTTTCAAAATCATACATACCTTAAACTGACTGCCAATCTTTCCTCTGGTCCCGTAGATTCTCTAAATGGTGTATTTTGTCGCAATAAATTTGGTCTTAAAATATTTAAAAGTGTTTCAAATCTAACGTGTGACATTCGAAAATATTCAAAGAACTTTCTTTCATCTCGAACTAAATCACAAAATAAACTGTGATATTCCCCGAATATTGGTCTTTTTATGTTAATATTATGCACCCAACATTTCTTTCTTTTTCTTTCGTTATCTTCTTCTAACAACACGCAAATAATTATAACATCTTTTTCGTTCAGTAACGACATTGCTTTGGCTACAATAGCAGGAAAGAAATGACTGGCTCTCCGTCGTAGAGAAATGCTGATACCGACTCCAATAATCCGTGGTAGTAAACGCAGGACGCAAAAAAATCCGATTCGTCCGATGCGTACCGTCCGATTGACGCCGATTAGTGGACGCGTACCATTATCCGTAAGTGTACAGATAAAAAAGCTGTCAAATTGAATGTTGAAATGCTAGTCTATTTGCCCCGCAAATTTATATATACGTCAAATGCGTATTTCCTAAGTTGATTTGTCCATATAATAATATAGTTTATTTATTTCATTTAAAATTAAAAAAAAACCAGCGAGCCCGGGTTTGAACCACCTTACTGTTTGTCAGAAATCGAGTGTACGGACGCTTAGCCCGATCGGCCATTCCATCGCTGTTAAGTTGTATTCTTATCAAAGATACTTGTAGCGCTAAGAAAATATACACAACAGTTTATTTATTCTTAAAATAAAGTGTGTTTACATCGACATTTCTAGGACTATATAAACAAATACACATATATAAAACCTTTCACATCTACATAAAAACGCAAGATTGTACATGCCTGATTCGGTAAAAGTATATCGCGTGGTCGTAGAAAAAATAGTGTACGTAACTTGTACGAAAGTGATTTTTCACATTCGTGGGATTATCTCACTCGGCTTGCCACTCGTGTGAAAAATGTCACTTTCCGCACTCGTTACGTAATATACTATTTCCTCTCTAGGGAGGAAAAGTACGACTTTGGTCCCTACAATGAGGCCAGGAAATGTATACTTTGGACAGAGGTAGGCGGAAAAATAATTTTTTCTACATCTCCTATGAAAAGTAGCGTATTTTTCATAGCTTACTTAATTTCAAAACCATATATTGCTCACACTGAGAAAAATATTATTTCTCACGGCACTTTTCCCACAACTACATACATTTGTATGGAGAATCCAGTAGGGGATACTCAATACCCAGCCGGTATCAACAGGATATACGCGATGCCCAGCCGTTTTCGGTGGGTGGTCCTCGATGCTTAGACTTTTTCTACAAAACTATTTACTTATATTCTTTAGATTTGTGCAGTTGTAGGAAAAGTACAGTGTGCAACATGTGGGAAAAGTACTTTTCTCACTCGTGTATTCGACATTGGCTCGTGCCACAAACTTCCACACTCGTGAGAAAAGTTGAACTTTCCCCACTTGTTGCACAATATACTATTTTCCCCGATCGGGAATAAAATCAATTTTTTAAACGTCATTTTCGACATATAATGTGACTAATTATTACACAGAGGGATAATAGTAATTATGCGCGAAGGTAGAAAAGTGAGGTATTATTGTCGAGGTGCATTAAAGACCGAGAAGCGAAGCTTCGAGGTCTTTAATGGATCCGAGACATTAATACACTTTTCTACCGTGGTTCATATAGCATTTTTTACACTACTGGTATTTTATTTTTTTAAATATTAGTTTTTGGAACTAATAAATATCGAATATAGTATGAACTTCATTATTTTCTCAAAAATCAAATCATCCATGCTCAAATTTGCTCATTTTCTGAATATTTACAATGTCTCTAAATTCAAATTAGTTAAAAAACACATTAATGTCCTTCTAAATTTCCCTTATACATTTCTGGTGATTGCCGAAAATTAATTTTAAAGAAATAATGTAAATAAAAATATTGTATAGTAAAAAAATTACTTAAATATATTTTTGGCTGTACTTCTGATTGGAATTGCTGATGCCTGTAGAACAGGTGAACATTTAAATATGAAATTTGTGGATGTGGATATACGAGAAGACATAATTATATTTAATGTTAATAAAAGTAAAAATGGTTCGTCGAGGAAATTTGTAATGATGGATTCTTTGTGGATTAATATAGTAAAAAAATATATATCATTCAGACCTACGCCAAATATTGAGAAACTATTTATTAGAATAAGAAATTTAAAAGCTACACAACAAAATATGGGTCACAACACTATACGTGGTGTTCCGATAAAGGGAGCCAAGTTTGTAAAATATAAATACTTCCACTGGGCACATTTTAAGAATGACATCTGTCATTATATTATCAGAAGGTGGGGCCGATATTTTCTCATTAAAACGCCATGGCGGGTGGAAGAGTTCTACAGTGGCCGAGGGTAATATAGAAGAATCCATTGAGGATAAAAACGCGTAGCAACCGTCTACTTCAAAGTCAGATAGTGAATGAATTTGTAAATCGTACAATTAATATTACCCCGTCCGGTGTTACTGGACTTACGTTTAATATGACATGCAATAACTGCAAATTAAATTCGTAGTTAATCTAAACTACTTTTTAAAAAATTAACATTTATTTCTACAAACTAAATATGACTAAATTGAGTCTTTACAACTAGGAAGCTAATTCTAATCTGAATGTGATCATCAAGAACGTTATGAGGAAAACAATCCGTGAGACTGCAATTCAGCAGTCTAGCGGTGTCCCATTACTATATGCGTTCCCATAACTCCTCCGCCATTAGACAGAAATTCAAGGTATTTGTTGAATTTCAGAGTTCCAAATTTTGGGGACCATTCTGGATTTCTTCGCCTTGGCTTCTTCTTCGGGTTCTTCTTGTTAGAATGAATTTTACAGTCCAATACAAAATAATTATTAATATGATGAAATAAATAAAAATAGTCCAAATATTAAAATTTGCAGATATTATTGGAGACGAAATGTTAGCGATTTTTTGTTTTTGAATGTCTAAAGCACTTTGAACATATTTAAAGTCGTCTAAATTGATAGAATTTAATTGGATTGGTTTCATTTGAAAATTTGCTATTTCACTTGAAAATGTTAAATTTGGAAGGTTTATTAGATTCAGTTCGGTTTGATAATTTTCAAAATGTTTAATTTTAATACCATCAATGTCCACTTCGCACTCCGAATCAAGTTCTAGAATAAAAGTTCCCTGAATTGGAAAATTGTCTTTGTGAGATCCGCACTTTTGATTAACTACACTTATTTCAGGAGATATTAGAATCCAATGATTCTTCTCTAATTTTTGGATTCGTAATTTAGGAATTCGAACAGTTAGCTGCTGGCATGATGAGACGTTCTTGAAGTAGCGAAGCATCTGGATTTCACATGGGATTTCTTCTTGGATGATAGTGGGTCCTTTCTGGTAGCAAATGTACTGTTCAGATGAAACTTCTTGACAATTCTCGTCGAAAAACATATAGGAAAGGTCATTCAGGATAAGGAATTTCGCTTGAGGTAGAATTACTTTGAAGGAGTTTTGTGTGGGTACAGGCAATGAGTATATGTGGAAATAATTATAAGTTTCGCTTTCTACTATAGGAATTTCTAAGTTAAATACTATTTTGTATCCCTTGGTATAACATTTTACTTCTGTGACCTTTTCATATAAAAGAATGTTTTCTATTTTTGGTTCAAATGGAAGCTTATTGAATTTCAATTGTTTATTTACAATCATTATTTCATTTAAAAGTTCTCTAGGTTCAATTATTGAATTATGAACTGTATTTAACTTGGAAAATGTGATAGCTACTTCGATTTTCTCTAGAATATTGTAAATTAATTGATAAGTTGGAGCGATTTGAGAAACCAATGTATCCGTGACATAGAGGTGATAATTTCCTTTTTCTTGTTCGTAATAAGTTTCAATTTCCTTTATTCGTTTCAATAAAGTTTGTTGATTTTGTGCCAATGTGTTTGTATTATTTTTAAAAATATTAACAGAATTTTGAAGAAGTGTTATTTGTGAATTGACTATATTTTTTAATTTTGATTGATTCTCAGAAAGTGTGTTAATTGCTTTATCATATTTTTCTGCATCGTTTTGATCTAGGTTGCCCGTTAAAGATTTAATTATTGAGCCAAGTCCGTTTATTATTCCTCTTTTGATTCTTATATTAAAAACTGGATTAATCTGATTTAACTGGATTTGTATTTTTTGTTCTAAAGTTAATATTAGGTTGCACATACTTTCAAATTCATGGATTAACACGGATTTATCTTCATTCTTTGGAAATATTTTCTGAATTCTTTTAAAGTGATTTTGTACAGCTTCAAAATGGGTTACTATATCTGAAATGTCGAAAGTTTGAATAAAAGACCAAAAATCAATTTTATTTTGAGCATTGCCTAATTTATAAGGTAGAAGACCGGGGTTGTTATTTAAGTTATGGAGTCTTGGGTGGTTTGATCCCTCATGGATGTGGATGGACAACCTGTAACAGTTGGAGGTTGTTTTAGTTCCTTTATATGTATTATCTCTTTTTTATTTTTATTTTTCTTAGAAGTTATTTCTACTTTGTTCCTATCTAAAATTTCGGTTATTTCATAAGGTCCTATAAATGTATTACCTTTTTTACTATGATAACGCAAGTTTTTCTTAAACACTATTTGTCCTAACTTAAAATCAGTATTAGTATTACCTTTTTGGTTATTCTTCTCTACAATTTTATCTTTTTGTTTTTCTATTGTTTCTTTTACATTTTCATATACATGTTTAAGTTTTTCCTTATGATTTTCAGCATAATCTGAGTAAAATGCTACGGAAATAAAAATTTCATTTGGATTTCGCGAATTAGTGTGTCCGAAGGTTAATTCGAAAGGGGTAAATTTAGTGCTAGTATGTATTGAGCTATTGTAACCTAAAATTGCATAGTCAATTAAATCGTCTTCATTGGGGTGCATTTCTTTTAGAATTCTGAGATGTTCTATTAGACTGGAATTGAATCGTTCTGCTACACTGTTTGATTCGTGATGTCCTACAGTGCCAAAATGTATTTTTATTTTATGTAAATTCAAAATTTCTTTTACAGTATCATTATTAAATTCAGTACCATGGTCAAGAATAATTTTTTCTGGTATTCCAAAAGAACAAAAGTATTTTATTAATGATTTACTCACATGAATAGCCGTTTTGCCTTCGACTTGGTATGCTTGTGCGAACTTTGAAAATGCGTCAATAATAATTAAATATATTTTATTGTTGTAATGAAATAAATCTATGTGAACAATTTGAAAAGGTTTTGATGCTGTTTCAGTTATTACCAGAGGTGCGTATGGAGGATGTCTGCCATATTTTGTTCGTTGACAAGTATCACACGAGTTTATATATTCAGTAATAGTAGTTTTCATATTTTTCCAATAATAGTTCCGTTTTAAATATTCATACGTTTCTACAATACCACGATGGTTAGTTTTGCCAACGTGATGATGTTTTATTAGCATTATTTGTTCTTCCTTTTCCTTGATTGTGTTTACTTGTTTTAAGCATCTAATTAATTTTGGGCCTTTTTCCGAAAAGTGTTCTAAATATATTTTATTGAAATCGTTATAAAGAGAATCATTGTGAAAATACATGGAGTAACAACGTTTCATAATTGTGTAGTCTTTTAAAAATTCAAGTATAAAATTTTCATTATTTTGAATCGGAATTTTAACATTTATTATTTTATGATTTTCGTAGGATTCCTGTTCAACTATTAATTTAGGATATGGATGGGGTGTGACTATAATTTGATTAACTTTATTGTTAATTATTTCGTCATATATTCGTATACCGTCATTTGTTGTTTCATTAAAAGTGGTGTGTTGTGTATTTGAGTCGGTGTCAATTGTGTCAGCTGTTTGCAAATTGGCATCGGTTATATTGTCATTTATTTGTTCGTCTATAAGGTCATTTAAAAATTGGTCTAATTCATGAGGATCTGTAATTTCGTCAGGATTATTAATCATTGAATCATTTTCGAGTGCGTTAATAACTACTCTAGAAAGTGCATCGCAATTTGAATTTAAAGTACCTTTTTTGTAAATTATTTCATAGTCAAATTCTTCCAAACGTAATCTCCAGCGTATTAATTTTGAATTCGGTTCTCTGAGATTGAATAGCCAAATTAAAGGACGATGGTCACAATATATTTTAAATCGTTTACCGTACAGATATGGTCTAAAGTATTTACAAGCCCATACTATGGCAAGTAATTCTCTTTCAATAGTACTATATTTTTGTTCAGAGTTATTTAAGGTTCTTGAAGCGTATGCAATTGGTCTATCCGAACCAATTGGACCTTGAGATAATACTGCACCTAATGCTACGTTTGAAGCGTCCGTGGTTAAAACAAAGGGCTTAGAAAAGTCTGGATACTGAAGTATAGGTGAATTGATTAATAGATTTTTACAAGTGTTAAAAGCAGAGATAAAATTTTGATCGTGTTTGACTTTAGCATTCTTTTTCAGACATAAAGTTAACGGTTTTGTTATTTTAGCAAAATCTTTAATGTATCGTCTATAATAGCCTAATAGTCCTAAAAAGCTTTTGATTTCCTTTTGAGTTTTTGGTATTGGATAATTTTTTATTGCACTTATCTTGTCAGGATTTGGCTTTACTCCGTCTGGTGTAATAACATGCCCTAAGTACGCGACTTCTTTTCTTAGAAAATCAGATTTATCAAGTTGGATTTTAAAATTTGATCGTCTTAATCGGTCAAATACTGTTTTAAGTCTTTCTACGTGTTCTTGCAAGGATGTAGAGTAGATTACAATGTCCTCTAAGTATACTAAACATATTTCGTTATTCAAACCTCGTAAAATGTTGTCCATAACTCTTTGAAATGTAGAAGGGGATGAACGTAGTCCCATTGGCATACGTTTAAATTCCCAATGTCCGTTTTGAGTTGAAAATGCTGTCTTCGGAATGTCCTCTTCGTGCATTTGGATTTGGTAGAATCCGCTAGCTAGGTCTAGAGTACTAAAATATTGACTTTTGCCTAATTTGTCTAAAATTTCGGTAATGTTTGGTAATGGGTATTTATCTGGTATGGTTTTTTCGTTCAATTTGCGGTAGTCTATTACTAAACGGAATTTCTTTTTGTTTGATTTGTCTGTTTTCTTCGGCACAATCCAAATTGGCGAGGAATACGGAGAATTGGACGGTTGAATAATACCTTGATCAAGCATTTTGTTTATTTGTGTTTTGACTTCTTCTTTATAAATTTCGGGGTAACGATATGTCTTAGTAAATATTGGGGTATCGTATGTTAAGTTTATTTTGTGTTTTATTTGATTAGTGAAAGAGAGCGGTATCTCTTCACAATAAAAAATGTCACGATAATCATAACATAATTTTTTGATAACGTCTTTTTCTTCTGGATTGCAATGATTTAGATCAATATTTTTTAAATTTGTCTTTAAAATATGGTCATGTTCTTTACTAATTTCATGATCAGTTTCCATTTTTTCTATGAAATTAATTTCGTTTATATTTAAAATTTCAATATCGATTGGTTTGGAAAATTCGATTTTTTCAGATTTAGTGTTAGAGTTTATTATCGTAGTAAGAGCAAAGTAATTTTCTACATTTACTACAGCGACCGGCATCTCGATATGAGGTGCAAACTTTTTATATTCTAAAAGTCCGGTGCCTTGTTTCATTTTTACTGGTATTTTAACTTTTTGTTGAGTTCTAGGCGGTATTATCAAGTGATATGTTTGATATTTAGGATTTTGAATATTCGATATTTCATTCTCAATTTCGTATATTATTGGAATTTTTGCAAATGGAGTGACGATAAATTTTGAGTTCATATCTATTGAAGCTTTTAATTGTTTCAATAAATCAACGCCTATTAATCCGTCATATTTATCGCTAAATTTAAAGAGATAGAATTTGTGATATTCTGAAACTCCAAAAATTTTGAAAATTGGTATTTCGATTACTTCGTCATGATATGTTATATTATCAGCACTTTGTTATTGAAAATCTTCTTTAAAAATTTCATTTGGATAAAATTGATAAGCTAAATCAGGTTTAATTATACTACGAGTACTACCTGTATCGATCAAAAAATTTGCTTTTAGTTCGGGGATGTAAATATGTGGTAAATTTGCTCTGGATATATTTAAAGTTATTACGGGGGATTGTTCTGTGAGGCTTCTTGTTGAAAATTTTCGTTTGGGTATTGAGAAATTTCATAAGGATCATCGAATTGATATTGATTAGAATTGTCATATTCTGGATATGTTTCAACGGTTTCATGTGGATTAAAATAATTAGAATTTTGGACATCATGGATTTGGTATGAGCATTCACCTTGTATTTGATTCTCAAACGGGTTACCGAATTCATAATTTTGATGATTTACATCATGTGCAAACAGTTCTGTGGACGTAAATTTCCTCTGAGGTGCTAACATTGTATTACCTGATGATGTGTCCATTGGAGTAGGTTTGTATGGTTTGTTGGGATTTGATTGATTTCTGCTTTGATTTGAGGGTGCTCTCAATATCTGGCTTTGCCTGGGTTGATTGGAAAATGGTTGTCTCTGAGTTTGAAAATTATTATTGTTCCTCCACTGGGGTTGTGGATTTTGGATGAAAGGACGATTGAAATTATTAAAATTCTGTTGTGGTTGCGAGAATTGATTATTAAATACACCTGGATTTGAATTTCGATTAATTGGAATAATGGGTTGAGAAGGTGGCGAATTGAAATGTTGGTAATTAGCATTACTATTCTGGAAAAAATTGGGATGATGATTAGTTTGTCTGGATGGAGTGATTCTCGGTATTGGTTTGTAAGATTGATTATTTAGAGTATTACTTCTATTCTGACTATACATAAAATTTTCTTCTTCTATAACTAAAGACATAGCAACTTCTAAACTATCTGGGTTTCGTAAACGTATATTATTTTGCAATTGACCAGTTAAACCTCTAATAAAAGTCTTAAGTGCTAAATCGTTATAATTTTTAATTTTAATAGTTTTTTCTGCAATTGGATCATTTGAAGCATTTAATTTTGAAATTACTAAGCTACGTGCTTCCTGACATCGCATACCGAAATTGTATGGTGTTTCATTTTTTAATGGTCTCAAAACAATTAAATCTTGCACTAAGCAATCTATATTTCTCTGATCTCCGAAACATAATTGAAGAGCTTGTTTTATTTCTGCCCATGTTCGTAATTCAGTTCTTGAACCTATAAGCATTAAAGCTCTACCTACTAATTTACTTAACAATGCGCGTAATAAAAAACTATTCAATTGTGGATTTGTTGCATCGAAAAATTGAGAAATTAGTGTGTCACAGTTATCTAGAAAAATATTTAAAGTATGAGGATTACCCTCGTATTGTGGGATAGTATCAATATATAATTTTAATAATTGATAGTTTGGATTAGCCATTGTTTCAATTTCGGGTATATTACTTTTTTCTTCCAAAGTTATACTAGAATTAAATAAATTTGCTAATTCTTCTACAATTGAGTCATTCATCAACTAATCTAAATTATATTACTTATGTTCAAAGAATATTTTACTTTTGAAAAGTATATAAAACGTAAATAAATATGTAAAAAGTAAACAAAAGCGAAAGTTTATATGAAAAAGGAAAAAATGGAATGTTTTTCGACTTACAGTACTATGAAGAAAATGTTCATTCTTCTCCACTAGGATCTGGGCGATGTGGTCCCTCTTCCCTGGACTGGATTCTTGAACTTAACGTAAAACCACAAAAATAACACAAAGTTCGAAATTGCAAATAAACCGTAGATACGGACCGGTGTCACGATTTTTGTTGAACCGATTTGCAATCCTACTGACTGCGCCAATTAAATTCGTAGTTAATCTAAACTACTTTTTAAAAAATTAACATTTATTTCTACAAACTAAATATGACTAAATTGAGTCTTTACAACTAGGAAGCTAATTCTAATCTGAATGTGATCATCAAGAACGTTATGAGGAAAACAATCCGTGAGACTGCAATTCAGCAGTCTAGCGGTGTCCCATTACTATATGCGTTCCCATAACTTGCACAATGTATAATAATTTTAAATGAGTACCTAAATAATTCTAGTTTATGTTTAGTATTAGTTTATTGTTTTTCCAGTATAAAGCAAAAATTAATATGAAATGAACTTATAATGTCGGCCGAATTTTGGGCGGGTCACCAGTCACTCCCATTTCACATGACAGCTGTGCACAAATGACAACCGATAACACATTTATCCAATAATGTTTGTTTTGATTTGATAATATAGTAATTTTTCTACTTCCGCTACTAAAACCGCACTTTGAACACGGGTTAGACAGACACAAAACGACTCTTTAAACACTAGTGTTTAAAATGCGAAAAGTCACATCTCGTTTATCTTCTGTTTTTTAAACGTCAAATCAAGTGTATATTTTGTATGTTAAATTTCATGTTCCGTGATAATTTTGTTATTCTGCGTCATTTGATTTGACAGTCAGCTGTCAGCCATCATCCGTCATGTAATGAATATAATTCAAATATAATATAATTTTTTCCATCCCGCGTGCGAAGAAAAAGTATAGTAAGCACCTCGTGTTAAAAACGTCTTTAGTCACTCGTTTCACAAGGTACTCGTTCCGCTTCGCTCCACTTGTGCCTTGTAAAACTCGTGACTAAATTAACCTTTTTGACACTTGGTACTTAATATACTATTAAAGTATAAGTGGATAAAGAGGTCTTTCAAACACGCGCGATTTTTCGAGCACGACGGCGCAGCCGGAGTGCTCGAAATAGAGCAAGTGTTTGAAAGACCAGTTATCCACGAATACTTTACGCTATTTTTTTCATTGGTGCACTTTGAAATCATAAAATATTATTATTATATTATTACTACAAAAAAATGGAAGTCCGTCCTCGATGCCCAGCCAAGTTTCGTGAAAGTCAAATAGTATTTATTTTTATTTGACGTTCGAGGTACTGCTGTCAGATCAATAATCAAAAAGTTTCTTTATTTATATTTAAAAGGATTCAATCTATATATAAATAAATTTTGCAGAAAAAATCCAAATAAGACATTGGTTCCCAATGAAAATATACAATTTAAAAACTAATAAAAAAAGTTGTCATTGATACTTACGTTTCTCAAGTTGTTGTTGTTACTATAGGGACTTTAAAAAACGCGCGTGTATGAAAGTTCGATTTAAACACGCTGAGGCGTGGTAATATGAGGCATCAATAAAAAAAATATTGCTTTGTAAAAATCGCTATGAAAACTGCATGGATAAGTCAATTGATTTTCATTTTTGAATAGGTAGGATATGACCATTAAGTAGGTAAAGAAAAATATTTTTTCATTTTGTATTTCTATCAGTTAACCTCACATTCTGTCAGATTGGTTGAGATTTAGCTCTAATCAAGTAGGCTCTGTATTTTTCTACCTTGGTTAATAATGAACAACTTTTCTACCTCAACAAAAGTCAATAAAGTTAGGTTTAGAGGCTAGTAATGAAAAAAGTACTTTATTACCTAATAGGGAATAAAGTAAACTGAGATTCTCCCATCGATGCATATTATTTTATAAATTTGATCGGCGTAGCTATTCATATCATTAATTGGTATGAAATATAGGTAGACATTTCCGTAAGAAAAGCTCTAAAAGTGCAAGTTTTTCGTGGCTTTGATTCTTCTGATTTTGACAGAAATATCTATCTTACCTACCTAAATATAATGTACGGTTTTTGTTGTGAAGTTAACTTTTCTTTTGTTTGAAAATGATTTAAATGCCAAATTCGATATTATGAATAATCTACCAAAAGAAAAAAGTCCGTAATCAATATCATTAACACTCTGGCTGCCAGAAGGTATTTAGCACATTTTTCTAAAGGGCCTTGTCAGTCAAATAAGACTGACAACTATTTACAAGTTTCAAGCCTTGTCAGTCACATCAGACTGACAGCATATTATATTTTTCAAGCCGTGTCAGTCGTATTTGTACAAGGTTATATGTAGTTTTAATGGATGGGAATATTCTGTGGTCTGTAGGAAACAAGCTAATAATGTTGGCTTGGCTTGGGACACATGTTTCAATGAGATATCTTTATTACGAAATGTATTACAAAGTTTTATCTTATATGTCGAAAAAAATAACTAATAACTAAGGAAATAAAAAGAATAAAAACACAAACTTTAGTTTATAATGATGGTTTATGTATTACCACCATGAATGCGAACGTGACATTCATAACAAATTGTAGGCTTATTGTCGCAACCATCGCAATAAGTCTTCACTTTCCTCACTTTCTTTCTTGCCTCCGATCTTGGTAAATTTTTTACTAAGTTGTCATAGCAACTTACACAATTGCGACGATCTTTTGTGCCTCCTGCATTCCTCTTTTTGAGCAAATGTTTGACTTTTACCGCCTTCACACGCTCTCTGTTTTCCAAACCTAATAAGTTTCTGCAAATTTTTTCACGAAATGCTGTTATTGTTATTTTGGTTTTGGTTTGTAATTTATAAATTATATGAGCGTTGACAATGGCAACTCCAGTCAATAATTCGAATGCTACCTTTCGATACCACTTTATTCCTTTTCTTATAGATGTGCAGTACGAAGACAGCTGATCAGATTTGTCTATTCCAATTTTGCCATTATTGTAATCAACTATAACAGCTGGCTTTTCTCTCACTGGTTCTTCTTCTGATAGTAATCGACGCCTTTTGGTAGGCACAGGACACTTGTCTAAATTGTGCAAGGTTGAAAGCATGAGGACATCTTTGTTTTTTTTAGGTTTCCATTTTGATACCACGATTCCCTCATTTGATTCTAGTCCATAAAATTCATCGATGTTTAGTTTTCGATTTAGCACCTCTTTTGGTATATATTTTCTATTTTTGCGTAATGTACCGACTAGATGTGTTTTTTTCGAAAGCAAGTTTTTGGCCAGAGGGATGCTGGTGTAAAAATTATCGGTATATAATATGCGGCCTTCTTCTAAAAGCCCCTCACATAAATGCATTACTACCTTTTCAGCTAAACCAGAACCAGAACCCTCAGATTTACCGCAATAAATTTGAATTTTCCAGGTAAATCCATCAGGTGAACATATTTTGAACAGCTTTACTCCATATTTATGCCTTTTTCCTGGAATATACTGACGAAATGACAGGCGTCCCCGCCATGGAACCATGCTTTCGTCTATAACCATTTTTTTGCCTATTGTATACACTTCTTGAAAAGTACTTTGAAGTAAATTCAGTAATGGGTTTATTTTTCGCAGTCTGTCATTTTCATTTGGTATACTGTTGTCGGAAAAGTGCAACATTCTAAGTAAAATTTCGAACCGATTACGAGTCATCTGTTTGCTTACTATGTTTTCATAAAGAGGATCGGTTGACCAATAATCACTTAGTTTTGGTCGAATATTTAGGCCCATCCAAATAATAATGCCTAAAAATTTTTCAATTTCTTCGATATTAGTATCTTCCCAACTATGTAATCTTGAGGATCTACTTAATACTGAATTGCTTATTACACTTTGTGCATATCTATTCGTTTCCGTTACAATTAAATTCAAGACATCCTCGTTCAAAAATAATTTGTACACTTCCATTGGGGTTGCATCGACAGAAATATTTGTTTGAATTCCAGCCTGTCCAACAAATGTTATATCAGCTTGCTTTCCCTCGTACACTTGCCACTGCATTTCAGAAATACCTACATTATGATTTGCATTATGTTCATCATTATCCTCACTTTCCATAATCTCATCATTCGATTCAACGTCTTCATAAGCTGTGATATCAAGATCTGACTCACCAGTAGTATCATCAGAGCTTCCTGGAGCATATTCTGAATCTGAGTCGGTAGCAAAGGGGTCGTCATCATCACTTTCATAATTTTCCCAGTATGCATTTAACTCGGCTTCTGATAATTGCCTTTTTCGATTCCTATAAACGTAAGAACGAATAAGTACAAAAAATAATATATTTTAGATACTTACATTGTTATAGAATAATTATTATTATGCTGTAACCACAAACCATATACGCTGTAACCTCACAAATTACACTACATAATCGACTGACATGGCGCCATAACAGAACTTGTCTCTGCTACGCCGCGTCAGTCTTAAAAGACTGACATGACATAGACAACAGATTTGATATCGTTACCTGTATGCGAATAGATACATATAAGAAGCTTCGTCCTACTTTATCTAGATGGCGCAGAGCACGCCTGGCCTGGCAGAAAAGTTTCACTTACGATAGGTGGCTCAAACGGTGAAGTGAGTGTCAGTCAAATGTGACTGACATGGCAGCCAAAGTGTTAATTCTAACAATATAAATATTACGATTAATGAAATATATCAGAGAAAACTTTAAATAAAACCTCCTTTAAATTGCTGGGAAATAATGTATACTCCTGAGAGTAAAGTTTAGTGTAGTTTATTTTTTGTTTAATTAAATATCAAAAACGTAGCCGGACGATGCAACCTTCCTTAAACCAAGTTTCAGCTTCGGGTCAGTTGGCTGTTAACATTTTTGTACTATTAAATTACTCTGAAAATAGAAACAAATGGCAGCGGAAAAAATAAAGTATGCATCTTGGGAGTCAAGTTCATCAATCCCTCGAGATTATAATTGCACTTCACTCACTTTGTGCATAAATAACTATACCTGCCGCGAATGCGGCAGATAAAGTACTTTATTTTACCATAAAATAGTGTTTGTTTACTTCCGAAAATCACTCTGATAACACTGATAATGTGCGGCTTTACAGGCGGTTGGCAATAAAATATTTTGCAATTCCGAGACTAAAGTGGTCACTTTAGTCTCACATGTTAGAAACTATGTTAGACCCAAGGGATACAAAGGGACAGTTAAAATCCCAAGGGGTTTAAACTACAAATAATAACGTACATCCCCGATGCCTAGCCAAGCATTTTAGAAGTCCGTCCTCGATGCCCAGCCAAGCATTTTAGTTTAGAAGTCCATCCTCGATGCCCAGCCAAGTTTCGTAAAAGTACATCCTAAGTAGTATTTATCAATTTTCTTTGTTAGTTTCATAAATAAATGATTGAAAATGTCTTGTTATTTGAGGGAAGCGGAAAAATCATATGTATAACATGGGTGTAAAGTGCCTTTTCCTCCCTTGTTATACAAATAGCTATTACCCTCCGCAAACTTTCATTAGTAAAACCATGACTTTGATATTAATAAAAAATCGTCTGTCATTGTCGCACCTCTCCCTATTACGACTCGATAATAGTTTTCTCGTGATTTATTTATAATAAATTATGGAAGATATTCAGTGGACGCCACCTGAAATTCGAGAGATGCCGTTAAAGGCGTCGTTGGAACCATTGACAATAATTCTAATAGACAAGATTTGCACATTTTTAACATAGATAATAATCCTCCAACGTTTTCAGTTGGAACCCCTTTTCGATTTCAGGAATTAATTTTTATAATACTTCAAAGTGTACACCCACTTTTAATATAACAAACTATAAATAGATTCGTTTTATATCTGCTTGTTTAGTTACTCATATTAAAATTCGATGAATTATATCTAAATTTTTATATTGTAAATTCTCAACGGTTGGCGATAAAATTTTGCATGCACCATGTCAGTAAAGTCTCTTCATCGAACTCGCCTCGCTCGTCTCATAATTTCAGACTCGTTCGATAATCACTTTATTGCCTTGGTACATAGATAACTATTATTTATCTTTTGTGTAAAAAATAATGGAAAGTGAATTATTAGGATCACCACGATATTTGAACGTAATTTAAAGCAATTTTTTACTATCCTCCCATTTCTAATTTCGTCTCCAGTGATGTCAAGTTGCATGATTATTGGTCATATCCCAGTGAGACTAAAATACCTATTCAATATGACATACAATGGGCACATTTTATTACACTATCGAAACTAAGTTATTAAATTACAGAGGTGTCCTAACTTTGTTAATTCAAAATTTATATTGCAATGAAATATATAAAAAAATCTAGTCTTTATCGGTAAAATCGGTCTAAACCAAAGAATCTGGCAACAGCGACAAAATAGCTCTCTGCACTCGTTGCGTTCTTTTGGTTCGTTTTCGTTTATTCTGATTTTACCCTAGCAGGTAACTGGCATCAAAGTGGTCGCTGTGTGTGAAAGGTACCTTATACGCGGCGTCAGTTTCCAGTTTCCCTTTGGGTAATCAATTGAACTACCAAAAATATTGTATATATTCTATGTTGTTTAGTTTTTTCAGTCTTGACTCTGTCGGTTTTGAATGTGCGCGTTAACATTGAACGCGTAGTTTGATTGGTTTTAGCGTTTTAGTCTAATCTAAAAAGGAGCGTCGAGCTCGAGCTTCTTTAGTTGTGTTTTGTTGTTTACCTGAAAAGGATATAGGTTAAAAGCCGGTAAGTTTAATAATAATATATGATTTTAATTCATGTAAACGCGTATTTCAATGTATTATTACGTTTCTGAATTACATATTTTCCACAAATTGTCAATATAACCGTAAAATTTAGGGTCTGGCAACAAATGGCTTCTTCAATGTAGATGCATACGGTAAATGTTGAAAACCTGTTTTTAATTATAGACGTTTTTTTTTAAAATATTGGGCAACTAGTATTGTGTAGATTTAATTTTAAAAAGAAGAACCGCTAGTCGGTCTATATTTGCCAACAAATTTGCATATAAATACGATCCACAAAGACACCGTACCGGGTAACTTGAATGTATACAACTTCCTATATTATTGATTCTAACTGTTTTACTTGTGTTATTGGTTTTTTATTAATTTATGCCAGTTTTCGATAACATACTTTATGCCAGTTATGTGCTTCGACAGCTAATGGGGTATGACTCAGGAAAAATATGAGTATATTCACATTCCACTTAACAGTATTTCCGGAAATGTGAATTTTAATTGAAATTCGAGGCACTAGTGGTATGCAGTTGCTTTGGCAACAGCCACGCCAGACGCCCGTCACACAATGTTTTACTATTTATTTTTATTGTACTCTGTACTCTAATAATAAACAATTTAAAATGATCAAAGTATAAGGGAGCATATAATAACATGTTTACTGTAAGATATTTACGTATCTACATTGTACTTTTAACCTCATATTGTATAGTATTAAAGTAGAAAGTTCTCACTTCCGGTGGCGTAACTGTCACCTAGTGGTCAGCTTTTTGTATCAACTAAGTAAAATAGAGATTTGGACATGTTTTAGTTCAAATTGGAAGCGTTCGGATTAAAAAATGAAGGAACCAGAACGCCAAGAAAGGAAATGGATTTGTTGGAAAACGTAAAGATGAAGATTGGTTATGTTATAGCATTCCATACAAGTATATATTACTTAAAAAGTAAATTTACTGTTTCAAACCTTACTTTGTGGAATGTTATTGTTACAAATGAAACTGTTTCTAAATCATTCCACCATATAATCAAAAAAATCATACAAATTCTAAAATAATTGATAATAGGTGCGATCTTTTTGACTGAGATCTCACTTAATCTCGGCTCACATCAGTAATGAGAACGTTCTTTTCGTTTTACTCACTTTAAGCGTTGATTGACAATACGGAAAGATACGCAATGCCTATACAAATATATGTGCCCACCGACGTTTCGCATTCCCCTTACGCCACTTGCCTCATGGCCCTAGTCACGACCCTTGTAAGGTGGAGCCTCTGGTGGCTCAACGAAAAATCTCTCATTTTATTTTATGATACCCAGCAGCAGGTTTAAAATTTCATTTTTATGAAACAGACAACAATAAGCGTTTATTGAGATAATGACGCCAGGGTAACGTATTGATTCATTATTTGTCGACGACTTATGTATGAACACAGTATGAAAAAATTACAAAATAGAAGAATGATTTATAGTATTATTTATTTATGAATGAATGTATTTGTATAAACACTAAAAAACAACCTTTCTACCGTTCGATTAACGCTTTTATCGTAAATACCAACGGACTTTTAGGAATATTGACAAAAGTATTAGAACATGGCAATAAGTAAAAATGTCTATTCTACGAATATTAACAATAGTATTAAAAAGTTTACCTGGAAATTCTGAATTATCTACCTAACCAGGTAAATACGTTTACTAAGGGAAAATGGTTGATATCTGCGTATTTGTATCGTAAAAAGTGGGATGCGGATTTTTCCTGTATTGGCAACAATTGAAATAATTCTTCAGGAAACAAATTGGGTTGCTGACTTGTGCTTGTCTTTATAGATAAAATACATGTTTTCCGGTGAGGTTTAGAACTTTTAATTGAATTTCTAATTAAATTTTGACTCTCCCATTTCAAGTTGTTGTAAATCATAGTTTTTATTAATAATTTTAAATATTTATCAATATGCAAAGGATATAAGTTTGTTTTATATGAGTGAATGTTCTCTAATAATCTGATATAAATTAATTTTGATAAATTATTTCTAACTTTAATTGTTTGGTAAAGTTCATTAAAGAATTTTATTATATTTTCACATAGTTTCGAAAATTCGTTTGTCGGATTCTTCAAAAAAGATACGTTATTTGGCGTAGCAAAGTTTTTATTAATAAGGAAAATTTCCTTTTTATCGGTTAATTCTATTTGATATTTTATCAAAAAATGATCACAACAGTTTTCGGATTTTGTCTTTTGTACCAATATTTTGGCGAAATATCCGGCAACATAAACATTAGAACAAGTTTCTAAATTAACAATTGTCTTTGCTCTATTAGCAATTTCTAGATCAGAAGAAATAAGGCTGCTGATATTAATTTGTGAAATATGATTTTCGGAAGAATTGGTAGTATCGTTATTACTTCCAATAACTGGATCTACAGTTTTAGTTATCTGATATTCGTCTAATTGTAAAAACTCTTGTAAATCTTCTTCGCAATTTCTACTATCTAATGATTTTTGTAATCTAATGTTTATGTTGCACTGCAAAGCTATTCGAAATTGTTGTACACTTGGTTTTGCATTGTATCTACACCTATTTCTAATTACTGGAAATAGATTTTCTAATGGATCCTGGTTAAGGTGACTAGTTATAACATATTTACAATCAAATGTATTTCTCAAATGTTCAAATAATTCAAGAACTGAATTAAGAGTTCAAATGAAACCGTTAATACAATGGATATTATTTCTTTTAGTATTATTTTCGAATATTTCATATGAATTAAAATAATCAAGTACAAATTTTAAGTTATTTAATGATGTGGGATTTTGAGGAGATAGAGGTCATCTATTAGGATTTGGATCATATAAAGCTCTGCTGTTGAGATAATCAAATATACTGTTTATGCTCTTCATAAAGTCTGCGGTATTTTCGGCGGTTGCACTTTTAATAGCATCTAATTGGGAAGATGTCCTTATTGCAGCACTAAACGAATTTGAAAAAATCTGAGCAGCCAATTTCACTCTCATTTTCTGCCATGTATTTGGAAATAAGTGGGTATCTGTAATTTTTGGTAATGCGCTAGTTGTTTTGCTTTCTTTATCTAATAAATATGCTTTGACTAAATCTTGCCAAGATACAGGATTTCCATTAATTCGAAAATATAACTAAGGATTCATAAAATTATTTCTTAAGCTTTTTAATAGGTGTGGAACGTCAAATATCGTAAATAACTTAGAACTATTAACAGTAATTGATGGGTTTTCTCCTGTTGCGCCTAAAATTTTGAAAGCATTTCTATTGCAAGTGCCCTGATCACAAACTAGAGCTACTGGAAAAAGTTGTATCTTTTCTAAGCCCTGAACAACATATGTTATCATCTGTGCCATGATATATCCTTTTACGGTCCCATTCTAGGTAAAATAGCATAATGGAATTTTCCTATTATCAAATATGCCTCTAATATAAAATACTAGCGCTGAATTGGCGCTGAATTGGCGGCTTTATTTTTTCGCCCAAGAAATCCCAAATCCTCGTAACCTTCAATACAGTCATAAAACTGATTATATTGTAATTTGGATTCTAAATGAATTTCATCAAACAGAATTACCCAAGCCCTGTTCTCTTCTAGACATGGTTTTGACTTTTATTTCTTTCAAGTTTATTTGTCAGAGTGTTTTCCAAACCAGTTTTTAAGTTGATAAGACGAAGCCAAGACTGGATTGTTCGAACTGATGGCAAATAAAATGATGATTTTCTTAAAAATTTGTAACATCCAGGTGACTTATAATAGAGAGAAAGCGCCAAATGTCGTTCGTTTGTTTTCCATACTTTTTTCTTTGTTGAAGATAACTGCATGCCGATGAATGTTTTCACAGAAGAACTTTTCTCCTTTAACAAATTGGCCAAAAGATTTTCAGTGGTTAGCTTTGAATTTCTTTGCAAACGAGAATATTACATTTTTTGAGGTCTAACCTTTTTTCTTAACGAACATAACTCAGTACTTAAAATACTAGACCTCTTTTTCACTTCAGATTTTGTTGAAGATGGGGTATCTGTAAATTCTATTGTATAATTTGGCGCTGCTCCAGTAGTTGGACTTTGACAACTTGTGCTGTGATTAACAAATTGTGCAGGTTGGTCAGGATCGATGTCACCATCATGGGGCCGCTTTCTCGAATAGGTTTTTGAATGTTCTTCTGAAATATAAAATCGATTTCTTAAAAAATTGTAGTTAGAAAAATGAAAAACACAATTTAACAATGCCCCTATACATTACTGCTATACTAAAAATTGTTGTAAATTTTTCCCTCACAAAGATCTGTTTACAAATTTTGAGCAAGTTTTGACAAAAAAAACAATAAAAAAGTACATTCTTACCTCTGGGCGTTATTGGACGGAATTGCGAAATATCCTCTTGTATTTGGGAAGTACCAGGAATGTTTTTTGTAACTGAAAGCAAAAAAAACATGCAATACTCAATTACCTGTATGCTTATACAATCTAATAAAAGTAAATAGTTCAGTTTAAAAAAACTAATATAATCAAAATTATATTATTTTTTCGATGGAAACTGGCTGTTTCCAGACAATTTCACTATTTAATAGTAAAATTTTACAATTAACTAGTGGATTTATTTGCAGACAGTTTCATTCGCAGCAATAACATGATTCCAAAAAACAAGGGTTGAAACAGTAAATTCAATCAACATTATTATACTTGCCCTGTACGACTTAATACAAAGTAACACTTATTTTTAAACACAACAATTCAAAATGATTTATCATTATTCACATAACTGAATTAGGAAACAAAAATATAATTAACCTACATACCTTTCCAAGATACGGGTACTGCATCTTTCCTTAGAAGTTTTCTTTTGCCACTTAGGTAAACATCGTTTTTTGAAAAATGATTTTCGCATATGTGATAATTTTTTAGCAGCATCTCCTCCATCATAAAAATATCCATATTTCCACAGTTCTGTATCCACTCAAAAAGTATATTTGATTTAGACACTGGGAATTTAAAAAAACTAATAGTATAGCCTTTATTTTTCTTCTTTTTGCAACATCCCCTATAACTACAGGCATTTTATTTTTTCATCTCCATAATTTAATAAATGTATGAAACACAAGGAAACAGTCAAAAATACAAAACGCTGATACTGCTATAAAAGCGCCCCACTGAGCCTACAAAGCGAACTGATAAAATGTACCATACCTACTGGCCACACCTCCCTTGGTAAAATTCTCGGGCTTGACGACACTATCGCCATCTATTTCTCGGACACTTTTCAAGCTACATTTTGGCCCATAAGGTTGTGTGTATCTTTCCGTACTTCCAACACTTTAAGTGAGCTGAGATTTTTCCTCCCCCTTCACCCATGCTGAATGTGTTGTAAGGGGGTTTCAGTTGGAATTGAGTCGGAAATAAAGTGGAGGGGATGAAGAAATATTTGATTTGCTTGGTTTATTTGTAGTTTTAACCAATGTTATCTAAGGTTTTAACCAATGTTATCTAAGGTTTTAACCATTGATATATAAACAATAAACACACATAATCTATTTTCCTTTTGTTACAAATTATGGATACATTAATTAACATTATTAGATGCTGATACGAATCTGTCATATAGTTTAAATCTATCGACAGATCGCGCGCTTCAAATGAGATGTCATTCTTTTTGGCGCTTACTCAGATCACCTTAACTGAAGTGATCTGAGATCTCAGTCAAAAAGAACACACCAACTGTGTCAATATGTTGAAAAATCATCATCAGAATAAAACAAGCTACATTTGATGTGCCTACCAGATGTTTAATAGGGTATAACCCCATTGCGCCTATTCTACCTGGTCTAATACAGGTCTCAAAAGGGTCGGGAATTTATGATATAAGTTGCATTGATGGTAAAAATCGAAAATTTTAAGTTTCAACATTGCAGTGTAACAAAACTTTGTATAAAGTGGAGGTGTCTAATAAAAACTACTTCCAAGTTATTCACAATGAAGGAATGAAGACAATTTTGGTTAGGTTATGTAAATGTCTTGTACACTTTGAATAAATGTCTTGTATACTTTGAAGTATTTTAGTTGAAAAGTAAAACCAGCATTCCCGGGCAAGTGGGTCATGGTGATTTTAGGGGCTGGTCCGTTGCAGGTGCAATTGGGTTATATGATTTCTTGTACCTTTTTAAAATTTGCATAACTGGGCTATGCCTGTTTAATAATTATTTTTGGCTAGACCAAGAAGTGACCTATTGTGTGATTGACTTAATATAGGTATATTAATAGAAAAAAGAAATTATATTACAAATATTGAAGCTTAGATATTATTAGCCCTATGGGGATATTCTGTATACCTTTTTCCCATTTAAGATCAGGATAACTGTGCAATGATATAATAAACCAAGGAAAGCTATTTTTACAATAAATAGGTGCTTAAAAAGACAGTCTAATAGAGAAGAACTCTCTAGATTTATCTGTTCATTGATGACTTCATATTGTGGGTCGCACCCATTGATACTAGATGGATATTATTCATATTCAATAGAATCATCATTGTGAACAGTAAGTAATTGTCGGGCTGTAGGAGGGGGTACAGATCAATTAAAATATTAACTAATTGTATAAAAAATTAACAAAGCGATGTCGCGCATTGAGACTAGATGAATAATGTTCATATTCAATAGAATAATTATTGTTAACTGTCTAAAGTCATGGTCGACCTCTGTGAAGCTGACAGAATCAAATCAAACCTATTACGATTTTTTGTACTAATTTGTACCACAAAAAATAATTTTGTACCATTACACATTAAAGAAAAAAACATGACGCTGCTAGCATCATGTCAACCTAGAAAGCCCAAATTAACAATAATTTGAAAAAATGAAAATTAATACAGGAAATTGGAGAACTAAATTTGTACCACAAAAAAATTAACGCCAACCCCCTCAAACAACCCCTGTTGGGATAAATTGAATAGCAATCCCAAACTTCTCCGATCTTTTCAATATTTCTTGAAAAACGAAATATTAAAGTCGATTCTATTAGTACTAAATTTGTACCACGAAGAATATTCCAAAATATTAAAGTCAACCCACTTAACAACCCCTGATCGATACATTGAATAGCAAGCCCATTATTCTCAGATCTATCCAATATTTTCTGAAAAATGAAGCATTAAAGTCGATTCGGTTAGTACTAAATGTGTACTAATTTGTACCATGAAAAATATTCCAAAATATTAAAATAAACTCACTTAAACAACCCCTGCTTTGATAAGTTGAATAACCAGCCCATTATCCTTCTCACAATTTCTTAAAAAACGAAATATAAAAGTCGACTCTATTAAAATTGAATTTGTAGTAATTTGTACCATAAAAAAATATTAACGTCAACCCCTTCAAACAACCCTAATCGATAAATTGAATAGTAAGCCCATTCTTCTCTGATCTTTCCAATATTTTCTGAATAATGAAATATTATAGTCGATTCTATTAGTACTAAATGTGTTCTAATATGTACCATGAAAAATATTCCAAAATATTAAAGTAAACTCACTTAAACAACCCCTGCTTTGATAAATTGAATAGCAAGCCTATCCTCCGAACTTTTCAAAATTTCTTAAAAAACGAAATATAAAAGTCGACTCTATTAAAATTGAATTTGTAGTAATTTGTACCACAAAAAAATATTAACGTCAACCCCTTCAAACAACCCCTAATCGATAAATTGAATAGTAAGCGCATTCTTCTCTGATCTTTCCAATATTTTCTGAATAATGAAATATTAAAGTCGATTCTATTAGTACTAAATGTGTTCTAATTTGTACCATGAAAAATATTCCAAAATATTAAAGTAAACTAACTCACTTAAACAACTCCTGCTTTGATAAATTGAATAGCAATCTGATTATCCTCCAAACTTTTCAAAATTTCTTAAAAAACGAAATATAAAAGTCGACTCTATTAAAATTGAATTTGTACTAATTTGTACCACAAAAAATATTAATGTCAACCCCTTCAAACAACCCCTAATCGATAAATTGAATAGTAAGCCCATTCTTCTCTGATCTTTTCAATATTTTCTGAATAATGAAATATTAAAGTCGATTCTATTAGTACTAAATGTGTTATAATTTGTACCATGAAAAATATTCCAAAATATTAAAGTAAACTAACTCACTTAAACAACTCCTGCTCTGATAAATTTAATAGCAATCTGATTATCCTCCAAACTTTTCTAAATTTCTTAAAAAACGAAATATAAAAGTCTACTCTATTAAAACTGAATTTGTACTAATTTGTACCACAAAACATAATTTTGTACCTTTACCCATTCAAGAAAAAAACATGGCGCTGCTTCATGTTAACCTGGAATGCCCATATTAATAATAATTTGAAAAAATGAAAATTAATACAGGAAGTTGAAGAACTGAATTTGTACTAATTTGTACCACAAAAAAAATAACGTCAACCCCCTCAAACAACCCCTGTTACGATAAATTGAATGGCAAGCCCATACTTCTCCGATCTTTCCAATATTTTCTGAAAAATGAAATATTAAAGTCGATTCTATTAGTACTAAATGTGTACTAATTTGTACCATGAAAGTCATAACAAAATATTAAAGTTAACTCACTTAAACAACCCCTGCTTTGATAAATTGAATAGCAAGCCCATTATCCTCAGATCTTTTCAAAATTTGTTGAAATATGAAATATAAAAATCGACTCCATTGAAACTGAATATGTACTAATTTGTACCACAAAAAATATTAAGGTCAACCCCTTCAAACAACCCTTGTTGTGATAAATTGAATAGCAAGCCCATACTTCTCCGATCTTTTCAATATTTCTTGAAAAATGAAATATTAAAGTCGATTCTATTAGTACTATATTTGTACTAATTTGTACCACAAAGAATATTCCAAAATGTTGAAGTCAACCCACTTCAACAACCCCTGCTTTGTTAAATTGAATAGCAAGCCCATTAATCCTCAGATCTTTTCATAATTTCTTGAAAAAAGAAATATAAAAGGTGACTATTAAAACTGATTTTGTACCACAAGAAATATTAACCTCAACCACTTCAAACAACCCCTAATCGATAAATTGAATAGCAAGCCCATTCTTCTCGGATCTTTCGAATATTTTCTGAAAAATGAAATATTAAAGTCGATTCTATTAGTACTAAATGTGTACTAATTTTTACCACAAAATATTTTATACACAGATTTAGACTGAAGTAACAAAAATTAAAATAAGCCATTTTGGCGTTTTGTGCACTGCTTAATTACTCCAAAAAATCCATGCTAAAATTTTTCCAATAACTAGAAAAATTATTAAGAATTATTAAATAAATGCATCAATCAATCAGCAAAAGGTCAGTCAATAGGAGCGGTAGATCAGATGTCAGACACCTCTCATCTGAAAAACAAAAATATCGCCACACTGACTGAAGTAACAAAAATTAAAATAAGCCTTTTTGGCGTTTTGTGCACTGCTTAATTACTCCAAAAAATCCATGCTAAAATTTTTCCAACAACTAGAAAAATTATTAAATAAATGCATCAATCAATCAGCAAAAGGTCAGTCAATAGGAGCGGTAGATCAGACGTCAGACACCTCTCATCTGAAAAACAAAAATATTGCCACACTGACTCCTATTGGTTTTTGCTACAGTGTAACAAAAAAATGTTTTTCAATCTTTACTAAGCCACCAAGTAGTCAAAAAAAGTGATAACACCAGAATGATGCCATTCTTCTAACTGCCTTATCACGCACCTGGGGAAAGAAAACTTAATTTTTTTGTCTCGTCAAAGAATTGCCGCGATTACCCCAAAAGACCTCATTAAAAGTAAGAGTATGTATCTACATAAAAAAATATGGATTTCTAATTGTAATTATAACAATATATTTATTATTAGAGGCAAAAAATACATAATATCAAAACTGGAAAGTAGATAGGTGATAAGGTTTCATAAAACACTTCATTTAACAGTTTATCTAGATTTTGGTCCATTTTGAACTTACATCAGGATGACTGTTGTGAGGTGAAGACACTACATTAAAAAGCATTTTTCAGGCAAAACTGTGTGGGTACAAATGAGTCCTATATTCTAAAATTAACATTATTTACTTACTTTTGATACTTTCAAATTTTTTAATGGTTTACTTGGAAATTAATACAAGTGGTCTAATTTATTATATTTTATAAACAAAATAATATAATAATAAAAAAACGTTTTTGAGTACAAATTAGTCCCAAATTCAAAGTTTTAATGTATGCTATTAAAATTTGATTTTGTAAAGGATAACTTGAGCTAAACTAACATCCCCACATTAAATAGCAGTTTTACAGAAAAACTGAAGAGGTACAAATTCTAATTTTTGGGGTGAAAATTCAAATGTTTGTATTACAAAATAAGCTTAAAATATACATCAATTTATTTTGAATTTGAAATACGGGGGGCGCTAGCAATAATAACATGTATAAGTTACTTGGAATTGTCATTAAAACCCTCTATTGACAAGGACTACACAATCAATAGGATATTATACGGCAATGTGTTTGAGAGCCAGTGTTTGGATAGAATACAACGATCTCGAAAAAAAGGAAAAAGAGGTTAAGGAAACATTTAAAACCATACCAGAATGGACTTTAATATTTCGATTTCGAGGAACTATTGGAAAGATCGGAGAAGAATGGGCTTGATATTCAATTTATCGAAACAGGGGTAGTTTGAGGGGGTTGATGTTAATATTTTTTTAGGTACATATTAGTACCAATTCAGTTTTGAGTCAACGTTTATATTTCTTTTTGAGGGGGTTGACGCTAATATTTGTTGTGATACAGATTAGTACAAATTCAGTTTTAATGGAGTCGCCTTCAATATTTCGTTTTTCAAGAAATTTTGAAAAGATCGGAGAAGTTTGGGCTTGCTATTCAATTTATAAAAGCAGGGGTTGTTTAAGTGGGTTGACTTTAATATTTTGAAATATTCTTCGTGGTACAAATTAGTACAAATTTAGTACTAATAGAATCGACTTTAATATTGCGTTTTTCAAGAAATATTGAAAAGATCGGAGAAGTATGGGCTTGCTATTCAATTTATCGCAACGAGGGTTGTTTGAGGGATTGACGTTAATTTTTTTAGTGGTACAAATTAGTACAAATTCAGTATTAATGAAGTCGACTTTTATAGTTCGTTATTCAAGAAATTTTGAAAAATTCAGAGGTTAATGGGCTTGCTATTCAATTTATCAAAGCAGGGGTTGTTTAAGTGGGTTGACCTTACTATTTTGGAATATTTTTCATGGTACAAATTTAGTACTAATAGAATCGACTTTAATATTTCGTTTTCAAGAAATATTGAAAAGATCGGAGAAGTATAGGCTTGCTGTTCAATTTATCGCAATAGGGGTTGTTTGAGGGGGTTGATGCTAATTTTTTTTTGTGGTACAAATTTAGTTCTTCAATTTCCTGTATTAATTTTCATTTTTTTCAAATTTTTTTAATTTGGGCTTTCTAGGTTAACATGAAGCTAGCAGCTCCATGTTTTTTTCTTGAATGGGTAAAGGTACAAAATTATTTTTTGTGGTACAAATTTGTACAAAATGAGTACTAAAAGTCGTAAAAGGTTTTATTTGATTCTGCCGAAATGGTTCTGCCAGCTTCACAGAGGTCTGGCACAAACATGATGCGAGGCGTGATGATGCAGTTGCAGGCCCATCCAGGGAAAATTAACTACATACACATACTACGTACATAATCTTTTTTTTTTCATTAGAAGAAATTATATGTTAATTTATTTTCTTATATTTTATAATAATTATTTTTTGTATTTTGTTCCTTGATTAAAATGTAATAAAATGATTACGTTTATTTCATTCATATTTCTTTTTACCCTTTATTTGAGATTAAATGACATGAATTTCTCACCCTTTTTATGAATTACAATTTTTGTACTTTTTTTCCTAAGAAAAATATGCTCACGCTATTTATAATAGGATACCCCATCCGTGGACACGCTGTATGAGTCGTTTTGAAATTCGATGCTTAACAACTACAACCGGGATTTCACTGAGTGTGAAAATTTAATCTACCACTTAACGAAATCCGCATTGATATTCACCGAATATATTTTCCATTTTTTGTTATAAAATTAATTATTTTTTATGGTTATTTAATATACTAATTATTATTATCGAAAAATCTTTACATAAAAAAGGAAAAAATAGTCTACTATCTCATCACTCGCCCAGTGACAAATACTTTGCTCAGTATCTAAATTAATTTTTTTTGTTGCTACAGATTATAAATTTAAATATATCTATATTTGCATATAATTATTATTCAAGGTCGATCTAAACACATTTGTATATGCCTACCGCTTACCAATCATCTATGTTACCTTTTTATTGCTATCTATTTTCAGTAGATTCTTATGTAACAAACACATTTTATTGATGACATGTACTTACAATATTTACACAATATATATATATCAACACCTAACGTAGGTATATGAAAAAATAACGAATATTCTAAAATATATGAACCTTAAAACGAAATATTTCAGCAGTGTTGTTAATTTGCAAATACTTCTTATCAGTTTAATAAATTAAACAAATCTAAAGTTAGCTGTATGTTGTCATATACGTTTTTTAAGTATAAAGTTGCATCACCCACAGGGTTATTAGCGACTGCTGTATTTATTCCACAATATAATACAATTATGTACATTTTACACTGTTCCCCTAAAACCAATCTTAACGTCAGTAATGGTAGCACCCCCACTTTTTCAAATTAACAAAAAACTCATGTATAATTTAGGAGTAATTTATACCCAAAAAATTAGGGTTTTTCAAAAAAAACGGTATTTAATGCGGGCGTGATAGCTTGGGCTCAAGCTAGCACCCCACCGTTACAAAATCAAATTTTAATAGCATACATTTAAATTTTGAATTTAGGACTACTTTATAAAGGTTTAAGTAGCGGTTTTTTAGATAAACTGAGTACAATAAAGTTGGGGGAGAACTTTACTGACAACCAATTTTGAGTTAGTTTCTATTGACCTCTGTATTTCCGCAGGTTTGAATAACAGACACTTCAGCAGAAATTGTTTTACTGGCATATATGCTTTTGACACGGTTCACATACAGGTTGGTTTGTTCTTGTGATGATGTGTGAATGAGTAGCGAATGTATACCAAATTCTTTATCTAGTTAAAATCACTTGCTGTCGACGATTTGCTGTGATATTCTTCCATTTTTTCACTATTGTTTTTACTTCAGAGAGTTTGGATGATGAATTGTTCCAGTATATTTGTCAGTAGGAAGTAATAAGGTTTCTATAAAATTGTTTGAGATCTGCAAGGGTGTCTTATTCTCAATCTCAGCATTTTGGGATGTAGCGGTTTTAACTAGTTCATCTGCTTTTTCATTTTGTGCGATGCTCATATGTGATGGAATCAATTTCTAAATGGGTGTATAAACCGTTTAGATTCCATTGTAGTATAGTCGTTAATTTCATAGGTATAGTTGGCGTAAAGGATATAGTGCGAACTTTAAGCTGTCGGCTTTTCGTTTGACTGGAATACGAGGATATCGTCATAGTACAGTCAATATTATAATTTAAAATGCTCAATTGACGATAAATTCATTTACTATTATTATGTCAACTAATAATCGTTAAACAATGTGGGGTCCTTGGGAAATATCAAGTTCGGTCCAAAATATTGTGTGCTACAACGACGAAAATTTAAATAATGGTGATGGAAGTGAAAACAGGATTCGACGACATTTAAAATTGGAAGCACAGAAAATATGTTTCAATGTGTATAAGATTCTTCGGGAAAAGTTTGGTTTCTATGAAGAAACAGAATTAATGAAAGAAAGAAAGTAATTTATTTCACATAAAAAAATATTGTACAAAAAAATTATACAACAGTTATAGTGAAACATGTCACAAAGTATAATAAAATGACTTAACTAAAGAACACAAAACACACACACATATATATTCATATATATACACATACACATATATAATTGTTTACATCAAAGACCACAGACAACCCTTAAAAATAATGAAAACAGTTCCACAAAAACAAAACAATTTTTGGCAGATTCATAGCAGGTAACAACAGAAAGACAATTTATCAATTAAAAAACTCCTCTATGGTGTAGTAGTTTTTTCCTAGTAAAAACTGCTTTAGTTTATTTTTAAAATTGTAGAAATTACTGTTTTTTATATCCTCTGGGAGGATATTATAAAATTTACATCCTAGATACTCTAGATTCTTTTCAAAAAGTGCAGTATGGTGTCTAGGCACCAATAATTGACTTTTGTTTCTTGTTTTATAGTGATGAGAAGCACGCTCGGCCACATAAATCGATCTATTCCTATGAATGAAAGTACATGCTTCCAATATATATACACCAGCCAGGGTCAATATTTTGTATTTTTTAAAAAACTCCCTACAAGAATCTCTTATTCTGAGTTTTGCAATAATTCTTATAGCATACTTTTGAAGAACAAATACCCTTTGCCTGGTAGAACAGGTCCCCCAAATTTGTATGCCATATTTTAGATGGGAGTGAAAATTAGCATGATACACTGTTAAGAGTGTATTTTTACTACAATGACTGGCAAGAAATCTAAGGCTATAGCAGCTTTTCCTTAATTTGTTACACAAGTTGTCAATATGCGAATGCCAGGTAATGCCATAGTCGATAGTGACACCCAATAATTTAATATTTTCCTTAGATGTAATAGGAAATCCAGTGTTTTCAAAACAATTGGCTCTGTCTAAATTGTCCATGATTATTAAACAGCACCGTATTTGTTTTAGTTTTGTTTAATTTTATGTTATTCCTCTCTGACCACATCACAACTTGATCATATGTTCTCTCTGTTGATATTTTCAGAGCATCCTCATTGTCTTCAATAATTACAATATTAATGTCGTCAGCATAACAAGTTGGATATATTCCAGGGACAGCATTTAATGTAGTGAGTAAGTCATTAACAAAAACCAAAAATAAAAATGGACCCAAAATCGATCCCTGGGGAACACCTTGTGAGACTTCTAGTTCCAAACCAAGAGTATTATTCACTTGAACAATTTGTTTTCTATTTGATAAGTATGACTCCAACAAATTGAGTGGTATACCTCTTATCCCATATTTAGACAGTTTAAGCAGTAAAAGTTTGTGGTCCACACAGTCAAAAGCGCTTGAAAAATCAATAAATAAACCCATTACATGCTTTTTAATATCAAGAGATCTAACAATTCTATTATGGAACTCTATCAATGCAGTCTCTGTACCTTTTTTTGAAGTATAACCATGCTGTGAGGGCGATAATAGCTTAAATTTAGCAAAAAAATTGCATAACTGATTTTTAATATTCAATTCATACACTTTGGAGATAGTAGACAAGATACTAATTGGTCTATAGTTATTAATATCATTAGGATCTCCTTTTTTGTAAATGGGAACTACTCTAGCCAGTTTTAAAGATTCAGGGAAGATTCCCCTCTCAGTTGACAAATTCAATAAGAAACTCAATGGCTTTGTCAATAGAACGGCACACTTTTTAATTAATTTATTATTTAATCCATCAGTACCAACTGCAATAGTATTTTTTAAAGATAGTATTAATTCTAAAACCTCCTCCTCTGAAACAGGAAACATATAGAAGGTTTTAATATTAGAAGAGATATTTTCATTGAACAATTCTGCATCACAAACTAAACTATCAATAGGGGGTTTAGTAAAATTTATATTGAATTTATTTGCTAAAACAGAATCACTTATTTGGTTACCCTGATCATATAATTTGAGTTGGCTACTTGATTTGTTAGTTTTTTGCAATTCCCTAATTATTTCCTAGGTTTCTTTAGTCTTATTTTTCGAGTTTAAAATTCGATTATCATAGAATTGTTTAGAGGCCTGTTCCAACCTAAGCCTATATGTATTATTTAACACTTTACTAATTTCAATATATCGTCTATCATGCTTAGCAAGAGTAGTATATAATGCCACATTATTTCTTAATTCCAACAAATCAGCACTCAACGTAAAGCCATTAGACTTCTTGTATTTAGTCTTCGGTCTTCGTGTAACTAGCTTTTTTGGAAAGGCAGTTTCAAAACAAGATAAGACAATCTCCGCAAATTGGGACAGATCTGACCAACAACAGTAATCCAATCTTCAGCTCCCAGCAAATCATGAAACTGTTCCATGTTGTCTTCAGAATATGACCGTCTGAAAAATTTAACAGGTAATTTACAGCTTTTTTGAGCTGAATTACCAGTGTGGAAATCAATAAATTGAGCATAGTGATCAGATAAACAAAGGTCAACTACTTTTACACTATACTGATTTGCTGTTCTAATAAATACATTATCAATGCAAGTTGCAGAGTCTTTTGTAACTCTAGTTGGAGTTCTCACGCATATTTCAAAATTAAAACTATACAATAAATCTTCCAACAAAGAAAGTTGAGTAGTAGGTTTCATAAAATTTACATTGAAATCTCCTCCAATAATTATATTCCTGTTGTTTTCTGCGCATACATGGGTTAAAATTTCGTTGAAAACTAACATAAAATCATTAAAATTTCCTCCAGAGGGTCTGTAGATAACTAAACAAATAGTTTTATATTGAGGTAGTTGTATACCACAACATTCTAAAATGTTTTCCTTAGAAAACTTTTTGATACAATATTCATTCACTCTTCCAGAAAAATTGTCGTTTTTATATATGGCTACTCCACCATGTGTTGTTACAGTCCGACACATGTCAGCGACTAACGTAAACTGGGTTAGTTTGTATGTTTCAATGGCATTCTTTATTTGCCAATGTTCAGAAATCATTAAAACATCACAACAAAATCCATCATCAAATCTATCATTCAGCGTTAAAATCTTATTACTAATACATTGTATATTCTGATGCACAAAAGTTAAATTGTTAATGGGACATATAGTTTTTTTATCAGTCTATCATTGTGATTACTTGAGGTGTTTCTAAAAAATTAGTAACTGTATTTTCTGCAGTTTGTATAAAAATTAGGTTTTTCTGGAATTGTTTAACTTTAGGTTTTGTTAAGTTGACAATATTTTGAGCTATTTCATATTTTTTCAAGTTAATCCCTTTATGGCTGTTAAGATCTAAAAAAGATATTTCACCCTCTGCAAATTGATTAATTTTAATAGTGTACTCATATAATTCTTTGTTGAATTTATATATAAATTGATTGACTTCATTTTGATTTACAATGTAAGGCACCGATGCGAGAATAATATTTGTATGCAGATGCGAGAATAATATTTGTATGCGTACACCTTTTAATTTTATCATTGATATTTTCAAACAGTGGATATTTGCCTTTAACCATATCATTGAAACCTGCTATAATTATAACATGATCATTCAAAGTAAAATTTTTACTTAAATTCAGAACATCATCAATAACGCTATTATATAAGGCATTTGGCTTGATAATAGTTTGAACCTCAGTCCCAATCATTCTAAAATTCAGCTTACTTCCCAGATCACTGCCATTTTGATCACATAAGATTAATAATTTGGTTTTCACGTATTGGCACTTTTCTTCCCCTTTCACCGCTTGTTTGATGCTTTCTTCTCTTTGTGTTAGACATTTCTTTTCATTTCTTTTACTAATTTTGCAATCATTGTGTTTTCCTTTCTGTGTGTCATTTCCATTCATTGTTCTTTCATTTTGCTTATTAACTATATTTTCATTTTCGATTTGCTCTAAAGTTGTTTGTGGTTCATTAGAATGAATGCATAATTTTTTCTTTAGTTCAACTACTTCTGATGCATAGGCGTTATTGTCCATAGTTAATGTTTTAATCATACTTAACATATCTACATTTATACTCTCAAGTACTTTAATTTTACTTTGTAAGTCCTCTAGTTGTAACAAACCTTCTTTAAGCTCTGATCTTAGTTTTTCATTTAATTTATTACAAATATTTAAATCTTCTTTGTGTTTGCTTAATTGCATTTCTATACATTGTTCCCTTTCATAAACCTCTTCTTCAAACACCATTGAGTTTCTTTTTTGTTTCTTAAGGTACATTTCTCTTTCATAATTCTCTTGAGTCAATGTCTCATTTTTCAGCTTTAATGTTTCAATTTCATCTTCCATGTTCATTTTCATATCCTCCATATGCTGCCGTAGTTCTGTCTTTGATAATTCTTCGTAGAGTTTTGTCGTTTCATCATTTTTGACTACATTACTATCTTGACAGTCCTTAGAACAAAACATTACGTGACCATCTACAACCGTTGTATTTCTTCTTCTTAGAAAACAGCTATCATGAAATATTCCACAACATGTTTTGCAGCAATAGTAATTCATATCCTTGTTTTTGCAACATTTAAATTGCTTTTTGTCCATTTTATAGATTTCAACAAAACTTATAGAATAAATTTATCGTCGCGCCACTGGTAACTATTTATTATTTGTTTTTAGTGGCCAGTTTTGTTTGATAAGAAATCTCCTAATATGTGGTCTATAATTTGTTTTCTATGGTAATTAGCTTATCAGTTTACTAATTTCTTGTAATTATAATAAGAAGTAAATACCTTCCGTGATAAGAATTATTGATGCATCGATTTCAACGATTCAGTTGCACTTGTTACAATTTTAACATCACCATATTAACAGAATATGCAGAGTTATGATATTGTCAATTTTTCACAAATTTCTGACGTGTTTTTACCACTTTTTTGACACTTTATTCACGGAGCAATCACCAATATTACATCTCTCAAAAGTATATTATTAAATGCAAGCAGTATCTGATTTAACAAAAGTTCCTCTGTCAACTATACGAAAAATAGCCAAGAATGGGCCTTATGATCGCAAGAAGCGATGTGGTAAGGGATTGGTCAAACCTTTAGATGTGTCTGTAATAAAATTATTAAAAACCACCATATATGACTGTTACAAAGGTAATGAGTTACCTACGATTGAAATAATAAGAAATAAATTGACAAATGCCGGCCGTAATGTAAATGGCTGTAAGAAAACTATTGAAAACTGGATTAAAAAATTGGGATTCAAATTCAAAAGGATTAATAAACGTCAACAGTAATGGAAAGCAGAAGAATAGTGGATATGCGGTATACATACTTGGAACAAGTAACTAAGTATAGAGAAGAAAACCGGTCAATTGTCTATTTGGACGAAACTGCAGCTCTTAACAGTTGAACATTGCTACAGTTAAACCAACCCCTCAGGTTATTTAGCCACGACACACGGCGCTTTCCAATGCTCTGCTTTCCACCAATCTTTCCCTGGATTATCAGTTGGAGAAGTGTGTATTTCTGTCCTCTCATTATATTACCCAAGTATTGAAGCTTTCTTTGTTTCACGGTGTTAATGATTTCACACTCCTTCTGCATCCAGTTCAGCACTTCGACATTAGTAACTGTCGGTCCAGGGAATGCGCCACGTTCTACGGTAACACCACATTTCGAATGCTTGTAGTTTGTCGATGTGGTTTTTCTTGAGGTTCCATACTTCAACCCCATATAAGAGATTGGAAAAAACGTAACAACGCAGCATCCTCATCCTATGTCCCATGTTAATGTAAATAACTTCTTCATCTTTGCAAATGTTGATCTGGCTGTCTCTATCCTCGTTCTTATTTCTCTTGTCTGTGTAACACTCCTGTTAGGAAAATGACCAGCTATTGCTCAGGGGGTGAGTGTCGTACCCTTGGGCAGGTCTGACAAAGAGTTCAGATAGGAAGAGTGCAACTGTTGCGTCGTTGCCATCCCGGTTTATTATCCAAATGACAAATTAGCCGTATTAATTCGAGCTGAAACCAAAATTAAAATTTCAAAACAATGGGCGTCACCTATCCAAACTCAATGTCTGTCGAATAGAGGTTGTAAAAATAATAACGGAAGACTTAGCAAAAATATCACAGCTTTTATTTCCTATTTCTCTTTTCAATGATTTGGTTTACAAAGTTTTGATTTTAGATTAGCTTGACGATACTGACAGGATAAGAAAAGAAAATTACAAAATCAATTATAACAAAAGTTGAAGTTGACAAACTTCGTTAATTCTTACAAAGTTAAAGTTTTTACAAAAGTTAAAGTTGACAAATCTTGTCTATTCGCTTTATCAAATAAACTGACTATTAATCTTTCTTTATTTGAAGAGAGACTCTAATTTGGTGACTGCTTAAAACATTTTTACTTATCTTGGAGTCATGAGCCGCTCCTCCTTGGGTTCAGATTCGCTAATGTGTTCTCGGTCACACTTCCGTGGTCTTGGGGTGCTATGGGTACTACTATTACAGGATGAGCTTATCTCAGCTCACGGAGCTCCGTCAGGTTAGGACATGTACTAAGTGCCAGAGGGTAAATGTGCCTAAAACATCATAAACGGGGAGAATCTGATTTGACCCAAAAGCATGGAAATGGTAACACGGTTCTGGTAAAAATGTTTGAATTCGTCACAAACTTAGATCGTAATACAGTGAACAAGAGTCTAAATAAAAAGTGAAACTACGATTTTAATCAATGAAGTTGATTACAATTCATATAATAAAGTGATCTGAAAGAATTAGGATTTTAAAGACTGTGCCTAATTATCAATTTAAAAGCAAAGTTTAAATAAACAAGACAAATGAATAGCTGATTAATTTACTATAAAAAGTGAATTTAGTTTAATTCTCATCACCAGAACTATGCTCCAACTAAGTCTGCTTACATTTTATTATACAGAAAGTAAACAATAAAAATAAAAAAAATTAAGGAAAAGAACTGAGTTATTAACATTTCAAAAAACTAGCAAAACAAACTATGAAATATTAATTCCCCGACTTAATTTATTTTCCCTAAATATAAACTAAAATAGTGGCCTTTTCTATCTGAGAGATAAAAGGTCCCAATATATCCAGGTAACTGGAAGAATATTTTAATTTAACGATTTACTCCTCCTGTAAATTCTCCAAAAAAAAATTAATTACGGTTATCTTTAATTTCAATAAAAAAAAATATCACGCTATCAGAGAAAATAAACAGTAACAGAACTTATGTTTTTATTAAAATACCTGTCTGTCCTATAGAAATAGGGCTCCCCATCTTCCAGACTTTCGAGCGAAAAATATGTGTCTCATAAAAACCATGATTCAATAAAAAGCATCAAAATAAACTTGAATATTTGTTTTATCCAAAGTCACTTTACAACTTGATTCCACAAAGAGAATTAATTTTAAGCTGATTGACAAATTATTAAGCAATCGTTAACATACCTTTGATTTTTTAGTTATCCTAGGCAATATTTCCAATTTTCAATAGACACACCCTTTTCGTTTCAGCTTGGAAGTTGGAGAGAGCTCCAAAAATTCATTTTTATTTTCAAGAAACCTCGCTAGGAAGTGTCCCCAGTACTGATACACCTGTCTCTATCTTACTACAGTCACTTAATCGCTTTCTTCCTTCTCGAAAAATCAATAATTACAATAGGTACCTGTCGCATATATTGCAAATTAAGCTCGAGTTCCGACAGGTATGCTTTCCACCTTTCAAGTTTGTCCCCCACGTCAGTTATTATATGCCCATTTGTACCCTTGATAGAATTACTAGCTGCCTTGACGCTGTTACATCCAGCCATTTCTTCATTGTGCATATGAAAGCTGTCAAATTTCTTTTCTAGTACTTCTATTTCCTCACATTGAGCTGCTAGGTATTCTTCTTTTGCTTCCTTAATTTTTATCTGTACTGCTTTATTTAGTGTCCTGTACTCATCTTTGTTGTCTTTGCTCTTTCACCTTTCCTCCATAAGATCTAGAATTTCTGATGTCATCCAGGGCTTTTTCTTAGTTCTTTTGCTTCTTAGATGTTTTTCAGCTATTATTTCTAGCTCTGTTTGTATTTGCTTCCACTTTTCATCTACACTAACTTCATCTGATGAACCAATATCTCTCATACATTCGTTAACCTCTTAACTGTGTGATTTTAGCGTTCTAAAGGAGTTTTGGATCTATATAGTTGTTTAGGTGTTTTGTTATCCTTTTCATCCTTATACTGAGTTTAGCTATAACTGGGTTGTGGTCGGAATTAATGTCAGCACCTGGGTAGGTTTTAACAGCTTTGACTGAGTTTTATAGCGATTGTTAATGAGGATGTAATCTATTTTGTTTCTAACTCTATTTCCTGGGTTGTCCGCAGGGGATTTCCAGGTGTACAATCTACGATCTGGTAGTTTAAAGAAAGTATTTGTTATCATATGATCTCTAACTTGACAGAACTCTACCAGTCGCCACCCCCTACTATACTTTTCTCCTAGACCAAAACTCCCTGTGTGTGCTTCGACTTTGTCTTTGCCTACTTTGGCGTTGAAATCTCCCATAACCACTGTGATATCATTGTTATTTATGCTTCTAAATATATTATCAAGCTCAGCATAAAATTCTTCAACTTCATCGTCCTCTTTATCCGCTGTTGGTGCATACACCTGTATTATTTTAAGTTGAAGCATCATGACTCTATCTGAGCAAGGTGTAAAATTCAAAACCGAACCTGTAAAGTTTTTATTCAAAATCACTCCAACTCCATATAAACGTTTCGGGTCACTATTCCCAGAGTAATAGAATGTGCCACTTCCTGACCATCTCACATCACTAACCCCCAAGATATCCACATTTAGTCTGAACATATTGTATTTGATGTTACGTAATTGTTGAAAGGGCGTTCGATTTAATCGGGTTACCAGACATGAACTGAACCCTTCTTGTATCCCATTCGATTTTTTATGGATAAAACAAAATTCTATGAAAAAATAATAAAATACTTTTTTTATAGCAATGAATAAAACACTTCTTTAAAAATAAATATTATGTCTAACTGTCGTGAAAGATAAGAAGCGTTGTCAAGAAGTACAACACTATTTGGCTCTAAGTTTGTGATCAATGTGAATTCTCATGATAGTCAACGTTGCAATCTTCCATTTTTTTTCCACGTATTTTTAAGGCATTTGGAACTTACTAGGGCTTCACAGGAGACGAGAGTAACAAAAATCTTGTCGCGGTCTTGTCAGTTCCCATAAAATTGAGTCTCGTTCAAGTCTCGGTCTCGTCTCGCTTAATGGTAAATAATGATCTATTTCTATATAAGTATCGATCTTTTAAAGAAAATCAATTTAAATTTAAAATATAAAAATCTGCGAAGATGAATATTCATGATAAGAGATGGGTAAGAAGCTTTAACAAGTTGAGGTAAAAATGTGAAAAAATCATACTCGTCTAATGATTTCTTTTTAAATTTACAATAAAATATTTCACCGATGGTCACCAGATTTTATATTTTATAAAATAAATAGTTTTCTATGTAGACCTTTTTTGATTTTTCGAATAAAAACTTCATAAAAAAAGTTTAACGAGACCAAAAACGAGACTCTCGGGTTGCTCTGTATGTGGTCTAGATATCGCCCATAATATTTTCCAAAACGTCTCGTTTCGGAAAAACGAGACGAGAGAAATCTCGCTCTCGTATGAGGCCCTAGAACCCACCGTTCATTACGGGTGTGAAGTTAGCAGTTGATTTCCAGCAGTTAAAATAGTAAAATTGAAAGTAGTTGCAACAAATTGTGTTTTAAAATTAAACATACATAATATAATATAGTTAGTTGTCTTTAAAAATCAACTACCGTCCTCCGTACCCACTTAGAAGCCGTCTGGGTGTATGAAACCACCCCTAAACCATAAAAATATAAATAAATAATTCAGAATTTCGACTTCTCGTTCGAGTTCCAGGATGATATTCACAAGATACATTGCAAATGCCTCTAGAAATTATTCGCCACCGCCCGTACCCACTTAGAAGCCGTCGGGGTGGATGAGACTACCCCTAAACGATAAAAAAATAAGTAAATAATTCAGAACCTCCACTTCTCGTTCAAGTTCCAGGACGATATTCACAGGATAAATTGGAAATGCCTCTAGAAATTATTTACCACCGCGCGTAGAAGCCGTCGGGGTGGATGAAACTACACCTAAACAATAAAAAATGAATAAATAATTCAGAACCTCGACTTCTCGTTCGAGTTCCAGGATGATACTCACAGGATACATTGCAAATGCCTCTAGAAATCATTTACCGCCTCCCGTACCCACTTAGAAGCCGTCGGGGTGGACGAAACTACCCCTAAACGATAAAAATATAAATAAATAATTCAGAACCTCGACTTCTTGTTCGAGTTCCAGGATTATATTCACAAGATACATTGCAAATGCCTCTAGAAATTATTCACCACCGCCCGTACCCACTTAGAAGCCGTCGGGGTGGACGAAACTACCCCTAAACGATAAAAATATAAATAAATAATTCAGAACCTCGACTTCTCGTTCGAGTTCTTGGATTATATTCACAAGATACATTGCAAATGCCTCTAGAAATTATTCACCACCGCCCGTACCCACTTAGAAGCCGTCGGGGTGGATGAGACTACCCCTAAACGATAAAAAAATAAGTAAATAATTCAGAACCTCCACTTCTCGTTCGAGTTCCAGGACGACATTCACAGGATAAATTGGAAATGCCTCTAGAAATTATTTACCACCGCGCGTACCGACTTAAAAGCCGTCGGGGTGGATGCAACTACCCCTAAACAATAAAAAATAAATAAATAATTCAGAACCTCGACTTCTCGTTCGAGTTCCAGGATGATACTCACAGGATACATTACAAATGCCTCCAGAAATCATTTACCGCCGCCCGTACCCACTTAGAAGCCGTCGGAGTGGACGAAACTACCCCTAAACGATAAAAAAATAATAAAGTATTCAGAACCTCCACTTCTCGTTCGAGTTCCAGGATGATATTCACAGGATACATTGCAAATCTTCTCGAAATAATTTACCGCCCTCCGTGAATATCATCCCGGAACGCGAAGTCGAGGTTCTGAATTATTTATCTATTTTTTATCATTTAGGGATAGTTTCATTCACCCCGACGGCTTCTAAGTGGGTACGGGCGGGGGTATTTACCTATCCTGGAACTCGAACGAGAAGTCGAGGTTCTGAATTATTTGTTTATTTTTTTATCGTTTAGGGGTAGTTTCGTCCACCCCGACGGCTTCTAAGTGGGTACGGGCGGGGTAAATAATTTCTGGAGGTGTTTGCAATGTATCCTGTGAATATCATCCTGGAACTCGAACGAGAAGTCGAGGTACTGAATTATTTATCCATTTTTTATCGTTTAGGGGTGGTTTCATCCACCCCGACGGCTTCTAAGTGGGTACGGGCGGTGGTAAATAATTTCTAGAGGCATTTGCAATGTATCCTGTGAATATAATCCTGGAACTCGAACGAGAAGTCTAGGTTCTTAATTATTTATTTTTGATCGTTTAGAGGTAGTTTCATCCACTCCGACGGCTTCTAGGTGGGTACGGGCGGTGGTAAATAATTTCTAGAGGCATTTGCAATGTATCCTGTGAATATCATCCTGGAACTCGAACGAGAAGTCGAGGTTCTGAATTATTTGTTTATTTTTTATTGTTTAGGGGTGGTTTCATCCACCCCGACGGCTTCTAAGTGGGTACGGGGGACGGTAGTTGATTTTTAAAGACAACTATATTATATTATGCATGTTAAATTTTAAAACACAATTTGTTGCAACTACTTTCAATTTTACTATTTAAACTGCTGGAAATCAACTGCTAACTTCACCCGTCCGTTCATTTCCACTGCAATGCACAATAATAAGTATGGATCCTTTGTTTGCAGGCATTGTTGGCATACATATTTTTGACCCATCAGCCGATCCTTTCTTAACCGTGACGTGTGTATCATACCATGTTTGGTCCAAATAGACAATTGACCGGTTTTCTTCTCTATACTTAGTTACTTGTTTCAAGTATGTATACCGTATATCCACTATTCTTCTGCTTTTCAGGTCAGTTTGTCGTTTATTAATCGTCTGAATTTTAATCCCAATTTTTTAATTCAGTTTTCAAAAGTTATCTGAGACATTATATTGCGGCCGACATTTGTCAATTTATTTCTTATTATTTCAATCGTTGGTAACTCATTAGTTTTGTTACAGTCATATATGGTGATTTTTAATAATTTTATTACAGACGCATCTAAAGGTTTGATCCATCCCTTATAACATCGCTTCTTGCGTTCGTAAGGCCCATTCTTGGCTATTTTACGTATATTTGACAG
Source organism: Galeruca laticollis (assembly GCA_963921935.1). NCBI lineage: Eukaryota > Metazoa > Arthropoda > Insecta > Coleoptera > Chrysomelidae > Galeruca > Galeruca laticollis. Next base: position 222,663,734 of record OY998177.1, on the reverse strand, counting down.
AGGAACTTCTGTTAAATCAGATACTGCTTGCATTAATTCTGTTTTTTCATCGAAACCAAACTTTTCCCGTAAATTATTTTACACATTGAAACATATCTTCTGTGTTTCCAAATTTAAATGACGTCGAATCCTGTTTTCACTTTGGTCACAATAATTTAAGTTTTCGTTGTTGTTACACACAATATTTTGGACCGAACTCGATATTTTCCAAGGACGCCACATTGTAAGTATTTAACTTTTAACTAAAAATATAATTGCTATATAATAAATATGTATCTTACCGGAATTCTTCAGAAAAACACTAAACTCTTTCTTGATGTCAGCCTACCAACTAAAGAGTGAGTGTGGCTTATCTGTGGTGAACACCTGTTGTATTCGAAAAAATTGCTATCTCAAAATATACTTATAGTTCTCTAAAGGATGGGAAAAATAATAAGTTAGTAGATGGAACAATAGGGATTCTGGGCCACAACTTCAAAAATCTCCGCTTGGTGGCGCTGAGAGTGGCGGCGCACGCGTTTTTAATTTTAGGCCGCCATTTTTAGTCCTGTTTTAAAAATCTGAAAAAAAACTTCAGTGAGATTCGATCGCACAACCTTCGCGTCTATAGCAAGGCATTCAACACATGCTGCCATAAGCTCTCATGAATATTATTAGCGAAGAAAGGTATTGCTGCAATGTGGCTCGCGCGCACCGTACGCTTCTTGCTGTAAAATGTGACGTAGTCGAGAAAGATCCGTTAGGATGATAGGGCGGCGCGCTACCGGGGGACTTAAAAGTAACTTATGTTGAAATATTACTAAGAATTTCGTACCGGGTGGCTTGAAAGTAACATATAATATTTTATGCGTGACACGTAGCAGTTGAATCTTTGGGGGGTTTTTTAAAAAATATATATGTTGTTGTTAATAATGTGTTGGGAGATTAGTTTCTTGAGGATAACAGAAGGGTGAAGATCATGTTAATAATTATATTAGCTGCAGCGCTATGTCCAGCACTTTGTGTTGTCGACCAGCAGTATGCTATGGATTATTTACAACGCTTCGGATACGCAAATGAAAATGATTTGACTAAACTTGAGGATTATTTGTTGAGTTTTCAAGAAAAATATAATATTCCTGCAACGGGAGAATTAGATGAAGATACAATACAACTTATGGATAGGCCAAGATGTTCTGTAAGTGAAGCAGCTTCCGACGATGATCATTCTTTTAGAGTTAGATCAAAATGGATCAAATTTGATTTGAAATGGTTCTTCCCTCAGGCAAATCAAGCATATCTTGATGTAATCGAAAAGGCTTTTGAAGTGTGGAGTAACAGTTCAAAGTTCAAATTTGAATTAATACACAAAACAAGACCTTATGCTCCCGATATATCTATCACTGTTGTACATGGAAAACACTATTTTCGTGCAGATTGCCAAGGTAGAGATGAATGCCCCAGTGCATTTGATGGTCCTGGAAAGGTGTTGGCACATGGTTATTTCCCAAATGGCAACAGCTGTATAGAACTTCACATTGATGCTGATGAAAAGTGGGATTTAAGTTTAGATGGATCAAGTTCAGATGATAGGACTAGTCTACTCATGGTATTAATTCATGAAATTGGACATATCTTAGGTATATCCCATAGTGATAATAAACAAGCAATAATGTATCCATGGTATCAACGAAACGCGACCCCAAAATTGTATGAAGATGATAAAATGGCTCTTGAAGCTCTTTATGGACCCACCAATAAATATGCAAATAATCCTTTCAAACCTACGCCACCAACTACAGGTCATCATAGGCCCCATCCACCAAATAAAAATTTATGCGACATAACGCCGGAGTATATGTTTACTGCGATGGCTGGTACATTTGAAAATTATCACTTATATATTATTTATAAAGATTTTCTATGGAAAATGGATTTGAATTCGAAACTTATTCCCTCAGAACCAGAAATGCTCGATGATTATCTACCCGAAGAAGTGGGCTCCATAATTCAGATTTTTCAAAGTTCTTCCGGTAATTTAATAGCAGTCAATAAAGATGTTCGTAAATACTATATAGCAGATTTCCCAGGTTTGCGAATACTTGAGCAAGGTAATTTACTTATACCAAAAAATTCTCAAATAAACACAATGTTTCAAAGCAACCACGGAAAAATTTATGTATTTTATAATAACAATAATTATATTGAATATGATAAGAACTTAAAAAATGTCTTAAATAGAGGACAAATTAAAGATATTTTCCCTGGACTACCCGCAGATGTTACAGGAGCATTCCAGTACATTGACGGACACATGTACTTTTTCAAAAACACCACATACTACAAATATAATGAGTTTACCAAAAAACTTGTTGCAGCCGGACCCTTCAATTGGAACCTATTTGATATCCCATGTCCTAATGGAGACCTTTTAAATCATCTCAAGACTTATAATATTTTTAAAATAAACTTTTGCAAATAATTAAACAGCTCACCACAGAAATTTTGTAAAATTGATATGACTCAACCCACAATTAGAAAAAATCAACATAACAACAGGAAATGCGATATATCAAACGCCTACAAAAATAATAGTTTATCACAATTTCACGAAAGTGATATGAAATCCTTGAAAAAAGGTATAAATACATTTTTTGGTATTACGACAACGACAGTTCCATATTGACAATCAACGAGTCTAGTTCGAGTTCGAGTTTTTTTAAAAAACAAAGTAAGTTTTATCTTTATATTTTTTATTTGCTCTTTACATTTAGTTTCCAAAAATATTTTTGAAAAAGTTTTATTTGCTATAAATTTATTGGGGGGAAACTCTTTGCAGACTGGTACAACAATTACCCTGTTTATTTCAGATAAGTTTTATCAATGAACTAAACACCTTCTCTACTTCCACAGAGGTTGAGAACAAACCCATTTGGAAGCTGAAAGAAATTCCGGAAAACGTCCCCCATAAAATAGTAAAAGTTAAAGTAGTTCAATCAAAATTTGGAGAAGCTATATTAGTAGAATTAGAAGATAATGTAACTTTTCTCCCCTAAAGGGTAGTGGAAAAATACAAGAAATATATCGCAGATATAAACAAGGGGAGCTATAGTTTGGTGTTTTTGGGGCTACAGAATATTTCTAGTGGATACCGTCCCAGGACACTATTTAAAATAGAAGAAAACAATTAAACGGTAAGATTTTTTATTTTTAAAATCTTGTTAATTATTTAGCGAGGGCCTGAGGTCCACTCACATTTAACCTAACCTAGCATGTGTGATTCTGTTTTAAAATCATTTTAAAAATTATTTTTTGTTTCAGCAACACATCACAAAATTTAAAAAGCAACCGGCTGAGGTCAACTTAAAAAATTAAGGAAATTCAGAAGTACACATCCGCAGTCACAATATAACCCATTGCACAAAATTTGGGAGCGACCTGCTGAGGACAACTTAAAAATTGAGGAAATTCGCATCCGTAGTCGAAGACAACTTTAGAAAGCTGGTGAGTACATTTTTTATTCATATACTCAAGAATGCCGAACTTCAGTGTTACTCTACAGCAAATTGATGAAATTTTAAATTCTCTAAACAAAATTCAAACCTTTTCAAATAGAAACAAATGGATTTTACTGATTAATAAACACCTCAGAAAATGTAATCTTGCTTTAAAATCTTTCAAGTTTTCGACTGGAGTAAAACATAAAATTCATACAAAAATAGCACATTTGAAGCGCATGCGATGTTTAATAAAAGTGACTCATGTGGGTGAAGGACTTGAGAAATCTAGTAAAAGGGTCAAGTGGGAAAACATTAATGCTGCATTTGAAAGTAGATTAAAAACAGGAGTTATTATAAACTTGTCACATAAAGATATGAATGCATTCTTTACAGATGCTTTCAAAATTTTCAAAAACAAGATTTTATTAGTTCTCAAGAAAACACAAATTTCAAAAGTGAACACCACCTTTTGTGGGGATTTTATTAAGCAATCAAAAGACGTGGAGTTAGTAGACCGCAAATATTTCAGTACTCCCAATGTTGTATTAGACATTGGAGATGATTTACATGATTGGTTTAGAATATATATTATTGATCCTATTTTGAACAGTTTATCAGAATTTGCTGAAAAAGAAAGCGGGTGGGCATTATCTCGAATAATTTTTTTGGAAGTTGCAATAAACAAATATGAAATGGGGGTTGGCTCGTCTTTCGTTCCACTACCAGAACCAATTTCTCGAAAGAAGGCAATTGTAAACGTTTGTAATATGGACCGAGCTTGTTTTTACTGGGCAGTAAACAGTTTTTTAAATCCTGCTACTCATTCTAATCGTACTTTCTCGTATCCACATTACTCTGAAGTTCTAAATACAAAGGGCTTAGATATTGAAATGCCACTACCCCAAATTACAAAATTTGAAAAATTAAATAATATATCAGTAAACGTATACTCTTTAGAATTAAATCAATCGAATAAATCTACATTTTATACAGTAGTTCCTACAAGATTAACTAAAAATAAACTTGAAAGACATGTTAATCTACTGCTGGTCCAATCCAAGTATTATCCCAAGTTAAATGATTATGATGCACCTCCAGTAGACGATACAAATGAAAACATTAAGTACCACTATTGTTGGATAAAAAATGTATCTAGATTAATTTCATCTCAACTTAATAGCTCTAGGGTTAAAAAATTCATTTGCGATAGGTGTTTGAACTATTTTCATAGTAAACAAATTTTGGATAAGCATGAAAGTGTTTGTAAAAATATGAATGAGTCAAAAATTTCTTTTCCCAATCATACTCACATTGAATTTAAAAATTTTATTTATAAGCAGAAATGTCCCTTTGTTATTTATAGTGATTTAGAATCCATACTAAAGGCTTATACAGATCAACAAAAAACAGATAAAACTAAAAAATATCAACAACACGTAGCTTTTTCTGCAGGATATTATTTAAAATGCGCTTACGATGATCGGCTTTCATATTATAAATATCATCAGGGTGAAGACTGCATAGATTGGTTTACCAATCAGTTAACTGATGTAGCAAAATTTGTAGAGTCCAAAATTTTAGATATAATACCCCTTGGTGTTACACCCAACTTGGTAAATGCACTAAATTGTCACATTTGCGAACATAAATTTACTGATAAAGATATAGTCGTTAGGGATCATGATCATTTCACTGGAAAATTTCGTGGATACGCTCATCAAGCATGCAATTTCAATTTTAAAAAAGAAATAAAATTACTTTCGAAGATTACTTGAACTGTTTAAAAAACTGGAAGTCGAAGTGCATTTCCCAAAATACAATTCAGTCCTATGCACTTAACGTTTTCAGCATTGAACAAAAGAAAGTGGCTCTTTCTCCTGAAGATGATAAGCGGTCACTAATTCCAGAGTCGTTTGATACGCTTCCCTGGGGTCATTACAAACTAAGTAACACAGAGTAATATTTTAATTTTTCGTTGAGTATATGTATATAAAAATGTACTCTCATTGTTTTAGATATGAATTCATTAAGCGAAAACTGTATAAAAATAATTTGCGAAAATATAGAATGTCTAGCAGATTTTTTCGAATCGTCAAAATTACCATGGACTCTTACCAAACAAATCGCAAAAAATTTTGCAGAATACAAATGGAGATTTTTAAATAAGACTGCTCAAAATGATCACGGTTTTGTAGAAATCTCGATTCTGTTCATTGTTCACGATACATTCTGTACAAAGACCGAAATGCTGTACTTGCTAGATCTGACTGGGACTACATATTTGAAGACGAGTCTGAATATTGCATATGGGTTAACTATTATAGGATTGACACATATAACATATATGTTTGTAAATAATGTTTTGATAGCATTAAAGGATGTCATAAAAGATTGAGGAAACATTTGATTGTAATCAATGATCATCACCATGATCTTTGCGAGTCAGAAGATATAATTCGTGACTTGTATCACAATAAAGATTGGTGGTGTCAAAGTTGCTATAGAACAGTACTTTTTGAAACAAATGATAAAGATTCTTGTATTGCGAAACTTCATAATTCTCCTAGAACTCTCAGATTTAGGGGAACATATGATAGTGATAGCGATATTGACCATTTTGATGGATTCTAGTATTTTTAATTTATTCTTTTGTTTTTTATTTCATTTTTATAATTTAATCTTTGTCAGTTGAATCAAATTTTGTGATTTAGACTTTTAAGATGTATAATTTTTATAGTTATTGTTTATCATAAATATATATATTATATAATTCATTTTTATAATTTAATCTTTGCCGGTTGAATCAAATTTTGTGATTTAGACTTTTAAGATGTATAAGTTTTATAGTTATTGTTTATCATAAATATATATATTATATAATTCATTTTTATAATTTAATCTTTGTCGGTTGAATCAAATTTTGTGATTTAGACTTTTAAGATGTATAAGTTTTATAGTTATTGTTTATTATAAATATATATATTATATAATTCATTTTTTATTTCTTTTCCCTACACTAGGATGGTTCTTATGATGTGTGGGAGTAGTGGTTGGGGTTGTTGTTATCAAAAAGGTTTGGTAGATGACTTAAACACAAAACACATCTATATAACTATTTATTCAAATCATTGATGGCTTTGAGTTTATAAAAGTATACAAATTCTCTAAGAGCATTGTTTAACATATCGTTTGGTGTTATGGAACAAAATGCATATAAAATTTGTAGAGAACTTAAATTTTCGGAGGTGATATTTTTACAGAAATCCAAAACATTATAATAATATTGACAAAAATCCAATTTTTCCAACACCGATATACGTTGTATAATCAAATTATTTACTTCTAAAATTGAGGATACTTCTTCATCCATGTAATACTCGACACCATGTTTCTTGACTAAAATTACCTTACAATCATCGTAATTTAATGGGGTAATGGTGCAGTAGTCTCCACATGGAATCGAATCAGGTTTGAACTCGTCTCCGGTATGAAAGAAATTCATCTGTTGCGTTATTATTGAAATAAAGTTCTGCCATTCGTAAGTGCTGAAAGATATTTTGCTGAACTTGAGCTGCTGAGATAGAATAACAGCAGGCGTAAATGACCTTGCCGGACTAATTCCACATTTTACTTCATAACCGGAAATTGAATATTGTGTTGAAAGCAGGTACACACTTTCAGACTTTGCAGCAAACTCATAGTTTTTCAAAATTTTATCCACCTCCGCAGTATAGTTATTATCACTACTACTACTACCATAACCACTACTGACACTTCCTTGAGAACTCATGTTGCTAACTGAGTTTGAGATTTGAAGTTACTCCAATTTATAGCATGTGTGTGTGTGTGTGTGTGGCCTTCTACATCATAAAACATCAACTCCATTAATCCAGGTGTTATGTTTTTTGTCTAAGCCCAACCATTTCACAAACAGTTTCTTGCCTTTACGCCTAAGAACTTTTTCCACCAAGTAAACGTCCGGATTCGATGTTTTCTGTAGTTCTTCGTCATAGAAGCAGCCGCTGATTGGTGTCCCTTGCATGTCTTCAAGTAAATACGTAGCAGGATTGGTAATTTTAACTTTGATGATTTTGAATAGTTCTGTAGTCCAATTGGGTGTATATCCTTTTTCAAAGACATGTTTTGCCTTCGATATGCGCACAATGTCGCCAACTTTAAATTTTCGTGGACCGGCTATCTTTAAATGACTATAGGTGTTATTCAAAATAGATTTTTCGTTGTATTTGTTGACTTGAGAAGGCTTATATTTTGTTGTGGAATGTTTTGTATTGTTATAGTTTTGAGTAATTTCAGGCAGAATGTCTATCCATTTGTGGGTACCATTTAAACTGAAATACTTGTAGAGTTTCGATTTCAAAGTTCTTATAACACGCTCTGCCATAGAAGCTTTCATCGTACTAAATACGCTATAATGATTTATACCATGTTTTTTCATTAAGTTTTTAAATTTGCTGTTGTAAAATTCCTTCCCCTGATCAGATTGCAGATTTTTTGGTACTCGTTTAGTATGAGCGAGAATGTCCGAGAATGCTCGAGTGATTTCCTCTCCGGTCTTCGTCTTTAGTGGGCGTGTCCACACAAACTTTGAAAAACAATCAATAACGACTAGTATCATTTTATGATTCCTATTTTGTGGGGCAAAATTTCTCAACTCCGCAAGATCCATATGCCAGAGATCGTCAAGGCCCTTAATGATAGTACGTCTCCGAGGAAATTTTTTCCGTATCGGTTTGTGGAGCTCGTTTACAAGCTGAATTTTTTCTTTAGAATGCATATTATGACTTACTACCAGCTAGCTTCAGCTCCAGACTGTTAATACGGCTATCGGTATTCATATTTATAACCTTCGGTATTCATATTCATAACCTTCATATTTTCTACAATGCCTAAAGCGTTAGTTTTCATATCAGAGCCGGATCTGATATTTTCTGCAATTTCTTTTCGTAACTCACGTATGCTTTCAACACACATGTTAATAGAAGCAGTGAACTCTTTTCGAATTAATACTTTGGCTGTGCCAATTGAATCATCAACATATTTCTTCGTAGCCATATCCCTACCTGCTACAGGGGGATTTCGCGAAATAAATGCATCCATTTCGTTAGTTTTATTTTGTAAGTTGGCAATATGTGTCTGTAATATGGGGATTTTCGTCTTATTAAGCTCATTTCTTATTTCGTTCATTCCTATTGCTAAATCCTTTATATTGCTATCATGTTGCTGCAACACCACACCATGTGTTTGAATTAATGGCGAGTTTATAGTAAGTAGGTCATTCAAATGCACATCAACATATTTTTTTGTTGCAGCATCACTATTTGTTGTCGGGTCTTTAACATTACAAATTTTCACATTTTCAATATCAATATCACCGTCCGGTGTATGAGGAAACGTGATTTTCGCCGGTAAATGCGCATAAGGCGTTTGATGTCTATGTCCGAATTTATCGACAGGCATAATTGAAATGAACAAGATCCATCTTGTATTATTCTATTATATCAGCCTCCTTGAGCTCATTGATAATTGCTACTATTTCGTTGTCGTGTGACGTATTACCGGCCTCTTTCGAAGCAATCAACAACTTCAAACGATCCACTAATTCATTGACATCGTCCCAATAAATATACTCCATAGGTTTATCATTATATGTTAAACGATCGATACCTTTTCCTTTTGCTAAAGGACGAGTCAATACCTGGGACGATCTATTCGTCGATGTCGTTAGAGATTTTGTTTTCAATGAAGGTTTTATGATGTAGTGATATTTTTCAGTACTTGAACCCTTAAGACGATCTAACGTGTCTAAATGAACTTCAGTTGTTGTCAAAAGATTTTTATAGTTCTGTAAATCTTGATCGTTGTAACTGGGGTCTCGGTAAAATAGAAGCTCATACAGGCCTGGTGTTCCAATTACATATCTTCCTTCTTTGTTTTTCTCAGGTAGTATGTTTATATTACCGGTTTTTCCATCAAACGCAATTCGACGTTTGCCTAATGACCAACCGATTTCATTATTGTATATCGGTCCATAATTTTTATCAATTTTATCATCTTTTTGGAAGTAATCTTCAATGAACTGATGACTGATGGCAGGATATTGGTCCAAATAGTCTGCAAAAGCTTCCTGAGAAATTTCGGGACGCATCTGTTCTGGAGATTCAGAACGTGTAATATTGCCGGATTCATCGGTCTCGGCCACCGGTTACGTTTCGAGAAAAGGTGTAAACACATCATCTGTCAAAGGTTCTTCTTCCTTCTTTATTTCCTCTTTTTTAATTGGATTTAAATTTGTAATCGTTTTTTGTAATGTCTTTGAGGATTGCACAATTTCTTCAAGTGGTTTGGATATCGGCTTGAATAGTTTATTGATAGACTCATCTTGCTCTGATTTACCCAATTTCAACGCCAAGTATTTTTTTCGAATCGATCTGGCAAGTTCAGACACTTTTTTCTTGCGAAATGCAGTAGCAACCTTATCATCAGACATATTGGTATAGACTAAAGGCGCAGCTTACATCTTTATATATTTATCGAATCCTTTGCGATACCTACCATCATTGAAGGGGAAATCCTTCACAATTACCAAAGTACCATAACGGTCACACCAGCACGTTGAACACATATTTTTAAATGTGTCGAATGTCATGTCTGGAGATACGTGTTCGTCGAATATATGTTTCAAGTTCACCTCATCTTGCTTGAATAACACAATTACATTACAATTATCGCGTATAAGCTGTTTCGGTATTTTTGAGTATGTTTGACAAAGATATGCAGCATCGATATTTTTATGTCTGCACATGGAGTAGTATTCACGAATTTTCTGTTGACCATTACATGCAACGTCATCGAATAAAAAGACAGAATTAGACCGAGCTTTATCTGGACTTATTATTGCCTCATTGTCTTTAAATGGAAAATAGCCAACGCCCATGACTTTTGCTATAACTTCTTGCAGCAATTGGTACTTTGGTTGGAATAACGATTTTGAATAAACATAAACGTTTTTGAATTTCGCGCCATTTGGATTAAATAGGAGCGCCAGCACGACATTCGTCTTTCCACACCCGCTGGGACCTCATATAATGGCACGGAAAGAGTTTGGTAACAATTTACCATGTTTGCCGATCGATGGCGTTGAGGTGAAATCTAGATTTTCAATGGGTATCGTCTGCTCTTGTCGAATTATCTTCATAGTGTGTGTCGTTTTTCTTAGTGCTACTCTATAAAAATAGGTGTCGCGCCACTTACGTGTATCAGTCTTAATGTTGGTGTTTGAAGGAGAAGGTCTCTTAAATTCTCTCATCAATAAACTACCTATTGAACTTCACTCACCTAGCTATCAGTACTGTGGACGTAAGTACTCCTCCCCACCCTTTACATAAAAATTAATTGTTTTTTTTTTGGTAGCCGGTACAAAATTGGAAAAACGTCTTAATCGTGGAGATCCAGGCATTAACCCATTGGACGCTGCTTGTAAACAACACGATATTTCTTACTGGAAGAATAAGTCTCTCGAAGAACGACACAAAGCCGATCAGATACTTGAAGATAAAGCTTGGGCTCGCGTCAAATCAAAAGACGCTTCTTTGGCAGAGAAAACTGCTGCATTACTTGTGACAGGCGGAATGAAGGCGAAAAGAAAGCTGGGGATGGGATGTTGCCGCCGCAAACGCCGTTCCTTAAATCGAGATGTTATTCTAAAAGTGGGAAAGTCCATGAAAAAAGGGTCATCTTTGAAAGACACTGCAACGTTTGCCCTACGAGCAGCCAAAGCACTTATTAAAGAATTTGGTGGGAAAAAAGAAGTCGAGGTTCCTCGAGTAATACCTGTAGCGAAATCCGGAGGTTTCCTACCACTTATACCTTTGTTTGCAGGCCTTTCTGCACTTGGAGCTTTGTCAGGTGGTGCTGCTGGGATTGCTAAAACTGTCATTGACGCAAAGCATGCGCAAAAGAAATTGGAAGAAGATGTACGTCATAATAAGGCTATGGAACGTGTAGGATCTGGTCTGTATCTGAAAAAGTACCCAAAAGGCGGTTTTGGATTGTATTTAAAAAAAAAACTAATAAAGCTACCCAATCACGCACTATCCGACTTTGACATAACGCATTACGCAAAATCGCTTAAAATACCACATTTTCGAGGAGTGTTCATGCGAGACACTCTGCCCAAAGCCGGCCCCCGAAAACAAGAATGCGCAGTGGTTAATTTGGATACCTCTAAGAATAGCGGAAGTCATTGGGTAGCTTACAGAAAGATAAACAACAATGTAGAGTATTTCGATTCATTTGGTAACTTGAAGCCGCCGAAAGAAGTTGTTAAATATCTGGGAAAGAGTGCGAGAATTTTCTACAACAATACCCAATATCAAAACTACAATCAAATCAATTGCGGTCATTTGTGTTTGAAATTTCTACAACAATGACGGAACTATTACTACAACATATCTACCATGGAAAAACATTGAGTAGTTTCACTGCCGAAGAACTAAAGCACTTTCCCATTGAGCATCTAATAGAGTGTGTAAGACCTTCTGAATTGCTTGATATGTGGCATAAATCCCAATGAATATCGAGCAAATTCTGAACTACAAATACGACTGCCTTGTTTCATTCATTACAACCGACCTGATTGGACGACGCATTGTGACGGCCCTCCGAGTTCTCAAGCCACATGTTTTCTTTGTAAAAATAAATAATTGAACATGTGTGTGTTATTTAAATTCATACATCCCCCGAATTTCATTAGTCATCATGTCACAGTTGCTGAGAGTTAACAGCACCAATCACGTGTTCACCTTTCAACCTCCTACCCCTATTGTCCTCGATCCAAAGAATGATTACGAAATAGCTCTACGATCTTTTCATTCTTATCACAGTATACCAAACATTGAAAATTGTACGTTTTACTACTACGATACCAAAGACAAGCTTCAAAGTTTTGATTTTCCCACAGGATGTTATGAAATTGCTGACCTTGAACAGTTTATCTGTGATAAGTTGGGTGCGAGCAATTCAACTAGACCGGTATTTTCACTAAAACCCAATCACAATACGTTAAAATGCGAAATTTCAAGTAAATACAAAATTTCCTTTATGCAAACTGATAGTCTTGGGAGAATATTAGGATTTTCACCGAAAATACTCGACGCTAACAAAACGCACTCTTCAGATCTCCCTGTCAAAATCATTAAAGTATCCAGTATCCGCTTCGATTGTAACATTACCACTGGAGCCTTCGATGCAAACAGACCTGCTCATACTATCTACGAATTCGTCATACAAGTAGATCCAGGATATTCCATCGACGAAATTCCTCATAATTTGCTCTACTTACCCGTTATACCACAACGTGAAATAACCAATATCACCGTCATCGCCTTAGACCAAGACTGTCAGCCTGTAAACTTCCGTGGAGAACTTAGTACTTTGGTGTTGGAGCTTAGAGTGCGAAGCAGATGGGACTAATAATCAATCATAAAATACAGTCTGCAGATCTTTCAACTCCATTAGCTAAGCAGTCGCCAAAGCTAAAACAGCTCACGTTCGCAAGCAAATTGGTTCTCCAATCGCTGGGGTTTAAATTGAAAAATGACAACTACGTATGGAAAACGTCTTCGTCAAAACGACAACATGCCTTCGATGTTTGATATCTATCGTAAGCCGATGTTTGACGATTCAATTAGAAAGGCTGAATATAGAACCTATGCTCCATTTATAAAATCATTCAATGGTAGTGACATTGTGGAGTTTAGCATTAATCAAGTTGATTCGTTTTTTGCAATGAGCGATACTTTGTTGTGCATTAAAGGGTCGCTTGAAACACATGGAGCTGGTGACGTAAAATTAGCAAACAATGTTGGCGCCTTCCTATTCGATTCATGTACGTACAGTGAAAGTGCTAGGGAAATGGAAACAGTTCGAGATCCTGGAATAATAAGTGCCGTACGTGCCATGACTTGTTATAACCAAGAAGATTCCAATCATATGGCTATAGCAGGCTGGAATTACCCGAAAGATCCCATTCTCAATGCCAGCGACAAGTCCTTCAACCTTCAAATACCTCTCAAACATATTTTTAACATTTTCAACGATTATCCCATGATTACATGTGGACGTCAAACAATACGATTAGTTCGAGCACGAAACGATAATGATTGCTATATATCACGGAAAAGAATGTCTCTGGTACGCTCACTAGTACAACTGCTAAAATTAACATTACAAGTGTTGAACTAAAAGTTAAACATATCTTTCCTAATGACGATATCAAATTGAATCTCATGAAATCCATTCAAAAAGATCAACCTATAGTTATTCCATTTAGGAAGTGGGAGTTACACGAATTGCCTGCAATTACTAAGGGCGCAAGACGTGAAGTTTGGGCTGTTAAAACATCTACTTCAGTTGAAAGACCTCGTTTTGTTATTGTTTTCTTTCAAACCAATAAACGTAACGTGGGTACAGCTGACCCGACTTTATTTGACAATGCCGACGTGCAAAGTATAAGACTGTCACTTAACGGTGAATATTGGCCTAATGAAAGAATGCAATTGGACTTTGGTAAAACTGACTACAATGAGGCATATTTTAACTATACTGAATTCTATCCCAACTACGCAAACTCCACACAGAAGCGTCCCCTGCTGGATTATTCTTCTTTCAAAAGGCATGCATTGTTTGTTATCGATTGTTCAAAGCAGGAGGAAAGCATGAAGGCGTCCACAGTTGATGTGAAACTCGACATTGAAGCAAACATAGGCTTCCCCGAAAATACCAAAGTCTATTGCATCATAATTCACGACTGCGTCATGGAATACTTCCCCCCCACCGAAATTGTTAAAAGCCTAAACTAGATGTTGATTAGAGGTAGTATTCGAGTAGACGTCAACATGAGAGTAGCATTTGTAGACATTCAAGGCTTTGTCGTAGATGGGATTTTCGTTGCCAAAGAACTCACCATAGAAATTGGCTTCAAAAGTTCACATTACATATTTTTGCCACCGCAACCATTCTCCACATTAAGTAACGATGATAAAAAGACTACATCATACTTGGAAAGGAAGGTACATGGCATTCGATACTCTTCTGGAGATGTAGAATATTCCAAAGTAAACGAAATATTGGAAAGCAAGCTATTGTATGCTGCAGACTATACTTACATTCGAGGGCAACAAAAAGCGGAATTTCTGCTGAAGAAATGTCACGTATTTGGTGTTTTTCCGCACATTATTGACGTTTGCAAATTTGATGGTACGCCGTGTGCAACAGGAAACTTTGTTCGTGATCCAAATCCCTGCCACGCCTCTGAACCATATTCGTGTACCGAAAGAAATGTACAACGCCTCCGCCACTGGTTTTCTAATGTTGAATTACCATTATAAATAAAGTTTTTTTAAAAAACATGGGTTTTATTGAAACACTCTGCATATTCATCAACTTTTATATTACATGAAGATCGGAATTTTCGTTTTACAATTTTTAAAATAATTTTTAAAATTAAAACAAATACAGCCACTAATATTACACATGACATGGCGAAAACATTATTAATTTCATTTTTTATATCCTTTTCTGTTCTGTTGAACATGGCTGAATACGTCTTAACGGATAAGTAATTTGCGGTAATTGTCTGCATGCTAGCTCTTTAGGTAACCAGTTTATACTAAGACTGCTCCACGTCTGTCGTACTTCTTCCCCACCAGATAAACTGAGATTCTCTATTTGCCTCATAACCTCACTTTTATCCTCATAAAAAGTAATTTCTTCATTTAATTTACCAATTTTCTTAATAAACTCTTCAATTCGATGACTGTACTTTTCCGAAGCCATATTACAAATGAGCTGTTTGACGTAGCTTGTGACACGTGACGTTTGGCGTTGTACGTAACATTCACCATGTGACATTTGACGTGACACGTTGCGTTTGACGTAGCACGCGACGTGTCACGCATAAAATATTATATGTTACTTTCAAGCCACCCGGTACGAAATTCTTAGTAATATTTCAACATAAGGACACGTGACGTTTGGCGTAGTACGGTTAGCCGTTACACGTGACGTTTGACGTGGCACGTGACGTTTAGCGTTGTACGTAACGTTCACCACGTGACACGTTGCGTTTGACGTAGCACGCGACGTGTCACGCATAAAATATTATATGTTACTTTCAAGCCACCCGGTACGAAATTCTTAGTAATATTTCAACATAAGTTACTTTTAAGCCCCCCGGTAGCGCGCCGCCCGCATTTTACAGCGCGCACATTGCAGACCTTTCTTCGCTAATAATATGCATGAGAGCTTATGGCAGCATGTGTTGAATGCCTTGCTATAGACGCGAAGGTTGTGCGATCGAATCTCACTGAAGTTTTTTTTCAGATTTTTAAAACAGGACTAAAAATGGCGGCCTAAAATTAAAAACGCGCGCGCCGCCACTCAGCGCCACCAAGCGGAGATTTTTGAAGTTGTGGCCCAGAATCCCTATTGTTCCATCTACTTAAGTTATTTGAAATTTATATTCCTAATTCTTCTTAATACGAGATATAAGGTAGTGTCAATTGTCTGGTGTTTTTAAATATAAATAGGTTAATATTGTTTAAAGGAATGCATATCTTAAAAAGCAGGATGGCGCTCCATAATTGCGGGTTAAAAATAATCATTAGACAGTTGATAAATGTATTTAATTATTAAATACATTTTAAAGATTATTAGTTGAAATTATAATATTAAATGAATATATCGTCAAATAAGCATTTTAAATTATAATATTGACTGGACTATGACGGTATGTAAGTCAAACGATAAGCCGAAACCTACCTCTATTAAGCTGGACCCCCCACCATCGCAAATCAAGTTCGCAACCAGTCAAAAATTTAGTGCCATTTAGGTGCTAATTTAGTACCCTGGTCCGAATTTTAGTGCTCAAACCGTTTAGTAGGAAATCGCGTGAAAAATGGGGGGGTCCAGCTTGCCATTAAGCTGGACCTCCCCATATCAGAAAAAAATATATATTGATCCAGCATAGACGACAATTACACTATAATTTAGTGCTAATTAAGTGCTCTAAGATAACGTTAAAAATTTGACAAAATATAACATTCTTTAAATAGTTTATTTGTGGAACGTGGGAGTCGCGCTCTAAAATTTGTTAAACAATCTAAAATTCGTTAGGCGATCGTTAAAGAATTTGGTGCTCGAGAGAATATGGTACTAAAATATTCCCTACGCATCGTACTTTCGAAAAAATACAATGACAGAATTTAGTGCTAGCTGCATCACGTGGAATTAAATAGTTTATACGGGAAAGAGTGAACGACGCGCTCTAAAATTAGTTAGACGATCGTTAAAAAATTAGTTGCTCGCAAGAATATGGTACGAAAATATTCCTTAAGCATCGTACTTTCAAAACAATACAATGACAGTATTTAGTGCTACCTGCATCACGTGTAATTAAGTAGTTTAAACAGGAAAGAGAGAACGTTCTCTCTTTCCCGTATAAACTACTTAATTACATGTGATACAGGTAGCACTAAATTCTGTCATTGTATTTTTTGAAAGTACGATGCTTAAGGAATATTTTAGTACCATAATCTCGCGACCACCAAATTCTTTAACGAAACGATCGTCTAACGAATTTTAGAGGCCGGCGTTCCCTCTTTCCCGTATAAACTACTTAATTACACGTGATACAGGTAGCATTAAATTCTGTCATTGTATTTTTTTTTAAAGTACGATGCTTAAGGAATATTTTAGTACCATAATTTTGAGAGGACCAAATTTTTTAACGATAGTCTAACGAATTTTAGAGCGCGGCGCTCTCTTTCCCGTATAAACTATTTTATTCCACGTGATGCAGCTAGCACTAAATTCTGTCATTGTATTTTTTCGAAAGTACGATGCTTAAGGAACATTTTAGTACCATAATCTTGCGAGCAACTAATTTTTTAACGATCGTCTAACGTATTTTAAAGCGCGGCGCTCTCTCTTTCACGTATAAACTATTTAATTCCACGTGATACAGGTAGCACTAAATTCTGTAATTTTATTTTTTCGAAAGTATGATGCTTAAGGAACATGTTAGTACCATAATCTTGCGAGCACGAAATTTTTTAACGATCGTCTAACGAAAGCGCGGCGCTCTCTCTTTCACGTATAAACTATTTAATTCCACGTGATACAGGTAGCACTAAATTCAGTCATTGTATTTTTTCGAAAGTATGATTCTTAACGAATTTTAGAGCGCGGCGCTCTCTCTTTCTCGTATAAACTATTTAATTCCACGTCATGCAGCTAGCACTAAATTCTGTTATTTTATTTTTTCGAAAGGACGATGCTGAAGGAATATTTTAGTACCATATTCTTGCGAGCACTAAATTCTTTAACGATCGTCTAACGAATTTTAGATTGTTTAACAAATTTTAGAGCGCGGCTCCCACGTTCCACAAATAAACTATTTAAAAAATGATATATTTTGTCAAATTTTTAACGTGATCTTAGAGCACTTAATTAGCACTAAATTATAGTGTAATTGTCGTCTATGCTGGATCAATATTTGTTTTTTTTGATATGGGGGGTCCAGCTTAATGGCAAGCTGGACCCCCCCCCCATTTGTCAAGCGATTTCCTGCTAAACGGTTTGAGCACTAAAATTCGGACTAGGGTACTATATTAGCACCTAAATAGCACTAAATTTTTGACTGGTTGCCAACTTGATTTGTGGTGGTGGGGGGTCCAGCTTAATAGAGGTCCGAAACCTTAAAGTTCGCACTATATCTCTTACGTCAACTATAATTGATAAATGAGGCCATTAATATCTTCTGTGTATGATTTGGCTACGCTTAGTGGGTAAGGTAAGCACATGTTTGTCGTTTCAAAAAATATCTTTGTTGGTTCCATTTCTTTTTCGATATCTACTGTAGTTAGTGTTTGAACTTTAATTTTCGCTTTATTTGAGAGTTTCGTCATTTTGGGCTCCGTGAATTTCATTTCGATGGTTTGTTCAACCGGAGAAGGAGTTTCGGATATACATCTGTTGGTTTTGTTAGAGGATAAGGGAGGATCTGTGTTTATTTGTCATATATTTGTTTCTACAAATTTCACTTAAGGCCACGTGATCAGTATTTGTCGAAAAAAAAATAACTACAATTCATAAAATCATTTCTTGTTTGTATTTCTTCTCTAATTTATAATTAAAAATGATGTCGGCATTAAAACCTGTTCTCGTTTAATGACGGCGGCTTTTAAATGCTTCATTTGTTATCTCGCCCATAAATTCTACGCAAAACCAGTTGTACGAGTAGATGTACTCTGGCTTACGCAATTACATTAAACCAAAATGTATAATATTCTCTTTCTTGTTTTTTTTCTCGACCTAAATTTAATGCCGGAGCACGAATACTAGGATTCAATCTAAAATTAACACAGCCAAGCCCATAAGTACAGTTGGAACAAAGTGTTTTACTCCTTGTTATATTCGCAATATACGTCACACAATCTTTTCTCGTCAATTTTATATAATCCACGGCATATTAGACGCTATGTCCTAACCATAATAAATTTGTGATATTCAGTTCTACATTCTACCGGAATTTGAAATTTTATTTTTCGGCTTATTCTTTTTTCTTAAGGCGCCTTCATAACGACCGAATTTTGTTCAACAAAAGTTGAATCAAAATAATCGTCAGAACGTTTATTTCAATTTATCAAACTTTTTAGTGGATCAACAAAAGTTTGATTGAAACAAAATATTATCGTTCAAAAAATTGAATCGATTGGAAATATCTGAAGAGTCGAAACCTGCGTGTGAACCTCGCAGTCGTTTGTTCAAGAGAATTTTTTGTTGCTTTCCCGTGTGTTTTGCGATTTAACAAAAAATGGGATGTTATTGGGAGTTATTTTCAAATTTTCGAAACTTTATCGTAAACATAATTGCGTTTAGAATAACTGGGAATAAAATACAAGAATAAAGATACCAGGGAAAATGCATTAAAGTGTATTCTAAATGAAATGGATATTACGGGATTCACTAAAGCTTGTATCAAAGAAAAGTGGAAAGGAAACAGACCAAGTTTAAGTAGAATTTACCCTTTACACTCGGAATGAAATCATCCAAGATGATCATCCTCGTTTATATATTTTCATGCAATTTGCTGGTTTCACTTCCCGCGCATTGTCCCTATTCACTGTTTCTTTTTTTATTTCGTGTCTATGAAAATGTGCACGGGGGAACTAGTGATGGTTACAGGTGGCTGGATGGCATGATGTCTCGATTAACAAGGCATGAAAATATACGCGATAATTTTACGTGGACTAATTTATTTATTAATACATTGTTCAAACAGGACAAACCCAACTACAGAACAGGAGTTTAAGTATATTGATTACAAAAAATAATATCAATAAAAAAAGAATGCTTTAATCACAGATATCTTATAATAAAATATATCAAGCTGGTAACTTACATTGACAACTCTTGAAGCTACTCTCGGAGTATTGAAACAGAATTTATGAAGAATATTGGGGTCACTGATTTAGTTATTTACGATTTTAAACAGAAATATCAGTAAATGACAGTCTGACGAGAAATTAAGTTATCTACACAATGCATCATTTAAAGTTGAACTGACTCAAGTTTCTGAATGTGTACGTCATAATATGGACTCCAAACTCCAAATAACATCTGCGTATTCCATTTTAGATCTGACATAGCCATAGCCTAAGAAGCCGCACATTATGCTAGCAGGCGAAAAAATAGCCTGAATATGAGGTATAAAAGAAAGTTTAGAGTCCGAGAGAGCCCGAAAATAATGCAGGTCATTATGGTGTGTGGTCTTCTATCTGGGGACCGTGGGGGTCTGTATTGGGGAACTGGAGTGCCCCTGGTTTGTCCAGTTCCATTGTCGTTTCCCGGTTGTCTTCTGCAAGTGCAATCCGTTGACGAAATTCCTATCGACCCGCAATGACTGCAGAATAGTATTGGGCGTGAACGGCATACCCGACGGTTATGTCCTATTTTCCCGCATCTCCAACAGCATGTATTCCTATTGAAATTCTGTATTCTGTTAAGTCCGGTGGGATGTGTGAAGTTATCCTGTAACTCGTAACGAGATTTCGGTGTCGGTTGGTCTTGAATCCGAATTTCTTTTTGGATATCTTCGTGATCGATGACTAATCCTGCCATCGTCTTGCATTCCTCTCTTCTTACGTATAAGCAATGATTGGGGAGCATGTTTGAAAATATTCTATCTATGGCTTGGGTTTCGGAAAAACCGTTATGTCTCCTGATGGATGTCTGACAGGAATTCTTGGAAGCTTTCGTATGTCTGTTGTCTTCCAGTTGTTGTAAATTGTTGTCTCGGTTGAAAAATGTTTTAATGTCCCCTATAAAATCTGTCCATCCTGTCCACTGGTTTTTATTATTTCTGTACCACAACGTTGCCTTTCCCTTCAGAGTAATAGGAAGTGCCTGAAATAGGTGTTTATTTTGTATGTTGTAGCAATCTTTGAGTTCATTAACCGATTCCAGGAATTCTATTGGGTCTATGGATCCATCATAATGTATACCCCATTTTCTAATTATATCTAGAGCCTGTAAATCCTTGTCCTCCTGTGGTTGGGTAGGTATTACTGGTCCTAAAGTAACGTTACTTTTGTCCTGGATGTCTGGTGTATCTTTGACCGCCGTCCGTAAGTGGTTCACTAACCTAGCTCTCAGTTCTGACATTTTTCCCGCCAAACTAACCCTCTGGATTCTAATTCCCCGCGGATATCTGTTTGTCGTAGTCTGTAAACCCATCCAACCTTCTCGTCCGTAACTTCCAATCCATACGCCCCATTATCGCTATCGGAGGCCATTGTCACCGTTTATTATAATGTCCTACAACTCCGCCTTTTAAATTTAAATTAACTGTCTGGTTTTAAAAACTCTTTTGTTTCGTTAGTATCCGTTAACAAGGGCAAAAAACGTTGATACCGGGTCTTCGCAATTTAATTTTACTGCTCGGGCGCCATTGTGTAATGCGTATTGCCCGGGTAAGCCCAAATGAGACAGAGTCCAATTAAATTTACTGTTTTATTTCTGAAAATAATATGTACAACGATAAAAATAAACTAAAATGAAATAATTCAATATTCTATATGATGCTTCGGTACGTAAATATTTCGAAGGTCACGCTTCGTCGATCCGTATCCTTCCGTCGGTTGAAAGGTACTGACGGCCTGAATTGAACCTAGGTGGAACTAACGCGGTATGTGATATACTAGTTGGTAGACGTGACTCTCTATGTTCTGTGAAATATTCAGCAACCGGGAATCTGAGCAACCGGCGGATCAATACTCTTTCGGTTTTAGTCTCAAGATTCGGGAGTATCGTTTATAGCTAGTCACTACCCAGCTTGACGAATACTTCTACGTGCAGGGACTGTAGTTATTCCAGTGTGATACTGCAGAGATTTCAGTGCGTTAGTACCACATCGAAATTCTTCTAACAGTTAGAACAATCGTTCATATTTCCGTCAATACCAGAAACTAACAGCCGTTCTAATGAGTGATATACAAAGTAAGATCAATACTCCGACATAGTACAACACTCGGCAGAAGACAGTGTAAAGCGTTTAAGGTTGAAGTCAGTACCCTCGACCTACGCTTCGCACTGAAGGCAGCTGAACTTTTAGGAACAGGAGTCCGTAAACCAAGTCGCCTCTTCGTCAAAAAAAAAGAGAGAAATTCGTAATGAATTTTGTGTTGGATGGCTTGGTTTTTTGGGCGGATGTCGTTTTCAAGAATGGTGCCCTGGTGTAGGGTTGGTTTCCTCTTCATGGCTGGGTTGGGGGTGTGTTGAATGGTTTAGTGTGCGCTGACTGAGAAATTGAATTGAAATAAAAAAGTCTTATTAATTTACATGCAGTGTGCGAAATACTTCATACCCTAGTGTGCGAAGTATTTCGCGCACGGTGTCATGGTAAGAATTCGAAAACAAGTGTCACTTCGCATATTATTGCCAATGCACAAACCTTGTCATTTTTTGACGTTTGTAGAAAAATTTACTTTCTTACTAGTGCGGAAAGTACTTTCCGCACGCGTGAGAGGTCACTTTCCATGGGACTAGAGAGTGCGATATGTGTTACTTTCTTATGTGGTCGTAGGAAAACTACCATTTTAAAACCAAATTTTGACCGTTCTTCAAACGTGCTTCATAAGAATTTTGTCATGAAACGTTTTAAAAAGTGTATGGTGCACTGCTGAAAAATGTATTGTTTCTGCCCGCCGTATATTATTTCCTGTTACGTTGAATCCTATGAATATACCGGAAGAGGAAGCGTTCAACTGAAATGTAGATACCTGTATATTTGTCAAATAATGTACATAAGGGTATTACATTAATTATAGCCATTTTCAAACAAACATTTTTTTTATTTTAAAATTCAAGGTAACCATAATGAATTGAATACTTTTTTTATTGTGGCATCATAAAGTAATTTGAATAAATAAAATCTAAAAGTTTATTTACATCATAATTATACAAGGGGAGTCTGAGTAATGAACAGCTGAATTGCTTTCAAAATAAAACTGCTTTGCTGCCCAGAAAAATTACTGCCCACAATAAGCTCAGGAAAGTCGAGTTTGTAAATGAATTTTCAAGTCACGAAAATAAATTTTGGTATTCTCTGATGAGAAGACTTTTCAATCTTCCAATAAACCTTCTCAGGTTTGTTAATAGAACATAATTTGCTAACCCTTACCAACCAATTTCTGATTATTATGTACGCATGCGCGGTTTATGATTGGTTTCAAATCTGTCGGAAATTTTTCACTCTAAGATCGCAAATATGATATTTTCCCTACCTGATAGCGACTTTTTATAAACACAAATGCAACTGTGCCGAAATCCGAATACTAACCTCAATATCTGATTGTTGAGGAAAATAATTTGTGATAAGATATATTGTGATAATTGTATCTTTTATTTATTTAATTGTTTATATTTTTATATTATTTATATTAGGTTTATATTATTTATAATTTTTAGTTGTTGAGCGCCAGATGAAATTTGTCTATCAATTTTGTGTGTTATTATAGTAAGTCAGCTAGCTAAACTCAGTCTATAAGGATGAGACTCTTAACCATAAACAAGGAATTAGGGTGGTTGAGGATACGTCTTTTACTTTATAAATTCAAACTCGAGAAATAATTTAAATTGTAATATAATTAGTAAATTAAATAATAAACACTCAGATTATTATGTTCAAATAATTTTACAAACAATTAAATATCTAATACAACCCTGTATTTTCTGGTTATCTTATAGAGAGGCAACACTAAATAAATCAACTAATGTCGATAAGAAAGATCTCTTTCTCTATAGTTATTTGGTTTTGTGTCATAAATATTAACCTATTTTCAAATGTATTATTATTTAATTGTAAATAATAATTTCTTAATTGACCAATACAATTATCGTTATGTTTTTAAACACAATTGAAACTATTAAAGAAATTCAAATATTTGACAGGATTATAATGATGGCACAAATTATAAATCTTTTCAAATTCGAGGTAAAATGTTTTGATATTGTGGTAAGTACTGATTGTTCAATATTAATTTGCTAATATAAGAGTTTTTCTTTAAATATCCTTTATACCTATACTTTTTTCTATCAGTGATTAAATAAGAAATTATTGTTTTACTTTATCTAACGCAATAGTTTATTTTTTTAGGTTATATTACTATTGTTAGAACAGTTTATATACGAAAAGCTTTACCTTACAGTTCGTAGTCACTCTTAAACACAATTCTTCAGGAATATCCTGATTTCTGCTTCTTTTAACCTTCATAAGACTGGCCGGGGTCCGTTTGTACCCCATGACGTATGTTTTTGCTGTATCTTTGCAAACGCAAATTTTTAAACATTGATCTTTCATCTAGCTGCAGTTTATGAATTATTTTGATAAAATATGATGTATTTAGTAGTTTTTATTGGCTGGTGTAAACAAAAAATAGTTTTATATTCCAGGGGTCTCTTCAGACCCCGGTCAGCCTTTTACGTCCGATAAAATAATCCCGGTAACTGTTAGTAAAATCGGGGAATCCCATACATTTAACGTTTGTTTACTCACAGGGAATTTACCCATATAATTGTAAAATGTAAATTACCAGTTCAAATGGGGGATTCCCCGCACTACCATATAATTTTTAGACTTGAATATTCGGGTTAGTCTCTTGTGATATTGCGAGTAGGGTACATCGTTTTGAAAATGAGTCAGTTTTTATTTACAAACAATCGCAAGGGGCTTACTGACGATGAGATGTTACATATACTTGAAAATGATGATCCAGAGTTTGATAGTGTTATCAATGAGGAAACATCGAGTGACTTAGAAGATGAAGACATTGTCACAGAAGTAGAGGAAGAAAATGATGTAATAGTTGTTGATCAAAGTATAAAACAAGACAAGAACGAAAATTAGTAGATAAGCTAGCTCCGATAAGAGATATATTCGATATTTTCACTTCCAATTGTAAAAAATCACTGAATCCTGGCGACTATCTATGTGTAGATGAGCAGCTTGTACCATTTAGGGGTAAGGCACCATTCCGAGTCTATATGAAGAGTAAACCTGATAAGTATGGAATCAAAATATGGGCTCTTGTGGACTGCACCACTTCTTATATTGCAAACATACAAGTTTATTTGGGTAAGTTATTTGAAAAGCAATATAGGCAAACTTTATATTCCTATGTATCTATTAATTTTTAGGAAAACAAGGTAACAAAGCGGAAAAGGGTCAAGGTCAAAGGGTTGTCCTAGATTTGACAGACCATTTGAAAGGCGGATTTGGAATAACGACCGATAACTTTTTTACACGTTTAGAACTTGCTGACAAGTTGTGGAAAAAAAAATATTACTTTATGTGGAACCCTCCGGAAAAATAAAACATTTATTCCCAGGGAACTTCTACCGGCATCGTACAAGAAAGAGTTTTCAAGTATGTTTGCTTTTAGAAATCGAAGAACGCTAGTATCCTATGTTCCAAAACAAAAACATGCTGTCATCTTACTTTCAAGTGAGCATACTGATAGTAAAGTAGCTGGAGAAGGACAGCACTATAAACCAGAAATTATTCTTCATTACAACAAAACAAAAGATGCTGTCGACACTTCAGATAAGTTGGCCAAAGAATATACAGTGCAGAGAAAGTCAAACCGCTGGGTAATGGCAATATTTTCGCATCTTATAGATATCGCAGGAATAAATGCTTATAAATTGTGGTTACTGCAAAACCCGGATTGGCGAAAAAACAGTTTGGATAAACGTAAAATGTATATTTTGGGACTAGGAAAAGAACTCGTAAAGAAAAACGTTTTCCGGCGATACAATAATAAATACATTCAGACGAATAGAAAACGGCATATGACAAACGTTTTTCCCGAACTACTGGATGCAACAGAACATAGAGTTGAACAACAAAACATTACCAGGGGGCGCTGCCTTATGTGTCAAAGAGGAAAAGACAGAAAATCCAGAAAAATATGTATTAGGTGTAATAACTTGTGTGCCTAGAACATTCAAAATCGGAGATAGTTTGTAAAAAATGTTAAAATGATATGTAGCTAGTAGTATTAGTGATTAGGGTATTTTGTATTTTTTCGTGATGATTTTTGACTAATAAATGGTTAATAGTAAAACTTTAATAAAACTTCTTTTCTATACATTTAATTTAAAGAAAAATACAGCATTTATGCAATTTTGCGCATGGGGTATTCTCGGACCCCAGTTAGTCCTTTTCGTAAAATTTTGATGTCCGTCCCATGAAGGTTAATTTTCAATGGGATGGCCAAGTAGTTCAAATTTATACTTCTTCCTATAATGTCACTATCAATTTGACGTCTAGTATGATAATGTGGTATTCTTCTCAATTTACAATTCTTTTCTTAATTACAATATAATTCATTAATATCCTAACTTTGATTTTTCTATCATTGCAATTCAGTGTAATACATCATTCAAGTTTAAATTCTCCTTGTAAATTTCAGCAATTTACCTTGTTTAATAATTACAAACTATTCTTCTCAGCTTCAGTTTCTCTTTTATATAACTTAACTTCTTTTTATATTCTTTTACTAGGTTTCTCTCGTAGGATCATTATTTTTTTACATCTCTCATCCAAAAAAATTCAATCTGTCATCAATGTTTATTTTTCCATGACATATTATTCCTACTAGATTGATATTTTATTTCATGTAGTGATTAAGTAAGGACTTCGCGCACTACTCTTGAACACATTTACATTTTCTTATCTAATGATTTTTTTTACAAATTATCATTTACACTAATAATTATTGGATTCATAATAATTATATCAGTGAAATGTATATTCTCTCAACCACCTTTATAATTCATTTGAGTAGAGTTTTCATTGAATTTATCATTTCAAACCTATCAATTTTTATTTTAGTCCAATATATTTCTTAAGTTGTGATATTAATATTGAAAATTATAAAGCTGGTATTTACAGAAAAAGGATGGAAAGTATGTTTTTGGTATTTTACCTGTTGTCGACATTTTCTTTATATTATGTTTTTTAGCAAGTGCAACCTGATTCTGGATGAATTCTTAGTTTTTAATACAACAAATAATTCCTCAGAACTAGAGAACCCCTTAAAGAGCACTGAGAATACAACTTTTGGTCATTTATTCTCAGATTGTAGCACATCATTTACATGGACAAGAACAAAAACTCTTATGCTACTGGATATATACCAGAAGTATAGGTCAAAAGTTGGCACTTTAGCAATTCGTAATTTTTATTTATTTGTTATCAAATTCAAACACCAAAGAAAAAACAAATAAACAGATCATTTTTAGTTCCTATTGGATAATTATCAATGTCATTGTGAACTGCGCATGTCTGACATCTCTCCAACTTAAAATTTCTTATTAGTCAGCGAATTATTCTGACGGTTGCCAATCAGTTTCAAACCGACTATTTTCTTTGTACGAACGTTGGATTTTTTATCACTGAATTTTGGTTTGGCTTGTGCGAACGCTCTTTAACGAAATGCGCCTGTGCTGTACAGTTGCTAACGGTTTCTTACTGCTCTACGAACGAACCTTTCATGACATGACAAGCGCAGCTGCCTTGTTGAACGAGTGCTGGTTTAATAGTTTCGTATTGTTTTTTGCAATAATGGCTGGTAAAGCAATATTAGTTCCATAAACAAATTATTGACGGTGATTTACTTGTTTACAATTCAGTTAAAGCGCATAATTATGAACAATTAAAAATGTGGTTAAAGTGTCATGGACGTTTGCAAAAAGGCAAGAAAGAGAGCTGATTGAGAGATTAGCTATCAATACAATCTTATTATATAAATAAAATTAAGTAAATCAATATTGAATGATTTTTATCCTAATTAACTATGTTAATTAATTATGGAGTCACGAAAATTAACATCAAGGTTAATAATGAATATTATTAATAATATTAAAATTTCATTCATAATATTCTGACGTTATAAACATTACATTTTTAATTATAGGTATACGCGTATATAAATATTGCTGATGTAAATAGTTCATAATGTAAACGTTATTGTACCGGGTGATTCAATAAGAGTAACGAGGTACTATTCTTAGGAACTAATAATCAAACAATTCATCAATGACATAAACATTTTCTTTTCGGTTCATTTCAGCAATTTTTAGTAGTTCGAGTTTTGTAACGTTATCGCTAAAATTAATATTATCTTTTAACCAAAAGACAATTTCATGTTTCTTGAAGAATTAGAAAGTTCCTTTCAAAAGTACACTATGATAAGGTGCTCTATATATTTACGAATAAATCATGCTCTTTGGCTAGCAATATTTATTCGTAGCATTAATGGTCTTCTGTTGCTTTCTATTTGAATTTAAATCGCAAATATTTCCATAAATTTATTTACTTCTTAATTCATCATTAAGATTTTAACAATAACATGTTTTCCTACGAAAAGAAGTAGATTAAGAAGAATATAGGTTAATTGGTAGACCAAGGACATGTATTTATTGAAATGTTTGAAACACTTATTAAAGGTTAACTTTTGGTAATAGCATTAAAAAAACTATTCCGATGTCAAGTAAATATTTTTGTTGACTACACATATCTCTTTATACTTCTATGGTTAAAAAAATGAAATGTTTGAATTTTTGTGTAAAATATTAACACCTTACATATGTTGTCCAATATACAGCTTTTTAAATTTCATTAAGTTGCAAACAACAGAGAATAATTTAAAGGTAATATCTCATCCATACCTCAAATGTGACTAGTATTACAACAATGAAAAACTCGAAGCTCAGCACTTCAGTATAATAAAATAAATTTGTGACATTTTGACTTTGAGTTTTTCATTGTAATTTGGTATGCCATACTTTATACTTTAATAATATGGTTTATCATACTAATAAATGTTTCATCAATATTCTTAATCTTGTTTTGTAAGTATTCAAAACATTCCACGTAATCCCCCAAGCCATAGTCTAGAGCAGCCATTTCAAACATGCGGGCCGCATGCGGCCCACTGAGCATTTTCCTGCGGCCCCGAATCAATTTTGAAAACAGCCATGTAATGCGGCCCGCGAGCCTGTTAAAGACCGAAAATAAAGTACTGTGATGATGAGCTAAGATGCGCGCTCAACCTAAAAGCCTGGCTTGTTCCGGAAAGTTCTATCGCGCGAGAACACAGATGACGCTACCTGAACATTCTGGAAAGAACTGTCGAGAAATCACAATCCGTATATAAGCCAATACCTCTCGATTGAGTTCAGTTGTTCAGTCAGTTATGGGTCAGTTGCGATAGAATTGCGAGTTTAGTTGCGTACTTATTGTTACAACACGTAACAGTACTTATTGTTATTTATTTCGGATAAAGTTTTTAACATGTCTGTTTCAAAACCAAGTGGAAGTAAGAGGAAACTTGGAGATGAGCATCGTATCTTTCAAGAAAAGTGGGAATTAGAGTTTTTTTGCTGTGAAGTGAAAGACAAAATTATTTGCTTGATTTGTAACAGTGCAGTCGGTGTCCCAAAATTATATAATATAAAACGTCACTATGATAGTCATAATACTAAGTTTGACAAGTATACAGGCATGATTAGAAACGAAAAGTTAAAAGAGTTAAAATCACGGTTAAAAGGTCAACAGCTTATGTTTACACGTCCAAAGCAAGAAAATGAATCTGCCGTTCTAGCGAGCTACGTACTGTCGGAGTTGATCGCAAAACACTCAAAACCATTTGTTGAAGGTGAATTTATAAAAGAGTGCCTTGTAAAGGCCGCGGAAATTGTAAGTCCCGGGAGCGTGAAGGCTTTTCAAAATATATCCTTGTCCCGGAATACTGTCGCTGAAAGAGTTACCGAGTTGGCTGCCAATATAAGCGAACAGATAAAAACAAAATCAGACTCTTTCATTGCATTTTCTATTGCCTGTGACGAAAGTACAGATGTGTGTGGTGTGGCGCAACTCGCTGTTTTTCTTCGTGCTGTTGATAGAGATATCAACGTTTATGAAGAATTACTGGAATTAGTACCATTGCATGATACAACAACTGGGGAGGATATTTTCAATGCTGTTTATGGACTTCTGCAAAAGTACAGTTTAGATTTGTCAAAACTGTATTCCGTTGCAACAGACGGAGCTCCTTCAATGACTTGAGTAAATAATGGCTTCATTAAAATATTACAAACAAATATCAGAGAAACGGGCAGTGACAAACCAGATTTTCATCATGTTCATTGCATAATCCACCAAGAAGTTTTATGCTCAAAAGTGATCAAGTTGGAAAGCGTTTTAAAGTCAGTGAAAAAAATGATAAACTTCATAAGGTCACGTAGCTTGAATCAGCGACAGTTTTCTGCGTTTTTACGTGATTTAGAAAGAGTACACTGGTTTACCTTATTATGCAGAAGTGCGATGGCTTTCGTGTTATATGGTTCTCGATCGGTTTTGGAAACTCAAAGAAGAAATACGCCTT
The DNA here is from genome assembly GCA_963921935.1 of Galeruca laticollis. Taxonomy (NCBI): domain Eukaryota; kingdom Metazoa; phylum Arthropoda; class Insecta; order Coleoptera; family Chrysomelidae; genus Galeruca; species Galeruca laticollis. The sequence continues at coordinate 222,633,223 of OY998177.1, read as the reverse complement.
TTCATGGAAGTGAAAGAACAAGATGTCAGCTTATTATACGACGTACCTTTTTTACAAGATCTTTCATTTATCGTAGACATCACAAAACACTTGTCGGACTTAAATACGAAATTGCAAGGACCACGTCAAGTTATAACAGATATGCATGATCATGTTAAAGCTTTCAAGTGTAAGATGATGCTGTGGAAAAACCAGTTAGCGGTGGATAATCTGTCACATTTTCCGACTTGCCAGGCGTATCAGGAAAGTACAAGTGGCCCAATATCATACAAAATGTATACAGAGAAAATGGGAAGCCTTCTGTCAGAATTTGAAAAGCGTTTTCAGGATTTTAAGTCCCAAGAAAACAATTTTTCTTTATTTATTGGTCTTTTCTCTATAGATATTGATAAAGTTACCCCTCACTTGCAGATGGAAGTGATTGAGATTCATTGTCAAACCCATTTAAAAGAAAAATTTGATAGTGTTTGTACATTCGAATTTTATAAGTACTTGCCTTTTCAATACCAAGAAATGAGAAAACTTGCCTGTAAAATCCTGTCAATGTTTGGAAGTACCTATAAGTGTGAACAATTATTTTCTTTGATGAAAGAAAACAAATCTCCCGCAAGATCGCGATTGACGGACGCACACTTGGACGCAGTTTTAAAAGTTATTTCCGCCGATAAATTCATGGCACAAATAGACAACTTAATTAAAGACAAAAGATGTCAAATATCTGGCAAAAGAAGTTAATGTTTGTAAGTTTTTGTAATGTCCTTTTTATTGGAAATTTAATAAATATACTTCTAACATAATAGTACTTTTTTTCGTTAAGATTTTCAGTAGTTTGTCTTCTTTAAGATTAGGTTTTGCGGCCCACCTAGTCTATGGTCTTCATGCTTTTGGCCAACCGGTGACTTTGAGTTTGACATGGCTGGTCTAGAGCAGTGGTCGCCAACCTGTCGATCGCGAGCTACCGGTAGCTCGCGGAGACAATTGTGGTAGCTCTCACAACGATTTTAATTTAAAAAATACAAACTGCAAAAATCAGAGAAGCTTCCAAAAATTCCACAAAAAAAGCTAATTGCCATCAAGCTAGAATCTGCTAGAACCGACCAGCCGAACCAGCGTGTTAGTGTTCGAGAACGATCAGGATTGCTTTGAACGGGATAAATATGCACGGCGCGGCGACATTGCGCTTAGTTTAAAACTGAACGCGTAACCAACGTCCAGCGGTTGGGTTAGTAGAGAACAACGAAAAATAATATGGCATATGGTTGTAAGAAGGTAAAGACATATCACTTTCATTCGGAATGGGAAGAACAATACTTTTTTACAGAAGTTAAAGATAAAAATGTGTGTTTGTTATGTAATACTTCGGTCTCCGTTGCTAAAAAAGGAAATATTGAGAGACATCATAAAACTGTACATTCTAATTTTGAAAAATAATTCCCACTACATTCTGCCGCCAGAAAGGAGAAACTGAAACAGTTAAAAAAGCAGTTAATTGGACAACAATCAATATTTTTAAGAACAGTCGACAAAAATAAGGCTGCAACTGAAGCATCGTTCCGTGTGTGCCAGATAATTGCACAAAAAAAGAAACCTTATGAAGACGGGGAAATGATAGGATGACAGGCGTTTTTAGAAGCTGCTGATTCGTTATTTGTCATCTTAAGAAATAAAGACGAGATAGTTTCAGCTATAAAATCTATGCAACTTTCTGCTAATACAGTGATCAGACATGTGTAGAAGTAATGAGCAATGACATTTTTTTACAGTTAACAACTGACTTAGATAACTGTTTACTTTTCACTCCAACTGGATGAATCAACTGATGTCGTTGACACTGCCCAGATAGCCGTGTTCGTCAGGGTGGTTTTTAGTGATTTTACGATGAAAGAAGATCTTTTGAAGTTTATTCCACTGAAAGGACACACTACTGGACAGGAGTTGTTTTCTCATTTAAAAAATATTATTTCTTCAGAGAAAATTCCAATATCGAAAATGGTAGGCTTGACAACCGATGGCGCTCCAGCTATGAAGGGTTGTGATAAGGGTCTGGTGGCGCTATGTCGTAAAGATGAAACTTTTCCGCAATTTCTCTGTTACCACTGCATTATCCATCAGCAAGCATTATGTGGAAATTTCCTGAAACTAAACAACGTTATGAAACTGGTGGTAAAAATTGTGAACAAGATAGAGCTAAAGCGTTCCAAAGAAGATTATTCAAAACCTTGGCCGATGAAGTTGACTGTCAATACGGGGGGGGACCTACTCCTTCACTCTGAAGTCCGATGGTTAAGTAGACGACGGGTGCTGAAACGTTTTAATGATGTCCTATCTGGAATAATTCAATTTGTCAAATAACGCGATGAACCGACTCCGGAACTAGAAAATTCAATCTGGCTTAGAGATTTTGGCTTTCTCGTGGACATTACAGAGAAATTAAACGAACTTAATTTGCAGCTTCAGGGGAGAGGCAAAGAACTAGCGGAAATTATTTCTGATATAAAAGCATTTATCAAAAAGCTGGAGTTTTCCTATTCTTTCAGAAAAAATATCTCAAAATTCATTAGAACCCTATGACAGCAAATATGTAGAAATAGCTTCTACCCTGAAGAATAACTTCAAAAATCGTTTTAAGGATTTCAACGAAATGGCTTTAGTAGCGCAGTTTGTTGTTTCACCCTTTATGGAAATTGATATCCAACAGTTTGCAACTGGTGTTATGCAGAACTTTGGCGAAGACATCGCTGCAACGGAAATGGAAGTAATTGAGTTTCAAAATGATTTAGCTTTAAAATCGTTAGTCCCAAGTACCAAATGTATCTGGCCTATTGTAAGTAAAGACAAATATTCAGTTCTAGGCCGTGTTGCCTTGAAAGTGAAGGCATTATTCAGTTCAACCGATTTGTGTGAATCTTCTTTTTCCAATATGAAGTTTATTAAGAACAAATATCGCAATCGACTTACAGATGAACATTTGGATAATTGTATTCGAATGTCTGTATCAAATTATACTGCAAACATTAAAAAATTATCGATGAGTCTGAGTGTCAGCCTTCTCATTGAACGTGCTTTTTTATTTTTCAATGTTTATGTTCATGATAGTGCGTTACTTTTTTGTTGTTATTATTATCTATTTTTAAATCTTACGTGACATGCCGTTGTGGCTGGATAAAAGTTTGTGATTATTTTTCAAACACCTTCGTTTGGTAGGTAGGAATGTAACTATGAACAAGTATGTACTAGTAATATTAATTATTTTGTTATTAGTACCTATGCATTATGTATTACCAGTTTAATAGTGAAATAAATACATATAATGATAAATTAACTGTGGATTATTTCATTTACGTTGCGTTACGTGGCTTTCGTGTGGGTAGCTCGCTGTTTATTCCAAAATTAACAAAGTAGCTCAACAGGACTTGCCGTTGCCTCTAAATTTCTATCTGCCCTATAAACATTATACAAATCGACTTTCACCAGTTTACCATCTCTAACACCGTCTTTTAACCATGATTCTACTACCACCAGAATATCGTACGCACATTCTGAACTGTTTCTATAAAATTCCGCCGTCTTTGTATTCAGACCTCTGCAATTTTGAAAATTTACAAGAAGTGTATTCATGTCACCAGAATTCGAGTGCACGTATTCGAGAGCACCCCCGAAATTTACTAAAATCTAAATAATATTATCTGAATATCTATAAATAAATAAGAAACCTTCGAGAAATTAAGTTAGATATAAATTACTAACTATAAAATTAAATTTGCATACTATTAATATCTACCCATTAAAGTTAATTAATACATGCTGTACATATTTGTTTCTCTTATATCTCCACATCCATCTCTATTTAGGAACAATTCTAATAAATAAGTTTAAATAAATAATATTTGTTTAGTATGTATCAATCAGTTTTTACACTTATTGAAGTAAAAAAGTAATGTCCCATTAATAGCTTTATTTATTTGTTAAAGCGGCACACTCACCAACTCACTAGGAATTATATATCATTTGATGTCTTAATTAATTTAATGATGTTATTGCTTTTTATATAGACTTTTCCAGCCCAACTCCAGGCGTCACTCTTCCCGTATATCTGTTCTTGAATTAATAGGTTGTAACTGTTTTTTGTAAGGTCCTCGTTCAATAGTATACCAGTTTGCTTTAGTTGTTCTCTGGCTTTTATAATCTCCATTTTTTTCAGGTATGATACGAATTCTACTATTACTGTTGCGGACTTCTGGAAATTTGAATTACGTTTTCTTATCCGGTATATGTTGCTAATGTCACCTAAAGTGCATTTCATGTTCATCTGGTTGTTCACTATGTTAGTCACAATAGATATTAAACTTTCGTTTTCCGCAATTCCATCGAAACGAATATTTTTCCTTCTTTGATACTGTTACGAACTCGCACACCGAAGCAGATACTAAGTACGGCCCTGTAACCTTATGTTAACGGAGTTGAGAAAAAGGCGAGCGCGCCGAATACTGAGAAGGTCTATTGGGATCTATTGTGACCGTCCTTTCTAAATATGTTCTCGAAAGGCATTTTAAGAAATATCGCGAAAGGCATGTCCCATCCCGAATGTTCTAGTAAAGAAAGTTTTTGATATAAATACAGGACCGATCAGCGGATCAGTTCAGTTTATAATTTGCCATAGTGAGTTAAACAGTAATTAAGTGAATATAAAAGTGTTATAAATTAATAAGTTAGTGTGCATATAAATTAAATTTAAGTGACTAGTTAAGTACATATAAATTAGTGTTAGTGAGTTAGTGTTTAAATAAATTAGTAAGTAGCCATACCGAGTGTTTAAATTTTATCCCACCCGTTTATTGTTTAAATAAATAACAAAAACATTACATTGGTGTCAGAAGTGGGATAATATAAATAAATAGCTACATCAAAATGGCCAAGAGACTGTGTGATCTGAAAATGGCGGAATTAAGAGCAGAATTGGAAGAACGTGAGTTGGAAACGTCCGGTAAGAAAAGTGAGTTAGTAGAAAGACTTAAAGTGGCACTGGAAAATGACTGCTTTGATCCAGAATCATTTTTATTCAATGACGAGGCTTCCACCTTAATCTCGTCAATTTCTGCTGATATGGACGAGAAGATTACCACAATGAAAAGCGAGATTTCTACTATGAAGAATGATATTTCTGCTAATATGAAGAACGATATTTCTGCCATGGAAGACAAGATTTCTACTAATATGGACGAGAAAATTTCTGCTATGAACACCGATATTTCTGCAGATATCTTATCGTTAAAAAATGACATTGCTGCTGACGTCGAGAATAAAATTACGTCTCTAAAATCAGACATTGAAAACAAGATAACAACGATAGACGAGAAAATCAAGGAATTGGAGAGAAATATGGCAGATTTAAGAATAGAAGACACGCCAGCAGAAGGAAAGAAGATTGAACATATAAAACCCTGCAAGCCAGAAATAACTTCCAGGATAGAGGACATTGGCAGTTTTGCAGGAGTCAAGGCCCCAACATTCGATGGAAAGATGTCGTGGACCAATTACGTAAAACAGTTCGAAGCATCCGCTAGAGTGAATAATTGGTCCGATAAGGAGAAAGCAGTGAACCTAACTATCGCGCTTCGGGGATATGCCTTAGATATACTTCAGACGATACCTCTGGAAGAAATGGATGACTTCGAGCTGCTGAAGAAGAGGTTGGACATGCGATATGGTCACGAACATTTGGAACAGTTGTACCGATTCCAGCTGAAGAACCGAGGGCGGAAACGTGACGAACCCCTTCAAGAGTAAGAAATGGATATTGCACGACTAGTTCGATTTGCTTATTCATCAGCACCAGAGAACATGATCGAATGTTTAGGCATCCAGGCCTTTATTGACGGCTTGTGTGACCACGATATGGAGAAGACGCTTCGATTAGCCCATCCTAAAACATTGGCCGATGCATTGACTGCTGCTCTTGAATATGAAGCAGCCACGATGGCTTCGGGATACAACAAAGGTAGGACCATACAGGAAGAAGGTGACGATGACAGACTTGACCAGATCGTCAACTTGTTGAAAGGTATGGCAGACAAGAAGCCGAAGAAAATCAGGTGCTGTAATTGTGGCCAGCCAGAGTATGCACGCAGTTTGTGTAAGCGTCCTACGACTCCTGCAAACCAAGAACCTCTTAAATGCAAAGCAGCCAAGAAAAGCTCGCGGTACAACAAAGGTAGGGCCATGCAGGAAGAAGATGACGATAACAAACTTGACCAGATCGTCAACTTGTTGAAAGGTATGGCAGACAAGATGCCAAAGAAGATCAAATGCCGGGAGTGTGGCGAGCTAGAGCACGTACGCAATCCGTCTAAGCGCCCCAAGATTCCTGTAACCCAAGAACTCCAGTCACAGGGGAAATCAGACAGGGGTGAACATCCTGCTGATGTGAGTCACCGAAATGCCGACTCCCTGTCCAGACGGCCGTGCCCAACAGACTGCTCCCACTGCAACAAGGTGGAATCTAGGGAAGCTGCAGTTTCAAGAACTACTGTAGTCAACGAGGAATGGTCACCCACCAGGATCAGAGAAGATCAGGAGAATGATCCTCACCTGAAGATGATCCGGCAATGGAAGAAAGAAAACCGGCGACCTACCTGGCAAGAAGTGTCAAGATTTTCACCGAAACTCAAGGCGTATTGGGCTCAGTGGGACTCCCTTGTCCTGGAAGAAGGGCTGTTTAAAATAGTCCTTGAAAACGATGATGGTTCTGAGATGAGGAGACAGCTAGTTATCCCGAGAACAAGAGTAGCTGAGGTACTGAAGAAGTTACACGACAGTCCATCGGGAGGTCATCTGGGAGTGAAGAAAACCCTTCAGCGAGTTCGTGAAAGGTTTTATAGGATGAACAGCTCCGACGATGTTAAGGACTGGTGTAAGAAATGTACGACTTGTGCTACGAGTAATGGACCACATCGCAAGAGAAAGGCACCCATGAAACAGTACAATGTTGGAAGCCCTTTCGAAAGGATTGCTTTAGATATCGCTGGACCATTTCCGACGACATAGAATCGTAGCAAGTACATATTGGTTGTAATGGATTATTTTACAAAGTGGGTGGAAATTTACGCTATCCCGAACCAAGAGGCCACAGCTATCGCGGATGTATTGGTGAAAGAATTCATCAGCCGATATGGAGTGCCCATGGAAGTCCACAGTGACCAGGGAAGAAATTTCGAAAGCCATCTATTCCAGGAGATTTGCGACAAGCTGGGAATGAAGAAGACCAGAACAACAGCATTACATCCACAGTCAGATGGAATAGTCGAGAGACTGAACAGGACTATTGGAAAATACCTGTCCAAAGTAGTATCCAGCCATCAGAGAGATTGGGACCAGTATCTCTCCCTATTCGCATTGGCTTATCGATCTGCCGTCAATGAGTCCACGGGTGAAACACCTGCGAAAATCCTGTTTGGACGTGAAATGAGGCTTCCTTGTGACCTGGAATTTGGCTGTCGACCTGGAGAAGATATAGCAGGCGATGACTACGTGATCCAATTGAGAAGAAGGCTGGACGATATTCATGAACTAGTTCGAACAAATCTTCAAGTTGCCAGCGACAGAATGAAAAGTCGGTACGACACGCAGGCCACAGAGGGCGGTTTTAAAGAAGGGGACAAAGTATGGTTACACAACCCGGCGAGGAGAAAAGGATTTTCTCCAAAATTACAAAAATCCTGGGAAGGTCCATACTTGATCAAGAAAAGGATCAATGATGTTTTATATCGCATAAGCAAGATCCCCAACGGAAAACCAAAAGTAGTTCACCGAAACCGACTAGCGCCATACGAAGGAGACCATGACATAGAGGAAGGAGTAAACCTTATTTGAGATGTGTCTGACCCCACCTTCGATGAATTTATGGGCGCGTATGGAGGTACCGGGAAAGCTAGATATGGAGTCACTTCGGAACAACAACAAGATTTGTTCACTCTCCCAGAAGATTATTCACTGGCATACAACATCCCCGCCCGTATCAAGAACGCACGAGGGTTGGCAACCGTCTTTCGAAAGAAGTTCGGGCAATTAGAAAAACTTGAAGACCAGATTCCAGCCCCTGGCAAGACACTGAAACTGAAACATAATTCGCGGTACGTCTTCTACGTGGTAACTAAAAATGAATTCCAAGATCGATCTACCTACCGCGATGTGTGGGAAGCACTCCGAAACCTCCGAGACCACGTGTTGGAATCCAACGTGAAGAAACTGGCTATGCCTAAGATAGCGAGTAACCAGTTGGATTGGCGAATCATCAGGAACATGGTAGAGATTATCTTTCAAGATACCGGTGTCCAGATATTGATTTGCAGCTACAACCCCCGTTATCAGTATCCGATGAAGACGGTGCCCTGCTATTTTCATAAGATCGGAAAGTGTAGAAATGGGGCTAGTTGCCGATTCAAACATCCAGTCTCGGCTACACAAAAGTTCCAGGAGGAACTTTCATTTAAGGAGTGGGTAATGTTACGCACTCGCACACCGAAGCAGATACTAAGTACGGCCCTGTAACCTTATGTTAACGGAGTTGAGAAAAAGGCGAGCGCGCCGAATTCTGAGAAGGTCTATTGGGATCTATTGTGATCGTCCTTTCTAAACATGTTCTCGAAAGGCATTTTAAGAAATATCGCGAAAGGCATGTCCCATCCCGAATGTTCTATACTCGATAGTCGAAATTGTGTAAAGTGAGTCAGAGCTATCTAATCAACACTTTGGTTAAAGCGCAGTTGCCATATGTATTCTAGAGAGAAATGCTGTATTTTATAAATACACTTCAAATCCATTGTGTCAATATTTCAGGTACAAAAGATGCAATGTAATTAAGTCAATACCAATTTAATATATTTATTTCAAATTTCAAGCAGACTAATAATAATTAGTTTACTTGAAATGTGAAATAAAGTGTTTATGTATATTTCTTGAACGCAAAGTTTGTTGTGAAAAACTCGCCGATTTGACAATGTTGGAGAGTCGCTTCAATGTTCCGGCTTTGAGAACGAGATAGATAGATCGAGCTACGCGAATGAGACAGTGATAGTAAACAGTTATGTGAGGTGTTTATTCTCTTCATGAGCGTAACATCAGTATTTGTGTTGTGGTTTTGTGTGATAAATCGGTTATTATTGGTATTTATTGTAATATTTATATCGGTATATTTAGTGACAATAATGGCGGAGTGTAGCGGTGTTGGCGATAAAAAACGGCGTCGTAACAATTTAATTCGGGAAGAAAAAGTCCTCATATTAAATGTGTACGAAGGACTGCGTGCCATAGACAAACAGTTGGGTGTTAGTGACGCTGTGATTAAGTGCAGTTATTTAACTAAAGTTTCTGAGAGTACTATATACAATATTCTAAAGAAATCGCGGGACGGATCTTTGACAAGAGAACGAGGTGAAAACTGTAAACCGGAAAGTAGGGGAAGAAAGAAAATTGTTTTGGACGACCAAACACGGAATGCTATACGTAGGGAAATACATTCTTTTTATTTTAGGAATGAAATCCCCTCGGTAGCTAAATTGAGCAAGGTAATAGAAGCTGATGATACTTTACCAAACATCAGTGATAAAGTTTTGAGACGAACTTTAAAATTAATGAATTTTCGTTACCAAACAAGAAGTAGAAACAGTGCCTTAATTGAACGAAATGACATTGTGGAATGGAGGAGAAATTATTTAAAACAGATACGACAGTTTCGTAACGAAGGACGGCACATATATTATCTTGACGAAACATGGTTAAATGAAGGCCACACTGTGTCAAAAGTGTGGCAAGACATGAATATACGAAGCAATCGACAAGCCTTTATGGAGGGTTTCTCTTCCGGTTTAAAAGCTCCCTCTGGGAAAGGACGTCGACTGATTATCACTCACATTGGCAGCGAGGAAGGATTTGTAGAAGGTGGATTACTAAGTTTTCAGTCCAAAAAAACTGTCGATTACCATGAAGAGATGGATGGTAACCGGTTTGAAACATGGTTTAGATCAATTTTAACAAAGGTAACTCCTGGTTCAGTGATAGTTATGGATAATGCTTCATACCACTCTCGTCGACTGGAGCAAATACCTACTTCAGCTAGCCGCAAGAGGGTTATAATTGATTGGTTAGAGAGTAAAAGCATTCCGCACAACGAGGCAATGCTAAAAGTTGAATTATTATCTCTCGTACGGAAACATAAAAGCAGTTATATTAAGTACGTTGTCGATGAAATGGCGAAAGATTTCAACGTCTCAGTTGTTAGACTTCCTCCCTACCACTGTGAGTTAAACCCCATCGAGCTGGTTTGGGCCCAAGTGAAAAATTATGTTGCGAGAAAAAACAGTACATTCAAAATGGCTGACGTTGAGAAACTGTTTGACGAGGCGCTGCATACCGTTACTGCTGAGAGTTGGCGTAAATGTATTCAACACGTATTAAAAGAAGAAATAAAGTTTTGGGATTTAGACATACGTGTAGAAGTAATGACGGAACCACTCATTATCGATATAGGAGGAGAAAGCGATGATTCTGAGGAGTCGTCAGGGAGTGAAACCGCTTCCAGTTAGTCAGACATTTTACAAGTGACCTCGCAACATACCTATACTTATTGGTAATTTATTTTGGTCTTGACAAACAACTTTTTTTTAGTTTTAGTAGTAGTAAGTTGGAATTGACTTTTAAACATTTTTTTATTTTGTTTTAACTTACTTATGAACAACTTGCTTTAGTTGTTCTCTGGCTTTTATAATCTCCATTTTTTTCAGGTATGATACGAATTCTACTATTACTGTTGCGGACTTCTGGAAATTTGAATTACGTTTTCTTATCCGGTATATGTTGCTAATGTCACCTAAAGTGCATTTCATGTTCATCTGGTTGTTCACTATGTTAGTCACAATAGATATTAAACTTTCGTTTTCCGCAATTCCATCGAAACGAATATTTTTCCTTCTTTGATACTGTTACGAACTCGCACACCGAAGCAGATACTAAGTACGGCCCTGTAACCTTATGTTAACGGAGTTGAGAAAAAGGCGAGCGCGCCGAATACTGAGAAGGTCTATTGGGATCTATTGTGACCGTCCTTTCTAAATATGTTCTCGAAAGGCATTTTAAGAAATATCGCGAAAGGCATGTCCCATCCCGAATGTTCTAGTAAAGAAAGTTTTTGATATAAATACAGGACCGATCAGCGGATCAGTTCAGTTTATAATTTGCCATAGTGAGTTAAACAGTAATTAAGTCAATATAAAAGTGTTATAAATTAATAAGTTAGTGTGCATATAAATTAAATTTAAGTGACTAGTTAAGTACATATAAATTAGTGTTAGTGAGTTAGTGTTTAAATAAATTAGTAAGTAGCCATACCGAGTGTTTAAATTTTATCCCACCCGTTTATTGTTTAAATAAATAACAAAAACATTACAATACGTTTCTAAGTCGTTGTTTTTATTATATAACTCATCAATTTCAGTTTCTTGGGTTCTAATGGATTTGTTTATTTCACTAATCTTTATAGATACCTTCCCTATTTTTGAATCTATTTTATCTAGTTTGCTGTCTATTTTTTCATAAATTTTTATTATAAATGTTTGACATACCTTCATAATCTGTCCATCAAGTTGTGTCGAAATTTGACTGGCGTTTCTGGTTTTGATCATAATATGTGTGTGGACCACCTTAGTTATAAATTTTACACAATTTTTGCAATTGCGGCTGAGCAACTTATATATAGCCCTTCGCTCTCGCAAAGACCAACTAACTTGTATATTTCACTACTTGCAGTACAAAAGAACAGCAATAAACTTTAAGCTGTAAGTATAATAAATTCAGGAGCACTCTGCAGTACGTCTACACTGTTCGACCGACCATAATTAACGGAAGACTATGAGTTTATCTTCTTCGCTTCGTTTACATTTTAGGCCCAGGGCTTGTTCCTTCTTCATTATATCTCAATTATGTCAAAAATTATCGCTCCATCTTTTCTTAGAGCGACCTGCTTGTGGGTAATTTATCTCTGGCTGTTTTTAGCTGTTTGCCCTCGTATTTGATTATTATTCCATTTAAATTTTCGATTGAGTACAATGCATCCGTATTGCATTATATTTTTACTGCATACCTTGTCCAATAATGTTTTTTCTACGATCCTTCGGATCATTTTCATTTCAGTGGTTTTTAATAGAAGCTTTGTATTTGCTATTTCTTGTCTCATTCTTTGCAGTAAATGTGATGATGGTAATGGTAGTCGTTTTATGTTTTGTTTCGCGTTTAAATGCTTGTTTTTGCATCACATTAAAATATCCTGCTATTTTATTTGCCTTCGTCACACGTTATCGGACTTCCTCTTCTACGTGTCCATTTTATACAAAAAAATAAACGAAACGAGGTATGGACGCGTAAAATATAGAGTAAAATGTTGCGATACGCTGACTCGACACCCTCGATCTACGTTTGCTGTGTGATGGAGTCACGATGAATAATTGACAAGAAGGGGGTTGCAGTGTGATCCCGCATTTGGCACTACTTTATAATTATTAATCAAGGTAAATTGTTGGAATTTATAAGAAGGAGAAAAAACTTGAATGTTGTATAATAGTGAATGATAATGATAGCAAAATCAAAGTTAAGATATTAACGAATTAGATTGAAATAAAAAGAATTGTAAATTGATAATACCTACATTATTATACAGGAAGACAGATTGATAGTGACATTATAGGAAGAATTATAAATTTGAGCTATTTGGACATCCTATTCAAAATTAAAAGAAACAAAAAAAAGGAATATCATTTGAAGAACTGAGTTTAAGAGTGACTACGAACTGTGAGGTAAAGTTTTTCTTAAATAAACTGTTCTAATGATAGCAATATAACCTAAAAAAATAAACAATAAACTATTATGTTAAATGAAGTAAAACAATAATTTCTTATTGATCACTGATGGAAAAAGTATAGGTATAAAGGATATTTAAAAAAAAACTCTTATATTAGCAAATTAATATTGAACAATCAGTACTTACCACAATATCAAAACATTTTACCTCTCGAATGTGAAAAGATTTATAATTTGTGCCAGCATTATAATCTTGTCAAATATTTGAATTTCTTTAATAGTTTCAATTGTGTTTAAAAACTTAACGATAATTGTATTGGTCAATTAAGAAATTATTATTTACTATTAAATAATAATACATTTGAAAATAGGTTAATATTTATGACACAAAACCAAATAACTATAGAGAAAGAGATCTTTCTTATCGACATTAGTTGATTTATTTAGTGTTGCCCTCTCTATTCCTATAAGATGACCAGAAAATACAGGGTTGTACTAGATATTTAATTCTTTGTAAAGTTATTGGAACATAATAATTTGAGTGTTTATTATTTTATTTACTAATTTTATTACAATTTAGATTATATCTCGAGTTTGAATTTATAAAGTAAAAGACGTATCCTCAACCACCATAATTCCTTGTCTATGGTTAAGAGTTTCATCCTCATAGACTGAGTATAGCTGGCTCACAATAATAACACACAAAAAATTGATAGACTAATTTCATCTGGCGCTCAACAACTAAAATTATAATAAATAATATAAACCTAATATAAACAATTAAATAAATAAAAGATACTATTATCTCAATACTTCTTGAATCATCGAACCGTTCATCTTCGAGAAACACCATGATTCATTAGGGTTAAATAAATAACATCGTTTATCAAAACTCACTGGGACAACATATATTTAAAACTACGTATACAAATGACTGACCATGTGTAACACAGACTATAAACATTTGTACTATTACTAACTATCTTAAAGAGAAATGAACTCTCTCTATATATAGGAAATTCTATAAAGGTATTGTTAAACCAACACAGTCAACGATCTATTTCGCGATCTTGTTGACACATTATTTATAAAACAGTCGTGATTCCTTAATATGCTACTAACCTTACTACACCTTGTCAGTGACCTTCAAGTTCACTGGCCGCTAGCAATATTTGAAATTAATATCTAATTAAATCTAATAATGTCTTTTGGGATCATCACACTCGTTATTAAAATATGTACAATTTTTAATAAAATTAAAATGATACACAACTTCAAATTATTGTTCTTTTTGTTGTTTCAAACTGCAAACGTATTGCGCAAAAGGGCACACATTAAAGAAAATACGTTCAATATATAACATATAAACACTTGGTGATCAAAAATCGTAATTGGTTAAAACACAATCCCAGAATTTATGAACTTCCTTACCTCTTGTGGAGCAGTTTAGATACCGATTTATTGGTGGGTAAGAAACACGTGGTACGTGTGAATGAGTTTTGTCGGTAATTACTGGGTAAAAACGCCACAAAGACAAATTTACCAAATATGACTAACTCAGTTTATTGCTATTTCAGGTACGATGGGAGAAGGCCTTAGTAAAGCTGTGCAACCGGAGGAGGTGAGTACCTAGTATAATAGAAATTTTATGTATCGACAAAATATATAAGAAAAAAGAAACGGTATCTTTCAGTAATAAAAAAACCGCAATATTTCGTTAACTTTCATCTCTCGACTATCGATGTATTTTACAATAATTCTAAATCCTGCCTAGACTCTAAATACCATTTTCGCTTCATAAAAACTTACGATCTTTGGAAAAATTGTCGAACGTCAATAAAACACTAATTTTGAACTTTTTCTTAAAATTTTGTTTGTAATATTTTTTTGGAAACGAAGGATCAGCTTATAGTGCTTTTGTTAATTTAGCTACGGTAGGCATTTATTATAGTATATAAAAGAAAATAATTGATTATTCTATGTACAACATTAAGTGTTTCCAACGCCGATTAATTACCTGGGCGTCTTGAAGCCCATATTAGGTTGACGCCTCTGATATTTAACTACTGTGATGAAATCCTATGTTTTGTTATTTAATCACTTATAATATATAATACTTCTTCTACCCTGTGCCACCCTGTGTAAATATTTCTTTAGAGGGGAGAGTGTGCATCTCGTTTGTAAGCTTCTAAAAACCATGAGGGTTGATTCAGGTACCTGCTATTTATAGATTTATTACTTATGTTTGTATTTTAAAAGAAAGGGAAACTTTAATCTTAAAAACATTTTTGTCAAAAGATATTTAGGAGAGCGGGACGCACCCTCAAATTGACCTTACAGTGACCACGGAAGTACTAATCGCTAAGGCCACATTTACTTTATGTTTTCGGGGTCGCTGAATACGAATATGAAATTATTTTTACGATAAAATTGGGGGAACATGGAAAAAACGGCAATTTCGGGTAAAATTGAGACAATTGAATTTGGCGCTTTTCTGTGTTCATCTCGCTATATCTTCCGCATTTATTAATGCATCATTATGAAATTTTTTACGACTATTGCGTATCTAAAGATCTAAACAACAAGCCTTCTCCGAAAATTCTGCGACAATTAATACTTGAACAGTAAATTTACAATTATTTACTTTTACGTGTTCCGAGTTTTGTCGTACAAATGCAAAAGTTGTGTTACGAAGTTTCGAATTTCTAAAAACTAATTATCCAGTATTAAAATGCAATGCCTAAAGAAGTTTTTGGGAGAGTTTCAAATCTAAATATGGAACAGAAAAAAAGATATGCTATTTTCAAAGTCGAGCGTAGCGTGCGGCTGCACGGCGCGCTATAGCACATAGATGCTGATACTCGCTTAATATTTCATGTACAACGTATTCAACGCAGAATGAGTGAAAACCAGTTAACAATTGTAGAATCTCCCGATACAGACGTTTTTTTATTACTACTATTTCATTTTGCAAGTTTCGAAAATAGACCTCAGCTATGTTTTTTCACGGCAAAAATATCCGTACGCACTGATTTCAGAAGGTATATACCTATTCATAGTTTAGCACAAAAATTAGGAAAAAATATCTGTTCGTCGTTGTTAGCTGCACACGCTCTAACAGGCTGTGATACTAATTCATCGTTATTTTACATAGGCAAGATCAAGGTGAATGCAGATCTTTAGATACGCAATAGTCATAAAAAATTTCATAATGATACATTGATAAATGTGGAAGATATAACGAGATGAACACAGTAAAACGCCAAATTCAATTGTCTCAATTTTACCCGAAATTGCCGTTTTTTTCCATGTTCCCCCAATTTTATCGTAAAAATAATTTCATATTCGTATTCAGCGACCCCGAAAACATAAAGTAAAAGTGGTCTTAGCGATTAGTACTGCGTGGTCACATACTGCTATTTCTAAGCGACTTTTTGGGGGTGTCCCGCTCGCCTAATTGCTTCGAACAGAATAAAACGCAGTTTCGAGTACAACGAATCGTTTTATTTTCTTGCCGTTACACTACATAAATAAAAGCCATAAGCTAAGGACAAAATAAAACATGTATTTTAAGTTTCAATTATGAATCTTTGTTTACAAGTAGTAATTAGGTTTAGCTACACAGTTATTAAATTAGATAATAAACAGTATTAACAAAAGTTATTGAATCTGTGACTTTTAACATAAAAGTGGTAAAAAAATTCAAAAATTATAAATTACTGGTTTATTTAAGAACTAAAGGATATGAATACGTATACAATTTTATTGGTATTTAAAAGAGCTATTTAATATACAGAATGGCCCCTATCTGTTTTCGTTGGGAAAAGTGAGTTTCGGTGGAAAAACTGTAATTTCGAAATTCAAGCGTTAACAAACTTCATAAAAATGAACCATTAGGAAACATTATATTGTGGGGGTAATTCTAAGTCAACTGTCAATAATTTTGATGGTGTCATGAGGTAAAGAATTTAAAAAATATTAAAATGGTGTCAGAATTGCCATTTAATAGATGGAATGTATCTGAGATCGTAGAATCCAAAATTTTTTAAATATACGGGGTTTTCCATTTTAATTTTCCGTTTTCGGTTCATTTTCGATAAAACCGCAAGTCGGTCATATTATTTTTTCACTTAAAAAATCTCAATTTCGTTGTGATATAAGCCATGAAAAGTGAAATAAAATCGGATGATCCATTTAAAAGTTAGGTATATACTCAAATTTTATTCACCCACCCGTTGGGTATTTACCCACTGCCCATCACTGTTAAGTACACATCGATGTATTACTTTTATTAGGTAAATATTAATGTGCAGTTCCGGGGTAAAGTTCGCACTATATCATTTACGCCAACTATACCTGTCGGTGATAGTGATAGTTTACAGCTCATTATCTCACCTTCCAATGTTGACCCTCTTTTTTGGCTTATGTACTATTTTGAATTTCGAATATCTGCAATAGTTCTTGAGATATTTTTGAATCGAATACACGTCGATCATAATTTCAATGAAGACCAACTGAATTCCAAAATATAGCACTTGTTGACTAGACTACTTCCATGGTTATACTCGAGGTATCGGCAACTGTGCAATTATATTGATTACGAATTGCATGTGCTATTTTTGATCTAAAACAACGTCAAAAAACATGTTGACTTTGTTTCGAAATTGTTTTGTTGCCTTCACAGTTTATATATATATAGTTCTGTCTAATTTTTTCGTTTTAATTGTTTTTGCCGGCACAACGACTATTCATCAAATTTTAATCTGGCAATAAAATAAGGAATGTTTATATTTCTTAAAGCAATAAATACAAAAACTACTTGAACTTTGAAAATATAAAAATATATAAATCTCTTTGCGAAAATTGAGATAGTTAAAGGTATTGATGTATTTGATATAGAAAGAATCAACTATGTGAATTTACCTACCTAGATAATTACATTTTTCAAAAACCTCATTATATGCCCAAACTGATGAAGAATCTGATTAATAGTTGGGATAATAGTAACTGTTTTTGAATTAACACGCCTTGTATAAACGATTACGCAATTATTATTTTGAAATGGAATGTAGAATCCAGATGTTAGCGAGTTTTTTTTATTTGCTAAACTGGTTTTTGATATAGCCGCATATAAAATTTTAGATTGTACTATTTTTATTCAGTTTAATGTTTTATTTTGGGAATATGAAGGATGTTTCCGAAATAACAATTCAATTTTAAGGCGATAAGATTCTACAAGCGTGTTTATTCCACAGGGTGTTTCAAAAAAAAGTTGGATCCCTTGCTAGGATAGGCATTGCAAAATAAATTGGGTTCACCCAGTAAAAATCTGTTTTCAAGGTACAGGGTTTTGAAAAAAGGATTCTTATTCACATTTTTTACTATTATGTCGAAACTACTGGCGACATTGTAATGAAGTTTTGTTCTTCTTCTGGTTTTTTTGACCTCTTGCTTTACAGCATCCGGCCAGGTTCTTTCTAGAATGCAATTTCACGAAGAGTGCACCGTTAAGTGCATCTGGGTTTGTCCCATGCTCTTCGGGAAGGATAAGGTATAACAAGGGTCTATAGACTCTTCTCGTTCTGTGGCGGATCCAGAACTAATCACTAAGGTACGCCAGGTATACGGGATATGACGTTACAGGATTAGCTAACAGAAATTTGTCAATTAATTTGATGTCAAATTTACTCAAAAAATGTTTCATCCGGTAATTAAGTCGGCAACCATACCACTAAAGCTTAATATTACTAGCAAGCAAATACTTGGTAAGTATACAAGCTTCCTCAGAATTAGGGTATCTAAGAATGTTATTAACATGGATTGGTCCTTTTGTGTATTTGATTAATGTTTTATATAATTCTGAACTATTTCGATGATTTGGGCAGCTAAAAATTATATAATTGAGATCTCCATATTCCCCACAGTCGCATAGAGGGTTGTCTTCAATATTGATTTTATTTAGATGGGCTGGTGTACAGCAGTGGGTTGTTCTCATTCTACATATAGTTGAAATTTGGAATCTTTGCTAGTCTCATTGAACCAAGGCTTCTTTGTTGGTATAGGGTTTAGCATAGTATAGCTCTGTCCCTTTTGGCTTCCTAATCCTTGGTACTTGAAAACCCATTCGCTCCAGATCCTTTCCTTGATGTTCTTTGTGATTTCTGCATAGTGTAGTTTATTGTTGCCTTTTCAGGGTTCCCGCGAACCTGGAAAGTCAGGGAAACTGATATAGGGTCAGGGAAGGTCAGGGAAACCTTTTTAAAAAGGCCGCAAGTCAGGGAAATTTTTCTTAAATAATGTAGTCAGGGAAATTTATTAAAAACACGTTGAGAGTGCGCCAATTTTTTGGAAGATTTGTTATCATTAAATAAGATAGTTGCTGCGGAGATTACTAAGGTTTTGAAAAATCTGTGGTCTACAATCAAGGTAAGTAGTTAAATATTTCACTAACATTATTAAAGTTATCTTCTGCTTATAATTTATTTTAATTTTTTGATTGGTTACAGCTGCAGTAAGTGGTGTTAAACAACAATACCAGCTTACTGTAGACAGAGGGTGGTGTCTCTGTCCATCTGAGTCATCGTTGTCAAGTATACTTTATTTGTTATAGTATACTTAACAACGCTTATTTTTTTAATGAGATAAAATATTAATGGCGTGGTTTTTTCAGGTCTGAATGAGCATGAGCATAAAAATAACGCTTAAAAAACTAGTACACTTGTGACATGTTTACTGTTGCACTTCATTTGTGAATTTTAATAAACATCTAAAGAAAAATATTACATATTATAACACATACACGTAACATGTTTATAAATTTGTTCTTTGTGTAATATACTTGTTTTTGTTTCAGATCTAAGCAAGTTACTTCAGAAAATAATTAACTTTTGTGTCAAAGTGCTGAACAATGGCAGGAAAAAAGACAACATTCAACAATCAGTGGTTGGACACTAAATTGAATCCAAATTTTTGCGGATGGCTAAAGAAGGCCAAAGATGAAAACAGTGCTTATTGTGAAGTTTGTTAAAAGACGTTTGGTCTCTCAAATATGGGTCGGCAGGCAGTCATAAGTCATACAAGCGGTAAAGTACATAATAAACTTTTGAAATTGAAATCCTCTCACCCTCAGTTAACATCATTTTTTATAAAAAAACAAAGAACCTGATCCTACTCCAGCAGCTCTAGAACCTGCCAGAGATCCTGCTGTTGGATCATCAACTCTAACTCCTGGCTGCTCCTCGTCTGATTCTGATAGAATTTCATTACCTCAAGAAAGTTCAATTTCTTCTTTCGTTATCAAGAAAGAAGTCACCGAAGCTGACATTATCTGGGCAATGAGAGTGGTTGAACGTAATATGTCCTTGAGTTCTTGTTCAGACATTGGTGAAACATTTCAGCTCATGTTTAAAGCTGTAATAGTTTCAAAATTTACGCTGGGAGAAACCAAATGTTAGTATGTTATAAATCATGGACTTGCTCCTTATTTCCATGAAACATTGAAAAACCGCCTAAAAAGTGCAAAGGACTATGTTATTTGCTTTGACGAATCACTGAACAAAGTAGTTCAAAAAGGACAGATGGACGTTTTTATTAAATATTTTGACATCAATAACAATAGGGTATCTACTCAGTATTATAACAGTGCATTTATTGGAAGGGCAACTTCGGAACATTTGCTGACTGCGTTCTTACATTCCATAGAGCCTCTTGAAAGAAAAAAATTGTTACAGGTCAGTATGGATGGACCAAATGTTAATATTAACTTTCTTAAAAAACTTGAGGGCATTCTGAATGAGAATCCAAGTGAGAAGCAACTAGTTAACATTGGTGTATGTGGATTGCACGTAGTTGATGGTGCAATTAAAACTGGTATGCGTGCCACCAACTGGAATTGTGACATTTTTTTGAGGGACCTTTATTACATTTTAAATGATTCTCCAGCAAGGAGAGCAGAATATACAAACATAACTGGCAGCACATGTTTTCCTTTAAAGTACTGTTGTACTAGAGGGCTAGAAAATGTAGCGTGCATAGATAGAGCTCTAAAGATATTAGATAATATAACCAAGTTCATTAACAAATCAAAGTCTGTGCATACTAAACCTTATAAATCAGTGGAAGATCATTGTGCAGATAAGTTTTTGAAATGCAAATTGTCCTTTTTTAGGACTATATCGGCCGAGTGTGAGCCTTTCTTGAGAAGGTTTCAATCCAGTTCTCCTCTCTCTCCATATCTTTACACCAGTTTATTGGATTTGTTGAAAATTTTAATGGCACGGGTTGTGAAACCAGAAGTGTTAAAATCTGCTCGTTCTGGAATCAAGATGATAAATATAGATTTAGAAAGTAGTGAAAATCTCCTTGAACCAAAAAAAATCGACATAGGTTTTCAAACCTTAAAACACATCAAGAGTTAAAATGTACCTGAGCTAGACTTGTTGTACTTTCGAAATCAATGTCGGACATTTTTAGTCAAAACAATACAAAAACTGCAAGAGCGAAGCCCTTTAAAGTATAAAGCTGTCTCTGGGTTGTCTTCCCTAAATCCGGAAATAATTGTATCGCAACCCGAACTTGGAAAGACAAAAATGATAAATCTTCTTGAGATTCTCTTTGAGAAAAACAGAATTTCAGAAGATGCTGCCGAAAAAACCAAATCGCAATATGAAATATTCTGTAGTGAAGCCAAGAATGTATTCAAAGATGATTTCAATAACTTTTTGGATGCTCTGCATGATAAAGAAAAAGAAGAAATAAGGCTTGACGACTTCTATGCGTCTCTCTTGTTGAAAAACAATAAATATTCTCCCGCTTCCTTTCCAACAAAATTAAAACTCCCCCTCCATGGTCGATCAATATCCCTCCCAGCGACACTTCACTGTGCAAATTTAACAAATTAGAAACCCCCCATACCCTAATTAGGAAAACATTTGCCTCCATACTTGACAAATATCCACAATTTCACCTCGCATATACAGACGCATCCAAAACCTCTGATGGCGTAGGCGCGGCAGTGATCATGCAAAACAGTACACTACAATTCAAGTTACCCGAAATAAGCAGTGTCTGCACTGGAGAACTATACGCCATTCTTCAAGCACTTATTCACATAAAAACAAAAAATACTTCAAGATCCCTCATAATAACAGACTCTCTTAAC
The DNA here is from genome assembly GCA_963921935.1 of Galeruca laticollis. Classification (NCBI taxonomy): domain Eukaryota; kingdom Metazoa; phylum Arthropoda; class Insecta; order Coleoptera; family Chrysomelidae; genus Galeruca; species Galeruca laticollis. The sequence goes on along the minus strand of OY998177.1, from coordinate 222,611,217 downwards.
TCAATCCATATTATCAATCAACTTTATCCCACACATCCAATAGCCCTCCAAATTAAAGTCGAATTATCGCAGTTGCAACATTCCAATAACTTTGTGGAAATACTTTGGGTTCCTTCTCATACTGGCCTTCAAGGAAACGAAGAAGCCGACCGCAAATCACGACAAGCAGCAATTAGTGAAACCGTGAGTGAAGTGCAAACGGTAGTGTATAACGACATAAAACCGGTACTTAAATCAAAAGTGCTAAAATTGTGGCAAATCGAGTGGCAATCGTCCCAATCGAAACTACGCGACGTGAAACCGGAAGTGAAACCTCGAGCGCAGCCAACAAACAAAAGATCGCTTCAAGTTAAACTGACTAGGTTACGAATAGGCCACACCAAACTTACTCATAGTTACTTAATTACTAAAAGTGAACCCCCAAAATGTGAATTATGCAAGATCCAGCTTACTGTCAAACATTTAATAATCGATTGCCCAAAATTCCAACAATCAAGACAAGATAACAACCTCAGCAACAATTTAGACCAAGTTCTTTGCGAAAACTGTAATACACAGAACCTTTTTAAATATCTAAGTGACATTAACATATTAACTAAACTATAAACAACCCATATTTGTGTCGCTAATTACCCCAGTGGTAGATGCGACTTGCTTGTAAATAAAAAAAAAATATTCTGAGCTATGGGAAGTTGTGAAATTGGCATTGTTATTTTCTCATGGTAATGCTAGTGTGGAGTCTGGATTTTCAGTAAATAAATCCCTCCTTACTGAGAACCAAAAAGAACTAAGCATAGTGAACCAGAGAATTGTGTATGATGCACTGAAATATCACGGAGGTATGAAAAATGTGAAGATAGATCAGAAAATGTTGTCATCTGTTAAAATGGCAAGAAGCAAATACAACCATTATTTGGAGATAAGTAAAGAGAAGAAGACTGAAAATGATACTCTTGTTAACAAAGCAAAATTGAGAGCTGACTTGAAAAAATTACAAGAAGAAAGGAAAATGTCTAGAATAAAACAGCAAATCCACAAGCTGGAAGAAGCGTTAAAGTAACGTTGTTTTTATTTTATCAGACCATGAAAGACTTAGAGATCCTTTTCAAAAAGACTTAAAAATCCTTTTCAAAATGTATCAATAGATTTCTGGTAAAGTTATTAACTTTTATTTAGTTAAAATTCATTGTAATTTTAGTTAATTTTTTTTTGTTATATTTTTAAGAGTTATTTTAACTTACTTTTATCTTAATTGAGTTCCTTACTAAACTCAGATTTGTTAAGTTCATATTTAAGTTCTGTTTATTTTAAGATAATTGTGAGTAAAGTTTTTTTTAAAGTTAGAGTTTTTTTGGTTTATTTAGAGTCTTAACTATTTAGAATCTGTTATCTTATTTGGTGTTGTGTTAATAAAAAGGAGGCGTAAGGGCGGCTATGGGGATGGTGGAGGCCGTATTAAATAATAAAAAAGTTGTTGTTTTCTTACTCTTAATAAATACCTATATATGTCAAGAAAACTCACAGTACCTAAAATATGCCGTGGTCAGGGAAATTTACAAAAAAGGTCAGGGAAAGTCAGGGAATTCACTAGAGATTTTTTTGTGAGAACACTGCTTTTTCAGTTAGTGTTCTTGCTTCTGCTGCCACCTTGTCCGCCTTTTCATTTCCTGGTATCCCCGAGTCCCCGGAATCCACATTATTTGTGTTTTATTGCCCTATTCCTCCATTCTGTATCAGTTCTTTTGTTTCTATTGTATTTGCATCTGTTTTTGCCGATATTTTTGCTCCCGATATTTTTTGTATGGAGCTTTTCGAGTCTGATAGAATTAACATTGTTTGGATATTTTTCCTTTCTGCAAATTTCACTGCTTCATTTATAGCTAGAATCTCCGCAGTGCAAATGCAAGTGTCATCTCTCAGTCTTTTTTTAAATCCTGTTTGTAAGCTGGTACAGAATACCCCAATTCCACATTTCTTGGTTATTGGATCTAATGAGGCATCTGTGTATATTGTAGCGACATTCTTAAATTTCGTACTTACTATGTCTGTTGTATGATGTCTGTTTTGCATGATGAGTCACCTTTTGTTAATTTTGAAGCGATCCATTTTATTTCTTTTACTTGTGCTTCATATGTTCCTTCGTAATAGGGTAATTTATTAGTTCTTTCCAAGTCTCCTATGCACATTAGAGCAAGGTCAAATCCTTCTATTAATGTTGATGGTGGTCGGTTTTACCAATATCTCTGAGATTCATTATAGAATTTCATGAGGCTAGCAGCTGTTGTGCCGTTTTCTTATGCCATCCACTTCAGTGACGATTTTGCACATATCCATAATCTCCTGTCCTGTAATGGCATCCCTGCTGTTTCTCCCAATAATACATTAGTGGGGATGCTTCTCATGCATCCTGTTACTATACGCAGTGCTTGGAATTGTATTCTATCTAACTTTGCCATGTTTTGTTGAGAACATTTAAATATTAGTGTAGATCCATAGTCAAGATGAGATCAACAATTGTTTTATATATGTTCAGTAGAATTTTAGGATCTGCGCCCCACCAGACTCTAGTTAAGGCTTTCATTTTGTTGCTTTGTTGCATATATGTTCTATATGTTTTGTCCATTTTAACCTGCTATCAAATATTATTCCCAGGTATTTTGTTTCCTTAACCCATTCAATAATGTCTCCGTTTATGGTTAAGCTGGGTGGTGCCCTTCTCAGGCTCCTCTTGCAAGCACTATTGCCTTTGATTTGGTGGGCGACACTGAAAATCCATGTTCAATTAGCCAATTCCATATTTTATTTAGTGTTCTTTGTACTTTGTGAATGGATGTATCCAAATTCTGGTTGCTGCACCATACCAAAGTGTCATCTGTAAATTGACTTATATTCACTTCATCTTCCATGGTTTCTGCTAGTGTTGCTGTGTACGGGTTAAAGAGTATTGGGCTCAGTGGTGACCCTTGAAGAGGTCCTTTGTTCGTCCATTGGGGTCCTACTGTTTTATTTGAGTTTGAAGACCTAATATAGATTTCTCTTTGTTTTAGGAGGTTATGAATGAATGTTATAATGTTATGATATCTGAATTTATCTTGATCTTGTTGAGATATTCTACCATTTTAGGAATTAGTACGTTATCATACGCTGCTGAAATGTCCAAAAATACTGTTACTACTTTCTTGTTTATTGTAATATTGGAATATATTTCAGTGGTTAATCTCGCTGTACATTCTTGGACCCCTTTGCCTGCTCGGAAACCATATTGCTCTTTTGCTAGCAACTCTTTGCTTTCTATATGGTATTCCAACCTCGATTTGATCATTGCTTCCATAATTTTGACTATACATGATTCCATTGCTATTGGTCTGTAATTAGTATACAGGTTTGGCGCTTTTCCTGGCTTTAGGATGGGTACCACCACTTGTTTTCTCCAATCTTCAGGTATATCCACTCTCCCAGCTAGAATTTTATTGTAGATATCAAGTAATTGATTTTTAATTCCTGTAGGCATATTTTTGATCATCCTGTATGTTATTTCGTCCAATCCTGGTGCTGAGTCTTGTTTGTTTCTGAGTATCATATTAAGTTCATTTGTTGAGAATGGTTTGGATGCTGTAATATTACTATATTCCTGTTGATCTTCTGATGGAATGTATGGTGGAGCAATTGCATCAAGCATCTCGATTATCCAATTCTCTTTTAAGGAAGCGTGCTAAGATTACTCTTTTTTGTTAGAGAATTTTCTAATTATTTTCCATATTTTATTTATTGGTGTGTCTCTGTTTATACTTTCTGTAAAAGCAATAAAGCTGTTTTTGTTTTTTTTTTGTTTTAGGATTGTTCTTGTTCTGGCAGCTGTGTTTTTATATTTTGTATAATTCTCTTCACTTGCTAGATCTTTATAATCTTTTAGTGCTCCTTTCCTTGCTTGCCTCTTCACACTGTCTGTCCCACCATTTAGGCTTTCTTATCTTAAGTTTTCCCCTTGGCTTTGTACTGGTTTTTGGAATAACTTGTTCTGCTGCCTTTTCTATTTCCGCTTTGATTTCTTGATATGAGTTATATTTTTTCCCAGTATCAAAACTTAAAAAGTATTGGTCTCAGTTAGCTTTTTTGATGTTCCACTTTGATCTTCGCTCTGTTTCATATGTAGATAAATTGTTGTTTATGCTTAGTTCTGTTAATGTTGGGACATGATCACTCGTATCTACATCTTCTATTGTTCTCCAGTGACAATATCTAGCGATTCGATTTGAACATACAGTGATATCTGGATAAGTCTTGTTTTGGTGAGGAGGGGTAATACGAATTCTTGTTCCATCATTTAAATATACTAAATTTAGCTCATTAAGAGTTTCCTTCCCCTTGAGTTTGCAATGACTGAGCCCATTGCTGGGTGCTAGGCATTCAAATCTCCCATTAAAATAAACGGTTGCTCCAGCTGGTTAAAAATTTCTGCATATTGCATACTATTAATAGGTATATTTGGTGGGCAGTACATTGTAACTATTGTTAAATCATTGACCTTTGTAGCTAATATTTGACATTATTCAGGAATATTTAATTGAAGGTTCCTAATGGAATATGTAACGCACTTATTTATGAGGATTGCAATACCCCCATTACCATCATATCTATCCTGTCTTATGGTTGTGTAATTTACAATATTCAGTCTCTTTGTCCTGTCCAGTAGTGTTTCGTTTAATATCAGAATATCTGCCTGATACTGAGAGAGAAGAATTTTAATTGCGTCTAACCCTGCAAGTGCACTGCAGACATTCCACTGTATACTTTTTATTTTGTTTAGCTCTATTAAAATGTGGATTCCGCGCCATCTGAGACTGCGGGACTTTTAGGGTTTTCGTTAGATTGCCTGGTTATGTTGGTTTCAGTGATGTTATATTCATTAGTTACCATTGTCCGTGCTGCTTCTATAACTTTATCAATTTCTTGTTGTGCTAGCGTTGTCTGTCTTAATATATTTTTTAAAAATCCGCTGATTGGTACTATTTCTGTCATTTCTTCATCCATTATTTGTACTGTATTCTCCAGTGATGTGTGACTGTTATCTCCATAGTTTGGAGTTCTACATGGTGCTGGGAATAGGCAGTTATTGTGAGCTGTTTTATCATATTGTATCCCAGGAGATGTGGCTATACGTTTTCTTGGGGATTTGGCCATACGGGAATATGTTTTTGATGTTATGCTGTGCTGTCGTCTCTCTGCAACTGTGATTATATTATTTTGGTCATTACTGTTTGTAGGCATGCTAGGAAAAGCGTTTCTGTCATACACGAATTCGTTTTGTCTTTGGTTACCTGCCCTTAGGATTCTTTTACTTGCTTCATAGAAAGATATGTTTTCATATGTCATCAGTTCTTTGATCTCTTTTTGCCTCTTATATTCTTCACAATTTATTCTGTCTGTTGCCTTGTGTCCCAGTTTGCAATATATACATTGCATTTTTTTCTTACACTGTTCTTCGCAAATATTTATCTCCACATCTATTACACATCTCTTTGCCTCTAAAAATCTTTTGAGAATGACCAAATCTTAAACAGTTAAAACACTGTATTACTGGTCCAACATATACTTGCACCCTTAATTCGTAATAATTTATTTCTATGGTCTTCGGCATATTTCAACTTTCAAAGGTGATTAAAACCGTTTCACTTGGTACATATGTATTTTCAGCTATCTTTGTATTCAGTCTCCTTGCTCCTAGTATTCTCGTATTTGATTTGCCTTGCTCAATGATTTCCTCCATCGTTGTGTCTAACTCTACTCCTCTTACTATGCCTCTACATGAAGCCAATGTTGCTGGGATCAGACCATTCCAGTTTTGCTTGACTAATAATTCGTTTTCCATAAATTCATTAGCTGCTTTCTGACTCTGGAAGTCTATTCCTATCCGGTTCGTACCTTTTCTTGTTACTTTTATTACTCCATTAATTTTATTGTCTTTAAGAATTCTACCGACCGCGATTGGGTGTAATGCTGCTACATTTTTATCCTTACTTTCAACAATTATTATGTAGGGTGGTGGGTCAAGATACCTATATTTTGTTGGAATGTCCGGTGGTTTAACATGTGGGGGCCCCGGAGGGCCCCCCGAGTTATCTTCCATTTCACCTTAAAGCTCTAATCTAATTCTTTGAAGCGGGTTATAGGGTAAACAGATAAAAGGTAAATGGAATCAAGTTTTACTTACGCTTGGTTATCTAAAGATTTTCCTTCACCTGTGCCGGAGCCTAAACAAGATGTGGTCGCCTCCTTTTCCGATAAATCCAAAATGAAAGGTCAAGATATTTACTTCCAAGAAAGTAATAAATTCACTTTATTAGTTTATTCATTCAATTTTAACACTTGAAGAGGATAACCATTGAATAAATAAAACTGACGCTAAATAATCTTAATCGTAAAAATAACACCAAACCGATTAATCCCCGAAATCGTCTTATACAGATTTTCACTCGTACCGTTCAATGTAGTTTTGTACGAATATGTTTTGGAGGCTGACGGATCGCATACATTTGTTTTTATATATGCCTCTCACAGAGCGCGCTAGTTACACGGTTCGTACCGAGTAGTTTTAAACAATCTTTTGGGGGTTGAATTTTGTAGCCCAAATTTTATGTGAACATTCAATTTTACACCAAAAAGGTACACTTTGTAAAACTTGATACTACCGTTTTCGGAATATTTTGATTTCAAAATGACGAAGTAATAACTATAGTCTATTTCTTAATTTCTGATAGCACAGTAGCCTCATTAAATATTCAAATAGAAAATTATCTCTTACAGAGTGATCCTAAGAATTTTACAAGTAAATACTAAAATTCTAATGCAAAACAAGTAGGTGTCTGTATTGGTTATCTGTGCATACCTGTTTTAGCTCAAAATACAATATGGTAATAAAACTGAACAATGCCAGCTAAACGATTAACAGTGCGGCAGTGGCGGAGATTACGATATTAGTTAATTTTGCTTATTTACTTAGATTCGGTCAACATTACAGTTGAAATAAAATTCATTCGTTTAGGCCTATTATCAAGTTACATTTTTATTAAATTAAATTAATTAAAGAAAATATAGTTTAATTTTCATAATTCAAATTTATTTACAACGAATTAATGTATATTAAGTAAAGTAAACATACCATTTATAGGAAATACAAAATTCAATCTATAGTATCATCCCCTTCGCTGGCCATACAAGAATCATCCGAAGACTCGTCGAGAGAGATCACTATCGGTTCTATAGTTTGTTCTATGAGGTTATCTAAAATCCACATTTTCTCTTCCTCTTTAATTACATGATTCACAGCATATCTCCAGTTCTCTTCAGTTATTGTTGTCAATGAGTACTTCATGAGTTCACGAACATCTTTCATTTTAAATGTTTTATTATGTCTAGCTACATAACCTTTCACATAACACATAAAAATAATATCGTTTTCCCCAAAACAAAATAAAAAAGGTTTTCAGATTCAAAACTTACGGTTTGGAAAATCTGGATCTAACGTTTCACCACGCAAAATCGACGTCTGGATTTTTACGATCGGTCGACGGGAGATGAGCTCTGATCGGCTATCTCTGGTTCCAGCACTCCGCGAAAATCGCTGAACACGCACTGTCAAAACGCGTGCTGTCGTATATCAACAACCGCTGGAAGACCCGCACTGCTTCTCTGTCTTGTTTTTTCTTGTATCTATCACGGGGTCTCTGGGATGGGTTGTTATGCCATTTCAGCACACGTTGCTGTTTTTTCGATGTGTCACCTAACTCGTCCTTGTTTCTCTATGTTTTGTGTTTTTGATTGTTGAAGGTTAATTGCTGTTCTAATTTCTCTATAATAATTCCATAATTCGTCTGTATTTTATGGTATTCATAAACATGGGTGTTTTGGTGTTCGACATATATGAGTGACAAATTTGGGACTTATTGTTTTCATAATTAGTTGTTTGATTTTTAACAGCCTACAATAACAGAAAACTGGCTCGCTTTAAGCATTTGTATCATGTTTTTTTGGTTTGAAATGTATTTGATTATAATTTTTATTTATAGGGAGTCCTTAAATTTCTTACCATATTTGTGCTTATTACACCACCTTTTTTTGAAACACCCTATATATTATAAGTAGTAAGTTATTTAAAAAAGTACTGGAGGAATTCAGATTGCTTTCACATTTTAAGATGTTTGAGGTTTATTCCACATTATATGTGTGTAATTTTATGATTTTCGAACATTTCTCCAACCTTTTAAAACTATAAAAACAGTTGTTGTAAAAATAAATCTGCGAAAGATCATCAAACTTGTGAAAATAAGTTTAGTTTTAATTTTGATTGCATCAATATTGTATAACAGCCCAAATATTTATAAACATTTCCTTTGAATTAAATGCCCACTCAATTATATAGGCAGGAAACGCAAAGTAGTGGTTTCAAGGTTTTATTATTATTCAAACAATAAATCACGAATATAAAAAATAATTTTGAGCATCTGTAGTAACAAGTTCACATTTCTATATCCTACTTTTGAAATATAACACTGTATAATTTATTACTTATGGCAATCACAAATTGAAATGAAACAAAACAAATATTCAAAAATATACATAAAAACATCAGGAGAGTAATAAATAATTCAATTTAATGCTAAAGTCATAAAATTATTTTGTTTTTAATTCAACTATACTTCGAATAACGTATCTACAAATGTCACATAATCTCTTCAACTGTAACATTTTAAAGACACCCACAATTTTCCAGTAATCAAATAAAAAGTTTCATAATTATTTTAGCGAATTTGAATTTGTAATTAATTATATAGGGTGTTCCCAAAGTAATCTGATATAATAAGTTGATTTCATTTTGTTGTTTTACGCTGTATGCCACGGACATTTAATAATAAACAATAAAACCCGTTTACTGGAATTGAGATACTCATGTATCATGTAATAGTGATCAAATTACAATTTAATCACATTTGTACATGTATCATATTAATGTTCAAATGTTGGGTGTAAATTGCAAAAACAAAATGATTAACAAACCAAATAATGTAATATCAAATCCTATAGTATCTCCTTATTAGATCCGTTGAAGAAATTGAGGTGTATCAGACTTTTCCAGCGAAGAAAAATGTCCGTTATTTTCGTATTTATGTAATATATTCATGACAAATTGTGAGTGTAATATGCAAGGTATATAAGGTCATTTCCATGAAATCTAGCGTAAATTAGAAGAAAACCTTATTTATGTTTATTGTCTGTGGTTATTATGTATGATTATCTCATTCATACAACTTTTATTTGACGGAGAATATCAAATTATAAATACTTTTTATTAGTGTTTTTAAATGAAACTCTTGGTCTCTAGTTAATTCCACAATATAATAAAAGTTATTGAAAATTCTAAAAAATTGACAATTGTTTCGATAAATCAATATCATCGATGATATTGATTTATCGAAACAATTGTCAATTTTTTAGAATTTTCAATAACTTTTATTATATTGTGGAATTAACTAGAGACCAAGAGTTTCATTTAAAAACACTAATATGAGCATATTCCACGAAGTAAGGGTCGAGACTGTTAATTTCAATACTTTTTATATTTGATATTAATTTTTCCAAGATTTCCGAGTGGTTCGTGAAGCGAGTTAAGTTCGTTTCGGGTTCAGTGCGAGGTTTCTCTAGATTATATTTAGAAATTATAGAAGAATAAATAAACTTTTTTATCAATTCTAACACTAAAGTGTTGAACAACTGAATACATTGTTATCCTAGATTGGAGATAACGAGTTGATTTAGAATTAGAACATTTTCATATTTATAAACATTCTTTATTTGTTATATGGTAATTAGTGGTAAGGAAGCTACAAATCAATTATCCACTTACGCAGATACAAATCATAAATAGGCAACCATTATTACAACATGTTATACTGGTTGCTGACATTCTATACTAAACCAGCTTTTAATTATTAAAATGGCAGAAATTATAGAAGAATAAATTAACTTTTTGATCAACTCTAACACTAAAGTGTTGAACAACTGAATACATTGTTATCCTAGATTGGAGATAACGAATTGATTTAGAATTAGAACATTTATAAACATTCTTATTTGTTATATGGTAATTAGTGGCAAGGAAGCTACAAATCAATTATCCACTTACGCAGATACAAATCATAAATAGGCAACCATTATTACAACATGTTAATATACTGGTTACTGACATTCTATACTAAACCAGCTTTTAATTATTAAAATGGCAGAAATTATAGAAGAATAAATTAACTTTTTGATCAATTCTAACACTAAAGTGTTGAACAACTGAATACATTGTTATCCTAGATTGGAGATAACGAATTGATTTAGAATTAGAACATTTCCACATTTATTAACATTTTTATTTGTTATATGGTAATTAGTGGTAAGAAAGCTACAAATCAATTATCCACTTACGCAGATACAAATCAGAATTAGGCAACCATTATTACACCATGTTAATATACTGGTTGCCGACATTCTATACTAAACCAGCTTATAATTATTAAAATGGCATAAATTATAGAAGAATAAATTAACTTTTTGATCAATTCTAACACTAAAGTGTTGAACAACTGAATACATTGTTATCCTAGATTGGAGATAACGAGTTGATTTAGAATTAGAACATTTCCATATTTATAAACATTATTTATTTGTTATATGGTAATTAGTGGTAAGGAGGCTACAAATCAATTATCCACTTACGCAGATACAAATCATAAATAGGCAATCATTATTACAACATGTTAATATACTGGTTACTGACATTCTATACTAAACCAGCTTTTAATTATTAAAATGGCAGAAATTATAGAAGAATAAATTAACTTTTTGATCAATTCTAACACTAAAGTGTTGAACAACTGAATACATTGTTATCCTAGATTTGAGATAACGAATTGATTTAGAATTAGAACATTTCCACATTTATAAACACTCTTATTTGTTATATGGTAATTAGTGGTAAGAAAGCTATAAATCAATTATCCACTTACGCAGATACAAATCAGAAATAGGCAACCATTATTACAACATGTTAATATACTAACATTGTATACTAAACCAGCTTTTAATAATTAAAATGGCAGAAGCAACTAACTTTGATTATAAAGGTAGTAACAATAAAATTAATAGTTCTCCTACAGTAAATGAATCCTCCACAACTCCGAATCCAGGTAGTCTACCTTCAGCTTCCACATATATTGACTATGTCACAGTGGTTGGAGATATTATTGGTCCGAATATGTTTTTTAGACGACGCCATCTGAAAGTTGCTCCTTCTGTATTCATTTACATACCGAAAGTTGCGTTTTGAGTATTCCATGTAGTGAAAGTGACCGTTCCGTAAAAAACTTTCGGGACGCACATTACTTTTTGCAAATAATTAATAAATTAATATTGACATTGCAAATATCATTAAGTACATTATATTGTTCAATAAATAATTCTCTATTATTTATTTTCTTTCCTCAGTGTAATTGAAAAAGTTTTGGATCTTATGCGTCGTCTAAAAAATGTTGTGTACGCCGCGGCTGAAATATTACTTTGTTGGACTGTAGCACTTTCAGTCCTTGGCATACAAATAACTATTGCATCACGAATATCTAACAATATAATTTGTATTTACCTAAATAAAACAACAGGTTGATAATATAACTACAAATAACCCCAATATTGATATAGGAAGGCAACATTCCATAAGAAGATTGATTACACCTGCGAAAAGAGTAAGGTAAGAGGGGCAAACATTGACATATCTTCATAATTTCTTTTTTATTAAATCTGATTTTCTTTGAAAAAGTCTAATAATTTTCTGAGACTGGCATACTATATAGTAATACTAAACAATGATGTACGTAATGTTCTGATTTTTACTTTATCCAAAAAAATTTTTTTTTAAAAAACTTGTCCGGTGGCAATATTCCCCATAGATAGTATAACATTGACACCCTATATAAATTGAAGCCTAAGTCCATCTTGGGGAATCGTTAAGCAACATTGACACATAAATTTGTTTTATGGCCTTTCTACGTACTCAGAAACGAACAATTTTTCCTTTTTTTTTCAAAACTAAAGACTTATTGGGTAAAACCTTAGAGTAATAATAAACATATAGAGGGCTATTCATTCATAAACACGTTTATTTTTGCGGACAACAATTCTAAACGCCAGTAGTGAAATAATGAATGAATTACAAAAAGTGGGGATGGTATTGTAGATACATGGCCTTGGTAATTTCGGCTGTTTTTTAAACAAACTTGGAACCGACGAACCATGATAATCCAAAAAGATTAAATTCATTAACTAAAAAGTTTATTTTGTCACTAAACGTTTTGAAAAACACATCAAAACAAAGAAACTAAATGTTTACTCTCTAGTCGTAATGGCGCTCGTATAAACAAACCACGTTTGACATTATTTACTACAATACTACGGTGTATTCCAAATGATCGTCGATCACACTCTGACGATATTTGCATCTCTCTTTATATGGTAATTAAACAAGGACAAAACTACTAAATAGATTACTATTGACACATTAAACAGGTACTGAAACTTTGAGCAATGTTGCCACTTTTAGTTATAACCATAAAGGTATCTAAGGATACAACAAATACTTGTTTAAAATTTATATAAGAATATGCCTTTATTAAATAAAATTCAAGTATTATTAATTCATTTTAAAAGCAGCGACTAAATGCATAAATTAGTATGAATTTTTTTTATTTGCATATCTTTTTAAACACATTTTAAATTAAACTTCTAATTCCATTTTTACTGCAACTAAAGAGGCTTTGTAAATATGGCAAAGCAGTGGAAGTGTCCGCAAGTGAGCTTAGAATGTGACTCGATGTTTGGGGCTAGAAAAAATCTAAACAAACACATCTATTTTATTTGTTAATCTGAAGGTAAAACAGCCTAAAACCTTGTTGTTTTTAAAGAAATCATATTTTTATTCTGAATAATATAATGTAGGAACCTACCACTATGTCGAGATTACTTTAAGGAGCAGTCAGTCAACTACAAGAATGATCTGATAAAACAGGTCTCCAATTTTCGGCAACTAAGTCCAGAGTTGTCAAATTCAGTAGAAGAACCACCATCACTTCAAATCCGTTGATAATATTGAATATAGACGACATTCCAGTAGTCGATCAACTGAAAATCTTGCGTCTGACTTGGGGAATTGCTTGAGCACACTGAATATTCTAAAATGCCTTACCTAGCACAAATGGGGAGCTGAAGCAGAAATACTTCTTAGTGTCTATCGCTCTTTAATCCGTTCCAGATTAGACTACTGCAGTTATTATATCTACAGGTCTGTTTCAAATCAGCATTAAGTACCCTGAATTCTGTACAAAATACTGGCCTTCGAATTTTCTTAGGGGGTTTTAGACCTAGCCCAGCTGAAAGCCTTACCTATGAAGCCAACGAGCGTCCCCTCTGGCTAAGACGACAACTATTCTTATTAACATACTCATCTAGAGTATCTGCTAACCCCAACAATACAGTCTACCCATTGCTAACATCTAAATGTATCAGTCATAATGCCTCTCCAAAACGTAAGTCCCTAATAGAAATTCTGACTTCATTACTTCGCGATATTGATGCATCTCATGCAACTAATAAACTAGCACCCCCACGGCACCATGGAATATCAATTTGCCTAACTTCAATTTATCGTTAACCCAGTATCCAAAGTCTGAAACATCTCATCTCTTCTGGATATAATTAGCGTTAAATATGACAAGGCGCGAATGAGTTGGCTGTTCTGTTGCCACTTCCACATCAGTTACATTGAATCTTTTACATTCATATTCCAGTGTTCATACAGAAGAACTCTTCGCTATATTGCAAGCTCTTTCCTATTTAACAAACGAAACCAAACACCCTGCCATATGCACGGACTCACTAGCATCTATTCATTCTATTAAATGCCACGCATCCAATTGTTCAATCTATCCCCAAATTCTCAATGTTTTCACACACCAAGGAGTTACAACCACGCTAACCTGGAGTCCATCCCATATCAGCATCATGGCAACGAAATAGCTCACAAACAGCAAAACGAGGCTCAACATCGCCCAATTTAAATCACGAGAAAATCCAGCTCCATACAGATTTGAAGGCTCTCTTTAAGAATAAAATGCGTAGATCTTGGCAAGAACATTGGAACAAATACCTATAAAAGCTTAGTGATATACAACCAAGAATCTACCCCAATCTATTATAATTCTAAGAAGATAAAGTTCTCATAAGAAGGCTTCGTATCGAACACACGTGCCTCACACATGGAAACCTTATGGCCTCTGAAGATCCTCCACTGTGTCAGCTCTGTTCCAGACCTCTTACGGTTAAGCACATTCTGATAGAATGTTGTCAATACCAGAATAAGCGATTGAAACACCAACTTACTAGTAACCTTCAGGCAATGCTTAGTCTTCCCATACAGCATTCAAGGGTTATTGACTTCCTTCAAGACACAGAAATGTATTATAAATTATATTGGGATAACTGAAATCTACAGTATACTCGTATATGAACAGTGCTGTGTTAATTAAGTTATATTTTGTATATTCATTTTTATTTATAATTGTATAAAGACACGTTAATTTCAATAAAAAAAAATTCCAAGAATTATACTGATTATTATTATACTATTTGTAAGGATATTTTTGCTAATAATTCCAGCCTACTTCTGTCCTAATAAAAGTTCCCATAATGACATATAAATAGTGTGTATAGATAAATAGATGAATATATGACCAAAACAATGTCAGTGAAGTTGAAAGAATGACTATAATTGATTTTGTAGAGTATTCTACGAATATTGCTAGTCCTCTGTCTACAAAATCTGGTTCAAAATTCTAATTTATACTGTTATTCAAATCCCTCAATGATATCTTTTGATATTTAAAGTATTGTTTATTGTTTTCAGTTGGCTGTATTCAAGAAATTACCAACGAATCAGAATTTGCTGGAAAACATCCAAATTCCAGAAAGACCTGAAAATAGAAAACCAACTGATCGAAAGTTCCTCATTGTATTTGTAGTGATAGTATTACTACTGGTAAGTATTTTAAATCAACAATAACAATTAATCTATTTTTGTTTCAAAATATTCAACTTCATGTTTCTTATTTATTTATTTA
Source organism: Galeruca laticollis (assembly GCA_963921935.1). NCBI lineage: Eukaryota > Metazoa > Arthropoda > Insecta > Coleoptera > Chrysomelidae > Galeruca > Galeruca laticollis. The sequence continues at coordinate 222,596,008 of OY998177.1, read as the reverse complement.
TTTTTGAACTACAATTTAACGTGCTTGGCAACTATGGCCACTTGCACAGGACTGTTTACAATATATCACATATTACAATTCATTAATTCAATATGAGTAGGTACACAATAATTGCACAATTGTTCTACAGTTTGTGGTATAGTTGCACATCTTTGAGGAACTGAAGTAGGTAGGTTAGTTTATCCGAGTTGTTTAGAATGTCTTTGTAGCTCAGTTTAAGCTGAAACTGTTGTCTTTGGACAGCATATTTGTGGCACTCAGTCAAAATGTGTTTCGCAGTTAGTATGGAATTACAGCTGGAACAAATGGCTCTAGGCATAGTAGACCTTAAGTATCCATGGGTAAGTGTTGAACGACCTATTTTGATTCTTCTTACCACATCTAAATCTTGCCTTGAGAGACTTGCGAAACAACTTGGTTGAGGATGACCTACAGAGTGCTATATTGGGCGTAAGGATGTGCTGACGGTGTCCCAATTCTGCTGCCATGTTACTCTGGTTCTCCTTTTGAAGTATGATGTTAAATTCTTACAAATAGCTATATTGTCAGTGACTGAAATTGTAGAAGCAATTTTTGCCTGTTGATCTGCAAGTTCGTTGCCTATGATGCCAATGTGGGAAGGTAACCAAATTATAATAACTGCTATTTATTGGGAGATTGGGCAATATGAGTCTGTACATATGGTAACGAGCTTATAAGGTGGGGAGATGGAATTGATGGTCTGGAGTATGCTAAATAGTTCGCCAGGTTAATGGGATTAGGGAAGATTTTATAGAAGTTCGAGATGTTGTAACGACACAGCCTACTCCTGTTTCAATATTGAATGAACCCATGTATAAAACTAAGTCATAGTTACTATTAGTTATTATTTCATGAAAAGAATTTTTTTATTAATTGTTTGGGTGTTGTGTGTTTGTCATATCTCATAATGGATGTGTTAAATTTAGGAAGGTTGAGAGTCTATGGATGAGTAGAGGGAATAGGACTTGTTTGTGAGAGGTTAACGCTGTTGAGGAGTTATGTGAATTGTTAGAAGTTGATCTAAATAATGAGTAGCCAGGATTGAAGGGGTTAGACGACACCGAGGCAGAAGTTACAGCCGTCTAATCCAAAGCAGAAACTCATTAGTTTCGCAGTAAAGGCTGACTGCAGGGCTAGATCCAAAAGCACCTAGACAGAGACGTAAAGCTGTATTACGCACCGAGTTTAAAAGATCAAGGTCTGATTTGGTGGCAGAGATATATATGACATCCATAATCTAATTTTGAACAAATAAGGGCCTTGCATATTTTAAGAAGAGAATTCTTATCTGCTCCCTGTTGATAATGCGATTGGGTTTTAATAAGTTTAATCTTTTGCAGCAGTCGCCTTTTATTTCTCGAATATGTTGTTTCAAGGTAAGCCGAGTGTCAAATGTTAGACCTAGTATTTCACAGTGATCCACAGCGGGAACGTGGAGTTATTAATGTAGATACTAGGAGATAGTGTTTCCTATGATTTGTTTCTATGAAGCCAAACTTTGTACAATAATATACATTTGGACCTGCCAGTTTAAAACTTTTTCATTTTTTAGGTAGTATCGGTTTTACTTTCGTCGAGTAAACATGTTCTGATAAATAGCATTTATCGCGACGGAATATTACTGATAATAGTTTGCATAAAAACAAAAAGGACTAAAAATTGAATGTGACAGTGCTGTAAACTGAATTTATACTTTTTATACTGTGTACAAACAATAATTTAAATACAATCAAAAAATGATGCCAACTGGTAATGGGCCGGGTTTTTTGGGCTTTCCACAAGTTCAACCAACACAAAATAATGTACAAGGTCAAACATATATTCCGATGTTCCAAACACCAAATAATATACAGGGTCATGCAATATTCAACAATGGCATACCTTCACAAATTATTTCTTCTCAACCAATGCAATCACTGTGTACTTCACAATCAAACAAGTATTACATTCCGCCAAATCAAGAACAATATTTAAATATGCAACAATCATCTAGTAATCATTCAAATAGTCAAATACATAATACGTCCGAAGATGAAGATAACACTTATCCTGCTCAAGAAAATCCATGGCAAGTGGTCAAAGGAACGAAAAGAAGGAAATACAGAAGTAGTAAAAATGCCGAAGAAGAAATTTCACTTAACAATAAGTACACGGTACTAAATTCACAAGCAGATGGTTCCAATAATAACAATAATGATGGTGAAAACACTGAAATAAGTAAACCTCCTCCCATATTTGTATATGTAGTAGTCAATTTACCAGAGATGAAAAAAAAACTAAGCGGTATAATTGAAGCCGAGGAACATACAACAAGAAGCATGGCATGACAATATAATCAATGTTACATCGATTTGGAACCTTCTGATAACAATAAAAAAATTTACGAAATAACTAGGCTTCTAAATAGTGTCATACAAATAGAACCACCAAAAAAAGACAACAAATTAGCTCAATGTACAAGATGTCAATTATATGGCCATACGAAAACCTACTGTAATAGGCCATACGTATGTGTTAAATGTGGTGGCCGGCCAACACAGCACAGCAAATTGTAAAAAAAGTAAAAATACGCCAGCTACATGTGGTCTTTGTGGAGGTGGTCATCCAGCTAATTACAGGGGCTGTGAATTCTACCAAAAAAACTATAAAGATAAATAATAATAGGATTACTATGACACAAAACAATACAAAATCAACTGATCAAGGCCAACAACCTCAGCCCAGACATACTAATAGGAGCTACGCGCAGGCAACTGCAGGAGTAGAAATACATAATAGAGAATCTTCAATGACATTAAATAAATTCTTAGATGAGTTTAAAGCTATGTTTAACCAGTTAATACAGCAGAATAGTATGGTTCTCAACATGTCGACAATGCTTATCAACAAATTAAATAATGGCTAAGTTTCTCAGAGTTGCATTGTGGAATGCTAACGGCCTTGTTCAACACAGGGATAAAGTCCAGTTATTTCTTAGACAAAACTCAATTGACATTCTTCTAATCGGTGAAACCCATTTTACTAATAAATCTTACTTTAGGATTCCATTCTATAAAATTTACTACACAAATCATCCGGATGGTACAGCACATGCGGGCACAGCTATTTTAATTAAACAAACAATCAAACACTGTGAGCTACCAAAATATGAGGAGGAATTTCTACAAGCCACATCAATTCGAGTAAATACAATGCCATACGAGATAACGATTACTGCAGTTTACTGTCCCCCGAAGCATAATCTAAAAAAAGATCAGTTTGAATCATTTTTCAACACACTTGGTTCAAGATTTATAGCAGGTGGAGAATACAATAGTAAACATCAGATGTGGGGATCTCGAATAACTACCACAAAAGGAAGAGAACTATCTAAAGTAATACAGGAAAAAAGATACTCCTTTTTGTCCACAGGAACACCTACATACTGGCCAACCGATATAAATAAACTGCCAGACCTGCTAGACTTCTTCGTCACTAATGGCACCTCCCCAGCATACACAGATATTATTCCAAGCTATGATCTATCTTCGGATCATTCGCCAGTAATTCTGACTATCAGTTCGTGCCCCATACACATTCAAACTACACCTAGACTACACAACTTCAAAACCAATTGGACCCACTATAAACATAAACTAAATGAAGAAATACACTTAAACATAAACTAAATGAAGAAATACACTTAAACATAAGCCTCAAAAACCCAAATGAAATCGAGAAAACCACAAACGATTTCATAAATCTACTGCAAGAGACAGCGCAACAAACAACTCCTGAAATAGCAGTTTAAAAAGACGTTATGAATATACCTCTAGAAATTAAGACACTAGTAGCTAAAAAAAGAAGAGCGAGAGCAAAATGGCAAAGGAGTCATAATCCTGCAGATAAAAAGAATTTCAATAAACTCGGCAACGAATTGAAAACTAAATTAAAAGCAATGAAAGAAGAGTCCTTTAAAACCTATATGTCTAATTTAAATCGTTTTGATAACTATTTGGAAGCCAGTAAAGTCTAAAAATAAACCCATATTAACATCTCCTCCACTACGACTAGAAACACAGACACATGCTGAAGAAAAGTGGGCCAAATCAGATAAAGAAAAGGCAGATGCATTCGCTAAGCACCTCTCAGAAATCTACAAACCTCACAACACAATACCAGACATAGAAATTACTGAATTTCTAGAACTTCCTATCCAAACGCACCAAACAATAGACCTGATTAGTCCAAAAGACATAGCAATTGAAATAAAACTTCTAAACATTAAGAAAACCCCAGGAATGGATTTAATAACTCCAAAGATGTTAAAAGAATTACCGCGAAAGAGTATAGTACTCCTCACTTACCTATTTAATGCAATTATTCGAATCCAATATTGGCCAGAAAAATTCAAAATTGCTGAAATAATCCTAATACTTAAACCTGGGAAAGACCCATATGAAGTAAAATCTTATCGACCTATCAGTCTGCTTTCAACTATATCAAAATTATTAGAGAAACTGATTCTTCGAAAAATTGATCCTGATTTTGATGCCAGCAATTGGATACCTGAATTTCAGATTCCGACGAGCTCACTCCACAGTCCAACAGATTAAAAAACATTTACCAACATTCTTCAAACTATTGGAATCTTATCTAAACAATCGCCAATTCAGAGTACGGATAAAAGGAGACGTATCTGTTATGCTGCCTATCAACTTGGGTGTACCACAAGGTAGTGTCCTTGGTCCACTATTATATATCTTGTTTACTTCAAATCTCCCATTATCACCAACCATCACAATAGGAACATTTGCTGATGACACTGTCATTCTAACTACCCATAGTAATGTGCTGCAAGCCAACCATATCCTCCAAGAATATCTTAAAAAATTAGAGAAATGGTTAAAAGATTGGAGTATCAAAATAAATGAGACAAAATCTACACATATAACCTTTACTCTAAGAAAAGAGGTATGCCCTCCAATACAGTTAAATAACACACAAATCCCACAATCGACATCAGTGAAATACCTAGGCTTACATCTAGATGCCAAATTGAACTGGAAGGAACATATCAAGAAGAAACGAAAACAAATAGACCTAAGATGTAGAGATATTTACTGGCTAATTGGACGGAAGTCTTCTCTTTCCATCGAAAATAAAATCCTATTATATAAGGCAATAATTAAACCTATATGGACCTATGGCATCGAAATATGGGAATGCGCCAGTAAATCCAACATAGTAATTGTACAAAGAAGCCAGTCTAAAATACTAAGAAATATTGTTAATGCCCCATGGTATATAACAAATAAAATGATCCACAATGATCTGAAGATCTTAACAGTAAAAGAAGTCATTCATGAAAGAAGTGCTAGCCACCACAAGAAACTAGAAACCCATACAAATCCTTTACTACAACCGCTACTTGAAAATGATGTAATAAGAAGATTAAAACGACGATGGCCAACTGACCTGTGAAATTCCTTCGCTGGAGAGGACCTCATCATGCTAGTTGACCTCAGCTTCTTCTCATAGCTAGGTCATATGCCAGCACATTAGCTTATAGAATACCATGTATTTTGATTGCTGATTTATTGAATAAAAATTAAATTTTTATCGAAATTTAGATCAAGATATTTGAGTTAATTTTAATTGGAATAAGTCCAACATTAATAAAGACTTGCCACTTTTCTTAACGGTGAATGTAATGGCTAGAAACTTCCATTTGTTTAGCCAGTTCTCCAAAAATATTTTCTGAAGGTCGTATCAGTTTTTATTAGATGACATTAATGCTGAAGGTCAGCAAATGTTGCTGTGATGAATGTTGCAGGAGTAGAAAGTATATCAGCTGTAAGTAATAAGTACATACTATAGTAGATAGAGCTATGGGGATTCTGGCTCACTACTTCAAAAATCTCCGCTTGGTGGCGCTGAGAGCGGCGGCGCGCGCGTTTTTAATTTTAGGCCGCCATTTTTAGTCCTGTTTTAAAAATCTGAAAAAAAACTTCAGTGAGATTCGATCGCACAACCTTCGCGTCTATAGCAAGGCATTCAACACATGCCGCCATAAGCTCTCATGCATATTATTAGCAAAGGAAGGTATTGCTGCAATGTGAGCGCACCGTACGCTTCTTGCTGTAAAATGTGACGTAGTCGAGAAAGATCCGTTAGGATGATAAGGCGGCGCGCTACCGGGGGGCTTAAAGTAACTTACGTTGAAATATTACTAAGAATTTCGTACCGGGTGGCTTGAAAGTAAGATATAATATTTTATGCGTGACACGCAGTAATTGAATCTTTTGGGGTTTTTTTAAAAAATATATATGTTGTTGTTAATAATGTGTTGGGAGATTAGTTTCTTGAGGATAACAGAAGGGTGAAGATCATGTTAATAATTATATTAGCTGCAGCGCTATGTCCAGCACTTTGTGTTGTCGACCAGCAGTATGCTATGGATTATTTACAACGCTTCGGATACGCAAATGAAAATGATTTGACTAAACTTGAGGATTATTTGTTGAGTTTTCAAGAAAAATATAATATTCCTGCAACGGGAGAATTAGATGAAGATACAATACAACTTATGGATAGGCCAAGATGTTCTGTAAGTGAAACAGCTTCCGACGATGATCATTCTTTTAGAGTTAGATCAAAATGGATCAAATTTGATTTGAAATAGTTCTTCCCTCAGGCAAATCAAGCATATCTTGATGTAATCGAAAAGGCTTTTGAAGTGTGGAGTAACAGTTCAAAGTTCAAATTTGAATTAATACACAAAACAAGACCTTATGCTCCCGATATATCTATCACTGTTGTACATGGAAAACACTATTTTCGTGCAGATTGCCAAGGTAGAGATGAATGCCCCAGCGCATTTGATGGTCCTGGAAAGGTGTTGGCACATGGTTATTTCCCAAATGGCAACAGCTGTATAGAACTTCATATTGATGCTGATGAAAAGTGGGATTTAAGTTTAGATGGATCAAGTTCAGATGATAGGACTAGTCTACTCATGGTATTAATTCATGAAATTGGACATATCTTAGGTATATCCCATAGTGATAATAAACAAGCAATAATGTATCCATGGTATCAACGAAACGCGACCCCAAAATTGGATGAAGATGATAAAATGGCTCTTGAAGCTCTTTATGGACCCACCAATAAATATGCAAATAATCCTTTCAAACCTACGCCACCGACTACAGGTCATCATAGGCCCCATCCACCAAATAAAAATTTATGCGACATAACGCCGGAGTATATGTTTACTGCGATGGCTGGTACATTTGAAAATTATCACTTATATATTATTTATAAAGATTTTCTATGGAAAATGGATTTGAATTCGAAACTTATTCCCTCAGAACCAGAAATGCTCGATGATTATCTACCCGAAGAAGTGGGCTCCATAATTCAGATTTTTCAAAGTTCTTCCGGTAATTTAATAGCAGTCAATAAAGATGTTCGTAAATACTATATAGCAGATTTCCCAGGTTTGCGAATACTTGAGCAAGGTAATTTACTTATACCAAAAAATTCTCAAATAAACACAATGTTTCAAAGCAACCACGGAAAAATTTATGTATTTTATAATAACAATAATTATATTGAATATGATAAGAACTTAAAAAATGTCTTAAATAGAGGACAAATTAAAGATATTTTCCCTGGACTACCCGCAGATGTTACAGGAGCATTCCAGTACATTGACGGACACATGTACTTTTTCAAAAACACCACATACTACAAATATAATGAGTTTACCAAAAAACTTGTTGCAGCCGGACCCTTCAATTGGAACCTATTTGATATCCCATGTCCTAATGGAGACCTTTTAAATCATCTCAAGACTTTATTAACAAAAATAATTTCTTTTTATCAATAATATTTTTAAAATAAACTTTTGCAAATAATTAAATTGTTTTTCTGAAATTCTGTAATCACAACAGGAAATGATAAATATGAAAATAAAATCAACTCACCACAGAAATTTTGTAAAATTGATATGACTCAACCCACAATTAGAAAAAATCAACATAACAACAGGAAATGCGATATATCAAACGCCTACAAAAATAATAGTTTATCACAATTTCACGAAAGTGATATGGAATCCTTGAAAAAAGGTATAAATACATTTTTTGGTATTACGACAACGATAGTTCCATATTGACAATCAACGAGTCTAGTTCGAGTTCGAGTTTTTTTAAAAAACAAAGTAAGTTTTATCTTTATATTTTTTATTTGCTCTTTACATTTAATTTCCAAAAATATTTTTGAAAAAGTTTTATTTGCTATAAATTTATTGGGGGGAAACTCTTTGCAGACTGGTACAACAATTACCCTGTTTATTTCAGATGAGTTTTATCAATGAACTAAACACCTTCTCTACTTCCACAGAGGTAGAGAACAAACCCATTTGGAAGCTGAAAGAAATTCCGGAAAACGTCCCCCAGAAAATAGTAAAAGTTAAAGTAGTTCAATCAAAATTTGGAGAAGCTATATTAGTAGAATTAGAAGATAATGTAACTTTTCTCCCCCAAAGGGTAGTGGAAAAATACAAGAAATATATCGCAGATATAAACAAGGGGAGCTATAGTTTGGTATTTTTGGGGCTACAGAATATTTCTAGTGGATACCGTCCCAGGACACTATTTAAAATAGAAGAAAACAATTAAACGGTAAGATTTTTTATTTTTAAAATCTTGTTAATTATTTAGCGAGGGCCTGAGGTCCACTCACATTTAACCTAACCTAGCATGTGTGATTCTGTTTCAAAATCATTTTAAAAATTATTTTTGTTTCAGCAACACATCACAAAATTTAAAAAGCAACCGGCTGAGGTCAACTTAAAAAATTAAGGAAATTCAGAAGTACACATCCGCAGTCACAATATAACCCATTGCACAAAATTTGGGAGCGACCTGCTGAGGACAACTTGAAAATTGAGGAAATTCGCATCCGTAGTCGAAGACAACTTTAGAAAGCTGGTGAGTACATTTTTTATTCATATACTCAAGAATGCCGAACTTCAGTGTTACTCTACAGCAAATTGATGAAATTTTAAATTCTCTAAACAAAATTCAAACCTTTTCAAATAGAAACAAATGGATTTTACTGATTAATAAACACCTCAGAAAATGTAATCTTGCTTTAAAATCTTTCAAGTTTTCGACTGGAGTAAAACATAAAATTCATACAAAAATAGCACATTTGAAGCGCATGCGATGTTTAATAAAAGTGACTCATGTGGGTGAAGGACTTGAGAAATCTAGTAAAAGGGTCAAGTGGGAAAACATTAATGCTGCATTTGAAAGTAGATTAAAAACAGGAGTTATTATAAACTTGTCACATAAAGATATGAATGCATTCTTTACAGATGCTTTCAAAATTTTCAAAAACAAGATTTTATTAGTTCTCAAGAAAACACAAATTTCAAAAGTGAACACCACCTTTTGTGGGGATTTTATTAAGCAATCAAAAGACGTGGAGTTAGTAGACCGCAAATATTTCAGTACTCCCAATGTTGTATTAGACATTGGAGATGATTTACATGATTGGTTTAGAATATATATTATTGATCATATTTTGAACAGTTTATCAGAATTTGCTGAAAAAGAAAGCGGGTGGGCATTATCTCGAATAATTTTTTTGGAAGTTGCAATAAACAAATATGAAATGGGGGTTGGCTCGTCTTTCGTTCCACTACCAGAACCAATTGTAAACGTTTGTACTATGGACCGAGCTTGTTTTTACTGGGCAGTAAACAGTTTTTTGAATCCTGCTACTAATTCTAATCGTACTTCATCGTATCCACATTACTCTGAAGTTCTAAATACAAAGGGCTTAGATATTGAAATGCCACTACCCCAAATTACAAAATTTGAAAAATTAAATAATATATCTGTAAACGTATACTCTTTAGAACTAAATCAATCGAATAAATCTACATTTTATACAGTAGTTCCTACAAGATTAACTAAAAATAAACTTGAAAGACATGTTAATCTATTGCTAGTCCAATCCAAGTATTATCCCAAGTTAAATGATTATGATGCACCTCCTGTAGACGATACAAATGAAAACATTAAGTACCACTATTGTTGGATAAAAAATTTATCTAGATTGATTTCATCTCAACTTAATAGACATAAGGATAAAAAATTCATTTGCGATAGGTGTTTGAACTATTTTCATAGTAAACAAATTTTGGATAAGCATGAAAGTGTTTGTAAAAATATGAATGAGTCAAAAATTTCTTTTCCCAATCATACTCACATTGAATTTAAAAATTTTATTTATAAGCAGAAATGTCCCTTTGTTATTTATAGTGATTTAGAATCCATACTAAAGGCTTATACAGATCAGCAAAAAACAGATAAAACTAAAAAATATCAACAACACGTAGCTTTTTCTGCGGGATATTATTTAAAATGCGCTTACGATGATCGGCTTTCATATTATAAATATCATCAGGGTGAAGACTGCATAGATTGGTTTACCAATCAGTTAACTGATGTAGCAAAATTTGTAGAGTCCAAAATTTTAGATATAATACCCCTTGGTGTTACACCCAACTTGGTAAATGCACTAAATTGCCACATTTGTGAACATAAATTTACTGATAAAGATATAGTCGTTAGGGATCATAATCATTTCACTGGAAAATTTCGTGGATACGCTCATCAAGCATGCAATTTGAATTTTAAAAAAGTTTTTGTTGTTCCAGTGATTTTTCATAACTTAAGCGGCTATGACTCACATTTTGTTATTAAGGAAATTGCAAAACGTGGTGAGGTTTCCATACTACCAATAAATAAGGAAAAATATATAAGTTTTACCCTACATGACTCTGAAACTAACATCAAGTTTAGGTTCATAGACTCCTTTAGATTTATGGGAGCAAGTCTAGACGAACTGGTATCTACACTGAAGGAGGATGATTTTAAAAATTTAAAACATGAGTTTCATGATTTAAATGATCAAAAACTGAAACTTTTGATGAAAAAAGGTATTTTTCCATACGATTACATTGATTGTATAGAAAAGCTCAACGACGTAGAATTACCGTCCATTGAAAATTTTTACAATAAACTTTACGATGCGAATATTTCCATGGAACAATATAACCATGCAAAAAATGTTTGGGAGTATTTTGATACTGCTAACCTGGGAGAGTATAGTCAGCTATATATGAAAACAGACATACTGTTATTAGCAGACGTTTTTGAGCAGTTACGAAGTAAGAATTAGTGGATCGTTTGAAGTTGTTGATTGCTTCGAAAGAGGCAGGTAATACGTCACATGACAACGAAATAGTAGCAATTATCAATGAGCTCAAGGAGGCTGATATAATAGAATAATACAAGATGGATCTTGTTCATTTCAATTATGTCTGTCGATAAATTCGGACATAGACATCAAACACCTTATGCGCGTTTACCGGCGAAAATCACGTTTCCTCATACACCGGACGGTGATATTGATATTGAAAATGTGAAAATTTGTAATGTTAAAGACCCGACAACAAATAGTGATGCTGCAACAAAAAAATATGTTGATGAGCATTTGAATAACCTACTTACTATAAACTCGCCATTAATTCAAACACATGGTGTGATGTTGCAGCAACATGATAGCAATATAAAGGATTTAGCAATAGGAATGAACGAAATAAGAAATGAGCTTCATAAGACGAAAATCCCCATATTACAGACACATATTGCCAACTTACAAAATAAAACTAACGAAATGGATGAATTTATTTCGCGAAATCCCCCTGTAGCAGGTAGGGATATGGCTACGAAGAAATATGTTGATGATTCAATTGGCACAGCCAATGTATTAAATCGAAAAGAGTTCACTGCTTCTATTAACATGTGTATTGAAAGCATACTTGAGTTACAAAAAGAAATTGCAGAAAATATCAGATCCGTCTCTGATATGAAAACTAACGTTTTAGGCATTGTAGACAATATCAATGTTATGAATATGAATACCGACAGCCGCATTAACAGTCTGAAGCTGAAGCTAGCTGAGCCATAATATGCATTCTAAAGAAAAAATTCAGCTTGTAAACGAGCTCCACAAACCGATACGGAAAAAATTTCCTCGGAGACGTACTATCATTAAGAGCCTTGACGATCTCTGGCATATGGATCTTGCGGAGATGAGAAATTTTGCCCCACAAAATAGGAATCATAAAATGATACTAGTCGTTATTGATTGTTTTTCAAAGTTTGTGTGGACACGCCCACTAAAGACGAAGACCGGAGAGGAAATCACTCGAGCATTCTCGGACATTCTCGCTCACACTAAACGAGTACCAAAAAATCTGCAATCTGATCAGGGAAAGGAATTTTACAACAGCAAATTTAAAAACTTAATGAAAAAACATGGTATAAATCATTATAGCGTATTTAGTATGATGAAAGCTTCTATGGCAGAGCGTGTTATAAGAACCTTGAAATCGAAACTCTACAAGTATTTTAGTTTAAATGGTACCCACAAATGGATAGACATTCTGCCTGAAATTACTCAAAACTATAACAATACAAAACATTCCACAACAAAATATAAGCCTTCTCAAGTCAACAAATCCAACGAAAAATCTATTTTGAATAACACCTATAGTCATTTAAAGATAGCCGGTCCACGAAAATTTAAAGTTGGCGACATTGTGCGCATATCGAAGGCAAAACATGTCTTTGAAAAAGGATATACACCCAATTGGACTACAGAACTATTCAAAATCATCAAAGTTAAAATTACCAATCCTGCTACGTATTTACTTGAAGACATGCAAGGGACACCAATCAGCGGCTGCTTCTATGACGAAGAACTACAGAAAACATCGAATCCTGACGTTTACTTGGTGGAAAAAGTTCTTAGGCGTAAAGGCAAGAAACTGTTTGTGAAATGGTTGGGCTTAGACAAAAAACATAACACCTGGATTAATAAAGTTGATGTTTTATGATGTAGAAGGTCACACACACGCACACACACACACACACACACACATGCTATAAATTGGAGTAACTTCAAATCTCAAACTCAGTTAGCAACATGAGTTCTCAAGGAAGTGTCAGTAGCGGTTATGGCAGTAGTAGTAGTAGTGATAATAACTATACTGCAGAGGTGGATAAAATTTTGAAAAACTATGAGTTTGCTGCAAAGTCTGAAAGTGTGTACCTGCTTTCAACACAATATTCAATTTCCGGTTATGAAGTAAAATGTGGAATTAGTCCGGCAAGGTCATTTACGCCTGCTGTTATTCTATCTCAGCAGCTCAAGTTCAGCAAAATATCTTTCAGCACTTACGAATGGCAGAACTTTATTTCAATAATAACGCAACAGATGAATTTCTTTCATACCGGAGACGAGTTCAAACCTGATTCGATTCCATGTGGAGACTACTGCACCATTACCCCATTAAATTACGATGATTGTAAGGTAATTTTAGTCAAGAAACATTGTGTCGAGTATTACATGGATGAAGAAGAAGTATCCTCAATTTTAGAAGTAAATAATTTGATTATACAACGTATATCGGTGTTGGAAAAATTGGATTTTTGTCAATATTATTATAATGTTTTGGATTTCTGTAAAAATATCACCTCCGAAAATTTAAGTTCTCTACAAATTTTATATGCATTTTGTTCCATAACACCAAACGATATGTTAAACAATGCTCTTAGAGAATTTGTATACTTTTATAAACTCAAAGCCATCAATGATTTGAATAAATAGTTATATAGATGTGTTTGTGTTTAAGTCATCTACCAAACCTTTTTGATAACAACAACCACATCCACTACTCCCCCACATCATAAGAACCATCCTAGTGTAGGGAAAAGAAATAAAAACTGAATTATATAATATATATATATATATATATATATATATTTATGATAAACAATAACTATAAAACTTATACATCTTAAAAGTCTAAATCACAAAATTTGATTCAACCGACAAAGATTAAATTATAAAAATGAATTATATAATATATATATTTATAATAATTTGGTATTACGACAACGACAGTTCCATATTGACAATCAACGAGTCTAGTTCGAGTTCGGATAAACAATAGCTATAAAACTTATACATCTTAAAAGTCTAAATCACAAATTTTGATTCAACCGACAAAGATTAAATTATAAAAATGAATTATATATATATATATATATATATATATATATATATATATATATATATATATTTATGATAAACAATAACTATAAAACTTATACATCTTAAAAGTCTAAATCACAAAATTTGATTCAACTGACAAAGATTAAATTATAAAAATGAAATAAAAAACAAAAGAATAAGTTAAAAATACTAGAATCCGTCAAAATGATCAATATCGCTATCACTATCATATGTTCCCCTAATCTTAAAAGTCTAAATCACAAAATTTGATTCAACTGACAAAGATTAAATTATAAAAATGAAATAAAAACCAAAAGAATAAATTAAAAATACTAGAATCCGTCAAAATGGTCAATATCGCTATCACTATCATATGTTCCCCTAAATCTGAGAGTTCTAGGAGAATTATGAAGTTTCGCAATACAAGAATCTTTATCATTTGTTTCAAAAAGTACTGTTCTATAGCAACTTTGGCACCACCAATCTTTATTGTGATACAAGTCACGAATTATATCTTCTGACGCGCAAAGATCATGGTGGTGATCATTGATTACAATCAAATGTTTTCTCAATCTTTTATGACATCCTTTAATGCTATCAAAACATTCTTTACAAACATATATGTTATATGTATCAATCCTATAATAGTTAACCCATATGCAATATTCAGACTCGTCTTCAAATATGTAGTCCCAGTCAGATCTAGCAAGTACAGCATTTCGGTCTTTGTACAGAATGTATCGTGAACAATGAACAAAATCGAGATTTCTACAAAACCGTGACTGATCATTTTGAGCAGTCTTATTTAAAAATCTCCATTTGTATTCTGCAAATTTTTTTGCGATTTGTTTGGTAAGAGTCCATGGTAATTTTGACGATTCGAAAAAATCTGCTAGACATTCTATATTTTCGCAAATTATTTTTATACAGTTTTCGCTTAATGTATTCATATCTGAAACAATGAGACTACATTTTTATATACATATACTCAACGAAAAATTAAAATATTACTCAGTGTTACTTAGTTTGTAATGGCCCCAGGGAAGCGTATCAAACGACTCTGGAATTAGTGACCGCTTATCATCTTCAGGAGAAAGACCCACTTTCTTTTGTTCAATGCTGAAAACGTTATGTGCATAGGACTGAATTGTGTTTTGGAAAATGTACATCGACTTCCAGTTTTTTAAACAGTTCAAGTAATCTTCGAAAGTAATTTTATTTCTTACAATATTTTTCTTTACCCCCTTAGATTTTTTCACTGTTTTTCCACCCCTAACTTTAAAAGCATACATTTTTGAACGTAGTCCTATGAAATGTGTCATAATAGAACCATTACATTCATCTTTCATCAAACCTAACACCTTTTTGTTTGCTAACGGAATGTTAAAGTAATTACCCTCTGCATAATCACTGGTATCAAACATGTGAATATCATCCTTTATCACTTCTTCGTATACGTCATTACAATGAAGTTCATACGTGAAACTATCTGTATCTGTATACATTAATTTGCAATTTTTTTTTCCCAATTTAGGAATGATGTATGAATAATGGAAGTCATACATACGAGTTTTTGAAATGTCTAAAATGGCCATCCCAATGTACAGGGGCTTATTGAAAACAAGATTACTCTTTTTTAATTCTATTGCAACTAAATTTTCTTCAAAAATTGTTCTAGAATGAAACCAAGGACTAGCAATCAAGTTTTTAGCTCCATAACGTCCCAAATATGATCTTGATAATTTCACAATCCTATGATTCCGTATATTTTCCATGGTTTTACCAAACACCGCGTTATTCATCAATTTATACAAATTTTTGGCAAAAGCTGTAGTAGCTTCCGTTCTTAGTTGAGAATTTAAAGCGATGTAGGGTTTTAGCCATGCAGCTTGTTTAAATTTTAAAATTCTATGTATTTTTGTTAGAATTAAACCATTTGCTAAAGCTTGTTTTAAATTTCGATAGTGTAAGATATAATTATGTTTATTGTGTAGGGTAGCCATGAGTTTTTTTAATTTGGAATTGGGAGGCGTTTTGTGTTCAGGACAAAAAGGAAAATCTTGGTGTAGATCGTGTAGCTCCTTAGGGTACTCCAGGTCTACCTCAAGAATATACCCCTCTGGAGAGTCGTCTGCAATTTGATTGATATCAATGTTAGAGTTAACTTCCCATTTGAAGTCTGCATAAGGGAGGAATTCTGACATTGCCCACCCATAAAGGTTGTTCACATCTAGGTACAAAAGGTACTTAGAGGGTTTTTGAGGGACATACTCCTCCTCCATGTATTTATTGTTGGCTTCGGAATATCGATTTGAGCAAACAGATATACCCCCCCGAATACCTCTCTCAATAAACATAATCATATCAATATCTTTAAGTAATTCTAATTTTATTTGGGTATACTTTAACATTGCATCCCACGTATACCCAGGAAGAGTATAGTACCACGCAGGATCTAGCTGATACGTTTGCAAACAATTACTTCGTAACTGCTCAAAAACGTCTGCTAATAACAGTATGTCTGTTTTCATATATAGCTGACTATACTCTCCCAGGTTAGCAGTATCAAAATACTCCCAAACATTTTTTGCATGGTTATATTGTTCCATGGAAATATTCGCATCGTAAAGTTTATTGTAAAAATTTTCAATGGACGGTAATTCTACGTCGTTGAGCTTTTCTATACAATCAATGTAATCGTATGGAAAAATACCTTTTTTCATCAAAAGTTTCAGTTTTTGATCATTTAAATCATGAAACTCATGTTTTAAATTTTTAAAATCATCCTCCTTCAGTGTAGATACCAGTTCGTCTAGACTTGCTCCCATAAATCTAAAGGAGTCTATGAACCTAAACTTGATGTTAGTTTCAGAGTCATGTAGGGTAAAACTTATATATTTTTCCTTATTTATTGGTAGTATGGAAACCTCACCACGTTTTGCAATTTCCTTAATAACAAAATGTGAGTCATAGCCGCTTAAGTTATGAAAAATCACTGGAACAACAAAAACTTTTTTAAAATTCAAATTGCATGCTTGATGAGCGTATCCACGAAATTTTCCAGTGAAATGATTATGATCCCTAACGACTATATCTTTATCAGTAAATTTATGTTCACAAATGTGGCAATTTAGTGCATTTACCAAGTTGGGTGTAACACCAAGGGGTATTATATCTAAAATTTTGGACTCTACAAATTTTGCTACATCAGTTAACTGATTGGTAAACCAATCTATGCAGTCTTCACCCTGATGATATTTATAATATGAAAGCCGATCATCGTAAGCGCATTTTAAATAATATCCCGCAGAAAAAGCTACGTGTTGTTGATATTTTTTAGTTTTATCTGTTTTTTGCTGATCTGTATAAGCCTTTAGTATGGATTCTAAATCACTATAAATAACAAAGGGACATTTCTGCTTATAAATAAAATTTTTAAATTCAATGTGAGTATGATTGGGAAAAGAAATTTTTGACTCATTCATATTTTTACAAACACTTTCATGCTTATCCAAAATTTGTTTACTATGAAAATAGTTCAAACACCTATCGCAAATGAATTTTTTATCCTTATGTCTATTAAGTTGAGATGAAATCAATCTAGATAAATTTTTTATCCAACAATAGTGGTACTTAATGTTTTCATTTGTATCGTCTACAGGAGGTGCATCATAATCATTTAACTTGGGATAATACTTGGATTGGACTAGCAATAGATTAACATGTCTTTCAAGTTTATTTTTAGTTAATCTTGTAGGAACTACTGTATAAAATGTAGATTTATTCGATTGATTTAGTTCTAAAGAGTATACGTTTACTGATATATTATTTAATTTTTCAAATTTTGTAATTTGGGGTAGTGGCATTTCAATATCTAAGCCCTTTGTATTTAGAACTTCAGAGTAATGTGGATACGATGAAGTACGATTAGAATTAGTAGCAGGATTCAAAAAACTGTTTACTGCCCAGTAAAAACAAGCTCGGTCCATATTACAAACGTTTACAATTGCCTTCTTTCGAGAAATTGGTTCTGGTAGTGGAACGAAAGACGAGCCAACCCCCATTTCATATTTGTTTATTGCAACTTCCAAAAAAATTATTCGAGATAATGCCCACCCGCTTTCTTTTTCAGCAAATTCTGATAAACTGTTCAAAATATGATCAATAATATATATTCTAAACCAATCATGTAAATCATCTCCAATGTCTAATACAACATTGGGAGTACTGAAATATTTGCGGTCTACTAACTCCACGTCTTTTGATTGCTTAATAAAATCCCCACAAAAGGTGGTGTTCACTTTTGAAATTTGTGTTTTCTTGAGAACTAATAAAATCTTGTTTTTGAAAATTTTGAAAGCATCTGTAAAGAATGCATTCATATCTTTATGTGACAAGTTTATAATAACTCCTGTTTTTAATCTACTTTCAAATGCAGCATTAATGTTTTCCCACTTGACCCTTTTACTAGATTTCTCAAGTCCTTCACCCACATGAGTCACTTTTATTAAACATCGCATGCGCTTCAAATGTGCTATTTTTGTATGAATTTTATGTTTTACTCCAGTCGAAAACTTGAAAGATTTTAAAGCAAGATTACATTTTCTGAGGTGTTTATTAATCAGTAAAATCCATTTGTTTCTATTTGAAAAGGTTTGAATTTTGTTTAGAGAATTTAAAATTTCATCAATTTGCTGTAGAGTAACACTGAAGTTCGGCATTCTTGAGTATATGAATAAAAAATGTACTCACCAGCTTTCTAAAGTTGTCTTCGACTACGGATGCGAATTTCCTCAATTTTCAAGTTGTCCTCAGCAGGTCGCTCTCAAATTTTGTGCAATGGGTTATATTGTGACTGCGGATGTGTACTTCTGAATTTCCTTAATTTTTTAAGTTGACCTCAGCCGGTTGCTTTTTAAATTTTGTGATGTGTTGCTGAAACAAAAATAATTTTTAAAATGATTTTGAAACAGAATCACACATGCTAGGTTAGGTTAAATGTGAGTGGACCTCAGGCCCTCGCTAAATAATTAACAAGATTTTAAAAATAAAAAATCTTACCGTTTAATTGTTTTCTTCTATTTTAAATAGTGTCCTGGGACGGTATCCACTAGAAATATTCTGTAGCCCCAAAAATACCAAACTATAGCTCCCCTTGTTTATATCTGCGATATATTTCTTGTATTTTTCCACTACCCTTTGGGGGAGAAAAGTTACATTATCTTCTAATTCTACTAATATAGCTTCTCCAAATTTTGATTGAACTACTTTAACTTTTACTATTTTCTGGGGGACGTTTTCCGGAATTTCTTTCAGCTTCCAAATGGGTTTGTTCTCTACCTCTGTGGAAGTAGAGAAGGTGTTTAGTTCATTGATAAAACTCATCTGAAATAAACAGGGTAATTGTTGTACCAGTCTGCAAAGAGTTTCCCCCCAATAAATTTATAGCAAATAAAACTTTTTCAAAAATATTTTTGGAAATTAAATGTAAAGAGCAAATAAAAAATATAAAGATAAAACTTACTTTGATTTTTAAAAAAACTCGAACTCGAACTAGACTCGTTGATTGTCAATATGGAACTATCGTTGTCGTAATACCAAAAAATGTATTTATACCTTTTTTCAAGGATTCCATATCACTTTCGTGAAATTGTGATAAACTATTATTTTTGTAGGGGTTTGATTTATCGCATTTCCTGTTGTTATGTTGATTTTTTCTAATTGTGGGTTGAGTCATATCAATTTTACAAAATTTCTGTGGTGAGTTGATTTTATTTTCATATTTATCATTTCCTGTTGTGATTACAGAATTTCAGAAAAACAATTTAATTATTTGCAAAAGTTTATTTTAAAAATATTATTGATAAAAAGAAATTATTTTTGTTAATAAAGTCTTGAGATGATTTAAAAGGTCTCCATTAGGACATGGGATATCAAATAGGTTCCAATTGAAGGGTCCGGCTGCAACAAGTTTTTTGGTAAACTCATTATATTTGTAGTATGTGGTGTTTTTGAAAAAGTACATGTGTCCGTCAATGTACTGGAATGCTCCTGTAACATCTGCGGG
This sequence comes from Galeruca laticollis, assembly GCA_963921935.1. NCBI lineage: Eukaryota > Metazoa > Arthropoda > Insecta > Coleoptera > Chrysomelidae > Galeruca > Galeruca laticollis. The sequence goes on along the minus strand of OY998177.1, from coordinate 222,575,775 downwards.
TAGTCCAGGGAAAATATCTTTAATTTGTCCTCTATTTAAGACATTTTTTAAGTTCTTATCATATTCAATATAATTATTGTTATTATAAAATACATAAATTTTTCCGTGGTTGCTTTGAAACATTGTGTTTATTTGAGAATTTTTTGGTATAAGTAAATTACCTTGCTCAAGTATTCGCAAACCTGGGAAATCTGCTATATAGTATTTACGAACATCTTTATTGACTGCTATTAAATTACCGGAAGAACTTTGAAAAATCTGAATTATGGAGCCCACTTCTTCGGGTAGATAATCATCGAGCATTTCTGGTTCTGAGGGAATAAGTTTCGAATTCAAATCCATTTTCCATAGAAAATCTTTATAAATAATATATAAGTGATAATTTTCAAATGTACCAGCCATCGCAGTAAACATATACTCCGGCGTTATGTCGCATAAATTTTTATTTGGTGGATGGGGCCTATGATGACCTGTAGTCGGTGGCGTAGGTTTGAAAGGATTATTTGCATATTTATTGGTGGGTCCATAAAGAGCTTCAAGAGCCATTTTATCATCTTCATCCAATTTTGGGGTCGCGTTTCGTTGATACCATGGATACATTATTGCTTGTTTATTATCACTATGGGATATACCTAAGATATGTCCAATTTCATGAATTAATACCATGAGTAGACTAGTCCTATCATCTGAACTTGATCCATCTAAACTTAAATCCCACTTTTCATCAGCATCAATATGAAGTTCTATACAGCTGTTGCCATTTGGGAAATAACCATGTGCCAACACCTTTCCAGGACCATCAAATGCGCTGGGGCATTCATCTCTACCTTGGCAATCTGCACGAAAATAGTGTTTTCCATGTACAACAGTGATAGATATATCGGGAGCATAAGGTCTTGTTTTGTGTATTAATTCAAATTTGAACTTTGAACTGTTACTCCACACTTCAAAAGCCTTTTCGATTACATCAAGATATGCTTGATTTGCCTGAGGGAAGAACCATTTCAAATCAAATTTGATCCATTTTGATCTAACTCTAAAAGAATGATCATCGTCGGAAGCTGTTTCACTTACAGAACATCTTGGCCTATCCATAAGTTGTATTGTATCTTCATCTAATTCTCCCGTTGCAGGAATATTATATTTTTCTTGAAAACTCAACAAATAATCCTCAAGTTTAGTCAAATCATTTTCATTTGCGTATCCGAAGCGTTGTAAATAATCCATAGCATACTGCTGGTCGACAACACAAAGTGCTGGACATAGCGCTGCAGCTAATATAATTATTAACATGATCTTCACCCTTCTGTTATCCTCAAGAAACTAATCTCCCAACACATTATTAACAACAACATATATATTTTTTAAAAAACCCCCAAAAGATTCAATTACTGCGTGTCACGCATAAAATATTATATCTTACTTTCAAGCCACCCGGTACGAAATTCTTAGTAATATTTCAACATAAGTTACTTTAAGCCCCCCGGTAGCGCGCCGCCTTATCATCCTAACGGATCTTTCTCGACTACGTCACATTTTACAGCAAGAAGCGTACGGTGCGCTCACATTGCAGCAATACCTTCCTTTGCTAATAATATGCATGAGAGCTTATGGCGGCATGTGTTGAATGCCTTGCTATAGACGCGAAGGTTGTGCGATCGAATCTCACTGAAGTTTTTTTTCAGATTTTTAAAACAGGACTAAAAATGGCGGCCTAAAATTAAAAACGCGCGCGCCGCCGCTCTCAGCGCCACCAAGCGGAGATTTTTGAAGTAGTGAGCCAGAATCCCCATAGCTCTATCTACTTACTATCTTTAGGTACAGTTGATTTTATTTAATGGTAATCATAAAGCTTTTCCTCAAATTTTACTTGAAGAGTCTATCTTCCAGATGTGATTTCATAATCTAGTTGATTAGGACAAGCTGTTGGATTTCGAGAGAAACCTGGTAAATATTTTTTTTTCTTTTAAGCTCTACTTGATTTTGTTCACTATACTATATTGCTGCCATATTGTTATATTGCCTTCTTTTCTGAACCCTTACTAACAATAGAGAATAAGATATTCAAACCGATTAGCTTTTATTCCAGTTGGTAGTAGCCTTTCAAGATTTTGGATATATCAAGTTGGTGTGAACTGGTATCTGTTGGAGATTTTCTAAATTAAGTGAACATAATCTCAAAGTATTACTAAAATTGTAGTTATTGACACTATTGCTTTAGAATGACACTGACAATAAGTAAGAATATTGGAGCTTTGTGGTGACTGGTTTTAGTTAAGGAGACACGGATTTTATAGATATTCTGCCATTCTATTTTCAAGAAAGTATATTATACATGAATTAGCAGTCTAAACCAAAGAGTAGACTGCTTTTCATATTTTTGAATGTATTGTGCACAGTGGCTGCACTTAGGTACCTTTAAAGATTCAAGTTCATAATGAAGTATAGTTGTGAATTTGAAATACCGTGTTTATTATCTTCGGCCGTTGTTAACTTTACCTAGTGGGGAACAATTTATGGACCGTAAATAGCATAGTTGTAAATCAAGACCAAGTACACAGTCCGATCCTACGCAGGGACTTCTTTAAAAATTTGAGCAAAGTAGAAAACAATTGCTTCTTGACAAGGATTTTATGGATTTACAAACAAAAACGACTCATAATTATTACATTATAATTATACACAACTATATTAGGGTAAAAGAAAAATTATTTCATTATTATAATATGATGTAATAATTTTTTTATAATAATACATTTATTCATTCAGTGAAACATACATAGAAAAATATTAGATTTACGCTGGACATGTCAATAAAACAAAAGTACATAAATATATATCTACGTATACACACAAAAATACACAGTATACGAGAACAATCAGTAAAGTAAAAAGTCATCTACATCATAAACAACCTTCTCAATCAGAAACTGTTTAACTGACTTCTTGAAAATGATATATACAATATACACATATATACATATAGACACATAAAATGTTACAATAATAGCAAATATTTGCGTTATAAATCATCGTCACTATCAACAAACAGGTCACTATTATCGCTGTCTTCGTCCAAATTTATTATAAATTGTTGTACATTCGGAGACACATATGAATCTTCCACTACAACTACGTTTGCGATGCAATTTTTCCATAAAATACTGTCTATATCTTCCACCTCACTTCTAATTAAATCTACTACAGCAGAACTTAGCCTTGGAGCTGTATTTTTACGCTGTTTTAGAGTACTCCAGATAAGTTCAATGGGATTTAATACACAGTAGTAGGGCGGAAGACGCAGTACCGTATGTCCTTTTGCTTGTGCCATTGTGTCAATTCGATATTTTAGAGGAATGTTCAGGTTTTTTAATAATGGTTAGAAGATCTTTTTTTGATGAATTTTGATTTAGGTATTTCTATATCATTTTCAGCCATATATTGTAGGATTTCTGCTTTTTTCGTGCTTGTGGTCATCCATCACTGCCACCGGCATGTAAAATTATTATTCTTTTTCCCCTAGACGGAGGAGCCTCTAGACAACAACTTGTTGTGCCATCAGTCCATCCTTTCTTTATAACGTCATGGCTATCGTACCATGTTTCATCCAACCAAACTATGTATCGACCTTCTTGGCGAAATCTTCTTATTTCTGTAACGTACTCCCAACGCAATATTTTTAATCGTTCACTTTCCATGATGCTCATCCTTCCGTTGATTTTACACTCAAAACCTATGGTTTTCAAATATTTCCGAAACCATTGTTCCGAATAGGTTACGTCAATTCCCGAAACTTTCAGTCTTTCCAAAATCATAGACGTTGTTGGCACCCTGTTTTCTTTGTAAAAAGAGTATATTTGTTGTTTTATTTCAGTTCCCGCCGCTTTATCGATTCTAGAAATTTTTTACATTTCTCGTTTCTGTCTCTCCCTTGTTTATAATGTCCCTTACCGTAGATACAGGGACTTTTGTTAATTCACTTGTCACGGTGAAAGAAGTTGAACACCCTTTTTCAATTAGAGTTTGATAAACATTTTTTATTATCGTTTTTGCGTCAGTTGACAAATGTTTTCTTTCAACCTTCCTGTTGTCCGAAACATCATATTCAGTATCACTGTTGTCACTAATTTCAATCACTGCATTCTGTATTTCCATGTCATTCGACACAGTGTTTTCCCATAGACGAAACACTGCCATTTTCATTTGCACAATGCACAACGATGAAAAGTCACATACTGATAGACTGCACCCTTGCTTTACCTGGTTGGTGATTACTCCGACCCTGTTAGGACGCAGGTATAAAGGATAATTTCTAATTTATGAGGAGGCAGTATCTGTGGTCTTTATGCATTCTTCTTGTATTTAACATTTACAACGCTCCCAGTCATAAACACAGTATTAGTATTTCAAATTCGCAAGTATACTCCTTTGAATTAGTCTTGGTGACAATGCGTTGTAAATGTGTGATTAACAGTAGCTTCCATGTATTCATGACTTAAAAACTTGTCAAGAAAAATGTAGTTTAATGGGTGGAATTGCTTTTATACATATACCTATTTCATTATTTTTATCTTTCAGGTTCCATTTCTAATATATTCGTTAGTGAACTCAGACTGGGGCCGAATTAAAGGATATGATCAATGTGGAAATATTTGCGGTCGAAACAATACTAAATATAATGAATGGTCTTGCTCAGGAAAAGATGAAACAAATAATCCGTAAGTATTTGATAAGTATTGAGTGTCTATTTCTGAACAAATTAAGATGATATATGTAGTTTTTACTATATATAATAAAGTTGGAAATGCAGTTTCGTGCCGTTTCCACCACTTTAGTATGTCATCGGTACTGCCAGCTTGTGATTCAGCTGTGTATTTGTCAATTTCGTATCCATGAATTTTCGTTTCTATTTATTTTTGGGGATAATTGGAAAAGTTCAAACAAGTCTAAATCAAAATCTGTAACTTCATCAAACTTTTTTTTGGAACACACTGAATGTACATTCAGTTTGGGTTTGGGGGTGACTATTTGTCAGTGTAAGGTGATTAATAATTTTCTTTATAAATTTCTCCAAATTTCTTGATGGCTTCATCTTTTAAGGATTGCCCCCATGTCGTTAAAGAAAACGATACAATACATCCAGTTAGTTTTGCTTAACAATTTTATCGCGAGCTGCCTGAAGGGCAAAAATTATTTTTGCATCAAGATCGTCTCTATTTTCTTTATTATCTAGTTCATGCGCCCATCGTTTTAATTTGTTGAGTAGCATATTGATCCCAATGACCACCATAGGAAGGGTAGAATATTTCTCTCCTTCTAAAATAGTAGTTAGTGTTTTGAAACTTTGTAAATACTGACATGTTCTTTCAATAACATTCCATTCTGTATCATGTATTCGAAAATTTAAAAGAGTATCGGTATTGTCACAAAGAATATTATTTGAATGTTTGAATTGTAACGCTCATGACAGCGTTCCCAATGTGGAGTTCCATCCAGTTTGAGAATAGTCATGTGTAAATTTAGTGAGTAGCAACATTTTGGGAAGTTTAATCTTAACATTTCGGAGTTTTTAATTTTTTACAAATTACCGTAACATTTGCAATTTTCAGATATTGTACTTTCGTTATCACTAGTATAAGAGTCTTCGTTTTCTTCAGACATTAACTCAAACACTTCCATTAAATCTCGAGCAGCTAAGTCAATAATATATGCAAAACACACGAAATTTGGGTATTTATCAAGTATGATGAATTTAATGCTTTTGGTTGTACATGGTGGAGTGTGAGGATATTCCACAGGGAAACATTCGGGAAGCAGGTAATTTAATTCGTCAAGATAGGCTCTAATTCTTGCATAGAAAGGTTTGACAGTTTGTTTGTAAAGAGATTTAGAAATTTTTGGGAAAAACAATTTTGGAAGGTAGTTTTGAGAGGATTGGATTTCAAATTAGCTGCATACTTAAGACTCGAGCACATTCTTCTGTTTTCTAGGGATGGTTTTCCTAATTCACAATATAGACACACTGGTGTTGTTTGGAAAGTACCTGTTATTAAGTGTAGAGCTGAATTGTGAAAACTGTCGAATTTTTTCAGAAGTGATTTGTTGGCTGTTAAATACACTATTGATCCGTAGTATAGTTTTGATCGAATGAGTGTTCGGTACAGTGTTAACATTGTGTGGCGATCTGCACCTCATTCTTTATTTGTTACCGTTTTAATCAAATTTAGTCGTTTGTTGCAAGCTAAGAGGAGATTTCTGATGTGAAGATTCCAGCTAAGTGTGTGGCCAAAAAACATACGGAGAAATTTGATTGATGTTTCTGATTTTAATACTTCATTGTACAGTTTTAAGGTCGGTAGGTTTGGTGTACTCCTGCCTTGAGAATAGAATATAACGTGTCTTTTTTGTTGAGAAAGTGAAACCAGTATTTTCTGACCATAGTTGTAACTCTTTAATGAAAGCCTGAGTTTGCGAGAAGGGATTTTCAAAACTTTTCCCTTTACAGAAAACAACCAAGTTGTAATGCGTATTGCCCAGGTAAGCCCAAAGGAGACAGAGTTCAATTAAATTAACTGATTTATTTCTAAAAAATAATATTATTTACGACAAAAATAAACTAAAATTCAATATTCTATATATTTATCCGATACGTAAATATTTTGAACGTCACGCTTCGACGGTCCGTATCCTTTCGTCGATTGATAGGTACTGATGGTCCGAATAGTATGTAGGTGAAACTATAGCGGTGTGTATTTCGATTCCGGCGATATACTCGACGGTGTACGAGACTCTCTATGTCCTGTGGGACGTTCAGTCAGCCAGGGATATGAGCAACCGGCGGATCAATACTCTTTCGGTTTTAGTCTCAAGATTTGAGAGTATCGTTTGTATCTAGTCAGTACCCAGCTTAACGAATATTTGTACGTGCAGGGACTGTAGTTATTACAGCGAGTCAATACCACACCGAAATTATACTAACAGTTAAAGCGATCGTTTATAGCCAGTCAGTACCCGGCTTAACGGTGCTTCCCTACGGATATACTGTAGAGCTTTCAGTGTGTCAGTACCACACCGAAATTATTCTAACAGTTTGAACAATCGTTCTCGTTTCCGTCAATACCAGAAACCAACGGCCGTTCTAATGAATGATGTATAAAGTAGGATCAATACTCCGACTTAGTACAACACTCGGCGGAAGATAGTGTAAAGCGTTTAAGGTTGAAGTCAATACCCTCGACCTACGCTTCGCACTGGAGGCGGCTGAACTTGGAGGAGCTGCAGTCCGTAAACCAAGTCCTCTCATCGTCTGTTGGTTTGCATTTTTATATCCATCGTAGTGGTAGTGGTGGAAGTCTCTATCCCTTCTACCGTCGATTCTTCGTGCGCATCCTGGCGTGGGGGCTCTGCTGTTCTGGTGGGGTATCTCGTCATCGCGGCGCTAACTGGTTTCTTGAATCGAGTTTTATAGTAATGAATTTATGTCATTACAAAGTCATCTGCGTACAATCGAGCTTTTACAGGTAATTGTAAGTTTTATAAGATGTCATTGATTGCAACGATGAATAGCATAGGACTTGACTGACCCTTGGGTTATGCCATTTTCAAAATATGTTTTATCGGAGGTGATACCATTGGCTCTCATTCTAAATGTTCGATTTTTCAGAAAGTTTTTAATGAAAGCTAGGCAGTGGCCTTGTATATTCCATTCGTGTAGCTTTTTATGATGTAGTCATTTCAATCAGTGTCTAAAGCTCGGTTAATATCAAAGAAACAGCTAAATTGCTGCTTTTTAGGGCGAATGCTTTATCGCCTTCACTCTCTAAATCTATGATATTGTCCAAGGCCGATCGATGTTGTCTAAAACCACTTTGTTCCGGTATGATAAGGTTCCATTTATCTAAAGTTCACAGTAGCCTATACTTTTTTCCATCAGTTTGCACATGGCGCATGTCAAAAAAGTAAGACTTACCATTATCACAGTGAGTGGGAAGAGGAATTTTTTTTCGTTATGGTCAAGGATAAATGTGTGTGCCTAATCTGTAACTCAAGTGTCGCATTACCGATAAGAGCTAATGTTGAAAGGCATTTTAAAACTACATATTCCAAATACGCCACCGATTTTCCATTTGGCAGTGAAAACCGAAAGATAAAAGTACGTGAATTAAAAAGCAGTTTAAACGCACAACAATATTTTTTTACAAAACCAGATCCGAAATGAAAAGCTGCAACACTGGCGTCATTTGCTGTTACAGAAATATTAATAAAACGAAAGAAACCTTTCGAAGATGGAGAAATGATCAAGGAAGCCATGCAGAGAGCTGGAGAAGCAGTTTTTAATAACTTTAAAAACAAAACAGAAATTATTACAGCAATAAATGATATTTCACTTTCACGGATCACAGTAATGCGACGCAGTGAAGCCTTAAGTGAAAATTTGGAATAATTACCTAATGAAGACTTGCAGAAATGTTGTTTCTTGTCACTACAGTTTGATGAATCCACCGATGTAACCGACATTGCTGAATTGTGCGTTTTCGTGCGCCTAGTTTTTGAAGACATGTCAACAAAAGAAGAATTATTGACAATGATTCCATTGCAGAGGCAAACCAGAGGTGAAGATATTTACAGATCTTTTAAGAGTTTTGTAGAAAATACTGCATTTCCGATACACAAACTAGTTGCTATCACGACAGATGGAGCACCCGCTATGCTGGGACAAAGAGTTGGTTTTATTTCATTGTGCAAAAATGATGACAACATTCGAAGTTTCACCAACTATCACTGCATCATACACCAGCAAGTTTTGTGCTCTAAAATTCTGGAATCAGATGTTATTATGAAAATTGCTTTTAAAATAGTTAATTCTATTCGAGCCAGAAGTTTGCAAAGAAGTCAATTTCGAGCTCTTCTTGAAGAGACAGAAGCCGAACACTCAGACCTTTTGCTACATACAGATGTTAGGTGCCTTAGTCGTAGTGCCTTTTTGAAGAGATTTCGCCAATTACTGCCAGAAATCAAGACATTCGTTCAATCAAAAGGAGAAAATATACCTGAGCTTGAAGATGAAAAACGGCTTATGAAGCTTTCTTTGTGACATAACAGAAAAACTCAATGAGTTGAACCTAAATCTTCAAGGGAAAGACAAAACCGTCATTGACATGACATCAATTAAAACGAGGTGAACTAAAAAATTATAAAAACATGGAAGAAGAATGTACGCACAATTCAAATCGAAACTACAAAATTTTCGCTGAACAGCTGGAGAATTTGCATCTGGAGTTCGAAAGAAGGTTTCCAGATTTTGCCGCTCTCGAAGAAGTACTAAGTTTCATGGTATTCCCTTTCAATGAAAACATTGACAGCTTGGCCGTTAAAATCGGCAACTTAACCAATACTGAATCTCTTGTGGTCGAAGAAGAAATAATAAAAATGAGAAGCGATATATTTCTGAAAGCTAGAGCATCTGGTAGTAGAGAATTTTGGAAAGTGATTTGCAAAGAAAAGTTTCCATGCGTAAGAAAGGTGGCTTTATATTTGACTTCATTTTTTGGTTCTACCTATCTTTGCGAATCAACGTTTTCAACTATGAATGCAATAAAAACCAAAAATCGTTCCCGCTTAACAGACGCTCACTTAACTTCCTGTTTGCGCATCGCAGTTACTTCGTACACTCCCCAATATGATAAACTTGTGGAGAATATGCAGTGCCAAACATCCACTCAAAAGCGTAAAACGCAATGAAAAATTCGAATTAAGTATGTAATATTCAATAAATAAAAACATACAAACTTATTACAAAAATGTTTTATTTCTCTCTTCTAAATTCTACCTTGCAGTCGACCGCAGGAAGTATTTTCGAGCACAAGTAGACCTCACAGGTCAAAAGTTTGGCCACCCCTGCAATAGAGGCTACTATAGCGACCGCAGCGTGACATGTTGTTGGAATTTAACACGGGATATCGGGGCCCTTAAGTAAATTTATTATGAAGGTAGATGGTGGTTGACCTCTATAAGGCCAAAAATCACGTGTGCAATCATAAAAAAGTGAGCAGTGGGGTAACACAGTCGTGGTTATAGGCTAATCGTTATAAAAACTTACCAGGTCATTTTTACAATTTTTGATCCAACGTTTTATGTTGTTACTATCACAAATACTACTTGTTCCAGAAGTTGTTGCTTCCACTATTTGGTATTTTATACCGTTGTTCTATATTTTTACATAGTTTGCACTTTGCAATTTTCATTGTTTTGGAATCGCCTGCCCCAACATCAAAAAAATCTGTATATTTATTTTTCTTGTTGATTATTTTTGCCTCATATACAGATTTTTTTCTCATAATATTTGCAGGGGGGGGGGTATCTTCATAATCAGACTCACTTTGTTCTGGTACGTATTCCGAGCTGCTTCTTGAAAAATGTTCAGGTTCAGATATTTCGAGTTCAGACATTATCGCACAACGCACACACTTCAAAACAAATGTAACAAGCAATGCGTATCCTTCTAAATATGAACAGACATGAAAACAAATGGCGGTAGGGGTAGGCGATACGCTCTGAATTATTAGAATTGGAAATAAACACGTTGCGCAATATGATATTCAAACTTCAAACTGTTTGAAGAAATTTAACTTCAAGTGAAACCTAAATGTACAGATATCAAGTCAAGTCAAACTTTTTTACTTAAAAAGTTTGATTTTTAAGTCCAGTCAAGTTTGTTGAGTAAAATCAAACTAGTTTAACTTGATGCATCTCTAATTACGAATAAATCTATAGTTACTACGCATTTTTGTAAATTATAGGTTCTCCATCATTAAGATTGTTTGAAGTACTTTCTTTTCTATTGAAAGTCGTAGAAAACTAGCATATTTTTTATATATACATGAAACGCCAAAACTGACTTATGATTTTTGTCTGTTATGTGTTTTCAAATTTTGGTCATCATCCATTATCTAAATGTGCATAGTCAAGCCTCTTACATACAATGTAGTATTTACTTCGAAACTAATAATCTGATGTAATTTTTAGGTACTTGGAAATTGACAGTTCTGAAGATTTCAAGAGTTTTCAACAACTTTTATTTACTCATCGAAAATGCGTTTCCAGATGCAATTATGACTAGTAAGTATAGTTTATGTCAATTTATTTATATAAATATACAATTGACTTTGTTCGTTTCATGCACTTGGGTATCCTGCGTGTAATGAAAGGAACAAAACAAGACAATGTTAAGATCTTGCGAACTACATATTACTATATCTTGAATGATAGAAACCATACATATTTGTATGTAAGGTTTTAATTGTTGATGTTTGCTTAAGAATTGTTGATATCTGCTTTAGAATTGTTGATATTTGCTTTAGCATTGTTGAAAAACTAAACAGAAAAATCAAGTATGTAAAATTGTTCTGTACTTTTTTTCAGCCATCTGTCGTTTGGGAAATGTTTTAGAGATAGGAGTGATTCATCAAGGTATCCAAGAGATGTAAATGGTAATGGTGTTTCTATAAGTGGTGTCAATCATAGCGTATCTGATTATCTGAATAAAGTAGCCTGGAGGATCGTGTTAGCATGTGTTCTCTCGCTTGGTGAGTTTAAATGCTTCATATTTCAATTCTTAACAAAAGTCCATATATTAATTTTAGATATTTGTTTTTGACTATTTTATAATAATAATGTCTGGCTGAAGCAGATATTGATGCAAGCAGTGTTAACTTCGCTACTGGTAACGACGACCTGTACTGCCAGCTTCGCCTGTAGGGGGCGTAAAGCCTTGGGGTCGCAATCCCGCAGACCCCAGCAACCGGTAGGTAGGGCCAGCAACCCTGCCGATTTTGAATAGAATAGCTCCTGTTACAAGAAACCAAACCTCTGGTGCGAGTAGAGTACCGCCTCTACTAGTGGGACGCAGCTGCACCTAACCGATAATAGTGAAGCAAGTGCCACCACCCAGCGAATTGGAACCACATGGCCTGCATCTGCTGAGGAACAAATCTCGCTGGAAAGAGCGAGTCCCGCTCAACCCAAAGGATAGAGGGTAGGTATGTGCATTGGTCGAGAACACTCAACAGAGCTAATTCGCGCACACTACAAAGGGGAAAAAGGCCATGATCGGATGTCAAAATAGATTGGAAGACTTATGGAATCCAGAACACCTATAAAAGACACTCCCAGCACAACAACTAGCTAATCAAATACACTCGATTCTATGACACAGAGCTCTAAGTGAACTGGAACTAGATGAACTCAAATGTGATTGTCGAAGACAATCCATCAGATGGTCCGACCACCGAATGAGTGTGGCTCCGCAAGTACAAGATACCAAAGAGTACCTACAAGAACAAAGACCAGAACTAGTAGAAGACCTCACAGGAATCTAAGATTTGCTCAAGGAATCTGCGAGTCATTCCCATACAAGATAGACCAGCACTACCAAAATTAATCCTAAACCAAGAAATCCTACCCATGGTGGAGAAAACTAATAAAACTCTTAATGACTCCATCCCTTCAGGGGCATTATTTGATATCTGCCATGCAGTGTACTGTGCTGCTCATGTTGTCTGCTCTATATATTGTTACAAATCTAAAAACAAAAAAATTAGAAAATAAAACGTCTATGAAGAGCGACATTTAGAAGGCAGAATAAACTCTATACGCAAAGAAGTGTGTATTCCGCATACTTACCTTAACTCTGAGAACAACCAAAAGGTTAAAAAAAAGGTGAAGAGCTATGCCAGACACGCAAAAATCAACCCAGGTAGTCCACCGCACCAGCAGGATCTTCTAAAATATCTGGATGATCTAAAACAAAAGATAAAAGCTTTAGGAAATAGGATTAGAAGGTACCGACTAAAAACCCGTCGGTATCAAGAACATAAACTGTTAGTGACCACAAAGCATTCTACAGACAACTACAATGAAACACAGCGGCAACTTCGCATACAACACCTGAAAAAGGAGACATACAAATATTATGGAAGAACATATGGAAACATAGTGTCCTGCACAATGACAGGGAATTTTGGATTGCTTAAAAAGTTAAATCTCACGAAGAAATTGGACCGATGGTACAGCCTGAAATACGAAAATTAGATATCACTGCTGCAACCAGCAAGCTGACAAACTGGACAGCTCCAGGTATCGACCATATTCACAATTACTGGTAGAAAATACTTACAGGAATCCACTACAAAATAGCAGATACATTCGCAGCAGCACTCTTGGATCCTTCAATTATACCAGACTACTTACTCTCGGAGTTACCCACATGCTTCCCAAATAACATTGTTAAAAGACAAGAAGTTTAAAAAAAAGGAAAATATTCAAGGCATGGATCGATTATAGGAAGTCGTTCGATTCAGTTCCTCTCTCCTGGCTACTGAAAGTACTGGAGGTGTATAAGACCCCCAACTTTTTGCACTGCTGAGGCATTTGATGGCAACGTGGCAAACGACAAATCTACAGCACAGATGAGATAAAAATCAATAGAGGCATTTTCCAGGGTGACAGCTTAAGCCCATTATGGTTCTGTTTAGCACTTAATCCTCTATAGTCGAAGCAATGAACTAAAAAAGTTCGGAATTTAGGCCGCATAGACGGAACGCGGTTTTTGCATTCGCTTCCAAAAGTTATTTGTAAAAAATGTGCAGATTTGTGCTCCAGATTAATAGGAAATTGCATTGCTGCAGCCAAAAATGCATTTTTTGCGACGCCCTTTGGAAGACTTCAAAACTTTGTAAATAAGAGTCAGAACTGGCCCAAATCGGGTACTCGGGGGTTTTCGGGGTCGCTGATCACGATTATGATGTTCAAATTGACCCCCAAAACACCTGGAGCTCAGGAACGCCAATGAACGTAATCTCCGTGGAACTCTCTCGAAAATCACGCGGGGAAGGAGAGAAATTCGGCGCTCGGGATTTTTGGGGTTCGCTGAATCCAAATATGGTATCGGCGAACATCCACCGGACATCTGCTGTGCCCCAACCTGGACACGGACCCCATCCCCGAGAATTTTCCTAACAATATCGACAAAAACTATCTGAATATCATTGGTGGGGCGTTTTTTGAGGTGCCGAATCCAAATTCGCCGGCAAAACGACCCCCCGAACACCCGGTGCCCCACCAATGATCTTCTTTTAGTTTTTGTTGATATTGTCAGGAAAATTCTCGGGATGGGGTCCACGTCCAGTTTGGGGCGCACCATATGTCCGGGGGTGTTCGCCGATGCCATACTTGGATTCAGCGAGCCAAGAGAGCCCCACGGAGAAGACGTTCGGGACCAGGCCCATAACGAGTACCCGATTTGGGCCGGTTCTGACTCTTATTTACAAAGTTTTGAAATGCATTTTTGGCTGCAGCAATGTAATTTCCGATTTACCGGGAGCACAAATTTGCACATTTTTGGAAGCGAATGCAAAAAACCCCATTCCGATCCGTATATGCGGTCTAAATTCCGAACTTTTGTCTTTTTTAGTAGTTCATTGCCTCGATTACTAAGCAACATGCTAAAAAAGAGTGAATACTTGTACAAAGAGACACAAATATCCCATGCATTTTACATCGATGATTTTAAAGTGTGTGCCAAAAACCCCCATCAATTGCAAAGCCAGCTGGAGCTTGTTAAGGCGTTTGGCGATGCGATTAAAATGGAAATGGGGCTTGAAAAACGTGCAATGGCTCATGTGGATAGAGAAAAGGTGACACAGTCCCGACATATGACACTGATAACATAACAACAACCCCATCCCTAGGCCTAAAGGACAGCTACGAATACTTAGGCTTTCAGCAAGGATTATGCATCAAGAAGAAAGCTAATCAAGAAAGAACAGCAGCAGAATTTTTCCATCAAATTAATATAGTTGAACAGCTGAAGACAAAAAACAATATACAGGCACCAATACTGCCGTGTTAACGAAAAACGCCTTAACTACATTTTTTTTTCATAAGAAATATCACTCAATTGTCTACCTAAATGTGATAGAAAAATGCTTTATCTTGCTTTAGTTTGGAAATTAGAAAATTATACTTTTATGTTAACAGCAAATCTAACACCATTGAGATCTAAAGTATAATTTTCTAATTTCCAAACTAAAGCAAGACAAGGCATTTTTACATCACATTTAGGTAGAGAATTGATTGATATTTCTTTTGATAAAAAAATGTAGTTAAGGCGTTTTTCGTTAACACAGCAGAATATAGAACCACTTTTCCTGAAATAACAAATGCACTTTCCAACAAGAATATCCCCCAAACCAGAAATGGCTGTGTATATATAACATGCTCTCAAAAAGAGCAATAAAAATCAGTGTGGATGATGATGTAACCATCAGAGGCTTGGTTGTAAAAGGTTGTCCACAGGGAGGGGTGCTCTCACCACTACTATGAAACATGGTCTTAGACTCCTTGGTCAGCCACCTCAATGATTCAATGATAACAACTTCTACACAATAGCATACGCAGATGACCTAGTGATTCTGCTAACAGGAAGATTCGAGGAGACACTCTGCGCTTTAATGCAGGAGGCCCTCAATATCATAGAACAATGGTGCAGAGACCATTCGCTGTCATTAAATCCAAACAAGACTGAGTTGGTCCTCTTCACGAAAAAAAGGAAGCTTGCAAAACATCAAGCCTCAAAGCTCCTAGATACCAAACTTCATTTCTCTTCAGAGGTGAAATATTTAGGGGTCACCTTTGACAGTAAGTTAACGTGGAATTCCCACTTAGAAAACAGAGTTAAAAAAGCATATATTTCTTATGAGCAGTGTCGTAGAACCATCGGCCGCACCTGGGGAATGTCACCTAGGGTTGCTGCCTGGATCTACACTGCCATCATCAGACCTATGCTAACGTACGGCGCGATTGCCTGGGGAGCTAAAGCAAACCAGCTGACAGTCGTCCGCAAACTGGACCAAATCCAAAGAACAGCATGCCTCAACACAACAGGAGGCATGAGAACCACACCAACAAGAGCTATGGAGGTAATCCTCGGTCTCACTCCCCTTGACATATACATCAAGGAGGTTGTTTTGATGACCATGGCACGTCTGCGCTCTACTGGTATACAATCTGATGTAGGATCCGGTAAACTGAGACGTAACTTGTGGCATGAGGCCCTCAGGGAGATCCCACTGCTGCAGACCAATACGGACTCGATTCCACCGCGATATGCCTTCAACAGGCCCTACCAGGTAATCTTTAAAAACAACTCACAAGGCCTATCGGAAGAAGGCGCAATCCGCATCTTCACAGACAGGTCTAAATCCAATGTGGGCTCAGGATGTGGCATTTTTCCAGATCCTTGAATCTAAACATAAAATGGGCAATGGGCTGCAATGCAAGTGTTGCTCAAACAGAGCTCACTGCTATCTGCATCGCTGCAAAAGAGATTACCAAAAGGAAAAACACAGTTAATAATATATACATCCTTACGGACAGTAGACAAACACTACTAGCCCTGAACAGACCACGTATTACATCAGGCCTAGTACTAGAATGTCACATGGCCTTAATCGAAGCCTGTAACAACAACACGGTCACTTTAGGCTGGATAAAGGGTCATGAGAAATCGAAAGGAAACTGTATTGCAGACTCGCTAGCCAGGAAGGCAGCCTCCCAAAAACTCTTGGGACCTGGCACTTTCATTGGGCTATCGGCGTCAGCGACGGCCGACCTATTAAAGGAACACTCCCTTAATAATTTTAAGGGTAGATTGGACGACACAGAAGGCTGCAGGCTTGCCAAGGAACTGCTACAGTATCCGGATAGCAAAGTAGCCAAAAAATACGTGACTATGAACAGGCGGAACCTACGAACAACCACGGGAATTCTGACTGGTCACTGCCACCTACGAAAACACTTTCACAGACTGGGTCTATCTAACACCCCACTTTGTAGAGGATGTGAACAAGAAGATGAGACTGTCGAACACATTATTTGCAAATGTCAGACACTCTCATTTTAGGTTTCAAGTATTCGGCGAGCACAGGCTAACATACGCCAATATAAGGGAACTTAATTCAGGCGACGTTATTGCCTACTTCAAGGAAGTAGGCTGCAAGGAAGTAGGCTGGATGACGAGCTAGAAGGAAGTTTTGAACCTCAGAAGGATGCACAATGGGCCAATTGTGGCCTAAGTGCTGTGGGGCCACCACCCTTCAAACCTTTACAGATACAGGCACCAATGAATGGGCAGTGCCCGGGTTGACGTACTCATTTGGCATAATGGATTGGACACATACAGAAATACAACAACTAGACAGACAAGTGCGTACAACGCTCACTATATTTCGGATACGCCATCCAAAATCTGCGATGGAACGATTAGACATAACTAGGAAAGAAGGTGGCCACCGACTGACTAACCTCGAGAGCAGGCTAGTTAACGAAACACAAAAACTAAGATAGTATTTTAAAAATAAGAACTTACCTCTTTTTCTGAAGCCTAATCACAGTTGATGGGTACTCTACACTGAACCTCGCCAACAGGGAACCTGAAAAAAATTACTGCATTAAAGAAATTAAAGATACGTGGCAAGAAAGAAAGAAAGAAATTTATTCATTATTGAAAATTCTACAACTGCATTACATACATTTATAAATCATTATCAGACTAGTCAAGGATACATGTGCAGATACAACAGTTCAAAATATATGTAAAATTTGATTATTGCTATTATTATTATTATTATTATTATTGTTTTTTATTTATTTAATTATTTAATTTAATTTTTCTCTGGTATGTACACCCAACAAATAGTAAAAAAAAGATATATGTGAGTACCCACAAAGATGACACTAAGTATAAATACAAAATACAATCAGATAAAATACTCCAGGAAACACAACACTTAAAATGGAAAAGACGTATTTCAAATAGATACATAAGATATATAAACAATTTTTGGAACCACTATTTATTTATGTAGATATATCAGACATTCATTATGATAGTAGAAATTCCTCAACAGAGTAAAAAGCATTTTGGGCGAGATGATTTTATAAAACTGACTTGAAACTTACTAAGCTACATGTGTATCCAAATAATTTGAGTGCATGGTTGTAGCAGATGATGCCTTGATAACCAACAGAGTCTTGTCCCAGAGCCAGACGAGATTAGGGTAGTCATAGTTCATTAACTCTTCTAGTATTGTAGTTGTGAATCAACTTATTTTTGGTGTACTGTGTTTAATTTTTTTTACATTCATGGTTATTATGTAAATGTACAAGCTGCGTAAAATCAGTATGGCTAACTCAATGAACGTGCTGTTATAAGATTCTTTATAATGTAGTTCTGCTAGACATCTTATCATTTTTTGTTGTTGTTTAAAAACTTGTACTGTATGGGATGAGTTCCCCCAGAAAGGTAGTCCATAAGATAGGATGGATTGTACAAGTCCATAGTAGGTCAGCTTAAGTACATGCAGTGAGAGTGTTCCACATATTTGTTTTATTACAAAACACATACAGCTCATTTTTGTAACAAGGTTTTCTATGTGTACCTCCCATATTAATTTTTGATCTATAGTCAGGCCTAGATACTTGACAGATTCACTTGCTCTATGGATGTGTTTCTAACTTTTATTAGGGGGCAATAATCATAAGAAATGTTTTTTTGTTGGAAGAACATAAAGACTGTTTTACTGATTTACCTGAATTACCAAACCACTATTTTCACACCATCTGACGAATTTATAGAGAGCCGAAGCTTATTCTGTGCCACTACTTTACTAGTATCATTTGCATAGATGATCGTTTTTTGCTGAACCATACTTGAGAGTTCCATGTCACTCATAAATATTATGAAGAATAGTGGAGCCAAAGTTGATCCCTGAAGAACCCCCATTGAAACAGAAGCAGGTTGCGTTTTCACAGAGTTAATAACCACTATCTGAGATCTGCTTTTTAGGTATGATGCCAGCCAAACATTTGCAACTCCTCTGATTCCAATTCGGTAAAATTTTTCCAGCAGTAAATTGTGGTTCATTGTATCAAACGCTCTACTTAGGTCAAAAACAGAACAACTGGAAATTGTTTGTTGTTAAGGTGCAAATATATGTTTTCGCAGAGTTCATTTATTGCAGTTGAAGTTGATCTTTTTGTCTGAAGCTAGGAATAAGTTTGTGATATTCAACAAAATTAAACAGTCTCAAATAATAACTAAAATCGATAATTTTCGCAACCTGAGATTGTAAGCATACATTACGGTAGTTGGCCACTTCGTTTTTAGATCCTTTTTTTATATATAGGTACAGATTTTAATATTTTTAGTGCTTCTGGGTATGTTCCATCAACAAAGGACTTATCTATTATGTGAGATAGTGGATAGCATATCACATCACAGACAATTCTTAGAGCCTTATCATGGATTTTATCTATACCAAGTGATGGGGTTTTTGTTCTTTTGGTAATGATATCCTGAACTTCTATATAAGTTATTGTGTATTATACAAGAAAAGTGTAGTATTTGAAAGGGGGGATAACTTCAGATTTTATTTGTTATTGGATGTGTTTTTTCGATTCCCATGAAAAAATCATTAAAGTGGTTGCCAATGTCATATTTATCTGTGATATGATTATTATTGATAGTGAGCTCAATTTTGTTATTAGTTTTTGTGTTATTCCTTGTTTCATTAATACTTTTCCAACTCTCCTTGCTTATATTATTTGCATTCAATATTCTTTTGTGGTTATATTCTGCTTTAGTTTTTGTCACCAATTCTTCATAAATAAATTTGAGTTATTTATAACTGTTTTTTAATATCTCGTTTGCTGAATACTTTGCTATTTTATACATATCACATACCATTTGATGTAATTCCTTGATTTCTTTATTAATCCACTTTTTTCCCTATTTCACTAGTTTTTATTTTTTTAAGTGGAAAATCAATGTTGTAGTGGTGCAGAAGGGTTGTATTGAAAATATTATATCCTTCATTTACATCATCAGCTGTATATACATTCTGCCATGTTTCATTCATCAACAGTTCTCTGCAAGTTATCATCTGAGTAGTTAGTTGCATTCATAAATAGTTTCTACACTACAATTATGTGCTGTTGGTACTGCAAATGTACAAGTTTGAAATTTATGATCTAAAAGATGTGTATCTTCAACATTACAATCAGTCGGCTGGAGATTTGTGTACACCGCATCTATACTTCTATTAATACATGTAGGCTCAGTTATAATATTTTCATGTCAAATTCAAAGAATATATTTTTCTCGTTTCTGTGTTGTTTGTTAAAGAGTCTATATTAATATCACCACATAGGATGTTGTATTGTGTTGTCGGGAAGATTTTGTACATCAGATCATAAATTTCATCAAAAAATATATCGATATCACTATTTGGTGTTCTGTACACTGTGATAATATACAATTTACCCTTTTTATTTAAGATTTATAAAACAGCTATTGTTGCATTGAAACTTTTCTCTATACTTTTGTTGAAAGTGAAAGGCTTGAGAGTAAGATTTTCTTTCGAAGGATGCATACTCCCACCATGTTCGTACAGTTTTCTACAGTAACTATTTATCAATCTGTATTTGAATAAGTTTAGTTTTTCTATTTTCCCAGAAGTAAGCCAGTGTTCCGAGAAGCACAGAATAGCTGGTGATTGTTGGTCTAGTAGAACTTCCAGTTGATTTAATTTTCTTGGAGCCATGCCTTGAATGTTGAGATGCATTATAACCAGTACTTCTGTATCTCCTATTTGTTCATTTTGATCGACTGTAGGTACTGCGTGATTTAGATGGGCTGTAGGGAGCAGGTTTCCTGAAAATACTCAGATCGCTGATCATACCTGTGGTATTTTCTGAAATCAAACCTCTTGAATGTGACATACTTTGGCCAAGTGGAATGATAATAGATTTCATCCTTCAGCTCAAAGTCCACCCCACACATGAAACATTTGTTTTTATCTTCACTTGTAGGCACTTCATTTACTATGATGTTGGAATGTTTGAAGATCCTTTAGGTATTCAGTTATCTTGTCAGCTGTAATATGACGGTTTACCCTATATAGATACAAACAGGCTTTTCTCTGAACACCGAACATTTTCACCAAAGTTTTTATTCTTTTGTGGTCTCCTCTTTCTAGAATAGACTTATGTGAAGCCATCGTCAATATTGTGAGTTGTATTGTCTTGATTGAGGTTTATAGTATGGTCCATGGTAGTTTTTTGTGTTTCTTCAAGTTTGGACATTTTTGGGAGACTTGGCAACATGGGGAGTTCCTTGTTTATATTATGTTTTTGCACTGTTTACAGCTGAATTAATTTGAACTGATTCCATGGCTTTGTTGTCTTGTTTTTCACTCACAATACTGATAATGGGTTTTTGTTGGTTTCAGTTTTTGTTTGGAGTAGATTAACTTTTCTTCTACAAATTTATTGTTTTGCTTTAGCAATAATGAGTTTTCTATTAAGAGATCATATTTTTCTTTGTTTCAATAGTTTGATTTCCGTTTTCAATTCAGAAGATTCATTATTTACCTCTGGCACATTTTGGTTGCCTATTTCTGTAATGCTAGCTGGTTCACAACACTTGATTCTGGTATCACATATTTTCACACATTTAAGTTTTATTTTCCACTGCACAAGACATGTGGAAGGCATTTCCACAGTTGACACACATTGGAATGTTAGTTGTTCTTGACCTGCAGCAGTTAAATTGTTTTTTAACAAAGTTGTTGTCATTTATAACAGGGAGCACCTTTTTATACCTCTCTACTCATTTTCCGCCATCTTGTGGCAAGTGAAAGTGTTACACGGCAGATACTACAACTCAATGCACCTCAGAACATCGAATACTTACTTTTTGAAAGGGTACTTATTTGCGGAAACTGAAGTCACACTCCATGCAATCCAGGGCTAGGTGGTGGCTACCCGTTGTCACCAGAAATGTATCATTAAAATGGATATTCGAAACACCCTTTTAAATAAATTATATATTGTTATTAGTTAATCCAGCGAAAAGTTTTTTAATTTATACAGTTTGGTAACAAAAACAACTTAATGTGAGCAATTAACAAACAGAACACTTGAATCAAGCTACATTTACAGAGAAACATGCTTAAGTGATTTCATCTGTCATCAATACTGTTTCAAACTTCCATTTCAACTCCAGCTATTTGGAGCGTCTATATTTCTTTATCGTGATTTTGTTTCAGCCGTCGGAATAGGAATGCTGGTTCTTTTTAAAGTTGCTACAGCCGCTGTAGTTTGGGGAATGGTAGGAGGTGTTCTTATCTTTGGAGCCATAGTCACTGGTTTATTTTGGTAAGTTTTTTTTAGTACTGTATAACTGCTAATTTAAGTTTTGACAAAAAAAACACAGTTCAAAAAATAAATATTGTTTTATTTGAAATACTTTTATTACTAAATCTCCTTCATACTTACTGTAAAATTGGTGGAACATTGTCAAAAGCCTTCAAGTTGATCTTAAGGAAATGAATGACAGATTTTTACAACCTCTATAACGTTGCGCTTTCTGTATATAACGAGCTCACCAACTTCACCCAACAAGGCATACTCGATCAGTGCCATTCAAAAAACGATAAAAATATGTCATGTTTTACTGTGGTATGTAATATACAATTCTAAACACTCTTCTATATTGCAGGTATGGCTATTTCACTGCAGACAAATGGAACCAGAGAGATCCAGATGCCAAGAAAGTATTATTATTTTTTGCAATTTTCCTCACAGTTTTCTTATTGATACTTTTCTGCATAACAGTATTTATGTTCAGGAAAATTCAATTGATTATTCAGTTATTCAAAGAAACCACTAAAGCAACTTTTGCTATGCCGGCACTGATATTTGTTCCCGTAATTGTAAGTATTATTTTTATAATATAATTAGCTATAGCTGCAGATTATCGATGTTAACAACACCTTATAGATATATGAGACAGTGAGATGTATCAAACTGAATCTAAATGAATTTATTCTACAAGATGCTTATTATAGACATAGACAATATTTGACTCAAAACCTAATTATTATGAACCAAACTCTTATTCTAATGAAATTGTTCATTCATAAAAAAAAACTCTGTGATAACATAAAAAACTCACCAACTATTAAACTGATAACTGTTAAAAATGCTTGATGGTGATTTTTAACTCATGTGGAAAGATTTCTAAATAAATAGAACAATTAAAATAAAAATATATTGTAATGATTTAAAATTAGCTAGTCCAATTGTGGGTTAAAAAACCTGAAAATAAAAATAAAAATCATGAATCAATAAATGTATATCTGTTAGGAAATATCAGACTAGCCAATGTATTTAACACACTGTATAAATGAAAGCAAACATTTAACATACTGTACATGATTAGAGAGTAGATAGATTAAAAAAAATTGGAAGTAATAACAATTATTAAATTTCAGATGTATTTTTTTTAATAGAAATGCTTTTATTTCAACAAGTGTACAAAGTCACAGTACAATGTATCACATGTTCAGACTATAAAGGATTCTTAAAACTAATTACACCTAATTACAATGTCCAGGACGAGCTCAATTAATAGTCTCGAAAAAATTTCATACATACATACACATATACACGCACACACACATACAACAACAAAACAAAAGAATATATGTATATAATCATAATTTTTGTGAAGCATTGTTCCTAATCAGCAATAAATGCTGGCACCGGAACCTATATATTTTAAGTTTCATGGCCATTTACAAATTGCATCATTTCTGCTTTGAACGAGGAATAACTATCTTTATTTTTTATATAGTTTGGCAAAAGATTGAATGACTGAAGACATTTAGAAAAGGGATTATTTAGAGCAATTTTCGTTCTCACCTGGGGTAGATAAATTTGGTCTTGACTTCTAGTTTCATAGGAATGTATTTCATTAATTATATTCAATTTTGTGTTGCATTTCTGTTGATTTTTTGTTATTTTGTAGATACATTTACATTGTTCAATCTGTAGAATTTTTTCCAGCGGTAATATTTTAGTTTGATCGTAGATCATTTCTGTATTAGCCCTGTAACCATAGCCAAATAAAGTTTTTACCACCTTATTTTGCAGAGTTTTGATTTTTTAAATAATGTCTGAGAACATACCCCCAGTTTGTTATCAGATATCGGAATATAGAAAGAAAATAAGCATTATATATCATAATTTTTTTTGTAGATTCAGGTAGCTCTGACATCTATAAAGTGCTCCAATCATTGGTACAATTTTTTTTGTCATGTGCTCTGCATGTTTGTGCCAATTTAGTTTGTCATCGATTACCAATCCTAGATATTTGGTATAATCGACCTTTTGAATGGCCTGATCCCCAATTTTGATATCTGGGTCCCAACTTTCTTTATTTTTATTTTTGAAGAGCATATACACTGTTTTACTCACATTTATTTGCAGCTTGTTAGCTAGGAGCCATTTACCATATAGTTGTAGATCACTATTTACCAAGGCTTCCAGTTCTCCCAAGTTAGATCCCTCATATACTAGGATGGTATCATCTGCGAATATGTAATAGCGAGCTTTAAGATTTGCCTTTTTCAGATTTAGGGTGTGCAGTGAATATAATAGTGGCCCAAGGACTGAGCCTTGTGGGACTCCGCAGTTTATATTTGCGATTTCACTATTTACTTTATGCAGAGACACATACTGTTGACGATCCTTTAGATATGATTTTAATATACTTGCACTTTTTCCTCTTATACCTAATAGGTACAATTTCTCGAGTAGTATTTCATGATCCACTACATCGAATGCTTTTTGTAAGTCAATAAATATTGTTAGGACAAATTTTTTGTCATCCAAGTTGAATACAACATGGTTCAGGAAGTCTGTTGTATCACTTTGGGTGTTGGAGTGTTTCTGAAAACCATATTGATACTTGTCCAATTCAACATACCTAGTAAGAAAGTTCATGATACGTTTTTTGAAAAGAATTTCCACAAATTTTGACAATGCACAAACTACAGTAATTGGGCAATAGTTTTCTAAATAGTTTTTTGGTCCCGTTTTATGGATAGGGGTAACCTTACCCACTTTCAGCTCCTTCAGAAATTCCCCTGTTTCAAACATTTTATTAACCAAGTTGACTAAAATTGGTATTATTACCTCCTGTACTCTTAATAAATCTTTTGCACAAATTTTATCATTACCCGGAGCAGAGTTTTCATTCATTTCATTCAAAATTTCTCTTACTTCTTTGATATTAGTATCATATAGGTACAAGGAGTTTTTTATATTGATTTCCTCGAAACAGTGTGAAAGTGGGTTACTTAAAAGTTTTGCATTGATTTTATTGACGATTGATTGACCTATATCACAGAAATATTCGTTAAATTTGTTTCCAATTTCTAATTTATCAGTTATTAATGTTTTATCTACCTCTATTGTATCTACACTAGTTTGTTTCTATTCATGTTTTATTAGGTTATCTATGAAATTCCATTGTTTCTTTGGATTTCCATTAGCGTCATTCCATTTTTTTTCTGAAAAAGTTAGTTTTTAGATTTTTTTTTTCGTTTTCAACTTTCTTCTTTTCATTTCTGAAGTCCCCTAAGATTCGTTGATCTTGAGGGAATTTTTTTGTTAGTTTGTATAATTCTTCTCTTCCTTTCAATAATTCTAAAAACTGGGGGGTTATCCAATCATTATTTTCCCTAATTTTCATTTTAATTGTTTTTGTAGCCTTATTTTTAGCTTCTTGTATTAGTTTGATCAAGGTCTCGAATGTATCAACCGGTATAATAAATTTATGTTAAAATCACCAATTATTAGTGTTTTTTTCTCAGGCTGTAGTATTTCTTCCAATATTTCCAGGAATTCCTTCACATTGAATGATGGTGGTCTGTATAAGGCTATAATTTTTACACCATTTACCTGTAGATTCATCCCAATCATGTTGAATTGTCTGTCCCCACCAACATTGTTCATCTCAATGAACTTGATGTGTTCTTTAATATATATTGCGACTCCTCCGGCTCTAATATCTCTACATGCATGCACTGCTGTATATCTATTAATTACGAATTGGTGTACTTCATTTTTATATAACCAGGTTTCCACAATTACTAATATATCATAATATTTCATTTTCACGAGACACTGTAGTTCCTCCAACTTGTTTCTGAGACTTTGTGCATTTATATATAAAATTCTTAGTTGTGCTTCTGCTGTTGGTTTGCTAAATTCATTGGATTTTTCTAGTTTTTTAGATTACTGGTGTCTTCGATTGGCTGAACTGGACTATGTTCATCTTTGCGCATATAAATTTTCCCACGACTTATCCATGCAAATCTATAGTTATTTTCTTTCTTGTACTTCAGCACTTCTTTGAATAGGTATTGATTTGCTATGTTAAATCATGGGTAGGTAGATAATGTTTTCATCTTCGTATCCCAGGTCTTTCGCATTTATCATTTTCTTCTTTCTAGCCTCCAAGAATTCTTCCTTCTCGTTTTCACTGGTAAAACATACTTTTATAGGCATCTGTCCATTGTGGTTTCGCCTTTTTCCAATTCTGAAGCATTTCAGTTTATTTACTGTTTGAACTTGCAGTGCTTCTCCCATTTTTTTGATGATATCTTCGATGTTTTCTCGCTTGTCATATGGTACCCCATTGACAATTATGTTGTTTCTCAGCTCATTTTGTTCATTCTTGTTTTGTACCTTTCCTAGTTGCGACTTTATGGTCAAGATTTCTGCTTTCAGAATTTCGTTGACTTTAATTTGTTCTTCATATTTGTTCAGTAGATCGGTATATTTGTTATCCATATCCATTAACGTTTCCATTATATCATTCAGGGTATATTCCTGTTTGCTATTAGTATCATTTGAGTTTATTTTTGGAGGTTAAAAAATAATTTTAACTACAATACATTATTTGCATATAGTGATAATCATTTTTGTTTTCTAAACAAATCATCTCATTACCTAGAAGATGTGTAGTGACAGTGTGTGATCGCAGACAGACATGTGAAACTATCTTTAGATCATCGAAATGAAAAACAATTATAATATTGAAATGGAAATCAAATCTTGAATAAAAAATATCAAGTTAGAAAGACGGCGAGGTTTTTGTAAACAAAAAAAAGAATGTTGTTGATTTTGATACGAGAAGGTGGAAGAACGGGAAGAAATTTAGTGAGAAAAATTAAAATTGAAAGTTAAAAGAAAAAAATCCATAAAATCAAATTTATAAACATGAATATCGGGAAAAATACTAAACTGAGAGAGTCGTGACATATAATTTAACCAGAGAGCCAGCCTTTTTCTGATATTACTAAAAATTAGAGGGGATGTTACGGAAGTTGTTAGCAAGAGCCAGTTTACTTTTTCCAAGTAGAAATACACCTATTTCATTTTTACAGAAGTGTATGTAACATCCATTTACAATTTTGATGTTATTTAGTATCTCATACAGCACAATAGTGGAGAATTTCTTGTATTGTATACCAGCTGTTCCAGCGGAATTCTAACCTAAAACAAACATTGCTTAAAATATTTGATTTCCATATTGTAATTCCAAGGACACATTTAATTCATAGGTTGTGAATTAGTTAATTCCATAGTTGTTTACTTGGATAAGGTTTTATTCGTTACTTATAATTAAAAGGAAGCTTACCTTATTCATATTAATTTTAAAACACACGAAGGGAACTGCAACAATATTCAATTCATTATACTGGGGTAGTTCAACAAATTTATTATTCAAGAAATTATACATAGAGTAATAGAAAATGTTTCAATTAATCACTATTAATATTGGGTTATGAAGGGTATATTATGGTATTAAATATGTTTCTAAATGATATCTGAAAATTAATACTAAAAATATTAATTAGTATTTTCATAATAATAATAATAAAATCGATATTGTCAATTTGCTAAAATAAAAAGTTTTTTTGTTAAATATCATAAACAGTTGTGTATTGGCAGTCGAACTGTTTTGTGTGCCTGACTAGGACATCATTTCTAGATAAGTACACCTATTTTTAGTTAATTTTCACATTAGGTATATTATTGGTTAGTCATAATTTAATTGAAGTACCTCGTGATTCTATCACATTAACTTTTTCCTTTCTAATTTTATTTACAATTTTTTGTTCTGGAACGAGTTCTTGAAAAGACAAGTTTAAATAATTAATTATGAACACAAATACGGGCGGCCCAGGGTCGTCCGATAATTCTGACGATATGGACACTATCAATAACAAAGATTCCTATAAAGATTTAAAATTATTCAATTTAACAAATAAATATACTATGAAAGATAAAGGTCCGTTTTATGTTTTTGTAGAGCACATGAACAAAAACTTCGGCAGGTTATTTCCAATGAAAATAGGATATTTTTTGTTAACTGAAGACAAATTTAAACAAAACATAGTAGATATAATATCGGTAGGAGTAAGTAGAGTAAAAATAATTTTTAAAAACTATGATATAGCGAATTCATTAGTAGGCCATGAAATCATGGAAAAAATCAGTTGGTTGCGTACATTCCCACATTCTATAATCACCACAAAGGTCTTGTGAGATGGGTAGACACTTTTTTTTCTGAAGATTTTTTACTCAAAAACATTGAATGCGATAATATGAAGGTGGTCAAAGTTCAGCGTATGAAGAGAAGGTGAAATCAAATTTGTTGATCGTCAACTAATAATTATTGTCACTTTTGAAGGAAACTTCATTCCCGAGAAAATTAAAATTAATTTAACCTCATTTTCCGTGGAGCCTTATATTCACCCGGTTGTGCAATGCTATAGCTGTTTGAGATATGGCCACACAGCCAAATTGTGTAAATCAAAGTCACAAAGGTGTCAAATATGGTACTGAAGTACATACCAAGGACTCAGAATGCCCAAATCCTGGCAGTTTTTGCATATATTGCCAAACCAACAATCACCCTACGATATCCAAAAAATGCCCTATGTATACAAAACAACATAACATCAAAAGAGAAATGGCGTTTAAAAATATTTCTTTTAAAGAAGCCGAAATCATAGTTAACAATCCTACATATTCAAAAATCACAAGGAATAACAGATTTGCAGTTTTTAATAATACACAAAACTTCCCTCCTCTACCTGTAACTTCGCAGTCACAGTACATCCCCCCCGCATATATGCATATATTTTTATAATACCTAAACTGCTATTTAGCTTATGTAAGAGTTTAAAGATGTACTTTTTCCCTATTTTGTTGGAAAAAATATAAACTTGGCAACTGTTTCCACACTGAAAACCTATTTATACCAAGTTACAATGTTGCCAGAAATGCAGAATTTTCTTTGATATGCAGAATTTTAGCCTTCAAAAGAACAATATTTTATGAAACCACTAAAATATGAAGAATTTTTTTTAAATTTACATTCGACATCATTCGATAAAATGGTTTAGCTACGACTCGAAATGATAAGCAATTCGCCCTCGAGATGGCGCTAGCAGTAGAAAAATAAAAATATTTCATTGAGCTAAGTCTATTTTTTAACATTGGTACCATAGATAACCTTTAATTAGTACGTTAGCATTATTCGTACTTTCGCTACACTCAAATGCAAGAGCTGAAAGGGTGTTTTCGATAATGAATTATGTGATTATGTGAAAACAAAAAAACGAAACATACTTCAAGTACATCATACATTGAATTCTCTTTGTGTATTGCGTTGATATTTTCAAGACGGGTACAAATTCTGCGAAAATGTCTGTCACCGAAAAACATTTAAATTTAATGAAATCCAAAAATTTATATTCCTTATGAGGTATTATGTTGTACACTTTTGTGTTCTGCTTATAAAATAATTAGGTAATTTTTTTCTTTTTGTAATTAGAGCTATATATTATTTTTATTAAGTACGTAACCTACCTACTTCAGAACTCAGGAGTTTTTTTTGTTTGTTTTTTGGCCTTACCAGAGTTTACGGAATATAAATTATTCATTACATAGACTTTAACCTTAGTAACGATGGGTGGGTTGTTCAAAATGTACTCCAACACTGCATAAATATGAAGAATGTTAATTTAAATTGAAGAAAATTAATATAATGAATCTAGCAACACTGCCAAGTTAGGTTATGTTCAGTTTGTTCTAACTTTTCGGTTAAATTAATAATTCTATAACTTATCTTCACAAGTATGAGTTTCATTATTGCTTTCTTTCAATATATAAAAAAATGTCTGCCTTCCAGCTCATTGTTCACAGTTTGTTTGTCTGTAAAACCAAGAACGCTAAACTTTTTTTAAAACAAGATTTTATTTGCATAAGAAAACAATTTGAAATGGTAAGAAATGGATCAAGTCTGATTTGATCCATTTTACATATAAATACGAAAATGTGTCAGACATAAAACAGTTCATTTTTGACAATAGTTAAATCCTTTTACACGAGCATGAATCTCTGTTTTCAAGATAAATATTTTAGAACATATCCATTGTTTCATTATAAGGCATTTTTGACTTGTGACACTTTTCCTAAACAAGTGCGTCCATTTTGTAACGCGATAAATGTGTTAACTACCAATTTAAACAAAATGACTTATGCCTCTTTACCCATGCACCTACAAATTATTACTTATATTTTTCAGTCATTCATAGTGGAACTCATCATTCTGGTATTATTAGTGGTAACTAGTTCTTTAATTTATACGTCTGGTATATTGACAGAAATAACTCCTGGATATTTAGTGTACAAAGGAAATGTAGTAATACAAATTGCATTTGTCTTCAACATCATAGTTGCATTCTGGGCCACACAGTTAATTATTGGTATCCAATATATGGTTATTGCCGGAGCTGTAGCTAAATGGTATTGGGCAAAGTAAGTATCATTTTTTATAAACTTTAAAATATGTGATCTGGATATGAACAGAGAAAGTTGTGAATTTACAAGCTCCGTGTTTAATCTAAAATAAGTTGAGCTATTCTTTATAAAAATTTAATTACTTTGGTGGATGATAAATTAGTGAATTTTGTGGATATTGAGTAAAAAATTTCAACCAAAAAGTACTGTAAGTCATAAATGGCATGCACTTTATATTATTTCAAAATTAAAATTAACATCAAACATATAACATTCTTATCAAAATACAAGAAGACCGGTTCGGACCTAGAATAATTGTTATTTAGAAGAAAATCTAGCATAGCCAGCCTAGGTCTCAGGCGGGGCTTTGAATTATAGTAGAAACCATGTACTTAAACTGGGCCTTGGACGCAGTAAATGCTAAATATCAAAAATGGAACAAAACATAGAAAAAATATTAGAAACTTTGAATAAAATCGAGAAAAGGGAAGATAGAATAGAAGGTAAATTGGACTGCATTAAAGAGGAATTAAGGTAAATAAAACAAGAAAACATGAAACTACAATATGAAGTTAAGAATTGAGCAACAAGAAAAAAGAATTGAAGAATTAGAGAGAGAAATCAGAAAGAAGCATATTATAATTTATGGAATTGAAGAAAATAGGGAAGATAATACATTAGACTTAAAAAAGAAGGTAAAAGAAACAACAAACAAAATGGAAGTCCCATTACAGGAGAACGAAGATATAATAGAAATTAAAAGATTAGGAAAACAAATATAAAATAAAGTAAGACCATTGTGGGTTGAACTTAAAAACGCAACAAAGAGAGCAGAAATCCTGAGAGAAAGCAAAAAACTAAAAGGTTCCAGAATATACATAAACGGAGATTTTTCAAAAGATATCCAAACTCAAAGAAAAATACTAAGTCAACATATGAAAGAAGCAAGGGACAACAGACACAAAGCATACAATAAATTGTATATAAACGGAGATGCCTATGATGTACGGACACTGGGCTACCATAAAATGCCAAACATCATCGACACTGAGGAAATACAAAAACAAAAAACAGGAGGAAGAAAAGTTATTGAAAGATCTGCGGAAGAGGAATCACAAGAAAAGACCAGAAAAACCACAAGAACATACGGGAGTACAGAAGAAATTTCAAAAAACTTATTCAAGTAGCACCAAACGAAGAGGAAAAATTAGAGAAAATTATGGCCACGACAAAAAACAGATATAGGAAAAATTAGGTGTAATAATATTATAAATATAAGTAATACAAATAAGATTAGTTATAATAATAGTTGTAAGGAAAACAAAATATGTACCAACAGTAATAAAAACGATAAAAGAGAGAGCAAAAATAACAAAAAAGATAAGCATAATACTAATATAAGGAACAATAAAAGGGGGACATCTGTATGTAAAAATGGAAATAATCGTACCAGCAAAAATATAGTACAAAATAGTACATTGTCTACTTTCTCAAAGACATTAAAGGAAAATAGGGATAAAATTAGGATATGCACTTGGAATATTACATCTTTACATGGAAAAGAAAATGAATTAATAGATTAAATGATAGAATACGAGATAGACATATTGGGCATTAGCGAAGTGAAAAAGAAGGGTAAAGGAACCATGAAACTAAAAAATGTATATAGCTTATATTACTCTGGAGTAGAACTTGATCAAAGAGCAAAAGAAGGAGTCGGACTAGTAGTGACAGAAAAAATTAGTAAGCATATAGTTAAATGTAAAAAAGTCAACTCAAGAATAATTACCATAACAATAAAATTAGATGAAATAATAAATATTATCCAAATATACGGACCAGTAGAAGGAACAGAGGAATCCAAAATGGCTGAATTCTATGAGGAACTTCAAAAAGAACTGAACTTCGAGAGGTAAACAATGGAATGATATACATATAGGATTAGGCTGCATAGGAGAATACGGAGAGAATATAAGGAATAATAATGGAAACAAAATGCTACAGTTCTGCCAAATAAACGACCTAAGAGTAGGATATACAATATGGTACCAAGACATAAAGGATAGGTATACGTTTGAAACACCTGAAAGAGACGCAAAAAGTATAATTGACTACATTGTATGTAATTCAGACTTAAATAAACTAAAAAACGTTAGAACAGAGAAAAAAGCAGAATTAGGAACACAACATAGTTTGGTATTAGCAGAAATTAATACAGAAATAAACTTAAACTGCAGTGATAAAAGCTATTATAGACTAAATATTAAAAAATTAAATGATCTAGAAATAAGAAAGAAATACCGAGATAAAACGAACATACAGTTTACAGAGGCAGAACCGGCAATAAAAAACACAAATTTAGAAAAAAGATGGAGAGTTTTCAAAGATATAATATATAACGTAGCAATTGAAACATATGGAAAAATAATCAAAAACAAACACCATAACAGAACCGAATGGTGGAACATAGACATACAAAGGAAAATAAGGTAGAAAAAACATCAATGGAAGAAATATCAGCTTAACAAAAACGAGACAAATAGACTGGAGTATATTCAGAAAAGAAATGTAGTGACTCTAGCGGTGAAAGAAGCAAAAAGGAAAAGTTGGGAAAAATTTGGAGAGGAACTAAATGAAAGCTACCAAATAAATAACAAACAATTCTGGAGCAGAATTAAAACATTACTAGGGAAAAGAGAAGATTATGCAATAAAAGATGAAAATAATCAAATACATATAGAGACAGGCGAAAAAACAAAAGTATGGAGAGAATATGTCAGGGAAAAATTTAAACTTGAAGAAACTGAAACACATATTGACCAAGAGAAAGAAGTAACACAAGAAAAGGAATATCTCGAGGAATATCATAACGAAATAACCCAGGAGGAAGTAGAGGAAGCCATTAAAAACATCAAAATAAGGAAAGCTGTGGGAGAGGACGAAATCAACCCTGAGATGATAAGATGGCTGGGCGAGGAAGGTAAGAAGTAGTTCTGGAAGATATGTAAAGATGCATGGGCTACAGAAATGATACCGAAAGACTGGACTAAAAATATTATAACACCAATATATAAAAAGGGAGATTATACAAATTGCGACAATTACAGGGCAATATGTTTATCGTCAGTATGCTTCAAGACATATACAAGAATAGTAGAAAAACGTCTGCGAAATGAGATGGAAAGTAAATTGGAAGATGAGAAGGCTGCATTCAGAGGAGGTAGAAGTACAAACGATAACGTACACATAATAAGGCAGATAGTTGAAAGAAAGTTCCAAACAGGCGAACAACTCCATTTACTGTTCATAGACTTAAAGGCAGCCTTTGATACGATTAACAGAGAAATATTGTGGAAAACATTAGAAAAGTTTAATATAGTTGAGAAAACCATCAAAGTTGTAAAATCAATCTATAATGAAGTGACAACACAAATTCATATAAGTGGCGAATGATCTGAATCGTTCAACATGGAAAAAGGAATTAAGCAAGGAGACAGCCTAAGTCCATTGCTCTTTATAATTATAATGGACTCGCTAATAAAGAGTACACGAAATCAGTCTGAGAAAAGTAGCACGGCTTTAGGATATCGAAATCTAAGACCAATCAAAATAGACTCTCTTTTATATGCAGATGATATAGTCCTAATAGCAGGCACGAACAGTAAAATGCAAAGTTTAGCAAATATATGGCAGAAGGAAATACTAAGACTAAAAATGGAGAGACCAAAATATATGATTACTAACCAGAAAGAGGAAGATATAGGAAGGGCAACTATAAGACTCGACGGAAACATCTTAACAGATGACGGAAAGATAGATGCAGATATAAATAATAAATTAAGAAAGGCCACCAGGATATATTATAGTATTAATAAATCTGTATTGGGGAAGAAGGAAATCGACGACATAACAATATTAAGAGTATAACTGCATAATATTACCAATAACTACTTTTGGAAGTGAGACGTGGGTCACTCTACAAAAGCATGAATCTTCGATAAATGCAGTGGAAATGAAATATTTGCGAAAGATCGCAGGAGTTACCAAATACGACCGACGTAGAAATGAAGAAATCAGAGCCCAACTGAAACAGGAACCAATTTTAACGAAGATCGAAAACAAGCAACTGAACTGGTACGAACACATTGTAAGAATGAACGAGAACAGATTAGTCAAAGCAGTTACAGAGGCAGAAAGAGATAGAAAAAGAAAAAAAGGAAGACCAAGGAAAACATGGATAAGGAGGATGCAGGAAATCGGAATAGAAGATATGAGAGGCTGGCCAGAAACATAAATGGCTGGAAGAATTGGGTAAAGAAGGGCTAACCCGACGCTGAACGGCATAAGGGTTTTAGAGAAAGAAGAAGATCTAACCACATGATTAATCATTTAGAAATAATTATATTAAACGCCAAACCTTTGAAATTGTGTCTGAAACTGAGAATACATAACCTACATTCATTATATTTATTTTAGGAATAAGAACTTCTTGGACAGCCCTATTGCTACAAGTGCAAAGGTTGCTTTCAAATTCCACTTGGGCAGTGTCGCTTTTGGATCTTTGATCATAACGATTATTGCTATTATCAGATCTCTTCTGCAATCTCTTACTAAAAACAGAGCGGTCAAAGCTGTCATTGATGCTTGTATAGGAACTCTTGAAAGTTTTCTCAAGTATCTTTCGAAGAATGCATATATTTTAATTGGTGAGTATTCGTGTTCAATCTTCCAATTTACATATACATATTGAAGTCCTCTCAAACGTTTGTATTAATTTTGTTGAAAAATCGGCCATCAATTTTTTTTAGTGTTATCATTTGGTTTTTATTGTTATATTTTTATATGAATAACTGTGGCTGGATCAATGAATTGATTGATATTAAATAAAATTATTATAAATTATATTCTAGCAAGGAAATTACTCAATAGTTCAACGTATTTGAAACAAAATCACGTCAAAGTTATAAGAACTTCCAGTATACTGGGATTTTAGGGGAGAATGTTGTATATCCCTTTTTTATTGAGAGCAAACTGAATAGTGCCAAAACAGTTGCAACATGAAATGATGACAATTCACAATACCTTTTTTTTATCTCCTGCGAATTTAGAATCTACTACAAAAAATACAGTAATAAGTAAATTATTTGTCATAGATAGAAGGCAGGAGTCGGGTACCGCCCAGTGACGGTTCTCTGGGTTTATACGAGGTCTGATCAAAAAATAACCGCTATTTTCAATTTTTTCAAAAAGTATTTATTTATTCATCAATAACTATCTTGTCCCCTTCAAATTAATCTCCCTCAGATATAATACACTTATGCCATCGTTTTTTCCAATCCTCGAAACACTTCTGAAACGCGCTTCTTGATATCGCCAACAGCTCTTGTTTCGATTTTTTTTTATCTCCTCAATCGTAGCAAAACGCTTTCCTTACATCGGTGTCTTCAGTTTTGGGAAGAGGAATAAGTCAGCGGGGGCCAAGTCCGGTGAATACGGTGGTTGAGGCATGATAACGGTTTGGTTTTTGGCCAAAAACTCACGCACAAGCATCGATGTGTGAGCTGGTGCGTTATCATGATGCAAAATCGATGATTCCTTTTTACACAATTCTGTGCGTTTCTGAAGAACTGCTTCGCGCATAACTTCAAGGTAGTATTCCTTATTGACCATACGACCTTGTGGCAAGAATTCATGATGCACCACGCCATTGCAGTCGAAGAAAACAGTGAGCATAACCTTCACATTTGACTGAACTTGACATGCTTTTTTCGGTCTTGGCTCTTATGGACGCATCCATAATTGAACTTGTGTTCTGCTCATAGTAGATTCGCCAAACGCCACAGTCAACATTTCAAATGTCCTTGCGCATATAATTTCATTTTTTACACAAAACTTAATACAGTTTCTTTGATCCATTTTTTCGAATAGTAAAAAATCGAAGAGCACACTAAAACACGACTAACCTTTTTATCTGTCAAAAACAAACCGACAATCCAAAATGGCTGATATTGCCAACATATATAACAGACATGTGTACCAACATAGCAGAAAAAAAATGCGAAAATCGAAAATACGTAACTCACGAAGTTTGAAAATAACGGTTATTTTTTTATCAGACCTCGTAAGTCTTCTGGCCAGATTCTTTTCAATCTTCTATCCTCAAATGGTGGGTTGAATAGGATGTTAATTAGTTCGTTGTCGTGATCTGTAGATCTATTTCTATATTTATTTGAATGGGTTCTGATGACATCGCCGATATATGGAATTCTTAGATCGTTATGGATAGTTCGATTTGATACATACCATGGTGCATTTAGAATCATTCGAAGAGTTTTGGATTGGAAGGACTGTAAAATTTTAGTATTCGATGGCTTGCTACACCCCCACAGTTCAATACCATAAGTCCAAATTGGTGTTAATATAGTTTTATAAATTAAAATTTAATTTTTTAGTGACAGCTGCGATTTTTTATTAATTAGCCAATTGTTTTTTTTTTTGGTTTTAATGTGTATGCACCACGTCAATTTCTGATCCAGGTGGAGACCAAGGTATTTGAATTTATTCTTTATAGGTATGGGAGCATTGTTAATGTTAACTTGAGGGCAGATACTTCTTTTTGTGGTGAAAGTAATCTGACAGGATTTATTAGCATTTACTTGTATTTTCCACTTTTTTAGCCAGGACTGCAGAAGGTTTAGATGCTTTTGTAACTGGCTAGAAGCTATTACGGGATCAGTGTCAGATGATAATATTGCTGTATCATCAGCGAAAGTTGCTAAGTCTGTCTCTTGAGTTATTGGTATATCAGCTGTAAATAGCAAAAATAAGAAGGGTCCCAGGACACTACCTTGAGGTACTCCAGATTTGATTTGATGGCAAGTTGAGAATTCAGCTTTATAATTTATTTGAAAGCGCCTGTCTTCTAAATAGGATTTTAAAATGAGGTATAGTTGATCAGGGAGATTTTGCTTGATTTTGTAGACCTTTGTGCCATACCCTATTGAAGGCTTGTTGAACATCGAGGAACACTGCAGTACACATTTTCTCAGTTTCAAAGCTTTTTTTAATTTTATTCACTATTCTGTGGCACTGCCGAAATGTTGAGTGTTCTTTTCTAAACCCAAATTGATAGTTAGGAATAATGTCTTCAAAAGGGATTACAGCTTCAATCCTGTTTAAAATTAGCCGTTCAAAAACTTTGGACATTATGGGAAGAAAACGTATTGGCCGATATGAACTTGCTTCAGTTTTTGATTTCCCAGGCTTATTAATCATTAATATGTATGCGCATTTCCACTGGCCAGGAAAATGGCATAATCTCAACATACTATTAAATATTGTAATCAAGAGCACTACTGCTTTTCTTGGCATCTTTTTTAAGACTTCTGCAACTATGAGGTCGAATCCGGGAGCTTTATGTGACTTATGGTATTTTATTTCTTTGTGTACTTCAGCAGGGGAACATATTTTTAATGGAGGTGACAATTGACATAGTGCTTCTGAGGATACTACTATAGGCATCGTCTTCAATATCAATTTCATGCTGGGTAGAAAGTACTGTAGTAAAGAATTTAGCGAATGTGTTGGCCTTTTCAGAATTGTATTGAGCCCAAGTACCATCAGTTTTTCTTATTGGTGGAACAGCTACCATAGTTCTTTTCAATTTCTTTGCTGCTTTCCACAAGGAATGATCTTCAGGGGACAAATTTGATAAGTATATTTGAAAGGATTCATTTCTCGTTTCTCGAATAGCTCTACTAAAGTTTCGAGTAAGATTATTAAGATGTGTTTTGTCTACTGGGTTTCTACTATTTTGCCATCTCTGCCGTGCTCTACACTTTTCAATAACAAGTTCTTTTGTATGGAGAGGAATGTTTTGTTTAGAATTTAATGTTTTCTGGTTAGTTGTTGTGGCATGCCAAGCAGCTTGAATCACAGTTATATGCTGAAGTACTTCTTCAATTTCGTGTTTAGTTTTTAGCCGCCAGTCTAATTTAATGTTTGCGTTAACTTGTTGTTGGAACTTTACCCAGTCTGTTTTGTTGTTACATAACCTCAGTGGTGCTGTTTTCCAAATTGGTCTGGTACTTATAATTATGATGATGAGCTTAAATCAGAATTGGACTCAATATCGCAGTAAACATCGTATATACCTACAAAAACTGACTTCACAAATGGTATGACAAATGCAACATTTTGATACTTACAAGTAAGTTAAAGTTTGAACGAAAAAATAAAAAGTAATTGTTGACCATAACAAGGAACAAATAATGTGATTATTGGTGGGACCTACTATCCCTGGATTCTCAAAACATTTCAAATTCTCCATTGTTGATCTATGTTAATTATAGAAAAAAATATTGACCACTAAAAGAGAAATTCAACTTCTCAGTTGGCTAAAAGACAAAATAATTGTCAACTTCATAGCTAGTAGTGGAAAAATATCCTTTTTTGACCCTTTACCTAGTTTTTGGTTAATTATATTCCACAGATCCCTCGGTTTACTGCGTTTTTTCAGTTTGGTGTTTTTCATATTTATACTTAGCTTCCTTTATGATTTTATCCAGTATTCTAACATAATGCGTATATTCATTTTTTGAAAAGTAGATAAATGTACACATTCTTTTATTAATCTGATCATAGAAACAGTCGCAGCATTAGGATCATTGAACATTACAACATTTATAACTTCAATGTGAGTGCAATAATCGGATCAATAAATTAAGTAGCTTTAGATTTATAATATTGTTTCTTCTCTCATGTTGGACTTGGTTCACTTTTCCAGTGAATAATCTATGAATACAGAAGAAAAAGCTTAATGTGAAAAAAAAAGATTTTTATTGAAATGATACCAATATAACAAATTCCTCAATAGTTCAATGCTCTATCTCATTCATCTTAAACCAATTGGTGATCAGCAATTTCAGGTTGCAGTTGAGTGGCTCGGATGCAAGTTACCAATGGTAGATTGGTTGAAAGTAGTTGTGGTACACTGGAAGAATGTCAGGAAGCAGACTGATCATGCCATTTTTTTAGCTTCAGTTATAGGCCTCCGGGTAGTATAAAGGAATTCCATAGATGTCTTTCTGGGCCACTTGCTTTCTTGATATTGATTTCACGGAAATCTACTAAATCATTGAGAGTGTCATTGACTTTTATTGAAAATTCTTGTCCTCTTTCAAAACAAAGCCACCGGATTTTTAAACCAGTTGACAGCAAATCTCTGTGCCTGTTTTTCTATTGAGTACATCTTCTTCTAGTGCCTTCATTCTAAGAAAATCATTTCTCTTCATTTCAATATAGTTGCTTCCTCATAGCATTCTTGAGATATCAAACCAATCTTACGGGACAAAAATATTCTGATGTTTCTTGCTGGATGATTCTATTACTCCAAATTCTGAATCGTTTGGTAAGAACGAATGGCCAGATATCAGAAATGTCAAATCTATTATTTCTGCAGCTACGCAAATCTTAATATTACGATCTGCAAACAAAATTGTTTTCTTGGAGGTACCAGCATGTCCTTTGAGGTGTTTGAGAATACATGAAGCTAAATCCTCAGATACTCTTCAATATTCTGTCTCATCCAAAACATGCATGAAGCCTGTATCCAAGTTTGAAGAATGTATGCCAAACATATTTACATACAAGCTGCACTTGTAATATGCTACTGATGTAGACAACTTCTGAAAAGGAAGTGCCTTCTAAAAGTTCAATGTGCAGACATAACATTTATCAGAAACCTTTTGCTGATCTCTTCTTTGGCCTGATCAGAACGAGTGAAATGCAGTCTTTTATGTATTTCTAGTTAATTCTTCTTTTAATTAGTTTCACTATGAATCTTCCCTTACTGGGTATTTTGAAGTGGATATTGAATTTCTTGGCAAACGTGACATATTATATCGATGAGGGAAGAGAGTTTTCAAGTTGGTATATGCTCTTTCATACATTAGTTGGCTTGAACTTTGAATTTTAAATCAGTGACCAGCTCGAGGCTTAGGTTTCTAGCTACCTCTACAGACTGGATAAATAAACGTACCTTCAATATTGAAAATGATATGTTCCCATAATTGATTTTTTCCAAAAAGTAAAATTTGTGTTTTGCTTAGATTGTTTTTTCGCTGATGTCTTTTGGAAATTTATACAATGTCAGATAATTCCTCATTCATTATATTTGAAACATTTTCATCAAATGTTGAAAAAACTGAACCTCAATTTATTGTGTATGATCGGCACACATGTAAGCTTTACATTTCTTCAAAATAGTGCATATATAGTGTAACCTTAATATAATGAGCCTCAATTAGCCTCAATACAATATCAGAGCTGTCACAAGCTACAGACTTGTCCCACATTTCATCTTCACAGCATGCACATTTATTGTCAGTCATCATACTAATTTCACTGGACTATTAGTTGTTTAAATTGAAATGACTTAACACAAGAAGGAAAAAACTTCAGCCTAATGAGTGTTTCCAAACCAATTAAGTTCTTATCAGGCAACCAGTTTTTTGAAGAAAGAAAATAAAAACTTTTTATGCACCACAAACACTATTGATTCAAAATAGTTTTTTTTATTTTTATGAATTTTTTTCAGTGTATCCCTTTAATATTTTCATGTTTATGTTGGATTTGTATTAGTAAGTTCATGTTTGTGTATGTATTTTATACTTTTGAGAATAACTCCATGTAGGTGCCATATGATAAATAAAAAATGCACTGCAATGCTTGTGTATTTACTAAATAAAATTAGTCCCGACACAGATCCTTGAGGTACCCCATAAAATACATTTTTCCGAAATTCCTACATTAGTCACATCAAATTTAATTTTCTACTAAATGAATAGCATGATTGGAAAATCCTACGTAATGAAGAATAGTCCAGCAACAGATGAGAAGATATCACTCATATCAGCTCTGCTGTTGTTATCACTTTTTTGTAGAACGTTGCTTTGTATCAATTATTTGTAAATTTTAATGACATTTTTTTCTGTAAATGAAATTAATTTGGAGAATATTCTTTCATACACGTAAGCAGTACTGAGAAATGGATTCTGATCAAATTTAAGAAAATTGTATCAGTCGAAGTATTATAAAATTCGAAAAAAGATGGATATCAATGTTTATTCTTAATTATATCAGTGCACTGTATAAAATAATTTCCGCCCAAGATCCGTGGTTAGGCTTTCAATACCAGTATCAAAAGAATTTTTAAAAAACGTTTTTTATTCACAATGACTCCAAATTCTGAGAATCCAATATCAAAATGTATTTTCAGGGAATTCGATCCATTGATGGCAAAGTGTATGCAAAACTCGTCTCAGTAGTGTTGCTGTATATATATATATTTTTTTTTTGTACGATTGCTATATTGGATTTACTGGCGCATTCCCATATTTCGATGCCATAGGTCCATATAGGTTTAATTATTGCCTCATATAATAGGATTTTATTTTCGATGGAAAGAGAAGACTTCCGTCCAATTAGCCAGTAAATATCTCTACTTCTTAGGTCTATTTGTTTTCGTTTCTTCTTGATATGTTCCTTCCAGTTCAATTTGGTATCTAGATGTACGCCCAGGTATTTCACTGATGTCGATTGTGGGATTTGTGTGTTATTTAACTGTATTGGAGGACATACCTCTTTTCTTAGAGTAAAGGTTATATGTGTAGATTTTGTCTCATTTATTTCGATACGATACTCCAATCTTTTAACCATTTCTCTAATTTTTTAAGATATTCTTGGAGGATATGGTTGGCTTGCACCACATTACTATGGGTAGTTAGAATGACAGTGTCATCAGCAAATGTTCCTATTGTGATGTTTGGTGATAATGGGAGATTTGAATTAAACAAGATATATAATAGTGGACCAAGGACACTGCCTTGTGGCACACCCGAGTTGATAGGCAGCATAACAGATACGTCTCCTTTTATTCGTACTCTGAATTGGCGATTGTTTAGATAAGATTCCAATAGTTTGAAGAATGTTGGTAAATGTTTTTTAATCTTGTATAATAGTCCAACATGCCAAACCCTATCGAAGGCCTGTCTAACGTCTAGAAATACTGAGGTACAATATTCTTTGCTGTTTAGAGAATTTAGTATTGTATGGGTTATGCGGTGACACTGTTGGATTGTGGAGTGGGCATGAAAATCAGGATCAATTTTTCGAAGAATCAGTTTCTCTAATAATTTTGATATAGTTGAAAGCAGACTGATAGGTCGATAAGATTTTACTTCATATGGGTTTTTCCCAGGTTTAAGTATTAGGATTATTTCAGCAATTTTGAGTTTTTCTGGCCAATATTGGATTCGAATAATTCCATTAAATAGGTAAGTGAGGAGTACTATACCCTTTCGCGGTAATTCTTTTAACATCTTTGGAGTTATTAAATCCATTCCTGGGGCTTTCTTAATATTTAGAAGTTTTATTTAAATTGCTATGTCTTTTGGTCTAATCAGGTCTATTGTTTGGTTCGTTTGGATAGGGAGTTCTAGAAATTCCGTAATTTCTATGTCTGGTATTGTGTTGTGAGGTTTGTAGATTTCTGAGAGGTGCTTAGCGAATGCATCTGCCTTTTCTTTATCTGATTTGGCCCACTTTTCTTCAGCATGTGTCTGTGTTTCTAGTCGTAGTGGAGGAGATGTTAATATGGGTTTATTTTTAGACTTTACTGGCTTCCAAATAGAGTTATCAAAACGATTTAAATTAGACATATAGGTTTTAAAGGACTCTTCTTTCATTGCTTTTAATTTAGTTTTCAATTCGTTGCCGAGTTTATTGAAATTCCTTTTATCTGCAGGATTATGACTCCATTGCCATTTTGCTCTCGCTCTTCTTTTTTTAGCTACTAGTGTCTTAATTTCTAGAGGTATATTCATAACGTCTATTTTAACTGCTATTTCAGGAGTTGTTTGTTGCGCTGTCTCTTGCAGTAGATTTATGAAATCGTTTGTGGCTTTCTCGATTTCATTTGGGTTTTTGAGGCTTATGTTTAAGTATATTTCTTCATTTAGTTTGTGTTTATAGTGGGTCCAATTGGTTCTGAAGTT
Source organism: Galeruca laticollis (assembly GCA_963921935.1). Lineage (NCBI taxonomy): Eukaryota > Metazoa > Arthropoda > Insecta > Coleoptera > Chrysomelidae > Galeruca > Galeruca laticollis. The sequence goes on along the minus strand of OY998177.1, from coordinate 222,531,937 downwards.
GTGTAGTCTAGGTGTAGTTTGAATGTGTATGGGGCACGAACTGATAGTCAGAATTACTGGCGAATGATCCGAAGATAGAACATAGCTTGGAATAATATCTGTGTATGCTGGGAGGTGCCATTAGTGACGAAGAAGTCTAGCAGGTCTGGCAGTTTATTTATATCGGTTGGCCAGTATGTTGGTGTTCCTGTGGACAAAAAGGAGTATCTTTTTTCCTGTATTACTTTAGATAGTTCTCTTCCTTTTGTGGTAGTTATTCGAGATCCCCACATCTGATGTTTACTATTGTATACTCCACCTGCTATAAATCTTGAACCAAGTGTGTTGAAAAATGATTCAAACTGATCTTTTTTTAGGTTATGTTTCGGGGGACAGTAAACTGCAGTAATCGTTATCTCGTATGGCATTGTATTTACTCGAATTGATGTGGCTTGTAGAATAGGGTGGGCCGAAAAAAATTTTTATTTTTTTTTAAAGTTGTAATACCGCGGAAAACTTGCGAATCATAATTAGAAACAAAATACAAAAAAAATTTTCAGAATCGGTTAATATCTTCCGGTCCCGCATTAGCCTTAAAGTTTGACTATTTAAAAAAAAAACTTAATTTTTCTTATTTTTCGAAAAACATTTTTTCATATTTATTTTTTAACGTAATAGTTATTTATGCGTTGAGATAGACCCTAAGAACATTGTGTTTTAATTTTATTGTGATTACTGGATATCTTCCGGTCCCGCATAAGCGTTAAAATATGCCAAAATATTGAAATTTCAACATGTTTTGGTATTTTTGGAATATGATAATTAATTATTTTTTTAAAGTAATAGTCATCGTTTATATTCACACAAACCTATTGTAGGGAATTTAAGAATACTGCCAAGTTCAGTCATCATTTCCCGGTTGCGTAACAGATTAATACAACTAACCCGCCAGGGAGATTAGAGCAGCTACCCGGCGGACTGTGCTTGGTGGGTGAATCATCGTTCCCGCCATGCGTCCCCGCCCCCTCCGTCACAAGCCTTCCCCCTCTACCAGCTTCCATGAATCACGCAACCTGCCGCGACTTGAGTGTCAGTTTTGATGTGTCAGAAGTGGTCGCTAGACGTATTATTTGTTTACTCCATTTTCGTTTGCTGTAAAAGTTGACGTTTTGTGATGTGGTGTGTTTGTTGACTGTTATTGTTTGATCGAGGCGGTGATTAGATCATGGCTGTGTCAAGGAAAGCTGTAATTACTAGACAGGTATTTGATTGCCCGATTTTTGGTTCGCCTAAAGACCTTCCCAATAACAAACTGCCTACAGGCGAGGAAGTACTTAGGTCTTGCTTTCAAGAAAGATATAATTTAGCACTTGACATTAATAATATTTCCGTCAGTTTTAAGCAAGTCGCTCAAATAGTCACAAACAAATTAATCGGCTTGTATCAAAGGTCGTCAATCCCTACTGTGACGGACAAGCGAATTACACAGCTCGTAACAGCGTTGTATGATAAATACTCCAACTTTAAAAGGTCCTACAATCGTGACAAAAATAAGGAATCGTTTAAAAAGAAGGTCAATGATTTCAAGCAAAATTGCTCACTTATTTTTGATATTTCCGCTTGTAAATGCACTATAACTGTTGACTGTACTTGCCGCAAAACACCGGAATTGTGCCAGTGCGACATAAAAATTGATTGCAGCTGTGAGAGATCCAAAAAAATACCTCTTATTGAACTAAGATTTCTTTACCTAAGTAGGGTACACGGAATAGGAAAAATAGGTAGCCTTGACCGAAATGAAACAAAAAAGCGTACAAAGTCCATGGAAAGGAAGGTACGTGACAATCACTTAAATTTGCCAGACCTTTCTGTTTCTAAGCCGTCATGCTCACATTCAGGCACTATTCTAGTCGATGCAGATGATGATTACCATTGCAGTATGGATTCAGATAATAATAGTGACTCTGATTTTAACGATGGGGAAATTAAATCTGGAAAGCCTGGTTGGCAGATGAGAATGAAATTAAAATCTACTGCCCTATTAAGTGACCGCTATGGGGTTTCCGATCGCGCTACTGCGGCGATCGCATCAAGTGTTTTGCATGACTTAGGTGTTGTTACCGATTCCGATTCCTCCCACGTTGTTGATAAGAACAAAATAAGAAGGGAGAAGCAAACTGTTAAGATCGAACTGTGTAGCAAGTCCGCTGCTACACCTCCTCTGTTGGGTCTCTATTTTGACGGAAGAAAAGACGACACACTGTTCATAGAGCAGGCTCACTCAAAGCGGTTTCGTAGAGTAATTAAAGAAGAGCATTACTCGCTAATACAAGAGCCCAGCTCAGAATACGTTGGCCACGTTACTCCTAAATCGGGAAGCTCTGAGGATATTGTTAAATCAGTAATAACGTATTTGGGAGATCGAAGCATTTCTACTGAAAGTTTAACTGTCATCGGATGTGACGGCACTAATGTCAATACAGGGTTGAAAAGTGGGATAATTCGAAGAATTGAATTATTTTTAAGGAGGCCCGTCCAATGGGCAATTTGCCTGCTTCACTTTAATGAGCTGCCGTTCCGGCACCTCTTTGAACATCTAGATGGCAAAACAACCGGGCCTAGTACTTCAAGAGGACCAATCGGTGAAAAACTTGTTGCTTGTCAAAAACTCCCGGTAATTAACTTCCAGTCTATAGATTGTCAGATACCGGAGGTAGACAGAAAGGTTCTCAGCAAGGATCAACAGTACTTACTTGATATCTCCATGGCAATAAAATCTGGGACATGTAAAGGGGATTTGTCTGTACGAGATCCCGGACACTTATCACACTCGAGGTGGTTAACCAAAGCAAATAGAACTTTGCGACTTTACATAAGTGAAGAAAACCCCTCACCTGAACTTTAAGAGCTAGTTTTGTTTATCTTGAAATCGTATATGCCAATGTGGTTTGCTATCAAAAAAAGCAAAAACTTTACAGATGGTCCAAAGCTTGTTTACCAAGCAATTGAATCAACAAGATATTTGCCCGAGCCTTTGCTTGCTGTTGTAAACCCAGTGATTGAGCGAAATGGTTATTTTTCCCACCCCGAAAATTTGATGTTGGCGATGATTGAGGATGACAATAAACTGATAAGACAGCTCGGACTTCGTCGAATCCTAAAGGCAAGGCAAATAGATTCAAAAAGGAAGAAAGTAAGGACATTCACACCGCCAAAAATCAACTTTGATGCTCAAGAGTACTCAGATATTGTCAACTGGATGACCTGCGACTTATCTTCTCCCCCACTTTTGGCCAAGGTCAGTGATGAAGAGATCAAATCGTACATCAACAGTGACTCCATCCCTAACTGGAACATCAATTACAAGAAATTCCCAGTTCACACACAGGCAGTTGAGCGTTGTGTGAAACTAGTGACGGAAGCTTCGGGCAGAGTTTGTGGCGCTGAAGCAAGGGACGGATTCATCAGAAGTACTCTACTGTCACGATCAGCCATGCCCGACTTCGCCAGTAAATCAAATTTCAAAGTACCTTCTTCAGCTACCAAAAAATAGAGACAATGATGCAGACAATCAACTAATAATTGTTAATTGTACTTTTTTATAATAATACAGGTATAAGTTGAAAGGTTCTATGTTCGTTGTTATTTATAATCCCTATTGTGTCACTCAGTCTTAGCTAAAAAAATTCTGCTTGTATAATCAGGCTTATTTAGCAACCAGAAGTGGTTTTAAAATAAATATCGCAAGTGGAACGATTCAAAACTAATTAAACATAAGAAAACAAATTTCGTAAAAACTGTAAATTTTCAATATTTTGGCATATTTTAGAGCTTATGCGGGACCGGAAGATATCCAGTAATCACAATAAAATTAAAACACAATGTTCTTAGGGTCTATCTCAACGCATAAATAACTATTACGTTAAAAAATAAATATGAAAAAATGTTTTTCGAAAAATAAGAAAAATTAAGTTTTTTTTTTAAATAGTCAAACTTTAAGGCTAATGCGGGACCGGAAGATATTAACCGATTCTGAAAATTTTTTTTGTATTTTGTTTCTAATTATGATTCGCAAGTTTTCCGCGGTATTACAACTTTAAAAAAAAATAAAAATTTTTTTCGGCCCACCCTATTGTAGAAATTCCTCCTCATATTTTGGTAGCTCACAGTGTTTGATTGTTTGTTTAATTAAAATAGCTGTGCCCGCATGCGCGGTACCATCCGGATGATTTGTGTAGTAAATTTTATAGAATGGAATCCTAAAGTAAGATTTATTAGTAAAATGGGTTTCACTGATTAGAAGAATGTCAATTGAGTTTTGTCTAAGAAATAACTGGACTTTATCCCTGTGTTGAACAAGGCCGTTAGCATTCCACAATGCAACTCTGAGAAACTTAGCCATTATTTAATTTGTTGATAAGCATTGTCAACATGTTGAGAACCATACTATTCTGCTGTATTAACTGGTTAAACATAGCTTTAAACTCGTCTAAGAATTTATTTAATGTCATTGAAGATTCTTCACCATTGTTGCTAAATATATCTCACACTATTATTTTTTGTCCGAACTTTTTGATCTTTGAGTATAAATCAGTTTTTCACTTCTCTTCATCCTTTCTAGAAATCTCGTAAACGTCCTTGAACTGAATCGAATTTTACTGGAGGACTTCTTGAAGTAGATATAGAAAAATGATTTCTCGTGTTTAGTACTTCAAAATTAAAATCAGTTTTTATTGTCTAATTTTTCGTCTTATTTTTAGCAATGCATGGTAAACCATTCTACAAATCTGGTAAGAGAGCAGCTAAAATCATTTTTCAAAATGCAGTAAGCATAGTGTCAATTAATTATGTTGGTGACTTCATTTTGGGAATGGCACATCTGTTGGTCATATTGATTTCCATGATGATCACTGTAGGAATCATGACAGTGAGTATTAATGATAAATATAAATTTCAATATAAGTGAAACGCACATATGCTCTCCAGTATTAAATAAATAAAATCCTCAGTAGAGGTTATGATAAATAAATCCGCTTGTATTTTGTTACTTGTAACATAATATTATTAATCTGTTTTTAATTTTTATTACTTTTGTTTCAGGGCGCAGACACAGAGTATTCCTACATTGTGTACATAATCGTATTTTTCGTTTCACTCTTTGTTGCATTAACTTGTTTCTCAACATTTGAGGTAAGTTATATTTATGTATAAACATTCCATTCGTTTTAAATGTAATTTATACAGTGATGTCCTAAATTAATTGATAAATTCATTTTCTAAGTAATTATGAATGCAAATGAAAAATCCTCAAATAGGTCAATTTTTATATATAAACTATTCTGTCTGAATAAAATTATTCACCTGCCTCTTCAGCCCCCTAGGGCAATGGTGGCGAACCTTTTTAGACCAACATGGCGTTCTAAAAAAAAATTATAATGAAGCCATAGACCTGCTATTAAGTAATTTTGACATCAAATATTTGAAAAATAATTAGACTAAATACTAATAACTAGAAACTCTATTAAATGGCAAAAAATACGTTTGGACTGTTCGTCTTTCGGATTGCGACTTTTGTTGTTTTGCTGCTTTACATATCCAGTGCCAGTGTTCCACCTTTTGCAGTTTGAACATTGAACTTTAACCAAAAGGAAACTGTGTTTCATGAAATTATCTGCAGAGGAAGACAGATCATAATTGGAAGCCAGTTTAAACAAACATTGTTAACAATGTGTGAAGAACTAGCACTGCAATTGCTGAAATAATACAAACCGGAAACAAAGCTTATTTTGCAAAATAGACCATCAGAAACAGATTAGCACATTCGATACAAATACATGACATATAGAGAAAATATCATAACAGACTCAGATGGTCCTGTTCATGGAATGAAAGAAGATAGTATTCATGGCAAAAAAGCAAATTAAAGACAAAAGATTAAAAACTATGGTAAAAGATGGAAGGAATTCTTTGAAGATTTTCTAAATAGACAAGTAGAAATGGAAGGAGTGGTAGAAAATAGTAATCAAAACCGGGGAAGCAAGAAATAATAGCTGCACTCGAAGAAATTAAGAAGGGGAAAACGCTTGGAGTGGACCAAAAATCTCCGGAAATGCTGAAACCAAACCCAACCCTTACAGCAGAATTTTTTTATGAATTACTGAAAGAAATATGGGAACCAAAATTAATCCCAGATGACTGGAAGAAATCAGATTTTCTTGTGGCCACCCCAATAATGAATATAATGACAGGAATCAAATGTGCGTTCGATGAGGTGCGCACAGGTGTGACAAAATTTCAAATGCGGGAGGAGAGTGCACGCGGAGTGAAAAGGTCAACCCCAGGAACCTCGAGAGCGGTAGCCCCACCTACAAAAGGCCCAAATTACCACAGCATAACAGAATATGGGCTCACAAATCAACATATCCCTCTCCTACAGGGTGTTACGTTCCCGCCCGAAAGGCGAACTGTACTTTTACGCAGTATAGGCCCTTTAACTCAAACTATACTTCTTATTAATGAAAAAAGATATTTTAACAAGATAATGAACGCCTTAAGGAGTACGCTACAGATGCTTCCCATGAAGGAGGAAATTATCGCAGCTTTACGTTCATCAACAAGTCGAGGATCGATGTCCGGCCTATTAAGAGCTTGGTGACCTGTTAATATTATCCACAGCAAGGGCTACTCAAAAAGTGTTCTACCCTATATCAGTATGGGCTTGGTTATGGACACACAAATGAGCCTTCAAGATCAGCTGTGAAAGTTAACTCACGCGGTGTCTCAATCATTAAAGACAGGAACAGAAAATTCCAAAGCTTTTCAAAAATACGATGAAGAAGTCGCGTCAACGTTTTAGTCCATGAATAACCACATAAAGAAAATAGAGGAAAGATTTAACGCTTACAAAGGAGGTCTTATGGAATACGTTGATGACTGATCGAAATACCAAAAAAAGGAGATATGTCACTATGCACAAGGAGAGGTATTAACGCCGCTCTCGGTGGCTAGTAAGATTCTCACCAGGATAATTTTTTTTTGACATTTAAACTTATCAAAACTTATTTTTAGTCACGTGTTCAAAAATAGCCAATTAGAAATCAATTACACTGATAAGAACCCCATGGGTAATTATATTTGAGGCGCTCAGAACCAGAGTGGCCTATGCACGAAATGAAAGAAGTGAGAAAACCAACATTTAAATATTGAATAATTTTAAATATAGAATAGAATCGTTCTTTAAAATAAAATTGTAATATTTAATCATAGAAACAGTGTTAAGAAATATGTTTTAATTATTTTATATTTTATGATTTTGATGTGAGTTAGGCCATTTTGACTTTAATGAAAATAAATAAACAAAGGACAATTATCCAGGCCTAACCTGTTTATATAAGGTTTGTTCCAACCTACGATAAATCACCGTTTTGGAACCGTTTCTAAACAAGATAAAAATTCATCAGAAATATTTTTAATGTGCCTAACCACATTTAATTTTCACAATTTTATTTATTTTGAGCCCATTCTAAATATTACAAGTTATTACTAGATATCAATTCCTCAACATCTTACCTGCATCTTCTATTATCGGTAATTATTTTACCGTATGGATCGGCCTTGTCTATAATAGCTACCTGTAAATGGCTGGTAGCTGCTTCGCTTTAGCGTCCATCTGTATCCACTTTCCTCTGGAAGAGTGTTCCTCCGAGGCGTTGGAGCGGATGCGTTTCTTTTGTTGGGGGGTGACGCGTTCCGGGCCTCTTTTGGAGGAGGAACTGGCATCGCCACTCTTGCATTTTTGGCCGCTGGTGCTAGTTTTAGATAGGGAGGGGCGAGTGGCGCTGGTGGTGTCTGTAGAGACGCCAGCCTGCTGCCTCGCTTTCCTCCTTCTCTTTGCCTCAGCACCACATATCATTTTACCTCGACAGTGCTTTGGTGTTGGAGGTGTGCGTTTTCGCTCATCCTCCGGTTTTTTTGTTTCTGATCCATTTTGATCCCACGAGTCACAAGAGAAATGTTTGTCGTCTCTGGGAGAGCCCCGCATGCCAGATAAAGGCTACTGCCAAGGGGGTGTCGCCTGGTTCCCCCAGGGGGACGTTCGCGGTCGCATTCCCTACGGCCATTCAGCCATCGGCACGTTCCTCACACCTTAGCTTGGGTTGTTGGAGTGTCATTTGGTTGGTGCTATCACTGATGATCAACAGTGTTAACGTATCCAGCGGTGCCACGAGGAGGCAGACACTCGATGGTTGCATTTCTTCATTGGACTGCAGAAAGTTACCTACAAGCAGATACGCAAACCAACTACAAAGCAATGGCCAACGTACAATCAACCCCACCTGATTGATGGATTATTCGTTCCGTTAATATATTATTTCAGGAATGGGCCTACTTTAAAGGCAATACAATAAATTCGATTATATAATACATAATATTTTGTTTCATTGATTGATTTCAGTGATTTTTAGATATGTATTGAAAATTCTCAACACAATACATCCACCTTTAATGCTATGTTTTGTAATTTTATTGTTCTAACTATACATTACTTATTAATCTCTTTTACAGACTGCAATCGACACGATCTTCCTCTGTTTCTGCGAAGATAGTCTTTTGAATGATGGCATGGCCCGTCCATACGCCATGTCACGTGACCTTATGGAATTCGTAGAAAATTCAAAGAAGCTGTATGGCGAGAAAAAAGAATAAAACAACAAATTTAAATATATTATGTCTAGTTTTCTGAACACAACTAATATATCGCTTATATTTGGTACTTATATTTAATGTGCGAATATATATGTAAAAGTGTAATCAAATCAAAATGTTTAAATAAGATTATTTTTTAATCTTTATAAATATATTATATAACGGATTATATACCTTTATAAAATAATGCACTATTGTACAACGAACAATGTATGCTAAGTAAACAAAAAGTTTTTTGGCGAATTTTATTATATATTTTGGTTTCTGGTACAAAATAACCCAAATTGTAAATGATTGGTATTATTTTCACCAAACTCTCTTATGATTAGTAATAGAACCTTTTCTCAGCACTTGATGATCAATAAATCAAATAGTTTTGACTTGTAGTGCAATCTGATGAGAATCTTATTTATTTAAATGTCGTGACTTCATTCAGACACAACATTATCGTTAATGTTTGTAATTTCGAATATGTTGAATATAAATCAGACACATCTAAAGAAATATATACCATTAAGGAAAAAAATGTGGAAAAATATAACCAATTTGCCACATACCACAATAGAATGGTGGAAAAAGTTAAACCCATAGAGGGAAAGCTCATTTTATTCGTTTAACATAATTTAATCATTCAATATTATCTGCAATGTCTTTTCATACCATAATTGTGACTTTGGGTTGTTTGTCAAGTGACTTTGAACTGTACACCGCCTTGTATTTACCAAAATTGTAGTTTTGGTCATTTTGTGCCACAAATTGCATTTAGATATATATAAATTGAAATATGTTTTTATTTTTGTATTTTCTCTGGAATAAATTTATATTTATAAACTATTTTTGCGAACAATTTATTATACAACTTCTTTAATATGTAATTTACGAGAATTGGAATTGTTGAAAGCACATATATTGTGAGGAGATTATATTGAAGAGATGAATTTATTGTAAACTCGAAATTGTTAAGTTGTTTGTAAAGCAGTGTCTTCCAAAATAAAAGTGTTTGATCTAATGATTTTAGTTCCATCATGTACTATTGAGATTAAATTGTTGATAATTGTATATGTTTATACATGCATCTGTGTATACAAGGTTTCATCTTCAAACTACTTTTTTATAATTTTGCCTCCTACATTTACTTAATTGGTTTCTCTTCTAGTGTTTTTAGATTCCCTGGTTCTCTTTATATTATTTTCATTTTAGATTTTTATAGTTGACCCAGTTATAATTTGTAAAATTTTTCAAATGTTATCTTTGGAGCGAGCTTACTGCCTATTGTGAATCAAAAACACTCGATGTGATACATTAGAAATGATTATAATGCAGGCGTTGTGGAAGACAAGCATTTTAAATGATTATAGGTTTTATGGTTTCTGAAGTCTTAATATTTGCGGTTGTAATTTTATGTAAGTTTTGCACAAAGAGATTTGCTTTTACTTGTATACATGCTTGCTACTGTTTAGCTTTCATTGTTAAATGTGTATTTGTTTACTCATATACAGCAACACTATTTTTATTTAGTTTATTTAGAATTAGTTTTAATTTTTTATAAGATATCCTTCCCATCGTTTTGACAATAATGGCAGACTGAAAAAGGTGTTCAGTTTCAGTAATGGTTTTAATTTTTATTTTACGTTTACTTGAATTTTTTTGTATATTTAACGAATTTCCAAATAAAGTTCTAACATTTGCTTGTGTGTGTATTTTTTTTTAAACCCGTAATATCCAAATTTGTCCAGTTCAAGTGTATTTTGAACAAATAGAATATATAATTTTCCCATAAATAAATGTATATCAGCGCTTCTCAAATTAATAGCAACTGTTCAGTTTATATTTTTCCCTGTTTTTTGTAATATTATAAAAAGACAACAGTGTCAGCCGAGTGCTGTCAACATGTACTCATTGTTAAAGAAAACTTTTTTATCGACTGTCGAATGTGTTTGCAAGCGAATTGTAAAAAAAGAAAGTTGTTAGGTTGTCGTAAGTAGACAGAACGTCAAGAAAAATGTATATGTCACGGTAAACGAACAAATAAAGTTTTTTTGTAGAAAGTATTGGATTTTCGTCACGAATTCATATACAATGATTCAGATAATAATTCCTTCATCCACACAGCCATTTATCTATTGCTCTATTTGAGCTGGTCCTTCGATTACAGACGTTATAACAAAAAGTCAATCCACGAATTTAAACAGCAACAATTCCCCCTCAAGGTGCTGTCGAACCTTGCCGTTGGTGAGGGGGCTTAGTAACTACAATGATTTCGAGAGCAATGCTGGCGGGAGTATTAGACTCCTGGTAGGGCCACCCATGCCAGTAAGGTCGAGGATGAGTAGCGAAGCTAAAGACAGCTCAAAAAATCCCCGTTCGGATTCGGGACCACCAAGCATAATAGACCCGTGGAATTCTATGGTGGAAATACCGTGCCAATGGAACGAATGGCTCACCAAATTGAGTCGAGAACAGTGCCTTCTAGATACCAGGCGACCTCCGATTTTATGCGCCTTTCTGTAGTATCCAGGCTCTGCTGCAGATGAACTTTATTTCCTAGGTTACTCGTGGGAATTCTATAGACATTCTCAACAATAAACCCCAATCAGAGGCGCCTCCCTCTATAAATAGAGGCAACACTAGAACGATCCTGGAAATGGAGGTTTCACACCGGTTTCTGGTCGTTAAAAGAAAAAATGATAATTTTAACAAAGTCAGTCCATTCGTAATTGAAAGAGCTTTGAGCAATTTTTGTGGTACACCCAAACTAGTTAGAAAAATTAAAGGGTTATTATTAGTAGTGTAACAATTTAGGCTTTTGAACTACAACTTCGTATAAATCTGGGAGATCGCTGTCACCAAATGTAATAAATTAGACCCTTCTATCCCGGGTCCACTGTCACCAGTGTAATAACTTGCTGTCACCAAATGAAATAAAGCAGCCGAGCGTGAAAAAAGAAAATCCAGTCCGATTTAGGCGGGGACCTCCTGGGCTTGAAGCGGTGAATTACCTTTGCGAGGACAGAGTTGATCTTTTTGTTCAGCCTCGTATCCAAATGCACTGCTCACTCTAGAGGGAAAGTCGTGGTAGGGTCTGAATAAAGTTTCGGTACCACAAATTATAAAAAAAAATATATATTTCACGTTATAAATAAGACCCAAAAAAAATTATAAACTTATATACAAATTTTTTCAATACATGAATGGGCCGTATGATTTCGCCTCTACTGCGGAATTGACCTGCCTCACTGCGAGAATAATTGTCTACTATAAAAAGGTACAAATCGACCGCCGCTAGTTTCTATTTGTCGAATATCATTGTACTTTACGCAATTAAAACGGAAAAGTAGAGAAATAAATTCTGCTGATTTAATAAATCTTATCGGTAAACAGTTCAGTATGTATTAACAAAAATTCAGTGTTGCAAGCTTTGTTTCCGCGCGAATAAAATATATTTTTTTTGTTATACCACTAGATATTATTAAAGGATATGACCGCGTCTGAAAAACAAAACTACTTAGTCGCTGCGAAAATTTAGTGATAACCTGGTTTTACGGAGACAAAATCTTCCGCTCCGGGCAAATCATATAAATTACAATTAGCCTTGTTTCAAAATGTACCTACCACCTATCTACGGGGTGGGCGACAGAAAAAATGATACCTAAATCCTGTCAAGTTACATATATACAAAAAAAATCGTTCCTACAAATCTTACTATAATATCTCGCACAATAAAATTATATCTATAAAACTAGCGATGCCCAAATTATGAGCCAGGACCTACAGATTTAACTGAACCTATGAACTTGTCCAATAACACAGTGAAGAAAATATATATTCTCCTATGCAAACATTTATGTTATCAATATTAAGGTTAGATCAGTGCACCAAAAAAAAAAAAAAAAATCTTAGACTTGTTCAAAAACTTACTGTGTGGAAACTTATTTTCTCCTGTCTCTGCTCACTGACTGATTTCAATATTTATCTAGAAACTGCGGATGACGCTAAATGTCTAGCAAACGGTGTCGAAATATGTTGGATCACGGTCGGAGAGAGAGTTTATTCCGTTTTGTGTTCCCAGGGGGACAGGGTTCACTGTCAACGATATCGGATGATCGCTTTGACGCCCTGACACAACGGAGAGAGAACTTCTTCCTATGAACCCGCGAACACTAAAAAAACTGACACCCGTGACAGGGAAGGACTTTTTCCCTTCGCGTTTTCCGCCCGACTGCCCTGTCTGCTCTGAAATTACTTTTCATCATTCCCCCAAATGTTGTTCGGGGTTTTGTGCAGAATTGCAAAGGTTGTATTTTTTGTTTTAGTGTGGCCTCGATTTTTATTAACTAACCGTTTGTATACAAAACAATAATTTTAATTTGCCCTAGTTCATTGTTATATTGTTGCAAAATGTTATGGTCCTGTCTCATTTTTGTGAAACAAAAAGTATGTCGAATTCTACTTTTATTATATTTGAAATAAAATATATATTTTACCGTGTGTTCTGGAAGTTACTGATTTAAGTTTTCCCTATTTAATATTCGCATTTATTACAGTAGAAACAGTGTCTATTGGCCAATAAAAAAAAATATTGTCTATGACACGACTTAGTGATATGGATGTTGAAGTAATAATAAAACACTAAATTTTCCCAAAGGTATAGTTTACTGTCCAGATTTGCTCAATTGCCCTATAGAAGAAATCCAAAATGAACTTATCTCACACTAACTTCTGTGTACAGACCAAACCAAAAGAGATGGTACATTTATTGACACACCCAATGATGTCATCACTTTTAACACTCCTGTTGTGCCAAAAAAATGTTAAAATCGCCTTTTATTCATTAAACGTTCGCCTATACATCCCCTGTACAATGCTTTCATTGCCAACGTTTTGGACACACATCCTTAAATTGTGAGAAACCCAAGTTTGTATTTTTGGAAAATGTGCCCACACTGGCTCCCCTTGTGAATCGCCGGCGGAATGTGTAAATTGCAAAGGTCCATACTCGACAAGATCCAAGAAAAAATATCCTATCCAGAGGCTAAACGGAAAATGACAATGAATACTCCAAAACTCAATACTTCTTATTCCCAAGCAACTTCTTCTCAACAGATTAAGTTAAAATCCACACTAGAGTCCCTTATCCCAAAAATTTCTAGTATAGTAGAAACAAAGATTAAAGACTTTTATAAAGCCCTTACCAACCAATATCTCTACCGATATCTAATTTTTTACCACCACAAAATTTCCGAGACAGCAATAAAAGAAAAATTTATGATCTCTCGGACGATTCTGAAGACATGTGCTCCTCTCAGAATAGCGATAGTACAGCAGCATCCTCTAAAAAGATAAAAGGATGGTCAAAAGGGTTCACTTCCACGCATCTTTCGATCGCAAGTAATTCTGCCTGAAAGACGCTCGGGAAGGAGCCTAACTATAATGAGTATCTGGGCCAGGCCCAAATACTCCAGCGCCTGCTCCAGTGGTGGTTTTTGAACCATCCGTATACCATCTAATGGTGTTTTCTTTGAGAGTGGATGATGTATTCCCTTTCCCAGTCTCTTCTCGTATTTAGCATCGTAGTGAAATTCTTTTCGATACTTACTGTCTTGACCATTTCGTCACTGGAAAGATTCTCTGATGAGATGTATTTTGTTAGAGAGAACCAGGCTCCCTGATTTTATTTCTCTCATTGCCTGAACCTTCCATAGATATTCTAAGAATTGCCCCTTGGGCAATCTTTCTATCACCAGATGTAGAGGTGTGAGATCTGTAATGATCTCAAGTGCCCTAGTTGGACACGTTCTCATAGCTCCAGTGATGCACACCCAGGCAAGCCTTTGAACTTTGTCGAGGGTCCTCCTCGTGCTGTACTGACCTTGCTTTTGTATGCCTAACTATTGCCGCATACGTAATTGCTGGTCTCACAATCATGGCGTACATCCATTGCAGTATTTTTGGATTACAGCCCCACCTCTTACCGGCTAGATTTCTGCACGCCATCAAAGCTCTTATTGCTTTACTAGCAGTTATTTCAACATGCTTATTCCACAGAAGCTCACTGTATAGGGTTATCCCTAGATATTTAACTTCTGATTTCCATTCTATGATTTCCCCGTTTAAGGATATGGATTTCATGGCTGTAAGTGTTCTTTTCCGGGTAAATGGAATTACTATGGTCTTATTTGGGTTAATGTTTAGCCCCACTGACAAGCACCATTGCTCAATGATTCTGAGGCCCTTTTGTAATAAATCACACAAGGTGCTCTCGAACTTGCCTCTTACTATTAGAACTATGTCAGGCGAGAGAAAGTGGAGCAAAAGCTAAGATAATCGATAATACATTACTGAAAAATGATAACGTATACAGTCTAAAAGAACTAGAAGAAATGAAGAATCAGTTAGAAATACATACAGGATGGAATAAATCAACATTTAAGGAACATAACGAAACGAATCGGAAAACTTTGAATAGAATTTTCAATGATAAAAGTTTTAAACAAGTAAGAGTTGAATACATTGTGAATTTTACACTTTGAAAATAACTGCATCTCGCTAAGGATGAGCATTCGGATCAAAAATAAATTGAACTTTAGTTAAGCTTTATTTACCGGAATACACAACTTCGACTTAGGACGAACGTTGGAAAAGGTTGAGGAGCTTTCGGTAAAATTTGAAGTAAAAAGAATGAAGATATATGCAAATGATTATATATTCAAAAAGGTCACAATAGAAGAATTTATAGAAGAAGGGAATAAAAGGTTGAAAAATATACGAGTATGTATATGCGAAGTACCAAAAACGGTACAGCAGAAAGATGAGATTCAAGAGATTCTAGAAAGATATCACAACGATCCAATGTTTGGAGGACATGTAGGAAACAATAGATTATTAAAGAAACTGAGAGCAAACTTTAGATGGAAAAACATGGAGAAAGATGTACGGAAGTATGTAAAGAATTGCCACGAATGTCAAGTGAATAAAGAAATTTGTCATCACACAATAGGTCCTTTTGTAGAAAGTAACAATGGGAACCGTTATTGTATCACAGTAATATGTGAATTAACAAAATACGCGGTCATGATACCGGTCGTTAACAAAGAGGCAGCCACAATAGCAAAAGCTATATTTGACAACTTCATACCAAACTATGGTTTGATGAAAGAAATAAGGACGGATCAAGGAACAGAATATAAGAACGAAATAATGAAGAACTCAGCGGAACTTTTTTAAAAATAAAACACAATTCTTCATCAGCATATCATCACGAATCAATAGGCAGTTGTGAAAAACTACACAGAACGTTTAATGAGTACATAAGAAACTTTATTAAATATTTCTAGAGATAACTGGTGTGAGTTTGTAAAAATGTTTGCATATTTTTATAATACAACACCAAACACGTATCACGGATGCACTCCGGTAGAAAACCCAACATACCAGAATTTTTAAATGTAGAAATAGAACCATGCTATAATTTTGAAAGTTATGATAAAGAATTGAAATATAAGTTAGGTTATAAAAATGCCGGGAAACAATGATGGCGGTAATGCTAATGTACAACAAAATACGAATCAAAAGTCGCTCAGGCTCAGATCACAATTGCGGATCAGTACACAAATTTGAAAAAAAGACGTAAATTCAATAGATGAAATAAAAGTTAGGTTAGATCGTTTAAACGAGCTTCTTAATGATTTTGAAAGAATTCAAATTGAAATTGACTTATTAGGGGTAGATGCAGCGCTACAAACAAATGAAAGAAGCGCCTTTGAGACAGCCTATTTTAAATTATTAGCCGATGCCAAATCGTTAATAAGAATCGCGGATGATAGGTCGAATGACATTGCAAGGTCAACGCCACCGCCAAGTCCCTCACAACAGTCTCAACAATCAAATAATTCTAGTATAATAGGACAGGTAAAACTACCAAATATTAGCTAGCCAGAATTTTGGGGAAGTTATGAACACTGGATAGCCTTTTACGACACATTTGTGTCTTTAATTGACGATAATAACCAGAATCCGATGTTCAAAAATTCCACTATTTAAAAACTTGTTTAAAAGGCGAAGCGTTACAAGTCATCCAGTCAATAGATATTACGTCTGACAATTATGACATTGCGTGGACATTATTAAAAGAAAGGTTTGATAACAAAAAACTAATTATTAATACTCATATGAAATCAATATTTGAATTAAACGTTGTTAAAACAGAATCATACGTACTTTTACGAAAATTGTTAGACGGATTTAATAGACACATAAGGGCATTAAAAGCTTTGGGTGAATCTACCGAAAGTTGGAACACCCCTATAATTTATGTCTTAGCCACAAAATTAGATGTCGAAACAAAACGGGAGTGGGAAAAACATATTAGTGACGAACCGATAGGGAATATAACAATACAAAAATTAACAAACTTCCTCTCGCAGAGATGTATTTGGTTAGAAACCGTCGAAAATAAAAGTAAAAATGAATAGAAAATATTAAAAAATAATCCTACTCGCGACGCTAAAATATTTAGTAATGTGGCATTAGAACGGCCACCGATCTCTTGTTCGTTTTGTAAGAAACCACATTTTAATTACAATTGTGAAAGATTTGCGAGAATTACTGTTCACGAACGATTTTCGAAGGTCAAAAAACATAGACTATGCATTAATTGTTTACGACCGGGGCATATGACAAATATGTGTCGTTCAAAAAAGCATGTGAATTGTGCAAGGCCAAGCATCATCACCTGTTGCACTCGCCGAAACAGGTGGTGGACCGCCATCTGATAAGGAAATTACAAATGAAGATGATATGTGGTGCGTTGTTTTTGACTGAGATCTCGGATCACTTCAGTTAAGGTGATCTGAGATAAAGTGATGTGAGTAAGCACCAAAAAGAACGACATCTCAATTGAAGCGCGCGATCTGTCGATAGATTTAAACTGTACGACAGATTCGTATCAGCATCTAATGATGTTAATTAATGTATCCATAATTTGTAACAAAAGAAAAATACATGATGTGCATTTATTATTTATATGTCAATGGTTAAACATTAGATAACCTTGGTTAAAACTACAAATAAATCAAGCAAATCAAATATTTCTTCATCCCCTCCACTTTATTTCCGACTCAATTCCAACTGATACCCCCTTACAACACATTCAGCATCAGTGAAGGGGGAGGAAAAATCTCGGCTCACTTAAAGTGAGTAAAACTAAAAGAACGGTCACATTACTGATGTGAGCTGAGATTAACTGAGATCTCAGTCAAAAAGAACGCACCTATGGTGCTATCAATGATAAATCCAACGGCAATAGAAGGACATTTCCAGATTGAAGAATCTATTGTCTGTTTCGATGGCACTTTTTCATTTGATCTAACAAAAATAGATCACGATTATACTGATGTGTCGCATAAGAAAAATATTGTCAGAGACATTGAAAAAGCTGCTAGTTCATCAAATAAAACTGAGGATGTACATCCTTGTGTTTCAGAAAAACCAAAGAAAAAAATTTAACTTTCAAAAAGTGAAAGGCTTTCTAAAACTGTCCTAGCTACAGAAACCTTGGCTGATAAAATAGGTCCTTTTTAGAAATAAAAAAATGGTACTATGAAAAAAAATAGCACTAAAAGAAGCTGAAGAACATGAGAAAAGGCGTATAGCAGATGCATTAGAAAAAATTGCTAGTTAACTGCGTTATTTACTTTTAATTAAAGTTTTCTTTTTAACTATGCTTGTATACCATTAGTTATTTTTACTTACTTTCTGTATTTCCTTAATAAAATAAAGTATATGTGTTTGAAAATATTTAACTCTATTTTTATTTCGAAATTCCTGTGTACCTATGTACATAAATAATTAAAATTATTTAAATATTATGGTCAAAAACAGCTAAAGTAGATTAATATATGTCACCTACGCCATTCCCCTTAGGTGGACAATATATTGTGCTGATTAAATACTTATATTATTGTAGAATTGCTTAGTTTGTGTTTGTTACGAGGTTATTTAAATTCATGTTAATAATAAAAATATCAGTCTTGTATTTGAAATTGTTGTACTAGTTTTGTCTTAGAAATAAAGTTAGTTTTTAAAAACACGGTTTCAGTTAATTAAAAGTTAAGTTATATAAAAACTAACTAGATGCTACAAAAATACATATTTATATAAACTGCAAATTGAATACATTCCAATTTTTTGCTAGAAATATTTAAAACTAAAAATGTGTTGTAATAAGCCTGTGCCTTGCCATTCGGCCTGCTTGCAATTCAGGGTTCACTCTAACAGGTTCTGGATTTAAGTTATCAAACATTCCAAAATCAAATTCTTCGCCTTGTTCTAAATTCTCTTCCAATATATTATTTTCAATACATATGTTGTGTAACACAACACATGCATTGATAATTAACGATGCTTTATTTGGTTTATAATGAAGGACCCTGTGTTTTAGTAGACAACGAAATCTAGTTTTTAAAACACCATTGCATCTTTCAGTTAAGGATCGTGTTTGCCTATGATGGATATTATAATTATATTCTGGTGTATGTGGCTCTGGATTATCCACTGGTGTAAACAACCAACTCCTGAGAGGGTATCCCGAATCACCTACAAACATGAAATTTATTAAAATGAAATTCACAACTATTATTTTCTATAATGTACCCAATAAATAGTATGATTTATGTCCAGCACGATGCAAATTCTCCATAAGTGTTGAAACTCTGGTATTGTTCCATATAAAAGTATCATGAGAGCTGCCAGGATACCGAGCACAAACATTTATTATACTAAGAATTATCACATGAAATAAATTACCAATTGAACATTGATTGCATGGTAGCCCTTTCGGTTTAAATATATATGCTCTGGATATTCTGGATCATCACTTTTCGGTGGAAATATTGCTATATGTGTACAATCCACACATCCAATAACTCAAGGAAAGTTGTGCTGGGTGAAAAAACTATAAGAACATAAAGTGTTAGTATGTACTGTCATTCACTATATTTTTTACGCACTTGTTTCTTACTGTTTGCAATTCTTCAAAGTTTTGGGGAAATTTAACATATCTTTGAAAAACAGCAGGATTATTAAGTGCTACTGACACCTCTTCAATATATTTGCTCACTGACGATTGGCTTACAGCATTATTTATATTGCTTCCTATGTCCAACTGATAGCTACCAGATGCATAAAATCGAAGAGCCGTCAATACCTAATAAAATTAACAAGAATCATTAAAACAAGTATTACCTATACCTAATTAAAGATCCTATAGGTAAAATTAAACCTACCTTTCGTGAAATACTTAAATCAGAACTTCTATTCGGAGGAACAAGAAATTGGGTTAGCTCTTCAATTAGATTTCTGGCAACAACCTTTGTTAACCTATAAGTTTTCAGAAATGCGGTATCTGTTAAGCGAAGGAAAGGATCATGATAAGGAAAAACGCGATAGACTCCTACAGCGTCTTCTTCCAAATGTTCCAAAGCCTGAATAAGCACTATATTGTTAATAAGATTATTATTATTCATGATTTATTTTTGAATAATTAATATTTAGGATTCGACATCAAATGACACTATGTATTGTAGAACACCTTTATCTATGCTACAGAATCGTAAAACAATAATGAAAATGCGCATCTCGAATGGATGTCGCATGGTTTGACCCATCCGTTACATGTCGCATGCAAGATGATGTCGTGTGGTCAAAAATACGCCTGGGTAAAAGTTAACAGACTTTTTCCGCATTCTCGTATGCGACATGATGTCGCACGATTCAAAAATAAGCGCCCAGGTCACCGTGTGTTGCTTGCTACAGCGCAAGTTCATGCTTTGGATAGTAGGGGAAACAGAATACGATGTCGCGCGCTGCTTGACAGTGGTTCACAGATTAATTTTATTACGGAGAACTTAGCCGAAAAATTAGGAGCGAAAATGGAACTCAATGACGTACCGGTTTTCGGAATAAGCGGTTCAGTAAACGAGTTATTTAATAGAACAAAAATAAGTTTAACATCTAACGACGACACCTACCAAATTAAGGATACATTTTTAGTGATAAATAAAATAACAGACAAATTACCGCGTGAAATTAAATTAGCAGACAACACCTTTTATAAAAGTGGTAACGTAGATATATTGCTAGGAGCCAATGTATTTTTTGACATTTTATTATCGGGAAAGATTAAAAACGACAATTCTGCTCTTATTTTACAAAACACGAAACTCGGATGGATTATCGCAGGTAATACGCACGGGATTAAGGATACTCAGCCAGTTCTATGTAAACTAGCGATGATTGATAATGATTTACACGAGCAAGTAAAACGATTTTGGACTTTAGAAGAGGTTAACACAAAACAATCATTTACACGGGAAGAAATTAAGTGCGAAAATTATTTTATCGAGTCGGTAGAACGTGACAAATCGGGTAGGTTTCAAGTAGGCTTGCCTATTAAAGGTAATTTTACCGATCTAGGCGATTCTTTAGAAATGGCCACTAAACGATTATCCTCTGTCGAAAAACGGTTCGAAAGAGATTCGACTTTCAAAAAATTATACATAGATTTTATAAACGAGTATATCGACTTAGGGCACATGTCGGAAGTAAAACCCCCACAGCCCGGAGAAACGGTTGTTTACTTACCACATCACGGAGTAAAAAAGGAAGACAGTACTACAACAAAATTAAGGGTCGTGTTCGACGCTTCCGCAAAAACAACTTCGGGAATTTCTTTGAACGATTTACTGATGGTAGGTCCGGTAGTAAAAACGATTTATTTTCTATTTCACTAAAGTTTAGATTACATAATGTCGCGTTTACCGGAGACATAGAAAAAATGTATAGGCAGTGCTGGATTAGACCGGAAGACAGGAATTTACAAAGGATAGTTTGGAGAGAGAATTCGAAACAGGAAATAAAACATTTTACTCTGAATACGATTTCGTACGGAACGGCTCCAGCGTCATATTTAGCGTGTCGTGCATTAATTCAATTGTCCAATGAACACGAAAAGGATTTTCCTGCGGCAAGTGAGTCCATAAAAAATGATTTTTATATGGACGATTTAATAACCGGTGCGGAGACTGTCGAACAAGCTATACAACTAAAGTCTGATATTTCTAACATTTTAAAGTCGGCCGGTTTCATTCTCCGAAAATGGGCATCAAATCGTATTGAATTATTAGATAAGGCAAACACGGACTTGAATTTAGAGACTCAGCACTTTATTGTCGAGGATGAAATTATTAAGGTTCTAGGTTTGATCTGGAATACGAACAGTGACTGTTTTTCGTATAAGGTTAACTTACCAGAACAGAGTGTCGTTACCAAACGTTGTGTATTGTCTATCGTGGCTAGAATATTCGATCCGCTGTCTTTAATCGGTCCAATAATTGTACAAGCGAAGTTAATTTTACAACGATTATGGGAACTAAACATAAATTGGGATGACGAAATCCCACATGATTTGTATAAAATTTGGTGTGAGTTTTATAGATCGTTACCGGAAATAAGTAATTTTCAGATACCCCGACAAGTAACAACTTGTCAATATAGTGAAGTTCAGATGCACGGCTTCAGTAATGCATCGGAAAGAGCTTTCGGAGCGTGTATCTACATTAGAGTTAAAACATTTGACGGTAAATATAGTTGTAAATTACTATGCGTAAAATAAAAAATCGCGCCCATGAAAAAGATAACTCTACCTAGGCTTGAACTAAACGCGGCTTTACTCTTAGCTAAATTATATGAAAAGGCGGTTAAAACTTTACCAATGACATTTGATAAGCAAATATTATGGTCCGATTCTACTATTGTACTGAATTGGTTATCATCAGAGTCGAGTTTGTGGAATACTTACGTTGCTAATCGAGTTAACACTATACAAGAACTTACCTGCAACACGGATTGGCGGCATATTCTTACTCACCTTAATCCAGCTGATATTATTTCTAGGGGTAGTAACGTGACTACCTTATTAGATAATAATTTATGGTGGCACGGACCTGAATTTTTATGTAAGGCAGAAAACACTTGGCCGGTATTTAGTCAACAGTAAAAACACAAGAGCTTTTTTTTTATCGGATAAATTTCTCTTTGCAACGAAACAGTTTTGCCAATCACTAATTTTACGAGAAAAACTGACATGATAAAATCGCGACACCGAAGGTGGAGCGATTTTATCTAATGTCAGTTTTTCGAGCAAATTTAGTGATTGGCAAAACTTTGAGTCAAAGAGGAATTTATCTAATAAAAGAAAAGCTCGAGTGTTTTTTGGCAAGATAAATTAACGACAGAATATATGGATGAACAACAACAATAATTATCTTTATTAATACAATAAACTACAGAATATATGGATGAACAACAACAATAGTTATCTTTATTAATAGAACAAAGTTAAATAATTACCACACCGATTCAAAATAAAAGCACTATATGTTTAAAATTCAAAAATCTGACAGACTAATTGACAGTTTTTGCAGTTTTGCCAACACTTAATTGCTGTGAAATTATAAGTAACCAAACTTGCGACTCATTGTCATTGTGTAAAAGTGACGTCCACTTACTAGATATTGAGGAAGAGAAGTTTTTATCCGATAAAAAAGGATGCACCTTTTTTATCGATGTCAAAGTGACAATAACATTTCCAGGTATATGACATTTTAACATTGGAGTTAATTTATCAGGTTAAATCGACAAATTTACCAGAAAAACGTAAATCTTCTAAATTCACGTTAACTGCTTATGAAGGGGATTTTCTAAATAACAGATTTTCTAATTTTACAGTTCTACATCGGGTATTTACTTACATGTTAAGATTCATAAACAATTGTAAAAAATCCAAAGACAAAAATAAGGGTAAATTAACTGTGTAAATGAATTAAATGTTGCTTTAAACTCGTTACTTGAGATGGTTCAAGTTCAAGTATTTGCAAAAGAATTAGAACTACTTAAGAAACGTAAACCGCTAAGTAATAATAGTAAACTTTTATCTTTAAACGTTTTTCTAGATAACAATAATTTAATTAGAGTAGGAGGAAGAATTAGAAATTCGACGGAAGGCTTTGATAAAAAACATCGTATTGTTCTGCCATCGACTCACCCTATAACTAAATTAATTGTAGAATATTTTCATAAGAGATATTTACACGCTGGTCAACAGGCAACACTTTGTGCCATTCGTCAATTTTATTGGCCTATTCATGGTCGAGCAACTGTACGAAAGTATTTAAGGAAATGCATAGTTTGTTTTAGGGCCAACCCTGTAAGTACTAATCCTTTGATGGGGGATTTGCCGATGGCGCGTATTACCAAAGCTAGGGCATTTTCCGCAGTGGGAATTGATTTTGCAGGTCCTATTTTAATAAAAAACAGTTTCTTAAGAAACACTAAGTTTATAAAATCCTACATCTGTATTTTTGTTTGTATGTGCTCCAAGGCGGTTCACATTGAATTGGCGACTGATCTATCAACTGAGAGTTTTTTAAATTGTTTAAGAAGATTTACTTCGCGACGAGGCTTGTGTACTGACATTTTTTGTGACAACGGTAGTAATTTTCTAGGGGCTGAACGCGAACTAAACATTATCATTAATTCTTTTAACAGAGATGCTAGTATTCAAAATTATATCTTGGAAAATTCCATTAAATGGCATTTCAACCCACCATATTCACCGAATCAAGGGGGTTTATGGGAATCATGTGTAAAATTGACCAAAACTCACTTAAAGCGTATCATTGGTAGATCTACTCTAAATTATGAAGATTTAAACACGGTATTGTGTCAAATTGAAGCGTGTCTTAACTCCAGACCCTTGCTTCCTTTATTTCCCGATCCTGAAGACTATACAGCCCTAACTCCAGCCCATCTAGTAATGGGTGACACTTTGATGGTTCCACCCATGAGAGATTTGTCCAACACACCTGTAAACCGTTTGAAATCCTTTGAGCATATGCAGCAGATCTTACAACATTTTTGGAAAAGATGGTCTTCCGAGTATCTCACCACCCTACAACAGATATCCAAGTGGCAGAGAATCAATCCAGGTATAGCTCTAGGTGATTTAGTGCTTCTGAAGGAGGAGAACCTACCTCCGCTTCGATGGAGACTTGGCAGAGTGAGCGGCATACATCAAGGCAAGGACGGTATAACCAAGGTGGTTACCATAACCACTCCCAGTGGGACTTACAAACGCAGTGTCTCTCAGTTGTGCAAATTACCGTTAGAGGACTAAGACTTAATTGGCTGTTGAAGATTAGTGACTTCAAGGCGGGCGGGATATGTTGTACCCGTTTTCATCTAATTGGTGACGCCTCTGGCCGTCACGTATCAGAACAAGTGTATCGGGCCGAAACGGTAGAAGCGCGCGCCGCAAGTGGAAGTGACATGCGCGATAGGACAGACTTGCCATTTTATTTTGTAAATATTCATTCGTAGACATTCATTCGCAGATAAACAGACAACATAACATGTTAATTTCATAACTATACATACAGTCCATTTATACATTGTTTTTATTTTAATTAAAAGTTCAAAAAAGGTAGTGTGACCGTTTATTTGTAATAACACCATAAAGCACCAGCTACAACGAGTTGAATACTCAACAGTTGTCAACAACTCATACATCGATTTTACAATGGTTTCTTTTACTTCTCGCCTTTTTAGTGCTTCTTTGACAGACACATGAGTTGTGCGGTCAAAGGCCCCAGATATATCCAGGAATGCGCACATTACGATTTCTTTTTTGTTCAGAGTTCTCTGGATGACTTCGGTCAGTTGATACAGAGCCGTCTCAGTTGATTGACCCGCTCTATAGGCATGCTGATATTTATGAAGTGGTATATTATCCAGGTTTCTGTTCTTATTCTTATGTAGTTAGTATTGATTTTCAGCTCCAGTACAACGGGTGCTATGGTACTTGAAGTACGACATTTTGTCATTTTTTGAGAAATTTCAGTTTGTTAGCACGATACAGCCTTCGGAGTTCAACAAGTCCCCAATTTTATAATTGGATATTATTCAGAGCGTCTCAAAGATGAATCACATTCATACTAAGCTCACTAATGCCAGTACAACGGGTGCTATGGTACTTGGAGTACCAAATTTTTGTCATTTTTTGGAGAATTTTCAGTTTGTTAGCACGATACAGTCTCCAGAGAGTATACGATTGATCAATTTTATGATTGAATATTGTTCAAGGTGTCTCACAGATGTACCCTATTGATTTTCGGTTGACTAGTGCGAGTACAGCGGGTCCTATAAATCCAGATAAACTAAATTTTTGGTTATTTTTGGAGAAATTTCGATTTGTTAGCACGACACATACTCCGAAGTGTATACAAGTAACAATTTTAAGATAGAATATTGTTCTGGGCCACAGATGCGGAAAAGTTAGTTTTAATCTTTAAAACCGTTTATTTTCTATTAAAATTATAACATGTAATATGAAAACTTTGTTATGATTTTTTATTGATCAGGTATATAATTTTATTTTTGTAATAAATTTCAAAGACACCAAAGCTTGTTTGTTTTTTTATTTCCATAATAATTATACTGTAAATGCAGTGAAACAAATGGGTTCAAACGCGCTACCCGTTTTATACTTTCAATTACAACACTGAAGTACCGTAAAACAGGGCGACTTGATACCATTTTTGAAATATTCGATACCCTACCGCCATTTATTTACCGTTCTAATTCAAATAAAAATTATTACTTTTCCGCCCAACCTTTCTAATATGCGAGAATAGTTATTTGTTTAACTAGGCAGCAAAGTAGTAGATTGACTGCCGATGCTGAATTCATAGCCGAGCTGCCGAGTTGAACATATAATTTTTTCTCCGATTGTTCATAATGATATAGGAGGATATTGTATTTGCAAATTATTACACTTCCCACAATCTCTTTATTTTTCCTGTAGTGTTCAATTAAAATAAAATTTGATAGAAATCGCAGTTGTTGGAATGGTTGGTTGCTATGGAAATGTCCATAATAATTATAGTTTGACAATTCATGAAATTTCTGACAGTTGTGCGACAAAATATCGGTATATTTAAATTATTATATAATGGACAGTGATAGCGACCTGGAAGTACTTACTCCTCCAGAAATAAGGGAGGTGGCAAAAAATATAGAGTTGAATTTGTTGCCGGAGAAGTCTCGGATGAAATATGATGGAAATTATAAACGATTATTGCATGGAGAAAAATGCGAAGACTTTTTCGGAGAATGTATTACTTGCTTATTTTGCTGGATTATCTCAAACAATGAAGAGTTCTACCCTTTGGTCTGTATATTCCATGTTGAAGGTAACTATGAATGTTAAAAATGGCGTAGATATAGGAAGATACTTGAAGTTGCTGGCATATTTAAAACGGTCATCTGAAGGCTACAAGGCAAAGAAGTCCCGAGTTTTCGAAAAACAAGATATTATAAACTTTATGGATGCACCAGATGATGAATATTTATTAGCAAAAGTAAGTTTTGAATAAGATATCTATACCATGGAGAGAAAATATTTATAATCCATTCTTTTAGGTTGTATTGACTTTTGGAATTGCGGGTGCATGTGGCTGCGACGAACTTTTGAATTTAAAGTTAGAAAATATTGAAGATATGAACTATAAACTATTGGTATCCCTATTAAACACGAAGACGAAGAATTCGAGGTCTTTCGTAATAATGGAATATTTGGATGTTGTTAGAAAATATATAGCTCTTCGGCCTGCTGAATTAAAAGACACAAGATTTTTTTTCAAATACGTAAAAGGTAAATCCATAAAGCAATTGGTTGGAATCCATAAATTTTATAAAATACCTCAAGAAATAGCTGTTTATTTAAAGTTGCCGAATGCTAAGGAATATACTGGACACTGCCTCCGCAGAAGTTCTGCCACTTTACTTGTAAATGCAGGAGGTGACATAACAATGTTGAAATGACATGGTGGGTGGAAATCCTCAACTATAGCAGAAGGGTACATTGAAGATTCAATGGCAAGTAAAACAAGCATTTGTGGAAAAGTTTTGACAAATATAGGAACTACTTATGAGACGAATCAAACTGGTAATATAATTAATGTAGAGAGAACGGTATCTGAGGAAAGAAAAGGTGGCCTATTCGTTCAAAATTGTAGTAATTTTACCATCAATGTTAATAACAACTAAACAAATGTTTTTAAATTCTTGTTAAAAGTGTTATGTAACAATTGCTAATAAATGTTTACGTCAAATATTTTATTCCAATTGAGTATAATCACTTTGCTGCCTAGGCAGCAAAGTAACCACTTTGCTGCCTAGGCTGAAAAGTACCCACTTTGCTGCCTAGGCAGGAAAAGTAATACTTTGCTTATTGGATATGTGTCAGCAAAATTAATATTTGCTGCCAATCGGAGAAAAAAGTATTGGTTTACCCCAAAAAAAGTTGTAAATTCGAAAAAAATGTGAGTTATTTTTACGTTTTCCATCAACAACAACCCAAAAAAACGTTTTTTAGAAAAAAAATCCTGTGTGTATGTCGTCGTCGTCGGCCACTTTTCGTTACATGTCTTGTTAGCACGATACAGCCTCTGGAGTGCAACAAGTCACCAATTTTATGATTGAATATTGTTAAGGACGTGTAACAGATGAATCATATTGATTTTCAGCTCAACAGAGCCAGCACAACGGGTGCTATGGTACTAGAAGTACTAAATTTTAGTCATTTTTGAGAAATTTCAGTTTGTTAGCACGATACAGCCTGCGGATTTTAACAAGTCACTAATTTTATGATTGAATATTATTCAGGATACTTCGCAGATGAACCCTATTGATTTTCAGCTCACCAGAGCCAGTACAACAGGTACTATATTACTTTAAGTACGATCTTTTTGGTGTTTTTAAATGAAACTCAAGGTCTCTAGTTAATTCCACAATATAATACAAGTTATTGAAAATTCTAAGAAATTGACAATTGTTTCGATAAATCAATATCATCGTCAGAATGACAGAAGTTACATTTCATTTTATGCCTACCTGATGTTTAGTAGTTATATTTTTTTGGCTAGACCAAGAAGTAACCTAACTTGTGATTGGCTTAATATATGTTTATAGAAAAAAGAAGAAGATGTGATATTACAAATATTGAAGCTTAGATATTATTAGCCCTATGGTGATATCCTGGATATCATTTTTCCAATTAAGATCAGTATAACTGTGCAATGATATAGAAAACCAGGAAAACTATATCTGCTGATCTTTACAATTATCACTTAAGAAGACAGTTTATTAGTGGAGAATTCCCTAGATTTAACTGTTCATTGACAACTTCATATTGTGGGTTTCTTAAATGTCTTCTAATTTCCAGTTCTTCAAGGAAATCCAGTTCTTGTTTCTTTTCACAAATATGCAGCACTTCTAGTTCTGTGTTAGGTGTCAATGAATGATTGGTGTCAAGTAAATGTTTTGCGTAGTGAGATTTATCTGGTTGTTTTAATCTGTAAGCTCGTAAGTGCTCACTGTATCGTATTTCAAAATTCCTAAGGGTCTGACCCAAATAGACAGCATTACATTCTGGACATTTGAGTTTATATATACCTGACTTCTTTAATAGTGGTATTTTTGTTTTTACATTTAACAATTTTGTACTAACGTTACTTTCTGTTTTAAAAGAAATTTTTGCATTCGTTGCTGAAGATATTATCTTTGAAATATTATTAGAAATATTTCCTGCATATGTGATGGTTTTATAAGTTTTAATTTCATCAGCTTGTTTAGGATATATTAGTTGTAATGCCACTTTTTTCTCTTTTTTACTAATTAGTTTATTTATCATATCTAATGGATAACCGTTAGATGTTGCTATTTGTCTAATTGTATTAATCTCTCTATCAAAATTACATTTGTTCATAGGAACTGAAAAAGCTCTATGTATCATTGAATTATATGCTGCTAGTCTGTGTGAGACAGGGTGGTTAGAATTGAATGGAATTGTCACATCAGTCTGTGTTGGTTTTCGGTAAATTGAATAATCAAGTACATCATTAACTCTTTGAATTTTTAAATCAAGAAAATTGATTGAGCTATTTTCTTCAATTTCTAATGTAAATTTAATTTTCGGGTGTAAATTATTGATGTGGTTGAAAAACACATCTAATTGTAGCTCACTACCCATAAAACAAGAAAATAGCTCAATCAATTTTCTTGATTTAAAAATTCAAAGAGTTAATGATGTACTTGATTATTCAATTTACCGAAAACCAACACAGACTGATGTGACAATTCCATTCAATTCTAACCACCCTGTCTCACACAGACTAGCAGCATATAATTCAATGATACATAGAGCTTTTTCAGTTCCTATGAACAAATGTAATTTTGATAGAGAGATTAATACAATTAGACAAATAGCAACATCTAACGGTTATCCATTAGATATGATAAATAAACTAATTAGTAAAAAAGAGAAAAAAGTGGCATTACAACTAATATATCCTAAACAAGCTGATGAAATTAAAACTTATAAAACCATCACATATGCAGGAAATATTTCTAATAATATTTCAAAGATAATATCTTCAGCAACGAATGCAACAATTTCTTTTAAAACAGAAAGTAACGTTAGTACAAAATTGTTAAATGTAAAAACAAAAATACCACTATTAAAGAAGTCAGGTATATATAAACTCAAATGTCCAGAATGTAATGCTGTCTATTTGGGTCAGACCCTTAGGAATTTTGAAATACGATACAGTGAGCACTTACGAGCTTACAGATTAAAACAACCAGATAAATCTTCTTCTTCTTATTTCAGTTTTTTGGCCTCCACCCATTAGGTATTTAGCCAGCGCAGGTTTCATTTATTTATTTTCGGGAATATTCCTTTCGGAATGTCTGGAACTGTCCATCTTCCCTTTGATGAATTCTTCTGTATAAGGCTAGACATATTATAAAACAAAACAACATAGGTAAAAAACTTTTCTCGCTCGGGGGCAACTGCCGAGCATTACACAACCCCAGAATGTTGCCTCGGATTTAGGATAAGGAGCCCAGGATCAACAGATACGGTTTGTCAGGATGTAACGACTAATTTTTTTTTTTTTTCCTAATTGTCTAAATTTTAATTTGGAAAGTATTAATAAATTTCATAATTACTTTAATTATTTTTACGTTAATTTGGTTAAGTATACTAGGAAGTGAAATGGGGGTTGGACAGCCTATTTTTATTAATTCTTTGTATGTATCAAAATTTGCGGTTTGATTCAAAGGACATTCGAAAAATATATGATGTAGATCCTCAGTTTGCCCACATTCACAATATTCATCCTCAATAACTCTGATTTTAAAAAGATGAGCTTTACTAAGGGTATGCCCTGTTTTGAGCCTTATTATTGTTGTTATATGTCTCCGATCTGTATAAGGGAATTTCAAAAACCAAGGTTTATGAGGGAAACTATCCAGGTTAGGATACCATTTCCCTTTTACCTTAAAGGACTCGGCCCAGTTATTATTATGTAAGTTTAAAATTTGCTTTTTAAAAAATGGGTAGTAGTCATATTTCTCAATTTTAATGTCTGCTGGCACTTTTAATATCCTACCTACATTGGCTAGTGTATCTACTTGTTTATTTCCCATTACACCCTTATGCCCGGGAATCCATGCTAGGATAAATTCAAAATTGGCTTTACTGGCATCTAAAATTAATCTTTTGGTTTTTAATGCATTATAGTTATTGTTACCATACTTTGTGTTTTCTATCTTATTAATAGCACTCAGTGAATCTGTAAATATTATACATTTCATTAGGTTTTTTTCAATGCATACCCCTACAGCTTTATTAATAGCAATGATTTCGGCTGAACATATCTGTGTATGGTCGAATAATCTCGTTGAAAAATTATATTCAATTTCTGGAATGTGAACCGCACATCCTACGCTTTGATTTATTGGATTTAATGAACCATCTGTGTATACCCATGTATATGTCCCAAATTTATCTGCAAACTCATTTAAAAAGCATTGATTACTATATATAGCACTTTTGGTTGTTGTTGAACAATATGTTTTAATTCTGTTAACTTGATCATCTACTTCTATTTGAAAACACGGGTTAACATCTGTTTTAAGTAAGTTACTAATTACTTGATCAGCTCTTAATTTAGCCTCAATCAGATATGGAGGATCTTTAGTTCTCCAATAACCTATTCTATCTAAACACTTGTTTTTCAATGCATTTAATATTTCATTAAGAGGGTTTTTATTATCTGCTGCGATTTTTAAATAGAATTTTATGGCCAGTACCTGTCTTCTATACTCTAGTGATATTTCCCCAGATTCTGCCAGTAGGCAATTAATAGGTGTTGATTTCATTACGCCTGTAACTAACCTCAAGCTTTTATATTGAATTCTGTCTAGCACATTTAATATTTTTTTGTTACATGGTTTAAGTACAAAACTAGCATAATCCAAATGAGATCTTATGATACCTTTGTATATCATAAGCATTGTAGATGGATCTGCACCCCAATGAATACCTCTTACTGCTCTCATTATATTAAGCCCTTTTTGGGTTTTGTTTTCAATATCTTGTATATACCTATTCCAGTTTAATCTACTATTTATAGTTATGCCTAAATATTTAATATTTTCCTTAATTTCAATTGTACTACCTTTTATCTTGATACTAGGGTTTGTTAGTTTTCTTCGGGTATTATTAAATATTATTGCATGTGATTTATGTGTTGAGATTTTGAGTTTATGACTTTCTAACCATTCAGCTACTTTATCTAGCGCATCGTTTAATTCTTTGCTCATGTTCTCCATTTTATCCCCTTCTATCATAAAAACCAAATCATCAGCATATTGTATCAATTTTACATTTTCTGGGAGTATTTCATGTAGTGAAATCATATATATATTGAAGAGAAGGGGACTCAATGGTGAACCCTGCGCAAGACCTTTACTGGTGCATCCTGGGCCAATTAATTCATAATTGAAATCTCTTACATATATCACCTTACAATTCAGTAAATTAAATAATAGATTAGTGTACGTTGATGAAATATTAAGGTCAATCATTTTTTTATAGAGGATATGAATGTCTACATTATCATATGCAGCTTTGAGGTCTATAAATACCGCAATTAGGTACTTTTTTTCACTAAAAGCTTGTAATACCGAATGGGTTAGAATTGTAATCGCATCACTACAACCCTTTTCCCTTCTAAAACCTATTTGAAATTTTGGAAATTTGTTGTTATGTTCCAGGAGCCATTCCAGCCGGACCTTAATCATGTTCTCTAATATTTTCCCCACACATGAAGTTAATGAGATTGGTCTGTAGCTTTCATATTGATCCCGGTCTTTCCCTTCCTTTAATATAGGTACTACTATGCTCTCTCTCCATTGCATGGGTACACTGCTTGTATCCAAACTATTATTATAAATTTGTAATAATTTTAGTTGTGCCACATGAGTTAGGTTTCTTAACATAGAAAATGATACGTTATCTATACCAGTTGCTTTATCCTTTTTACCCTCTACCACATTACAGAACTCATTATAGGAAAACGGATTTACCTCTATATTGTTGTTTATTAACTGAAATTCAGGGTCTATATCACAGCTGGATAGTGATTCTAGCAAGTTTCTAGAGATTTCTTTGTTTGGGAAATTTATATTATTATTAGTTAAATATGATTTGAAACCCTTGACAACTTTCCATACTTTTTTTATTGGGGTATCTCTATTTAGGGTACCACAGAATTCTCTGAAGGAGATTTTCTTTTTAATTTACGTTTAACAAGTGCTTGCACTCTTTTATATTCAATGAAATTTTGTGTATTCATTTCTGATTTGTATTTATGTATAGCTCGTTTTCTTTTATTAACTAATTCTGAACACTCCTTATCCCACCAACTGTTAAATTTACATTTACTATTATTACTAAAATAGGGTATGCTTTCTTCTGCAGCATTATTGATTATGTTATACCAATTTGAATAGTCTAATTCTTCACTCAACGTATTCATGTTTGCTTCTATATTATTTGCAAATTGTTCCCAATCTGCTTTTTTAAAATTTCTTTTCCTAACTACGTTAACAATTTCTTTATTATTGAGGATCTCGCATATTGTAGGGTAGTGATCGCTACCCCCAGTGTCATCATATACATACCAGTGACAATCCGTACCTAATTCTTCCGATACTATTGTTAAATCAACTGCTGATTTATTTTGATTTGGCAACCCCACCCTTGTGGGGCTACCATCATTCAGTATAATTAACCCCTCATCCTCAATAGAACCTTTGACAATTTTCCCATTATAATCACTATCTATACAACCCCATAATTGATCATGAGCGTTGATGTCTCCCATTAAAATATACGGTTTTGGCGTTGTATTTAATAATGAATTCCATTGATTTCTATTAATTCTATTACCTGACGGATTATACACATTTATTACATGCAAATTTAAGGAATTTATTTTAACTACCAATGTCTGCATAGGCGTTAGGAAGTTGTCCCCGTTGTTGATGAACTGGTGTTGGATTTTATTTTTTACCAATGTAATTATACCCCCAAACCCATCGCTCCTATCCTGTCTGTATGTATTATAATTTTTTATTTTAAAATAATATGTGTTGTTTAACCATGTCTCATTTATTAATGCTATATCTGGATTTATTTCCTCTAATAAGTTTTTTAGTTGATTATAATTAGATCTCACACTTCGGATATTCCACTGACAAATTTTTAATTTATGTTTATTAAAGTTATTATCACAAACTGTATCCTTTACTTTTGAATAATTATTTATATCTTTATTTTTACTAAGATTATTTACATTATAGCCTGTTCCAACTGATTCACTTATCTTGACTTGTTGAGCCATTACTATTTGGTTTAAAAATCTCAGGGGCCGATACCCTCAATAACTGATCCATAAAATTAAGAACATGTTCTCTATCATAAGTATTAAGTTTACTAGCTATATTCATAATGTGGTGAAGTACATGAGATTCCTTCTCATTTCTATTCATACTCAATGGGGTATTAAATGTGAGTTCGCTCTCTCCATCTATTGAAGGGGGAATATAATATGTTCCAGTGGATCCTGGTGATCTCCCACTAGGATTTATTAATAGATTATTGTGTACTTTTTTATCATACCCTATCCCGTTATCCGTTTTCCGTTTTTTTGTTCCCACTACCTGCGAGAATTTATTGCTCAAAGGGGTTTGCTGAATATGCGCTGTTCTTCTACTGTCAATCGTGATGAGGTTACTATCTGTATTTTCTTTACTAGGTAGGGGGGGGGGGAAATCATTAGAGTGACGTGAAAATTCTACATTATTATTTAATACTTTAGGGAATTTTTCGGATGCCTCAAAGAATGATATATTGTCCAATGACATGGATTCTCTAATTAAATTTTGCCTTTTGTATTCAGGACACATCTTAGCTGTACTCGTATGCTCGGTTGATTTACAGTGAATACATTTCATTAGACAAAATTTATCATTCTCATGTACTTCGCCACATTTTATGCATTTACTTACTTTTGTTTTGCACATTTTTTTAATATGCCCAAAATTTAGACAGTTATAACATTGAAATACGGGCATGATATATGGCAATACTCTATGTTCTATACCGCATATTTTAACACTTCTTGGTAAAAAAGTTCCTGTAAAGGTAAACCGGACCGTCCCAGTCGACACTAGTTTGTCAACTGAGCTCGCCCCCGGTTCACCCTCTACTTGTTGGTTAATCTTTCTCATGAATCTCTTTGCCTCACTAATCTTAATATTTTCATTGTTAGTTTCAGAGTATTTCAAAAGCATGTCGTCTGTAAAAGTTTTATCTATGTTTTTCACAATACCCTTACATGATATATTTTTGGAAGGTATGAACAAGGCATACCCTTTTGCATTTAATTCCCTATTCTTTAAAAAGTTATTAGCATCTTTGTACCCTGCAAATACTACACCAATTCTATTTTTACCTTTTTTATTGATTGTTTTTACATTATTAATCTTTAAGTCATACAACTCTCTCGCAACAGCTAAATAATTATAATTCCCAATATTTTTGTTTTCCTCTTTAGCCTCAACATATACTTCATAGGGGCCTTTATCCGTATAGGTATAAATTTCTCTAATATTTGAATACTTTTTATTTACATTTTTTGTCTCATTTACATTAATATCGTTTTTTGTTTGTTGTTTATCTGTATTACTCGATGGTAAACTATTCATATCTATGTCGTTTTGATTTAAATTAAAGGCATTCTCATTAGGGGGGTCCGCCCCCCCTGTATTATCCCCCATCTAACTCCCTTTTTTTATTTTTTTACCTGTTTTTTTCCAAATATGAAAACTCCAAAAGAAAAGAGAAATAAAAAAGAGAAACTACTTAATTTGTTTAACTATTCACTTTAAAAAATTAAGAGAAAGGTTCGATTACACAAAGGAATTTGTTAGTAAAGCCTTATAAATACCTGGATATCTTCCAATTCAAAAAACCTCGCTTCACCCAAAAAGACGTATTCTTCCTTCAAGAGCTCACACGAGAATTCCCAACCAGATAAATCTCACTACGCAAAACATTTACTTGACACCAATCATTCATTGACACCTAACACAGAACTAGAAGTGCTGCATATTTGTGAAAAGAAACAAGAACTGGATTTCCTTGAAGAACTGGAAATTAGAAGACATTTAAGAAACCCACAATATGAAGTTGTCAATGAACAGTTAAATCTAGGGAGTTCTCCACTAATAAACTGTCTTCTTAAGTGATAATTGTAAAGATCAGCAGATATAGTTTTCCTGGTTTTCTATATCATTGCACAGTTATACTGATCTTAATTGGAAAAATGATATCCAGGATATCACCATAGGGCTAATAATATCTAAGCTTCAATATTTGTAATATCACATCTTCTTCTTTTTTCTATAAACATATATTAAGCCAATCACAAGTTAGGTTACTTCTTGGTCTAGCCAAAAAAATATAACTACTAAACATCAGGTAGGCATAAAATGAAATGTAACTTCTGTCATTTTGACGATGATATTGATTTATCGAAACAATTGTCAATTTCTTAGAATTTTCAATAACTTGTATTATATTGTGGAATTAACTAGAGACCTTGAGTTTCATTTAAAAACACTAATATGAGCATATTCCACGAAGTAAGGGTCGAGACAGTCAATTTCACGATCTTTTTGTCATTTTTGGAGAAATTTAAGTTTGTTCGCACGATACAGCCTCCGGAATATATAAAAGTGACCAATTTTAAGATTGGATATTATTTAGAGCGTCTCAAAGATGAATCCTATTGATATTCAGCTCACTAAAGCCAGTACAACGGGTTCTATGGTACTTGAAGTACCAAATTTTTGTTATGTTTGGATACTTTTCAGTTTGTTAGCAAGATACAGCCTCCAGAGTGTATACAAGTGACCAATTTTATGATTAAATATTGTTCAAGGTGTCTCACAGATGTACCCTATTGATTTTCAGCTGACTAGAGCGAGTACAGCGGGTCCTATAAATCCAGATATATTACCTTTTTGGTTATTTTTGGACACAACTTTCAAATTACTAACTCGAAATGCTCTTTTTAAAAACGTTTATTTTACAAAATTATAATTCTACGAACTACGACAAACAACATGAAATCTAGTAACTCACTGACTTCACATCTACAACAAGTAATTTTATATATATAATATTTATGCTGATTACGGGATCTGCATCTTACACCGTGGAACAGCAACTCATCGGTTTCCATATGAATCGTTGATATAATTCCTCCCCTCGTAAATTCAACTTACGCAGCTAGCGAGGAAGTTGAACGGTTGAGTGGTCCACCTGGGATGGTTTCTTTGCAGTACTTCGATGCCCATTTTTTATATATACAGAATACAAAAATAAAAATTAACAATAAATAAATTAATAAGGTCCATATGCTGGGGGTTTTTGAGACTTGTCCGAATGTTAATTGAGGTTGATTTTCTACAAATTTACTTTTTAGCGGTTGAAGATCGTCTAGTTCTGCTTCCTCCAAATGAAAGTCGAGGTTTGATGTGGTTGGGCGAAAGGTACTGTTGTATAGATTTAATAGTAGTATCGGCTGGCTGAAGCTACTATAGAGTTGTTGGTTATTTATAACTGTGTGATGAGCTACTACTTGGCATCTCAAAGGAATTTCTAAGAGGTAAGTACCCGCTGTAAGATACTTGGTTTCCTCCTGATTTGGACATTTGAAATTTGCTGTATCTTGGAATGGAATGATGTACAACCAGTGGAAATTGTTTAGTTGTTTCAGAAATGGCTTCGACAACTGAAATTTGGTTTTCTCGCAGGTGGAAGTGCGTTTCATTTCAAGTAAGTTTATTTCACAAGGCCTCTCTTCTTGAATTTCTTGCAGGTCTATTCTCGGGCAGACATACTGCTGAGGGAGAATCTCTTTGCAAGGTTTGCTTGAATAAGCTTGAATTAGGCTAATAGCCATCTTAATATATGCATAATATTCGAAATTTGCTTGTCTGTTGATTAAATTATGGATAAATTTGATTTTTGTTTCCAAAATTTGTTCGTTATTGGTTATTTGTTCGATGGTTTTATTAAATTTATCAATGAGCGAGACTGATAATGAATTTTGATTTCTTATACTACTAGCTAAATTATTTTGGTTATTTTGTAATTCTTTGATGAGAGTTTCAAATCTTTCTCCATCGTTAGAATCTAAATTTCCAGTGATAGATTTAAAGATTGATCCTATGCCGTTTATAAGGCCTCTTTTAGTTCTTGAAGGATGGGGTAATATTTCTGCTAGCTTATCGTTAATCTTGGTTTCTGTGAAGTCAAGCAATTTACAATAATTTGAGAGATCATTAGCGTATTGTATGTTTTGAACAGCAAAGGCCCTAATTTTTGTGGCTTGAATTTGTAATTTATTTATTTCTAAAATAATTGGGTTCAAATCATAATAGTGTATAAGTCCATAACTGTACATTTCAATTTTTACGGTTCCTAACTTAAAGGGTAGCAACCCGGGAGTGTTAACTAGATTTCTAATTGTTATTTTATCCTGGAGTTCCATAGTTCCAGAAAATCTGAAATAAAGCAAAATTCTACATTCTAAATTATTGTCTTAATATTACGTGTGAAAGTTGTGTAAATGTATCGTACATAATTTTCTATTTTTGACGTTTTTTCCGGGGACGTTTCAAGTTGTCCATGTGTACCTTCTCTCTATTTTCAGTTGAAGCTGTTTTATTTGCAAGGTTTACGGTTTTTAATTTGATCGGTAAAGTGTACTTATTAGCGTGTTTTTGTCGTATGTGTTTTCTTACATATACTTTTTGATTAGGTTTGAATATTTCTGGTTTGTCTCGGTTTGTATTTAGTTTAGAAGTAATTTTTTCTTTTCGATTAATTAAGTCGGAATTAATTTTTGAGTACAATAATTTTGTTTTTTCTTTGTGATTGTTGATGTAATCATTTAAGAGATTTTATTTATGTCAATGTCATAAACATCATTATTATTAATATGTCCGTTGACTATATCTATCGGTTTCATTTTTGTACTGGAATGAATCGAATGATTGTAAGCAAGTATAGCATATAACATTTTCATTTTAACTGGGGTTTTTGAGAAACCTTTAGTATTTAGAAGTCGTATATGTTCTATTAGAGTTGAATGGAGTCTTTCTATTTGTCCGTTGGATTGAGGATGATTGGGAGAGGTAAAATGAACTTGAATTTTATGAAGGCTCAGTAATTCTGTTAATACGAAGTTTTTGAATTCTGTGCCATTGTCAACTATGATTTGTTTCGGTATGCCGTGATGAGAGAAGAATTTGATAAGATTGTCTACCACTTCTGTACCAGAGGCAGAATTTATGTGATATGCTTGAGCGTATTTAGAAAAGCTATCAATAATAGTTAAAAATTTTGTTTGTTCGATCGTGAAAGAATCTAAATGAATAATTTCGAATGGATTCGAGGCGGTTGGCGTGATATTTAATTGCATATGTACTGGATTACGTTCATATTTACTTTGATGGCAAATTTGACATTCGTTTATAAATGTTTGTACGGATTCTTCTAGGATAGGCCAATAATATTTTTCTTTTAATCTTAAATAAGTTTCATCTATTCCTCGGTGATTTGATTTTCCTTCGTGATAGCTTTGTATGATAGTTTTGATCTCTTCTTGATCTGTTACATCTATTAATTTTGTGGTACAACGTTTTAATTGGATTGAATTTGATCTGAAATATTTTTGTAATATTGTCGAAAATGGTTCGTACAATTCGGGGCTTTCGAAATAAACGTGATATTGAATATTTGGCGAAATAAATTCTTTAATAAAATTGATAATGTCTTGTTCTAGGTTATTTTTTGATATTTGCACAGTTATTTGTTTCTTTTTCTCAAATAATATTCTAACTTTAGGTTTCGCTGGAGAATGTAAAACGGAACTAATTATAATTTGATTTTGTCCGACGTTAACTGCGCATTTTGCGATAGGGATACCTATTACCGGATTTTCTTCAGCATTAGAATGAATCGTAAGAGACTCGTTTTCGTCTACGTTGATTATATCGTCGTTGGGTTCATTTTGACGGTTAGGTGTTATCTGCTGTAATGCAGAGTCAGGATTGTTGTCACTAGAGTTTGTTGTCGACAATTTTTCATTGTCTAGTTCAGCGTCGGGATTTACTATCAAGGATATAGTATCTAGGTCAGGGTTATCGTCTTGAGTTACTTCTGTTGTTGGAATTTTTAGTTGATTTTCAACTGTAAATGGCGAAGGTGTATTGATACTTCGTTGTGATTGAGACGGAATTGGTTCATTGCTAAAATTTGTATCTCGGTTCAAAATATCGTCAACATTTTTCCAAAAATTTTCATCATTAAGAATTTCGTTCGTTTCTTTAGTATTTATTTCTATTCTAGATAATGCATCCGCATTAGTATTAAGGCTTCCACGTTTATATACAATTTTATAATCAAATTCATCTAATTTAATTCGCCATCTAATGAGTTTAGAATTTGGGTCTTTTAGAGAAAAAAGCGATTGAAGTGGTTTGTGGTCACAAACAATGGTAAATTTTTTGCCATATAAATAAGGTCGGAAATATTTGGTGGCCCATACAATGGCCAAAAGTTCTTTTTCTGTGGTATCGTAATTGCGTTCAGAATCGTTAAGGGTTCGAGATGCGTAAGCGATTGGAAGATCTCTTCCTATAGGACCTTGGGAAAGCACTGCACCGAGTGCTACATTACTGGCGTCTGTGGTCAAGTTGAAAGGTTTCGTGAAGTCGGGATACTGGAGAATTGAGTCATTGGTCAAAATATTTTTGCATGTTTCGAAGCATGATAAGAATTCGTCATTGTGTTCGATTTCAGAATGTGAGTTATCAGGATAATAATATTGTTCGGTTTCCTCGTCCTGAATATCAGCATTAAATAATTCCTCGGCTATAAAATTATTTTGTGGTCGAGAATTTCGGAAATGATTTTGATTTGAAGGACCTGGGTATGAGTTTCTGATATGTGAACTCATTGGGTGATTGTTTACTGTATTTCTTGTGGAAATACTCATGGGTGTGGGTTTTGGTAAATTTAGATTTTGATTTGCTTTGAATGCATTATGGTTCTGTTGAGGTTTGAAGACTTGAGAATTCGTAGGAAAACGTTGGGGTTGTCTTGGAGTTATAGGGCGAACAGGTATAGGTTGAGATGGAAATGATCTCTGTGCTCTAAAGAAATTATTAGGTGTATGAGTATTAAATTGAGTTGGATTACTGTTAAAATTATGTCGTTGTACAAAAGGCTTACCAGAGTATTGCGGTTGCTTTATATTTGTTTTATGAGTAAAATTTTGGAAATAATGTACATTGTCTTCTTTTAAAACATATTGTAAATCTTCGGCTAAATTATTTGGTTTCATACATCTAATAGTTGTACCTAACGGTTCTTTAAGTCCTGATAAGAATGTTGTTAAGGCTACATTATTATATAAATTTCTTTTTAAAATCTTTGAGTCATTTTCGTTTTCATGAACGTCTACATAACTACACAAAAGATTGAGAACGTTTAAAACTCTATCATAGAATTGCTGTGGTTTTTCATTTGATTGTTGTCTCATCATTACTAAATCCCTATTTGGACAAGTTTCGTCTCTCTGATCTGCGAAATTTCTCGTTAAAACATCTCATAACTCGTTCCAAGTAGATACATTTTGTATATTTACTACTAATTTAGCATTACCAGTTAACTTAGATATTAGACAATTTAATAAATACACATTTTGGAAA
Organism: Galeruca laticollis; assembly: GCA_963921935.1. Lineage (NCBI taxonomy): Eukaryota > Metazoa > Arthropoda > Insecta > Coleoptera > Chrysomelidae > Galeruca > Galeruca laticollis. Next base: position 222,489,937 of record OY998177.1, on the reverse strand, counting down.
CAATTTGGTGTGTCCATTCTGTAAAATGAATCAATTAATGATTTACAGACACTTAGATATCTGTTCAAATCATTTGGATTGCCATCGAAATTTGGCACACATTTTAGATATTCTGGTCTAAATTCGGCCATGATTAAATTATTATTAATTGAACTTTGATTTAAAATTAGTGAGTCAGTTGAAGGTTCTAATTTTAAACTTTGAAGAATGTTTGATAATTGGTAAACTTCAGACATAAAAATTTATTGTACTTACAGTAATAATAGAAGAAATATTTCAAGCATTCCTATAGAGATATACTCCGGTTCGGCAATTTTTGTCTTCCTCAGATGAATATCTTTGCAAAATTGGACTATTGTCGTTCCAATTCCCGTTGATGGACTTCTTCGTGCTTGGGATCGTTTCGGTGTATGATACACTGGGTTTCCTGACGTTCTAGGAGCCACTCTAAACTTCCACTTGCACAAAACAACTAAGTCCGTAGATTCCGATACTCAGTCAATCGTTAAAACGAAAATGAACGCGTTCGATACGTATTAATTCTGAATATCCTACTGACTGCGCCACTTTCAAATTACTAACTCGAAATACTCTTTTTAAAAACGTTTATTTTACAAAATTATAATTCTACGAACTACGACAAACAACATGAAATCTAGTAACTCACTGACTTCATCTACAACAAGTAATTTTATATATATAATATTTATGCTGATTACGGGATCTGCATCTTACACCGTGGAACAGCAACTCATCGGTTTCCATATGAATCGTTGATATAATTCACATTTCGGTTTGTTAGCACGATACATCCCCGAAGTGTATACAAGTGAAAATTTTATGATAGAATATTATTCAGGTCCACAGATGCGGAAAAGTTAGTTTTAATCTCTAAAACTGTTTATTTTTTTAGATTACTTTGAGGTGATGGCTATTGGACACAACGCTTAAAAAAGTTGGGGCGACTTGGAATTCGCCTGTATTTTACATTGTAGTAGCTAGTAGGAACGCAATTGGGACGACATGAAAATCGCAATAACTGATTTTGTACCCCAAAAAAAGTTGGAAATTCGAAAAAAATGTTTGAGTTATTTTTACGTTTTCCATCAACAACAACCCAAAAAAACGGTTTTTAGAAAAATAATCCTGTGTGTATGTCGTCGTCGTTGTCGTCGGCCACTTTTCGTTACATGTCTTGTTAGCACGATACAGGCTCCGGAGTGCAACAAGTCACCAATTTTATGGAGATAGTAGACAGCTATCTAGAGAATAGATCGCTGCAGATTGACAAATATGTGATACTAGAAGTCCAAGCTGGAGTTCCACAGGGTTCTGTTCTAGGACTTTATCTGTGGAACGTGCTCTATGATGACGTGTTGAACGATCTGGCACTAGAGGGAGTGAGTACAATAGCATACGCAGATGATCTTGCAGTCGTCATAACTGCCAAAAGTAAGAATCATCTTGAATGGAAATCAGACGAAGCTCTTTACCAAATCCACACCTGGATGAAGGAAAACGAACTACACTTAGCCCCACAGAAATCCGAAACAGTTATCCTGAGAGGGCAGAATGGAAAAGAGCAGGTTAAATTTGTATGTGGAGGGGAACAAATTCCTAGAAAAAAAGCGTTATGTACCTGGGAGTCACTATCGATGAAAACTGTAGCTTCACGCAGCATATAAAAGCCGCCGCACAAAAAGTCGAGAGAAGGGTAGCTGCCCTGAGTAGAATAACACCAAACGTGACAGGTCCTGGGTCAAAAAAAAGAGATATGGTTTACGACGTAGTACAGTCGATTCTCTTATATGGAGCACCTATATGGCATAGATCCCTAACAGTTAAAAAGCACAGGCAACTATACACGAGAGTGCAACGCAAAATGCTCATGAGGGTCATTAGTGCGTATCGTACAATATCCGCGAAGGCCTCGCAGGTGGTTGCAGGGAAGATACCTATTGGACTGATGGTAGCAGAAACAGAACTACTATACAGGAGACGAGACGGGGAAACTACGGAAGCGAAAGCAGAGGAGAGATTGATCATCCTAGCAAAATTGCAGGAACTGTGGGATCACTCGGAGAACGAGGCGCAATGGACAAAAACTTTAATATCAAACGTACGAGACTCGGTGGAGTGCAAACATAGAAGAGTGGGCTATTTTCTGACACAGGTCATGGCTCGTTCAAAGTTTACACAAAAATAATTGGGAAAACAAATGATGAATTGTGTTTGTACTGTAAAACAGTAGACACAGCGGCACATACAACTTTTGAATGCGATAGATGGGGAGATCTAAGGGACCAGTTGGCGCAAGATATAGGGGTCAACCTTAATCCGCAAAATTTAGTGGAGACTATGAGAAGTAAAAGAGAGACTTTCATAAAAAGAGTGATGCATCAGAAAGAGCTAGAAGAAAGACAAGAGGCAAGCCGAGCATAAAGTGATCAATGCACTTCATTCCTGAAGATATGCGACAAGCGGTTCCAGGGTGGAGAGTAGATAGATAAAAAGAGGGTTCTTTAGTCAGTAGGAGTCTGACAGTACCCAATGAGAGATGCGAGAGAGGAGAGGTTTTAGTCGGTAGGAATCCGGCACTCCGGAAAGACCGGTGTCTAATGTAAGATTTCCTCTCCTCGAAGAAAAAAGACCTACAAGATTCAATATTAACACATCCGAATCATCGTGCATTGACGTTACTCTATGCGACCCAAACTTAACTACTTCCCTATTATGGGATACATTAGACTTCACACATGGAAGTGATCATTATCCAATAATTATTAATAGTAGTTGCACTCCACCGGATAACTCCAATAACTTAAGCAAATGGAAAGTTCACACGGGAAATTGGAACGCTTTTTCCAATACTATAGAAGAAAGTATGACACAACTAGTAATCTCACCTGATATATTGACAACACGCTTTATCACTTCAATCAAATTATAATCGCAAGCGCGAAAAACATATTGGAAAGACCAAACTAGTTTCAGGACGCCAACCTGTTCCTTGGTGGAACGCCGAATGCGAAAAAGCAATAACTGAGAGTAAATCAGCCCTGAACCGATACAAGAAACATAAAACGGCTGAAAATAAAGTAGAGTTTAAAAAACTGAAGGCATTTGCACAGTTAACAGTAGTGGTTCGCACGAGACCAATGAGACGAGATTTTCACAAAGTCTTGTCTCGTCTCGCCGACGCAATGATAAGTCTCGTCTCAAGTCTCGTCCCGCAGCCTCCAGTCTCGTCTCGTTTCCCGTACGAGAGTCTCGTAAAAGTATCGAAGTCTCATCATTCACAATATTATTGTTTCAGTGCAATGAGGAATAGTTAAATACTTGCTATAATATATAAGAGTTGGAAGAGAAAATTACAATTGTTGAAAAATAACATGTATTTGAAAGTAATACAACTAAAGAAAATAAAAGCATAACATTATTTTATAAATGAAATAACTGAACAAATCAAAGGTAAAAAACAGCCCTTAGCCCTCTCGGTTGCAAATGTTTTTGTTTTTCATCCAGTCGTTTAGGCATAACAAACATCGTGCAGATTCATTGTTGAGGCGATTTCGATGTTTTCTTATAGTTAATGCAGCACGTGAGAATAATCTTTCCGCCGGGACTGAAGTAGCCGGTATGCTTAAGAGATCTCGTGCCATTAAACTTAGAATAGGAAATTCAGAAGCACGCATTTTCCACCATTGTAGTATATCTGTTTCTTTATTACATCGAGGCATAGAATAATATTTTTGAAGCTCCTGCATCCATTCTCCTTCTGCATGCGTATGGTTTACTGCATACAAAACATCAAAATCAATTAAAAAATCTAACTTTTCCTGTCCAGGATCTTCTCAATCCCTCCCCGCCGTTTTTTTCGTACATTGTTCTTCTGAATCTTCTGATTGATTAAAATAGGCTTTGAATATATTTCGAAATTTCTGAATCGAAGTATCTTTTAATTCTTGGCCCCATGTTGGCATATCAAACGCTTCTAACTTATGCCGCGGATCGAGAATTGAAACTTCAGCATAACTCCAAATAGCTTTACGATAATGCTTTAATATTTCGTCTCAAGCAGCCTGAAAACTAACAATAAGCTGCTCTTCGACAGCGGTTCGATCTACGTTTTGGTCCCATTTAAATATTTTGTTCTCAATATTATCTATTAGTATATTGATACATACAATCACCATAGGAAATGTGACGTACTTCTCTCCTCCGAGAATTTGAAAGTTGACTAGTAATTTATGCACTTCTTCTAGCAGAATCCATTCATTGTCCATAAGAGCATATTGTTTTAAATCAACAACATTTTGACACAGTACACCAAGTCCATATCTAGCTTCAAGAGCTACTTTCAACATATCATTACTGGAATTCCAGCGTGTAGGCACATCCAACATAGGTGTTAATTGGCGAGAATTACCAATTGCCTTGCACGCACTTCGGAACTTAATTAAACGTTGTTCTGACCGATCAATTTTTGAAAAGATAAAACGTATTTTACATAGTGCATTAGAATTATCTTCAATTTCATCAACTTCGGCTTCCTCATCGACAGTATCATCACTCAATTCTTCATTTGCCTCATAATTCAGTTTCAACAACTGGAACAAATCTTGCACGGCCAAATTAATCACATGTCCAAAGCATCGAAAATGGCAGTCCTCTACATTTAAATCGGGAATAAGTTCCTGAAGTTCTTTAATAAAAAAGTTGTATTTGCTGATGCATTATTGATTGTTATTCCTTGAAGTTTGTGGATCAAACCTTTAGCGTCTACACATTTGAAAAATATGAGAGCGATGTCTTGTCCTGTATATTTTCCATGGACACGAACAAAATCTGGAGCGATCGATTGCAATTCCCAATTGTCATCTATAAAATGTGTTGTAATTCCATAATAAGATCTGCCCGCTAATAGAGGTCCAGCCGTCTATAGTAAATGATAATTTTGAAGAATTGTTTGTCAATATGTCGGTCATTTTTTGCTTTAGGCAGTCGAATCGTAATATTTCTAATCTTCTCAATTTATCCTTTTTTGGAAAATCCTTTCCAGATATTTCTTTAAAAAATTTTGGAGTATCTTCGTCATGGAAGAAATTAAAAGGTAAATATTTTTTGCCATCCAATCAACAATCACCAAGTCAAAATGATCCTTTTTTGGTTTCACTGATGTAGTCTGAAAATAATAATCTTCTAAAGTCAAAAGTTCGCTCCTTTTCCTCTTGAATCGGCTCATTTTGAATTAACTTGGCACAATTCCGCACGCTCAAATATTCGAACAACTACCACTATCCACAACAAATAACTGAACGGTTAAGAAATTTAAACTTTTATTTTCAATAATGATCTTTATTTATTCGATCACAATAGGATAGAACACGTACATATCGCAAAATGTATGGCTGTCGGAATAGGTCTAAAAGACGGCGGCGGCGCGTTTCAGAAAGACAAAGTGATTACCGTCAACCGATAACGCCGACAGAGGCTTGTAAAAGCAATTCTTGGGGTTATGCTTATAAATTTTCATCAAAATAAATTGATGTTCATTCAGAAATATTCACCTGCGAGACTCTCGCGCGAGACGCAATGCCTCATGCACGAGACTCGAGACGAGACGAAACAAAAGTCTCGTCTCGTCTGGCCCGAGTATCGTCTCGAGTCTCGTCTCGAAAACGAGACGAGACCATGCGAGACTCTCAAAAACGAGAGTCACGTGCGAATCACTAGTTAACAGTAAAATCATCAAAAAAGAAGTGTTGGAAAACTTTGTGTCTGGAATAAATAGCTCCACCCCAAACAATCAGGTATGGAATAAAATTAGGAACATTTCTGGAATACCTACTTCATCGAACATTAAATGATTAAGAAAAAATACCAATAGCTAGTACTTTAGTAAATGTATACAGAAAACATTCCTCTGATGAAAATTTACCAGACACAAGCTCTTAGTCGAAGAAGTTATATGATATGGAGAAACTGATAACAACAATTGTATGAACGACCCAATAACACTCGACGAATTGAACAGCTGTCTCGATGAAATGAAAGAGAGTAGTCCTGGAACAGATGATATATCACCTATATTTTTAAAAAACCTGTTGAACTCTGCAAAACAAAAATTACTTTCATTTTTCAACTTGTTATGCTTCGAACATAAATTTCCATATCTTTGGTCTAAAGTTATAATTATTCCATTGCTAAAAAGTGGCAAATCTCAACTTATGCCGGACTCATACAGACCAATATCTTTAACATGTGCCATTTGCAAGGTTTTTGAAAAGATTGAGAACAACCTCTTACTATGGTATCTGGAAAAAAATAAACGGTTTTAAAGATTAAAACTAACTTTTCCGCATCTATCATAAAATTGTTACTTGTATACACTTCGGGGGATGTATCGTGCTAACAAACCGAAATTTCTCCAAAAATTTAGTATATCTAGTTTTATAGGACTCGCTCTAGTCAACTGAAAATCAATAGGGTACATCTGTGAGACACCTGGAACAATACTTATTCATAAAGTTGATCAATCGTATACTCTCTGGAGGCTGTATCGTGCTAACAAACTGAAAATTCTCCAAAAATGACAAAAATTTGGTACTTCAAGTACCACAGCACCCGTTGTACTGGCTTTAGTGAGCTCAATATCAATAGGGTTCATCTTTAAGACACTCTGAATAATATCCAATCATAAAATTCATCACTTGTATATACTCCGGAGGCTGTATCGTGCTAACAAACTGAAACTTCTCCAAAAACGACAAAAATATCGTACTTAAAGTACTGTAGCACCGGTTGTATTGGCTCTGGTGAGCTGAAAATCAATAGGGTTCATCAGTGAGATGCTCTGAATAATGTTCAATCATAAAATTGGTGACTTGTTGAACTCCGGAGGCTGTATCGTGCTAACAAACTGAAATTTCTCGAAAAACGACAAAATGTCGTACTTCAAGTACCATAGCACCCGTTGTACTGGCTCTGGTGAGCTGAAAATCAATAGGGTTCATCTGTGAAATGTCCTTAACAATATTCCATCATAAAATTGATGACTTATTGCACTCCGGAGGCTGTATCGTGCTAACAAGACTTGCAAGGAAAAGTGGCCGACGACAACGACGACGACGACATACACACAGGATTTTTTTTTCTAAAAACCGTTTTTTCGTGTTGTTGTTGATGGATAACGTAAAAATAACTCAAAAAAAAATTTCAAATTTCCAACTTTTTTGTGGGTAAACCAATACTTTTCTCGCATGTTAGATAGGTTGGCGGAAAAGTAATATCTCAAGAGCACAAGAACAATATGGTTTTAGAAAAAATCGTTCGGTAGTGGACAATATCTTAGATTTAGAAAGCAACATACAGGAAGCATTAGCTACTAAAAATAAATGTATAGCAATATTTTTCGATCTAAAACACGCATTTGACACCGCATGGAGATATAGCATATTCAAGACACTTCATATTTGGAACATTAAAGGAAATTGTCTTTCTTTCATAGAAAACTTTCTAGCGAATAGGAGTTTCCAAGTGTGAGTTAATAATTGTTTGTTGAATTCCATTATTCAACAAGCTTTTAAGATATTCTTATAAAGGGAAGAAATATTCTGAAAGTGTCCATCATTGGGCCAGTGCCTATATCTGGGATATTTACCGTAAATTTAAGTGGGAAGTTATTGGTCTGAGGTATTAACATTTGGTTCTTTGATTTTCTTATAGCCTCCTAACATTATCCTGGGGATCATAAAAATATAATATAGATTCCTTACAACTTATAACAAGCATTTTTCTGTGTGTATTTTCTTATTAAATCCAAAGTTTTTGTGTGGGTGTACCATTTACAATAATTCAGAATTGACCCTTAAAACATATTGTCTTATCGGAAAAACCGATCAAAAGCAAGGAAAAATTATTTCGGTTTGGGGGTTTTTCACGGTCAATTTTCACTTTCAGGAGCGCACGCGTTTCCAATCTGCATCCAGGTCGCTCTAACCTCTAAAAATCATTACAGTATTTGAGAAAAAATGTTACTATTTATTGTTTTTGACCCGGTCCGCATTTAAACGGTTTAAAGTGAGTTGGTGCTTTTTTTGTTTATTTTTAGTCAAAGATTTCGCTACAAAGTTCTGAATTTCAGGTGAGTGCTATTTATTTCAGTTACTGAATGTCAGGAATCTGTTGGTGAGATATATCCTACGTGTTGCGACATAATTTGTGTTTATAGAACATGTATATATAATTCTTTCGAATCTTTCCAAAAGAGAGTTGTATAAATATCTCATTTTATAAATAGTATTTCTCATATGAATCTTATGAAAAGGAGTACTTACAATACATTTTAAACACAATAATGGGTTTCATTAGTTAATAATGTTTTCATTCTTAAATTTATTTGTATGATAATAATAGAATATAACAAAAAATTGCACTTTATATAAGGTATTGTAATACAGGCTTTCTTTTTCGAGCTATTTAAATAATTTAAACTTTTTAATGCTTATCTTGCAAGAAATCAGTAAACAATTAATATTTACAAAACAGTTGATTATATATTGATCACAGTATAGAGAGTTTGTTCTCTATACTGTGTATTGATATTGGACATTGCACATACACATTTAATATGTTTGGAATTTCCCAAAAAACGCAGATATTTGAATAATATACAGGATGCTGTATTTAAAATAAGAAATTTAGTATTGACTACAGTTACACGTACCAACACTGTATAAAAAAATCAAATCATACGATGTATAGGATGACACAAGTACTATATCCACTTATAATCTTTTTAAAATAAAGGTAAGCTATATATTCACACTTTATTCCTTATTAATTTGAAAGTTTCAAATAATTGATGTACTTCCGTTCAGCCCTGTTTAAATTATGTTAGCTTTTGTTTGTGTTCATCCCACTTTCATTTTAATGCAATATGCTTTTCAACGGGTCTTATTGTAGCACAGAAAAAAAGCTTTTTGTTTGCTTTGTACTTCTGACAACTCAAGCCAAACAGATGTGGCCTTTTCTTTGTAATGTGTTTTGATATTGTAATTCGAATCGGGACCTTTGTTTATGTGTTTTGATAGTACCTATGAATCGAATGAGGTCTTTCTTTGTATATTGCATTTTGGAACTATTGATTGAATGAAGCATTTTCTATACATTGTAATCATATATATTTTTGGTAGCATGAACTGAATGGATCCTAATTTGCACGTCTGTCTAAAATGTGTGCAGAAATAAATTTTAATGATTTGTGGCAAACTTTAATAAAAAAAGTCACCTTCAAACAAACACTAACAATATTTAAACATGCCTGAACGCAAGTACATCAATTATTTGAAACTTTAAAATTAATGAGAGAGAGAGAGAAGTTCGATAATTATTTTGAGTTAGGGTTTGTAAGTGTTTTAATTTGCTGTAGTTTGTGTAGAGATTTGGCCCTGATGTATGATATATTTCCTCTGCAGGGCTAGTTGGGGGTGTTTTGTTGGTGGTTTGTGTGCGAGAGTTGACTTGGGCTTTAGTTAGAAGTGTGACTGGAAATTCAGTTTTGGAAAAGTGTATAGGAGACTTGAGAAGAAAAATGTCTTGAATTGAAAGTTTGTGTTTTAATTGTGGGAGATTTGAGTTTTTTGCTAGAAATCAACCGGAGGGACAGGCAGGAACAATCAGCAGCGAAATTGGGTGTTTTTGTGAGAAACGTGGTTTTAGAAGTGTATAGGATGTGAAATTTAAAAGTGACAAGTAAAGGTCGGATATGAATAAGACGAACCACGTTGTGTTGCGGATAGTTAAGAGTAGAAGAGGTGGGTCTTTGAAATTATTGAAAAAATGTTTGGAATTGGGTGTCTCCGATGTCTTGAGAGTTAATAAGAAAAGTTAGGAATGATTTTGATTTTGATTTCGAAAGTGTTTGAAAAGTGACTAGGAGAAATATGTGTGCAAGATGTCTGGTGGTGGCGACTGGCTTTCTTCGAGCTCGAGGAGAGGAATTTAGTTAGTTAGGTGCTTGTTGTCTAGGTGAGGTGGTTAAAATGTTGAAATATACATTTTGTGAATAACTAGTTAAAATGTTGAATTGAGTGGATGGCATCATCAAGTAAATCCAAAAATCTCGTCGTACGTCGGCCCATTTAGCTAGTGAATAAATTCACTATGCTACAGGAAAAAACGTGAAGAACCTGCAGCACCGACGGGGTGGATGGGCTCGCTGATCAAGTTGAATCGCTTCCGCTCCTGATGGGAGTGAAACTAAAGTGAGCACACCTGCCTATGTTTGTAATAGAGTAGTGGTGTCGATATATGGATGGAATTAAATGACGAAGAGTGTCGGCTATGACATCCCTTGAGTTGGGGATGGCGTTCATTAGAGTGACAGTGAGAATTTCTATTAAGATTTTGGTGTCAGTTGAAAGGTCGTAAGGAACTGGTGGCTTTTCAAGAGTGCTTGGAGCGGTTTCTTGAGGGGTTTTGGATGTCGATAGCCTGTGGGGGCAGCGAAGGCGGAAGGCGGGGTGAGGACCACCGCAATTTGTATATGTGGGGGTTCCGGACTTGGGGCAATTTTCGGATGGGTGGCCTGTTTGGCCGCAAGAAGGGCATGTCGGCTTAGACCGACAAGAATCGGAGGAATGTCCGGTTTGTGTGCTTCGAATGCAATCTTTACGGACTGGGGGTAGCGGATTGGCGTTGGATGGCTAGCACTGAAGTGGGAGACCATGAAATAAGAGGCCGGAGGTTAGGGCCTGGTGGTAATGGGCTTCGGAGGTGGGGACGATGCCAAACATCGAAGTGGGCTTGCTAGTGGACTTGGCGATGATTCGCCAAGTTTTGAGGAATGGAATTTGTAGATCGTGAAGAATTTCTTCAAATTCTTCGACACTGATCGAGCCGTCTACATTCCTGCAGACGAAAGAGGAGGTGGGTTTTGTTTGCAGGACGGGGTGGACGTTCGGTGGAGTTGAGGACGTTGATGGTGATGTTAGAATCACCAGTGGAATTGTGGATTTGTCTCAGAATAGTTGAGACTGACTTTGGGGAGGACGTTTTGAGTAGAGCGGTACGATTGGAATTAACTTTCAAATATAGGATGTGGCCATTTAGGAGCTTTAGGGTGTTGAGAAGTGTGAATAGGGATTTTCGTGTAGAATATTTGGTTGAGAGATTTCGGAGGTTAAGGGTTTGTGTAGTGTTGTTGTTGTTGGCGGTTGTTGTGGTATTATTGGTAGGGTTTGGTGTTGTAAGCCGGGATTTGGTCTTGCCGACGAGGGTGAATCCATCCTCGTCGGGGACGGGGGGTTGTCGAATGGCTGAGGGGGAGGGGGGTATTGAGATCTTACGGAGGAAGCGTGAGACCTGGTTGGGTATGTGTATGAAGTGCGTGTGTGTTATTCGGGTGTATGTTTTGAGGAGGTTGGTTTTGATGAAGTTAGAGGAGATGGTGTTGAAGAAGAGTGGGTATTTTTGGAAGTGTTTGCTGAGGGTGTGTTGGATTTGGTGGGTGTGAGAAGAGGGAATTCTTTCTCGCAAAAGTTTGAGGTATTTTGTTTTTTGGGAAAGCTAGCGTTGAGTAGTTCTTTAGAGAAAACTGTGCGGTGGGGGTCGACTACGTCGAGGATTTCATAAGAGAGGTCGAATTGGTGACGTGATGAAGGGGTTTTTGCATCTTTGCTGCTGCGACGGTGTCTGGAGGACATTTTTGGGTTGTGAGTGTGGTGTAGGACATGGGGGTGCAAGATTTCTGTAATTTTGGAGAAAAGCCTTTTCTCCTTGTCAGGTTGTGCAATCATACTTTGTCCCCTTCTTTGAAACTGCATTCTGTGGCCTACGTATCGTACCGTTTTTTCATTCTCTCGCTCTCGCTTCTCAATTGTATCACGTAATATTATACTGCTAGATCTTCTCCAGGTCGACAACCAAATTCTAAGTCACAAGGTAGCCTTATTTTCACTCCAAACAGGATTTTCGCAGGTGTTTCACCCGTGGATTCATTGATGGCAAATCGATAAGCCAATGCAAATAGGGAGAGGTACAGTCTTTCTGGTAGCTGGAAACTACTTTGGACAGGTATTTTCCAATGATTCCGTTCATTCTCTCGACCATTCTATCTGACTGCGGATGCAACGCTGTTGTCCTGGTATTCTTCATTTCCAGCTTGTCACAAATTTCCTAGAATATATGGCTCTCGAAATTTCTTCCCAGATCGCTGTGGACTTCCCAGGGTACTTCATATCGGCTGGTAAATTATTTCACCTATACATCTGCGAGTTATCTGGCAACATGGCGCCCGGTGTAGATGTGTTTGACGAAGCTCTCCGGAATAAATGTTGTAAAAAGTGTAAAAGAAATGTTGTAAATGGTGTAAGGTGTATAAATTGTGAAAATAGTTTCCATATAAGCTGTGCAAAAAATAGCAACTCTGTAAAGTTTACTAGTGATGACTTAATCAAATGTTGTGAGCAAGATTCAGCATGTGATCAGACTGATCAGTTATTTTTCGACTCAATTGAAAGTCTGAGTCCAGACAATAAGGTAATTGATATTAATATATTTGAATATAAAATAAAGCAAAAAGACTCCATAATAAAGGAGATGCATGACAAAATTCATTTAATGAGTCAACAAACAACTTCGTTAAAAGAACGAAACGAATTAGACACAAAAAGTACAGAACAAAAATCAACGCAAAAACAGTGGGAATCCTCTGCCATTCAAAATAAAACCAGACAACTAATTCAAACTGGAAATGATAAAAAATAATGCTGTTGCCAACTCGTCTATTCAATCAATTATTTCAAAGACTGACGTGTCAGCTGCTTTAATGAAAATAAATACTAAACAAAAAATTGACGAAGTCATAAATTTGAATGAGTATAGCCCCAGAGAAAACTACAATAACTGGAGAGAAGTTCGAGGAAAAAGAAATAGAAAACAACTTGTTGTTGGAAATAACAATGAAATAACTGTAAACGGCAAGGGTATTAAGTGGGTTCCCAAATTTGTGGATCTTCATATTTACAGAGTGGACCCCAGCATGACAGCAGATGATCTACGTGAAATAGTAAACCCACATTTCCCGGAAGTAGTGGTAATATCATTAAATTCGAAATATTCGGAGATTTACAGCTCTTTCAAAGTAAGTGTATATGGTTATAACTTTAATACTGCGATGAATCCAGCAATATGGCCACATGGAGTCCATATCCAGCAGTTTTTTCAGTTGCGTCCAAAGAGACTTCCCCAAGTCTAGAACATGTAACTCCAGTGTATTCTCAAAGTTATATATGTGGAAATGTATGTAAGTGTACTTATACAGAAAAATCAACTAAAACCTTTGAAATCATAAATGTAAATTGTCAATCCCTGACTAATAAGACCAATAGAATTGATTTAATATTGAAATGTAACAAACCTGATATTTTGTGCCTTTCTGAAACCTGGTGTAATAATGATAATATATATTGGCTACTCATTTCAATCGTATCAACAGAATTCATGGTGGGGTTTTGATACTTGTAAAAATCTAGACTTTGTAAATAATTTATCAATTGATATTGACTTTGAAGTATGTAGTATATCCTTTTTTTTGCAAGAAAGAAGCTGTTGTCTTGTGAATATATATAGATCCCCATCAGGAAACATTGAGATGTTCATGGACCGACTTTTTAAGGTCCTACATTTTTGTTTAAATAATTATGATTGTACTATTCTTTGTGGAGACATGAACATTGATTATTCGAATATATCACGTGAAAGAACATTATTAATTGACTTGATGGAGAGTTTTAACTTAAACTTAAAAAATTGTGAGCCAACACGGATTTTCACAAATAAAAACATGAAAACGACAAAAACTAAAGTTGACTACTTTTTAACTAATATGACGTTTGAATGCAATGAAAGCGTGATTGATATGCAGCTTGGTGATCATTTGGGACTAAACATTCATGTAAAATATCGTACGGGTATATTATGTACATTTTGCGAGAATAAGCTGAATAACAGAAAGACAAGTTTTAGGAATGTATCAGCATCCAATTTACTGAGTTTACAAACTCATCTAGACAATGAAAGTTTTCTGTCGGTCTATGATTATCTAAATGATACAAATATCTCAAGTGTTGATCTTGTATATAATGAATTTTTAGATACTATATGTTACCATATTGATTTTATTTGCCCTATTTTAACAAAAAACGTATCTAATGTAACCAGAAAATCATGGGTTGATCGCGATCTTGTGCGGATGGGTAGTGATCTTAGGAATTTGTTTTGGTTAACAAAATTTTCCGCAAATCCCGATGATCATTCAAATTATAAGAGGTTAAAACATGATTATGTCACTGAAATTAACAAATCAAGAAAATTGTTCTACCAAAAAAGTCTTGAAAATAAAAATGTAAAAGAAAAACAAAAATATATATGGCGAACAGTACAACACAAAATTGGAAAAAAGAGACATTTAACTATTTATACCATTGATATAAATGTTAAAATAACTCAAAATAAATACGAAATTGCTAATTTGTTTGCCACTTTTTTGCAACGAATACTAAAAAAGCAATAAATACCCACTTTGCTAACTGTGCTTTTGAAAGTTATACGACAATGTATGTCGCTAATACTTTTTATTTCAAACCTGTTATCCCTGAAGATGTATTGGATGTAATTAACTGCCTAAAAAATGTTAATGCCGAGGGTGTTGACTGTCTTTCGACAAAGATCATTAAAAGTATAGGTACACAAATGGCTTGTACTCTAGCAGACATTATCAACTACTCAGTGGAAACAGAAACTTTTCCATCAAGTCTAAAGATAGGAGTTGTTTCACCAGTACATAAAAAAGACAGCTTTCTCAGCCTTGACAATTATCGGCCAGTAACTGTCCAGATTGTCATATGTAAAGTGATAGAAAAGTGTATTTATAAACAAATGTTTTCTTTTCTCAAAAAGTATAATGTTATATTGAACCATCAGCGTGGTTTCTTATCTGGCAGATCGACGGAGAGTGCATCCGTAGCTCTGCTTAATTTTATCCACACCTCATTGGATAGATAGAGGTATGTGGGGGCGCTCTTCTTTGATCTTTCAAAAGCTTTTGACTCGGTTCGTGCTGATATAGCAATAAATAAACTACGAGATTTAGGATTTCGAGGCAAATTTCTATCGTGGCTAGAATCATACTTAGAAGCCCGCAAACTTATTGTCAGAATTGAAGATCAGAAGTCCCTCCCCCAACCTGTGAAAATTGGCGTACCTCAGGGGTCAATCTTAGGGCCTCTGATATTTTTATTATACATAAATGATCTTTCTAAATATGTTAGCACTAATTGTTTAATACTATATGCAGATGACACCACATTGGCAATTGATTCTGAATCTCCGGATGAGCTGCTATTAAAGATGAATATTTTATCAAGAGAATTTATCAGTTGGTGTGAAAGAAATTCTTTGATAGTAAATTCGACAAAAACCATCCTCATGCATTTTTCTACAAGAACATATATTCCTGAAAATAGCTGTATCTCAGTTGGGGGGACTGATGTTTATTTTTCGAGTTCTACGAAATATCTGGAAACCTACCTCGATAAGGATATGAGTTGGAATACCCATATCAACCACATTTGTAAAAAAAATAGTAGTAGTTACTTTGCAATATTACAGCTAAAAGATATATTTACAACTAGTCAACTGATCAATGTTTATTATGCAATAGTATACTCCCATATCGCCTATAATCTCATTCTGTGGGGGGGTGCGGTAAATGCCTCGAGGATTTTTATTTCTCAAAAAAGGATTGTCCGTCTAATTTTTAATATAGATTATAGAGAAACATGCAGAAACCATTTTAAAGATTTCGGTGTACTAACTTTTTATTCTATTTACATCTACAAGTGCATATTATATGCAAAAAGTAATTTCAGTGAATTTAGTCTTAATTCTGATTTCCATGATTACCCAACCAGATCTGGAAAACTTATACGGCCACCGAAACATGAAACCTCATTGTTTGAAAAAAGTCCTGTCTATAAAGGAATTCAATTCCTTAATCATTTGCCCAGCTGTATAAGATGTGAGAGCGATTTCAATGTGTTCAAACAAAAACTTTTTTAATTGTCGAATGTTTCTATGATGTGTCAGAGTTTTTAAGCAAACGATTTTAATTTAAGTGTTTAATAAGTAAGTCGTATACAATGTAATATCCTCTTCTCTGTTTGACCTGTCCTATATCATGTACTATGATCAAAAAGGATGAATAAAGTATTATTATTATTGTTTCATGGGTGCTTTTCTCTTGCGATGTGGTCCATTACTCGTAGTTCAAGTTGTATATTCGTTACACCAGTCCTTCACATCGTCGGAGCTGTTTATCCAATAAAACCTTTCACGGACTCGTTGAAGGGTTTTCTTCACTTCCAGACGACCTTCTGATGGACTGTCGTGTAACTTCCACAGTACCTCAGCTACTCTCGTTCTCGGAATAACTACCTGTCTCCTCTTCTCGGAGCCATCATCGTTTTCAAGGACTCTTTTCAACATGTCTTCTTCCATGACAAGAGAGTCCCACTGAGCCCAATATGCCTTGAGTGTAGGTGATTTTCTTCCTTCCATTGCCGAATCATCTTTAGGCGAGGATCATTCTCCTGATCTTCTCTGATCCTGGTGGGTGACCATTCTTCGTTGACTATCATAATTCTTGAAACTGTAACTTCCTTAGATTCCGACTTGTTACAGTGAGAATAGTCTGCTGGGTATGACCGTTTAGACAGAGAGTCGGCATTTCGGTGACACACCAGCTCGATGTTCGCCCTGTTTAGTTTTTCCTGTGATTGGAGTTCTTGGGTTGCAGGAGTCCTGGGGTGCTTAGACGAAACGTATATGCCCTAGCTCGCCACACTTCCGGCATCTGATCTTCTTCAGCTTCTTGTCTGCCATACTCTTTATCAAGTCGACGATATGGTGCAATCCGTCTTCCTCACCTTCTTCTTGGATGGTACTAACTTTGTTATACCACAAAGCCTTCGTTGCTGCTTCATTTTCAAGAGGTTCTTGATTTGCTGGTGACATAGGGCGCTTATGCGAACTACGTACATGCTCTAGCTCTCCACAATTACAGCATCTGATCTTCTTCGGTTTCATGTACACCATACCTTTTATCAAGCTGACGATCTGGTCAAGTCTATCATCGCCACCTTTTTATTGCATGGTCCTACCTTTGTTGTATTGAAGCCTTGGTGGCTGCTTCATATTTAAGAGCAGCAGTCAATACATTTACCATGATTTTGGGATGGGCTAATTGAAGCGTCCTCTCCATATCGTATAGGGCGCTTACGCGAACTGTATATGCTCTAGCTCGCCACAGTTACAGCATCTGATCTTCATCGGATTCTTGTCCACCATACCTTCTATGAAGTTGACGATCTGGTCAAGTCTGTCATCGTCACCTTCTACTTACATGGTCCTACCGTTGTTGTAACTCGAATTCTTCGTAGCTGCTTCATATTCAAGAACAGCGGTCAATACATCTCCCATGGGTTTGGGATGGGCTACTCGAAGCGTCCTCTCCATATCGTGGTCACATAAGCCGTCAATAAAGGGCTGGATACCCAAATATTGCTTCATGTTCTCTGATGCTGATGGATAAGCAAATCAGGACAATATCCAGTTCTCATACTCTTGAAGGGTTTCGTCACGTTTTCACCTTTGGTTTTACAGTTGGAAACGGTACAAGTATTCTAGATGTTCGTGACCATATCGCATGTCCAACCTCTTCTTCAGCTGCTCGAAGTCATCCGTTTCTTCAAGGGGTATCATACAAAGTACATCTAAGATGTTTCCCCGAAGTGCGATGGTTAAGTTGACTGCTTTCTCCTTATTGGACCAATTATTTACTCTAGCAGATTCAAGCTGTTTTACGTATTTGGTCTATGACGTTTTTCCGTCGAACGTTGGGGCCTTTACTCGGCAAAACTGCTAGTATCTTCCATCTTGGGGTCTTTCTGGCTTGCAGGGTTTTATATGTTCGATCTTCTTGTCTTCTGCTGGCGTGTTTTGTGTTCTTAAATCTGTAATCTTTCTCTCTAATTCGTTTATTTTCTCGTTCATCGGATTTTCCATCTTTGTTATCTTATTTTTAATATCCGATTTTAGAGACGAGATTTTGTTTTCGAGGTCAGCGGCAATGTCATTTTTCATTGATAAGATATCGGTAGAACTATCGTTCTTCATAGCGGAAATATCGTTGTTCCCATTATCCCATTAGCAGAAATATAGTTCTTCATAGTTGAAATCTTCTTTTCCATAGCAATTGACGAGATTAAGGTGGAAAACTCGTCATTGAATAAAAATGTTTCTGGATCCAAGCCAGTGCCATTTTGAGTCTTTCTACCAATTCTTTATTCTTTCCGGACGTTTATAACTTGCGATTTTCCAATTCAGCTTTTAGTTTAATCACTTTCAGGTCAGTTAGTTTCTTGGCGATTTTATGTAACTATTCATTCATTACCCTACACCTGAGGCCAATGTAACGTTTTTGTTATTTATTTAAATATTTTTTAACACAACGGGTGGGAAAAATTTATACCCACGATATGTCTACTTATGTAATTTATTTATACACTTAACTATTTACTTATACTTAATTTATGTACACGCTTAATTTATAATTTATATTAAAAACACTGTTCTACTGTGTTCGCTATGAGATCAAACTGTAGACTGAACTCGCGGTTCGCAAGGAGTTACTTATATATTAGAACGTTTTTCTGGAACATTTGGAGTCCTGAAATTTCTGTATTGCGGTTCCCAACAAATAATCGACCTTCTTAGGAATGTTTGTATAAAAACAATCATAAAACAAAGAGTCCTTTCAAGAAATCCGTGTGCTCCCGTCAAAATTTTAACTATTAGATATCTTATTAGAGAGTGTAAAATTTCGTAACATTATTAATCAAATGAAATCGCGTTACTCAATGAATGAAATTGTCTTCATTTTCAGTGTTTTGCAACTTGCCACTTTGCAACATTTAAGTGACACTGAACTATTAAAAGAAGTTCGGGAAATTCTCAGTTTTCGGTCCACCCTCAAAAATAAACACAAGATAAATATTTATTTTAAAATTAGTCTGTTAACCAAATTATCCCTACTTTAAGTATCTCAGATCGAAAGTATTTAAAAAAATCAAATTGTGGGAATTGTTTATAAAATACGACAGAATTTGGGAACCCATTTACGGAGTTGATAAATGAAATTAACTAAATTAACTGTCTCGAGCCTTACTTCGTGGAATCTGCTCATATTAGTGTTTTAAATGAAACTCACGGTTTCTAGTTAATTCCACAATATAATAAAAGTTATTGAAAATTCTAAAAAATTGACAATTGTTTCGATAAATCAATATCATCGAGTTGATAAAGTTAGACGTTATGAAATGGATAAGAAATTAAGAGAACGTGTACATGAGATACTTTGATTGGGTATACATTGTAATTTGAAAAATTAAACTCTTCAGTATCGTAAGGAAAATGGATGAAGAAGGAAAATACTCCGTGTCGTGCTGGAGGGAAAACCGGTGGGAACTCGAACAGCGCGAAGATCATCTAAGAGATGGAAGGACAGCTGGCAGTCAATATTTCAAGAAATGCTACAGAGGCGAGCTCGGAATTGATAGATCGTAAGGTCTAAGAAAATAATAAGAAGAAGAAAAAACTATAAATTGTACAAATAGTAATTCGTCAACTAGAGTCTGTTTCGATTTTTAATTTTTATGATTATTTACTTGTATTTTTCTCTGAAAAATGAAAGCTTAAAATAAAAGAAAATATTACTGATCCAGATATTTAAAGAAAGTATCGTGACGATAGCAGTGAGTTTAAAAAATGTGAGTGAGGTTATACGTTGTGATCAAAAATAGCTCGAATGAACGTAACTCAACTTAGTACTACGTAATTGACTGTCTCGACCCTTACTTCGTGGAATATGCTCATATTAGTGTTTTTAAATAAAACTCAAAGTCTCTAGTTAATTAACTAGAGACCTTGAGTTTCATTTAAAAACATTAGTACTACGTATTTACAAAACATTACACTCCTTTAACGTAGATTTTTTCGATAATTCGTGAACTTTTAGTGATTTTGACATTTATTTGTTGTATGCATTAATAAGAATACAAAGTGCTATTCAACACTTCGATCTTGATTCCGATTTAGTTTATAATCGAAATCGAAAACGGATTGATGTTTGTTGAACGACCAAAACAAATGTCATTTTACAAATCAAATAAATCAATAGTGACATAATCTGAACATTATTTTAGTTCATTTCACATGTATTTCACACTTTTGACAAGTTCATTAAGTTTAATCACGTTTAATTTTATAGAAGCTGTTCTGTTACCTAAAAATGTAATATGTAATTGCAAAATATCAATCACATAACCCATAGACAAACGGTAGTTTATTTAAATTTTTCGACCAATCACATGCTTCCGATTTACGATTGTTTTCAATAGCATCATAATTTTAGACCGATTATAATCAGAGTGATCGATTGATATCGAAAATGTATTGTTGAACATGTTGTTTTTTAAATGACAGGGAATGATTGTAATCGATTGTCGCGTTGAATAGCACTATTGTATATATAAATAAATTTTGTAGAAAAAACCAAATAAGACATTGGTTCACAATGAAAATATTTAAAAACTAATAAAAAAATTATTAAACTTAAATGTGGGACTTTGTGTCATCTTGTTCATAAAAGAGAACATATGCTTCTCCACTGACTAAAGATTTCCACGATATTAATAGCACCCTTGAATCGTTATATTCGTGGCATTGTCCCGCGTAGGGATGTCGGCATAATGCTGTGTAGTGACCATTATAAGTGGTTCAATAGTGATTTGATATAGTGTAGAGGTTGTACATATAAGGTGCCACATTATTAGCCGCGTAATGGCTCATATCAAGCCCTTTTATTGGAAAATCTATTGCAACATTAAGTCTTCCACTAAATCTTTCTGTTTGCGAAAAGCGCTTCAGGTGAATAACCAATATTTTCGGAAATTTATGAATTGGGAATGATTTAGTCTTCGTTCCTTACATTGCGAACATGTTGATTTCTCATCACCGTCGAGTGTTTCTTCTCTTGTAAACGAATCTAAACATTGTGAAACTCGTAATTGACCTGTTCTTTTGGGTATGGAAAGGGATAAATCCCAAAAAAGATCGTAGGTAACTGAACAGTGACCACAGTGTGTGTACTTGAGTGTTGATTTTAATTGACCGACAAAGTTATTCACAATCTTGGAGTTGCCCATTCTCGGATATCTCAACCAAAATTCTTATGTTTTCTCAATGTCACTAAGTTTGTCATCAATTTCTGTTAATATGGGCTTTGGTTTTTCATATACCTTGTTGACATATTCGTGAAATCCTGCTAATAGGTAACGAAGAAACTCATGTGCATCATGTTGAGTGTATCCCATGAATCTTGAATTAAATTGCTGAATCTGACTTTTCAATGATACTGTATTAACCACTCTGTCTGAACCGTCTTCAGACCAAAGCTCTTGAATAACTTCAGCAAATGCTTTAATTAGTGCTCTTTTCATGCTAGATATGTTTATGTTAATATCTCTTATGTATGCGTCTTTCTTTAGATATTACATTGGATAATACTATTCATGAAACATGTGTTACCAATATTTTTGAGACCTTTGAGACCCAAAGGTTTTTCGGGAATATCCTTTATGGATCTGATTGTGGAGATATTGTTAAGAGCTCTTTCGCAACTACTATCATTGTCCGAATAATCTCGGATTCGATTATTGTCTTTCTCACTTGATCGGCGTGATAAGGAATTTGAATTGATGTTGTTTGCTATTGAATTGGATGGAGATATTGCGGTTTTGGAAAGTTTGGTTGATATCGATAGATCATTGGTCTGGTTCACTTTGTTAATATATTCCTTGTTATCTACATCATTTTTAGACGTGTCATTTTGTTCTTGTTGAGTTTCATCCCCTTTCTGAAAATCTTTAATCGAAAATGAAATGTCTGAAGAGAAGTTGTTAACTCTAGGATTATTTTGAGAAAGGGAATTGATGTTTATTGATTCCTCAGTTACTACGACCCTATCGACTTCTGACCCAATATTTTTTTCTACGTCTTCATTCTCTTCCAATTTTGAATCTGACTGCAAAACATCGGAGTTATTTTGACACTTGTTGGAGGCAATGTCATTTTTTTTGAACACTAGATTTTTTAACTCTGGTTGATATTGCTTTTGTACTTAGTCTATATTGATCACATCAGATATTTTGGATCTAACCTCAGTTGTCTTATTGGCGAGGCCAGTACAATTTTTTACTGTTCTGGAAAGTTTGTCATTAAAATTTCTACTCAAATCGGCTACTGATGCGTGATTTCCGTTATCATCTTCATTAGATAAATTGTCTGTATTAGTATTGTTAGAGTATGCCACACTGTTAGTATAAATATCTTCCATTTGGTCGTTTACCTTTTTATTTCATTCTCTAGCATAGTCATCTTCTTCAGTATTCCTATGAGTGGGACGTCATCTGGTTGGTGGTTATCTATATGTTTTAGTACACTGAGGCCCAAACGCTTGTTGGAGGCCTAATTTATAAAATTGTCAACGCATGTATTATCAGAAGGCACACATTCTGAATAAGAGAATGAAGATGTTAAATAAGAATTTCGGGAAAAGGATATTTATAAGATTCTTTCTGTGCATCTCATTATGCGAGTTGTGATCACTGGAGTCTCCAATTTTTTTGTTTTCATTGCAATTTAATTGTTAATAAAGACCAATTTGTATCTGAAACTATTTTGTCTCTTTTCGAGTATGAGGGTAGTAGGTCAATTAAATCTTTCTTCAATGATGGTTTGGAAGATTCAAAGCAGCTACATGCATATAATTCAACAAACGTTGAATAGTACCCGAAATCCAGAGTATCCTAATGAATAGGATTTTGCGATTTTGGTGCCTCATGTATTAAAGAAAATTAAGGTCGTTCTGAACATTTGTAAAATACAGTATGAATAGGTAAGTAGGGTTCATGAGCATTCATTTATAGGTACTCACAACACTTTTTGTTACTAGGAATTTTTGAAACATAATGTAACAAACATGAACTGACTCTTTGAAGGGCAATCAAGTTGTAAAAACAAAACGTATTATTGATACTACAATAATTGAATGATAAGGGACTCAAAAATTTAAAGTGCCTAGATGTCTAGAAATCATAACTCCCATAGAACTTTTATGTGGTGCACATATTTCATTATTTTCTTTTTGTAGCACAAGCCCTTACCAGAAGCCAGGTGTCCGTTTTCATTATAAAATATTCACGATATTTTGGAAATAGGCGATTTTCATTTTATTAGTAAAAAGAGCTGAAAGTTTTTCATACACGTTGGTTCCATAGAGCTAATTTATGGCTCCAGAATAATTATTTAATAATAAGTATTATAAAGTTTTTATTACGTGCTTCAAATGTGTATTACAACACTCTACATTCAAAACAATGCATTCAATATAGTCGAGGCAATGAAGCACTAAAAAGGCCAAAGATAGGAAATCTTTTAGGATAGCACGTATCGGAATGCGGTTTTTTGCATTCGCTTGTAAAAATTATTTGTATCATTCGTACCTACTGTGTACCTATTACAAACCGGAAGTTACATTGCTGCAGCCAAAAATGCATGCAAAAAATGCATTTTTTGTGAGGCCTTTTGGCAAATTTAATAACTTTGCAAATAAGAGTCAGAATTGGCGGGGGTTTTCGAGGTCGCTGGATACGATTATGATGTTCAAATTGACCCCCCGAACACCTGGAGCTCAGGTTCGCCGACGTACGTCATCTCCGGAGACTATCCCGAACTTTGGGTCGCTGAATTCGAATATACCATCGGCGAACACCCCACGGACACCTGGTGGGCCCCAACCTGGACGCAGTCATCATCTTCGAGAATTTTTCTGGAAATATCGACAATAACGAACCGAAAATCGTTATGTGGGCTTTTTGTGTGCGTTGAATCCGAATTTTATGTTGAAAACGACCACCCGAACACCTGGTGTGCCCTAACCTGGCTCTGAACGTCATCCCCGAGGGTTTTCCAGACACATTTGAAAAAGACCAACCAAAAATAGTTACTGTGGATTTTTCGGGTCGCTGAATTCAAATATGGCACCGACGAATAACCCACGGACACTTGGTGCGCCCTACTCTGGCTCTGTCCGTCATCCCCGAGGGGTTTCCAGACACAATTGAAAAAGACCAACCAAAAATCGATGGGTAGGGCGCACCAGGTGTCTGTGGGGTGTGCGTCGGTGCCATATTTGAATTTAGCGACCCGAAAAATCCGCAGTAACGATTTTTAGTTGGTCTTTTTCAATTGTGTCTGGAAAACCCTCGGGGAAGACGTTCAGAGACAGGGTAGGGCGCACCAGGGGTCTGTGGAGTGTGCTTCGGTGCCATATTTGAACTCAGAGACCCGAAAAACCCGCAGTAACGATTTTTAGTAGGTCTTTTTCAATTGTGTCTGGAAAACCATCGGTTAAGATATTCAGAGCACCAGGTGTCTATGGGGTGTTCGTCGGCGCTATATTTGAATTCAGCGACTCAAAAAACTCCCAGTACCGATTTTCGGTTGGTTTTCTTCGATTATGTCTGGAAAACACTCGGGGATGACGTTCAGGGCCAGGTTAGGGCACACCAGGTGTTCGGGTGGTCGTTTTCAATATAAAATTCGGATTCAGCGCACACAAAAAGCCCACATAACGATTTTCGGTTCGTTATTGTCGATATTTCCAGAAAAATTCTCGAAGATGATGACTGCGTCCAGGTTGGGGCCCACCAGGTGTCCGTGGGGTGTTCCCCGATGGTATATTCGAATTCAGCGACCCAAAAAAACCCTGGGTGCCCAGTTTCTCTCGTCTCTCGCATAAAGTTCGGGATAGTCTCCGGAGATGACGTACGTCGGCGAACCCGAGCTCCAGGTGTTCGGGGTGTCAATTTGAACATCATAATCGTAACCAGCGACCTCGAAAATTCCCGCCAATTCTGACTCTTATTTGCGGAGTTATTAAATTTGCCAAAAGGCCTCTCAAAAAATGCATTTTTGGCTGCAGCAATGTGACTTCCGTAGGTACGAATGATACAAATAATTTTTACAAGCGAATGTAAAAAACCGCATTCAGATTCGTCCTATCCTAAAAGATTTCCTATAATAATGCTTCATTGCCTCGACTAATATGTATACATGAGTATTACGTTGCCTGGGGAATATAAGTTACTATTATTGATCATAATTATTGAACATAATTCCAAGAACATATCAGTAACAACAAATGTTCGCTTAAAATGCCGATTAAATAATAAATGACATTCTTATAGACCAGTGAAAATTGAAATTTTTTACACAAATTATTAGAATCAAACTGAATGTGATTCACATACAGTTGAATTATTGGATCTTTACCCGTGCGTCATAACTAATATTCATATGAAATAAGTCGAAAAATATTAGTCAAAACAAAGTCTAAATTATTGAATTTAAAAACGACGTGGCTAATATTCCGATCAAACTATAAATAGTGGAAGATTACTTAGTTTACATTTTCAAATATGGAAATGTTAAAAGTCCATAAAACAATAATCGTTTTAATGAAATTTGTGAAAATAAAAACCACTATTTTTTTAACAACTTCCATTATTCGGTCATTAAATATTTTGTTTAAAAGTCTATAAAAAATAAAACAATTATAGTTTTACTGAAATTTGTGAAAATAAAAGCCACTTTTTTTTTAACAACTTTCACTATTCGGTCGTTAAGTATTTTGTTAAAATATTTTATGAAACATTGTGTAATTATGGTTAGATGACTGTGGTGTCACACAATGAAAAACTATATATGAACCCTTTTACCAGACTCCACACCTAGATGAGCATTTTGATAACAAGGTATCATGATCAGATAACTTGGTTATTGAAATGCTCATTTAACTGTAGAGTGTGGTAAAGGGATTTAAATCAGTTTTGTCGAAAAACATATTTTGTAATATCAATTTATTTAGTAAAACTAGTACAAACTATAATAACAATCATATTTATTCATCCCAAGAATAGTATATTGTAGAACGAGCATGAAATGGACATTTTGTGTGAGTTTTACACTATACTTTTTCTACGGCTATATTACTTTAAAAAATTAAATGTTATTGCATCTGTGCACAATATTTCATTATTAACTCGTTGCTCGGCAACTAGTTAACAATGAAAACGTACTACATCTACTAACATTGAATGTTTGATAATTGCCGTAATTCATTACAAACGTAGAAAAGCATATATTGGTTTGTATGATTTTAACAAGTCAGTAAGACGTAATCAAGATCGTTTTAGTGTGTTTTAGTACTGTTCTATGAGGTATACCGTATGGTGGATCGCTTTCATGACATAGGGAAATGCTATATATCTATGTACACAAGCAATTAGGTTCAGAATAACACAATTGAAATCCCATTAGAGTAGCGCGTCATCGTCCACTTCTATCATAGCGCCATTTTGACACTTATTAATAATATAATAATAATAAGTTTATTTGTATGAATATAGTTTACAATGAATTTCAATAAGATTTGCTTACAAATAAACATGGAAAAGTCACAGAAGTGTACACCAGTTATAAACCGATATACTCTTGTGCGTGACTTCGATTATTAGATAATCAAGGTAGATAGAATCATATTATTTTGACAATTAAAACTTGTATGTAATTAAAATTTTGAGTTAGAATACAAATAAACAGATATAGTAGTAATATCATTGTTCGAATTTGATTTGAATACCAAATTCTCCTGTGATTTTATTTTTACTTCCCCTGTATAACATAATTCATATATCTTGCACAGACCTTGAAGAAATATATCATAATTCTCAAACATTTAATTTCGCACACATCCACAAACTTCCATTTCAATGATCACACCACTTGAAGAAATATATCGTATTTCTAAAACATCTAACTTCCCACACATCGACAAAATTCCATTTCAGCACTACCATAATATACAAAATATAGACGATTATTGTTCTAGGAATTTTTCCATTTAAAATCTCAAACTTTCTCACCCACCAAAAAAGACACACACGTGTACTTCCCACTCACTTTAAACTATCTATAAATAGGAATAGTATTATATTTTCACCCACTTCCCAGATACACTTCCCAGATAGCTTTCACACTTCCCAGACACTTCCCAGACACACTTCCCAGACACTTCCCAGACACACTTCCCAGACACTCTTCTCAGACACCCTCTGTCATCATACAACGTGGTACAACAAGGTACCTGATTTCATAAAATCACCCGGCGTTTGTGTACTTAAGCTTTAATCATTTCATAAATCATCGAAGTATGTGCAAAATACTTTCAGTTATCGCGTAAATAATAAGTGAAGTCTTAATTGTCGACGCAAAATAAATAAACTATAACTTCATGACAATATAAATCGTAACGTGACATAAGTGTTTAATTTCATTCTACGGTTCATCGTTACTTCAGTGACAAACGGCCGTAGTGGTCCTTCGCCAAACCAGATAACCTACATTCCCTCTAATTAACCCAAAGTAAAAGGGTTAAATTAGAACAATCATTTAACACCTAACGTATTACATATATTATAAAGCCTCAACAAAAATAAAGTCTCATTGTATAAGATAATAATGAAAACACAGAGTATAAAAATACTAAAACAATGTATGTCAATCAACAACCAAGTAATACCCAACAGAATTGTTTGAAATATTGGTAAATATGGAAGAATTGAAAGGTTTTATATTCAAGAACCAATATTTTGATTCACAATATCATGAAAAAATTATCTTTCAGTTTTTGTAATCCACTGCTCAATTCTCCTACCGAAACTGTACTTTTTATTAATATTCCTCAGATGATCTGGTACCATATTGTACAACCGCGGTCCCAAGTAAGTTGCATTTCGTTGGCCTATAGTTTTTTTACAGCAAGGTAACACCACAGTAATATTCCGCTTTCTTATTTCATGGTTGTGATTGGTAGGTCGTAATATGATATTTTTTTTTTTTATATTTTTTAGGATACTCAAGCAAAACAGTTCTCTTATATCAAGGAATTTAGATTCTCTGAACAGATCATCGCTTGGATACGTACGTACCTTACGATATGTTACTTTAATTATGTATTTTTGTGCAACATTCAATTTTTCAAGGTGTATATCATTCACTCCACCCCATCTTACTATTCCGTACTGTAGTTGTGATTCGATCAAAGCGTAGTACAATGTTCTTAAATGATCAACATCTAGAAAATCTCTGAGGTATTTGAATCTGTATAATAACCCCCATAATTTTTTAACCACGCTTTGTATTTGTAAGTCCCACCTTAAATGCCAGTCTATCACAATGCAAATGTATTTTATTGACTTATCTCCCGGTATTTCATAGCTATCTCCTATTTTAAGTGGTCCTATATTCGGAAGTGCGTTTGAATATGCAGAAAATGGTGGGTATTTTGTTTTAGTAAAATTCAGTGTGAGTTTATTTCCCCTAAACCATTTTTATATTTCAAGAAAATATTCTTCTACAAGATTCTTTAATTCTCGCCAGGTATCTGCTTTATAGAGAATCGCAGTATCATCTGCAAAACTCAAAATATTTCCCCGGGTTTTTATTCCTATTTATATAAATTGTAAACAGTAAGGGGCCCAACACCGTTCCCTGTGGAACTCCATAGGAAACTGTTTTATAGGTACTAGTCACGCCATCAATGATTAGCCTCTGTTTTCTATCAGATAAATAGCTTTTCATAATATTGTAAATATTTCCTGTCCTAGTCCGTAGGTAAACATTTTTTTGAGTAGTTTTTCATGACAGACCGTGTCGAAGGCCTTAGATAAATCTACGTTATGTATCTTCGTTGATTTATCTAAGGACTAATGTCATTAATATTCTCGTCAGTATTATGACCAAATCGTGACATTTTGAAATATTAAATATTTGAAACGTCAAAATCGAAATAAATAATCAAATTGTATCCATAGCAACGTGATAGAGTGAAAACAGCCCGTGGGATCTGTTTTCAGTATAATGTTGTTCTGATTGGTTGTGTTCAATCAAATGACCTCAAATTAACTGATTTCCTTGGATTTTTACTAGAGCAAAAAATGTTCACTGCATCAGTACCTTTTTCAATGCCCCGTTTAAATATAGGAGTTTCATGGCTGGAAGTGTTATTTTCCGGGTAAATGGAATTACTATTGCCTTGTTTGGGTTAATGTTTAGCCCCACTGACAAGCACCAGTCTCAATTATTCTGAGGCCCTTTTGTAATAAATCATACAAGGTGCTCTCGAATTTGCCTCTGACTATTAGAACTATGTCATCAGCATAGCTATACATTTGAAGCCAAGCTCCGTTAGCCTGTAGAGCAACTCATCTACTACGAGGTTCCATAGAAAGGGAGATATCACGCCCTCTTGCGGTGTCCCGCGAGTGGCTTTAGCTGAGGTTGTTTGATTCCCCACCTGTGTCTCAGCAATCCTCGTCGTCAACAACTCATACATCCACTTTACAATGGTTTCATTTACTCCTCGCCTTTTTAATGCTTCTTTGACAAACACATGAGTTGTGTTGCCCCATATATCTCCAGGAATGTGCACATTGCGATTTATTTGTTGTTCAGAGTTCTCTGGATGACTTCGGTCATCTGATACAGATCCGTCTCAGTTGATAGACCCGCTCTGTAGGCGTGCTGACATTTATGAAGTGGTATATTCTCGAGGTTCTGTGTTCTTATGTAGTTATCCACTAATTTATTCATCATTATGAGTAGAAACGATGTTAGGGAGATGAGTCTAAAAGATCGGGGATCAGTCCCATCTTTTTTCCCTATTTTTGGTATGAAGGTTACCCTTGCCCTTCTCCACTTTCTAGATATTAGACCCACTGCTAGACTGCTTCTTGTAATATTTAGCAGGTGAGGAAGAATCTCCTCAATCCCTTGCTGCAGGACTGCTGGAAATATTCCATCCACTCCTGGTGATTTATATAGTTGAAAGGTACTTATTGCCCATTCCAACCGTTGTCTGGTTTGTCTGGTAAATATTTTCTTAACAATGTCCCAACCTTCCTTGCGGGATTTTTTGGTGTGATTCATTGTTATTTCAGTGCTTGTTGCGGGTTCACTACCTGGAAAGTGGGTTCTAAGAAGAAAAATTGATTGTTCCTCTTCACCTGCCGTCTGGCTTTTTCAGCGACATTGTGGGGTTAGTTCCCCATTTTCCATGACCTTTTGTAGTCTAGCCGCTGTGTGAGTGGAAGTGATCTTTTCGCAAAGGTCTTGAAAATTAAGCCTTTTGGCCTACCTAATCTCTTTATTGGACCGAGTAAGCTTCTCAGTGTACCTCTGCCAATTACCGTCACGTTTGGCTCTATTAAAAAGCCGACGGACCTCTTTTCAGAGGTTTGACAGGTTCTCATTCCACTAAGGAGCGTCCTTTTCTGAACGAGCTTTGGACAGTGGGCAACTGGAATGAAAGCTTCCATTATTGCCTCACTGATCCGTTCGACTCTCTGTTCAGGTCGTAGTGCGGGTGATTTACCCCATTTACTTCGACGTGTTCCAAATTGTCCTTCAGATTGGTCTTGTGAAGAGACCAATCAGTATTTTTATGATTTCGGATTGTAGGAATCGAGGTAGTATCTCCCTCTATCCTAAATTCGACGATCCTATGGTCGGAAAGTGATAACTCGCTCATCATCCTCCAATCTTTAACATTTTTCCTAGCAGCAACATTAACAATTGCTACCTCCAGTCCCCCGTCTCTTGCTCTCGTGACAAAAGTGGGGGTTATTCCCACGTTTAAGGTCTCAAGGTTATTTACTAAGAGATATTCTAATGAACACTCACCTTTGGCGTTGTTGTTAGTGTTTCCCCACACCGTATTGTGTGTGTTGTAATCACAACAAATTATGATTGGCAGCTGTCTGCTATTGCAGTGTCTCACTTGTACTTCTTCTGGCGGTGTCATCGGCCCGTCTCCAGCGAAGTAGGCAGAGACAATGACGATGTCTCGGTCGATACCCCCAATGTTGAGGTGAACCATGATTGGAACAAGGTCCCGTGATACGTATTCTGAAAAACATATATATTTTTTGTTATTTCTTATGATTACACAGGCACGCGGAGATACTTGCCTTTGATCATAAATCAATTTAGAATCCTTGCATGCCAAACCTTTGATTTGGCCTTCTTCGTTGATCCAAGGTTCTTGGATCAGTACAATATCCAGTTATAGTTTAGCGAATAACCTTGCAATCACGGCTGAAGCTCCCTTCACGTGATGCAGGTTAATCTGAGCTACATTCGTGAATGTGAATTATTATGGATGAGAGAGGCCGAGTTACTCAGCCTCTATTTATCCCCCTCCTTTATCTCTCCCTGACCCTCCTCGACCACCATGGCAATATCTTCCTTGGAGTCCGAGCAGGTTTCTTGATCTCTCCGCCCAGTTTCCCGGGATGCAGAGGCGCTCTCCGCATCCCTAGTCACCCCAGCAGAGCAGAAGATCTCGTGCTCATCCAAGATCAAGCTTTCGCTATGTTCCCCTTTTCCAGAGGTTCCCGATGTGGAGGGTATCTCCA
Source organism: Galeruca laticollis (assembly GCA_963921935.1). Taxonomy (NCBI): domain Eukaryota; kingdom Metazoa; phylum Arthropoda; class Insecta; order Coleoptera; family Chrysomelidae; genus Galeruca; species Galeruca laticollis. Next base: position 222,458,216 of record OY998177.1, on the reverse strand, counting down.
TGTCCGTTGGATCCTCCGCGGGGTTATTTTTTTTCCCAGCTCCGAGACAGGTTTCAAAGATTTCTTGAATTAAATATTTTGAAGAAATCTTGATTGTTTTGATCGATATTTAGGGGATTAGGGGAAGGATGTTGATGCACTTACACTATTGCCTAAAAATCAGGAAGAAGTATTTAATAGTGTTCGTGAATTACAATTACGAACAAACCGAGAAGAGGAATTTCTATTAACAGCAGACCAGGTATTTAAAACTATTGTGTTCTCCTGTTTCTCCAACCTTAATTTTTTATGTAATTCGGATTGTATTTTGATGGATGGGACTTTTAAATACTGTTCAACTTTTTTTTACCAAATGTTTACCATTCATGGTTTTAAAAACGGATATTACGTACCTCTTGTTTTTTGTTTGCTGCCGGACAAATCAAGTCAAACATATTCAAATTTGTTTTTAATTTTAAGACAAAAATGTAAAGAAGTAGGCTTAAATTTTCAACCTAAAGAAGTCGTAGTAGATTTTGAACTAAGCATTCATAACGCTATATATGAATGTTTTGGCAGAGATCAAATTCTTTTTGGTTGTAAATTTCATCTCTGTCAAGCTTGGTTTCGTAAGATTCAGGAGTTTCATTTGGTACAAGAGTACAGACAGAAAGGTTCTGTGATTGGCGAATACTTAAAAGTACATTTCGGTATTATGTATCTTAGTCCTGAGGAAGTTGTAGAATTTTTTTATAATGAACTACATTTTTTGCTTCTGAATGACCTCTACCTCACTTTTTTTTATTAAAATTAGTACATCCCGTTACCTCTGACCTAAATCGTGTATTCTTTAGCATAGCTGCAACTCATTCGTTCAATACAAAATGTACCTTACGGTATACCCTCTTAAAATATATTTTGGTACGTCTATGAAATCTACTTAAATGAATGATTTATTACTCCTTGTCCTTTCTATATAGACTATAGTGGTCGTGATTTGATAAAATTAATTATTTTTACCGCTTCATTCATAACTAATTTTAAATTTCACGGTATTTGCTTCATCGCAAGTGCTTGTCTATGCAGGATACAATGGCTGGAACTACAATTAGGCGCTTTATTTTTCATTAGTGACACTGCTCCTGCTGTATTACCCGTCATCGCCTTAGCTCCATCTGTACACATGTCAATACAATCGTTCAACTGAGATTATTTTCTTCGAAACATATATTTATTTTATTAAAAATTTCTTCTCCGGTAGTGTTTGTGGGCAGCGATGAACTCATAAGGATGCGTTCTTCAAAAGAACTTTCATATGGATATCTCAAGATAACCAGACTGGCGCCATCAGTCGACTCATCCATTTGCAAGACGAATCGGGTTTTTTTGTAGATGTGTAACTAGTTCTTCTTTGACGTAGCTTGCCAGATCATGCATTCGCCGTAAAACAGTATCGTTTGATAGCGACATAGTAGAAATATGCTTTGCAGATTTTTCATCAAGCATACATTTTATTATGTCACACATGACTTTTAGTGATGGGAACCATCGAATAATTCGATGGTTGCCGATTATTCGAATTATTCGATAGTCAGAAAAGTATTCATTTATGAATGAATGTGAATGAATTAGTAGAAGCATAAAAATAAATTATTCGCGAATGAATGAATGAATTAGTAGTAGCAGTAAGTAACTAACGTCAAAAAAGTATTCATGAATGTGAATGAATTAGTAGATGCAATAAAAATAAATTATTCGCCAATGAATGAATTAGTAGGTGCCAAAAACAGTCAACTATGAATGTTTTAGGTAGTAGCAGTAAGTAACTAACGCAGTCATCAAAAATGTATTACTATGGATAAATACCAAATTATTCATGATTTAAGAACAAATTCTGGTATTAACTAATTAATTACTAGTGCGTTGCAAATTAATAATTTTTGAAATGTCTGTATTTTAAAATAAATTCAGTTTTTATTGGGTAAGTGGTAAGTAGTTAAATAAAGAAACCAACTAAGTCAATTTTACTATTGTAATTTTTAAAATTCAAAACATCGAATATTGCTGTTTAAAAAAATTATGCTGTCCAAAGTTTACTACATAGTTTATTTATACGGTCATTAATTATCTGACCAGCTTTAGAAAAAATTCTTTCTGATGGGACGGACGTAGCTGGCACGGAAGAATACTTTAAATGTAAATCGTGTATAATCCACCTAAAGCACTTTTATGACATTTCCAGAAGTCAAGTGGACTTTCCAGTCGGTTTACAATGAGTATATCAACATAATTTTTAATTAAAACGTGAGCTGCAGAAAGTGGCGTCGTTTGAACTTGCATTTGCTTTATTTTTTGGTCAAATTGAGACCAGATACTTATCTCTTCTTCATTTTCTTCTTTCTTATTTTCATTGTCCTCGTTGGTAGAACTTGTAGGTACTACTTTTTCCTTGTCTACATCCTTTTTTAAGGTAAGACCATCCCTTAACTCGTTTGTAACCAGTTTTTGGGCATCTTCACTATTTGAAATGATTCCAAAACCTGATTTTTTGAATCTGGGATCAAGAAAAGTACACTTAGCGTACAGTATATTTGATTCCAAAATTCCCAGTCGTTTGCTAATGACTTCCAAGAGACAGTTTTGGAGAAATTGTCCAGACGGAGTTATTGGTTTTCTTGCTTTTACAGCATGTTGGATGCCTCTAACAAGGGGAACGATTGTTGACATTGTTGTTGGAATATATTTAAAATATTTTTACGACTTCACCTTAATGTGGTAGTTATTGTGAAGCCACCTTTAGTAGATTATATTATGATTTTGACATAGACAGGTGACAGTTACAAAAAATTGTTTAATTAGAAGGTTTTGTGAATATAGACGAACGTAGATTGTTTTTGTTATTACAGAAGTAATAAATGTCAAAGTTTATTTCTGTTTTTCTACATCCCACAAAAAACGTACTAAACCAACAGGTTATGGGCCCAGGTTCCCGTTGAGTGTAAAAGTTTTTTCGTCGCCAAATTTCCATTCAGAATGTCGACTGTGTTGCCGCCAATTGAAAAGTTGCTAGGACGTGAGAATTTCGACAGTTGGAAATTTGCAGTTCAAACGTATCTGGAGCTAGAAGAATTGTGGGACTGCGTTGTAGGAACTGATAAAGACAAACAAAAGGATACAAAAGCTAGGAGTAAAATCATTCTTCTGATAGATCCCATCAACTATGTACATGTACAAAGTCAGAAAACCGCCAAAGGTGTATGGGAAGCTTTGAACAAAGCTTTTGAGGACACGGGGCTCACCCGAAGAGTAGGGCTTTTAAGAACATTGATCACAACCAGATTGGAGGACAGCAAGTCAGTTGAAGACTATGTGAACAAGATTGTTAGCACGGCCCACAAGTTGTCTGGTGTTGGTCTCAGTGTTAGTGATGAATGGGTCGGTACTATACTTTTAGCTGGTTTACCCATTGAGTATGAGCCTATGATTATGGGGATTGAAAGTTCCGGAGTATCAGTAACTGGAGACTCCATTAAAACAAAGTTACTGCAGGATATTAAGTCGAATAAAGGAGAAACTGCCATGTTTAGTGAAAAATTTCCAAATAGGAACAGAAATTGTAATGGTACGAGTGACGGTTATAACTCAGTGAATAGAAACAAAACAGTTAGATGTTTTCAATGCAACAAATACGGACATTTTGCTAAGAACTGTGATAAACCAAAGAAAATCAAAGACAAAGATAAAGACAAAAATAGTGTGGCACTATATTCTGCATTATCAGTAGCACCAAATTGTGATTATAACAAAAGTGATTGGTATTTGGACTCAGCTGCTACAATTCACATGACAAATAATTTGGACTTACTTGAAAATGTGAAAAATACCACCGAGTGCTCCATTACCACTGCAAATGATCAAATAATGTGTGCAAACAAAGTAGGTAGCATCACCTTACCTTTGTCAGATTCGCTCAATGCAAATATCGAAAATATCCTGTATGTGCCAGACTTGAAAGTCAATCTGTTGTCAGTGAGCCAGATAGTGAAGAAGAATTATTCTGTAGTCTTTAAAACCACTGGTTGTGAAATTTATGATTCTCAACAAAATGTTATTGCCACAGGGATATTTGATAAAGACCTATTCAAACTTGATCTGAAAAATCAGCTTGTAGCATGTCATGCATCAGTAAATTCTATGTTATGGCACCGTAGGCTCGGACATATAAGTTTTGGAAGTTTGAATAAACTTAAAAATGGTATGGCATCAGGGCTAAATTTTCCCAATGCAGATACAAATGGTAAATGTGAAATTTGTGTAATGGGCAAATGTCAAAGACTACCGTTTAAGGATAGCGAAACATGTACAACTGAAGTTCTCCAGTTAGTGCATTCAGACCTATGCGGACCGATTGAGGTCAAGAGTATTGCAGGTTCACGTTATATGCTCACTTTCTTAGATGATTATACACACAAAGTATTTGTGTACTTTCTGAAAGCAAAAGATGAAGTTTTTAGCTGTTTCAAGACTTTCAAAAATTTAGTGGAAAACCAGACTGGTAAAACAATAAAAACACTTCGCACTGATAACGGGGGTGAATACTTAAGTATTGTGTTTGAGCAATTTTTGAAAGACTCTGGTATTGTACATCAGCTGACTGTGCCAAGGACAGCTGAGCAGAACGGCTCAATCGTACAATTGTGGAAAAAGTTAGATGTATGCTGATTGATTGCAAATTACCCAACAGTTTCTGGGCTGAGGCTGCTCATACAGCAGTATATCTTTTGAATCAATCACCTACAAAATGCCTTGAAGGAAAAACCCCAGAAGAAGCATGGAGTAATAAAAAACCAAATCTAGAAGGGCTTCGGATTTTTGGATGCAAAGTTCATGCACATATAGCCAAAGAAATACGCAAAAAGTTAGATAGAAAAACTATTGCCAGTATAATGGTTGGCTATAGTACTGAAAGTAAGGCATATAGGTTATATAATCCTTCTACAGGCAAAGTTTTCGTGGCTAGAGATGTTGTATTTTTTGAAGAAGAAAGAGGCAGTTTATTGCTTGAACAGGTTCAGAAAAAGCAAGATAAACAATTTTTTGTTTTTCCTGACGAATCTGCACTGTCCGAAGATCAAGGTATAGTTCCAGAGGTTAATGACTTTGATCAGGGTGACCTAGCTTCTGAGAGCAATGAAAATGAGTCAATATTTTCTTCACTTCCATCTGATAGTGAAGAACAGCAGGAAAATGACTCTGAATATCATTCGGATCCAGATTTTGTTCCAGACCAAGTTGCACAGGTTCCAGCTGACACAACAAGAAGAAGTGAAAGAGAAAGGAAATTACCAAAAAGTCTTGATGATTATGAAGTTAGCTATGCAACAATGGTTGATTTTTCTGATCCTCAGACAATTGAAGAAGCACTTAGCAGACCATATAGTGACAAGTGGCGAGCAGCGATGAAAGAAGAGTATTCAGCCTTAATTGAAAACAAAACGTGGGACTTAGTAGACTACACAGGAGATGAAAAACCACTAAAATGTAAATGGGTTTTTAAAACAAAAAAAGATGCTCATGGTACAGTTGTCAAACACAAGGCAAGGTTAGTGATAAAAGGCTGCAGTCAAAAGAAAGGAATAGACTATGAGGAGACCTATTCTCCCGTTGTTAGATATACATCTATAAGATACTTACTTGCCTTAGCTGCAGAATTCGACTTGGATATTGATCAGTTAGATGCAGTTACAGCATTTTTGCAGGGAGATCTTACCGAAAAGATATTCATGATACAACCTGAAGGTTTTTCACAGTCTAACAAACTATGCAGGTTAAAAAAATCTCTGTATGGTCTCAAACAAGCCAGCAGAGTTTGGAATTTGAAGCTCGATGAATGTCTCAAGACAAAATGTGATCTATCCCAATCAAAAACAGACCCATGTATCTATTACAAGTTTACTAATTCAATAATTATCATACTAGCAGTATATGTGGATGATATGATAATTCTGTCTAATGACAAAGAAGCTAAAGTCAGTCTCAAGAATCAGTTGATGTCTCAGTTCAAGATGAAGGACATAGGAGAAGCCAGATTTGTACTTGGGATGCAGATTACACGTGACAGAAAGAATAAGAAAATATGGTTAGACCAAGAGTTGTATATAGAAAATATTATAAAAAAATATAATATGTGGGATTGCAACCCAATTGATACCCCAGTTTTACTTGGTGAAAAATTATCTAAGGATATGTCACCAAAAACAGAAGCCGACATTGAAAAAATGCCAAATGTACCTTACCAAGAAGTAGTAGGAAGTCTTTTATTTGCAGCACAAGTATCAAGACCTGACATATCCTACGCTGTCAACAATGTGAGTAGATTTACTCAAAATCCAGGTCCACTACACTGGACTGCGGTGAAACGCATCATTAGATACCTGAAAGGTACATTGAAGTACAGATTAAAATTTGATTGTTCAGAAAACAAAACCAGTGATATTGTTGGCTACGCAGATGCTGATTGGGCCAGCAATCCAGATGACCGTAGATCAGTTACTGGATATGTTTTTCTGAAAAATGGCACAGCCATATCGTGGGCAACTGAGAGACAAGCAACAGTTGCTCTTTCTACAACCGAGAGTGAATATATGGCTATGAGCATGGCAGCACAAGAAGATCTTTGGCTGAGAAGATTGAGCGAGGAGTTCCAACAATGTACAAATGCAACTGTTATACATGTGGACAATCAGGAAGCTCAACATCTAGCACAAAATGGATCATACCATGCTAGAACAAAGCATATAGATGTAAGGCATCATTTCTTGAAAGAAAAAATTGCTGAAAAATTATTGGATTTGAAATATGTTTCCACGGATAGGCAAGTTGCAGATTCCCTCACAAAAGCAGTTGAAAAGAAGAAACATTTATCGTGTGCCAGAAGTCAGGGTTTGAGTTATTTTAAATAGAGGGGATGTTAGAATATATTTAAAATATTTTTACGACTTCACCTTAATGTGGTAGTTATTGTGAAGCCACCTTTAGTAGATTATATTATGATTTTGACATAGACAGGTGACAGTTACAAAAAATTGTTTAATTAGAAGGTTTTGTGAATATAGACGAACGTAGATTGTTTTTGTTATTACAGAAGTAATAAATGTCAAAGTTTATTTCTGTTTTTCTACATCCCACAAAAAACGTACTAAACCAACAATTGTTACATATTTATCACCTGATAGCTCAGACGTCATAACCTCTGCTGGCTTTAATATTGACACCAAGTCACTAATTATTTCCCATTCTGAGACAGTTAGGAAAGGAGGAGCTTTTGGTAGTGTCAAAATAATAGCTGATAAGGCTTGTTTTATCTTTAATAATCGTTCCATCATTATTAAGGTTGCGTTCCATCTCGTAGAGACATCCTGTTTCACTTCAAGTTCAGGAACCCCTAATTGCTTTTGCATAGTTTTTAATTGTTCTGATGCCACTACACTATGTTTAAAATGTGTCACTATAGACCTTAACTTTGTAACTAATTTTTTAATCGTCTCGTCCTTAAAAAGCGCTTCTTCTACACACAAGTTTAAGGTATGCGCGACACAAGGGTGATGCCTTAGTGTTAAATGTTCTTTTATCGCGTTTTTAATGTTAGCACTGTTATCACTAACTACCGCTACAACTTTTTTCTCAATGTGCCATTCCTGAAATATTGACTGTAAAACGTTGGCAATATTTTCGCCGGTATGACGCTCTGGAAATTCTTTCGTTGATAAAACGTTACTCCATAACTTATCATTACGTATGAAATGGCACGTTAAGGTCAGGAAAGCCTTAGTACTATCGGAAGTCCATATATCCTTTGTTACAGATACATGCTTAACATCTTCTAACATATTACGTAATTGCTGTTTAATACTGTTGTATGCAGTTGGTATCATTTTTAATGAGATTTGTTTTCTATTAGGAAGCGTATACAGTGGTTGTAATTGCCTCGAATAGTTCACAAATCCAACATTCTCTACAACAGAGATAGGCTGGTAATCAATAGCGATCATTGTAATTAAACTTCTATCGATTATATCGCGTTCACTATCAGACAATGCCTGTTTTTTATTTGTGACCAGTAGCTCCATCTGATGTGGTCTTTTTCGTTTGAGGGTTTGTAATATATTCCTGCTTGGATTTTCATCTACAGAGGAAGTATGAGTAGATAAACACGATGAAGATGTAGATGGCTGATTAGCATCTTCTGAAGTAGATAAAGATTACATTACATTGACCTGAACGCAGTGGCGGATTTAAACTTTTGCCGCCTAAGGGCTAGCGACAAATCTCCGCCCCCAAGTTAATTTATGGTTTGATTAAATTATCAGTTTGTAACTTGTAACATTTTTTTTTTCAATATATAAATACTATTTTATTTAAGTTGGAGTGGAACTAAATGTTTAATAGTAAAAAAACGAAAAACGTAGTTTGATTTGAGGTAATTAATTGTTATGCAAATTTTATTAAAATAACATATTGAAAGTAATATGTGATCGGTGATTCACCGACGGTGAAAATCTTTTAATAATACTGTTACTGTATGTACAATTGTACAGAATCAGAATACAAGCAAACCCACTCTTTAATCAAAAACACTTTCTTCGTGAACTTGAATTTGAAAAGGAGTCAATAACATCATCAAAGTCCAATCTCTTTGTTATGTCAGATTCAATGTTCAGTATTGCCACATCCCTCAAACGTGCCTCAGTCATCGTTGATCTTTCGTAGCTTTTGATCCTCTTCAGGACGGAAAATGATCTTTCCGCTGAACAGTTCGATGCCGGGATTGTTAAAAACAGTTTTAATGCTATATCGACATAAGGATATAAGTCTTGAAGTGCATTATCGTGTAGAGCTTCGTAGAGTCCAATAATTGTCAGTGGGCGTTCTTTTTCTTTCAGTTCTTTCAAAAAGCCAAAAAAATGTAAACATTCTCTAGCAAAATCTTCCGCCGTAGGGAGATCTTTGTGATACAAAGTGCACAGTTTCTTGCTGCATTCTCCAAGTGTTTTCATATTGGAGGCTTCTTCCCCATCATTATTATTGATAAGAAATCCAAACAACGAGTGAAGCTCATCATAAACAGTTTTTCTTCTTTCTATTTCAGAAATCAATGTGTCCAAAATGACGTTGTATGTATTCACTCTAAACTTGTCCCTACCAATCAACGTTACTTCTCCTTCTCTACTTTCATCGGACTGGAGTTTTCGTATCCGCCTTCGTTTTGTTACGTTTTCGTCTTCATATGTAGTCTCTTCTGATTTTACCAGTGCCCCATTTTCATAAATTTCGAATTCAAGTTCTCTTCTGAGACTACGTATGTACTCGGATAAAGATGCATATAATAGTGCTACTCTTGATAAATCGGTTTCACATGCCTGTAGTTTTTTACTTGTTACATTGAACCTGCATAGCAAATCTCCCCATAGAATTGATAAAAAAGCAGTTTCTAATCTGTGTAACTGACGGAGGTAGGTGGATGCTTCACTCCGTGTGGTTGCTTTTTCTGTTTCGTCATTTGATGTAACTGTAAGGGCTTCTATGATTTCATTCCAGTCTTCATTTAATGCCTTGCAAGCGTCATCCCTTGCTGACCAACGTGTTTTTGACAAAGTTTTAAGGCTTAGGTTGTGTTTTTTATTCAGACAACTTGCAAGTACTTCCCACCTTTTGGTAGAGCACGAAAAGAAATTGTACAGGTTGTTAAGAAGCATGAAAAAGTTACGACTTTCTTCGCAACTACTAGTCGAATGCTCCCCGACTAAATTCAGTGAATGAGCACTGCAAGGAGAATACATTGCTGTTGGTGTTTTTTCTCGAATTCTGGCTTGCAGACCAGTATATTTTCCTGACATATTAGAGGCATTATCATATGCCTGGCCCCTGCAGTTTTCTATATCAATTTCATACTTTTTCAGAACATCCATAACAGCATGGAAGAGCTCCTCTGATTTGTGGCCAACATTTGGTAGAAAGCAGAGAAATCTTTCCACTGGAAGTCCGTTTTCAGGAACGTACCTGATTATTATAGATAACTGGTCAACATGGGAAATGTCAGGTGTAGAATCGATCACTAAAGAAAAATATTTTGCTGCTTTTATTTCAGCTACTACTTCCTCTGTAACTTTTTGACCCATCACTTTAAGGAATTCTTCATATGTGGTGGAGGACAAGTATGAAGTGTGCCCTTGGCCTGGATTTCCATGCTTCGAAATGTGAGCCGCTAGGAAGGGGTAAAATTCTGATATTAGTTCAATACACATAATAAAATTTCCACAATTATGTGTCGACCCAAATTTCTCATAATGCCCTCTCAAAGGTAAACCAGCAGCAGCTAAGGACCTCACAACTGCAACTACTCGTTTCAAAACATTTCTCCAATAACTCTTTTCATCCTCAAGTTGAATCATAATCTGAGAGTCAATTCTTCCGGCCGTTGTCATTCTTCTTTTCATTACTAAGACACAAGATTTGTGGTCTGATGAATTTTCATGGCTTTTTAAGTAGTCGCTTCCGTGTTTCCAGTCATCGAATCCCTCTTTTGCTAGTTTCGAAATTCCTCCAAAAAGTTGACATGGTATACAAAAAAGTTTCCCAGAACTTTCGGAGTACATTAGGTAGGATCTTTTGACTTCCTGTCCATTAATTAAGTTAGTTTTAAATAGAGTTTGAGTTAGGAAGCGATGTTGGCCGCCGATGAATCTTTTGGAACGACTAAAATCTAAGTTTGAAACATCCTGGTTGATACCAGTGCTTAACACTCTATCTCGAGTGTTATCATTTACTGGCCACAGAGCAGGGTCACATACAAAATCTGTCTCTTGATTATCGTTAAGTCCTGTAATATTTGAACTTGTATGGGGGACTGATTTAAGGATCTGCTTAACATTGTCAGATGTAGAGGTACACTCAATTTCAGAGTATTTGAAACAATTGCTCCGTTTTTCTGTTGTTAGTGACGTTGGTGTTGCAGTTTCATGGCTACTCACTGATTCTTCTGAGTTCAAAGAACTGGTACTCGGGCCTAATTCACTCTCGGGAAATTTTGTTTGTGTAGGCAGGTCTGATTCCACGAAATTTTTGCTTTCAGGCAATCCATTTCCAGATTCGGGTTTTTGGAAGAAAGTAAATATTTTACTGGTCTTATTTATTACTTCCTGTTCTCTTTTATTCTTTTGTAATGTTGCTTTTCTGTAAGCAGCACCGCTTAGACGCTTTCTGCCGTCACTCATGATTTTTTCATTGAAATTCCTGAAAAAACGTAATGAAGAAATGAAAATTCAACATTGTTGTAAAATTAAAATATCATCATGTTGGTAAAACGCTAAGTCTTTCTGTTTGATTTTTCAACTCGAAAACTGTATAGGCTAGGGCTAGGAACTTGAAATTTTGCACATTCATTACTGCAATTATTACTGAACTAAAAATTCCACTTGTATTTCCATCCAGGTAAAATGGTAAAATATTATATTGTTAATGTTTTTACTTTCTTTTTTAATGCTGGAAATGTAACAGGCTTACAAGAAATATCTACTAATACGCCCTACTAAAATTACCAAATTAGACTATGCTAATATATTGTCTTTTGTTTACTCACCGTTATGAAGAAAGACGAAAGAAAGTTTGATACATCAATAGCCTACCATCTCACAATAATGTGCAATTAAATGCAAAACGTACGCAATTTAAATACTGTATGCAACTGTACAACTGAACGATAACTTAAAAGGGCTATAAAACTTCACCTGAGATCACTGACAACATGAACATTCAACAAAACACTGGATACCGTATAATGTTGCTCTGTTGCTCTACAGTAACTCGTGAGTCATCACGCCACTTCGCTGATTCGAACGAGTCCATTGCTGTTTTCGGGGGATGGGAGCTTGGTAGAGGCCGTTGAGGGATGATGCGATAGTGCGTATTATTAGTGGAGGTGGAATGTGGAAAGGTTTGATCATTAACAGTACGTGTGACTGAGTAGTTTCTCTTCTGTTTTGTTTTAACCCTCCACTCTCCTAGTTATGAAGTTTATTTATTGATTTTAACTAAATATTTTTTTAAGTTTCAAACTAAAAAAAACATGCTTCTAAAATTCGCCGCCCTTAAATATCTGCCGCCCTGGGCTGCAGCCCCTACAGCCCTCCCCTAAATCCGCCACTGCCTGGACGATCTATCTAAATTACCCGTGTCCCCTGTATGTGGGTGTTTCCTTTTTAGATGTTCACGTAAGTTAGATGTGTTGCCAGAAAATTTAAAGTTTTTTTTGCACAATTCACAAAATACATCTCTCTCGGACCGTTTTGTGAAGTATTTCCACACTTCTGACGTTTTACTTACAGATCTAAGCATATTCAGTATTAATATACTTTTACACAATCATATAATTCACAATCAAACACGAAAACGAAATGACGCTACGTAAGTTACAATGTTATAAATAAAAACAGGGAAATGCCACGGATTCACATTTGTAAAACGCTTTTTACTCGTCAATTTAACAGCAAAACAATTATTTGATATCTTGGTTACCTAAATACGCGAGACTGCCGTAACGTTAAAATAATCAATATTCAATACTTTACTAAATAATTTTCTAACAGAGGGAGACACTGCTTGTTAATATGCGAACAAATGTATTCATTACTAATTTATTCGAATTAATTCATTCGATGGTTAGATTTATTCATTTAGTAATTATTCGATGGTTCCCATCACTAATGACTTTATTAAATTCTCGCCGATAGTGTGTGCTTCACCTGCGTGTGCAATACGATAGCTAACTAACTATGATGCCTCCGTGACCTTTTCATTAGTGCTATTCAACGCGACAATCGATTACAATCATTTCCTGTCATTTAAAAAACAACATGTTCAACAATACATTTTCGATATCAATCGATCACTCTGATTATAATCGGTCTAAAATTATGATGCTATTGAAAACCATCGTAAATCGGAAGCATGTGATTGGTCGAAAAATTTAAATAAACTACCGTTTCCCTACGGGTTATGTGACGTGAGTGATATTTTACAATTGTATATTACATTTTTAGTTAACAGAACAGCTTCTATAAAATTAAACGTGATTAAACTAAATGAACATGTGAAAAGTGTGAAATACACGTGAAATGAACTAAAATAATGATGAGGTTATGTCACTAAAAATGACAATTTTTTTTGGTTGTTCAACAAATATCAATTCGTTTTCGATTTCGATTATAAACTAAATCGGAATCAAGATTGAAGTGCTGAATAGCACTATTGATAGTTTGGGTTCAAGCATCATCATTTTTTGACTTTCCAATAATTGTTCTTTTTTACGTACAAAAAATTCTTTATTCTTGTCTTTAGACTCGGGGTGCATAGTTTCCAAATGTCGGCGCAACTTTGCAGGTGCCATTGAACTATTAGGAAGCAGTTTACTACATAACATGCAGAGAGGCGAACCGTTGGAATCAACAAAACCGAAACAGATATATGATTCATCATATACCCTTTTTTTCGCCCTTGAAACGGTGGACCATGACATCGTTGCATCATCGTCTGGGTCTGGATCGGTCATTGCTGTATACTCCACACGTACTGCTTCTGAACATTCGACCTCGTTAGAAGATGTTGTTGCAACATATTTAACACCTTTAAGCTAACGTTCCATACTTATTTATTAATAATGTTACTGCGTAGAAGAGTTTAGTCCAAAGAAGAAATGTACAAAACTGATACAATCAGAATACTGCAGTGAACAATAACTAAATACTTCGTTTAAAATTCGCAGCTCACTATCTAGCTTGTAAGTAGGTAGGTACTTATCGCTCCGAACGCCAGTGTTGCCAGATGGGAAAATTGAGAATCCCCAGACCTAAACCGAATTTGTCCCCAGAATTCCCTAGACTGATAATAACGAAATATCCCTAGAATTCCCCGATCCTTTTAAAAAAAATTGTGGTAATTTCAAAGATAAATTAAAATAACATAGTGTGATTTAAAAATGTAATAAAAAATAAATGTAAGAAACACTAATAATGCAAAGAACAGTCTAAAAAATATATTTTGTTCTATATTAAAATTAAAAAATCAAAGTTCTTTGAAAAAAAATAGGTTATTAAACAGTGGCGCAAAATGAAAAAAAAATCATTCAGTTCCATACACGTTTTTTGAGGACATTAACTTTAAATGATCGTTTGTAACTTCAAAGTCTTGGCAACAATGATTGGTCGAAAATCTTATAACTGAAACGGCATTTAAAGCCTCGCTTCCCAACTTATTTCTTTTTTTTGTTTTAACATCTGTCACTACAGAAAAAACCCTTTCAGTTTCGGCATTGCTATGAGGCAAAGCCATGCATAATCTAGCTAATTTAACTATATTACTATATTCGGGTTCATCATTAAAATCTTTAAATTTTCTTAATTTTTCCCAAAATTCTTCGACACTTAATTGTAATAGACTTTCTTTTTGGATGTCATCTGAAAAGTTAACGGAAATATTTTTCCACTCAGAGTCGATGGCATTCCCATCGATGTCATTAATGGAAATAAATTTGCTCCAAACAATCTTAAGTGATGTTAGATCTTTAGGTTTTGTAAGGGTCAATGCAATATGGGGGTTTAAGAATTCCAACGCATCAAAAAATGGATCGGTCAGGGGGAATCGAATCTGCATATCCGTTGCTGCAGTTATCATACATTCTAAGCATGATTTTCTGATGGAAGTTTGAACATCATCCGGTAATTCAAGTAGAAAATTTTTACATTCTAATCCGAGATCAATGTTTTTCAAAGGCAGAAAATTTCTGGGATTTTTACAGTTTATCTTATAATCGTTTGAATGCTCCGGAATTATAAAATGTGCAATGGTTTTTTTAAATAATTTTTTTGAGTGTTTAGATAATTCGTGAATTAATAGTTTTTTACCCTGAAATAACCCATTAAAAGTATTAAAAAGATTTAAAAAGTATTTTAGAAACAATAATATTGCTTTTGTGCATTTATTATTAAACTCGGTAAAAATAAAATCAACAGATTTGCTGTTGTCTTCGAGTTTTGCAAGTTGGAAAAAGTTAAACAACATATCCCAGTATTCCAAAACCCTGTTAACAGCATGTTGCATACTTAGCCATCTCGTAGCAGATAGTTTCAACATTTTTTTCTGTTGCAACTGAAAGAACTCTTGCATTTCTGAGAGCTCTGCAGTTCTTTTTGCAGAGCACGAGAAATAGCTTGCACTGCTTCTTACAAATTCCTCTGGGGTACGAGGTAATTTGGAACAAGCATTACTTGCTACCAAAGCACCAGAGTGGCAAATGCATGGCAACATAATTAATGCCTCTGTGTCTGCTTGCAACCTTGTAAAAAATGAATTATTTTTACCCACCATCACATTTACATTGTCTGAAGCAAAACCAATAATATTTTTTAAGGGAATGGCTTTTAATTGAAGGCAACTTTTAAAAGCCTCATACAAATGTTCAGCGTCGCAATTTTTGGCATCTATTGTTATTAACTCTAACAACTGGTCACATATTACGCCACTGTCATTCACATATTTTACACCAATACAAAGTAATTTGTTTACAGATATGTCCGTACTTTCATCCACTAAGATGCTGAAATGTCTATTTTTAAGAATTGCTGATAACTTTTCTGTTTCCTTCTTCGCAATGACGTTTTTAATTATATTTGTGGTTTTAGTTCTACCCAATTTAATATCTTTTAAAACTTCAGAATCGGGGAAACAGTCTTTTAGTACAGGCACAAGGTGTTCTATGACTTGAAAAGCCACATTGTGGTGAGCAAAAAAAGCAGACAGTTCTATTTCTGCGTCAGACACGGTTGGAAGAACTTACCAACCGATACAACGCCTGCCATTTTAGCAACATTTTTCTTGTGTTTTTCTGTCACTAAATGTTTTTGTAATTCAGATTTGCCACATCGTAAATCACAATCACATGGAGCACAATGGCAAAGATGGTCGTTGCTAATATGTTCTCTAAGCCATCCTTTAAACTGAGGTTTTTCTAACCATTCCCTTTTGAATTTCTGGTCATAACATTTTTGTTTTCCCAATTCATGCCGAATCTTCCGTTTTTTAACAGGCGTTACACATCGTCCTGCTCCTGCAGACGTCGATGGTCGATCTCTATAGTATAAATACAATTAAGTTGCATTTTATTTCTTTAAAAAAAAACAACTTACCTTTCGTCTGGTAATTCTGAATCAGAATCCATTATTTTATTTATTTTAAATTAGCAAAATGAAAATAGGACTTAAAAATAAAGATAACAGTAACACACAAACGAAAACAAAACGATTTTATCTAGCTAGATCAAGATCAAGCGATGAGTTCGATGACCGATGTTATGTGATGCCCCGCCCCCGCCGATGCCGATAGCCAGTCAGCCATTAGCGTTGGGAAGTCGGGGAAGTCCCGAGAAAGGAGAAGACTCATTTTTGATACAAGTGAAATAAAAATACTTCTTTTTTAGAAAATTCCTTATTATTAGAGGCGGTATTTTACATTTATTGCATTGTGTTACAAAAATCATCAAATATCCCTAGAATCTCCCTATTTCCCTAGACAAAAAAATTATTTAAAAAACTCCCTAGAACTAGGGGTAATTCCCTAGGTCTGGCATCACTGCCGAACGCTGATCGTCGACTGATGAGTGTTGAGAGAGAGAGAGAGAGAGAGAGAGAGAGAGAGAGAGAGAGAGAGAGAGAGAGAGAGAGAGAGAGAGAAGTTCGTAGATTTTTTGATGTTGGGGCTGGTAGTGTTTTAATTTGGTTTGTTTTGTTTGGAGTTTGGCCCTGTCAGTGGCGGCTTTAGGATTTGAACTTGGGGGGGGGGGGGGGCGCATCGGCCTCTCCCTCCCACCTATAAAGTTCAAAATTGAAAATATATTAAAAATGCTTGCAATTTACAAGTTGTCACTTTTTACATACCGGGTGATGCATTGCCGAGTGAAACATAGGAAATCCCATGAAAATTTTAAAGTGGCTAAATATTGACTCCCTAGTACATTTTATTGAAAAATGTTATAACTTTTTGAAGAGGCCGATATGATAAACTCATGTGCCGAGTTTGAATAAAGTCAAATAAGCAAATACTAAGTTATTCAATTAAATGTAATGACAAAATTACGAAAATGTTCATAGCTCAGGTAATACAGTAAACACCAGCAAATTAAATTTTGACATTGACAAAACAAAAAGTAATGTGAAACATACTTTATACGTCAGTTTTTGGCAATAGCGTCATAGAAATTATTTGCTGGTGTTTATTGTATTACCTGAGCTATGAACATTTTCGTAATTTTGCCATTACATTTAATTGAATAACTTAGTATTTGCTTATTAGACTTTATTCAAACTCGGCATATGAGTTTATCACATCGGCCTCTTCAAAAAGTTATTATAAAATTTTTCTATAAAATGTACTGGGGAGCGAATATTTAGCCACTTCAAAATTTACATGGGATTTCCTATGTTTCACTCGGCGATGCATCACACGGTATACAGATAAAACTTTATAAAATGGGTCATTCGGAGGGCGCGAGGAGAAACATCGAGATACAATTAAAAGAAAATACGTTTGTTAAGTTTTCTATAGGTATATTAAAAGGAGACAAAACGCTTCTAAACACGGAACAAAAGAAAACAAACATAACTGAAACAACTCACAGAGGCCTTTCTTTTCTTCCGAAAAAACTAGCCATTCAAATATTTTAAAATGCGCGTTTGTTGGACGTCTTCGTTCTTCGCGACCTCGTTTGGTATGAATTGAAAAAGGAAATTCATATTGTGGTTCAGGAACCCAATGATTTTTCAATAAATTATATTTAGTGATATCGGGGATGGTATCCATTTTCGCTAAAAATGCGCCGACATCGTATTTCAATTGTTCAGTTTCCATCAAATCCGTATTTTGGTTTTGAGTGGAAGTAGAAGCAACTGCAACATCGGTTGGTAAAACATCTGTATTTTCATCTTCTACTCTCTCCTCCGTTCTTGATTTTTTAAAATAATTTAAAATACTATTTGAAACTCTCTTATTCGACATATTGAATTACACACTATTATAATACCACTAAATACACAGATGCATCAGTCTTCAAGTCTTCTAACTAACTAACCAAGTCGAAGTCAGAAATGGATAAAAACGAAGCGACGAACATCAGCTAAGCCGACAAAGCAAAGACGCCGCTGCCGCTCTTGGAAATCTGGAGTTCAAAGTAAGAAGCCGCTCGCACTCGTCGCCGCATTAACAGACCAAGAGCAATAGCAATAAGACCTATTAAATAATTTAGGCCGGGTGTTCGATTCAAAAATAATTAGGCATATTATTTTTTCATGGCTGAGTCCATTGTAATGTTGTAAGGTAATCAAATATTTTGTAGAGTAGAACAAAATTGAAAGCCGTTGGGGGGGGGGGGGGCGCCCCCCCTTAAAGCCGCCACTGGGCCCTGTTATAGGATTTATTTTCTCTGCAGGGCTGGTTAGGGGTGTCTTTGTGGGTGGTTTGTGTGCGCGAGTCATATGGAGACATCCTGTTAAACTAATATAATATTATTGTTAAATTGCTGACAAAACGTTTCCCACATTATTGGATTTATAATTTTAACCTTAATCAGCAAACATGTGGAGACATCCTGTTTACACAATTGTTATAATTTTCTTATCATATATTTTTCTTCTTTATTCAGCATTATACTACATTTTCCTTATTTTTGTAAACTAAAAAGAAATCAGTCATAATTGTAACATCAACTGTAACTAATCATAGAGTTTAATTAAATCTTTTTAAAAAGTATATTTTTTACTTATTAAATTTAACTCGCGTATTGACTTGGCTTGAGTTTTGGGTAGGGCTGAAAATTCAGTTTTTTAGAAAAGTGTATGGAAAGTTGAGAAAAAAGGTGTGTAGAAAATTGAAGTTTAGTTTGGTTTTGTGGGTGAATTGTGTTTTTTTTGCTAGAGATCAACCGGAGAGAGGGGCAGGAACAATCAGCATCGAAATTGGGTGATTTTTGTGCGAACGTGGTTTCAGAGATGTGAGAATGAGAAAGTGTCTGGAAAGGTTGAAAATGAATAAGACGAACCACGTTACGGTGCGGATAGTTAATAGACGACGAGGTGGGTGATTGAAATTGTTGGGAATTGAAAATGATTTGGGATTGGGTGTCTCCTAGGTCATGAGAGTTAATAAGATGAGTTGGAAGTGATTTTAGGATTTTTTGAGTTTTATTTAAAATTTGTCTGAAAAGTGACTAGGAGACATTGAAAGATGTGTAGATGATGTCGGGTGGTGGCGACTGGCTTTTTTCGAATTCGAGGTGAGGAATCTGTTGGATAAGTGTACTTTTCTGAGGTGTGGTGTTTTAAATGTGGAATTTAAAAATTTTTTGTGGATTATTGAATTAGATTTTTGTGATTAACTTGTGAAATGTTGAATTAAATATCTTAATATGACTGGTTAAAAATGTATTGAGTGGCTGGAATTTCATCGTACGTCGGCCCATTTGCCAAGCGAATAAATTCACTATGCTACAGGAAAAAACGTGAAAAACCTGCAGCACCGATGGGGTGGATGGGGCTCACGGATCAAATTGAATCGCTTTCGCTCCTGATGGGAGTGAAAGCAAAGTGAGCACGCCTGCCTATATTTGTTATAGAGCAGTTGTGTCGATAGAAGGAAGGTATTAGATGGCGAACTGTATCGGCTATGACGTCCCTTGAGTTAGGGATGGCGTTCATGAGCGTGACTTGGAAGATTTTAATGAGGATTTTGATGTCGGTTGAAAGATCGTAGGGAGCTGGTGGCTTTTCAAGAGTGACTGGAGCGGTCTCTTGAGGGGTTTTGGGAGTCGATAGCCTGTGGGGGCAGCGAGGTGAAAGGCGGGGTGTGGACCACCGCAATTGGTACATTTGGGAGTGCCGGACTTGGGGCAATTTTCGGTTCGGTGGCCAGTTTGGCCGCAGGAAGGGCATATCGGTTTAGACCGAGAAGAATCAGCGGAATGTCCAGTTTGCGTGCAACGACTGCAATATTTGGGGACTGGGGGTAAAGGGTTGGTGTTGGATGGCTCGCACCGATGTGGGAGACCATGAAATATGAGGCCGGAGGTGAGGACCTAGTGATAGTGGCTTTCGGATGTGGTGACGATGCGAAACATCGATGTTGGTTTGCTGGTGGCCTTGGCGATGATTCGCTAAGTTTTGAGAAATGGGATGTGTTGATCGTGAAGAATTTCTTCGAATCCTTCGAGGCTGACCGAGGCGTCTACGTTTCTGCAAACGAGAGTGTAGGTGGGAAGTAGGGTTTTGTTGGCCGGGCGGTCTGGACGTTCGGTGCAGTTGAGAACGTTTATGATGATGTTGTTATCACCAGTGGAGTTATGGATTTGTCTCAGAATAGTTGAGACTGACTTTGGGGAGGACGTTTTGAGTAGGGCGGTTCGGTTGAAATTGACTTTCAAATAAAGGATGTGGCCGTGTAGGAGTTCGAGAGTGTTAAGAAGCGTAAAAAGGAATTTTTGTGTGTCGTATTGGGTTGGGAGGTTTCGAAGATTGAGGGTTTGTGTTGGAGT
Source organism: Galeruca laticollis (assembly GCA_963921935.1). Taxonomy (NCBI): domain Eukaryota; kingdom Metazoa; phylum Arthropoda; class Insecta; order Coleoptera; family Chrysomelidae; genus Galeruca; species Galeruca laticollis. The sequence goes on along the minus strand of OY998177.1, from coordinate 222,437,608 downwards.
GGTGTTCTTGGTTGCTGTAGGATTGTTGGTGGGGTTTGGTGATGTAGGTCGAGTTTTGGTCTTTCCGACGAGGGCGAAACCGTCCTCGTCGAGGACGTGTAATTGTTGGATGGCAGAGGGTATTGGCGATTGATATCTTACGGAGGAAGCGTAAGACCTAGCGGGTGATGCGTAGGAGGTGTGTTTGCGTGTGGGTGTTTCTTTCGAAGAGGTGGTGGATGGCGTTGTGTGAGAGTGGGTTTGTTTGGATGTATGTGAAGATGGTATATTATGTTTCGTGGGTGTTAGAAGTGGGAATTCCTTCTCGGAAAGAAGTGGAGTTGGAGATGGTGTTGATTGTGAAGTGGTTTTAAGTGTGTGTGTTTGGATTTGAGTAGAGATTGAGGGAAAATCTGTGCGGATATTTTGAAGAATTTTTCGATCTTCGGGGGAGTTTCAGAAATCCTCGTGGGCTTTGTGCGCTTTGAGGTTGTAACTGGGGTGAGAGGGATTGGTTGAGTCGAGAAATGCTTCAATTTCCTCAAAAGATCTTGATGAAGAGGTTGGAGTTGAGAGGGATTTGGCAGTTTAGCTACTGCGTGTGCGTCTGGAGGACATTGTTGGTGGTGGTGTAGTTAAGGATGGGGGGGCGAAAGCTAATACCGACAGCGGACTCACTGCCGGAGGGAGTTACCTCCCCAGTTAAAGGTTTCCTGACTTATTAGCTTTCAGGGAGTTTTTATATTACCTGAGTGCTTAATGTTCTTCCCTCTTCGGATGGTGTGGCTTGCTTATATGTTGGCTGACATAAAAACAAGATTAAACACTGTTTATTATTTTCATAAATATAATTTGTTTCAAGAGAAACAATTTACACTTCCCAGTGTATTGAATGAACTGTCGAACTGAAAAGTTCGGCAGAACATGTGGTTTGGCGGGGGCTTCTTAGATGGAGGCGTCCACGGTGCCTTCGAAGTCGCGGTGAACAGGTTGGTATGAGTGACCCACTCTTGCTGTATCACCTTCCTCAGGCGATGGACTGGCGCTACTGAGGATGAGTGTTAAGGCGCGATCGTCACTTTTATAGTCCTAACCTCGATCTAGAACATTCTCAAAAATACTCGAGCCGGCGCCTTTGATAAATAAAAAGCCGAAATAAAAATAGAAATACCAAAAATGCGGTGTAAGTAATTTCGACTTTATGAGCGCGCACAAGTAGATATCGGCGGTGGCGGCATAGTAAAATTGTACTGTTGTGGGTGGTGACTAAGTTCGGCTGCGCCTCGTGATACGCCCGCGTCAAAACGTTCGACCAGAGAGAGGTGTTTTGATTTTTTTCTGAATTCTTGCGGAACCCCTATGTGGTATCGTGGAACCCTTGGGTTCCGTGGAACACAGATAGAGAATGGCTGCCATAGAGATTATGTGGCACCAACTTAAGTGGAGCGTGTGTTATGTTTTATATATTTCTATGAAGATGTTATTTTTAGTGGCTTTGTATTAATAACAACACATTTAATTAAAACTCTTTATTTTCAATCACCACCATGTCTAACTCTGTGCCAGCGTCATCTGAACCGCCGCCGTCAATCACCACCGATGATCATTACGAATGACAGCATTCAGTGGCCACTGTTACAACTCTTCCCTTTTTTTTTTAAATATAATTACTGAAAATAACGAATAGATTTTCAATCCATAAAAATAAAAGAAAAACGAGTATTCTCTAAACCTAAAGAATAATAAAACCAAAATCAACCATTCTCTAATCCTAAATAGTAATAGAAAATGTAAACAACTATTCTCTAAACCTTATAGGTTTGATAACTAACCTTCCTGACCTAGTTACAGTGTTTTCATTATTACTCAGTATAATTTCAATTTTTAGCGTGGATTTAGGGCTAGGTAAGTATAATATTCAAGTTATTTTCATTATTCACGGTGCCTTCAATATCACCAAACGGTACACTTTCCATTTTGTATAGTCTTGGAGAAGGCCTTAAACGTGATGAATTCCTGCTAATTATTCTGCCCATATTGTCTTTTACTAGATGCGATCTCGGAGTGTTGGCCCTGTCTACTATCTCTCCCTGAATCTAACACTTCTGTTCTTCCTTTTTAATCATTACGGTATCTCCCTCTTTGAAGCTTGATCGTTTCTGTGCTGTTTTGTCATAATATTTTCTATTTTTAACCCTATTGTCTCTTGCTTTTTGAACATTATTAAAATTACCTCTGTTTTTATTATTATACTCCGTTTTTAAATGGCATGGAGTAATAAAAGCTCATTAGGTATGCAAAACCGATACAGGGTGTATAATAAAATATCTCCGAAGTTTATCTAATTTTGTACTAAAATTTCTCATTTGTTACGAATTTCAGGTAACTCTGTATTCGGTTGGGTCGCCTATTGTATTGAAAGGGTCGCTGTATTGTATTTGAATGAACAAATAAACAATTTAATCCTCAGAGGCGTGCAATCAAGACAAAACAAACATGGTATACGAATATGAAGGCACTATGTATGAAATTATAATTACGAAAACTATTCAAAAGAGTTCACAATATCGATTCAATAAAAACACATTTTTTTGTGTTCTTATGAATAAACAATAAACATAAAATATTGTATAAAAAATAGCAAATTTTTTTGCAGTAAGTATCAACTTTACTACTAATATACCGTTTACAATAGGAGAGGAAAAAAGCAGGAATAAAGTACAAATTAATGTAATATTTATAAAAAAAAAGTCTAACAAAGAATAGTAATAACTAACACAAAAACTAGCCTATATATCAGAATCAGACGATTCTGTTGAGCTTCCATTATTAACATTGATTATAAATGGTTCAATCATATGTTCACTTATATGATCCATTTCCCACATATTTAGTTCTTCTTGTATCACGTGTTCAACACATTTTTTCCAGTTTTCTTTGGTTACGTTACCTAACGCGTCTTCGAATAAAACTTTTACGTCACTCGTTTTGAATGTCGTATTCTTTCTTGAAACTTCCCCTTTCACTTGGGCCCATATTAATTCTATGGGATTGAGTTGACAGTTATAAGGAGGAAGCCTCAGCACCGTTATACCACGCGCTGATGCCATTTGATCTACAACGTATCTACTATATTTGTGTTTATGTGAATTGGTCAGTTGCAAGAGCTCATTTTTCAGCGGGTTATCTGGGCATTCAATATTTTTCGAGGTTAGCCAATCGTGGATATCTTGTTTACGCCATGCTGCTGAAGGTAATTTCTCCACTAACATGGAGTGACAACTTGCGTTATCCATAACTTCGAAAACGTCTGCATCCATATCTTCATGATAATCTCCGGTTTGCTTCGACTCAAAGCACAACAATCCACCTTTAACAAAACCTTCGGCACTTTCGATATGAGTAATGATGAGTCGACGTCCTTTTCCTGCTGGTGGATTGAGGCCTGTTGACCACCCTTCAAGAGCTGCCTGCCTCCGACTTTTGACATTCGTGTCTTGCCAAAACATTGAAACAGTATGACCTTCATTTAACCAAGTCTCTTCCAAATAATAAATTCGTTTTTGATCTAGTCTTGCTTTCCGAATATTGCGCAAATAACTCCTCCTCCAAATGACAATGTCGTCTCTATCAATCAACATTGCGTTCCGAAAAAAGCATGCACCTTACGCCTTATTCCATTCTTCAAGTCGTCATCCATTTCAAGTTTGGGTCGGCCTGGGACTTTGCTGGGGTTGTGATGTTTCCATTTTTTTTCTCCTTCATTAAATTATAAATTGTTGTTTTTGAAACACCCATCATTGTTGTAGTAATCTCCACAGTTTCATCAACACTTCCTGTCAAATTCATGATTTTTCTTCTAATTCCTTCGTTCTTCAACGAGGAATAGCAATTTAATATCAAATTTTTTTTCGTTCAGCGACAATGGGCCAACTTTAGGTCGCTTAGATGGTGATAAATCCTCCATATCTGGTCGAATTTGGTTGGAACACTATATAGTTGGAAGGTGTAGTTAGGTGTTTGTCTCGTGTGATTAGAAGAGAACTTGTATAGATGAACAAAAATAAACACCAGTTAACAGTAACGGTAAAAAATAATAACAAATAACAGTAATAATGGGGAAATCAATCAACACAGCAGTTTCTCCAGAACAGATGAACTGTAAATTGAAAATATTCAACCTTTCCGCTACTTTTATAGTTGAAAAGTTCGAGTAAGTACATTGTATTATGGGGGCATTTTCTTAGAACTGAAAAGACTATTTTTCACAATAATAAAACCATTTTTGAGCTACCTGTTTGTCAAGTTTCTCCAATTACCTGCTAATTGGGTGAAATAATCATCAAATGGGGTTGGTTTGGATATATATATATATATGTATTTGTATAAAATTGTTATTAACATTCATTTTATTATTTATTGTATGTAGGATTATAACTACCTGGAGCTTAGTGGAGGGACTCGTCTACGCCCTTTTATACATAATAATAAATTTTCTGGAAAATTGATGTCAGTGATATAATCCATAGTTTATTATGTTATTGATAATTTGAAATTTCATTTTAAATAATATTACAAACCGGTTATTTTCGGAAATGAGATAATTTTAGAAGCCTTAACTTTTTTAAATGACTAAATGTTATAACAAAATTTTAATTTACATTACTAACTTTTCAACCAATCGCGAAATGATTTAATTTATTACAATTTGTGCATACCTCCTTACCGAACGCATGGCAGTTTCCTCTAGTATGCGTCCGGCCACATTTGCAACATTTGTATACCTCCTTGTCCTGCTTTTACCATATCTACTTCCCTATCACTTCTTAGATTCTTAGCTTGCCTTTTACTAGCCTCAGCTGCCAAACATATCTCTTCTGCTCTGACTAAGGTTAATTATGGTTGTTGTAATAACCTTTCTTGAAGGGATAAGTCTGTAATACCACTCACAATCTTGTCTCTTATTAAAGATTCTTGTAGAGCACCAAATTTACAGACAGCAGCTAATGTTTCTATGTCAGTAATGAACTGGTCAAAATCCTCACCATCTCGTTGTATACGAATGAAAAATTTATACCTGTCATAGGTTTCATTTTTTAATGGCTTGCAATAATTTCTAAAAGGCTCTACCACTACATTAAAAACTTTTCTCTGATCTTCTGTTAAATTAAAAGTTCTAAAACGTTTGGATCATCTTTGTCGATAAGCCCTGTCGCTGACATGTAAATCTTTAAACTTCTCCAGCAATTTTCGAAGTTTTCATGGGCATCCTTATTAAACAAAATACTTTTAGATGGTTTAAATCCAACTGCATCCATGTTGTTTTAATTATTAATAAACATCCAATCAACCTGACACCATGTGTTATGTTTTATATATTCCGATGAAGGTGCTATTTTTAGTCGCTTTGTAGTAATAACAACACATTTAATTGAAACTCTTTATTTTCAATCACCACCGTGTCTAACGCCACTGTCAATCACCACCGATGATCATGACAAATGACAGCATTCAGTGGCCACTGTTACAGAGCGTACGCGAAAAAATACTTCTCCGACTTTAAGTGGTACTGTGGTAGAATTAATTAGGAACTGTGTGAATGACATTGCTATCGAGAGTTGGAAAAGCTCTGTTAGTCATGTTATAAATGTTGAAAACTCGCATCTTTCTGTAAAATCAATTGCGCCAATTATAATAAATTTAGATGAGGATAGCGATAGCGACCCTCAACTAAAGATAGAGTATAATTGTAACATTTAAATAAATTACTTGTATATATCCTATATTATGCAAAATATAATTCAAATTTCTTAAGTTCGACCCTGTAGCACATTTGCATCTTTTACACAATGGGATTAAACCATGTAGCTCATTGCAGTTGATAAGCCAATACCATTTAGAGGAAAACTTATATATCAATATGAGTTAGTATATATTAAATTCTCAATACAATATAGAAGTCACTTGTTCCAGTCCATCGTTAGAGGAAGGTGTAATAGCAGAGTTGGTCACTGAGTCAAACCAACTCGTAGTCGACTTCACCGGCAACTTGGACGCCTCCACCAAAAAATTTACGAACCCTCGTGTTCAGTCCAACTTTTTAGTTCGACAGTTCTTGTAATACTTAGGAAGTGTTACAACTGTTTCTTTTGAAACAAAACTTTTATTTATGAACCCTGAAGAAACCCGCAAATTCCACAACACAAAAAATCCATACCAGACGTAGGAAGGATATTAACCCAGATAAATATAAAACACCCTCGAAAGTTAATAAGTCAGGACACCCTTAACTGGGGAGGCAACTCCCTCCAGCAGTGAGTCCGCTGCTGGTATTAACTTTCACAGCCATCCACACCCATTCATAACCAAAAGCATCCATAATGTCCTCCAGACGCTCCCGCAGATCACGACGCACCACATCCCAAACCACCACAACCCAATTAACCCAATTCGCCGCCCTCAACCAAGCTTTTTACGAACTCGAAGAAGAATATAATAACCTGGACCCCATTTCCGACCCCACGAAAACCCGATACCTACGAAACAAACTTGACGAAATCGGAAATGCAATCAGACACCATACATCCTCACTTGAAGCCTCCAACCCACCTTCCCCAAACCCTCAAAAATCCTCCACATCAAACCCAAACCCCTCCACGTCAACCCCAAGACATACAGACGAAATGCACCACCTCTCCAGACAAGAATCTCCCTATTCATCCCCCCTCAACTATCAAAATTTCTTCACGCCAACCTCAAACCCCCAAAACTCTCCCACGTCAACCCCAAACCATTTTGCTTCAACCTCAATACACATTTCCATTCCACCCCTACTCAGGACTTACGCCTCCTCTGTAAGTTCCCCAACCTACACTCCCTCAATTGTCCAACAACCATCCATCCCCGGCGAGGATGGTTTCACCCTCGTCGGGAAAACAAAAACCCGATCAACCCCAGCTCCTACCTCTCTCAACAACCCCACACCAACCCTCGCCAACAACACAACATACACCCAAACTCTGAACCTCAGAAACCTCCCACCCCAATATTAAACCCAAAAATCTCTCTTTACTCTTTTAAACACCCTCGAACTTCTTAACGGACACATCCTATACCTCAAAGCCAACTTCAATAGAACAGCCCTCCTTAAAACCTCCTCCACGCTATCAGCAAACACAATCCTCCGAAGACTCCAAAACTCCACTGGTGACCCCAGCATCAATATTCACATTCTAAACTCCACTCAACGTCCACCCCAACCAGTCAAAACTCTAATTCCCTCCTTCTCACTTGTCTGCAGGAATGTAGACCCAACGATCCCTCTCGAAGAATTCGAAGAAATTCTTCACGATCAAGAATTCCCGTTCACCAACACTTGGCGAATTATCGCCAAGGCCACAAATAAACCTACTTCGATGTTCCGCATCATTACACATTCCGAGATCCACTACCACCAAGCCCTCTCTTCTGGCATTTCATTCTTTGGCTTTCCACACCAGTGCGAACCTTCTAACGCCAACCCTCTGCGCCCCGTCCCAAAATACTGCAACCGATGCACCAAATCCGGACACTCTTCTGAATCTTGTCGGTCTCAACCGATTTGCCCTTCCTGCGGCCAAACCGGCCACCGCATCGAAAAATGCCCCAAGTCCGGTACCCCTACTTGCACCAATTGCGGCGGACCTCACGCCGCTTTCCACCCTCGCTGCCCCCATAGGCTAACCACACCCAACACCCCCCAAGAAACTGCCCCAGTCACACTCGAAAAGCCACCAGTCCCTTTCGAACTCTCTACAGACTCCAAAATCGTCATAGAAATCCTTACGGTCACCCTAATGAACGCCATTCCCAACTCGAGGGACATCATAGCCGACACTCTTCGTCACTCAATTCCGTCCATCTATCGACACCACTGTTCTAACACAAACATAGGCAGGCGTGCTCACTACGCTTTCACTCCCATCAGGAGTGAAAGCACTTCCACTTGAATCCGCGAGCCCCAACCCCTCCCGTCGGTGCTACAGGTTTTTCACGTTTTTTCCTGTAGCATGGTGAATTTATTCACTAGCCAAATGGGCCGACATCGACGAAGTTTTTGGATTTAAAATTATTATAGTACTCAAACCTACATTCAACTCAAATCAATTCTACATAAATAACAACCTCCCCTCGAATTCTTCAGCGAGCCATTCGCCTCTCAACACCAACACAACCCTCCAACCCCAACCCCAACCGAACGCGCACACAAACCCTAAACAAAAAAGCCTTCAACCCCGCCCTGCAGAGGAACCGCATCCTATATCAGGGCCTTATCTCGAAAACCCCCAAAAACCAACAAACCTTCAAAAAACTCTCTCGAACTTCTCTCTCTCACTCTCCCTCAATATAGAAGTATTCTGCGATATTTGAACGCCCATGAACAAATTACAATATTGCTCCTTCGCTAAAAGATAAACCACTAACCAAGAAGTACACTTTATTTACTTCATAACATCAAAAAAAATTTGAAGCAGCGTGACATTTAAAAGCGGCGCCATACGCCACTGGCAAAGTGCTATGAACTAATTTTTCTACCTTTAGATGTATTTTACATCATTAAAAACGTTTGCCGAATTTAATAACATTATCCAGTGGAATAAAAAATTATGATCACTAATAATTAATCTCTTTACAACTTCACCACGCCATATTTCGGAAACGAACATTGTATCGTTTAATTTTAAGTTGAAGGACCTGCCTAGTTTTTATTTTCATCCAGTTATCCCGTTTATTATTAGGAGTCATTACATATGAAACTACGTGCCTAATTAGTTTCAATTATTTGCGGAATTTAAGCTTTCCATAAAATTCTGGAGTGTGAGAACAAAGCTCTGATTTTCCGAAAAAAATCATACATTATTGTGGAAATTGTGTCAACACAAAAACAATTTTGAGAGTATTCAGATTTTGGTAAAAATTTCTAGTCATTGTGAACAGACTATACAATATTTTATTATTTTATTCTATCATCACCAAACAATTTCTGTTCATGGTAATAACAGCTGAGCAAATTAATCAACGTTGGGACTCTGACCTTGCCATTTTTTAAACCGTCGTTTCCTGGAGCAACAATTAAAACTCAATGATTCAGCGAACCATACACATGGTTAGTTAATGTCAGCGCGTCGGTCGATACTCGTGATTCGTTCTTGAAAATGTGAAGAATTATTACCATTATTAAATATTTCAAACCTTCACCGTAATCGGAAAAAGTGCTTAAAATTATTTGTGATGAGTTCATCGACTGGCTTCAATAGAAGACATTCTTCTTATACCTTAGTTCAAGATGGACATCATGTTGGATTTGAAATACCGAAAGGTAAATAAATACTATAGATATATAAATGTAAATACTCATAGGCGGGGAGCCGGTGACACTGAAAGTGACGTCATCGCACATTTTCAATACGTATTTTTAGATTATTTTATAAAAAAATAATACGAACAGAATGAACTTGGTGTGACTATACGAATTTTCCTGAAACAATGTTCAATTGAATTAATTATTTTTAATAAACCACAAAGTTTTGCCATCACCACAATCCTGAATTTTCATTAAATATTTAATGAGCCAATATCATAATCTTTAAAAAATACTTGGTCGGCCAGCTTAAAAATACCAGAAAGTGACTGTTACACCTAAATAAATATTAGCAATGTGGCAATTTTTAAGCTGGCAAGCTAATTAAATATTTGCTGAAAACTCAGGTTTGTGATGATGGCAAAACTTCGTTGTTTATTAATAATAATTAATTTAATTTAACATTGTTTCTGGCAAATTCGTATAGTCATATCTTTCTGTTCCTACTATATTTTTAAAATTAATAATCTAAAAATATTGACGGTCCCAATGTCACTTTCAGTGTCATCGGCTCCCGGCCTATTGCAGGTATTAACAAATCGCTATGGTGAACAGCGAGGATGATACATACTGGCAAGTACGTAAATGTAAAAAGCGTTGCCAAACTTCATAATTTAGATGATATTGAACAAAGAAAGTGAATACATTATTATAAATTGTAGACATAATAAATTATAACAAGTAGATATTTGTTTAAATTAATATTCACAATATTTAAATCAAGAGTAATTTGCAAAACGATTTAAATTAATAATTCCATAGCGAATAATTAAAATATCGCCGGGACGATACGTCCTCGATTTAATGAAGAAAAAATAACTTTTTCCGCCAAATCCGATTATATTCATCAACATAGTCTCCTAAAACAGGGGCGGATCCAGCCTCTTGTGAAGGGGGCGGGGGGCTGCATGCTATTCCGATGTGTCCGGATCTGGATTTTTTTTGTAAACGTTTAATGCTTAACAACGCCTATCCTCGGCATTCTAAGAACCACAGAGTCACCTGAAATTATTGTATAAAGCTAATAAATTTAATAGATGAGGCTTTTACTTGATGAAGACCCATACTGAACGATGAAATAAAACAATTTGATTTGTTTAGAACTTCATTATATTTGAACTAATGTTCAATTTAAACATGTGTCGCGTTTCGCCAACACAGTAGTTCTATCAAACGAATGAAGGTATAATGAATTTTTTTTTAAAATTTATACAGTGCATAAATACGGAATTCTACGAATATTAACAGAAGTTTACCTGGAAATTCATTAACTACAATCATTCCTAAGCTATCTTCTTTGTAAATACGTTTAATAATGAGGAATGATTGATATCTATTTGGTCGTTAAGAAGTGTTACGGGTTCATTTTGCACTATGACACCCTCCCTTGTTTTAACATAATAATGTCTGGAATTCTGTGTCCGTGCGACAAACCTTACACATTATTCCCCGTATTTTATCGTATGATTACTTTCTCATTGTCATTGATTCACCTTTTCGAATATTAGCTTAAATACTAACCTACTAATTCGACTAAGTATAAACCGACTTATAAGTGAAGTAAATAGTCGCCACGAATAATCCAACGTTATTCTGTGAACGCGCTTTTAGTCACAAGTAAGTCTCACTTGCTGTTTTGACGTTTTTCCGTTTTCCGGCTTCTACAAACCTACAAGTAGACTCCGTAGAATTATCCAATATCGATTTATTTCGTTCATCCGTGAAGGGATTTATGGTAATTCACATCTGGACATTTCTCTGTTTATCTAACGATTTTAGTCTTAGTATATTTTTTTACGAGAATTGACCTCTGTATGTACTGTAACGTTTTTATTTTCCCTATATTTCGCCCTACGAAATCGAAAAATTTCTATCCCAGTACGGCCCTGGCGTAACAATATTTTCTTCGAACTGTGTAGGATATCCTTTCATACGACCAATAAACATAAAAAAATTAGGAACAATATATCTCTGGACGCCGAAAAGGTTTGTTACGCCTCAATCTTGATTTTCAATTCAACTAAGTAACAATTGAATGTACAAAAGTTTTAATATCGCCTCTAGAAAAATGTGCGATGTGCACACAATAGTTTTTAATATCGCCTTCGGACAAAAAGGTACTTTTTACGAAACCCTGGGTAGACAGCGTAATTGGTGCATTTATAGCATCAATTCTTTTTATATGGTTTGTTATATGGCTCTTTCAGAACTAGCTTTACAGTTATTTTTCGGAAAGAATTTCTAAAAAAAAAACTGTCTATCCCCAAAAATCTCGTCACGAGAGGCAGTCTGCGGTGAATACTTGGGCGAATCAGTTGTGATAACGAGTTTATTTATTACTAATATTGACATTGTTTTAGAGAACTTTTGTGTTATGCTGTTTTATAGAATAACCGTTAAGAAATTCGGCGTGCACGTCTGATCTAGATTAAATTATTTTCATCAGCTACGTAGAGTGCTATCAGATAAGTTTAAATAATAAGTCAGTGATCGCCCCTGAGGCTTAATATTTACTTGATAAGCCCTTGTAAACTATCAAGGTGACGTCACACGATAAGTACTTGCTGCGAGGGTTACTCATTCTAATAACATACTATCAACTACAGTTACATTTGGCCCATAAATACCTGTTTGGTGGTGTCACACATTTCTACTGCAAACACTGAGCATTCTGTGTTGACACTGTACCTAACATATTTCTCAATAAATTGTAATTAGTAGAGTACATGGCTGTTTCTCTGATCTTTTAATACAAGTAACCCACTTACGGAATCTTACATCAGTATTGCTTATTATTTTAGTAATATAGTGGGTTGTCCCATCTCATTAAGGTGGTTTCGGATTTTAGCTGGCGACAAATCCGTGGCGCTCCGGAAAATTAAACCCCATATTTCAGACATATCGAAATCTATATTTTATTGTCGAATCCACGTCCCGCTGAGCTTCCTGGGTAGGTTACGGGCGTGAAATATCTATCGCACATTCACTGCGCAATTCTTCTAAATTACGCCCCTAACAGAAGGTTACCTGAATATTGGTTTTTATTTATCTCAAGAGCTTCTAAAATATTTGATTTGAAGGATTTAAGTTCCACATGTAAAATTTCAAAATTTGCGTCGCAAGTGTGTTGGTTTTTTAATAAATGGTTTGAATAGTTAGAATCTCATTTTTTGTTCTCATATCCACGTTTGTGTTCTGATATTCTAGTTTTAAAATTTCTAAAAGTTCTACCGATATAAATTTTATCACAGTTGTCATTACCAGATTTTAATTTACACACTCCCTGATTTGTTTAATTTTGATGATTTAGATTTGTAATTTTTAATGAGTTTGATAAATTGTAATCACTTTTAAAGTAAATATTCATGTATAAAGTCTCTAAAAATCATTTAATTATTAAGGATGGTGTTCCAAAGTATGTTAAGCTTTTAAGTTGTCTATTTTTATCAGAAGGAAATACTTGTTCTAAAGTCGTTTTATTATCTTTTTATTTATGATATTGTCAATTAAATTTTAATCGTTATTATTATTAGCTACTATTTGTTTTATGATATTTAGTTCTTTGTTGTAATTATTAGTATTTATTGGGACTGTTAAAAGTCTGCGTATCATACCATTGAAAGCTGCTAGTTTATGACTGAATGGGTGGACTGAATTATTATGAATTGTAATCTCTGTATATTATGGTTTATGGAATATAGAAAAATCATGATTATTATTTATATTTGAAATTGTAAGGTCTAAAAAAGTTTATAGACTTATTTACTTCAAGTTCTACGGTAAATTTGATATTATTATGAATTGAATTGAAGTGGCTAAAATGTCGTCCATATATCGGTGCCTATACATACATTGTTTACTAAGAGGGTGTTTATGAATTATTTTGTCTATATTATCCATAAAAATTTCTGCTAATAGGGGGCTGAGGGGGTTGTCCATAATCAGACAATCTTTACTGCTATAAACCTCTCTATTGAAATAAAAATAATTTTGATTTAAACACGCATTTAATAAAGTTATGATATCAAAATGAATTATAGGATTACCATTTTTGTACATGAGCAATTTATTAACAAGAGTTATAGTTATAGTTATAGTCTTTAGGAGGTACACTAGAGAATAGATTTGTTACATCGAACGATATGAATTTAGAATTATGAAGTAGTTTAATATCTTGAATATTATTAATTAATACCGTTGAGTTTTAAACTGTAAATTGAGGTATACCTCCTAAAGAAACTGTAACTCTTGTTGATAACTTGCTCATGTACAATAATGTTAATCCTTATCATATCCTTTGATATTATAACTTTATTAAAAGTGTGTTTAAATCAAAATTATTTTCATTTCAATGGAGAGGTTTATAGCAGTAAAGACGGTTTGATTATGGGCAACCCCCTCAGCCCTCTACTAGCAGAATTTTCATGGATAATATAAAAAATAATTCATATACACCCCCTTAGTGAAACATTTATGTACAGGCACCGATATGTGGACGTTATTTTAGCTAGGTTCACCCGTACAACCAGACAATTAGACAGCTTCATTACTTACATTAACTCAATTCATAATAATATCAAATTTACCGTAGAGCTTGAACAAAATAAGTCTAAACTTTTGTAGACCTTACAATTTCAAATATAAATAATAAACATGATTTTTCTATATTTCATGTACCATCACATACAGACATTAAAATTTATAATAGTTCGGTCCACATATTCAGTTATAAACTAGCAGCTTTCGATAGTATGATACACAGACAATGACAACTGTGATAAAATTTATATCGGTAGAACTTTTAGAAATTTTAAAACTAGAATTTCAGAACACAAACGTAGGACAATAACAAATTATATTCAAACCATTTATTAGAAAACCAACACACTTTCGAGCCAAAGTTTGAAATTTTATATGTAGAACCTAAATCCTTTAAACTAAATCTTTTAGAAGCTCTTGAGATAAATAAAAACAAATATTCATGTAATCTTCTCAACGACCAAATAAATATCAATCATTCTCCCTTATTAAACCTATTTACCTAGAAGATAGGTTGGGAATGATTGTAGTGAATGAATTTCCAGGTTCAATACTTTTGTTAATATTCGTAGAATTCCGTATTATAAATTAAAAAAAATCAATATACCTTCACTCGTTTGATAAAGCTACTGTGTTAGCGAAACTCATCACAAGTTTAAATTGAAATTGAAATATAATGAAGTTTTAAACAAACCATATTGTTTTATTTCATCGTTCTAATAAATTTAAATATTCTTTATTCACGCACGCTTACATTCGGAACTTGTCTTTGTTCATTAGAAATATATATACAATATACATTTTTTTACAATAATCAAATAAATGACTCACTTCGTCTAAATTGTCATGATTAACATAAAAAAATCAATATATAACAAAACCAAGACCCATCTTAAAGGATAAAGTACAACTTCCTCTTCTTCACTTTAGCAAACCCATCAACTATTTTGTTTGGGTTGACCTTGTCCGCAATCCCCCTGTGAATGTTCAGCATAGCTAAATCTCATTGTTGTCCTCATCCAGTTCTTAAATCTCCGAAGAGTTAAGAATGATTTCTCGGCAGGAGCTGTGCTAAGCGGCAGTGTTGAAAAAATCTTTTTTATAATTCGCGTATAAAAGAGACTTCATTATAACATTGTTTACAGTGTCACAATGAAGCTCTTTTAACACTGTTTTAGTTGGTTATTGTATTTAGTTATATTTTTATTTGATATTTGACTTTAAACTTGACACAAATTATAAATAAAATAGTCTAGCGTTGTTCTAGCTAGCAAATTATTATATTAAAAGTTCTTAAAGGTAAATTAGAATGATTTATATATTAAAAATATGAATGAATAAAGTACGCTAACGTTTATTTATCAATGATTTGTCAATTATTTATTATTATATTGTATAGGATCAATATATACGTATATATAACGTTCGATTTTTGGGATAAATCACCAGATATCTATGTGAAGATGTATTACAGAAATAATTCTGTTCATGATATAATATAAATAGATCGCAAGAACATATGCGAAGAAGTTTTTTTTTAAACAAAGAATCATCCTCTGTTTGCTTAAAGTTTGTTTACAATTTACACAATTATTCGGTTATAATATGTCAAAAGTCTGAAGTGCTGAATAAAACCATCTGTGATCTGACCAATCAGGAATCTACAGAATTGCCAACTTAAATTCAAACCACTCCCCCTAGTTAAAAAATAGGGATTAAATGTAATTCTATTTTATTTAAAATAATCAAATAAATGTGAATTATAAAAAATATTGTGTAAAACTTGTGCCACAATGACTTTCTGTAGTACTCGTACTGTAGTTCGTATCAGGATCGACAGTTCAAGAAGTTTCATGTCATCAACTTAAAGGATCGTGTCTAGGATGGGGATGTAAATTGTTGTTCTGTAGAATTTCCCAGGTTCGTCAATGTTAGGATTGGGTCGTTTTTTACCTCCGAGCAATGCGAGGCAAACACAAATCCATATCAATATCGTTTGCTAAACCTGTTGCTACAAGATATATATCGTGGAAAAATACTTTGACCTTCTTTGTTCCAAGATAGAACAAGTGGATCCTATGGCATCACTGGCTTAATTTTGGACAATAACTTAGCCGACTTAGTGGAAGAGTGATAGCTAATATGTCTACTAGAGACGCTAGGGAAACCAGGAAACCACTACTGCTTATACTAATAGAAAAAAAAAGTGCTTTGATAGCCGCTTCGGTTCCTTTCCAAGTGCTTATAACTTTTAGAGCTTAGTGAATTTTTGCAAGGCTTCAACAGAACAAATGAACACTATCATGTTGTTCCACCTATATAAATTGTGACGTTGCACAGCATTTATTGCTCCCTTTACCTCAGACACCATAATACTGCAACCATCAGAGACTATACCCACGAAGTTTTCTAGAATCAAATTATTTTTCTTGATCAACTCAAGCCCAGTACTTCCTAACACTTCACCAGTCAAGGATGGTTCAGTTGATATTGTTTGAGTTGTCATATTCTTATTCAATAGATTCAATGGCGATTCGAGGATCCACAAAATTAAGGAAGTCGTCATAAACATTTCCTTTGTAACAGTAGCGCGTAGAAAATGTTAATTGTGACTCATAAGAAGCATCTGTTGTTTCATAAAATAATATGTCATAGCTGCTTTAATTATTTCTATCTATTATATCATTTCGAATTTTAGTTGCACAACAGTGAACTAATTCGTTTTGAATTGTCTTACTACATTCCATTCCATTAGCATAGACTGACTGAAGAGGATTGCTGAAATTCTCGTCTCCTGATTCAGTCCGATAACGCACCAGTTTTCTGAAATTTCCTTTGTTTTGGGCTTGAATTTCATTTACTATGCTGCAATCATCACTGTGGCCTCGTAGTGGGATGTTTGTTTTCCCAAAAACAAATCGCATTTGACGATTGAAGACAACATTTCTCTATTTCTTCCACTTGCTTGAGATTGCCTTTATCTTGCATATCTCTTACACAAAAATGAGTTATTAAAAATTATTTACAAGCGTCGACAGCTTTTTTATAATAGATATGGTTTTCGTGTTGAATTAGACAACCATCTTTGCCAAGCAGTTTTCGAAAATCGGTCACAGGTTTTACCACTAATTTTTGCAAATTCACCAGCAGTAAAACTTCGCAAGAACAATTAACAATAACGGCAGTAAATACCTTGATGTGATTTTGAAAAGACAAGCCAGGGAAACTGTAAATAGTTCTCGATTAGGCCGGTGATGCCAGATCTTTCCTCCGCTGCCTTTTCGGATAGATGATGGAAAGTTGTATCCTTGAGGTGGATTACAATGACGTAGCAGTAACGTATCTTTAGAGAAATCCTCTAGCTTCCCAGTCTTTCAAATACATGTGCCAATGTCGTAATCACTGATTGAAGTAGTTGGAAAATCAGCAATAATAGATGTTCCAGGACGGTTTACAAATCCAACGGATGTTTCTTTGGCTTCTTCATCAAAATAGGCAATTTTAGCAGTTTCTGAAGGTGTTTCCAGATTTAAAGCTGCTGAAAAAGAATCTTCATTCATTTGGTTGTCATCGTCTGATATTGGTAATGTTTTTGTTAACCTCTTGTTAAAAAAATGTTTCAATAGTGCTTTGTTTAATTTTTGTAGTAGTCTCGTCCTTCTGAAAGTAAACAACTAATAAATATCGATATGTGAATTGATTATACTGATAATTTACTTTGGACTTGGGCTACAAGAAACTTTCGACAGTATATCATATTCATCTACATAAGTACATTTACAAAAAGGCTTCACTATAAAAATGCATATTATATATTTTAATTAATCATCTTAGAGAATGTCCTGAGAAATGGAAATTATATATTTTAATGGCTTCCGAGCACAATTTAATCAATATGAATATTTAAAACATCAATTTATAGCTAAAGCGTTAATTTCGGAAAATTATAATCATATTTTTAGGTATAATAGTAATTGTTAACAATATATCCTCAAAGTAAAAAATTTCATATTTGAAACACACTTCAACATTTTACTTTCTATAATATTACGGTGTTTTCGGGTGTAAAATTATACAGGGTGCCCCAAATAAGAGTAACTTTGATTTTAAACATAAATTACCATCTTATTAATTGCTCCAAAGAGATGGGGGTTTTCACTAGTTTATCAAAGAGATTTTTTTAGGCTTGGCTGGCATTTCATCTCATCAACACAGGGTGTTTTACTAATGTTGGTCAAATTCAAAGGGGAAAATATGTATTATTTTAAATAGAACACCCTATAATTTTTGATCTCATTCGAAAGAGCAATCATTCTCCTTTCCAAAAATGTATAGTTTTCTATCTTTTGTTTCATTAACAACAAAGATATTCGAGGTTTCATGTAGTAGTACATTTTTAATTAGTGGTTTTATATGAACGTATTTTGATGCCTAAAATGAACTCATGCTGTGACCGTTTGACGCATAACAACAAAATCAGCAATTTTGACAATAGTAATTTTGTTAAGTCATATAAGTCGGTTTCTAAATGATCTATACAGTTGTAAAGCTTATTCGTTCACTTGAACAAAATCCCGGCATGAGACTTCTCAAGGGTGGTCCAACTCCAAGTTAATGACACACTTTGTATAACAGAGGATGATCAGACTATGAAAGTTCAGGGCGCCACCACCTTTTCAAACGTTACGAAAGAACAAGAACAAAACTACGGTGATAAAGGTGGAAACACCGTGTAAAATAATTTACTCTAAATTAAAATATTATAAAAAATTAATATTAAAAACGTTCAAAAAAAATGTGCTCAAACTTAATCAACCCGAACACGATACCCTGTGGCTCTCACAGCTGGGTGGATTGGAAATAAAAGAGAATATATATAAGAAAAATTAATTTAATTCTGCCTTAGAACGGGACGGAAAAAATACAGGATGTACTTAACTGACGGTACTCTGGTGATTTAGATGTTTTGAAGGAATGGAAACGGTGTTTTCTATGGTGAAAGATGTCTCGGACCAATGGAAGCTGTCTTCAACGGTAAAGGTGTCGTAGATAGATGGATGCTGTCATCAACGGAAAAGGTGTCTTACATAAATGGAAGCTGTCTTCAAAGGTAAAGTTGTCTTAGATAACTGAAAGCTGTTACGTAGCTCTCACGTAGCTGTCACGTAGCTCTCACGTAGCTGCTGTGCTTACCTAAGAGTACATAAGAATCAGGAATATGTAGGAACTTGATCGTAATGGGGCACATTGTGTTGGTTCAGCTTTTCAGGTTTAAAAAGGAAGGCAGTTATTTGAATTTACAAAAATAAAATTTACTGAAAGCTTCCCAACATATATGTCTCCCATATTGAAACAATAAAAAACAATTTAACTAAATTAGTAGTATACTAATGTTCTGAAAAACTTATGAGCCAAAAAATTCTTATCTGAATAAATAACGTGCTTTAAAAAATATATCTGAAGCCTGTAGTGTCAGTCTCCTTCATACGAATGAATATTCTATGGGTTTTTAAAATGTAATTAAAATGTTCTTTAGATTGAAAAAAGATATTTTGCAACATAAAAAGCTCTCAAGTATTTACACAAAATTAGGCAATGATTTGTATTTATTTTAAAATGAATATGTAGGTATAAAATAATGATTCCGTGACCACGTGCAACTGTAATTTATCTCTGAATATGTGAAAGAACAGAAATGAGAGAAATGCAATAAAAATAATCTCAGCGATTATATCGAATGAAGCTTAGATATTATAAAATATAACTTTCAACTCACCACAGCAAATTAAGAAAACTTTCAGAACAAGAGAAAAAGCGAGTACGTGTTTTCTCTTCAACGTCGGTATCAGAAAAGGGAGGATTTGCAGCTTGTAGCGAACAGGGGGAAATTGATAAACGTCAATTGTCTCAACGTTCAGTTTTAATTCTATGGTTGGGAGTGGTTAATGAGACGGTAAGCGGAAATTACACGGAATTTATTATATTACATCGAAACAGGTTGATAGACATGTTACACAGTGAGTGAAAAAGCTCAAACTGTAATAATTTATGCAGAAACGAAATAAATAATTCAAACAAGGAGGATATTCAGAAGGAAATTTATGAAAAATCCGCCGTCAGTGAATATAATTAAAGAATGGTATGTACAATTTATCGAAACTGGTTGCATTGCACACTTAAAAAAACCAAGAAATAATGATGGTCTTTTAAACAAGTTGATGTCAATTAATGAAGTGCTACATGATAACGATCATTAAATTTCAATTCGAAAAATTGCTGGGATTTTAGAGCTTAGCAAGAGTGACGTTCAAAGAGGTCTAAAAATTTTAAAACTAACTCCATACAAAATTCATACTTATCAAAAATTGTACGAGTCAGATTATGAAAAACGAGTAACGGTATGTGAGACTTTACTTGACTTATTAAGAAACGAAACCAATTCGTTATTAATTATGTCTGATGAAGCAACGTTTCACATTAATGGCATGTGTAACAAACATAATTGTAGAATATGGGGTTCTCAAAAACCAATTTCTTTTAATGAATTTCAGAGAGATAGTCCAAAAGTAAACGTTTGGTGTGCATTATCTCGGCGAAAACTCTATGGTCCTTTTTTCTTTTCGGAACCAACAATGACGAGTACTAATTACACGGATATGTTAGAAACTTTTTTTTATCCGCAACTAGTTCAAGATGGAATTAGCGACGACGTTTACTTTCAACAAGACGGTGCACCACCACATTATTCGTTAATAGCACGGGATTCATTAAAAATGTTTTTTAATGATAAGTGGATAGGTTGAGCTGGATCGATTGAATGGGCACCGCGGTCTCCTGAATTAACTGTCCCAGATTTTTTTCTCTGGGGATATGTGAAGGATAGGTGCTACAATCCTAAGCCTAACAATTTAGCAGAACTAAAAAATAATATCAGGAACATTATTGAAAACATTCCGCAAGAAATTTTAGAAAATTCATTTGAAAATTTAAAATTTCGCTTACAGTTATGCATAAACGAAGAGGGTAGGCATATGCAGCACTTATTGTAACTTTTTTGTTCTTCGTTCTTTATATGTATTGAATAATGTTATTATGTTTTCAGTAGTAATAACCCAAGGACATTGATAATTGTTCGGAAAAATTTTATAACAGCTTTCGAAAGCTTCTTGCCTATAAGCAACAAATTGTTATAAAATTTTTGAGCATTTATCAATGTTCGAGGGTTATTCGGATAGAATTTTTTTTGCTAATTATAGTAAAGAAGTACAGAGCTTCTATAATTTCATTAATATTCTTGTCAGTATTATCACCAAATCGTGACATTTTGAAATATTTGAAACGTCAAAATCGAAATAAATAATCAAATTGTATCTATAGCAACGTGATAGAGTGAAAACAGCCCATGGGATCTGTTTTCAGTATAATGTTGTGATTGGTTGTGTTCAATCAAATGACCTCAAATTAACTGATTTCATTGGATTTTTACTAGAGCAAAATATTTTCTTAGTAAATAAACTGTTGTCAGATTTGTTGGCAATCATTTACGTAATTAAAAATGTATACTACATGAAACCGACTTAAATGATTTTGTTATGCGTCAAACGGTCACAACATGAGTTGATTTTAGGCATCAAAATACGTTCATATAAAACTACTAATTTGAAATGTACTACTACATGAAACCTCGAATTAGTCCAGTCATTATAGTAAGTTTACCTCGGAATTCGAGATACTCAGCTGTAAGTCTGTAAATACTTGTATATTGACACCCCAAAAGTTGTCTCAAAACCTACATATGGTAGGGTGTACGCAATTATTAAATTTCAAGGTCAAAGGTCACAAAAATCGGGTTTTTGCGCTTTTTTTGTAAATATCTCATTTCCTATGTTTTTTTTTGCTATTTCTATCTATTATCAATATTGTACAATACAAAATTCTCTACGAATTTTGTTTAAAAACATTTTTTATACGGTGAACTGTTTTCCAGATAGAGGGCGGAGAGCGCGCGGTCACAGGATCACTTCAGGTCAACCGGTGCCTCTGGTCGAAAACGCGCCATTCATAGTTGATGAACTATCGATAAATCAATGATTATAAATATTTGTCAATTTTTATTAACTATTATATTTCATCATTTTTTTCCTAACCTATCCACTTTTTATTCAGTATTAATTTATTTAACAACACTTACCTGTCCACGTAATTGCAGAATTGTTAATGAAAATATAGGAATTATATTTGAATTTTAACCTAATTAATAATAATAACTTCTTACATGATGAAAAAAAACAATTAAATTATGAATTAATCTTTTTATTAAAAAATATTCAATACATTTATTTTTATTAAAAGTAAAAAAATTTAATGAAGGGTACAAAAACTACAATTTATAATTTTAATCATCTTCTTCCACTTCATCGTCATCTTCCGGCTGCTGGTAAATTACAAACTGGTCTTCATTATCGTCTTCAACGACATTTGTTTCAAGTTCTTCCATGATTTCCGGGTCAAAGGTTCCATCTTCGTTAATGTCGCTCTGATATGGTAGAGCATTGAGACAAGCTTGCCTATTACATTGGCCACAAGCTAAAGAGCATTGCAAGCCCGCTTTCCTGCATCCGCATCGCGAACCACAACCACTCTTGCAGTTGCAGAAAATTGTATTTAGCAAAGCTTCTGGAGCAGGTGGTAAAATTGTCATGATAGGCTCCAGAAAATCGTTTCGCATTGCCCAACCCCACACCTGGGGTTCCAAATCATGCCCTAACCAAGTTTGAACTTGATAATATACACGTTTGAAATGTTGATGAGCAGCTGCACTTGTTAGTGGAATATTTGAAAGCTGCACAGGTTTATTAAGTTTTGTAGACTTGACGTAATGCATATAAGGAAGATGATCGAGACTTTTCACAGATTTCGGAGCATTATAGCCTGCTAATAAGGTTTGAGTTCCACTCTCTAATAATCTCTGGGCCGAACAATTTTCTTCCTCAAATGCTGCAGCTAGTTCATCCAAATTTGTCAGTGTCTCAAAAACTATTAAAAATGATTTTTTCCCTTTTTAAAAAGCGCAGAAGTTGTGTCACAGCCACTTAATGCGTGCAGAAATAAAATATGTGTTTTGGAATGAGGATAATTATTAAAACTTTTAGTCGAGTATATCTCCGTTTTTACATTTCCTTTCCCAACTTTTTCAAAGAAAATGATAAAATATAATAGTTAATCATATTTATAATCATTGATTTATCGATAGTTCATCAACTATATATGGCGCGTTTTCGACCGGAGTCGCCGGTTGACCTGAAGTGATGCTGTGACCGCACGCTCTCCGCCCTCTATCTCGAAAACGGTTCACCGTATGAAATTTGTAGAGAATTTTGTATTCTACAATATTGATAATAAATACAAATACCAAAAAACCCGTAGAAAATGAGATATTTACAAAAAAGCGCAAAAAACCGATTTTTGTGACCTTTGACCTTGAAATTTAATAGTTGCGTACACCCTACCATCTGTAGGTTTTGAGACAACTTTTAGGGTGTCAATATACAAGTATTTACAAACTTACAGCTGGGTATCTCGAATTCCGAGATTCTTACCTAATTTAAGCTTAAATGACTGGACTAAATATCTTTGTTGTTAATGAAACAAAAGATACATTTTTGGAAAGGAGAATGAGATCAAAAATTATAGGGTGTTCCATTTAAAATAATACATATTTTCCCCTTTGAATTTGACCAACATTAGTAAAACACCCTGTGTTGATGAGATGAAAAGCCAGCCAAGCCTAAAAAAATCTCTTTGATAAACTAGTGAAACTAGTGAAAACCCCATCTCTTTGGAGCAATTGATAAGCTGGGCATTCATGTTCAAAATCAGTCACTCTTATTTGGGACACTTTGTATTTCATCAAAAATATGTATGGTATAAAGAAAGTGCGGGATTGTCAGCATCGCCGATAAGAGAACTGCATCCCCTCAGCCCCTCCCCTGGATCCGCCATTGCCTACAAAAGCGATTCTCTAAGATTGTGATACCTACTGTCTTGAGGAACTATTTTTCTTTGGTCTGGCCTGATATATCCAAAAACGTTCATATGAATGTTTCTGGGTCTATCTAATATTTCTCAAACATTTCTAAAAAGGAACTAAATAAAATATATACCTATTTATGGAAAATAGCTGTTGTCTTTAAGAATAAGTTTCTTATCTGTTAAGACACAAAAACAATACTATTATGAAATAATTAAGCTCTTGTGAAATTCCTCTCTCAGACTGATAACTAATAATGAGTTTTTGACTATTGTATTCTCCTATCAAATTCTAATCAACCAGTGGCGTTGTACCACAGGCTTGTAAACTTTTATTGTAGGGGAACTAGCGGACGATAAGGCATTTACTTCGCAAAAACCAATATTTTCAAGTTATTTTGTGCAAAATGTAGACCTATGGGATCTACAAACTATTTCACAAAAAATAATAAAATCATATTTCCCCTTCATAGGGATTTTCGAGCTGGTAGGAAGGGTACTTTGGGCCACATTTGTAGATTTATTGTTTATTAATCCTTATTCATAAACAAAATTAAGTTCCTTTCTAATTTTCTTAAAGCAAAATGAAAGATATTTAGTTCTTATTTTACAATGATAAGCCAAATATCGAACTATTAAATATAGTAAAAACCCCAAAAAAACTGCTTTATCAAAAACATCGATAGGTAGAGCAGAAATTCTTCAACTAACCACTAAATTGCCAAATTTATGATTGAATTTAAAATATGAAGCTGTTCTGGAAGTCACAGATCTAAGGGAGGGAATTAATTTGGCTATGATGTCATTTATTTCTACTTCAAAGATGCCATCTATGCCCTGAAAATAGAACGTAAAAGGCAGTCCTATTTCTTCTGAGAAATTTAAAAGTGAAACATTGTCCTCAGAATTCACAACATAATGAACGATGCTTGTTTCTAAGTTGAATCTGACTAAAATGAAATCACCATTTTCCAATTCCTGATCATCAAATTATTTGTGTCTGCAAATTCGTCGCTTAAATCTTCACCTGAATTATCATTTAGTATAAGCTCATCTTCTGAAGTTGACAAAGAGTAATTTTCCTTATCAATTTTTTTCCTCCTAGTAGGAAGTAATTAACTTTTTATGCAAGTTTTCCATCTTTCAGATCTCCTAGATTTCGAGTAACAGCTTTCCTCTTTTTAAAGTCCTTTTCACATTAAATTTTTTCTAGTTTTTGTTTTTCCGGGGTATCCCTGTAGATTCTAGAAATCCCTGGTGGTCTTTTGGTTTTAGAATTTTTTTTTACTGATTTCGTATAAGGTTTTACCCATTTCTGGAGTGAAATGAATATACCCGGTAATCAATTGCCATATTATGACTGCAAGATGGAGTAAC
Source organism: Galeruca laticollis (assembly GCA_963921935.1). Classification (NCBI taxonomy): domain Eukaryota; kingdom Metazoa; phylum Arthropoda; class Insecta; order Coleoptera; family Chrysomelidae; genus Galeruca; species Galeruca laticollis. The sequence goes on along the minus strand of OY998177.1, from coordinate 222,412,284 downwards.
AGTTACAGGTTTGGGTATCTGTAGTATTCTTTAGAATGGTAATGTCATTAACAATTATATTGGCCGAATATCGGTTCGGATTTTAAGGAGTTTTTTCTAACTCCATGTTTAAAATTCCAGTATATTAGGTTGTGAACTTTCAAGATTATCTTCTTGCGCAACTTGCTCTGTTTCATTTTCATGCAGAGCACTAACATAACTTGGAGCGAAATAATTATCGGAAAAAGTATATTCTTCGGCCACAATCCAGTTTTTTCAAAACTACTAACAATGTTCTTCATAGTAAAAGCACTGTAGTAAGTTGTATTGGTTAAATTCGCAATTATTCTAGCATCCTGGATTGGATGTATGCAAGTCATGAAACACTACACTGAGGTATGACTTAAAAAGTCCAAACACACCGACATCAAGTGGTTGCAGTCGATGTATTATGTGCAGAGGAAAACTTAGTAAACAGACACGGTTTTCCTTTGCATATTTTACACTGTTAAGATTAACGTGAGATTCATGGTTGTAAATCAGTAATAAAATTCGGTTACCAACACTGCCCTTGGTCTGACTCATTATGTGCATTAATATATTCGGAAATAGTCTGGCAATATTCCAGCCAGATTTATTGGTACTCCTATAAAAAAATAATCGAGATTCCTTATTATATAAATATAAATTGGATGTAGATATTGTCCAAAACTGTGTTCACATTATCGACATATGTAACAAGTTCCCCCCATTCCCCTCAGCGGAGGTAACCTGTGCCACTTGTTTTTGTAGCAGAAGTAGAAATTACCTTAACAGACTTCATGACAGTTGTCACCCCTGTCTTGTCAAAATTGTTTGTATATATATATATATATATATATATATATATATATATATATATATATATTCTATAATTAAGTAACGGTCGATAACTTAATAAATTTATATATATATATATATATTGACATATATTATTTTTTTATTTCAATCATTTATATATTATTTAATTCAATTGCCTACACGTTGGGTTAGTCAGATTGTTATATATTTTTTATTATCATTTATTTAATTTAAATTATTTTTCTCTCTACGTTGTGGTGAGCCAAAATTGTTTTTTTTTTCATATATATGCAATATATTTATTTATTTAATTTATTTTATGGGCGTCAGAATTGGTTCGCTTACCACGAATCCCAATTCAAATTAAAATATAAGTTTTGGAAAATTGTAAATTTTTACTATCTTGTTGTTACCTTATCTCAGGGATGGATTCGGCACTTGGCGCTCGCCAGCAACAGGAAGCTATAGGTAGAGATATCAAAAAAAATACAAGACGAACATAGACAAACGATTCAATATATGGCGAAAAGACAAAATAATAGTTCTTTGTTAATTAACAAATTAAACAATACATATTTATAAACTCAATAGAAATATTTGAGAAAATCTTCGCATTAAATGATTAATACCAGTTTATAAATTTATTTAAATCAAACTCATCAAGTAAATTGCGCTCAAACTATCTATTATGTGCGTAGAATGTACATTCGTTGCGTTTCAACCCCAACTGTGATTCTTTCAAAATATAGCCGTCGCGTGGTGTGTGTATTCTGTGGTATAATTTAGTTAGCAAAGATGAAGAGAGGTGTGGCGTATTTAGGAATTTATTATTGTTTATTATATGAATTTGGTAAGTAATTATTTGAATAAGAAATTAGAGTTTAATGTCCGTGATATTAGTGGAGATTGATTTATTTAAACCTAATATTTATTAAGAAATTGATATCAATAATACCGGTTAACCTAACATCTATATATACTTGTGAATGTTTTTATAGGAAAGATTTAATATACACACGAGAAGTAGAGTTCATATTCGGCTTCTTCTTTGCTCTGGATATGATGCATGTGGAAAAAGATCGAATAATCTGGAACTCAGGATCCAAAAAATGGCAATACGTATCAATAGTCATCAAAACTATGCTAATAAGGTAATTCATTCAATCTTACCAAGTCTAGTCGTTAGCACAAATTATTTCACTTATTTGTTTAAATACGAATTATGTTTTTAGTTATTTTATGTTCAATATTTTGTTGAACACTTTGGTCAACTTTTCTATATGATTTTGTTAGAATTATATTACTTTTTGAAATAATTTTGGAGAAGAAACATTTTACGCGTCTCTCCATCTATAAAATCACGATGCTTCTCCAAGCTTCGAATCAACAACTTGCAAATGTTTTATTTTTTGTTTTTCATTGTTCTTTGTTGCTAAGTAAATAATTGTTTTTATTTAATCAAAACATCCATTTCTGTGTTATTGTAGATAAATTCACTGTGTTCATTTACACTTCTGTAATCACTCCGAATCACTCTACCCGAACTATTGAAAGAACGTTAATTTCCGCGTTAATATTTCGGTTTGACATTTGATATTATATAATTGAAAAGTTTATGCCATATACAGGGTTTCTGAAAGTGTTTACAAATTTTAAAAATATAATAGTTGAATTTTTGTTTCAAATTCATGTGGTTCTATATACAGGTATTATTATAATTATATACAAAATATGTTTGACGTAATTTACTTGTCGTTTATTATTTTTATATACTTTGAAATTCTTGGAAAGATAATTACTAAATTGAATAGAAATCTCGTAGATCATTTTATTAAATGGATATTATACGTAAATATTTCTTAACGTGTTTAAGCTATGTCTATTTGAATCAGTATGTCGTTATGAGTTATCTCCTTTATTGAATATTCACTAAATATTCACATTATTCAAATGATGCTAATTAGTTTAATTTAACCTGGTAGCTATGTTTCACTTTAATATATATATATATATATATATATATATATATATATATATATATATATATTTATAAAAGGCAAAAACTGATATGTTTATTAAATGCAGTACTTCAACGTAACTGGTGCTCGGTGCTCTCAGGTTTCTTCAAACTAAGCGGAGGAAGTTGTGCCATAAATCCCCCTCGCCAGCCTTCTCTAGCTTCTCGATTCTCGTGCCACTCAGGGCAGGAAGGGCCACATCATACTCATATGTCAGTTTCTGAAGAGCCTTATATGTCAGCCCAAAGTTAATATCTGAACATTTTTTATTTCCTTTTTAGCTTGATCTCTTGGTTTCTTATAAAAACTTGATGATTCGTGTATTTCCTCGAAATCTTTTGAGTATTTACATCATTATCTTTACTGGATTCGTTGCCAAAGTCATTGGGGTGGGTTATGTGCATAAAGCCTCAAATACTGTTAGTCGTTTCAAAATTTCACATTCGATTGTGGACCCTGTAACCAGCATCTGGGTCGGCCTCCCCCCCAATATATGCTTATTTTTCTACCTTTTAACCAATTTTATTTACACTGAAAATATATTGTAAGGTATAATTAAGCAATAAAGGAATCAGTTCATTATTAAAACTAAACATAATTGATAAAATTATAAAAAATGCCAAAAAATAAGATTACGATCTATCTAAAGAAATAACAAAATTAGGAACTAAAAAATAATACTAAAATTAAGATCTAAAAAACTTATAATAGTCTACTTTCCTAGCTTTCGTTTGGCTAAAATTATTAATAACATCTGAAAAGTCAACAGTTGTGGCTAATTCATTTTCAATTGCCAACATTGCCAGATGGTTAAGATGAGTTTGGCCAGTTGTGCTTCTTTGCCACTTTTCAATGAATTTACTAACCTACTAAATGACCTCTCAACCGTAGAAACCGAAACTGGGATGGTACAAAAAAGTCTAAGAGTCGTGCTAAGGTTCAAAAAAATTGCCTGAAGATTTTCCTCATGTATTGAGTTCAGGAGTTTTAACGGATCCTTTTCTGATTGGAACACTGTTTTGTAGACATTCTTCATATGAAGAGTTTCTTCAAATAAGCCTTCTGGATCTGAAAAGTCTGAAGGGTAGAATGAAACGAGTAAGATGCTTTTTAAGTTTTAGTTCTTCGTTGTCTAGATCCATGAAAACTAAAACTGGAGCAAATAAGATAAACATTTCTTCACATCTTACAGATCTGATTTTCAAATCAGCCATGACGAAATCCAAAACAGGAAAGACAACAGATTTTAAATCCTGTAAAGCTTCTTGTTGAAGTTGCTCGGGAATCTTTTCAACGACACTGAGCTTTCTTTTTATAAACAACTCTGGTACAATCCCAACTGCTTAGGCAACATTTTTTTCTTTGCTGGTTTCCCATGAATCCCTTAGGACCTGCAATTCATTTAATAAATCTTTTATCAAGTTTATATTTTCAGAGAAATTCTTTTACTTTGTATGAACACATTTCTTTGATCAATGGATGCCAAGATCTTGTGCCAAAACGATAATATCAAGAGGCATTTGAAAGATTCAATGTACCTCTTGAGAGCCAAAACAGTATTTTTGGCAGCAGTAGTCAATGTAGATAAATTATATAGCAGGAGCAGGTCCTCGAGTATCGAAGGGCAATGTTTGACAGTCGGGCGTACAGCTTGAAGTCTTTCACTCCAGCGAGTTTCGGAAAGCCTTTGTAAAGAAAAAGGGACGTGCTGCTTTAACAATTCCCAACGACTAGGGCTGCTGGAGAACAAGATTTTGCAGCATTGACACCAACTCTGTTGAGAGAGTGTGCACCACAGGAAGAAGAGGGATAGTGGGCTTCGCCTACTATACTTTTTTTATTCAATTGAGTTTCCTTTACTTTGGCTAGATGTTCACGAGTTACTTCGTTATATTTTGCTATCAATTGCAATACTCCTAAAAAGTTTTCATCACCATCACCGAACTATGTATTTTTTCCTTGGAAAGCTAAACCTGTACTACTTAAGAATAATGTTGTGTCCAAAATTCGTTGTAGTATAGCTTTTTATCTTGTTGCTTCATAGTTAATAATTTGTTGAAGATTACTGTCAACTCCATGTCCTTTCAATGGTATCTGGAGGGTTTTCCATTCTAGGTAGTGTTTTCTGTGCTCAAAGCTTTTTTCGGGCATCGATAATGTCCTGTATGGTTGTTTTTCAGGGAAAAATCCGTCTTTTGCGAGTTTACTCTGAATTGGAATTGATTCATTTGACTGGAAAATCTTGCAAGGTAAACGATGAATACTGCTTTTGACTCGCTCCACATTAACCACTCACGTGGAATTTGTTTACATGTTCTGTTGTTAGCTGTTTTCATGTACAACAATGTTTCATGGAAATGCTTCCCTGAGATGTCAGTTGGAAAGGATTTTGATCTGGCTTGAAAAGCTGAAAAACCAGCGTAAGATGGATACTGTGTCCTGTCGTATTTCATCACTCATCACTGCAGGCCAGGGTATTAGGATCATCAAAAATACCGATTTTACTGCATACTAAGATCTGTATCAGCACATTCTTCAGTACTTCCTTGACATAGTAGAAGAATCTCTTCTGTAGTCTTCCATTATTTCTACTGCTAAAAGTTGTTCAGCAGCCAAATTATTGTGTGAGATTTATTTATCTTTTTGCTCTGAACGCCAGATCAAGAACGTTGGATATGTGAGGATGATGTAGGTTCTGGCTTAATATCCGGTTGAGCTTCTTTAAACTCTTCTTTTTCTTTACTCTTTAAAATTTTTTTAATATCCTGGCGACCTTTAACTGACTTTTCTATTTTCTCTTTCTGGAGCTTTCTTTGTCGACATCTTATTGTTGTTTTATCATATACTCTGAAACACAAACTAAGCATAATTATATGCCCTTAAGTTGCTTTTGTCGTATTCTTTTTTTAGTGGGTGGGGCCCGTGCGTGCTATTGTATACTAATTAATATCTATTTTACTCTAAACTGTTTTTATATTTAAATATTTTGACTTATTTTGATAATAAAGCTAAAATCGACTGCAAATACTTCTTGAATAAAAAACCACTCTGAGCCCGGGCCCCGTTACCAGAGCTCTACCAGCCCCACCATTGAGGGGGCCATGCCATGAACTATTGATGCCTTTCGTAATAAGTTTTATTAAAAATACTTACTAGAGCCCGCCTCATACTGTTTTCATCCAAAAAAATTCGTTTTCGGGATATATGAAAACATTGATACAAGCATTTTAGTACTGTATGAAAGAGACGTTATAAACAATTTTGGTCTTTATTTCTTGCGATCTACAGAAAATCTTATCGGCACAAATATTGGTTTGTTTATATTATCACCTTTAATGTCCATATTTCAGACTCCTACGACTAATTATTCATTATAGCAACAATTTTATAATATAAGTATAAATTCAACTTTGAAGAATATTATGTTCGTATTTTAAAATTTCCTTACCCTGACACTCTCCATCCACCTTCGGCGGAATTATTTTCTAATTATTATTTAATTATAAATTATTTTCAAATATCTAGATGTGTGAATTCCCCCTGTATCATTCACTGTCTGGCTCTAATTAATAATGCCGTTCCTTAGTGGCGTCGACAATAAAATTCATTATTGTTATATACAATTTTCATGAAACGACCTTGAACTTACAATTAGAAGATATAGTTTTGTTTTATTCATTGAAAAATCGGCACATTTCTTTTGTCACAATGAAAAATATAGCCTTACGACTTTTTCCTGTTGATTAAATTAATTATCATTATACATAATATTAATTTAGTTACATTTGACCTTGATTTAAGTTTATCAATACGCAATATCCAAATAATGAGCAATCTCTATTAAATACAGACAGATCGTGACTATAGATGTTGCCACTTGTTCCCATCAAAAGTATAGGGATCATTACCGTTTTCCTCTCTAACCTGGGAATTCAGCGGACACAATAGGTGGTTTCATTGTTACAAAGAATTGTATTGTAGGAATTTTATAGTCTAGCCAATTGTTATATAAAATATAAGACTAATTGTAATAAATATTAGGTGACAGGTTGGTTTCAGGTGGTCCTCAAGGCACCTTTCTGGAATTTTATGTTTTTGAATAGGCCAGCCAATATTGACAAAATCTATTACTAACATCAATTGGGGGGTCATATAGTGTCTCTTGTCTAAACTGATTTTTTCGATCATCTGACTTTGTTAAAGTGTGAACTGAATACTCTATTTCCGATTCTGACTTGAATCCAGTGTGTTTAACCTTCCGCGACTGGCGCGCGGATCTCAGCCCGCAGCTCGTTTTATTTACCGTTTACTTCCACAGATAACCCACAAATAGATGAGACACTGATTGTGGCGCCATCTAAAGAGCCCGTCGAGTAAACAACGGAGTGATGCTGGAAATATTTCTGTAATTTTAGGTTTTGGCGGTATATTCAAATATACTGTATTTTAATTATTTTATTTCAAAATAGCCATTCATAGTCCATCAGTTGACATTTCATTCAATTTAACTCCATTAACTAAATAATGATTAGATGTTGAGTTAAATTAAATGAAATATTGAATGATGGAACATAAATGGTTAATTAAATTGGAAAAAATAAAACAATAATCATATAAACAATTTATTTATTTTGGTATAAAAATACACAACAAATAACTCCTTTCACAAACTACTTTTTTTAACAAACAGAATGAGAATAAATAAACTATATTGTAAAAACAATGCAATAATTAAAAAATAATTTGAGTAACATACATTCTAGATTGGAGTGTCGTTAGATTTTCAAATGATGTTAAATCAAGATAAAAGTAGAAAATTATGTATGATAAGTTTATATTAATTTATTATTACACTCGTATAAATATATAGCTGGACAAACTGCAGGAGTATAACTGCTACTTACGTAATCAAAAAAAAGTGTTAGCAATAAGTTGTTAACTACTATTTTTGGCTACTTTCTGTGAAAGAAAATATTTGAGTATAATAATTACTGTGAATATTAGAACAAAAGTAATTAAAATATTTTTATAGGAAAAGTTGTTAAATACTGCCCAGCTCTGTAAATACAAGGTGCCAAGTAATTACATATAAGAGTGCTAAACAGCACTTGTGACTGTACAACATTTAAAATAATATATCTAACATTTCATTTCCACTTAAAACACATCTTTATTCCTTTACTGGAAGTATTAAATAGGTTTATAACACAAGCTTAAACCTAGTATATTGCATATTTGTATATTTCTACATTTAAAAGCATTCCGTTATTATGAAACCATTGCATAAGACAGTTTAAGTTACTCTGCAGCTCCTGGCAGTCTATTATTGTTAAAATGTTTCTTAAGGGCTCTTAAAAATCCCACCGTCTCGTGGAGTCCTTTCTCGTTTCTGGTTGAGGTTCTACAAGTAAACACACAAAATAACAACAATAAATAAGAAAACACACAAATATGTTTGAAAATTTATGTCAACAAAAGAAAACAAAATGCGCTTACTATCGAAATAATAAGTTTACACATGTTTTTGTACTAAGCCAAAAAAATATCAAAAAATGTTTGAATGTATACATTTGTTTGGTTTTTTTGATTTCCTTTTTTGAAGCTTTCGATTTTTTTATGAATTCTTGATTTTTAACTATTTTTTTATTTTTTGTCTTTATTGGATATTTTGGATTTTTGGTTACCGCTAGACCAAATACTAAAACGTAATGCGTCAACAAAAGTTAATACTCACTTTCATTTCCCATAAATTGTCACACCATGGGCTATACAGGGTGATTCTTAATATATGCGACAAACTGTAGGAGCTGATTCCTGGGGTTATTTTGATCATAAAAGTTCATAAGAACATATGTCCAAAACCGCTTAGTTCAGAAGTTATAGAATGTTTAATAGAAAGTCAAAATAATAAATGGTTTTATTATAAATTAACAAAATAATTAGTAAAACAAAATTAAGTTATAGTAACTGTTGAAAATGACCGCCTCCAACTGTACTACAAGCTGCTATCCTCCGTCGTATTGACTGACGAGTCCGTTCGAAAATACCAGGGGTATTTCGAATTGTTTCAAAAGCTGCTATAATACGATTTCTTAGTTCATCGACATTTTCCATGGGAGTCGTGTACACTAATGTTTTAAGGTAGCCCCAGAGAAAAAAGTCCAATGAATTTAAGTCTGGAGACCGAGGAGGCCACGGCTGTGGACCTCCCCGTCCTATCCACCGATTTGGATACGTACTGTCCACAAACTCGCGAGCAAGTAAACTAAAATGCGCTGGAGCACCGTCATGCATAAAATACATTTGTAATCTTAACTGCAACGGAACTTCTTCCAGCAGTAGTGGTAACGCCTCTTCAAGAAAATTGCGGTATACATCGGCATTTAAACGCATCGGTAAAAAATGTGGACCTAACAAGTGATCTGCAACAATTCCGGCCCACACATTGACAGAGAATTGATGCTGATGACGGGCATTCATTATTTCTCGCGGATTTTCTTCGGCCCATATGTGATTATTATGAAAATTAATAATCACGTTTCTAGAGAAAGTAGCCTCGTCGGTGAAGAGTATTTGAGCCAAATAGTTAGGATTTTGTGCGACTTCGTGTTGCATCCATTGACAAAAAGCTAATCTTTGTTGAAAATCTGCTGGCAATAGAGCCTGCACCCGTTGAATGTGATATGGATACAACAGTTGATCTTTCAATATTCTCCAAACTGTGGCCTGACTCATGTTCAAATCAAACGCAATTTTTCTGGTGCTTGTTGTAGGATGTTCCTCAATTCCATCTAATACCATTTCTTCAACTTGTGGAGTTCTCACTGTAGATGGGGGCCCGTTATCAGTCGTCCGTTTTTTAAAACTTCCCGTTTCACTAAGACGTTGATGAAGACGGGCAAACATGGAATGATGCGGTATGATACGGTTCGGGTATCGTTCTGCATAAAGACGTCTAGCAGCACGCGTATTTCCATTGGCAAGACCGTAAACGAAATGAATATCACACATCTCACCATTCGTATAATTCATTTTAGAAAACAGAAACTGGCAATAAACTGAATGAATACTCTGACACTATTGACAGATATTGAAATGACAAATAAACAATTCCAAAATACCGTACATAATCACAACACGTGCTTCTTGAGCGACTGGTAAACACCGACTGATTAGCATCGACAACGCGACCACTACGCATATTAGAGAAACAGGCACAGACTTGTTTACGAGCTTGTATTACAGTTGGAGGCGGTCATTATCGACAGTTACTACAACTTAATTTTGTTTTACTAATTATTTTGTTAATTTATAATAAAACCATTTATTATTTTGACTTTCTATTAAACATTCTATAACTTCTGAACTAAGCGGTTTTGGACATATGTTCTTATGAACTTTTATGATCAAAATAACCCCAGGAATCAGCTCCTACAGTTTGTCGCATATATTAAGAATCACCCTGTATATGAAAAACGGCAAGGGATCAATACCTTACATCCCATAGCTGGTAGAGGGAATATAGCTATAACTTAAAATAAAACCCAGATTATTATTTTTTCAATGGATACATTTTAAAATGGAATTATCTGAGTATGGTGTACACACTAGATATAAATTGAGTGAATGAAAAGACGAGTACTGAGTATGTCATTTGATTAACATTCCAGCTAAGCGCTTTCAGCCATTAGGTCGTTCTCAAAGCTGTCGACAAGAGAAAAACATACAACAGGTACAATGTACACACAATGAAATAGAATATTTGATGTTACATCATTATTTAAGTAAAATTTGTTAAAATTACCCTATAAATTAGACGTTTCGTTATGTGAATTACAATTGTACACACTCTTTATAGAGTAATTCTAACAAATTTTAGTTAAATAATGGTGTAACATCAAACATTTTATTTCATTGTATGTAGCAGGGTTTGATGTATTTTGACACTTTCTGTATATTTTTTTCTTGACGAGAGCTTTCAGAATGGTCTAATGGATGAAAGCGCTTACCTGGAAATTTAATAAAATTACACACTCAGTACTCGTCTTTTCGTTCACTCAATTTAAATTTTGAAATGTCCAAAATTATGGCATGCTATATTGAATAGAATAAAACTTACCATCAATTTTTGTCAATTTCCACTTATATGAGAAGGCAAATCAAACTGTCTTAATAACCCCTCTTCGTCTTTCTCAAATCTAAAGAAACACTGTTTTTGAAAGGGATCATATTCTCCATCGTTTCTTCGTCGACAAATTTAATGATTTATTACCACTGCTTTTCAGCCATATTAATTTCATCTTCCTGGGTTGGAGGAACAAAACTGTAAAAAGAAATATTTACTTTATTAATGCTGCAATTTTCAGTTTAGCTAATGTGAAGAACAACCATGATCTCTAAAGTTGTCGATTAAATTAGTAAAAATTCTCTGTGTTTTATAAAAATGAAGATAATGGTTGTCAAATGTGAAAGAATAAATACTCAATTTTTTTTAATAAAACTCACCGAGTACACCATTTATTACTCCTTCAGAATACACTTTGTCTTTTCATTTAATAACAATAAAGCAACGAAAGAACAGATAAATATTACACTATAGCAATTAAAAAATACACCAAAATACCGTAACCTTACAATAACCTCTACACTTGAACTAAGAAATGATAACAGTTTTATAACATATAACATGTGGGGATGGGGACGAGCAATATGATATCGCGCATACGCAGTTATAAAAATCAATAAAATTTGATTACTAACGACGTTACAGTTTTCGTTAATTTTTTGGAATTATCTACCGATTTTAGTTAGTCGACGGGCTCTATAGATGGCGCGGTCTGCAGTGTCCCTAGCCTGGTGCGATTGTTCTGGGGGTTTTCGTGGTCAAGGTTTATAAATTGTTTGTCAAAACTTTGAAATTCAAAAAAAGGCCAGCTACAGGGCACGCGATTTTTGTTGTTCATTTAAATTATTTTTTTTCCTTTTTTTTTCAGAAGGATACGTATGAGAAAGAACAACAAAGATTAAATAAACTAATGTTAGAATGCCTGGCGGAGGATGAGGAAGAGGAAGAGATAAATGAAAATGATGAAGACGATTATGAAGAGGACGATTATGAAGAGGACGATTATGAAGAGGACGATTATGAAGAGGACGTGTTAGAAACTCAAGAATTGCACTCAGATACGGAGCAGGAAATATCCGATAGATGAGGAAGTTTCAGTGGGACCATTCTTTGTTGGTGAAGATAAATTAACTAAATGGTCAAAACATGCTCCTCATTCAAGCAGGATTCGGGCGGAAAATATAATCACACGTCTTGCAGGACCGAAGGAAGCAGCAAAACGTTTGAAAGGCGCATCTGAAATTTGGAAACACTTTTTTGACTTGCAAATTTTAGGAACGATTGTCGAGTATACCAATCAACACATTCAGAAAAATTCAGAAAAATATTCCCGTGAGAGAAATGCAAAGGAAACAGACCTTGCTGAAATTCAAGCACTAATAGGTTTACTATATTTAGCTGGGGTGCTAAAGTCAGGTCGCCTAAGTGTAGATGAACTATGGAACAACACAGGAACCGGTGTTGAGCTATTTCGACTTACAATGTCTAAATTTCGTTTTATGTTTTTGCTTCAGCATTTGCGATTTGATGACATAGATACTCGTGCGGAAAGAAGACAAATAGATAAACTGGCCCCAATCAGAAATATATTTGATTCATTTGCTGACAAGTGTAAATCTGCATACACACCATTTCAAAATGTCACAATCGATGAAAAATTGGAGGCTTTCCGTGGAAAATGTGCTTTTCGACAATACATTCTAAGCAAGCCGAACAAGTATGGTTTAAAAGTGTATGCTGCCGTCGACTCCAAAACTTATTATACGATCAACTTGGAAGTTTATACTGGAACACAACCAAATGGACCCCATGCTCCTGACAATTCTGCATCTGCCGTAGTAAAAAGACTAGTAGAGCCAATTATAAATTCAAAGCGAAATGTAACTTGCGATGACTGGTTCACTAGTATCCCGCTAATAACCACTTTATATAATGATTACAAACTAACGTTTTTGGGCACTATAAGGAAAAATAAACGAGAGTTACCTCTAGAATTTTCCAACCCCACAAGGCCAATAGGATCAAGTATGTTTGGCTATAATAATTACATTACATTGGAGTCCTATATCCCTAAAAGAAAAAAAAATGTGCTACTAGTAACAACCCTTCATCACGATGACAAAATATACCAACTAACGGGCAAGCCTGAAATGATTATGGACTATAATGACACAAAAGGTGGGGTTGATACTTTAGACAAAATGTTGATTAGATGAGGCTTTTACTTGATGAAGATCCATACTGAACGATGAAATAAAACAATATAGTTTGTTTAAATCTTCATATATTCAAATATATGAAGATTTAAACAAACTATATTGTTTTATTTCATCGTTTAGACAAAATGTGTGCAGCATACAATTGTGCTAGAAACACACGAAGGTGTCCAATGGTTATCTTTTATTCGATGTTGAATATGGCTGGAGTAAATTCAATGGTGCTGTACAATCTACAGAATGTGGATAAAAATATAACACGCCGAAATTTTTTGCACTTGTTGTCTTTTGAGTTGGCTGAGAACCATATGCGTGTTCGCGCAACGATTTCTAATATTCCGCGAACTATAAAATTAAGAATTAGAGAAATTCTTAGCATAGATAATGCTATTGTCCCTGTTGTTAATGCACCAAATTCAAGAGGTCGCTGTAGTATCTGCGACAGGAGAAAAAATCGACCAACGCGTTTTTCGTGCATAACATGTGGGAAGTTTTTGTGCTTGGAACATTTAACACCTATATGTTCAGAATGTCACAGCGAATAGTTTTTAGTGGACATAAGTATTTCTCTGAATTTTTCAATAAATACGTTGATTTAAGGTTTTGTGAGTAGCTTGTTTTATAGATAATAATTTTTTTTTTAATTTATAATAATGTCAAAAAATATGTTTCTATTGGTTCTTAACCTGAAAAATAAATGTTTTATTATTTTTGATGTTTTATTTTAAATAAACAAATATAGTTACAAACAGATCTGTAATGGCCCTGAATCTAGTATGCGGAGTCACAGTCCGCAGCCAGTCGTGGATCACAAAAAGTTCACGCCAGTCGTGGAATGTTGAGAAATGCTCTGCTTATATGTAATTTTTAGCTTATAATTTATCATTTTAATCTCATTCTATGAAGCCTTGGAGATATTGAATGTAAATCTTTTAAAAAAATTGTCTTTATAGGTTTGTGATCGCTATATACTGTTACATCAAGACCACATATTAATAAATAAAAATTTTGCTCAGCAAAAAGTATAGCCAAAGTTTCCTTCTCGATCTGTGCATACTTTTGTTCAATTCGAGTCAGCCTTCTTAATGGAAAAGCAATAGGGTGACCATCCTGTAACAAACATGTACCAAGACCATCTTCAGAGGCATCTGTTTCAATACAAATTGACTTTTCAGGTTCGAAAAATGTTAAAACAGGAACACTAGTAAGCAAATGTTTAAGATTTTGTACTGCTGCTAAATGGTTTTCATTCCAATGCCAATGAACATCCTCTCTGGATAATTCTCTGAGCGGTGAAGTTATACTTGACAAATTAGGTATACATTTTCCTACAAATTTGACCATACCTAAGAACCCCAACAATTCAGGTTTATTTGTTGATAAAGGCATGTCAAATATAGCTTCAACGTAAGACTTATTTATGGAGATACCATCTTTAGAAAACATTTGACCTAAAGCATTTAACCACTCAGTTGGCTTATCAACTTTTTTTATTATACCTTGTTCAACATTATGTAATTTTTCTTTTAAACCTTCATGTAAAATTCTTGGAACTCGTCGAATTGGTGTAATTTTTTCAATCTGATGTGATGAGTACCTGGAAATGTCCCTAGTCCTTCAAAAACATCTAGATATTCTTTTACAATATCATGTATAAACTTAAGGGGTCGCATGCTATTAAACTCTACATTATCAAAACGCTTAATCACATTTAATCTAATGTAATCACTTAAACCAAGTAACGGTACTTGATCTTTAACATCAACTAAAATAAATAAAAATTTTCTAACAAAACCATTAATTTTACATGACAAAATCACTTCACCAACAGATTTAATTTTAAACTTTGAGCTACCATATAAAACTAAAGAAATATTTGAGCAATTCATTGGTACATTTACACTTAGAGACACAAAAATATGTAAAGGCAAAATACTGTTTTTCCCAGCTTATCTCTATTTTACCATCTGGATTTTCAACCGTACAGACGATTTATACCACTGAGTCTACATAAAACTCGCTTTCATCATCTTCACTTTCACTATACTCAATTTCAGCTTCATCTTTAGTAACTTCATTTACATGCCTTCTAATATTCTTTTTCTTAATGTCTCTTTGTTCATTTTGACACATTTTTGCAAAATGGTTGCGCCCTTGACACTTTGCACATATTTTGTTGTAAGCTAGGCATACACCACTTTGTGAACAATATCAATACCACTATATTTACAAGTGTTTGGTCTTAAAGAATGCTTCACGTTCCTGTTTGCATTTTTCATATCTCTAGCTTGAGTTTTTTCATACCTTACTGCATTCACTTGTGGTTCACTTTGTGATACCTTGGCTTGATTTTTGCATGCCTCTATGACTTTGCAGAAATCTAAACATTTGGTCAAAGTAAAATTTGCCTCACTCAAAAGCCTTTCTTGGAGTACTTTTATCAAGAATGTGGGTTCCATAAAAATTTAGTGGAATTGCGTTTTGAGGTAAATTTCCGTAGACGGCATTAGTTAGAAGGATTCGTTAACAAGGGGGGGTTTTTGTACGTGGACATTAATGATTGGAATTTAATGGGTCAGTGAGACCAGTTCCAGGAGAATTGGAATATTCTGGAGCAACTTCAGTTCCTGTTCTGGTGCCGGAAAAGGATAAGTGAACAGTTTTCCTTTTCTTATTTCTTCAACTTCGTTAGTAAACTCACGTTTATGATTCACATATAAAGTTTTTTTATTTCTTTTTTTTTCGCGGCAATTACTATAATTTCGCTTACATTTGTACTTGATATTTGAAAAATTTGAAATCTTTGCTCATAGATTAAGATACGCTAAGACATTACGGTACGTACCTGGTATTGCGTTATTTAGTGGTTTATTTTTGCCTATTTCTGATGATTTTATGTATATAACTTGCACCGTACATAATTTTGAGTTGTATTTTCTCTAGCAACGCTAAACTCGTTGTTATTTAAATTTTTGGCTTATGCAATTATTTATATTTATATTGATACTGGTATAAATTGCGGAAATGTGAACGCTTGTAACTATACATTGTTGATTTTGATATATATATATATATATATATATATATATATATATATATATATATATATATATATATATATATTATCGTTGTATTTTTGGGATATTGTACATGACCAATTTGGTCGATTCTCTAGAATTTTAGAAATGCAGACGGTGTAGTTTAGGGCCCTCAGCTCTTCTGCACCCTGAGTTTGAAGCCTTCAGCTCTGCTCAGAGTTTATAGGATCTGCTTGTCAGTTATTTACTTGAGTTGTAGCTAATAAATTAGTTAGAAATTTTTGGATTTATGTAGTTTTCGGCCTTCAGCCCATCTACGTTCTGAGATTACAGCCTTCAGCTGAGCTCAGACGTTATTTGTAACATTTTTGGTAGTGACATGGTAATAAATATTTTGAAAAGAAACCTTTGGTCCACAAAGACTAATTAAATCTTCAGTCAGGGGATACTTGCTGACTTTTATTTACTTATGATAATTTACCTATCAGTTTAACCTTTGGAGTGTGTAGTGAGTGTTGTTAACCCACTGAGGAGTTGTGGGCTAACCTAAGAAGTCTTGGGTGCTTGCCAAAACTTCTCTGGCGCCCTTTTTGTGAACTTAATAATTTTTTGAAGAATCCACCCCTTCTTCGACTCGAAGCTAGTCGACTGGCGAGCACCGGTTGTATCACGTGAGACAACCCGCATACCTATAACGAGCACTGAGAGGGTTAGTAGGTTTTCTCGTTATAAGAATACCCATAACAATTCTGCCTCTAATCATATCATCAAGTTCTTTATAATCGGTTGTCTTTATTGCTTTACGTAGCTCTATCACAAAATTGTCAAATGTTTGACCTTCTTTCTGTGTTATGGAATTAAATTTGTACCTTTCAAAAATCAAATTCCTTTTTGGTGAACAGTAATCTTCAAATTTTGTTTAGTATTGTCTAGTTTTTTGTCCTCACTTGCGACAAATGTGAAGCTATTAAACAGTTCGAGACCTTCATCTCCAAGCAGATTTAGAAAAATAGCTGTCTTTGTCTCCTCCTCATTTGAGGCAAGATCTGTTGCCGTTAAGAACAGATTGAATTTTTGCAAAAAACGTCTCCAGTTATCTGATATATTTCCATCCAAAATTAGGGGTTCAGGCGGTTTGAACAAGTTTTCCATTCTCCTTCACTAGCTGAAAACTGAAAATATTACTAGCTATCTGTTGAAACCACTATACCCTAACACCATGTAAAATATTTTGGTTGTGCAGTTAATTCAAACTAGAAGAATTATTTAACTCAAGTATTTTATTTAAGATTATAAAAATATTAATTACAAAACTAGCCAGTTGTCAATCTGTCTATACAGTGACACCCCTCATTATGACCTACTATCGTAGTAATAGAGCCTACTATATTATACAGGGAGTGCTCGGAAATGAATAAGTTATTATGGCGTGGGTTCAGTCATAGATATAGGAATGTTCCTGTCATACCAGTTCACATTTAGTTCCGCTTCATCGGTTAGAGAAAAAGCATGTCCGATTTAACAATATTTGACATACGACGTTTTTTGCCGATTATGCTGCGAAATTACGCAAGAAAGTCCAATAGGAAATCATGAGATGCTGATTCTATGTTAAAGGCAATAGAAGCTGTTAATAAGGGTGAAATGGGGTGGCTCAAGGCATCAAAATTTTACATTATACCTCAAGCAACCCTAAGGAGGCATGCTTTGCAAAAGAATAAAAAATTACAAAAAGGGAAAAAACGACTTGGTAGTTTTAAACCGACATTTCCCATAGAAATAAAAAGGCAGTTGGTTAAACATCTAAAATGGCTAGATTCGAGGTTCCTTGGACTAAGAAGACGAGACGTTCTAGAGTTAGCCTATAGTTTAGCAGTAAAAAATGGGTTTGAACATTCTTTTAATAACCAAAAAAATCCAGCTGGAAAGGAGAGAATTTCGCAGAAGAAATCCAGATATAACACTGCGTAAACCTGAAGCTGCATCTGCAGCAAGAGCGCAGGCATTTAATAAACCTCAAATGGCTCAGTTTTTTAAGGTGCTAGGGGACACCTTGCAAAAGAAAAATATTGATCCCATGAAGATATATAATGCAGATGAAGCTGCATTATCTACCGCACAGCGCCCGCAGAAAGTGTTTCCTACAACCGGTAGGTGCAATTACCAGCAACGAAAGAGGTTTGCACGTCACGGTTGTTTGTTGCATGTGTACTAACGGGAGTTATATTCCGCCTGCTCTAATAAGAATTAATTGACCATAGGAACTTTTTGCATTCCCCAGGAGTCTGGCTGGATGACTGGTCAACTATTTTTACAATGGTTGCAGCATTTTCAAAAACATGCAAGGCATCTCGCACCGTAAAGGTTTTGTTAATCGTGAATGGGCATTCAAGCCACAAATATCTGATGCTCTGCTATACGCCAAAGATAATGGCATTGTGTTTTTATGTTTGCAACCTTACTGTACACATCGCATGCAACCTCTTGATTCTTGATGTTGCGTTCTTCGGTCCACTCAAAACCCATTATTACCAAGAAAAAACCAAATGGCTCAAAACTCAGAATGCTACTCATGGATTTGCTAAACCTGGTATTTACCCATTGAAACCAGATGTGTTTCCCGACTATATGTTTCAAGTATCTGAAACTACAAACATTGCAGTTGATAATAGTATCCAATCAGTTGCAAACGTTCATATTGATAATAGAGCACAACCTGCACCTTCCTCTTCTACCATAAAACCTCCTAATTCTACAACGGCGCAGAAAAACTTACAAAACCCAACAAGTGGCGTTTTACTTTCGGTTACTCCAGCTGATTTGAGTCCAGTTCCAGTCGGATAATTTGTTTCAGACCAGGGAAAAAGAAAGTGAAGGAAACGTCAAGGAACTTCTGTTCTAAAGTCAACTCCAAATTTGGAGGAGGCCAAAGGAAAGAAGTCAAAGCGAAATTAGAGATCCCAGAAAAAGGAAAAAGCACCGTAAAAAAAGTCATTGAAGAATCCGAGTCGGAAACAGAAAGAGACCCTATTTCTGCTGATGAAGAAGTTGATGATGCTGCGTGCATTTATTGTACAGAAGTGTACAAATTTTCTAAAAGTGGTGAGCTGATGTTCATGTCAAAAGTGAGCACATGCTAAGGGTGTCCGGGTAGACAAGAAAACAAAATGTTTTGGTTGTAAGGTTTGTACCGACTAAAAATAATTAAACAGTGTTGATGTATTGATGTGTCATTATGCAAATGAGAAGGAGGTGTTCGCTTTGTTTTGGAGAACTAAGTAAAATACTCGGATATAAAGAGGCCCGATGAGAAACTCCACAAACTCTACTTAGATGCACAATATGTGATAAAAGTTTTTGCTTACATTGTTAATTAGAGCAAATAATGCTAAAAAAATTCATGATTGATTTGATAATCTAGCTTTTAAATTGTTTCTTAGCCTAACGTTTTAAAATGTTGCTTCATACGTTTTAATAAAGAATATTTAAAAAAAATAACTGCAGTTAAATTTTATTTGAAAATGGCCGTATGAATCCACGGTGGCCTCTTAAGGTACCTACTGACCACATCTTAGAGTAATGTTACGAACTCGCACACCGAAGCAGATTCTAAGTACGGCCCTGTAACCTTATGTTAACGGAGTTAAGAAAAAGGCGAGCGCGCCGAATTCTGAGAAGGTCTATTGGGATCTATTGTGACCGTCCTTTTTAAACATGTTCTCGAAAGGCATTTTAAGAAATATCGCGAAAGGCATGTCCCATCCCGAATGTTCTAGTAAAGAAAGTTTTTGATATAAATACAGGACCGATCAGCGGATGAGTTCAGTTTATAATTTGCCATAGTGAGTTAAACAGTAATTAAGTGAATATAAAAGTGTTATAAATTAATAAGTTAGTGTGCATATAAATTAAATTTAAGTGACTAGTTAAGTACATATAAATTAGTGTTAGTGAGTTAGTGTTTAAATAAATTAGTAAGTAGCAATACCGAGTGTTTAAAATTTATCCCACCCGTTTATTGTTCAAATAAATAACAAAAAAACATTACAGTAATAATTTACATAGAGAGGGCTATTCATTCATAAACACGTTTATTTTTGCGGCCAACAATTCTAAACGCCAGTAGTAAAATCATGAATGAATTACAAAAAGTGGGGATTGTATTGTGGATACATCGCCTTGGCGTCATCGTCAAAGCAAAGGCGTACCAAATCTATTTAAAAATAACAAATTTAAAATTATATTATTGGAATTTTGATGTTTATAAATATTTCATTTGATGATTTTAATTAATTAATTGTGATTAATCTACATATCTAATCTATATATATATATATATATATATATATATATATATATATGTATGCACAGACTTCAGTTTGAGGACGAGTATATCTTATACTGAGTATAACTTATACTGTATAAGTTGTCCTCGAAGTGTACTCTCGGATCTAGCATACTAACATATTTGATAAAAAAATTTTTCACGGGAATGTATTGATGAATGATTATTTTTCATTTAACCCTAAATAGGTCATCCCTTACACCCACCCCCTAAAGGCGGGGGTGGGGGTGACTTTGTAAAATAGTCGTAAAAATAAATGTTTTAATTTAGAATCAAATTACACGTAATTTTTTACATATACTACTAAAATTTCATTTTCATAATTTTTTTATAAAGTTATGCAAAAAAAATGTTATCAAAAAATTGATTATTCAATGGTGTGGGACTCCCGGATCTAGCATACTTCCAAATTTGATAGAAAAAAATTTTCACGGGAATGTATTGATGAATGATTATTTCTCATATTAACCTAATTCAATCATCCCTCACCCACACCGTAAAGGTGGGGGTGGGGGTTACTTTGTAAAATTGTCGTAAAAATAAATGTTTTAATTTAGAATCAAATTACACGTAATTTTTTACGTATACTACTGAAATTTCATTTTGATAACTTTTTATTATAAAGTTATGCAAAAAAAATGTTATCAAAAAATTGATTATTCAATGGTGTGGGACTCCCGGATCTAGCATACTTCCATATTTGATAGAAAAAAACTTTCACGGGAATGTATTGATGAATGATTATTTTTCATATTAACCTAATTCAGTCATCCCTCACCCAGCCCGTAAAGGTGGGGGTGGGGGTTACTTTGTAAAATTGTCGTAAAAATACATGTTTTAATTTAGAATCAAATTACACGTAATTGTTTACGTATACTACTGAAATTTCATTTTGATAACTTTTTATTATAAAGTTATGCAAAAAAAATGTTATCAAAAAATTGATTATTCAATGGTGTGGGACTCTCGGATCTAGCATACTTCCATATCTGATAGAAAAAAAATTTCACGGGAATGTATTGATGAATGATTATTTTTCATATTAACCTAATTCAGTCATCCCTCACCCACCCCGTAAAGGTGGGAGTGGGGGTCACTTTGTGAAATAGTCGTAAAAATAAATGTTTTGATTTAGAATCAAATTACACGTAATTTTTTACGTATACTACTGAAATTTCATTTTGATAACTTTTTTTTATAAAGTTATGCAAAAAAAATGTTATCAAAAAATTGATTATTCAATGGTGTGGGACTCTCGGATCTAGCATACTTCCATATTTGATAGAAAAAAATTTTTCACGGGAATGTATTGATGAATGATTATTTTTCATATTAACCTAATTCAGTCATCCCTCACCCACCCCGTAAAGGTGGGGGTGGGGGTGACTTTGTAAAATAGTCGTAAAAATAAATGTTTTAATTTAGAATCAAATTACACGTAATTTTTTACGTATACTACTGAAATTTCATTTTGATAACTTTTTTTTATAAAGTAATGCAAAAAAAATGTTATCAAAAAATTGATTATTCAATGGTGTAGGACTCTCGGGTCTAGCATAGTTCCATATTTGATAGAAAAATTTTTTTCACGGGAAAGTATTGATGGATGATTATTTCTCATTTTAACCTAAATCAGTCGGAGCTCACCCATCCCCTAAAGGCGGGGGTGGGGGTGACTTGGTAAAATTGTCGTAAAAATAAATGTTTTAATTTAGAATCAAATTACACGTAATTTTTTAAGTATACTACTAAAATTTCATTTTGATAACTTTTTTTATAAAGTTATGCAAAAAATGTTATAAAAAAATTGATTATTCAATGGTGTAGGACTCCCGGGACTAGCATAGTTCCATATTTGATAGAAAAAAATTTTTCACGGGAAAGTATTGATGGATGATTATTTCTCATTTTAACCTAAATCCGTCAGAGCTCACCCATCCCCTAAAGGCGGGGGTGGGGGTGACTTTGTGAAATAGTCGTAAAAATAAATGTCTTAATTTGGAATCAAATTACACGTAATTGTTTACTTATACACCTAAAATTTCATATTGATAACTTTTTTTTATAAATTTATGCACAAAAAATGTTATCAAAAAATTGATTATTCAATGGTGTAGGAGTCTCGGGTATAGCATACTTCCATATTTGGTAAAAAAAAATTTAACGGGAATGTATTGATGAATGATTATTTTTCATTTCAACCTTAATCAGTCATCTCCCACCCACCCCCATAAGGCGGGGTTGGGGGTGACTTTGTAAAATAGTCGTAAAAATGAATTTTTTTAATTTGGAATCAAATTTCACGTAATTTTTTACGTATACTCCTAAAATTTCATTTTTGTAACTATTTTTTTTATAAAGTTATGCAAGAAAAATGGGGTCTAGCATACTTCCATATTTGATAAAATAAATTCACGGGAATGTTTTGATGAATGAATTACCTCCATTTTAACCTAACTCAGTCATCCCCCGCCCACCCGCAAAGGGCGGGGGTGTAAAATAGTCGTAAAAATTACTTTGTAAATTTGGAATCAAATTATACGTAATGTTTCACGTATACAGCTAAAATATCATTTTTATAACTTTTCTTTATAAAGTTATGCAAATAATATGTTATTGAAAAATTGATTATTCAATGGTGCACCACTATCGGGTCTAGCATACTTCCATATTTACTAAACAAAATTTTTCACGGGAATGTGTTAATGAATGATTATTTTTCATTTTATCCCAAATCAGTCATCCCCCACCCATCCCCTAAGGGCGGGGGCGAGGGTGACTTTGTTAAATGGTGGTAAAAATAAGTTTTTGAATTTGGAATCAAATTTCACGTAATATTTTATGTATACACCTAAAATTTCATTTCGATTACTTTTTTTTATGAAGTTATGCAAAAAAAATGTAATAAAAAAATTGATTTTTTAATGAAAATAAAAATCGCTATTGCGGCTTTACGAATAAGAATTAAAATTTACTACTTGGCATATGTATATTTAATAAAATAAAATTCAAATTAAAAAATGATTACACGCTTATTTCATACCATAAGGGTAGAGGGGGCGGGTGTTTGGGAAATATTAGGGTTGGGGTGATTTTAAGTGTGTCATCGAATCATAAACCCTTTTTTGAGTATGTATACCAATTTTCATATTTTTTCTTCATTATTGCCAAAGATATTCAATAAAACGTGTCACCATCCCAGGCCCTTAGGGGTTGGGGGGGGGGGTATGACTGATTTACGTTAAAATGAAGGATAATCATTCATCAATACATTTCCGTGAAACATTTTGACTGATTTGGGATAAAATGAAAAATAATCATTCATCAATACATTCCCGTGAAAAAAATGTTTTTATCAAATATATACTTCCCGAGAGTCCTGCACCATTGGATAATCAATTTTTTGATAACATTTTATTTGCATAACTTAATAAAAAATAGTTACCAATATGAAATTTTAGGTGTATACGTAATATATTACGTGGAATTTGATTCCAATTCTAATTTATTTTTACAACTATTTTACAAAGTCACCCCCAACCCCACCTTTAGGGGGTTGGGTGGGGGATAACTGATTTAAGTTAAAATAAAGGATAATCATTCATCAATACATTCCCGTGAAAAATTGTTTTCTATCAAATATGGAAGTATGCTAGACCCGAGAGTCCTACACCATTGTATAATCAATTTTTTGCATAACATTATAAAAAAAAGATTTCAAAGTGAAATTTTAGGTGTATACGTAAAAAATTACGTAGAATTTGATTCCAAATTTAAAAATTTTTTTTTACGATTATTTTACAAAGTCACTCCCACCCCCGCCCTTAAGGGGTAGGTGGGGATGACTGATTTAGATTAAAATGAAAAATAATCATTCATCAATACATTCCCGTGAAAAATTCTTTTTCATCAAATATGGAAGTATGTTAGTTTGATGTTAATAAAATAAAAATGCATCCATATGTAGAATATGAAAAAAGTGGGAACAATGTAATACTTAATTTAAAAAAGTATAATACTTAACATCAATCATAATCATATTCTAAAACTAATTTTAAAAACCATAGACAGTTTTTATTACTAACAGGTTCACAGTTTGAATAAGAAAAGCATGTGCAAGTTTATTAAAATCAGATCATACAATTTCATTTTTCCGTGATTCAAAATCGTCCTTTGTCGCAAAAACAAAGTTTTCAGTAGACGTTTCAATGTCGTGGTTCTCCTTAAAGTGACTGTGTAATTGTATTTTAGCCGAATTTTTGAAACTACAGAGAGGGCACTTCTTTGCATTTTTTGGAGATGATTCTGAGGAATCTACTGATAAAATGCCATGAGTCTTTTTATGGAGATGATTCTTGTGGTTGAAATTTTTCTTGTAGATATCACAACTGAAGTTGTAAGTCTTCATACACTTTTTAAGTGGAGCTAGATCATCAAGTCTTCCCTCATGAAATATTTTTACTTGTTTCCGCAACCCATATATTCGCTTGAAAGATGACTTGCACTCAGTACACACTGATTTCTCATTCATTTTGAAAAAAACTTTTAAACTTAACGTTATTTTGTTTGATTTTGATATAAACACAGCTGTTTGAAGCAAAGAAATTATTCCATGGTATAAAGTTTGACGTACCGAATGCAAGACCATTAGACCAAGTATGCAACCCAAATAATATAAGTTTGGGGATTGACTATCTCGTAATATCCGATGCACAAACGACGAAAATGAAAACGAACCGCCTCTTATAACAGGGCCATCGTCCATAAATTCCAATTGGAATTTATGGACGATGACAGGGCTGACGGCATTGAACAACAACAAAACATCGTTTTTGTTATATTGTTATATTTTTGTAGTTGCTTTTATGCTGTATTTCTGAACATTATCGTAAAAATGTCTTTTTAAAGGCTCTGATAGCAAGTTCTAGCTGTAATGTGAGTAGAATATAGAATCTCGAGAAAAATAAATTGATTAAACAATATTGTCAATTTCAGGTTAGCAATATTGTAATTTTTTTTGAAATTGTATTCACAAATCAGACACAAGAACTGGATTTCCATGAAGAATTGGAAATTAGAAGACACTTAAGAAACCCATAATATCAAGTTGTCAATGAACAGATAAATCGAGGGAGTTCTCCACTTTTAAACTGTCTTCTTAAGTGATAATTTTGAAAATCAGCAGATATAGTTTTCCTGGTTTTCTATATCATTGCACAGTTATACTTATCTTAATTGGGAAAAAAGATATCCAGGATATCCCCATAGGGCTAATAATATCTACGCTTTAATAATTGTAATATCATATATTCTTCTTTTTTCTATTAACATATATAAAGTCTAGCCAAAAATAATTATTAATCATCAGGTAGGCATCAAATGGAATGTATATTCTGTCATTCTGACGATGACATTTAATATCGAAACAATTGTCAAATTTCTTAAAATTTCTAACATTTTTTCAATATATTGTGGAATTATCTAGAAACAGTAAGCTTCATTTAAAACAGTAATATGGGTAGATTCCACGAAGTATGGGTCGAGATAGTAAATACTTTGTAATAGTTATTAATAATGAATCATATAACGATCTGTGGAACGTAACCCAACGTCTACTTGGAAAAAGGCAGATATGCAAATATGGTTACGGGAAAGAAGTATTCATTTTGATTATACTGATATTAAGCCGGAACTTTACAGGAAAATACAGCTAAATAAACCAATATTTAAAAATTATGTTGTTTATAAGTTGTTAGCTGAACACGGTCCTTCCGTGTTACGTTTGCCACCACCTGATCCAAAATTGAATCCAATAGAAAAGATGTGGGCTATTATAAAATGAAGTTGGAGTGCGTAATACAACTTTTAAGGTAGGTGTTGTAGCCTAACGGAATTATTAAAAGGAAACCCGGCAACACTGTTAGACTTGACGTCCGAACGGCGAAGAAAACCATAAAGAAAGGTTAGGTTAGGGAATAGAACAGAGTGAAAATATAGCTGCAATAATAACCACGTGTTTCATTTTCACCTCACTAAAACTTGCAAAATAATACATTTTAAAAGCAATTTTCAAATACAAAATTGGTCCTTCGTGAAACCGGATGTAAATTAACAGAAGGTGTGCAAGAACTTCAGCAATATAAGTAAAATTAGTGCAATAAAGTCATTAAAACATCGGAAACAAGTGTGTTTCAGTTGACCGGCAAAGTTATTACGAAATCGAGTGCAACAGAGAACAGTAAGTGCCGTCGATAAACGAACTGGACAGTTGTTTTAAGTACATACTTTCGTAACCCGACACAAAGTGTAACAAAAAGTTCGAATTATCAAGGATATATATTACTACATTGGAAACAGAAATCAAGTAAGCCCGTTCAATTTCTTATTTCATACAAACATTTTTTCCTTATTCTTCAATTCCAATAATCCTTAATCGCATTTCAATAAAATGGCTCCATCTTTGCAAAAAATGAGAGGTTCAATTAAACAAAGACAAACAAATTTTAAGACATTTCTAAATGGTTTTCTTAGTGCAATCAAAAAGGATGGAACTGATTCAGATTATTTAAACATTGATAAGAAAAAGATCGTAGAGTTAGAAACACGTTTTGCAAACTTTGAAAATATATTAAGTGAATTCGATAATATACAAACACAAATTGAGAATGACTTTGAGGATGATGATTTATCCCATTGTTATTCTGAGCGTATGGACTTCGAAAATGAATATTTCAATTTGTCAAGCACTTGCAAATCATTTTTGAATGACTATTATGAAAAAATCAATAAGGTTTTAGTTCAGCAAAGCAGTAGTGGGATCAATAATAATCCTGTTTCGGTTTCGGCAAACAATAGTTTTCATCATAATTTGAAATTTCCGGAGATTAAGCTGCCGGTATTCTCGGGTGAGTACAGTTGTTGGTTAGAATACAGAGATACTTTCGATTCATTGATAAATAATAATACTTCTCTGGACGATATTCAGAAATTCCATTATTTACGTTCGTCATTAGAGGGTGGAGCGGCGCAAATAATTCGTTCATTAGAATTTTCAGCTGCAAATTACATTGTCGGATGGGCGGCTCTCTTAGAACGTTACAATAACGAAAGTGTTTTGGTTTATAATCATTTAAAGGCTATTTTTGAGATTCCTATTATGGCTCAGGAATCTTCAACTGAGCTCAGGCGATTAATTGACTTAGTTTCGAGGCATTTAAGATCTTTAAATACCTTGGGGCAACCCACGGAGCATTGGGACACTCTTTTAATTTACTTTTTAACATCCAAATTAGACAAGAGAACTGCAAGGGAATGGGAGGAAAAAAGGATAAAATTATCAAGAAATTCTGCCAGTCCGACAAATCAGTCAACATTACCGAATTTCAATGAATTTAAACTATTTCTTCAGCAAAAAGCTGACTTTTTAGAAACGGTCGCACTTTCCACCGAACAAAAGGGAAATAAATCCAAAATTTCAATTGCAAATACAGTTTGTCAGACTTCTCCTTCATCCAATTCAAATAGAAATGATGTTCAGAACAAAAGAAATATTTGTACATTTTGCAAAGATGCACATTTCATTCAAAATTGTGCAAAATTTTTAAAACTTTCGGTAAACGAAAGAATTGCAAGGGTCAAGGCACTCAAGCTTTGTCTCAACTGTTTAAGGGGTAATCATTTGCAAAAATTTTGTCTGGCCGGTACATGCAAACAATGTAACAGGAAACATAACACATTATTACATTTCAATTCTAAAACTGCGGAAGCAAATTCAATTAATGATGCAGGGTACAGTTCATTCAATTCAGCAAACAAAAATCAAACGAGTAGCGAAGGCGATACCCCAGGAAGCGATAGTACTGTTTGTTCCTTTTCTAAGGTTTCAATGGACACTTATGTTTTTTTGTCTACGGCATTGGTGGAGATATTTGACAAGTCAGGTAAGCCTCACACATTTCGAGCACTTTTGGATTGTGCATCACAATCAAACTTTTTGAGTGAGGAATGCTGTAACATTTTGGGTCTGGAAAAAGCTTCTACAGATATTGCGGTCATAGGAATAAATCAATGCTCATCAACCTTAAGTCAAATGTGCAAAGCTACGTTCAAATCATTACGAACTAATTTTCAAGCTACATTACCCTTTCTTATTTTACCAGTTATAAATGAATGTCTTCCAAACCGTTTCATCGACATTTCTCAATTAGAAATTCCATCTCATCTCAAATTAGCTGATCCAAATTTCAACAAAATAGAGAAAATTGATGTCCTCTTGGGTGCTGGGATATTTTACAGTCTTCTATGTGCTGGTCAGGTTCCACTTAGCAAGGAGGGATATCCGATTCTCCAAAAAACTGTTTTAGGTTGGGTCATCTCTGGTCCCACTCCATCTTATCCTTCTACACAAACAATTTGCAAATTCTCTTCAGTTGATAATTCTGGTACTGAACTTCAAAACCAATTAAAACTTTTTTGGGAGATTGAAGAACCCTGTCCAAGAACTCCTTTAGTTTCAAGTGATGATGAGGAATGTGAAAGGATTTTCCAAACCACAACAAGGAAGGCTTCTGATGGCCGATTCATTGTTCAAATTCCGTTGCAGAAACCACCATCACTTTTAGGTGAATCTAAGAATGTAGCTTTGTATCGTCTGAAGTCGTTGGAATACAAACTCTCAAAAAATCCCAATCTTGCAAAACTTTACTCGGAATTCATGAACGACTACCTTGAGGTAGGTCATATGACACCAATTCCCTTGGGAGACAACAGTCCAATTTATTATTATATGCCTCATCATGGGGTTTTCAATGAAAACAATAAAACAACACGACTCAGAGTAGTATTTGATGCCTCTTCACAATCCGATTCTGGTTTCTCTTTGAATCATCTTCAATACACTGGTCCAACTATTCAGGATGACCTGATTTCAATTCTAATGCGGTTCAGACAGCATCCTATTGTTCTTTGTGCGGACATAGTAAAGATGTTTCGCCAAATTTGGGTCGACCCGGCTCAACGATCATTGCAAAGAATCCTGTGGAGACCAAACCCAGAAGAGAAAGCTCAAGAATATACTTTAAACACTGTGTCCTTTGGCCAGGCTTCGTCACCCTGGCTTGCAGTGCGTTGTCTTCATCAAATTGCCTTTGATCATAAAGACTCGTATCCGGAATGTTCAGATATCATTGTTAGAGATTTCTACATGGACGATCTTCTTACTGGAAGTAACTCTGAGGACAAGGTGATACAAATTTGCGACGAACTTGTGACTATTTTGGGTGCGGGTGGTTTCAAACTACAGAAGTGGGCGTCAAACAGTTCTCGTGTTTTACAACATGTGCAAGCAGCTGACCCTCTCACGATTCTTAAAATAGGTGATGATGATAAGACTAAAACTCTCGGTTTGTTGTGGTCCTGTTCGACAGATATATTGTCCTATCACGTCCCTGAATTTCCGACAAGATGTATCAATAAAAGAAGTGTTCTATCAGATATCTCACAGATTTTTGATCCTCTGGGATTGGTGGGACCTTGTGTAGTTTTGGGCAAAATACTTCTGCAAAAACTGTGGTCTCTAAAATGTAGTTGGGACGAATCCTTACCACTAGAGATACATACAACATGGAAAAATTTCCGAAATCAATTACAAGGCCTAAATGATCTAAAGGTTCCCAGACTTATCTTGTTTTCAAATACCTTTGACATACAACTACATGGGTTTGCCGACGCATCCACAGAGGCATACGGTGCTTGTGTTTATATTCGCAGTGTTAATCAGCATGGTCACATTAAAGTTCACTTGTTGTTTGCAAAAAGTCGTGTGGCTCCTTTGAAATCTTTAACGGTTCCAAGACTAGAGTTGTGTGCGGCCTTGCTTCTTGCACAGTTATATTCCAAAATAACAGCCTCTATGAAGTTATCCTTTTCAAAAACCTTTTTGTGGAGTGATTCAAGTATATGTTTGGCATGGATCAAAACCGATCCTCATCTTCTCCAAACCTTTGTTCAGAATCGGGTGTCTCAAATACGAACCTTGACGTCTATTGAAGATTGGTATCACGTTCGAAGTGCAGATAATCCAGCTGACCACCTTTCCAGGGGAGTAAGTCCTAAAGACTTGGTTGAGCTAGGACAGTGGTGGCACGGTCCAAGTTGGCTTAGTAATGAGAAAGAATTTTGGCCAAAATCTTCACTCCATTTTAAGGGAGATCTTCCCGAGCTAAAAAAGCAGAAATATACTTATTCTTTAGTGAAGCTGTTAGATCCATTTCCGATACACAACTTTTCTTCATTTCAAAGATTGTTACGAGTAACAGCATGGTGTCTCAGATTTGTCAAGTGTCTGAGATTCCCAAGGGATGATAGAGTATCGGAGCCACTTTCAAGCGCGGAACTTCAATTAGCTACTGAGCATTTGATTAAAATTGCTCAGAGGGAATCCTTTGGAGAAGAAATTTCTCTTCTTGCAAAATCCAAAACCTTACCAACAAATTCAAGAATTTTGTCTCTGGCTCCCTTCCTTGATGCTAAGGGTATACTTAGAGTCGGAGGTCGGATCCAAAATGCCCAGGTAAGCTTTGAAAGAAAACATCCTGCATTGCTGTCTCCTAAACATCATTTATCTTCACTTATTTTCAAACATGAACATTTGAAAATGTTTCATTTAGGCCCCCAACATTTATTGTATCGCGTAAGAGAAAAATTTTGGCCTTTGAGTGGACGCAGTTTAGCTAGGAAAGTTGTCAGACAATGTGTGAAATGTTTCAAATCTAAACCTAGCGGGTATGACCCAATGATGGGAAGTTTACCAAAAGCGCGTATTTGCCCCGCTCCTCCCTTCCATTCTACCGGAGTGGACTATGCGGGCCCAATAAAAATAAAAAATGCCATTGGGAGAAGTTCAAGAGTTTCAAAGGCATACATTTGCTTGTTCATATGCTTCACCACTAAGTGTATTCACCTCGAGGCGGTTAGCAGCTTAACAACGGAAGCTTTTATCGCAACATTTCGACGATTCGTTGCGAGGCGTGGTAAACCGTTCGAGATGTTCTCGGATAATGGCTCAAACTTTGTGGGCGCTGTGAGGGAGTTGCAAGAGCTTGCCCAGTTTTTATCAAAAAATGAGTCATATTTGCAAGAATATATCAATGATAAGGGTGTCAACTGGAAATTCATTCCTTCTTACAGTCCTCATATGGGGGGATATTGGGAAGCTGGAATTAAAGCGGCTAAGGGGCATTTGAAGAAAATTGTATCTGATGTTCATTTAACTTTTGAAGAATTGTCGACTCTTTTAGCGGAGATAGAGTGCATTTTGAATTCGCGACCTATTTCTCCAATGTCTTCTGATCCACACGATATGACTGCCCTAACCCCTTCCCATTTCCTTATCGGGCGATCTATTTCGGCACTTCCAGATCCAGATGTCGCGGACATACCCAGGAATAGACTTTCCCGGTTTCAACTCATTCAACGCATCCAGCAGCACTTCTGGAAGAGATGGTCACGAGAGTTCCTGACAGAGCTGCAGGTTAGATCCAAATGGAGAAAGAATTGTGGCAAGATAAATATTGGTGATCTTGTTCTTCTGCATGGTGATGACTCCCCTCCACTTCGGTGGACTCTCGGAAGAGTTGAAGCGCTGCATCCCGGTTCTGACGGCATAATTCGAGTAGTGGACATAAGAACAAATGGCGGCGTAACGCGTCGAGCTGTGGGTAAATTGTGCAAATTACCAATTGAACAAGACGAACCCAGTGAAGTCCTCGAAAAAAAAAAAATAATAAAATAGTGACTATATGACCGAACTAATTTTATTGTTTACAATTAGGACTTTATATTTTGTATTGTAATATTGTGCCATTTATATATTTAAATCAACTTCGAAAGATATCAAAATCTTTCAAGGCCGGGGGTATGTTGTAGCCTAACGGAATTATTAAAAGGAAACCCGGCAACACTGTTAGACTTGACGTCCGAACGGCGAAGAAAACCATAAAGAAAGGTTAGGTTAGGGAATAGAACAGAGTGAAAATATAGCTGCAATAATAACCACGTGTTTCATTTTCACCTCACTAAAACTTGCAAAATAATACATTTTAAAAGCAATTTTCAAATACAGTAGGTGACGTGTTAAAGTTGACAGATGACACATTTGCTAGAGTCACACCAGAAACATGGAAGAATGTTTGCATTCATGTAATCAGAATGGCTTTAATGGTATGTTATTGTAATAAATTTTCTAATTAACCCATTAGTCCCCAACGTTGCGTAAACGAAACATTTTGGAATTTTTTTTAAATATATCATTGAATGTCATTGACTTTTATGTCGCTACAATTTATTCCAAATATAATAACAATTATGTTTCTATGTAATACTGCGATATAATCAAAAAATTCATTTTTTGCAAATTTATGAAATATGCGGAAATTGGGGATTTCATTTATCATATTTTCGTCGATCGTCGTTTTTTGGATCTATTATCAAACGATGGGAGCTTTCGTCTTCTTTTACTGGGGAATCAGAAATTACTTAACCCTACAAGTTGGTCAGGAAGTATTCAATCAATTATGGCAATAAAAATTCGATTGTTCGATATTCTAAAAGCTCTTCAGATATTGAATCGAAATCGCAGAAAAAGGAAGCAACCATGGAAGCTAAAAATCTGAAAAAGAAAATGGCCAACTTTGAATTTGTTTTTATTAATATTTTTATCTTCAAAACTTTATCTCAAGTAAACCACGTATCAAGATTTTTACAAAGAATTGATATTTATATCGGCGGCGCAACAGTCTTAAGAAATACATTGACCTACATTTCTGCTTTAAGAGCTCAAGAAGCGTATAATGATTGAATATCTGAACCAATAACTCTTGCAATTAAATGCAATATAGAGCTAGTATTTCAATTTAAGAGGCAACGAAAAGTACCAAAACAAATTGTTGAGCTTGCTTTGGAATAGCAATTTGATAATAGAGAAGATTACTTCAAAGTCCGGGTATATTACTATTCAATTGATACCAATACCAATCAAATTGAATAGAGGTTTTCTGCTATGCAATCAATCAAATGAATATTATTTGTTGCAACAATACTAATTTCGAAAACATCGGGAAATTTTTACTAACGGTGTTGTCAATCAATATTGATATGTTACTTGAACTAGTTAAAGAGATGACTTCAAAAAAGATATGAAGAGGAAACTTTTCCAAATAGTATTCGTATATGAAACTTGATTTTCCTGAAGTTTATGTTATGTTTCTTCTATTTTTTACCCTACCTGTGCGTAACTGTTGCGCAATTGGAAAGATCCTTTAGTAAATTGAAAATGTTAAGAAATTGCATTAGGTCAACAATGATCGTGATCAATCTATTTTAAATGTAGAATATAATATCGCAGCGAAGTTAGATTTAAAAGATCTCATAGATTACTTTGCCAATACTAAAGTCAGAAAAAGAACGTAGTTCTAGATTTTAGTTTATTATTAGTTTTTATATTTTATATAAAGTATTTCATTTATTTCCTTTCAATGTAATACGGAAAATACCAATCTAGATATTGGTTTGGAATTAAGTAGCTGAATAAAACATATTTTTGTTTTGACACTTTTTATGATACAAAAAAATTTAAGTTTTCGTTTTGTATTAGTTTTTGTCCTGAATGGAAAACGTTTTAATTTTCTTACTTTTTACGTGTTACTCAGTGTACCTGTAAGAAATGTCCTGAGGCCCACTCGCCCCTAGATCCGCCACTGAGCCAGGCCCGTCGCTAAGACAACTGATTCTAAATAGTGCATAGGTATTAGATAATATTAATATTGCTCCTGTACAAACATAGGTACAGCAAATATGACACATCTTTCTCAGTCCAGAATACATTTCTGATGATTTCTGTAATCTATCAGAGTGTGCTCTGAAAATTCGGTAGTGAAATGGCAAAGTGTACACTATCTGCTATTTTTTTAAAATACGTTTTATTGCATTAAATGATTATAAATAACGTATCTATATAATTCAATATTCCAAGAGAAAAATGTAAAAAACAAGAATTTTTTACATTTTGCTCCACCATCACAATTCAATTCAATATATTATTTTCAAGGTATATTGCATTTATGTGGTTTCTATAGAAAATAATCTATATGTATAAATATTTTTAACCCAACAACTGCATGTTGGAAATAATAAAAAAAACTATAAGAACGCCGCATTAGCAAAAACATTAAGGCGGCGATTCCACAGCAGACATTATAAAAACATACTTAGATAACATATTTTAGTCTTTCATAAAATCTGAAATAGAAACGGTCTTACATGGTTGCCGGTTTTACTATATTTTCAGGAGATCTACTGATTTGCATATTGATGAAAAAAATTATGACACTTGTTTATTATTATTATTAATTTTTAATTAATCATATCTCGCATGATATTTCCAAACGCTCTGTTTAAATCAATTTAAGAGATTTCTCTTATTACCTACCTATCTAATGAAAACTAACGAAAGAAACAAACTAGCCACAACTAGTATGTGAGACATCTACACACACAAAATTATGTATTTGCAGTCGAGAAAAGCAAATTGTACTAATGCTAACTTTACAAAAGAAGTAATACATTTACATACTAATGATATGTATATACCAAAAAAGGATAATACTTTATCAGATTCAGATTTAAAACGATTTTTTATATACCTATAACAGTTATTTTCTTACATTGGTTTTTTTATTTGTTTTGTATTTTTGTTGTTCATTACTATTCGTTCTATTTTTTTATATACTCGTACCTGATGAGTATCTACGTAACTTTATTTTGTGATTACTATTTTTAAAATGAAGCAGTAGGTAGGTATAATATATCGTATCCCCCTTAATGTTCGCTACATATGGCAAACATTTTTAGTTGTAGGATATAGGAAAATTTAATGTATGCCATCGATCCTGCATGGTCGCTAATCTGAAAAGACATTCTGACGTCACTCACGATGCCACTGTGATGGAGGCAAAATATCGAAAAAGTTGTTTGGAAAAAGTGATTAGAATGATATTTTAGGGCCATTTATGAAATTTCGAGCAAAAAAAACAAAAAAATAAAAAAATCCGTACTTTTCGCCATGTTTAATGTGTGAGGGTAAAACAATTCAGAAATATTGATTGAGGTCATTCATATATAATAAAATGAAAATATTCGTTGAACGCGTGAAATTTTTTTGTATCTTGTCAGTTTGTGCAGTTTCAAACAATTTAATTGTGATATTACAATTGAAAAGGGCCGATATTAATTTTTTTTATGTAATATTTCATCAAAGTTCCAGAACATGACAACTTACATTAATAATTATTATTTAATAAGCGTAATGATTCATGTTTGGACAATATTTATAAAAAAACAATGCAATAATATGAATACAAGATAATTTATTATCTTTGAAAGGTCTGCATACATTTCACAACGATTCCTAGTATTATACTTTCATCATCCTTGAACCCATTTTTCTCAAATACTTTGCCGCAATACAAAGTTTTAAATTAACTAAGTGGGCTTTAAAATCATAAACGAATACTCGTTTAACATCATTGTTGCATTTGATCCGTAATTCTCCGTTTTCGTTAAGTTTACTTCTATTTACACATTCTGCAAAGATATTTTCATATCTATCTATCTATCTATAACTAAAAATGCCTTCTATACTGTCACGTGAAGAAAAAATAGAGTTGGTTCTAATTTGCGGAGAAAATTATCAATGTTCAAGAGAAGCTGCTAATATTTTTAACCAAAAATATCCTGGCAAAAACGTCCATTCTAGAAATGTAGCAAAATTATTAAAGAAGTTTAAGGTAACTACAAGTAGAAACGCTAAGTCTTTTCCATCACATGACTGATACGACATTAACTATATGCATCTTAATCAAAACAATGCGACAAACAAACTTCACCCGTGCAAGCCTAAATTTATTCAAGTTCTGAAGAAAAATATTTTGACGTCCGGTTTGGTTTTTGAATTATAGAAGATAATCCAAATTTCACAGAAAATGTTTTATTTTCCGACGAATCTACTTTCACATCAAATGGAACAGTAAGCTCACAAAACTGTCGTTGATGGGCAGACACAAACTCCCACTCAAGGTTAATGTATGGTGCGGAATTTGGAATTGTCAAATTATTGGTTCATTTTTCTTTAGAGAAAACCGGAATGCCAGGCGTTATTCAACTTTGTTGGAAAATGAATTAACCAAATTTTTGGATGGTATCCCACTGGCTAAGCGAGCCAATCTTCATTTCCAACAAGACGGTCCCCGGACCTATGCCCTCTGGACATTTTATTATGGGGCTATTCAAATAACAAAATTTATCGAGTAACACCCTTCAGAGACGTCGCACATTTAGAACAATGCATATGGGATTGCGTATATGCTATTAACCAAGGTACGCTCCGAAATATTCAAAGAGAAACGAATTCCGGGACGGTGAAATGTATGGAACGAGATGGAGGACATTTTGAATTTGTGTTTTGAAATATTAAGTTATTTATTAGTAATGAGTTAGTGGGTAATCTGTTGAATATTGTTCCAAAAAATAGTAATAACTAAATGAAATTAACTGTCTCGACCCTTACTTCGCGGAATCTACTCATATTAGTGTTTTAAATGAAACTCACGGTTGACAATTGTTGACAATTGACAATTTTTTAGAATTTTCAACAATTTTTATTATATTGTGGTATTAACTAGAAACCGTGAGTTTCATTTAAAACACTAATAGTAATACGTTGGTAAACTAATTCAATTTATTATTATGACTAGTTAATGAGTTTTAATAATTTAATGAAATATTTATTGAAAATATCAAAAACGGTTCTTTTCAATTGTGGTATCAGTACTAAATTATTTTAAACTTCACAAACTGACAACATTGGACAAGGTATTGTTACAGGAAAGTTTCAAATGCTCAACTAATATTTCCATTTAATTCTCTAGGAATGATTTTAATGACCAATTTTGAATAGTTTTACGTTTATAAATTACATACGGTGCTAATGGAACTCTTTCAAAAAATAAATTGAGGCAATATCATTTCAGAAGACCGTAATGGAGAAAAATAAGAAAATTCTTATTTTTTGTTGTTTTTGCTTCAAATTTTGTACGTACTCCTAAAATAACATTTTAATCACTTTTTCTAAATAACAATTTTCGGTATTTTGGCATCTAACCTCACTTTTCGCATTTCCACGTCGAATTTTTCCAATTTGTGGCCATGAAGTGTTCATGTAACTGATGTCAAGATGTAATTTTGGATTATCGACCATGCAGAATCGATCGTATATATTAAATTTTCCTATATACAACAACTAAAAATTGTTCCCATATGTAGCGAACATGGTGGACACTGTATGTTTACTTTATTTGTTTTTAAATGAAAAGTTTGTTTTCAAATAATACATATTTTTTCGAGGTCATAAGTTTAGTTCATTATACTTTTTTGAAATTTCTATAGCATAAAATAAATCTATTGAAATTACTCAATTTTTGACAAGATTTTTACTGATGAAATGAAAATCTAACTGGCAGCCCTGCGGTCTAATCCAAATAAACTTTTCATGAGGATATAAATTTTAATCAACCAACATCATTACCCTTAATTCATTTAAAAAAAATAACAGATAGCTCTCCCTTTGACCTTTTGCCATTCATTCCACTACCTACCGAATTGTTAAAGTTTGATTGATTTCAGAAATCGTTAATAGTACAACTGCGGGAAAAAATATAACAAAAGTTTCGGTATACCGCGAGAGGGCGTAATTGGATAAAAACATTAAAAAGCCAACTTTCATAAAATTAACTCAATTAAAGGGCATAACAAAAACAATCATCGCATTCTTCAAAAAATTCTGCGTATATTTGATATTAAACTTTCAGTCTATGTACTCAAATAATGTGTACGGGGAGATTGATATGAGAAAACGCCCTTAACTCGGGTTCAACTTAACCGATTGTTGCAAATTTAGTCTTCTTGAAAACATCTGTTTTCCATCAACATAAGTTTAATAATTTCGACATAACCTAATGAGTAGCATGCACACTAGAGGGCGCTATTGACTTTGTTTTTTAAATCTAGTTACCTTTGGAAAATATTAAATAGGAGTATACAATTTTAATCGAGAATTGTAAAAGTAGACTTAATTAATAACAGAATACCGATTACCGCATGTCGATATCTTTTTCCTATCCCGACATATCGTAAAAAACGTATACATTTTGATTATTTTCCTTTAAATATAGATTACCTACTGTGGCTATAGGTTCCGAACATATTTTAATAATTTGGAACGAATTAAAGTTGATTAATGGTAATTTCAATTAATATTTCGATGTTATTGGGAAACGGCGATCAGGAAGTTAAAGTGGAAATATATAAAAAGAAGTAGTGGGCCATGGAAAAAAACATACATATATTTCTACTTTAACTTCCTTAACGCCGTTTCACAGTCAGATTAAAAGTAATATTGAAATTATTATTATTAGGGCAAGGAATGTCAATTGTAATTATTTCAAAATTGTTAAAATCCTTTCCGTACTACCCCATAGTAGGTAATCTATATTCATAGGTGAATGCTTAAAATTTACGCTTTATGAAGTGAAACAATTTATGGGACACTACAGGATTTTTGGCGTAAAAGTAAACTCGTAAAACTAACAAATTTGTTAAACTCCTTGTCCTTATCTAATTATTATTTAATTAAGCTCAGTGAGAGAGACGCAATGCTGTTCTCCCCTTCTGTTACATCAGTAGACTCCATGATATTACTAAGCGAAATAGACTCGTCGGCAGAGCGTTAGACTGAAAACCTAAAGGTCGTTGGTTGGATACCTGGTTTCGTCAGTAAACTATTTAATTTTTCTTTCATCTATAAATCCATTCTGCTAATGTATTCAACAATGTCGGTAATGTTGAACAGAAGTATATCTGATTATTTCTAAAATATTCATGCATTTACTCGAAGCAATGGAATTAAAATAAAGTTTGGATCAAGATTGTGGTTTGTTTGAACATTTAATAAAATAATTTCTTAAAAAGAATATTTACTTTTGTTTGTCTTTTATTGTAAATAGTTTTTGTACTCATTCACAGTTTTTGCGTAACATAATAAGTTTCACTTCTAAAGCTGTTAGTTTTCAACTGACTCATAAATTTTTAAGATATGTCGGGACCGGAAAAGATATCAGCATGCGGTATTCGCCATTATGTTACAAATTAAGCCTACTTTTATAATCCCGAGTAAAATTGCATGCTCCTATTTAATAATTTCCAAAGATAACTTGATTTTAAAAAAATTAGCGCCCCTCGCTTGAAAGTTACTCATTAGGTTATGTCCAAATTTTCACTCTTATGTTAGTCGAAAAGAGCTGTTTTCAAGATGACTAAGTTTCCAATAATCGGTTAAGAACGGAGTTATGGGTGTTTTTTTCATAACAGTTCCCATTCTCCCCCACATCTTATTTAAGTAGATAGACTGAAACTTTAAATATCAAGTACATATATGCAGAATTTTTTGAAGAATGCAATGATTGCTTTTGTTATGCCGCCTTTTGAAAAATTTGGCTTCTCAAGTTTTTTATCTCTTTTGTTACATTTTTTGTACTCGCAGCTGTACCATGAACGGTTTCTGATATATGGCCGAAAGCCATTCTTATTGGGGCACCCGTTACATATTTCATATTTAATTAGTCATTGATAATTAAGAATACGGACGCCTTTTTGAAGACCTTTCAAAGTAATACTAATAAACTACCAACGATAAACATGAAACAGAGTATAGGTATCAATAAGCGATTACATCAAGCCGTTATAATGTGGCATCTGTGTATTGTATCTTTTTTGGTACGGCTTTTGTTCATTGCACTATATGAAGCTATTACAAAAAAAATTATCAATTCTTAGAAAATTAGGGCATAATTTGAGATCCCTTTTGGTGAAGTACCTATGTAAGGTCCGTGGAAAATAATATTTACAAAATCGTTTAGATATGGTATAAGTTACAGGAATAAAAGAACATTACTAGGTATCAGTAATAATGTTTCCAGGATTATTCAGTCCTAACAAGTTGTTCAGAGTAATAATTTATTATTCTTTAAAGTACTGTTTGTTGTATTTTCAGTAAACTGTGCCATTATTATTAAAAGTGGAAACTCAATAATATTTTAAAATCAGAATGCTGAAGACTAGAAAAAACTGACAAATAACAATTTAACGCGAGTCTAGTTTCGAGAAGACACACAAAAACACGTCCATCAAATTTCAAACTGTATATTATATTATCATCTTCGGTCATATAGATTTGTACTCTTGTTTTTCTGAAACGTAAATTAAATATAAATCTTCTTAATTGTCGTGAGTAAATACTGTTACCTCTATCAATAAACATTACTAACCATAAATTTTAAGGGCATTCCCAAGAGTGCTTGTGCTTAACCTATTAAAAGTGTATCTTAATATAAATAACAATAACTGAATAAGGTTGAGATTCACTGAAAAATAAAAACTTCTTCGAAATTGGATTACTGATGACCTACATTTTTTTCAAAGAATATAATGTACGACGTTTCTTATATTTATTAAGATTAAATATTAATTAATTAATATTTAACACGTTGAGTGCTACCGTGGAAGCGGAAAATTCATTCCATTTTTCATGTGTATGGCCCACTAACTGAAAAAATGGTGTCCTGAAAAAACTAAGGATAAAATATACAGGCCAAATAAGGTTTTGGGTATGCCAGGCCGTAGTGCGATAGTCCCCATAGAGATATATGCAAGGCATGCAGCGAACGTCGATACATGCGGCTGAAATAACAGAAATAGTTGTGTATCAGCCGCGGATACATACGGCGATGGAAGCACCGTATCTCGTGTATCCGTGTTGGATACATACGGCACTCAACGTGTTAATTTATTAAAAAAAGAACTTTTTACATTTTTAATTTTTTTAATTAAACAAATACCGCTTGTCATAGTTTTTTTATATACGGGTGTCCCACGAGGTTCTGGCCAGTATATATCTCGAAAACTGTTTGAACTACAATATTGAAATTTGGCAGTTATAAACTGTGGGTAGTATTACACATTTTAAGCAATCAGCTACTTTGCTACAATGTCACGTTTCGGGTCACGTGGTATAATTTTTAGAAAAGTTAATGACACACCCTGTATATTGTTCCACTGCTGTATAGGTCTCTCTTATACTAATTCGGCGACACCTATTTTTTTTGTGTTAGGTATATACAAACGACAAACAAATGTTCATAAAGTTTTTTATTTGAAAAACAAAAAGAATTGGAAAACAATAACACTTTTACTACAGTTTATGCTCAAATTTATGTCCACCTTCATTAATGCAGCATTCAAATCTAAGTAAATTTCTTGTGCATGCTGCTTCAATACTTTCTGGTGTAAGAGATTGGCAAGCTGCTCTGATTCTGTTTTTTAAATTATCTACATCGGTAGGAGCTGTAACAGAAATGAATCCTTTTAAATATCCCCAAAGAAAAAAATCTAACAGGGTTATATGTGGTGAACGAGCCGGCCAATGTATTGTATCATTTCTCCCAATCAAGCTGTCTTGGAAATACACATTCAGATGTGACGTTACTCGCTGAGCAAAATGAGGAGTTGCACCATCCTGTTGCCACCACATAGTCGCTCTCTCTTTTAGTGGATTGTTCTCAAGCAAATGTTGAAGAATATTCTGGAGAAAATCTAAATATCTTTCGCCTGTCAAATTCCCCTCATAAAAATACGGCCCAATCAAGCGTCCATTAAACAAACCGCACCAAACATTTATTCCCAAAATAGTTTGGAAATACGTTTCTCGCGTCCAGCTGGGATTTTCAGCCGACCAGTAGTGACAATTATATCTATTAACGATACCTACACCGTTATTGTGAAAACGGCTTTCGTCGCTCCACAATATTTTATTTAAGAAAAAAGGGTCCTCTACGATTTTAATTGACACTTCTTTCTGGATCTGCAGGAGTTAGACCTTGCGTTAAATGTATTTTTAAAAGATGATATTTGTATTGCTTGAACACCCTCTGAATAGTAGATTTACTTATTCCTAATTCTTATTGCAGACATCGAGTTGAAATTTGGGGATTGACTTGGATATAAGCAAGAATGTTAATAATATTATCTTCCGTAAGAATAGGCTAACGTGGAGAATTTTGATGTTTTCCGATTGGAAATGAACCGTGTCTTAATTTTTGTTCTACATAAGTAAAATTATTTTTTCCTGGAGTTGTTCGGTCGGGGAAACGATTTCTATATAAATCTCTAGCTCGTCTGGTATTTTTTCCACATTCTTCATAGATCATCAGCATATCGACATACTCGTCATAAGTGAAACGTAAAGGCATGGTAAGTTTCAAGTCACAAAACTTTTAACAACAATAATACAGTGACCGATTGTTCACTGACGCTAACAGCTTTTGACAACTAGAATAGCTGTTACTAGAATATGTTTTTTGTTTCTCAGCTCTCTTTGTTTTTCAAATAAAAAACCTTATAAAAATTTGTTTTTCGTTTCTAAGTACCTGACACACAAAAATAGGTATCGCCGAATTAGTATGAGAGATACCTTTACAGCAGTGGAACAATATTCAGGTTGTCTCATTAAGTTTTTTAAAAATGATACCACGTGACCCGAAACATGACGTTGCAGCAAAGTAACTGCTTGCTTGAAATGTGTAATACTACGGTTTATAACTGCCTAATTTTAATTTTCTACTTCAAATAGTTTTCGAGTTATCTACTGACCAAAACCTCGCGGGAATTGTTATACTCTTCATTAATGATTTCCAGTTTTTTAAGACAATTTTAAGAAAATTGCTGCTGTTATCTAATAAGAAACGATCGCTTCAATGTTGGCCACAATAGGATCACATGTTATATACAATCTTTAACAGTCTATTTAGTGCTGCAAGAAATGAAAAAAATCTACATTTAGAGGACACTTTTAAGTAACTATGTGTAGTTAAACTTTCTGAGAGAGTCTAAGAAAACTTATTTTTTCTTCAAACGTCAGTAAATCTGTCAGTTTTCGACTGTGTAGGCGTTTCATTTTTCCTCGGCCGGAGCTTTAGTTTTCACTTTCCCGCCAGCGGAGGGAAAAGTGTTATCATAGCAACATAGATAGAAAAGCAGCCGTAGACGCAATAATTGTAAAAAATAAATTAATATTGTTGACAGTGTCCACTGACAGCTTTATGTTACATCACTATAGCAACAACCTGTTCCTACTCACCGACACCGGTCTAAACCGCCTTGCGAACCCAATTATGTTGAAAAATTATTACTATCAAAAAGAGACGTTTTTGCATTAATTTGTCGACATTTGAAGAAAAAACGGCATATTTTATTTGGGGGAAAAGCTACTTTTCATGAGTTGCTCTCTATTACCAGCCTCACTCCGTTCGACTGTTGAACACGAGCGCGTCATGAAAAGTATCAC
This sequence comes from Galeruca laticollis, assembly GCA_963921935.1. Classification (NCBI taxonomy): domain Eukaryota; kingdom Metazoa; phylum Arthropoda; class Insecta; order Coleoptera; family Chrysomelidae; genus Galeruca; species Galeruca laticollis. Next base: position 222,368,214 of record OY998177.1, on the reverse strand, counting down.
TTTTCCTCCATATAAAATAATATACTATTATTGGGATCGTCCAGTTATCTCACAGATATAATTATTACAAACCGATACTGATCTGCTGGTTTCCTTAGCGGAATATTTAAAATAATCCTAGCATTATCTATAAGAACAAGAGTACTTTCACAGGAGCTTCAACAGTCGATTGATAATTTTAGAATAGAGCGATTCCAATCTAATCATTTATAACTTTTAACATTCTACACCCAAGTCATATTATTATTGTATATAGCTGAAGATTCGTAATTCTAAGAAATTTGACAATTGTTAGAATTTTTAACATTTTTTCAATATATTGTGGAATTATCTAGAAACAGAAGTTTCATTTAAAACAGTAATATGAGTAGATTCCACGAAGTAAGAGTCAAGACAGTTAATTGAATTTAATTATTAATTTCAATAGTATTCAAAATTCTAAGTTAGTTAACGTAAATAGTAAACAAACACGATTTTAAACTTTGGCAAGGCCCTCTTCATCTATAGTAAATGCATACCTACATACTAGGAACTTTTTTATAATAGATAAGCACAGTATTCAGTAAAGTCAACATTCTCAAATGTGAGATCGAATTTTCTATAAAATAAACAGTTGTTCAGCAATTTTTAATCGAAATCCATAAATAGTGTTATTTCAAAACAGCTTGAATAGATTCCAGAAAGTATGGGTTGAAACTGTTGGAACAGTGCTCGATTATAAAATATCACCTATTTCAAAACTCCTTATCATGCTATGTAGCTTTATTATACACTGTTTTTGTATAACAGTTCCAGCTGATTCTTATACATCCCAAATAGTTTGGAGACTAATTTTTAGCATTTATATAACGCAACGTCGGGCACTAACTACTGTTTGATTTAATATAGGAAAAATACTGAATTAATAAACTAAAAACTACAGTGTATTTGTGTACACAAACGAATTATACATTAATAACTAGAAACATCTTCATGCTTGAAAACTAAACTTTTTTTCTCTAACAAAAAGCACCCTTTTTTGCGAGACTTTAGAAGGTCGAGAATCGTACAGATAAGAGAATTTTAGTAACATACCGAGCAGGTCCGGCCTCATTCATAGCGACCCGTTGTTTTAAAAGAAATATCGAGTAATAATTGGGATAAACCAGATGTAAAAGTATAGGTCGGAATCTGAACTGATTATTTTAGCAAAGAAAATTTCTCAAACATTAAGTTTTAATTTGAGAAAATGAAATTCGAATTGTGTGGTACAAAATTTGGAGGGTAGTTCTTCTATCAATCTGGGATCGTTTTTATTGAAAATGATAGTTCTAAAACATTGAGAATATTCTGGAATACAATAGGAGAAGACCTTGAGTATGTAGTTACCCGTGATAAACATAATTAAGATATTTTCACTAAAACACAAATATTAGGTTTGATTTCTAAAATTTTTGACTCGCTTGGCATTGTTATAACTCGACCAAAAATCATAATCTATCGATGATGGCAAGAAATAATTGGGTGGGATGATCTGTACCTTCAGAAATAATGTTTATGTGGCGTGGAGATGAACAACAAATTTTAATTGACTTTTTTAGAAAAATACTTATACCTCTTCCAAAGTCAGTATAAAAAATATCATTTTACCAGGGCACTGCGATATTTCGTTAATAAGCGCTTTAAGTAGATACTAAGTAATACCGATAAATTTATCAATACATATCGGTGGTCAGTTTTTACAAGCTACGGAAAGCTCATCTTACTTTTGAATATCAACGTAGCTAAAAAGCATTCTTCAAATCGCCGGTCGTCGGCAGAGGTGTTGGAGTATAGGTCGTAATTACTTTATGAAAAAGAAGATAACATTTTTTTTAAAGAGCAACAGCGCGCGCCGTTTTCAGATTAATATCTCAATATTCTTCAGGAGATTTTTATTGAATGCGGTTTAATTATTTTATATACAGTTGTCTTTGATTTGTTTTGTGCAATGGTTTTCTGGAGACCTTTTGGGGTAATTCACATTAACAATGAAATTCCTGCTAATAATGTAATTCAAAGTTATGATATTATCCAAGTTAATGATGAAATACATCTTAGTAATGCAATTCTAATTAATAACAATGAGACACAATTTCGGGAATTTGAAAATCGAGATTTGCATATTCATTTTCAACAAGTAATTTTAAATATGTAATCAAGCTTAAAAGCTAAGTATGTCAATTCAACTCAAGATGAAATAATTAAAAGAATAAGCAAGTTAACGAAAATTACTTATTCCACAATTTATTTAGTAATTAAACGAGGTGTTGTGACTGAACACGATATAAAACGAAAGCTTATCGTCAGTCGTCGGGTAGACAGTTCATCTAAAGATGTGATTCAACGAACGGTTTACAATACGTACAAAGAAAATCAAGTCTCAACATTAAAAATTATTTTTAATAAAATGCAAGAGTTTTGAATATTTTAAATATACATCATTAGAAACACTTCGACCAATTTTAATAGAGCGTGGTTTTACGATAAGTATAAAAAATTAGATAGTCGAATGCGTGTTATGGAATCGCCCCGTATTGTGGTACTTCGTCATGTCATAATTGTTTCAGTCAGATTTTAAATTATAGGGAAAGTAATAGAAATATGTTTATTCAGATGAACCGTGGTCCGACACTCACGATGTCGTTTAATGCGGTTAGGCCGACAATTAACTGAATTGTGTCTTATAAATGCGCTGTGCTCGAGAGGAAAACAAGTAATTATTTTGCTTACTGGGAATCAAAACGGCTTTGTATAAAATGCCTTATTTCCTTTAGCAAAAAATATTAACAAAGCTCTGCTTGATACATAAATAATTTGTGAAAATATATCTGATTTAACACGTTGAGTACCACCAATGCTTAAGCCAGTTCCTTACTGATATACCGCAATTGGGCTAATACTGGATTAAATAAACAAAAGGGGTTACACTAAATATATTTGAAGAACTTAAAACAAATAAATGGTAGACATTAGAAATGTTTTATTTCTTACACATGTTTATCTTTCAAATATCGTCGGTCCAATGCCAAAACCATGAATGTGCAAAATTGGCCGTTTTGACCTAAGTGCACCATAAGTCTTAAAATGAACCATATTATCCATGACAAACTCACAATTTTGCGTTATTGGCTTTGCGAACAATTATTCAAAATAACTGAATGTACCACTTTCGCGTGTCTGACGTTGCAAAGAATTATTTAGATGCTTGCGAATTTGTCGGTATCGCGATTATCTTTTTCGATGAACTTTATAAATAATCGTGAATGTAACATTTTCGCGCTTTTGTAACTGCAAATTATTTCATAAATGCCAGAAAACATTGCACTGTCCTGTATTCCACGTTGCAAGATCAGTGTTGTCTTGTGATTAGAGCAAAAAACAATGATAGAAATTGAAATAATAAAAGGAGAAAAAAAAATGTCGAGAATATTTAGAAAGAAAACCATTAGCTCGAAAGTCCAGGATGACGACAAAAAAATTGTAAAGGAAAATACGGAAGTTTTATCTTCAAATTTCGATCTACAGGCAGTTGTTACAACACCCAAAGATCCAGCAGTTTAAAACCTTTATTTGAGCATATGAACCATCTACAATTTTTCAGTTTACAGCTTTGCAAACCAAGATATTCTCTGTTGTTTGCGAGGAAACTCAAGGAAAAAGAGGATCAGTTGAAATATCTTCCTATATTCACGGTTACATTCTAGCACATCAAAATATTAAAGAGGTTCGAATGATGTCCGATGGGCGAGGTGGCCAACAAAAAATTCCATTTTCGCTGCTATGTGCCTTCAAATTGTCTCAAGTTATCCTACTCTAAGCCAAATAGATCATAAGTTTTATAAAACTGGTCTAACGGAAATGGAGTGCGACTCAATGCATTCGAAAATCGAAGTAAAAGCGAAATGCGCTTCCGTGTATTCTGCAGAAGGTTGGACGCAAGAACAAGGCCACGACTTTTTGTAGTCCAAAATTTAACATGACAAGTGGCCGTTTTTTATTTGGTTAATCAGTCCCTTATAAGCCAATTTAAGTATAAAATGTTTAATAAAGTGTGGGACAAAAAATTGTGGTAATATTTTTTAATTTATCCCACGATTTATTCTAATTTGTAGTTGGTTTATACCTACTATGAATATAATATCTTAATGTACCTATATAATTTCGTATATAATTTAACTTTGAATTGAAGCGAAGATTATGCAATTTTACGATTATTGTTTTCTGTGAGAAGGGTTTACATTATTGATTGATATACAAAACAATTTGACTTGGCTGTATTGTATACAATAATTATATAGTATTCCAATTTTTCTTTAGTTTATCCTGTTGATATTTTAAATGTTACATCATAATATTAAATCTATATTGTTTCTTAATTTTATTTTTATTTACAAGCATTACAATTAAGAAGATAAATGACACATTTTGTTTAATTTCACTATTTTTGAAGTTAGCGATTTTTTGATTTTTGTAATAGTGTTTCTAGAAAATCTTATTCAGGGACATTTGAAAAATTTATTCTTAGCACTCTAAACAGCAATTTCCCATAAAGCATTTAGATAAACTCTTATATATACAACTTTGCAGGTTGGAGTAGGGCTCTTGGGTCTAGCATACTTCCATATTTGATAAAAAAAGTCACGGCAATGTATTGATGGATGATTATCTTCCATTTTAACCTAAATCAGTCATCCCCCACCCAATCCCTAAGGGCGGGGGTGGGGGTGAATATGTAAAATAGTCGTAAAAATTTTTTACGTATAGACCTAAAATTTCATCTTGTTATGCAAAGTTATGCAAAAAAATTTTATCAAAAAATTGAATATTCAATGGTGTAGAGCTCTCGGGTCTAGCAAACTTCCTAAATGAGTTATCCTCGACCCACCCCCTAAGGGCGAGGGTGGGGGTGACTTTGTAAAATAGTCGTAAAAATTGATTATCTTTCGAAAAAATGAAATTCCAACGACGCCATCGTTTTCATAGAATTTTTTTATGTACGGTCCTGAATTTTCATAATCTTATCTTGAGTTTGAAATTTTTCTACATAAAAAAATTCAAGGAAAACGATGACGTCGTTGGAATTTCATTTTGCCAAAAATACCCAAAAAGACCACCCCTGAGGGAGAATTTTTTTTTGAATGTGTTTTTTTGAGATTTCACGCATCCCGAAAATGATGTCTTCATGTCTTCCCGTTTCTTATATCACAGAGTGTCCTCATATCCAGAATCATCGCATTTTCTCTGAAATTTTGTCAATACCTGAGAAAAAATTCAAGTTCAAGATCAAATTATGAAAATTTAGGACCGTATATAAAAAAATTCTATGAAAACGATGACGTTGTTGGGATTTCATTTTTTTTTAAAATAATCGATTTTTACGACTAATTTACAAAGTCACCCCCACCGCCGCCCTTAGGGGGTGGGTGGAGGATGACTGATTTAGGTTAAAATGGAAGATAATCATCCAACAATACATTTCCGTGAAATTTTTTTAATCAAATATGGACGTATGCTAGACCCGAGAGCTCTACACCATTGAATAATCAATTTTTTGATAACATTTTTCTTGCATATCTTTATAAACAAAAGTTGTCAAAATGAAATTTTAGGTGTATACGTAAAAGATTACGTAGAATTTGAAACCAAATTCAAAAAAGCATTTTTACGATTATTTTACAAAATCACCTCCACCCCCGCCCTTAGGGGGTGGGTGGGGGATGACTGATTTAGGTTAAAATGAAAGATAATCATCCATCAATACATTCCCGTAAAACATTTTTTTTTATCAAATATGGAAGTATGCTAGACCCGAGAGCCCTACACCATTGAATAATCAATTTTTTGGTAACATTTTTCTTGCATATCTTTATAAACAAAAGTTGTCGAAATTAAATTTTAGGTGTATACGTAAAAGATTACGTAGAATTTAATTCCAAATTCAAAAAAGCATTTTTACGATTATTTTACAAAATCACCTCCACCCCCGCCCTTAGGGGGTGGGTGGGGGATGACTGATTTAGGTTAAAATGAAAGATAATCATCCATCAATACATTCCCGTAAAACATTTTCTTTTATCAAATATGGAAGTATGCTAGACCCGAGAGCCCTACACCATTGAATAATCAATTTTTTGGTAACATTTTTCTTGCATATCTTTATAAACAAAAGTTGTCGAAATTAAATTTTAGGTGTATACGTAAAAGATTACGTAGAATTTAATTCCAAATTCAAAAAAGCATTTTTACGATTATTTTACAAAATCACCTCCACCCCCGCCCTTAGGGGGTGGGTGGGGGATGACTGATTTAGGTTAAAATGAAAGATAATCATCCATCAATACATTCCCGTAAAACATTTTCTTTTATCAAATATGGAAGTATGCTAGACCCGAGAGCTCTACACCATTGAAAAATCAATTTTTTGGTAACATTTTTTTTGAATACCTTTATAAAAAAAATTTATCAAGATGAAATTTTAGGCGTATACGTAAAAGGTTACGTAGAATTTGATTCCAAATTCAAAAATTATTTTTAAGACTATTTCACAAAATCACCCCCACCCCCGCCCTTAGGGGGTGGGTGGGGGATGACTGATTCAGTTTAAAATGGAAGATAATCATCCATCAATACATTCCCGTAAAACATTTTCTTTTATCAAATATGGAAGTATGCTAGACCCGAGAGCCCTACACCATTGAATAATCAATTGTTTGATAACATTTTTTTTGAATACCTTTATAAAAAAAATTTATCAAGATGAAATTTTATGCGTATACGTAAAAGGTTACATAGAATTTGATTCCAAATTCAAAAATTATTTTTACGACTATTTTACAAAATCACCCCCACCCCCGCCCTTAGGGGGTGGGTGGGGGATGACTGATTCAGTTTAAAATGGAAGATAATCATCCATCAATACATTGCTGTGAAATTTTTTTTATCAAATATGGAAGTATGCTAGACCCGAGAGCTCTACACCATTGAATAATCAATTTTTTGGTAACATTTCTCTTGCATATCTTTATAAACAAAAGTTGTCAAAATGAAATTTTAGGTGTATACGTAAAACATTACGTAGAATTTGATTCCAAATTCAAAAAAGCATTTTTACGATTATTTTACAAAATCACCTCCACCACCGCCCTTAGGGGGTGGGTGGGGGATGACTGATTTAGGTTAAAATGAAAGATAATCATCCATCAATACATTCCCGTAAAACATTTTCTTTTATCAAATATGGAAGTATGCTAGACCCGAGAGCCCTACACCATTGAATAATCAATTTTTTGATAACAATTTTTTTGAATACCTTTATAAAAAAAATTTATCAAGATGAAATTTTAGGCGTATACGTAAAAGGTTACGTAGAATTTGATTCCAAATTCAAAAATTATTTTTACGACTATTTTACAAAATCACCCCCACCCCCGTCCTTAGGGGGTGGGTGGGGGATGACTGATTCAGTTTAAAATGGAAGATAATCATCCATCAATACATTGCTGTGAAATTGGAAATGGAAGTATGCTAGACCCGAGAGCTCTACACCATTGAATAATCAATTTTTTGATAACATTTTTTTTGCATAACTTTATAAAAAAAAGCCATCAAAATGAAATTCCAGGTGTATACGTAAAAAACTACGTACAATTTGATTCCGAATTCAATAATTTATTTTTATTACTATTTTACAAAGTCATCCCCACCCCCGCCCCTAGTGGTTGGGTGGGGGATGACTGATTTAGGATAAAATGAAAGATAATCATCCATCAATACATTCCCGTGAAAAAATATCAAATCAAAGTATTTCACAAAGTCACCCCCACTCCCGCCCTTAAATTTTTTTTATCAAATATGGAAGTATGCTAGACCCAAGAGCCCTACTCCAACTATAACATTATATTTTTTATGATATATTTGATGGGAACCAACATCCAGTGGTTCATATATATTTTCTTAAAATTCACTGTTACATTTGGGCTGAAAATGTACGATAACTAATCTCTAAATTATCCACACTGTAATTTGGGGACATTGTACCCAAACTGTATGGAAGATGAACGGTAGAAGTTTCGGGACCGTCCCGAAACTGACCACTTGTCCTCAAACTGTCGTGTGGGTTGATGTTTTCGTACCCAAACTGTAGTCTGTGCATATATATATATATATATATATATATATATATATATATATATATATATATATATATGTTCGCTCTTCACTCAAACACCGTTCAACCGATCATAATGAAAATTGGCATGTATATGTGTTTTTCAAGGAGAAGGTTTTTACACTATTCTCTTTGTTGTAATTTCTCACCAGGTAGCGCTGCAGCATATCAAATTCTACACCGTTCAACCGATCACCCTCAAAATGGGCATATATATGTATTTTTCTATGTAGAATTTGTATTTCCTATCCTTTTTGTTGTATCTTTCCACCAGGGGGCGTTGCAGCATATCAACTTCTATATCAATAATCAATATGGTGGTGACTGAGTAGACACGTTTGTGAGAGCTCCTGGTAAAATTAAATGAATCGGTGGTAAATGTTCAGTGAATGTGTATCAAAGTAGCTGGAAGATACATAAAAAGTGACTACTGCAACTTGTGAAAATAGGAAATTGAATAAAATAGTTATATTTAAAAATAATTGATTGATGCAGTTATAGTGGGCCATACACGTAATTTCTATAATCATTATTAATAAGTGTTCATAATGGCAAATATAAAAAATACAAGAAGCAGTAGCCAATCTGGAATAGGCCTGGATGAGACGGCATTAGAACAGCTTATTACTAAGGTATGTCAAAAATTTGTCAATAAATTAGATGAAAAGCTTGAGAAAAAATTTAATAAACTTGAATCTACAATGAATGATATGAGTAGTAAAATGGATGAACTAAGGAACTCTGTAAATACGAACGAAAAGGAAATAAGTCTATTACATGTCGAACAGGAGGAACTTGAGACTTATAACAGAAGAAAAGTGCTACGTTTCGATGGAATAAGTGAGAATGAGGATGAAAACCTGGTCCAAATTATTACCAATTTAATAGGGCACACTATGAAGGTGGTATGTTCAATTGCCGACATTTCGAATATATATAGAATGGGAAAGGTCAATAAGAATAATCCTAGGCCAAGGACTGTACTAGTGGAATTTGTCTCCTTTTTGAAAAGGAATGAAATTTTGAAAGCTAAAAGTGCGTTAAAACAATCTAAGATATTTGTTAATGAATATCTATCAGTCAAACAATATAACTTGTTGAAGAAGGCTAAGAATAAGTATGGTAATAAAGACGTTTGGAGTAGGGCTGGAACCATTTTTGCAAAAGTCAATAACGTAATAAAGAAAATACAAAACGAAAATGAAATCTGATTACAAGTGTATGGACAGCTTTAATTAAAGAAATTGATTGTAACTAGTTGAACATTCTGTGAATTTTGTTATTTTCTTTTTTGCTCATTAACACTGATAAGACAAAACTGTTTTGCTACTTATTTAGAAATATAAAATAACAGTACAGGACGTTTGGCAATTGTTTATCAATTATAATAAAATTAAAATAAATAAGTCATGTATGTTTGAAAATTTGTAGAGGAAAAGGAGAGAGCTATGAAAATGTTAAAGCATCTGAGGGTTATCATTTCGATTTATTAGTTGTGTAGTTTCTTTTATTTTTCTATATTTTATTTTTCAGGATGCTTCTTATATAAAATTATATAATACAAAAATGTCAAGTGTGTCTGTGTGTTATCAAAATTGCAGAGGTTTGAACACGAAAATGGCGGAATTTTACACTAACACTTTAGAAGGTAATCACGATATACTTGTTGTTACTGAAACTTGGCTGAAGGACGGGGTCAGTAGTGGGGAATTAGCAGATGTAAGTTATTTTAATATATTCAGAGCAGATAGAAATTTGGAAATTACTCAAAAAACCCGGGGAGGGGGCGTTCTAATAGGAATTAAAAAAAAATTCAAGATATTAAATGTTGTTGAGCATTCTTCAGTATTCGAAGTTTTAATTGTGAATGTAAGGATTTGTAGAAAAACTACCTATACAATCATTGGAGTATATATTCCACCTAATGCAGAACTGAATCAGTATACTTCATGTTTTCAATTATTACAAAATTATGTGAAAAATATAAATCAAACATTTATTTTTGGAGACTTCAATTTACCGGAAATAAAGGGAATTAACAGTTTGGACATTGTCGTAAATACTAAAACAAATAGCTTGCGAGAATTTTTAGATTTCAATTCCTTGAAACTTTGCAACGATGTAAAAAATGCGCATGGAAAAACATTAGACTTAGTACTTATGTCTGAAGAAAATTTTAACTCGTGCGGGGTATTTAGGGAAATGTGCTCCTTAGTTCAAGAAGATATATTTCATCCGGCCCTTGTGGCTACTGTGTGTTTAAATAAATGTGAAGTTCCTATTAAAGATAAATTAACATGCAACAAATTTAGTTTTAAAAAAGCAAACTTTGATTTAATGTATGAGTATATGAGGAATGTTACTTGGGATAACGTAACTGAATTAAATGATATTAATGAAGCTGTGGAAAGTTTTTACACAAACATAAATGAAATATTGAACGTAACTGTACCAAAATATAAAACGTACGATGGTTTCAATAAATACCCTGCGTGGTTTAATGCCGAAATTAAAAAACTATTAAAAGAAAAATGCCAATGCAGAAAACTGAAGAATACTTCAGAATATCATAATAAACTATATGTAGAAACAAGGAAAAAACTAAAAATATTAATACGGAAGGAGTACAAAAAATATATACGGGACTTGGGTGATAATATAGGTGGGGGCAACATAAATAATTTTTGGAACTATGTAAATCAAAAGAGAAAAAATGTAAATCAATCACAAATTTTTAACTTTGGAGGTCGGGAAGTCTCTGACAAGGATACTGCAGATAAGTTTGCAGATTTTTTTGCATCAGCTCATTCTACAGAAAAATCACTGTATAACTTAGCAAATCTTAATAACACTACGAGTTATAGTAATATCTGTAAGACAGAGAATATAAATTCGGTTGACTATGAGGTTGCGGTAAGAAAATTGAAACCAAAGAAATCGGCTGGTATTGACAATCTACCCCCTTATATTATAAAAGGTTGCCAAGAGTTCCTTCAGAAACCTCTATTACATATTTTCAACTTAATTGTTAAACAATCAACCTATCCCGATCAATGGAAATTAGCAACTTACATTCCTATACACAAAACGGGAAATAAAAAAGATATAGAAAATTACAGAGGCGTGTCCATACTTTGTGCTCCTTCCAAATTGTTTGAGCATATCATTTATAATAAAATTTACAACCACATTAAAAACATATTAGTTGATGAACAGCATGGTTTTGTGACTGGAAAATCAATAAACACAAACTTGTTGATATTCACGGAAGTAGCGTCTAATACTCTTCATGAAAAATCGCAATTGGATACCATTTATATGGATTTCTCGAAAGCATTTGACCGCGTTAACCACGATATTTTACTTAAAAAAATAAATGATATGGGCATTGCAGGAAATTTGCTTCTATTGCTAAAAAGCTATCTACAGAACAGGCAGTTTGTTGTAAAACATGATGGAATTGTTTCGAACCGAAAAAATTCCATCTCGGGAGTACCGCAGGGTTCTAATCTGGGACCTTTGCTTTTCTTAATTTTTATCATCGATTCACCTACTTGTGTTAAATTTCCAGAGTGTTTAATCTTTGCGGACGACTTCAAATTGTATAAAAAAGTACAAACGGTGAGGGATTGTGTGATGATACAGAGAGATATAGATAACGTTCATTCATGGAGTGTTGATAATAAACTAAATTTTAATGAAGGTAAATGTTGTGTAATGTCAATTACTCGGAGAAAAGACCCTATTATCTTCAATTATATAATGAATAAACAAAATTTAAAACGAGTAGAGGAAACGAAAGACCTAGGGGTCACGTATGATTATCAGTTATCATTTGCTTCACATATTAGATTTACTGTTCAGAACGCCAATCGTATATTAGGGTTTGTTTTAAGACAGACTGCTTTATTTCACAATTTGAAGACAATTATTCTACTATATAAAACATTAGTCAGACCAAAACTAGATTTTGCATGTGTAATTTGGAATCAACAATCACAAATATATTTAGATTCAATAGAAAAAATTCAAAATAAACTGCTACGTCATTTGTATCATAAAAAATATCATAAGTGGCCAGACTATAATTGTGTAAGAACGCAAATGTTACGGGAAGAATTTGCAATCCTTTCACTAAGTACGACACGCAGAATTGCAATGATGAACTTGATATCGAAAGTGATGAAAAACAAAATAAATTGTAGCACTCTTTTATATTATTTACCGATTCATGTCCCTCCAAAGCGCACGAGAAACTCCGTAATGTTTAGTATACAAAATTCTGCTGGTTCTCCACTTCAGTCTATTTGTCGATTGACCAACACAATTAATGCACTGATAAACTTGGACTGGTCTCTACCTTTAGGGCAGTTGAAAAGATTAATAGTATCATATTTTGAAACGTTTGAGATTTAATACTTCTATGATTAAAACACGGGTATGAGTTTCTGATAAGAATTTAAAACATTTCATAAAAGATAAATTTGAATTATTCTACCATTTAATGTGTCTCTCCTCTGCAGTTAGAATAAAATAAGGTATTCCCTTAGATCACATGTAAAAATATTTTTTTTATAATATACTATCCATGTAATAAGGCTATTAAGCCTGTTTGGATCTTTATTCAATAAATAAATATCGTTCACTTTTCCAGGAGCACAAATGTTTGTGCCAAAACCGTAAGGCGAGTGCTGCAGATCAAGGGAGTGCAAAAAGTGCCTTGCATACAAATTGTTCACAATATTTTTTCTACGACCACGTTTCTTAATGAAAGCAGAAAGGAACTTAGTACTTTATTTAAACGTTGAACTGCTAGGATTTAAAAAATGCAAAACAGTTTAACCTAGGTATAGTTAATTTTGAATTGTTATGCCTGGTGTATCTTTTTTTAATAATAAGTTTTAATTACTTCTAATATTAATATCTGTCACCGAAATTCATTATAAATATAATATTAGATTGTCAAAAGGGGTTTTGACATTGAGATTTCCTTCCTACCAGGTCAGCATATCAACTTTTATATCGTTTACTTTTTCCACGAGCGCAGCAGTTTGTGGCACGACCCGTAAGGCTAGAGCTGAAAATCAATGGAGCGAGAGAAGAGCTTTGCTTACGAGTTGTGCACAATACTTTTTCTACGATCACGTTTATTAATCAAAGAAAAAAGTAACTTATATAGGTGTTTTAATAAAATTTTGAACAGAAATAATTTAAAAAATGAATATTGAAAATTTAGTTAAACGTAGGTACAGTTAATAATGAAATTTGAATAATTTTGAATTGTTTAGTCTGGTCTATCTTTTTTGATAATAAGTTATAATTAATTGTAATATTAGTATTTGTCAACGAAATTCATACAAAGATAAGTTTAGATTGTCAAAATAAAATTTGACATTTCCATTCCAAAAGGTAGTGCTGCAGCTTATAAACTTCTATATCGTTCACTTTTTCCACTAGTGCTGAAGTTTGTGGCACGAGCTGTGAGGCGACTGCCTCAAATCAAGCGAGCGGCAAATGTAATTTGCGTATGAGTTGTACACGATATTTATTCTACGACCACGTTTATTAATGAACGCAAAATGTAACGTTTATAGGAATTTCATTAAAACTTTGAACAGAAAGAATTTAAAAAATGAATATTGAAAAATCAGTTAAAGGATAGTTATTAGTCAAATTTGAACAATTTTAAATTGTCATGCCAGGTGGATCTTTTTTTGATGATAAATTTTAATTAATTGTTATAGTAGTGACTGTCAACGAAACTCACTATAATGAGATTGTCAAAATAATTTACATTTCCGCGGGGAAAAGTGCCATAGAATGTACTTAATTATCCCTCAGAATTCTCACCATGGGCTGTACAGTTGGTACATGTAGCTAATGTAATTATGGTACTTATGTTCTTTACATATAGGGGAGGCATTTGTTCCACATTGTTGTATCGTAAATCTGCTTTTCTGTCAAGACAGTATCTTCATATCATTTTAGATTGATTACCTTGTAATTTTATAATGCACACTGGACCAACTTTCTCCCCATATACACACACGTAAAATTTGGAATAAATAAACGATTGCGTGATAGATTTACAGTAACAAGTGCCTTTATTCCTCGTAACAGTTATCTGTACACCTTCCATTGTTGCAAGTGTTGGTATGTGTCATCCCTGGAGGCATTCCTAGATGGCGACAGAATTCTAGTTACTTAGTGTGTTATTATAAGAGAAACCCTAAAAATGTTAGACAAAATCTAACAACGTGACTGTTCCTGGGTTAATTTTACCTTTCATCATCTGCGGACAGCTTACTTGGGTTTTCTTTTAAGAGATGTTTTTCAGTTGAAGAAGCAGTGCTGGTAGTAGGAGATAAGGACTCACCTGGCGTATTATATTTAAAAAGTGCTGAAGGACCAGGTTCCATAAACCTAAGACACATAAATCAGAATAGGTTGTTATTTCTAGTCACTGGAACAAACTGTAAATAAATTTTATTGCCTATTACAAAAACCTTTAAACATTTAGGAGAAAATATATGCTACAACAAACCTAACTAAAAAACTAACCTTTATGCAAGTATACGAGAATCTGAAGTAAGCAATGACACACCACTCATAAATGAATGATTCTCAGTTACTGTTACTAGATCATCAACAACTTCTTCTACTGGTAAACTGAAAATAAAACACAATTAACATTTTTGTTGTTTTAATAATAAACTTTTAAAAATCATTGCTTTTTTAAATGAAACGAATTGTCAATTTCTTAGAATTTTTAACATATTTTCAATATATTGTGGAATTATCTAGAAACAGTTAGTTTCATTTAAAACACTAATATGAGTAGATTGCACGAAGTAAGCGTCGAGACAGTAAATTTTATTAAAAAACAGTTTAAAAAAATATACTCCCTAATAAATTGCCTAAATATTTACCTTTCGACATCACTTAGAGTAGCACTAGAAGCTTGCTCAGACACATCTTGTACTGTTAAATCTTTTTGATGACAATCTGAGTTATTCGTTGAAGACCTAAAATACATATTCTTTTAACTAATTAATGTAAGTCAACTAACTCAGTCACATTGCTAACTGAATAAAATGGATCATATGTGGCCAAATGACCTCTTAAAAAATTAAAATAATAATTTAATTTTTAAATACAGTCCAGTTCCAAAATAGTAGGCACTAAATTCTCAGAAATTAAACCAAGGACAATTGTAGTTTAGTTTAGTGCCTTCTTGTTTCCAAATTGGTGAGAAAACTAGAATAAAACAACGCCAAATACAAATTTGCTTTTTATAATTAAAAAACTTTTAAGCATTTTAAATATTATTGAAATGAATAATAAAAGTCGCCGCCACTGGATAGCCGTTCAAATACTTACATACCTGTGAAATGAGAGTTCGACAGACTTGGCACTGACGAACCATGATAATAAAAAACACTAAATTCATTAACTTAAAACCGAATTTAGTCACTAAAAGTCTTGAAAAACACATATAACATCGAAAGAACTCAATTTTTACTTGCTAGTCCTAATGGCATTGGTAATAAATAAACCAAGTTTGACAGTATTTACTATTATACTATAGGTTTGTTTCTACAAAGAATCCCCAACAAGTCCGTGACAGTTTTCAAACCAACTTTAATGCGCATGTCTGTTTTGGATCGATTCCAAACATGTTTGAAACTAGGTGTAGGAACATCTGATCAACGTCCGCTTAGCTTTTATTTCTCTGTGACACTTGCGATTTGTGATATAACCTCACTTTGAAGTGCTTGACAAGCCAGTATTTATTATTGTTTTAAAACTTATTATTATTTCATTTTTTTCTACAACATTAGGCCAAGTAATGACTTCAGGAGCAAGATTGCTCAAAAAGTATTCTACTCTTTTAATTACCCTGAGTAAAGCACTAATAGTTATATTGAGTCTATCAGCTACATCTCGATAGTTGGATGTTTGAAGCCCTGCATATCACAAAAAAATATATACATGTTGTAATGCACTCAGTTTTCCATATGGTCCACTTTGTGGTTTGTAATAAGTGCTAGCTACAAATATTTCAGCAATTATATTTGTAGTGGCGGGGCTAACACGGAAATGTTCTATAAACTCAACTCTATTGAACTGGGGTACTGTTTGTTCAAAAATGTTTTGATTCTTTGGTCTTACTCGGTCTTCCAATACATCTTCTAAATCGAAATCCGCATCTGAGTCAGAAAAGTCTGAAATCTCCGATTCGTCGGATGATTCAAAATCACTCATTTTTTAATAAAAAACACTTCAAACACTTGAAAACAAAAATATTTTTGGAATAATTATAAAAGTGACACAGAAGAAAGATTTTTTTTATTTTTTTTTTGTAACTGCGCATGATTCCAACAATTTACTTGTAAAAGATCCGCAAACTGTTCTGACAGTTAGCAAACTATCAGAGAAACGTGTAGGAACAGCGCATCTGTTGTTTCCCAGCACAAGTCCAACAATCAGAAACCTTGTTGGAACGCGGCTAAGTCTTTTGCGCCGAATCCGGACTGTCACTGACTGTTTCTGATTACTGTAGGAACAAAGCTTATATCCAATAGAAATGTTAGTCGAGAACGCTCTGGCGATGTTTGCATCTCTCTTTATATCGTAACTGAACAAAGACAAAACTACTAAATAGTTTATACTAGACAAACAAAGCAGGTACTGAAATTTTCAGCAGTGTTGCCACTTTTAGTTATAACTATAAAGGTATCCATGTTTACAACAAATACTTGTTTTAAATTTATATAAGAATATGCCTTTATTATATAATTCAAGTATTATTAATTAATTTTAAAAGCAGCGACTAAAATGCATAAACTATTATGACTTTTTTTTATTTGCATAACTTTTTAACACGTTTTCAATAAAATTTCTAATTTCATTTTTCCTGCATCTAAGAGGATTTGTAAATATGGCAAAGCAGTGGAAGTGTCCCGCAAGTGAGCTTAGAATGTGACTCAATGTTTGGGGCAGGAAAAAGTCAAAACAAACATATCTATTTTATTTGTTAATCTGAGGACCACATTTTATTCTCGGTTCATTAGGCCGCTACTACTTACACTATCCCATACATTTTAAACGAGCTCTAGACTCTAGACATCAGGACGCGTATTCTTGAAAGAACGAGAAAGGAGTACTCCCAGGGAGAGCTCCCTCACTTGAGCTCCCCAATGAAAAAACGTCATATTCTTGAAAAGTAAAAAGTACGGGAGAGCAGTGATGAGGGAGCTGAATCGGGGAACAGCGTTGCCAGTTAGCCTAACCAATGAACGTGCAGAAATTTTGACAGACAACCGCCACTTATACAAAGGCAATAAGTGTACTAATGTGGAAAGAAGTGACCTGCCTTTTGAATGCTATGCCTGAAGGAGCAACTAAAGACTGGAAACAGTGGAGAAAGGTAAGGTTTCTACATCTACTCATTGTCTTGAAATGTTTGTTTTCCTCTTATTTGTAACCACTTTTTTAGACATGGAGGGATATTAAAAAAAATGTTAAATGCACAATGAGCAAAGAAAAAAAACACAGTCAAGGAACAGGTGGTGGTCCTCCGATGTCCCCTCCAAATGACACAGAGAAATCAATTGAAGAAAAAATTGTTGAAATTATAACTCCAGTTGCCATCCAGGGAAATGAAGAGGTAACCGAATCACAGTGTATATTTGAGTTTGAAGACCCTAGAAGTACCAATGAAATTGAGGTGAGTAGTGATAAAATTATGCTAAGATATTTAAAAAAAAACTTTAAAAAGGTTGGGTACTCAAGTCACTAAACAATTCTAGATAAGCCTCTGTAACGAAACAAATAAAAACATGACCTTTAGTCATCTTGTATTCATTAATTTAGGTATGTCCTTTTAAACAAAATCAATGTCATCTTAATATACTTATTCCGAATTTGGATTTACTTTAAAACATTTGATACAATCTTGCAATACTTTGCAAACTAATAATCATCCTGAACTTATTCTCTTATTGCCAACAGAGTATTCATGATTGCTAATTTCTTATTTTATTTTTCTGGTATGTTTTAGGAAGTTGAATATCCTGTGCAAGATTGGAATGTAGACCATATTGAATGTGAGGAAACGGAAGGTATATATGTAGGAATTGACCACACATATAGTACTGTGCCTTCACCTAAAACAACCCCATCGGGCAAAGCCGAAAAGGTGGCTATTAAAGAGAATATGGCACCTAGAAAAAGATATACAAAAACCACAAGGTTGATGGATTCTATAGGGAATAATAAGCAGTTCCTCGAAATCAGCCAAAAAGGCATACTTTCTACAGATAGTTATAGAGCAAAAAACTACAATTAATCACAACACAAAATGATATGAAGAAAGACTATTAGAAAAAAAAATTGGAAGGTAAAGAAAAATATTATCAAAAAAAAATTGAAATTCTTAATGAAGTTTCAAATTCATTAAATAGAATTGCAGCTGTATGCGAGACTGTGAAACATTCCATTCCTGAGAAAGCATTAGGTTTAATGTAGTAGTTGTATATATTTATTTTTATTATTATTATGTTATTAGAAAATTAGTTATTTTGTTTATTTATTAAACTCAGTTTAGATTACCTATAGTACTGTTACTGTTGGTAAATAAAATATTTGCAATACTTATTTAAAATGTTTTATTTTTCTCTCAAAATGAAATCTTAACCTAATTAATAATTAAAATGATTAGCAATAATGTTTTGCTGCAAATTCCTCCCAGCAACCAAATCAGGATTAATTAGTTGTGGCATGTTATCAATAAAATTTGGATAATTATACATGCCGTACTCAGGCCCTTCTACATGAGGTTCATCTGGTTCTGGAATATTTCTCTCCAAGCACAGATTATGGAGAACACAGCAGGCATTTACAATTTTTCCAGCAGTAGTTGGGTGGTAATGTAGAGTGCGATATCTCAACAAACACCTAAATCGGTTTTTCAGAACACCATTACATCGCTCAATAATGGATCTTATGGAACATAATCTTTCATTATAAAGCTGTTGTCCATCATTTTGAGGATTCACAATTGGAGTTAATAACCAAGGACGAGTAGGATAGCCTAAAATAATATCACCGAAATCTTTTAGCGAATCATTCACAAAGAAGTAAAAAAAAAACAAGAAAATAAATAAATTTTATTTTTTACACCTATAATCCTTACCCGAATCGCCCAATAAAAAGAAAATATTTGCAGAATTCCTCCTGTATACTTGTTCCATTAAATTGGATACTGCAGATTCTCTCCAAATGTGTGCATCATGAGTGCACCCTGGGAATCTTGAGTTTACATCTAATATTTTCATATTGTTATCACAAATCTGAAAAACAATTTATGTATGAAGAGGTATCTTCAAAGGTTTTTTTTTAAATTGACTTACTAGTTCTGTTCTGTTCACATAAACATGCTCAGGAAAATTCTCATCATTAACCAGAGGAGCCACAATGCTTACGTGGGTACAGTCAATACATCCAATTATTCCGGGAAACTGGTGTTTTCTATAAAACCTAAAAGAATTATACTCAGTGCTAGTAGAGCGATAGAAAAAAATAGAATACAGACTAAACATTTTAATAATGTTTCTTTCTGTTGGTAATATCAACTTACCTAGTGCGAAGACTTTCCAACTCTGCAGTATTTTGAGGAAACCTTATCACATTATTTAAAATGTCAGGTTGGTTCAATGCATTTGTCACCTCATTGATAGCTCTGCTGGTTGAAGGTTGGCTAATGGCTACAAAACTGTTGGAGCCAGTAATTTCCTGGTAGCTGCCTGAAGCATAAAATCGCAGAGCAGCAAGTACCTAAAAACCATGCAAATTACTTTTGAGAAATAGGTATCAGCACCTACTTATATATATGCCTTGACTAACTACTATATTTGCTTACCTTGGTTTGTATGGATAGAGCAGAGGTTCTTGTGGGTTGCGGTAGAAAAGGGGTAACCACATCAATTATATTATGACAGAGGTCTTTATAGACTCTAAATAACTGTACAAATTTTCTGTTTGATAGCTGGAACGGATTTGCCTGGTGCAAAACATCCCTACCAATACCCACTTCTTCTAACGCCTCCTCCACATTCTCGTTAATTATATTATTCCACATAATTATATTGAAATCTTCAACATTCATTTTAGTATGAAACTTATATTTAAAATCTCTTCCAAATTTTGAACCCCAGTAAACCAAAACAAAACTATTAGAGGTTAGGTCAAATGTAAAATACTCCCTTTTCCAATTCTCTCATTAGCTAGTAGGGGAACTTCGAGTTCTCTTGGGAGATGCTCCCTCCCTCAAATTTATTTCAAGAATTCGTGTTCTATCTTTTTAAGAGAACCACGCCTACTTCTCTCGCAAAGCTCTACTCCCTGAAATTCAAGAATAGGCACCCAGGTGGATTCGAAAGGCAAAATGGGGTAGAGGTAATTGTGAGGGCGAATAGGTCTCATAATGCACGTTGGTCACCAAAAGCTGTGAGTCCTGTTTGGTCTCATTTCACACTTAACGCGTGTTAAGTTCAGTTAAAGACGTTGATATATGGTCAGAGAGAAGGGAATTTTATATGCACGCTTTTTGAATAAACTTTATTTCACTGCAACATTTTCAACCCTTTAACTTAACAACTCCACTGTACTCCAATGAAAGGCCTGATAAAGCGGAGGACTGTAAACAAACTAAACGACATATGACACTAAAGCTCCGTCAGAATATAGAGAAGAGTAATAGTTCTAGCTTAGTGAAAAATAGAATTTGGACAATCCATCTTCGCGGGATTTGTAAATGATCAAATGGAGCGCAGGTAAAGGGATTGTAAGAAAACGCAGTCTGTCTTAGGTTAAAAGCACTATCTAAGTAAGATGTAGATTATCAAAATGAAACAAAAGAGCAGAGAAAATGATACTAGTACCTATAGAAATATCTGGTGGTTAAACATCAATTCTATATGGACTTTTGAAGATCCATGAGGTTTTAAACACAAAACGTGATTTAAACAGGGAAGTTTTCGAACACCTCATATAAAACTATAAATTAAGAGGTTAACATCGAATACACCTTGGAGCTATTAAAACTAATTAGTCAATTGACCTTATTTATCAAGATTTGCACAGTTTCTCTATTGTAATTTTGCCATGTTAGAGATTTATTGTGAGTAGTTGGTGTGAAAAGAGATAATTGCAGGTACTTAGTTATATATTATTTAATGTATTTAATTTCCTCTATACAAAATACGTGGTTGAATCTTCGGAATTCTACATTTAAACGAGTCTCGTAAAATAAAATAAATCAAAAAGAAAAAGACTATCCATCACAAATGTAGTCTGTAGGTAAACAGCATATATAGTGATAAAAGATGAAAGCGCAACTAGTTTCGGCTCACTGAGCCATCATCAGGCCTTAATGTATACATCATTCCGAAGCTGAAAGTCTGGTATTGTAGTTACTACAATACCAGACTTTCAGCTTCGGACATATTCTGTCGTACGACGATGTCCAGTTTTGTTTTCTTTTCTTTCCTTCTTTTTCTTTTATACAATGACCCAATTTTATTACTTTTCTTAATGTTGTCCTGTTTTGTTTAACTTTAATTTATTATGTTCTGCTTGACATTTTACATAATTATGAAAATTTTTTCATTACTATTTTTATTAATGATTTTCCCTACAGTATATCCCCTTATTGCCTACTGACATATGTTGGATTCTGCTGGATGCCACGGACATGTGACGGCTTTCCCCTTTATAATATTTTACATGTGGATTGGATATACATTGAGGCCTGATGATAACTCAGTGAACCGAAACTAGTTGCCCCTTAACCAATATATATACTGTAGTACTGATTTTGAGTTCCACTGACTGCTATAGAATAAATCATCTAGATTAGAAAAAATTTCGATATTTTTTATAACAGTACCTAGTCTAGGTTAAAAAATTTGGATATAGGAATAGTATTACTTATCGGTAACGACGTAGAAAATGGGAATAATTAATTCCAAATACTTCTATCAATATTTATCAAAAGAGAATATGGTTTTATGATTTTTTAGGGTTTTATCACCTGTTATATTCAACATTTAGTCTTGTAATATATAGAAAACAAATAAAACTGCATTTTCTTTACTTTTTTCAAAAACTGCGTAGAAATATGAAGATTCTATCATTACCCAGCTCTAGAATGTAATACCTTTTAGTAGTTCAAGTAGTAGTGAAAAATTTATATTGAGGACATTTAGTAGTATAAGATTTTTTGTATACCTCTTTCTCATACTAACCCATGCGATGTGTATAATATGTATGAATATTGTGTTGCCTATAAGTGGCGCTTTTATAAATGCCAAGCAAAATGCTAACCTAAACACAGTGACAGAATAATTCCTTTTGCCAATAACGTGTATTATTTGTACTTAGTCAATGTTAAATATATTTTCAAAATACACCTCTTGAGTCTTCTCCTATGACTAGTAAAACACGGTGTGATATTGGTTGCCCCTGCATTTCAATACATTGGAGTTTGTTTGAAATTTCAACATAGGCGTATTAACATATTATAATCAAGAGGTAACAAATAAAAATCTTCAACCTATATTACAGTCCAGTACCACAAATGTTGACAGCAATTCATGCTGTAATAGATATTTACGATATAAGTGTCGTAAAGATCCATATTACGAAATGAGATGGGAAATTGAATATCGTAACATGAATTTACCTACGACCACCCCTGTAAGTAGTCAAAAACATACAGTCGGCAATCAATGTAAGACGTCTATTACGAACGGTAAAACAAAACGCACGGCTGTAAAGTAAATCGCACGGCTTCCATAGCAACCACTTAGCAACTGTCAATAGACGTAGCCATTTTATTCAAAATGTATTACTTAGAGTTTTGACGTCGAATTCTATTCTATATATAAATGATAGATAACATTTATTATATATGAGATTGCATTTAATACTAAGAGTTATTTGGAATTATATGATAATTGGTTCCGTTTCATTCAATCCGCATCTTTTAGCTGCCTTAATGTATCATATTAGTAAACAATAGTATATTATACGTCAAGCGATTAAAGTGACCCATTTAATGCCGCGGGCGGTGTTTAATTTATGAGAGAATGGACTTCTACGAAACTTGGCTGGGCATCGAGGATGGACTTTTATGAAATGCAGCTTGGCTGGACATCGAGGATGTACGTTTTTATTTGTACTTTAAATCTCCTAATAACATTATCAATACAAGTAGGTCGTAGGTAAAGTATAGTACGTAACTCGTGTTGTAGCGCATTGTACGCACTCACGGAATTACGCACTCGCCACTACGCGGCTTCGTGCGTAACTTTTCCGTTCGTGCGTAAAATGCTTCTTACAACACACGTTATGTAATATACTATTACGATACGAATATAGTACATTATTTTACCTACTACCAATAATGTTAATTATTTAGTCAATATTCCTAAAATTAATGATATTAGAATCATGTAACAAGCAAGCATTAGAATCATGTAACAAGCAAGCGTTGCGTTCATTGTTGATTTATTTTGCGAACTGTCAATTTTGACGCGTTCACTTCAGTTTGGTATAATTATATCGACATGAGTTCCGACTATGAAAGTGTGGATTCTGATATAGAACTTGCTGCAAATAACGCAATACAAACCCTAGTACCCGCTAAATCCCGCAATAGATACGAAAAAGAATATAAGCGATTCGAAGACTGGTGCAGTTCAAAAAAAGTCCGTTATATATCGGAGAAAATTTTATTAGCTTATTTTGCTGGGAAAGCTGAAAATAGTAATTTATGCAACAAGTGCATAAAGTGGTATTTTTTTTCACGAATGGAAAAAGTTCAGGCGAGTGCGGCAATTCCATGAGTGAAAAAAAGACACTTTATGTACATGTTGCATACATTATTTTTTCTACAGCCCTATACAAAAAAATAAAATGCAAACAGAAATTTGGGATATTCTAATTAAGCTCCTTCGGTAAATTACAATTATACGAGTATGTATTTCAAGTTTCATGAAAGTTCATCCTCGATGCCTAGTCAAGTATCTTAGAAGTCCATCCTCGATGCCCAGCCAAGTTTCGTTGTGTTATCTTATCGAAAGCGTGAAATAAAGTTAACGTTATAGCACTTTTTTGAACGCTTTCTTACTTTTTTTCACTCTAACCATAAATAACCACTTTAAGCGCTACAAACCGATGAAATACAAGGTACTTTAAAGATAGGGCGTAGAAAAAGAAAATGAATCATCATTATGGACACATTATAGTATGCTGAGAACAATGATATCTGTGAAAAAAAATGTGGACATAAGTAAATATTCACAGCTATTGGCACTCATTTTGCAAACTGTCAACTTTGACACGATCACTCCAATTAATTTTACTTTATCGCACTAGTTCGGTAAAGTATCTCATTACGAAACTCATATCAGTATCGTAATGTTTGATATTACATATTGGTAGTACCTGGGTAAAGATATTTTATAGGCCAATCAAATTAGACGTTTTACCTGTAAAAAAAGTTGATTTTAATAGTTGTTGTTTTTTTTTAGTACCGGCCAAATGAAAAATATTCAGTATTAATTAATAAACAAACTGGTGGGGTCTTGCAAAATCTGTTTAATCTCTTATTAATTTGCAAAAACCTATTTTCAATAATTTGCCTGGTCTACTTTTAAACTGTTCAAATGTCTTCGGAACGAAGACAAAATGGAACGTTGTCAGCGCTTATGATTTAACTTATCTGCATGGTTGTAGTTTATATATTTCTCTAACGGTAGATAATATCCGAGATCAACACTGTCGTCGATATTATGGGCCTCAATGCCATTGATCAGGCGATTCCTCTTCTATACTCTGTTTGGAAAAAAGTTGAAAGCAATAAACCTTTGTAAAATGACCATTCCAAGGGCGTACCTACTTGTGATTCTAAATATCTCAATAATTGTAATTTTTATATTAAAGCAATATCCTAAAATCATGTGAAGTTCTTTTCATGAAAAATGGTTCTGGCTCAATAATAACTAATTTGGGTTTCGCCATTAGAGAGCTGTTGCTTATCATCTTTTTAGATCTATTTATACCTAGAAAATAGTTAAAATGCGGTCTGCAGTGGACATACTACTACTACTACTAGATTCTGGCGAACCTCGGCCAAGTGAAGCTCAAACCAAGGTTCCGGCACTGAGGCCAGTGGCAAGTAGGGAAGAAATGATAGTTCTGTGACACTTTTTCCGCATACCCCAACCTCTTTTTATACCCCCCACCACTTTCCCCCCACCATACACTGGTGGAGGGTATAAGAAGGGGGGGATATGCGGAAAAAGTGTCACAGAACTCTCATATCAGTGCATACGCCCCCCACGCCCCCACCACTGTACCCCCAATTACCTCCTCCGACACGACCCCCCTCCCCCCACCACTGTACCCCACCACACCCACCACTATACCCCCACCACTATACCTAACCATTTTCATACCTCCCACCCTTTTCATACCCCCCACCATTTTCATACCCCCCATCATTTTCATACCCCCCACCACCACACAGGTTTAGAGGTCACAAAACTGGTTTAGAGGTCACACAAATGGTTTAGAGGTCAGAAAACTGGTATTGAGGTCACAAAACTGGTTTAAAAGGTCGCAAAACTTGTTTAGAGGTTACAAAACTGGTTTAGGGTCACAAAACTGGTTTAGAGGTTACTAAACTGGTTTAGATGTCACAATACTGGTTTAGAGATCGCAAAACTGGTTTAGAGGTCAGAAAACTGGTATTGAGGTCACAAAACTGGTTTAAGAGGTCGCAAAACTGATTCAAAGGTTAATAACAAGTCAAGACTCGTTTCCATATACCACACAGGTGTAGAGATCACAAAACTGGTTTAGAGGTCGCAAAACTGGTTTAAAGGTCAATAACAAGTCAAGATTTAAAACATTCGTGGTGGTGGGTATAAAAGGGGCGGGGGGTATGCGGAAAAAGTGTCACAGAACTCTCACTTCTTCCCTACTGTGGCATTCCCATTGATTGTGCCATTCCTGCTACTTATGCATCTTCAATGAAGGACTCAAATCCTCTTTAGTGGATGCCTGCATGTGTTCCCGCAGCACCCCAGCAATGATGCAACTTTATCTGGATAATTTTAAGGCCGCTACAAACAGACATCATAGGTCTGATGAGGTTTACTCCGGAGCACTCTCCGTAGTTCCCGAAAAGATTAGTTCTATCTTCCCGAGCCCATAGCGAATTTCTTTCTGCATTCGGTTGAGTACCTCCCCCTATTGCTATGTCTAGTATACTTGGAGAGTGATTGGCTGCGAAAGGATAGTGTGTGGGTTTTATTGTGTGAAAGTTGTTGCAGTCCGTATTATCGCAGAACTTCATGAGATTATTACCGTTAGCGTTGGGGTAGTTCGTGCATTGATCTCATTGCGGATGTTTGCAGTTGAGATCACCAACTACCAGAACTTTGTTGTGAGTGTTAAAAATGTTGTAAAAGTCTGTTTGTGTGAGTTTGTTGCCTGACGGGTTGTATGCTCCGACGATTTTAATGTTTGTTATCAAAAAGGATAGCAATATGCTCAATTGATGTATTATTTTGTTACAGAATTTTGAAATTTATGCCTTTTTTAATAAACAGTGCGATACCGCCACCGTCAGCATCGCCGGGGCGGTCTTGTCTATATAGACGATAATCTGGGTTTCTGAAATTTATTGTTTTGTAAGATTTAAGGAATGTCTCGATTAGAAAGAAAATATCAGGTTTGTGGATGAGTTTTTTTTGTATTCCGCATACGTTGCAAAACATTATTTTGGGGTTTGATCTTTTTTGAACTTCTGTTTTATCACCTACCTGCCTATATGTTATAGGTATCGATCCCGGTGACAAAGTTATTATGAATTTTTCCTTTTTGGTGGTGGCTAATTCGTCAAGGTTGGCCAGCGAATGCAGCTCCTGGAACATACCATTGATTTCGTGAAATTTGTTAATGTCCCAGTTTTTGCTTGAGTTACTAGGCTGGATGGATTTAAATAATTGGGGTTGAGGGTGGGCATTATGAGGAGTGGTTTGAGAGAGCGTTTTCGTTGGGAGACTTGGGAATTCGGTTTTATGATCGTCGTCAAAATCAAGGACAAAATCAGTCACGAAAACACAATCAGCCACGGAATACCCCAGGGTACCGTTCTAGGCCCTATATTATTCAACCTTTACATAAATACCCACTATGCAAATAAATATTACAGTTATGTTAATTCAACATCACATTGTGATAATGTTCTTCCTTTTTTTCCTCTTGTTTTCATTGCATGCACATCTATACAACCGCTTATGCCCAGCTTGTGGCTGTTAACTTTTGCGATGTTTCAACTTAACTTCTCAGCGATGTTAAAGCGCTGCCTTTTCACATTACTGAGATGTTACTAGAACTTCCTCAAAAGGAAGTCTTTATAACGAACTAAAAACAACATTTCTGTTACGTTCTGAAATGCCTTTTAACATCTTGTCGATGTTAATGCAATGTCTAAAAAATAACATCTTATTAATGATCTAAAAATGCGACATCTCAAAACCAATACTGTGTATTCTCTTAGATGTTGTATGGACATTACTTAAACCTCTAAATAATATACCTCAAACATTCTAGATGACATCCTATAGATGTTTCTGTGCCTAATCAGCAAATACAGGGTGAACAACTAAGAACGCCGGATGTCGGCCATATTTCAAAAAATAGTCATGGTACAACTTTAAAGAAATACCTTCAGGAAAAGGACCCTGAAAAATCGCTGGAAAATATTTTTGAGTTCCTAAAATATCTGCTATGGGGTGGAATGAACACTTAAAAACATAATACTGTGATTATCTCCAAAAAAGACACACTAAAGGTATCCTAGAAATACAATTTTTGATATATTGATAAGATTATGAAAAAATGTAGTTAGGGACTTTTTGTCCTTATCCTTCAAGTAAGAAGTGGGGGAAGGTTCAACCTAAAAAACAAAAGTCGTAACACTTTTTCGTTTTTTAATCGATATCAATGGAGTTTTTTCTCTTTAATAAGATATGCTATGTGAAAAACTTGACAATTTTCCCATTTTTCTCGGGAATTTCAAATTTAATGAGGCATTTTTTAAATTCTGATGAAAATGGGTTAAAAAAATAGGAATCTAATCCAAGATATAAGATTCACGATATCAGATATAAAAATTAAAAAAATGCTTCAATTTACATTTGAATTTTCCTAGTGGATACAAAATTATCATTAATATCGGTTAAAAAACGAAACAGTTATACATTTGTTCATAAGTTTGAACCTTCCCCACACATTATTTGAAGAATAATGGCAAAAAATTAAATTTTTTCATAATCGCATCAAGATTTCAAAAATTGTATTTTTAGGACACCTTTAGTATGTTTTTTGGAGTATTATGTTTTCGAGTGTTCATTCCACCCCTAGCGGATATTTTAGAGACTGCAAAATATTTTCCAGCCATTTTACAGGATCACTTACCTAAAGGTAATTTTTTTGAAAGTTGAACCATGATTCTTTTCTGAGATGTGGCCTACAGTCGTTCTTAGTTGTTCACCCTGTACATTTAAAATAAAATAGCAAAAAAAGCAATAAATGATTTAAAACGTTTATTCACTATCAATGAACAGTACAGTAAATTTGAAAAAAAAACAGATACAAAATTAGAAAAAAGAATATCTTATCCAGGAATCCAACCTAAAAAGAATAAAATTGTGTAAGCATATTACATAACAAGTGTGGAAAATGGAAACTATTGAACGCATTCAGTGAAAGCAAGAAATAAAAAGCGTGTATTAATCTGTAGTTGTCATTACGTAACATACTTTGAAACTGAGTTAATAAAGTTTAACGGATACACATACATTACAGCTAGTTTACGAAAAATTTATTAGAATAGTTTTTTAATAATATTAAAACTAATAAAAATTTTATATCATAAAGATTTTATTAAACATTACGTTGAATCAACAGAAATCCAATCTGTCGTTTACTTACGGTTACTTTTTCTCACGCAAGAGTCGCTGTTTCGAGTGCCTCAACCATTCCATAACGTACACTTCAAAATCCTTATCTGTGAAACATTTAAAGGTGTTCTGAACAGCAGCTAATAAAACAATTACTTTAGATCAAATTGTGCCCATGGAGACCTTTGATCGATCATCATAAACTACATCAAACTTGATTTTCAGCCAATTGACTGGGGCCCATTTTCCATAAGATACATGCGGGGTTCTTCAAAGGAATATTAACATACTTTATTTCGAGAAGTGACTTTTCATGATTCACCTTCTATTACATGCCTCACTCCGTTTGGCAGGTAAATTCAGGTGTGCCATTACGTTGAATCAACAGAAATCCAATCTGTCGTTTACTTACGGTTACTTTTTCTCACGCAAGAGTCGCTGTTTCGAGTGCCTCAACCATTCCATAACGTACACTTCAAAATCCTTATCTGTGAAACATTCAAAGGTGTTCTGAACAGCAGCTAATAAAACAATTACTTTAGATCAAATTGTGCCCATGGAGACCTTTGATCGATCATCATAAACTACATCAAACTTGATTTTCAGCCAATTGACTGGGGCCCATTTTCCATAAGATACATGCGGGGTTCTTCAAAGGAATATTAACATACTTTATTTCGAGAAGTGACTTTTCATGATCCACCTTCTATTACATGCCTCACTCCGTTTGGCAGGTAAATTCAGGTGTGCCATGAAAATTCATACTTCTTTTCTGTATAAAATAATATACTATTCCCATCTTGTTATTTTCATCCTGGAACATATTGTATATTAACATCGTGGAATTGTAACTTAATGAAAACTAAGTATTAATAATACACTATATACAAAAAAAAACTACTTATGAAGAAGAGATATGAGCACATTATCAAGTTAAATGAGTGTATAATTAGTTGTATTCAATTGAGTATCCAATAGCTGTGTTTCTACAATAATAAATAATTGAATTCTGTTTGTTGACTGGAGCATTCAGTGTCATAAGTTACATATTCTTCAACTAGATTCATAAAGACCATTGTAAGGGACATCTACAGATTATTTATTGTATTCAGTGTATTTTCAAATGGAAATGAGCTTTTTAACAAAAATTTTTGTTTTTAAAGTCTTAAACAGTCTCTAATTGTTCACAAGAATTGTTAGTATTAATGTTAAAATTTTCTAAACCTGCAAAACTATATTGGTGGCCATGACTACTACTACAAAAACTAGAACTAGAGATACTTGATTCAATATTTTTCATACTGTTTAATACAATGTCTGTATCAGACTATCTGAAATAGTTACTTCCCTTTACATAATTACCAACTATTTGTTTTTTATTTTATTTATGTAAGTAGCTTCTGAAGCATCTTGAACATTGAAAAGATTTTCTTCTAGATTTAAATATCTGCCAACATATGAGCATGTTTTATTATTAATAATAGTATCTACCCTATTGCAATATCAAGTTTTTTGTAGGGTATAATGCGTATCAAGGATTGGAAATATTGTGAATAGTTTTTAAAATATAATTACTAACTAAAATATTTCGAAAGTTGAAAATACCCTTATTTTATAAACTCTATTATATAATGTTAGTGTACAATTCCGCCACCTGGAATTTCAATGTACAATAGCCGATTAAAGTATTGAATGAGTATTTAGTTTCAATAATTATGATTTTGGAATAGGTACTTACCGATAAAAACTGTTGTTCGTCCATTATAACAAGAATTATAACTAAGTATAGAAAGTGTAACTAAGTAGGAACCAACGAAAATGAAGACTACTTTATTCAAGTACTTTTTCTTGCAAAAAATGTGCTTCCTGCAAATAAAATATAACACAAAACTGAAAACCAACCGCCATTTCATGTTTGTCTGCTTGTCATTTGCTCAAATCACTAGAGTAGGTGATTTGTGGTCATTTGTTTCCACAGATAACTACTTCGGTTCGTCAGTTCCTCTTCTGTTTTCTTCTTTTTTTATATGTTACTGTGATGTTTATTATGAGACATTACTGAGAGGTTTATGAACTAACATGGTACAAACGTAATCGTAGGAAGTTACTAAAAATTATTTCGAAAGATGTAGAAGTAACTGCAACACATGTGATCATCTTAGAAACATGTTAATTTGTAATATTACAGTAACGTTCTGTATGTGACATTAGTGAGAAGTATCCAAATTAACATCGTATGAATGTTTCCTATAGGAAGTTGCTAAAAAGAAGTTCATAGGATGTGTATGTAACTGCGAATTCAAGTATTATTGTGTACATCAAAAATATGTTTTATTTACATGACATGGATGTTAATAGAGTTGGTAATAAAATTAAGACATCTAGGAGATATCTTATTAACGTTTTAAATAAACATCACAAAAAGTTTCTTGAAAGAACATCACAAAAAAGACTTGTTATGTTTGTGGTTTAGTGGGTAGCTTACTTACCATGCAAACAACCGGTGAAATTATAGCTTCGGTGATGATACAGCTGTCCTATATTCATCAGACTCTTGGCAGAGCCTAAAAAATGTCATTGAAAATGATTTCAAGAACATAGCGGACTGGTTTAAATCCAAATTATTAACCATAAATCATGATAAAACATATTTCTTACCCTTCTCTAGCGATAAAAACGGACTACACGAATTTGATAAATTACTGATATCTAACCAAATTGAAATTAATATAACTGATAAAATTAAATATCTTGGTGTTATAATCGATTCACACCTAAGGTGGGATCATCAAGTCTAACATATGCAAAATTATTAGATCTCTATTGCCAACATTCAAATTTCTACGTACCATTATGAATCACACTCACCTGAGAACAATTTACTACTCATTAGTACAGTCACGGCTACAATATGGTATCTTGAGCTGGGATGGAGTAATTTATAGTCATCTGAAACAACTGGACGTTCTACAAAAAAAATATTGAAAGTAATGACCTTCAAAAAATTTACTGATGAATTATTTGTATAGACACGAATTATGGATATGAGACAGATGTATATGTAATACTATATCCATACAAAAACAGGAAAATACGTTGACCACAATTATCCGACGCGTAACAAACTGAAAGATAATCTCAAAATACCACCAGCCAACAAAACCATAGGCCAGAAATATTATCTATATTTGTCATCAAGAGTATTTAATGTATTGCCTGATATATACAAAATGTACCTGATAACTATAAACTCAGATGACCTATTGAAATAAATATTTAAAACGTATGTTCTTGATCTACCTAGAACCGACGTCAGAAAACTTGTTGAGTGAAGTATCTTTGCTTGGAGTTTGGACTAAGTAAAATGGGATAAGGTGAATGGATTGGTACCTAATCCACAACGATTCACCTAGTAAATTCAGTATTGCTGTTATTATTTTGAATGTTTGTGTGTCATGAACAGAATAGTTTTTACTTTTTTCATCATTGTTTACCTCCAAATCAATGGCTAATTGATTTTATTTCCTTCTGCACCATTGTTGACCACTATGTATGGCTACCGCATTTATTGTTATCACTAACACCACAGTTATGTTGTTTTTATAACTGTTCATATATATTATATTGTTGCTATTGAGCAGAAAATGTATAACAATATATTCCACACCTAAACATGGATAGTCGTGAATAATAATGTGAAGGGGACCCATATACGACCATTGGTTCTAATTGGCTTATTCTAAATGTTTGTTTACAAGTCTCACTAACCATTTTACATAATCTGTTACCACCATGTAATGTTATCACAATCTGTTATACTTGTAAATAACCATATACTCGTATGTATTATATAATCAGGTATGTCAATTTAATATATTTATGGTATATTGTAAGTTATTTTAATTATGTGAAAATATCACATACATGCGTCTTTGGCGCTTCAGTGATTCTTTGTTTTGTTTATTCATGTATTTTTAACAATAATTACTTTTTTAAATTATTTATTATATTGTATACATCTTTTATGTATTATTGTATCTATTTTTCATTGAATAAAATTATTATTATCTTAGTCCTTGGATTGTTTTTGGGTGCGGGGATATACTTTTGAGGGGTTGGTTTGGATTTTTGTGTTAAGGATCTTTTTTCGTCTAGCCATATTTTGCGTTTAACAAACTCGGGATATATTTCCGCATTCGCTGGATGGTCTCCTTGGCAGTTGGCGCATCTAGCTGGTGTGGTTTTTTCTTTGCTGCACTCCGGTGTCAGGGGGGGGGGGCAGCACACTTGAGGGATCTGGAAGCCCTGCCACAGTTGGATGTTGCATGTCCCCATAACTGGCAGACATGGTATTGAATAATCGGTTTATTTTGTCTTCTGTGCTCCCAGAGCACTCGAGTGTGTTCAATTACATTAACATTCTTGTTAAGGTAATTGATTGTAACTTTAGCATCTGTTACTACTAAATATAATGGTCGGTCTTTCGTCGTCATTCTATATATATATCTTTTACTTGGATTTTATGGTTTTTTTTCAATATCTTCTTTTATGTCGATTATTTGTGAGCCCTCAGCTAAGCTTCGAAGTACAAAGGCGTGAGTTTTCTCCTCACGGCTTGTATGAAACTGTACTTTCTCTTATTTCAGCGTTTCTTTTAGTTTTTCGAAGTCATCGACGGCTTTTGTGAAAACTATAGAGAAGTTATTCGTGTATTTGATTTTAAACGGGTGTTTGATTTCCTCTTTTAGCTTGTTGACCATGTCACGGTGGTGTTTGTTGTACATTGCCGTCGATGACTATCGGAGGGCAATTTGTGCTCGTTTTTTTTGTCGTCGGAGTTTTTTTGCCTTTTTTTTAGTCGTATTGTCGTCATCGTCGGTGGTGTAGTCCGTAGGGTTGAATTTTTTTTCTTTGTTTTTGCATTGGTAACATCTGTTTTTTTTGCATCTCATCATCTGACATATTTGATAGTGATTTGTAACTATTTTGCGTAACGATTTCAGGTTGTTTTTTAGCTGTTTGGCTTAGGATTTTGCTGAAAGAATTGATTTTTTTTGGAAATTCAAATCCCTCTTCCTTATCCATTTTTTCAACAATGATTTGGTTTAGATTTTGAATGTTAGCTAATTTTGTACTTGGTTGCAGTTGCCTGGCGTTAATTTGTTTGCCTTTTGATAATTACTCATATTGTGAGGTAAATTTATCTTTTGTGTTATTTGCTTCTGCATCTATCTCTTCAGCCCACGAACGGTTGGTCGGCTTATGAATCATGGCTTGCATGGTTTTTACTGTTGGATTATTATTAATCTGCGTTAGCGTTGTTTCTTCATCGTCTAAACTGTTTTGGTTAATATTTGGACCAATAGTATCTTCTTCCATTTTTGATGTATTGTTGATAAATCTCTTAGGTTTATTTGGCGTAGAACTTTAATTATTATTGTTCACGTATCCTATGCACACAGGAATTGATAACTACGGATTAAAGGATTTGTCGCTTTCGCGTAGGTTTATAGTTTCTCCTATACACTTTTCTGTATGGGAGTATTGTATACACTTTAATTTGTTAGCTTCCTAGACACTTTTTATTTTTGTTGTCTCCTGGACACTCTTTATTTTCGCTTACTGTACATTTTTCTTGGATTATGTTTGTAATATTTATAGCTTTGGCTAATGAATTAATGTCAATCGCGTCTATGCACTGTTAATATTTTCCGGAATTATTAGCGAAGGGTTTATTGATTAGTCTGAATTATTTGTATCAAGTGTCTCGTCATCAATATACACTAGTTGAAAATAATTTTTATTTTTAAGTTCTAGCGTTTTGTTTTTAATTCTTGTTATTTCATCCGCGTAATTTGAAGAATTCGAAATGTCATATGAGTGGGATGAAAGCCCTAGTTCTTCGCTTTCACCGGCTTTCACGTCACTTTTTACTTTTCCGCCAATCTATCTAAAATGCGAGAAAAGTATTGGTTTACACCAAAAAAAGTTGGAATTTTGAAAAAAATTTTGAGTTTTTTTATGATTTCCATCAACAACAACACGAAAAAATGGTTTTTAGAAAAAAAATCCTATGTGTATGTCGTCGTCATCGTCGTTGTCGTCGTTGTCGTCGGCCACTTTTCCTTACATGTCTTGTTAGCACGATACAGCCTCCGGAGTGCAACAAGTCACCAACTTTATGATTAAATATTGTGAAGGACATGTCAGAGATGAACCCTATTGATTTTCAGCTCACCAGAGCCAGTACAACGGGATATATGGTACTTGAAGTACGAAATGTTTGTAATTTTTTGAGAAATTTCAGATTGTTAGCACGATACAGCCTCCGGAGTTCAAAAAGTCACCAATTTTATGATTGAATATTATTTAGAACATCTTACAGATGAACCCTATCGATTTTCAGCTCACCAGAGCCAGTACAACAGGTGCTATGGTACTTTATGTACGACATTTTTGTAATTTTTGGAGAAATTTCAGTTTGTTAACAGCCTCAGGAGTATATACAAGTGATCAATTTTATGATTGGATATTATTTATAGCGTCTCAAAGATGAACCCTATCAATGTTCAGCTCACTAAAGCCAGTACAACGGGTGCTATAGTACTTGAAGTACGAAATTTTTGTAATTTTTGGAGAATTTTCAGTTTGTTAGCACGATACAGCCTCCAGAGTGTATACAAGTGACCAATTTTATGATTGAATATTGCTCAAGGTGTCACACAGATATACCCTATCGATTTTCAGCTGACGAGAGCGAGTACAGCGGGTCCTATAAATCCAGATATACTACATTTTTGGTTACTTTTGGAGAAATTTCGGTTTGTTAGCACGATTCATCCCCCGAAGTGTATACAAGTAACAATTTTATGAAAGAATATTGTTCAGGGCCACAGATGCGGAAAAGTTAGTTTTAATCTTTAAAACCGTTTATTTTATTTGCTATACTTATTTTCTTTATGGATAGTTTTGAGTGTTTTTTATTTTTTTTATAAATTTTATATTTGGACGTTCCTTTATTTTTTGATGTTTTCTGTAATGTTTTGACCGAAAGTATTGATTTTCGTACGCGAACATTATTGTCAGTATTTAATTTTTCACTTGGAAACAATTCATGGTTTGTTGCATTGAGACTGTGTATTCTGGCTTTAAGTCTGCGGGTATATTCCGTTTGAAACGGAGTCGTCTCCGTAATTGGTGGTGACGGTATGATTAGGGAATCAATGAGAACTGACTCTATTGACCCCTTTTACAAAACACTGTAACTTTAATGAAAAAATATAAAAGATTGAAAAACACTTTTATTCGCAATGAAAATCCAATAGCCAAACTGTCAGGTTTGGAAATTAGCATGGGAATGAGGTTTAAACGCATTTGATTCTAAAAAGAAGACCTTCTTTTAAAAATCGAACCTGTTATTGTTATGGATAACATTCCATATCACAGTGTATAACAGTTACCAACCACCAATTGGAGGAAAACACAGATTGCGGATCGGCTTACCAAAAAAAATATTGAATTCATTGAACCAATTTTGCTAATCGAGTTACTACACTTAGCACTGCTGCATAAAGGTAAATATATCAAATTTGTAATAGACGAAATGGCGTGAGAATGGGGCGTAATTGTAGTTCGATTGTCACCCTTCCATTGTGAGTTAAACCTTGTATGGGACCAAATAAAAAATGAAGTACCAATGAACAATACTACTTTCAAATTAAACGAAGTACACAATCTGCTTAATAGTGGCGTCAGCAATGTGTTCTCACAGTCGTAAATGAAATGTTTCGAACATGTACAGAAAGAAGAGCAGAATTTGTGAAGTCTTGATTACTTCACTGAAATTACCATAGAACCAGTAGTTGTGCAAAATACTACTGATGAATCTGAAGATGTCATAGACGATTCAGATTAGAATAAAAGTAATGTTAATGTTGATCTGTTTATTTTTTTATATTTTATGTTTATGTAAATGACAATTCAATTATGTTGAACTGTCTATTACATTTTTAAAATGAGAAAATAATTTTTGTGACGACCAATTCGTTCAAAAATGTTGAAGATTATTTTTAATAATAACCGCACGCCGATGACTTGTCGATTTTCTTTCCCCTCAGACCCGCAAATATGCTGAAAGTAGGTCACTCTACGACTTTGGTACTAGACTACAGTACTGGTTTCTACCTTTACTTATAACATATTCTGCATTACAACTTGGGAAATTGGTTTTGTAGTCACTTTTGCAACTGCTTGTTTGGTGGAGTTGAGTATGTTGGTAATTTCCACCAGCTATTACTCCAATTATTTCTGTCGTGCGTCAGCCTTTTAATCTCTTATCATTTTCTCCAGGATTTAATTTACATTGTAAGTTGATTTTGAATATAGGTTATATAAGATAACCTCGAAAAATATCAGTTGAAATGTAAAAAATATTCATATATTTTTTTCTACAAGTATTCAAACGCTTTCAGTTTTTGTAGTAAATTATTATTAAATTATCCAAATTGACACTTTCGTATTCTAATGTATTCATTATTACGGTGGGTTTATACTGGAAATAAAATAACATAAAACAAAATAAAATCTAAAAGTTAACCTAAATCCCTATAGCGTTTATAGGAAGTAACAAATAAGAAATAAAATAATACAAAAAGTTCACAAACTTTTAACTTTCATCTTATTTTAAGTGAAAATGGATGTGCAAAATCGTGAGATTATTGAATGTTTGGTACACATAACCCTACTTTTAACACGTATTTTTGCCGTTTGTATTTAATAAAATTACGTAAAATTAAAACTGGTGTATTTGTTAAGTACCTACTGTTTATTTTATTATTGGGAAAGAAAGCTGGTAAATAATAATGAAACCTATTACTTTAGTCTCGAAATTTATGCGGAATGAACATTGGTTATACTTTTGAACGAGCTAAGAAGTAAATAAATTTTATAATACTACTTACTATTTTAGGATATTTGAAATTTCCTTAAGAGGGGCCTCACGTTTTAGGAACCTGAAAACAGTTGGCACTCGTGACTTGCAACAAAATTTAGGTCATTTTGTAAACAACAAATCTAAAGAACGCAGTGAAATTAAGTGTTGAAATTTTAACACAATATAACTGGGACCTTTGTCTTGGGGATCAGGTATTTTGGTTAAGTTTAATATTGTTATAAAAAAAATATAAGCCATTAAGTTATGGTGTGATTTTGACAGTTTTGACAATTTGTGGTCACCAATTTGGACGCCGAAACCTGATCCCCAAAAGGAAGCCCAGAGAATTAGATTCTGAAAATATGAACACTCAAATAATTGTATTTTTTGAGATTTGTTGCACGCAAATTTTTGAAAACGACAACTTTTTACTTTAGTTCAACCCTTCCACCGTCTTGATGGATGGCGCTGTATAGAACTTCAATGACAGATGACGACGGTCAAATCATAGACAAATAATATTATTACTTTCTGTATGGGTCAGATGTTGTTGTCATATGTTTTGTGTCCATAAAAATATCCCAAATTTATAATTTAGTGTGTATTGTATTTGTAAGTGATAATTATTAAATTTGTAGTCAAGATGGCTTATAGGTGAGACGAGAGGAGTCGAGTGGTGCACTGCGTTGCATTTACTATAAGACATAATCTTTGCTATAAGAGAAATGATTGGTTTATTAGATCATTGCGTGTTACGGTTTATTGCTGGGTTGCCGCACTTCAGCTGTTTTTAAGTTATAAAAGACCCCAAACTCCATTACAAACCTTAAAAAGATATGTTTAAGTTGACCTAAGAGACTACCATTACGTTTTCCTTATAAAAATTATATGGAAAACGATTTCAAAAGTAATTATAAACAATGTTTTAAGTTTCTCCCTACATAACAATATTTGTATTAGCGTAAGTTTGGTAATCAATAAGGAGAGGCTCACTTTGCACGTCATAAACAGTTCGATGTTGGATTTTATAAGATATGAGGATGGATATCTACTTTTTAGCTTGCCATAGCCTATGGCCTATAGGTAATAGTAGTTGAATAAAATTAATGAATGAAGTAGGGAACATTACATTTTAAAAATATTTGAACCATAACCAGTTTTTTTTGGGTAAGCCAATACTTGGCACGCATATTAGATGGGTTGGACGGAAAAGTAATAATAGGTGCGGTCTTTTTGACTGAGATCTCAGATCACTTCAGTTAAGGTGATCTGAGATAAAGTGATGTGAGTAAGCACCAAAAAGAACGACATCTCAATAATTAAGCGCGCGATCTGTCGATAGATTTAAACTATACGACAGATTCGTATCAGTATCTAATAATGTTAATTAATGTATCCATAATTTGTAACAAAAGAAAAATAGATTATGTGTATTTATTGTTTATATGGCAATGGTTAAAACCATAGATAACCAGTCAAAAGGAACGCACCTAATACCAATAAGTTATTATATAAAAACAAAAAAATTATTTACCATTCAGGTGATCAAACATATGTGTATCTGTCATTTTATAGATGGAAAAAAGAGAATGAGCCAACTTTTCTTTTTTACAATGAAGTAAAAATGTTTCAGTTCCAATCTCCACAACACACATGATCAATATTTGCAAACAAGATAAAAGCAAACTTGTACATGTTGATTGTATGTTTGCTTTTGTACTGTATATATCGATCTCCCCACAATATATACTATTATTTGTCATTATAGATCTTTCGCTTAACATTTTTTATTAGTTGTTATAATTGCTTTATAAGTTTTTTTAAACGTTTGCTATTTTAAATTGAATTTCCTCACTGTACCTTACTCTCCTCTTTCTATTAAATGTAAAGCATTGTATTATAAGTAAATAAATCTTTGTATAATAAAAAATTTGGAAACTTTTTGTTTATATTATTTGTTTTTAGATAAAATTGAATATATTTACACATGCAGTTGAAAAAAGAGACTACATGTTAAATACAATTTGAAAGCAACCAACAGAAACTTTGAAACTGATATAAATATGGTTAGATTGAGGCAAAGTTGTGACACGACGTTCTGTGTTTTCAGACTAAATGGCCTATTTTAAATCATGTAAATTTGCAACTTTTCCACAGTTTAATTTTCTTAGCATGAAACAAACAAAAATTTATAATTTTAAAAACATATTATTATGTTAATATAAATGGTACAAATTTTGAAAGGTAGAATGTTTTTAAAGTATTTTTTTTTCCATTCTTGATTTCTAGCAATTCCCACAATGTTGTCACTTGTTATCCATATTATTAAATAGCACATGTTCTTTCATGCAATATGTAATGCACCCTGTATCAGGTGATAATAGTTATATTTTTCAATTATCACTATGATATTTTCATCAAAATGAATTATGTAATTCTTGTCTTTTGAGCGCGGTTTTAATTTTTTTCATTCAGATACTTGAAAGATCACTTCTCTTCAATTAAGCATTTTTCGCTAACAAATCCATATTATTATTAAAACAGGGTTTTAAGAGAATGTTGAAAGATGTTTTGATGATACTAGAACAATCAGTATTTTTTATCTCATATTTTCACATTAATCAAATAATCCAGTAAACATAACCTCAAACACCCTTTAAAATTAAAAAATTCGGATTGCAGGATAATTTACATTATCATAACTATAATTTTTGATACCGGGTAAATACGATTACTTACTTTTTAACAATTTATTCCTTTCAAAAACACTTATGAAACGCTTAAATAATCACAAATCTACACTCAAATGGAAATACTTAAGTCAACAAGTTTTGTTTAAATCACAGCTATGAGCTGTGCTGTGGTTTGGATACAGCCTAATATAATAGAACGTTACAATGGTATAATTTGGAAGACTAATCATAAGCTCTGAAAACAAAATATCTCAAAATCAATCAGTGGGAAAAACTATTACCTGAAGCCATACATTCCATAAGATCATTACTTTGCACTGAAATCAATTGTACTCCATAGGAAAGGTTGTTCAATTATACAAGAAAATCATCTTTTGGAACTACATTAATTAGTTGGCTTACTGAACTAGGACCAATTTTAGTAAGAAAACATGTCAGAAATAACAAAAAATATGAACAACTCGTAGAGGAAGCAGAACTAATAGAAGCGAACCATGAATGTGCTTTAGTACGATTGTCAAATTGAAGCGAAACCAACGTGTCCATAAAACATTTGGCTCCTCGAGGAGATCTACCAATCTTTGATCCTCAACCACAGATGGCAGATGTACAATCTGAGATCCAGATCCAGACTAGCAGACCAGAAATACATTGCGACCCTCAAATAAACGTTTCCGAAGAGCCACGTTTAATGAATAGAACTATTACAACTCAAAGTACAATGAATAATCAAACTACTGAAGAACTAGCTCAAGAACAATATTCAGCGGGAGGTAGGCCTGATAGAATACGTCGCAGACCAACATATTTGAACGATTATGTTTCGAAATAATACAGGGGGTATAAATATAGTAAAATCGCTCTGTATTCTGATCACGTCCTTTATATGTACCTTTTGTTATGTTGTGTTGTTATATTTATATTCTAATGTCATTAGTATCAAATTGTCGGAACTTATGGCGTATAGGGATCGAGAGCGAACTGTGGAGGCAGCACTTCTGCCGAAAGTAGAGGGCCCTGGTGTTAAATAAGAAAAACATTGTGATGTAAACAGTGTAATAAATAACATACAAAATGCAAAAAATGAATAGATCTTTTTATTTTCTTTGCCAGGAAAAATTGTTGGTATGTAAGATGGGTGTAGAGGATTATCTGATTATTGATAAAATGAGAACTGCAAATTCTAGTATTTTTATTTGGTTCCCAATCCTTCCGATGTTTTCTGAAATGTAATTAATAAAACTTGAAGTGATTCGTTTTGTACAAATGTTTACTTTATTTCTCTTAATAGTATTTAATCACTTAAACTTATATAATATTAAAGTCAGCAAACGCTTTTTATTTTATATAATCAATGAAATCGTATAGGAAACGTTTTATTCTCTCGATAATAACTTTTATTTATGGAAAAAAAATTGAACTTTTCTAATAGCTGCCAATTGTAGTATCATATTGATTATACACAAAATAATAGTTAATAAAGATTTTGAATTAGAATATTTTACTTTCATATGGTTTTTTACTGCATTTATCAATTTTTGACGATTTAAGGTTGTCCACGCAGTGTTCAATGAACTTTCGGGGAAACTATAATATTTCAACGATGAAATAAAACAATATAATTTGTTTAAAGCTTCATTTATTTGAACTGATGTTCAATGTAAACTGGTTGACTCGTTTCACTAACACAGTAGCTTTGCCAAAACGAATGAAGGTATAATATAAAAATGTTTTAATATATACATTGCATAACTACAGAATTCTATTTACTAATGTTAACAAAGGTATTGAAAGAAATTACATGGAAATTCATTCATTACAAACATTCCTAAGCTATCTTCTAGGTAAAAAGGTTTAATAAAGGAGAGTGATTGATATCTATTTGGTCGTTAAGAAGATTACCTGAATATTTATTTTTGTTAATCTCAATGACCTCTAATAAATATAAACTGAAGGATTTACCGACTACATGGAGAATTTCAAAATTTGGGTCGAAAATGTGTTGGTTTTCTAATAAATGATTTGAATAGTTAGAATCTAATTTTTTGTTGTCATAGCTACGTTTGTGTTCCGAAATTCTAGTTTTAAAATTTCTAAAAGTTCTACCGATATAAATTTTATCACAGTTGTCATTGTTAAAAGAAGAAAAGAACATTCAGTATAGTAAGAGATATATTTTTAGTATGTTAAGGTAATCCATTCACAACTATCACATATACTACACCCCATAGAGTTTGACATTTTATATAGGGACATAAGAGATAAAATTAAAGTAATAATTCACAAAAAGTACCAAGGACAAAAACGTAAATCAAAGTCATTATTAACCAACAAACCAGTATCAAAAAACCCACAAACCAAATTCTCAGAACATAAATTTTTAATAGATTCGTCAATCTTTCAGATACAATTTTTTCAGATAAAGAAGTTCAATTATTACAAAAAGGTTTTAAACATAATATTCAACCTACATGTTCATTTGATAACTTCAACAAACGAGGTATAGAAACAGAAATTAATTTGTATAATTTTCCAAATAATTTTAATCTAAAACCAACTTTGAATTATCAGTCGCCAAATCAATTCAACAAAAATCAAAGTCAAATAGTCTTATTTTCACAAAAGCAGATAAAGAAAATATGGTAATAGCATTACCTAAAGAAGATTATACATATATTAAAAACCAACAATTTTATTCAGGCAAGGAATTTTGAGACCCTTAAAAAAGACCCAACTAATAAATTTCAGAAAGAAATAAAATTAGCAGTAGATAACGCTAAATCAATAATTAACGATAAAGAAAAATATAAATTATTTTTACCCAATCGGCAACACCCTGAACTTTATTCATTAATTAAACTCCATAGATGTCATTCCTAAATATTGTTCATTCAAACCTCGATTTTCAGTTAAAAACTCAACGGAAATTAATAATATTCTAAATTCTACATTCATATCGTTCGATATAACAAATCTATTCCCTAGTATACCTCCTAAAGAAACTATAACTCTTGTTAATAACTTGCTCACATACAATAATGTTAATCCTATAATTCACTCTGATATCATTACTTTATTAAAAGTGTGTTTGAATTAAAATTATTTTCATTTCATTGGAGAGGTTTATAGCAGTAAAGACGGTTTGATTATGGGTAACCCCCTCAGCCCCCTACTAGAAGAAATTTTCATGGATAATATAGAAAAAATAATTCATGAACACCCCTAGTAAAAAATGTATGTACTGGCACCGATATGTGGAAGACATTTTAGCTAGCTTCGTCGGTACAAATAGACCTCTAACTGTCTATTTGTACCTACATACTAACATAAACTCAATTCACAATAATATCAAATATACCGTAGAGCTTGAACAAAATAAGTCTATAAACTTTTTAGACCTTAAAATTTCAAATATAAATAATAAACATGATTTTTCTATATTTCATAAACCATCACATACAGATATCAAAATTCATAATAGTTCGGTCCACCCATTCAGTCATAAACTAGCAGCTTTCAATAGTATGATACACAGACTCTTAACAACCCCATTAAATATTGATAACTATAACAAAGAATTAAATATCATAAAACAAATAGCAGTTAATAATAATTACGACCCAAATTTAATTGACAATATCATAAATAAAAAGAAAAAAAAGCAGACTTTAGAACAAGTATTCCCTTCTGATAAAAATAATAATAAACAATTTAAAAGCTTAACATACTTTGGAACACCATCCTTAAAAATTAAATCATTTTTAGAAACTTTAGACATGAATATTTCCTTTAAAACTGATTACAATTTATCCAAACTCATTAAAAATAATAAATCTAAATCTTCAATATTAAACAAATCAGGAGTTTATAAACTAAAATGTGATAAAATTTACATCGGTAGAACTTTTAGAAATTTTAAAACTAGAATTTCGGAACACAAACGTAGCTATGACAACAAAAAATTAGATTCTTACTATTTAAATCATTTATTAGAAAACCAACACATTTTCGACCCACATTTTGAAATTCTCCATATAGTTGGTAAATCCTTT
Organism: Galeruca laticollis; assembly: GCA_963921935.1. NCBI lineage: Eukaryota > Metazoa > Arthropoda > Insecta > Coleoptera > Chrysomelidae > Galeruca > Galeruca laticollis. Next base: position 222,323,308 of record OY998177.1, on the reverse strand, counting down.
AGTTGATATTAATAAAAATAAATATTCAGGTAATCTTCTTAACGACCAAATATATATCAATCACTCTCCTTTATTAAACCTTTTTACCTAGAAGATAGCTTAGGAATGTTTGTAGATAATGAATTTCCAGGTAATTCCTTCCAATACCTTCGTTAACATTAGTAATTAGAATTCTGTAGTTATGCACTGTATATATTAAAACAGTTTTATATTATACTTTCATTCGTTTTGACAAAGCTACTGTGTTAGTGAAACGCGTCAACCAGTTTAAATTGAAAATTAGTTCAAATGAAGTTTGAAACAAATTGTATTGTTTCATTTCATCGTTCAGTATGGATCTTCATCAAGTAAAAGCCACATCTATTCAATTTTATAATATTTCAACTGCGTACTATTTTTATACGGCATATTTGAACAGCAATGAATACAGTAAGATACTTTTGATGAAGACATCACAAACATTTAATATCAGTTGAAAAAAATGAACATTTAAAAACGCTGATTATACAAAACCATACAAAACTAATAGTATTTACATCACTTTGTTTGTATTTTTTCACGGCAGATGGCGTAAGCGTCATCTTTCTTGGTCCCTATATATGTGAAATTCTTGAGCTTAATGAAACCTAATATTGAAATAATTTGACACATCCTATACCTTTACAAATACACAAGGCTAAATATTGACATTTTCTAATGTTTTTACTTCTATCCACATTTTTTATAGATGGAGAGTAGTTGGATAATGCCTCGTTGGAGAAAATGAAATTGGATACACTCTACCAATCTTTCAAATACTAAGTATTATACCTTTGGGATAATAAGGTGTAAAACCAGTGAAATTTATATACCAAATTTTGCCAATCCCACACCCATGTGACCCAACGAAGTTGGAAGGAAGGCAATGTTCCTTGAGGGATATATTTTGGAAGGGACGGGTTTGTCTCAGTGCGTGCGTGACTATTCAGTTTAACTGTTTTAAATGAAACACTGTTTCTAGATAATTCCACAATATATTGAAATTTTCTTAAAAACTCCAAGAAAATTGACAATTATTTCGATGATAAATATCAGTTAATTTCATTCAGTTAAAGTTTAACAGCTCTGACTTGGTTGATTAGTTCCTAAGTTGAGTATATGGAAAGGTTTATATTTGGTTGCTGTAGTTCGCTTGGTGCAGGTGACTGTATTTCTCTTCCCAAATTGATACTGATCGCGAAAGTCTTCGTTTTTCTACTGTAATCATGACAACAAATAGGTTGGCAACATGGTTGATACGCAAAACGTAAAATATTCAGGAAACGAGAAAAACTATTTTGAGTTATAAATAGCCGCTAGTTTTCGGACTTGCAGTATTTATTCGCTTAAAAATTACAATAAAATATTTTCTATAATATTAAAAATACACCAATTCATTTTTTTTCAACATACGGTCACTTACGTGGTAATGTCTTATCAGGGTATGTCAGTTACATGATAATGCCACATTGTAGGTTAATAATAAAGAATTCTTTCATGAACTGAATAGCAGGAAACCATGATTTTTTTCATTAGTAATTTGTGTAATAAAATGAAAAACGAATAAGCAAACTTATTAATACATAAGCAATTTAAATTATACTTTTAAACATAACATAAAATAATCATTATTATAGGCACTTATAAAAAATAATGGTATTTTCTTTGGCAAAGAATAAAACGAAAATAAATCTCTAGAAAAATCTACTTGTGTGGAAGGGAGTCGTAAAAACTTCAGCAGTCTTTCGGAATAACTTGTTTAATCGCTTGAAGGTGTGAGTATTTCACGCTAGAAATAGGCAGTTTCTCCTTAAATAGTTGGGGAAATATGACATTCCCTAATGCTATGTTTTTAGGTCTGTTTGGTAGATCCTTAAAATCATCTTCAAAGTTTAGTTTGTACCTAATTTTACCTTCATGGTACTGCAACGCGCGTATGCCAACAACATTATTGCCACTACCCGTTCTTCTAGGCCGTATTGAACTGTATTTAAGGTAGTCTTTATGGGCATAATTTTTGTAGAAGCTGAAGTCCATGCTTTTGACCAAGTAAGGATTTTTATTACGATGATAATCACTGGGCAAGTAGATCTTATTTTTGAGGGAAGACTCTATGGCACTGTGAACAGAGTCACACTCCATTTGAGTGTGACCTTTTTCTAAATATTTTTGTGTAATACAAACTTTGTACTTTTCTGAAACGTGAAGCAAAGCGTTGGCCATTACACAATTACGATTATGGGCAGTGCACCCATCTGAGTAGATAATAATAGGAATAATTGGGTTAGACAAATCCAAAAAAATTTCTAAGTAGTCTACAAGAAGCGAAGCATAGGTAGAAGCTTGACCGTCCGCGTTTGTCTCGTCGAACCAGTAACAAGTACCTTGTTTATTTCTTAAATTATAGATGGTAAAGTTATGACAACACAACTTTGTCCTGTAACATAAAGCGCTAGCTTGTAGTTGCGGTGCTAACTTCACAGATTGTACATCCATCACAATAACGTGGCACTGAACGCCTATGGCCTTTTCTTTATCTGTTTCTTTTTCCTTCCGTGCCCGATTTTTTCTGTTTATGTGTTCGCTGTATTCCGGTTCAGTTAAATTGTTGTTTTTATATCTGAAACACGTATCACACTGATCTTTTCTAGGACGAAATAAGGATAATTTCATTTCTTCAGCCATTTTTGTCAACGTTACAACAGACAAAGAAGGTGTCTTGTTGTTTTCTTGGCATTCTGTTTTGTATACCCTGTGAAGTTGAGCGAGTGATTGGAACTGTTGCTCGAAATATAGCTTATCAGTGTCTCTCCTGCAGTAATGCGAGGGGAGTTTGTTTAGATTATTTAAAAACTGTCTTAGAAAGCTTCGATCTTCCTTAAATAAATCAATTCTTTGATTTCGTTGACTTAATTCTTTTTCGGTACTTTTATTCATCTTATGTTGGCTTCCAGTTGACCATGATCTTATGGACCATTTTCCCAAAGAAAGAGTATGCGAATACATGGTTTTGCACACAGGTATTTCATCATTTCCACAAATCAAAAAATATTTCAGGGTTATATTTCGTCAAGAATTTTCAGTTACCTTTGGTCTGGCTTCTTCAGTGACTTTAGCAGTGTTACTAACGTACACTTTCTGTTGATCCCATGTCATGTTAGTCCAGAATTGTTCAAAGATGTTTTTACGCATTTCTTCTGTTACTTTGTAACATTTTATTTTTGATTCTTTTATTTTTTGTTTACAGCTGCACCTTGCACCTATTTTTCTAATCATTCTCGTTACATCATGAAATGTATTGCGTTGATCCCGTGGCTTTCTAAACCCTAAAAATTGTTCTCTCCTCATTCGTAAATTCTTATTGATTAACCTCTTATTTTGCTTTTTCTTAAGTGTCTTTCTTTTGGTATCTTGATTCTCATTTTCCTTTTCTATAACAATTTCATCTACCTGTTCAAGTTCCTGTAGCTGTGTTGCATCTGCACCCACCTCTTCCACGCTTTCTGATTCACTTTCGGCTTGGGGAATGTAGTCTTTGTCGTGAACGTTATTATTCTCTTCTGGCATAAAATGCACCATACTTGCTAAATCATCCATAACGTTTTCGTTTTCAAACATAGCTTCCTCACTGGATTTTTCAGATAGCATAGCGCCGTCTTCATGTGGCCGTGTCTTATCTTCATTTACCTGTTCCATTAGTTCTTCTATTGCTTTATTATCATTAACTCTTGGAATGTAGCTTTAATTATGGGCGTCTTTTTCATTTTGGAAACAAATTAGGTTTGTCATTTCCGACAATACACCAGTTGTATTGCGAGTTTCGTTAGGAACGAAGACTACCTCGGCTTCTCTGATAATATCAGAAATATCTTGAGGTGATAAGGCTTCATTTAGAAGAATATTGTTTGATAAATCCATTTCAGTGATTTCTTGAAGAGAAAAACGTTGATTGTCTTCATTGGTGTCACTACATTGCGCTATTCTGGCTATTTCCATGATTTTTCTCGTTCGACTAGACATCTACTCTAAAGCATGTGAAGCAGGACCTCGTATCTAACACCTGCAATAAAATGTTAGTTTTTTTACATAAAATTATTAACAACTCAAAGCAATCGTTATGAAAGTTTTGAAACGATATTTCTTTCATATTTACAAGCGATTTTCAAGATCACTTACCTTGACAGTTTGCTTCAGTGGCGGGAAGCTGAACACTGTGACGTTTACGAGGTAATGTTTCAGAAAACCAACCGAAATAAGTTACGAGTTACTGTTTTGTTTGATTTTGACAGGTTGATAATTTTCATAAAATTAGTTCCTTTCACACATAGATGGCGCTTATGAAATTGAAGGCTGAGGCATCAAAATCCAATTTTCTAAAAAAGTGTTAGTTACGAGGTCCTGCGTTTTAGCCCTCGAGCTGCATTATCTAATAATCTTTGTTTGAAATCGACTATACTTACTTGTTGTTTGTGTGTGTACGTACATAACTATATTTAAAATCCATTGCATAAATAAATAATAATAACAATATGTTTATTTATCTAACTTCAAGGTAGGAAAGGTCCAGCCGCTCCTGTCAATGTTTTTTGCATATAATATCCTTCATTAATCCTTAGTTGGTCAGACAGATATTTAATGTTTAGCTAATGATATTGGATATGCGCTAATAAGTGAAAAACAAACACCAAGTTAGCCTTAAATAGACACAGAGGATTAAATCGTAACCAATTTAATCGCAGTGTAGTTGTATTTATATTGATTGACTTTGACATTGAATCAAATTAATGTTCTGTTAAGGGCGTTTTATTGTTTCATACAATAATCAATTATGTTTTTATCACATTTGTGGGTTTCATATAAAAAATAACATTAAATTTTTATGCAGTTTCCAAATTTATCGTCGTTATTGATTTACCGTGCGTATTTTAAATTTTTCATCTGGTTCTTTAGTGTCGTTATCTAAGTTGTACAGTGCTTTCTACTGGCGTGAACGTAATTAATTTCTCATTGTTCATTAAACGGGAAATTTGAACTCTTCTAGAACATGTTTGTGCCACAAGATAAAATTAAATATTTTTTAAACACAGGTATCTACCGTTTAGCCAAAGGTAAGAAACATTTTAATTCACTAATAGTCATATTGGCTGATTTATCACACGTATTTTATTTCGATTCATTTTATCTGTCATTGTGACATGACATGCAAATTTCGTTGCCACTAAATCCGAACGTATACTGACTTTGTTTGACGTTTCGTATCATCTTGCCAACGTTGTCAAACGAAACGCTTAGATCTGCTGAACATCATTAAAAGTTTTTAACCAATCGCAGTTTTATAAAGTATGTACGAATCGCCACGTTAATAACGCAGTTTAAACAGACAAATACCAAATTATATCAATCCAGGTTTCAAGCAACGGAAACCATAACAATGTATGTCACAAGACACAAAGTGAAAAATCTATTTATAGGTTATACACCTTCAACATCTGATCGCTTGTGGATACAATCAGGAATAATTTCTCCTCGAGCTCATACCCATCTGTCATTGAATAATACTTAAACCGGTCCCATACACATCACGAATATTTACCTATACGGGCACTTGCGATGTATGTGGGAAGACATGCTCGCGAATATTTGCTAATCGCACTCTCACTTAGCTATACCCGCGGACTGTCGGTAAATCTGTAACGAGTCAAAGGGAATTCATACTTGTGATTACTTGTATTTGCAATGCATAGATAAGATAATATAATATACAATAGATGGGCCACTCTACTGAATAATTATTCAATGTTATTTTACTTCTTCAACCCACCGCTATAGCGCTGCATATAGAACCAGCGGGCTTTTTGAAATATATGGAAATAACTATTTTTGCTATTTATTTTCAACAGATAGAAATAGTGAGCTCTAATGTATTTTCATGCACCTTTGTAAAGGGCTCGAGAATACATTAGCTTACACCAATTTTATCAATCGACAACGCTATTAATAAGGAATTTTATGAAAAGTGGAATTAATATTCCAAAATAAAAGACTGCTTGAACACATTATTTTTATTCATGAAAAAACAGGAAACAAATCAATTTACTTATTCCAAATTTAGATTTATTTATAATTCAACTTTTTTTTTAATCTCAAACAGTTGTTTTCGTACACCGGAATTTTGTCAGTCAATTTTTCTGGCTAGTGAAACCATGTTTTTGGCAATTCCATAAAATTTTCTAGCTTTGGGCGTTAGCTGAATGGCTCTACTTGAATCTCCATGGCTTAGTAAATTCAATCTTTGTTTAATATCTGAAAAAATATTATATGTACTATTTTTTACTTACATTTATTATTGCGATTTACTTTTTACATATTACTTTTTAAAATATAGTCTGGAATTATTTAGAAACAGTTAGTTTCAACAAAGTAAGGGTCAAAACAGTAAACTTTCTACATACTCTAAAAATTTACCTTTACGTTTGCTGGGTGTCTTTAATGTAGTAAGAATGGTGTTCGAGGTAGTTGGAGTGCTGCAGGAGGCGATGGCAGGATATGACTCTGAACCTGTAATAGTAAAAGCTTTAGTTATATTTGCTAAGTCAAAATGAAACTTTTTTAAAGCATCATCAGAAATTTTTTTTTGGCAAAACAAAAATAAATAGGCCAAATCGCTTTTAACTTTTGTAATATACAACAAAGTTTGTGGCTTTGTCTATTTTTGACATATTCAATAGCACACACTGAAAACGAGTCCTAGTGAGAACTTCAATTATAGTGTAGCAAATCTAAATTTTCATATTTACTGGGCTGCTCCTCATAATTATGAAGCAAGCTGATGAAACTACAATTAACTACTTCTTTGTGTTTTTCGCTGGCAGATTAAAATACATTTCCTAAAACCAGTTTTTGCTACGACTACTTATGATATGGGTCAATTTCCACAATAGTATTGTACATTACCTTGGGATTCAACAATGTCCTGGTTCTTCTCAGGTAATTCCTCCATACCATAGATAAGATAATTGCTCCATACTTCTTGTTGGTGCTGGTATATATAAGTTTGGAACTGCATTTGCTTTTAAGTTTGTTTAGGAAGGAGATGCATTTTAATGTCTTTACTTGTATTTTTACAAGTGGGAACAATACAGTATTGAACCATATTGTTAATGTTTAATATACACAATCACTTGAAAAGCACAAAAATGTCTGTTTATACAAATTAATATAATAATAACCGTATAATATACAAACGAAAGCAATGGCTGATAATGGCGATCGAAGTATCAAAATGAGATGGAGGTTATAGAAATGGCGAGATTTTAAAAATCTGACAGTTCATTGATTATGTAGCGCTACCGGCGACGGGTGGTATAACTAAATAAACATGACAAAATTTATAGTGGGAGTGAGCATAGCATGTTGCAATGGGCGCGCTGCTTCCACACATATCGTGTCAATTGCGAAAATCTCATCGATAATAAACAACTGATCAACCTACTCGGGAAGGGGCGTGTGTGTGCAACTCACAATTATGTGTGAATGAAAAGTGCAACGCGCGTGGGGGCTCCGTGGCTCCTTAGTACTCGCCATATGTATGAAACGGGCTTTAATCAGAAGGAATGGTAGAAAGCCGATGAAAATCAGCAAAACTATAGGTTAAGGTGGGCAAATACCGGTCAGATGGACAATGCCGGTCAGACCTTAAAAATGATTATTACTAGGTTTGACAACAATGCAATGTGGCCTCAAATATGCCAGCTGACCTACGATTTTCGACAGCCGATTGATATTCAGTTTGTGTTAAAACTTTGGTTAGTGCAGATCACCACGTGTTTTCGGCAATTCTGATGTAAGATTTACGGTAAGTGAAATAAGGTTTGGAGATAAAATCCTTCTCTCTTTTCATAAAAACTTAGTTGATACATAAAGGTTGACTTTTTTTCTTTAGTGTCCTATAAAAAGATAGAATAAAAAACATTTTTTTCTCATAAAAAAATGACCCATAAGAAAAATTGTTACAGGCGGGTGTTGCCGGTCAACACAGGTGGGTAATACCGGTCAAGTGACCGGCATTACCCACTGTTTATGTTAATGGTTATTTCATTTTTAATTGTCTTTACAGATGTCTCGAAATCGAAAAAGATGAACTGGTAAAGCAAAATGGACCAGAGATAATTTGAAGCAAGCGATAGAAGACATTCAAAATGGTACGAGTATAAGACAAGCTTCAAAAAAATACGCAATTCCATTTTCAACGCTACAAGAAAGGGTTAAAAATAAAAAAGACTCAGCACCTATTGTTCGAATTTGATTTGAATACCAAATTCTCCTGTGATTTTATTTTACTTCCCCTGTATAACATAATTCATATATCTTGCACAGACCTTGAAGAAATATATCATATTTCTCAAACATTTAATTTCGCACACATCCACAAACTTCCATTTCAACGATCACACCACTTGAGGAAATATATCATAATTCTAAAACATCTAATTTCCCACACATCGACAAAATTCCATTTCAGCACTACCATATACAAAATATAGACGATTATTGTTCTAGGAATTTTTCCATTTAAAATCTCAAACTTTCTCACCCACCAAAAAAGACACACGCGTGTACTTCCCACTCACTTTAAACTATCTAGAAATAGGAATAATATTATATTTTCACCCACTTCTCAGACACCCTCTGTCATCATACAACGTGGTACAACAAGGTACCTGATTTCATAAAATCACCCGGCGTTTGTGTCCTTAAGCTTTAATCATTTCATAAATCATCGAAGTATGTGCAAAATACTTTCAGTTATCGCGTAAATAATAAGTGAAGTCTTAATTGTCGACGCAAAATAAATAAAAAATTATTCACTTTCATTCACAATCTTGCATCAGAGCAGCCATCTCTCACCTTTCTTCCATTCTTCCCGCGCCCCCAATATGTTCGAATTTGATTTGAATACCAAATTCTCCTGTGATTTTATTTTACTTCCCCTGTATAACATAATTCATATATCTTGCACAGACCTTGAAGAAATATATCATATTTCTCAAACATTTAATTTCGCACACATCCACAAACTTCCATTTCAACGATCACACCACTTGAAGAAATATATCATAATTCTAAAACATCTAATTTCCCACACATCGACAAAATTCCATTTCAGCACTACCATATACAAAATATAGACGATTATTGTTCTAGGAATTTTTCCATTTAAAATCTCAAACTTTCTCACCCACCAAAAAAGACACACGCGTGTACTTCCCACTCACTTTAAACTATCTATAAATAGGAATAATATTATATTTTCACCCACTTCTCAGACACCCTCTGTAATCATACAACGTGGTACAACAAGGTACCTGATTTCATAAAATCACCCGGCGTTTGTGTCCTTAAGCTTTAATCATTTCATAAATCATCGAAGTATGTGCAAAATGCTTTCAGTTATCGCGTAAATAATAAGTGAAGTCTTAATTGTCGACGCAAAATAAATAAAAAATTATTCACTTTCATTCACAATCTTGCATCAGAGCAGCCATCTCTCACCTTTCTTCCATTCTTCCCGCGCCCCCAATATGTTCGAATTTGATTTGAATACCAAATTCTCCTGTGATTTTATTTTACTTCCCCTGTATAACATAATTCATATATCTTGCACAGACCTTGAAGAAATATATCATATTTCTCAAACATTTAATTTCGCACACATCCACAAACTTCCATTTCAACGATCACACCACTTGAAGAAATATATCATAATTCTGAAACATCTAATTTCCCACACATCGACAAAATTCCATTTCAGCACTACCATATACAAAATATAGACGATTATTGTTCTAGGAATTTTTCCATTTAAAATCTCAAACTTTCTCACCCACCAAAAAAGACACACGCGTGTACTTCCCACTCACTTCAAACTATCTATAAATAGGAATAATATATTTTCACCCACTTCTCAGACACCCTCTGTCATCATACAACGTGGTACAACAAGGTACCTGATTTCATAAAATCACCCGGCGTTTGTGTCCTTAAGCTTTAATCATTTCATAAATCATCGAAGTATGTGCAAAATACTTTCAGTTATCGCGTAAATAATAAGTGAAGTCTTAATTGTCGACGCAAAATAAATAAAAAATTATTCACTTTCATTCACAATCTTGCATCAGAGCAGCTATCTCTCACCTTTCTTCCATTCTTCCCGCGCCCCCAATATGTTCGAATTTGATTTGAATACCAAATTCTCCTGTGATTTTATTTTACTTCCCCTGTATAACATAATTCATATATCTTGCACAGACCTTGAAGAAATATATCATATTTCTCAAACATTTAATTTCGCACACATCCACAAACTTCCATTTCAACGATCACACCACTTGAAGATATATATCATAATTCTAAAGCATCTAATTTCCCACACATCGACAAAATTCCATTTCAGCACTACCATATACAAAATATAGACGATTATTGTTCTAGGAATTTTTCCATTTAAAATCTCAAACTTTCTCACCCACCAAAAAAGACACACGCGTGTACTTCCCACTCACTTTAAACTATCTATAAATAGGAATAATATTTTATTTTCACTCACTTCTCAGACACCCTCTGTCATCATACAACGTGGTACAACAAGGTACCTGATTTCATAAAATTACCCGGCGTTTGTGTCCTTAAGCTTCAATCATTTCATAAATCATCGAAGTATGTGCAAAATACTTTCAGTTATCGCGTAAATAATAAGTGAAGTCTTAATTGTCGACGCAAAATAAATAAATTATAACTTCATGACAATACAAATCGTAACGTGACATAAGTGTTTAATTTCATTCTACGGTTCATCGTTACTTCAGTGACAAACGGCCGTAGTGGTCCTTCGCCAAACCAGATAACCTACATTCCCTCTAATTAACCCAAAGTAAAAGTGTTAAATTAGAACACCTATAATGAGAAGAAAACCTGTGTTTTCAACTGAACAGGAACTGGAAATTACTAATCAAATTAAACACTTGGCGTCCATTTTTTACGGTATTACCACAAAAGAACTAAGAAGGTTTGTTTTTGAGTTTGCTGAGAGAAACCATATTATACATAATTTTAACGCAACGCAAAGACTGGCTGGAAAAGACTGGCTGTGAAGTTTCATCAGACGCAATCCCACCATATCAGTGCGAAAAGCTGAGGCTACCAGTCTAAATCGTCTGACTGGTTTCAACAAGGATAAAATAGCTAGATTTTATAAACTGGTGGAAGAAGTGATGTCACAATATAACTTTTCCCCTAGCAAAATATATAACGCAGTTGAAACGGGAATCACAACTGTCAAGGATCTAGGAAAGATACACGCAACCAAAGGACAAAAAAGAGTTGGTGTGGTAACTAGCGGCGAAAGAGGCCGAAATATTACCGTCATGTGTGCTATGCATGCTGCAGGAGGATTTATTCCGCCCATGTTTATCTTCCCCAGAAAGAGACTAAGCCCTCTCCTGGAAAACGATGGACCTGCAGAAGCTCTTTATAAATGTTTACTGAATGGCTGGATCGATGAAAATATTGTTTGTGACTGGTTAACGCATTTTAGAAATCACGCTAAACCCACGAAAGACGAGCTGGTTTTATTAATTGTAGACAACCACTCCAGCCATATTTTTTTGAAGTCGTACGAGTTTTGCAAAGAAAATCATATTGTTATGGTATCAATTCCACCACACAGTTCACATAAAATACAGCCATCAGATGTGGTCTTCTATGGGCCCCTGAAAGCCGAATACAGAAATCTGTGCAATTTATTTATTAACCCTCCGGTAGTCGCGCGAATTTTTCTTTCAAGTTTAGTCGCGCCGGTGTCTGAGACCAGGTGGGAAAAAAATATTAAATGATTTTTTAAATTTTTTATTTTGTAAGAATATGGTAATATAATGAGAAATACACAGTTTTAGTGAATTTTTTTTATTAAAACTCATTTAACAAATGCTTAACATTGGTTTGAAAAAAAGACTCATAAAAAAAACATACATTCAAATATATCCCAACTAAAAAAAATGGCACATTCTATTGAGATCAGCAAAATTTAAAAATGGTAACTAAATGTATAGTGAACATATTATAACAAAATACCTAGAGCCAACTATTATTACTGTGCTGCCCTGCAGTTCTGACAAACACATATAATATGCTCTAAACACATATAGGTACTGCACTTATAACAATAAAATCTTGTTTTTCTATTTTTCCTCCATCCACAGGGGGCACATCTTCCAGGTGGTAACTGTCTATCTTGAAGGTCTCGTTCTTCTGTGTTAGTAACTTCCAAAAGCCTGCACTTTAGTGTCCTTGGGAGATTGGTAAGAGCTGCTCTCCGTTTCAACTGAGGCTGCTATTTCTCTCAAAAAATTTCGCCGACGTAAATTTTTTTCATTGGGATTGTTAGCCTTGTATATAACCTGACTATTGATTCCTGCAACATTCAACATGGTGTAAAATATCACCATGGGCCATCTTCTACTATTACGGGAGCAATCATATGAAGCCCACAACTGATCGACGACGTCGACACCCACTTTAGTCTCATTATATGTAGTAACAATTACCGGCTTACATTTCTCACCACTATCAGGGTCAATATCGTTATGGTGGTGCATACTGGATGTTAATATAACATTTTTCCCTTTTTTAGGAATATATGAAACTATTGTTGGATCTTCGGTGAAGTCAAACATACTTGTATAGATAGGGCGTTTAGTTGGTCTTGAAAATTCAATTGGAAGTTCTGTTTTATTTTTTCTCACTGTTCCAATTACAGTTATTTTGTAATCCTTTAGTAATTTTTCGACCAAAGGAATAGACGTGAACCAATTGTCCATGGTCAAGTTAATGGGTGAACCAGAAAGATGTCTGCACATTCTTAAAACCAGGTCATAGGTTTTGTTAGAATGTTTATATGGGCCTTCGGGTTGGGATCCCACATAGACTTCCAAATTGGAAGTATAAAAGACATTCGCGTCACAAACTGCTATAATCTTCAGGCCGTATTTGTTAGGTTTCGAGGGTATGTATTGACGGAATTGGCATTTACCGCTAAACCCCGGAAGCATCTCATCAATGGTAACAAACGCCGAATGATTATAACCATTCATACAATTTCTTACGAATTGATCAAATATTACACGAATGAGAGCTAGTTTATCAAATTGTATTCGATTTATCCTCGTTGCTTTATCATCAAAACGTAAGCAATGTAACAGGAATCGGAACCTTTTTAGGCTCATTGTATGGAGAAACATTTCTATGCCATACCCATCTCTCCTCCAAAGATCCTCAGCATTTGAGCGGTTGGAGTGACCAAGACCAGATAAATATAGTAGTCCTATAAAAGCCCGGATTTCAATTTTGTCAGACTAGCATCTTGGTCTCTTGAAAAATTTTCTTGGATGGACAATATGTATTTGTTCGTACTGTCAACAATAATTCGAATTATCGTATCATCGAAGAAATAATTCCAAATTTCCTCAGCAGTCTTCAAATTTTTGGTTGCCTGTGTAGGCCCTCGTAAGCGAATAATTATATTATCCTGCCTTGTTCTCACAGTTTTTGGGCGTGGGGGATGCTTTTTCCAACGCATGGTACCATTCTTGCCTAAAAGAACAACAGTAAATTTTGGGTAGTTATTTTAATTTTTGTCATATTTTTTACAGTACCTATGTAGACAAGTGGGGAAATTGGATGCTCAACAATTTATTCTGAATCAGAAATTTCCTGTTCAGAATCACTTTGGTGATTTACAAGTTCCACATTGTCCTGTTCCTCTTCATCTGATTCATCTTCGAAAACAATTCCTTCATTGTAACTATCACCTAGTCCTATATCATCCAGAAGATTTTGCAATATTCTTGGTCCTTTTCATAGCAAGCCATGGCTATAATTTAACATTTTTTTCTAAATACAGTGATCAAATAACACAAAAAACAAAAAAATACCTTTTTACAATTTTGTATCACAGCAGGTCGCGCCGGTCTCAGACACCCGAAATGATTATTTCTGTACACACATTCACCCAGTAACGACTAAAACACTACTGAAGGTCAACTGTAACGATAGATGAAGGTACTGAAGAGCTCAACCGAAAATGACTAAAAGCCGATTTATTACGACGCAAAAAGTGACGACCCGGTCTCACAGACAGCGGCGCGACTACCGGAGGGTTAAGACGCAGTTGATGAAAAGTATCACTCCTTATGATGTAGCGTCTTTATTCAATAAAGCTTATTCAACTGTGGCTACAATTAGAAAAGGAGAAGCTTATTTCAGAAGCGTTGGTATCTATCCTCTTAACTGCAACGTTTTTAAAGAACAAGACTTTTTGCCTTCCGAGTTATTGAATCAGGACGTGATTGCCATACAAGATAACGAATCTGATATGTCTTTCAGCAATGATCCACAAGCTGTAGCAAGCGATGATGCTCTACCAAAGACTTCTACAAATAAGGAGCAACACGAAATTCCTTCATTTCTTCAGGATTTCTCTCTTTTCAACAAATTCTTCCCGTTCCTAAACTAGCAGAGAAAAAGAAGAGAGCAGGCAGGCAAAAACAGCACGCGAAAATACTTACAGCTACACCATTGAAAAAAGAGTTGGAAGAAAAGGAAGCCAAGAAACAAGTAAAGGAAAAGAAGAAATTAAAGTACGACCTTCTAAAATGAATCTTGATGAAAAAACATAAAACAAAATTATTTGATGAATACTCATCAGATTCTGATGTTGATTTTCAATATGATGATAATGAAGATGAAGATATATGTTTGATATGTAATGATTATGGAAAGAATAATGAGCAGTGGTACAGATGTACCCTATGCGGAAGATGGGCACATTCTGAATGCAGTGGTTGGGACACACATGTAGGATACACATGTGATGAATGTCAGCCTTTTACTTAGATAGTTAGATTGTTTTTGTTGTTATTTTCTTTTTATTTCAATAAACAATATTTTGGTAAAAAATGCTTATTTGAAGTTTACTTAATTATATTTAAAGCATAAGTGACCGGAATTCCCGTATCTGTATGACAATGCCAGTCAAACGCACATTTTTGTTTTTTTTGTTATCATAAAAGTATAGAAAACATTTTGAAATATTTTCAGATCAAAATAGTTTTTAAGTGCACTAGTGATTGCTATCTTAAAATTATTTGAAATTACGACTTATTTTTTTACTTAGATAAAAATTTTTTCTTAAGTGACCGCCCACTTTACCCTTCTGTTACGAAATAGCATATTGGTGTAGTCCCTGAATCCGACTCTGTCTAAGCCATTATGAAAGTTAAAATTTTGACGATTGCGAAGGAATATCTTGAAACTGTTTACCATTATTTTTTGTGATTATTCTTATCTAGAGATTTCCATTGAGGACCATTGTTTTTGTGATCAGTTTTATCTAGACCATTCCAGGGAGGCGATTTTTTTGTGAGCCGCGATCTAGAGGGATCCAGAAAAAAGGGCTAATAAATTTTTACTGTACAAATCACTTGACATACCAAAAATCTGAGAGATGCAAACAAAGTTAATAGGTTTTTTATTGAATCGATCTCGCAATCTGAACCATCGGATGAAATAAAGTCTCTTTATAAATCGAATAAACTTCATAATTTTGATTTCAAATTTAATGAAACTAATGACTTACTTGTCTATGAAGCAATTTGTGACATTAAAACAAACGCTACCGGATATGATGGATTAAATATAAACTTTATCAAATTGTGTTGTTCATTTATTATCCCGTACATTACACATATTGTGAATTTTTGCATAACCGAAAATGTCATCCCGGGGGTATGGAAGAAAGCGGTTGTCAAAGTTCTACCTAAAAACAAGATCCTACTGAGTTCAAAGACTTACGTCCAATAAGTATTGTACCTGCCATATTAAAAATTTTGGAAAAAACGTTAGAATCTCAAGTTAAGAATTATTTACATATACATTCACTATTACCCTCAGCACAGTCAGATTTTCGTAAAGGTTATAGTTGTACTACTGCTTTGGTTCATGTTATTGATGACATTTTCAAAGCTACCGACTCGGGTTATTCGACATTGCTGGTTATGTTAGATTATAGTCGCGCTTTTGACACTATAAATCACGATTTAATGATTTGTTTTTTGGAATATATGGGTTTTTCTAATGGTGGTTGTTCCTTAATAGAGAACTACCTAAAATTCAGGCAACAGCAAGTTGTTACGGATGGTATTAATTCAGATGATCTCGTACTGAGATCTGGTGTACCTCAAGGGTCGATCCTTGGGCCACTGCTGTTTTCTGTGAATGCTTCTAATCTCTTAAACAAAATCCGGGACTGCAAAGTTCATTTATATACTGATGATAATCAGTTGTATTATAGCTTCAGGCATGCTTATGTGGATAACGCTTGTGCCGTTGTCAACAACAATCTAGATGAATTGATCTGTTATGCTACTGAACACTGCCTACTTATAAACTCAACAAAATCTAAAGTTATGTTGTTTGGCACTAAGCTAAACAGACAATATTTATCGAATGTAATGAATATTACTATTGGTAATGAAGAATTGGAAGTGGTAAGTGAAGCAAACATTTCAGGAGTTATATTAGATTCTGAATTGAGATTTGAAATGCATATAAATAGGTTGTTACAACGCGCTTATTGTAATATTAAAATGATATATGGTAATAGACACCTTTTTCCTATGCATGTAAAAAATATCTCTGTAAAATACTTGTGCTATCATTATTCAATCATGCAGATGCTTTGTACGGACCTAATCTAACTCACTTATACAAACTTAAGATTCAGAAAGTTCAAAACTCATGCATACATATGATTTTTGGAATAAGAAGACGACAACGAGTATCTCATAAATTGAAGGAGATTGGATGGTTACATATGGAGAATAGAAGAAAGTTTCATTTCATTACCTTATATCATAAAATAATTCTTGATAAGAAACCTTCCTATCTACACCGCAAAATTACGTATCGTTCAGATGTCCATAATGTAAATATTAGAAAAAGAGGTTTTCTTAATGTTCCTCATTTCACGACTGAGTTTTTCAGGTGCACGTTTTCATACCAAATTTACTCTCATTATAATGCCGTTCCATCCGAGTTTAAGGTCTATAATATTTCTAAATTTAAAAGATCCCTTAAAAAATATATATTAGACAATCAAATTTAGCAGTAACGCAAAATATCTACCTGCTCATTTCTCACTTAAAAAAGTAAATCCG
Source organism: Galeruca laticollis (assembly GCA_963921935.1). Lineage (NCBI taxonomy): Eukaryota > Metazoa > Arthropoda > Insecta > Coleoptera > Chrysomelidae > Galeruca > Galeruca laticollis. The sequence goes on along the minus strand of OY998177.1, from coordinate 222,306,020 downwards.
TAAGTTTGTTTCTCGCTTTGTGTGTATATTATCTCTCATAAGGTGTCTCGCTTCGTGTTTCTTCTCTCATGGAACCAACTATAAATTCTTTAATGTTTAAGTCTAACTAATATTGTACCTTTTAATAGGGGATGGTGGGGATCCTTGGGCACTTTTTCAGTATATTGCCTGTACAGTAAATTCAGCCCAATCTAGCCCTAATTTGTTTTCACTGCCAGTTATAGTTGACTTATCTTAAGCTTTAGGCATTATGTTATAAATTCTATTGTTCAAATTTTTTGGTGAAATTTAACTTTTTTAAAACCTTGCAATAATGCCCAAGCATCCCTACCAGAGGGATCTGTGGGCACTGTAGTCGGGAGCCTTGGACATGAAATAACCAAAATTAAGAAATAATTTCACAAACTATATTTATTGATACTATTCGGCACACATATATAAGAAAACCAACTAACTTTGATATTTTCGTGAGAGTTGCCTATTTCAAAGTTTCAATAACCCATAGTGGTTTATCAAATATATACTTATGGCTTCCTCTTCGTCAAAATAGTGGGGGCGGGTAACTTTGTGATTATGCCATTTCGGGTAACCGATGATACATCTTTTATATCAGGATAGCAGAAAGTGTTTTTCAATTTTGTGAGTCTCATGAAATTTATTTTAAAATCGTTGTATTCTATTTCCTCGATATTTCCTACATAATGGGCACAGGTTTTCTCCATCTGAAACTTAACTATAACGTAGTCCCCTATCTGGAAACTACGATCAGGACATATGACGTCATATACATCTACCTCCTTGTCACTTTCTTCTTCAAATTCACTCCATTCTGATGATGAGCCCGACGAAAAACTTTCGTCCTTTAAACTTTCGCTCGATGTACTTTCCTTTCGCTTCTGAAAATTTCTTTCTTTCTTAGAGGTATGCAATTCATTTTACAATCTTGGAATTTTTTTCACTGGTAATTCACGTTTTTTCTCAGCTGCTAGCTGTTCTATTAAAAGTTTTTCTGGTGTGTCTGTCACGATCCTAGATTTCGCTTTCTTCCTTTTAGTCTCAATATTTTTCTTGGCTGTGCTTTAGGATACGGTCTCACAGTTTCGGGAGTCAGAAAGGGTTCATTTGTTGGTGTATTCGTTTGCCGTTCCTGAGCTGGCTGTAATAAGGCAGAAGCAGATGGCTTATTTACTTCACTACCGGTTACGTGAAAATACGAATCAGTAGGACTAGTCGTTGGCTGTTCTTGGGTTGAATTCGCGACAAGGCCTTTCTCTTGTTCTATTAACAAAGGTCTGTCTGTGACATAGGAACTTAAAAAACTCACGTCTGTAAAAACTTCAGAATTGAAGGGCCAAATTCCACTTTTCTCGAATCCGTGTTGAATATTTTTGGGAGTAAAAGCCTGAGGTATGGCCAGTGCTGATTATTTCGCTATTTCATAAATAGTGCATGTTTTTGATGGATTCATAGAGAGGCAGTCTGTTAACGCAACGTTATAATATCTCTTGAGCGGTCCAAATTCTGTTAAATCTAAAGGCTGGAGCTTGTGGCTACAGTGTGGCGGGAAGGTTAGCATCATTATGCCGTTTGTTTTGCACAATTCTAAAGCTTCTATTGATATGTGGCTTTCATGATTATCAAGTAGAATGGCTACAGGTGAAGTCTTTGAAGGCTTAACATATTTAATGAAATGTTTCAGGTATAAAATGAAATTTTGTGCAGTCATCCACCCAGACGTCTAAGCTGCACCATCGGATCCAACCGGGGCACCATTCAGCATATACGGTCTAAATTTTACTCGAGAGAATATGTAAAATGGCGGTATAGAATTTCCGATAGCATTAATCGTGCAACAAAGGGCAATCAAAGTGCCCCTTTCGGCAGACGTCATTTGTCCTACTTGTTTGCAACCCTTCACTGCTCAAACTTTCTGCGTAGACTGCACGATTGTTAATTCAGTTTAGTCTGTATTGTAGATTGCTTCTGGTCCAAATTTATAGCTATCCAAAACGCTTCTGAAATTGTCGAAAAATTCCGTTACATTTTTCCGATTGAAACTGGTGGCTCGTGATAAACTAGTCGCCTCAGGAGTGCGCAAAGACAAATTTTTGTTTCGAATCATAAACCCTCTGCTCCAGTCTTTTGATGCATATTTATGTTGCTTCCAATTTTCTGGAATAACTTCTCCATTAGCAACTGCATATTCGTATGCAAACTTTCTACAGTTTAGTCAAGCCGTAATGTAATTGGGAACATCTAATTAAATATTCACTGAGTGCATTTTCTTCATCAGTAGTGAATATCTGTCTCGTTATATATTTATTTTATGTGATTTTCAAAGGTCGCTCTAACTTCAAGTATCGTTGAAGGAAAGATCTGGGAATCTCATACTTCTTCGCATTTGGTTGAATTTTTGCCCCCGCACGGACTTCGTCGATAGCTCTTTCGATTATATCGTATGGTACTTCAAATGCGGTTTGTTTTTTTCTTGTAGCAGAACGGCATATTCTCCTTAAAATAAAAAAAACGTAAGGTAGGGAGAGATGGGCATGCCCAATGTTCCCGAACCGTTGGGTGTTCATGCTTCCCGCCCGACGCCATTAAAATTCAATTGCAAAATACTACACTAAACAAATAATTTTAACCATTAATTAATACGATATTCCGTGCAAAAGGAACCAATATATACGAATTAATAAAAAGAAAGCGTACTTACAGTGATTTTAGAACAGTAGAAGAAAAATAATCACCAATTAAATTGTTTGTTTCCAAGGATAGAAACATAAAACTCGATTTTGTCGTGTCTACAATACTGATTCAGCTGCACCATGGCGTTCGTTAAAAGTAACAAATCAACTAATTTTCGGTTACCACGACAGCGGCGTGCCTAAAAGTTTGCGCTTGATTTTATTCACAAATGCCCAGACCTCCCACCTGCCCAAGGATCCCCACCCTCCCCTACATTTATATTTTAATTATAATTTTTTTATCTTGTTCTGCAATAAGTAATTGATTTATTTAATTTTATGTTTCATCAGCTAATAATTAAGAACTATACAAGATTTGTTTTTGGGTTAAGTGGAAGAGTATTCTCTGTTGTGCAGTAATGTATAACTGAAAATAAACTTCGCCCTTTATTTGTAAAATAGCAGGCAAGACTAAATGGGACAGAATGAAAAGTGAAGAAATATGAAAGAGCATTGGCCTAGAACCAATACTAGCAAAGGTGAAAAAGTAACAAATTAATTGGTTTGTTCACGTGGTGAGAATGGACCAATCCCGACTGGTAAAAAGAATAATGCAGATGGGAAAGTGCACAAAAAGAAGAAGGGGAAGACCAAGAGGGAAGTGGCTGGACGAAGCTGAAGAATATGGAAGGAAAAAAGGAAAATCCATAACGGAGATGAAAGAAATACCAGGGAATAGAAGAGAGTGGAAAAAATAGATAAATGAAAAACCGAAATCACACTTCGAAACCTGAAAGGGTACGGGGAGCGAAGAAGAAGAAGATAAAATCCAATATTTTGGTTATAATTTCGAATAACGCCCTCTATCGGCGGCCGTGTAGGTCACAACTGCCATGATTATGAGAAAACTACAAGCCCAAGAGATGATCTATTCAATGATACCAACGACGTTACAGGCATCTATTTAAAACAATATTCAAATACCCCCACCACTTTCTTTCGAAAGATAGAGAAAAATTGTTTCTACAAAAAATGTTCGACATTAAGTTAAAATTAAAACGCGAAAATCGCGAGAAACGTAACTTCATGTAATTCAAGATGGTGTAAACGCCCACTGGCCGCTTGGAAACTTGAAAATAATTTCCAGCATTTTCCCTGGCCCACTTTACCCATAAATTTTTTTACCGTAACTTTCTACGATCAGTAGTTTCTGAGATACAGCCGCTTACCTGGCTTATTTGCCCACCTTGTACAGTTATCGAAATAATGAATTCATTTCATTTGGTTTTCAAGTATTCAATCCAGCTTAAAAACTGCCACGGATAAAGAAATTTTTGCTTGTGAATGACGACAAGAAGATACAAATATATGAGACGTTTGATAAATTGTTTTTTCTGTAACAGGAAAAAAATTTGACATTTTATCTCTGTTGACAGGTAACAAAATACAACTTTTCACGAAATTACTTTTTCCCCGGGAAAAGTGAGTACTTGTTTCCTGGATATATATACATATAGATAAAGGAAGATATTTGATTTCAGAATATTTTATTGAACATAAGTTACATTTCCTTTATATCAAAAGTACAATTATTAAATGTGCATTGCATGAATGACATGTTCCTTGAACTATTCGGTACAACAGACGAATTTTCTTGTGTTGAAACAATATTTTTTTCTGACATGGACACAACTGCTGTTGATGTATCTGGTCGCAAATTGGGTGTTATTTCAGAACTGCCACACGTTCTGAACACTTTATTAGCAATTTCTGTTCTGTGTGCCACCGATTCATCAACATACCCTTCAGCGACCGTTGACTTCCAACCACCATGTTTATTTAGTGTCATCAAGTATCCCCCAGATTCAACTAAAAGTGTAGCAAACCTGTATATGAGTTAGCATTTTCAAGTTGAAGAAAATTAGCTACTGTTTCAGGTACCTTATAAAACTGATTTTTACCCATAACCTGATTGATACATTTTCTATTGCGATATGCATAAAACAGGAGGCGATCCTTTGCTGCTACTGGACGAAGGGCTATGTACATTCGGAAATATTTAAGATATTCTTCAGTAACTACAAATCTCCTGTTTACATCATTCTTTGTTTGCTTCAGTTTCACAATTAATAACTTTCCCGAATCTTCAATATCATCTAATGTTACCTGGCTGATTTCACATATTCGACAAGCTCCCGCAATTCCAAATACAACAACAACCTTGGCCATTAAATAAACTTCATCGGGTGCATTATTTAAAAAATCACTAATTTGTGTACTCCTGAAAATCGAGGCTTTCTTGGGTTTGTAACCTTTCCCATTTGTTTCAGAAATGTAATTAGTTTGAAATGTTTACAGTATTACTGGATCGTAACATACTTTTAATCATTGAATAATTCGACCACACTGTTGATGGGTTTTGTTGTTGTGCCAGTTCCGAAAAATAAGCCAATAACACTGTCTCCGGAAGAAAATTTTCCCAATTTTGGGGCAGTGATTCCAGTGCTTTACACCTATTTTCTAGAAATTCGTACAATTGTTTGAAAGTTGGAATTTCCTCAGAACTGTATTGAATCTCGAAACTGGTTGGGAATTCTGTTGGAGTTTTTTCCAAAAGTAAATGAAAAAGAATAAAACACCAAGAACTAACATCAAAATTAAGTGACTTTAAAGTTTCCAGAGCCTCAAAAAATGTGTTAAGAAGATTTCTTATATGCTTTGATGTACTATTTTCACAGGTAACACCCATGATTGAATTCATGGCATTGGTTGCCAAAATACGTTTATTTTGGTACCTTTTAACCAATTTCTCATAAGCCAAAATATAATTGGCATCAGAAATTTTGAAACTGCTAAGTAATCTCTGAGGTTCTCCCTCTAGGTATGAAAGCAGATACTTTAGCTTAGAGGCATTGTTATGTACAATTTGATTATACATATCGAAAAATGTAGACCAAAATTTTAAATCTCCATTAAATTTTGGAACATTTAAGGTGGGCAGTGACTCTGACTTTGAAGTATTAGTACAGGAGGTGGCTGCTATAGCCGTGCTGCCTTCTGAATCGCTTCTTCGTCATCCAGGAGTTTACAGATTCGATTGTAATACATTTTAGACTGGTAAAAATAAGATTCGGTGTCGTTACGGACCTTCTTTTTCTCAAGAAAAGCATCGTCTTTTTCGATGATACCTATAATCTCGTTGTGGTATTCACAGAAAGTGTCAAATGCATTTTGTAAATCTTGGAATTTTACCCTAAAAAGCTCGATATTTTCGTCATTGGACTGTGACGCGGCAAGAGTTGCTGCTTTAAAGACCTCAGTAATACGCGTTTAATTCAGTAGCCATTTTGAAAAATTGAAAAGAGAAAATTATTTATACCTGTCTTAGGAATAAATTTATCTCCACAATAAACAACAATTATGTTTGGTATGAAAAGTGCAGTTTGTTATTACGAAATTTGTAAGCTAGTCTACTAACTGAAAATTGCCGTTTTTTACCACTACAAAAACTGAAAATGGTAGTTTTGGTACTACGAAATTGAAAGCTTTAGTAAATTCTACTATGAATTGGCATCACAGAAAATTAGTATTATTTACCACGAAATTAATGGAAAGTTGTATTATTTCACAACGAAATTGTAAATGTAGTTTTTACTACTACAAAAACTGAAATTATAGCTTTGTGCTACGGAAATTGGAAGTTGTAGTTTTTTAATACGTTAGAAATGTGTAAGTAAAATATTATGAGACAACTGAAATGAAATTGAAATTCATAATTAATTTTTAAATTTGTCAACCGAAATAACTTCCAGTTCTCCTGCACTATAGATTGTTTTCTGAAATTATTCAACGATCGACAACCACGTGCGAATAAAACAAAACAAACTGATAATATATTTTGTATTCAACTTTTTTGTAGTAATTAGATTAATTTGGTTTTAACTGAACCTTGTACCTTCGCCTGTCGGTAGGAATGTGATTTAATATGAAAATGGCGATACCCGTGGAGAATTTTATTGAAATTTTACAATTGCTTTTTTAATTTTGAAACTATCCTGCTCGAAGGACCATATATTTATGTCTAAGAACCAATGAAGTTTGCTTCGGAAGAAATTCGCGGACTGTAGATTTATTCGAAAACAACTGTAATTTCTTAGCAATCTTAGCACCGGATTGCTGGCTTTCTGCACCTTAGGATCCCTTGATTTAGGCTATCACCACTTTTATTATTCACTTGAACGTCTCAGTATCTTTTCAATCACTTGATTGTTTAGTTTGTATTTATTTGTCACCAAAATTACTACCTTTTAAATTGCCGTGGTTAACGGTCGCCGGCAAAACGTTGTCTGTCTTTTTAGCGCAAGGGCTACGCGATATGCGCACCCAATCACTTGAAACCAGCTGTTTTTGATCATCACGAAAAATATTTTAAAATTAGAAAAAATTCAAATCATTTTCCATTCCTTAAATCTTGAATACGCGGTTTCGTAAATTTTCCGCGATTTAGCTGGCAATAGTTTTCGTGACGCTACTTACGCTGCTTCTATCAACTCCGGTCTAGTCAGAGAAAACTCGGAATCAGACATTTTTTAACTTTATATTTTCCAAAATAACTACTAAACAATCACTGAGTTCACAATTTTTGAATCAAATGACAGAATTAAATTGACATATATTTGATTACTTTGAAGTTTTCCTTAGCAACACAGGTCTAATTGTCGCTATAACTACAACAGCTTACTAGTTTAAAAATTCAAATTTCATATTGACTTTAATATATTGTAATAATATGTTCTTTCACTATTAAATCGTCGTTTTTCCTGCCACAGAAAAAAATAGTGTATGATACACGTGAAAAATATTGGATTTTAGCTCTCGGTTTTTTGTCTCACAACATAACCTCGAACTAAAATCTAATACTTTTTTCCCTTGTATAATAAATAACTATTTTTTCAACCATATAAACAACTATATTCCAATTATCAAATATTCTACCTAAATACATTCATTCGAAATATACTCAATAATTCATTTATTATTTTCTTATCTATTATTTTTGTATATTCCAAAATATTCATTAACCGAAACAGTTGATAAAGCATAATTAGTGAAATTATTCCAGCAATACACAATTATATATTTTTCTCTTGTTAAAACTAACATTAATGGCACAATGTTCGGTCTGCGACGTATTAAATACGCGACGTTTCGTTTTTTCATGAAATATCCTCGTAGGGTTCTTGTGTATAATAAGAAGACATTGATCAGACCTACAATACAAAAACGGTGTGAATATGGAAACCAGTTGCGACGAAAATGGAAGATACAAGGTATTTCCGTTTTATTTACCAAAAACATTTTTACGTTTACAAGATACATTAGTGTGTATTAGGTAAGGAAGTTGTAGCTATTTTGAGGTTAATACCTAGATTAGGCTTAGTTTATTCTCCGCGTTAAATATGCAGGGTGTTTAATTGATCATTGAAAATATTTTAACTGCTGAATCCTAAACTCAAAATATTAAGATTCAACATAAATCAGTTACATAAAATATGACTCCTTACTGAGTTTTAAGGTGTTTTATATAAAAATTTAAAAACTATTTGTGCCCAGTACTTTAAAACTACACTGGCGAGCAAAAAATTGAGGTCACTTCAGAAATTGCGAATAATTTTACCGTCAATATTGATAAGGACATAATAGTATTAGTAGGCGTTAAAGCAATTTTTTCAGAGACTTGACAGCTGTCATCAGCTGTCATTCGGTTTGTTAGAGTACGAATTTTATGAAAAATGTGCCTTTGCGCTTTCCAGTTTACTCTTGATTATTTGTGTAAAACCTAACTATTGCAAAGTGTAGTGATTTAACAGGCCCATAATGCCTTTAGATCTGGTTGTTGTGGCAAGAATTGTAACGTAGTTACTAGAAGGTCGGGGGCAACGTGAAACTGCAAGAATTGTTGGTGCTAGTCTTTGTGGTGTGCAAAGAGTGTACCAGCGCTTTCTAGAGACTGGCCTGATTACTAGAATACCAGGGTTTGGGCGAAAAAGAGTTACCACTCAACGAGTTGACCGTTTTTTGGTGTCCACAAGTTTGCGAAATAGGACAGCTACTGCGGTTTCACTGCGAAATCAGTTGGAAGAAGTGAGAAATGTTAGTGAATGGACCGTTAGAAGAAGACTTCATGCTGCTGGACTGTTATGCAGAAGAATGACTACAGGTCCCCCGTTGCAACGCCAGCATCGGACTGCAAGATTGATATTTGCCACAGATCACGTTCGTTGGAATGATGATGACTGGACCTCGGTATTGTTCTCAGATGAGTCGCGTTTTTGCCTCACTGGGTCAGATTGACGTCGACGAGTATGGAGAAGACCTGGGGAAATATATGCTGAAGTTTGCATTGACGAGCGTCTTCCATTTGGCGGTGGGTCAGTTATAGTTTGGGCAGGAATCACTGTACAAGCTCGTACAGAGTTGGCCTTCACAGAAAATGGCTCCCTAACCTCTCACAGGTACATTACGGAGGTGCTAGAAGACCATGTTATGCCTTTCATGGTGACTATGGGGGAACGTGGCATTTTTATGCAAGATAATGTGAGACCACATACAGCCAGAATTGTCAGGGAGTATCTGGATGAGCTAGAAATTAGGCTCGCCAGCCCGCAGCCCAGACATGAATCCCATAGAACATGTCTGGGAGGAGTTGGGATGACTGATCCGCAGACACACACCAGCACCAAGAACTGCCCAGGAGCTGTGAATATTGCTCTTGCAGGAATGGGATAACATCGACCAGAATGTGATCCGCAACTTAATTCAAACTATGCCGCGCTGACTTTAAGCAGTCATCAATGCAAGAGGAGGGAATACACGTTATTAGTGTCAAGTTTTTTCATTTCGTTCGTTCCATATTTTCCCTAACAACAAAATGTTGAATTTCGCCCAACATGTTAGTTCGTTGCTTTTTCAGAATAAATCATGAAATCCAAAAAAAAATGCATTTTTATTTAGTATAGAGTATCACATTCAGCTTACAAAAGCACATGCAATGATATACATTTTGCGAATACGATCTGATAACGTAAAATTTCAAAGAACATGAAAATTTTAAGGTGACCTCAATTTTTTGCTCGCCAGTGTATTTGACGTATCCTTATCATATTTGGCAGGAAGTGTAGCCACTGTACACCCTACTAAATTATGTTAAATAAACGTTTCTGGCTACAACAAGAGGCATACGACAGGGACAAGTGACTGGTTGACCCTTCCCAAACTCTACGCCACTGACAGAATTGACATTTTGGCACAATTTTTCGATGCTCAAACACTTTCTATGTCAATATTGTACTCTTCGTTCGTAACGATAAAATCAATACTTTTGGAGATATATAAAGTAAAATATGAAACTGTACAACAGTAGCGTGACGGAAAATCATAGGCCCCCATCGCAATATCAAGTTTGGGCTCCTTTATAATAATTGCGATTATATAAGCTTAAATTTTATTACATCAATATTAATGATCAAAAAGACTCACCTACCTCTTTAAATTCCATAAGAATGAAGAAAATATAATAAAACTAAGTGTATAACTAGATAATAAATATAAATGAATTAAACGTTACACATGAAATATTTTTTCCATCAAATACAACAATCTTGATTGACGTCTCATATTTTTATTAGCAAAATCATTTATAAAATCGTCTGTTTCTAATTTTCGTGTATCTTGTTTATTCAATACTAATTAGAATTAAATTCGTAGTTTATAAAAACTACTTTTTAAAAAATAACTTTTATTTCTACAAACTAAAATGAGACTTTACAACTAGGAAGCTATATAACATCTGAATGTGATAATGAAAAACGTTATAAAGAAAACAATCCGTGAGATTGCAATTCAGCAGTCTAGCGGTGTCCTATTACCATATGCGTTCCCATACATAACTCCTCCGCCATTAGACAGAAATTCAAGGAATTTGTTGAATTTCAGAGTTCCAAATTTTGGGGACCATTCTGGATTTCTTGGCCTTGGCTTCTTCTTCTTAGAATGAATTTTAAAGTCCAATACAAAATAGTTATTAATATGATGAAATAACTAAAAATAGTCCAAATATTAAAATTTGCAGATATTGTTGGAGACGAAATGTTGGCGATTTTTTGTTTCTGAATGTCTAAAACACTTTGAACATATTTAAAGTCGTCAAAATTGATAGAATTTAATTGGATTTGAAAACATGCTATTTCACTTGGAAATGTTAAATTTGGAAGGTTTATTAGTTTCAGTTCGGTTTGATAATTTTCAAAATGTTTATTTTAATACCATGAATGTCCACTTCGCACTCCGAATCAAGTTCTAGAATAAAAGTTCCCTGAATTGGAAAATTGTCTTTGTTAGATCCGCACCTTTGATTAACTACACTCCTTTCAGGAGATATTAGAATCCAATGATTCTTCTCTAATTTTTGGATTCGTAATTTAGGCATTCGAAGAGTTAGCTGCTGGCATGATGAGACGTTCTTGAAGTAGCGAAGCATCTGGATTTCACATGGGATTTCTTCTTGGATGATAACGGGTCCATTCTAGTAGCAAATGTACTGTTCAGATGAAACTTCTTGACAATTCTCGTCGAAAAACATATAGAAAAGGTCATTTAGGATAAGGAATTTCGCTTGAGGTAGAATTACTTTGAAGGAGTTTTTTGTGGGTACAGGCAATGAGTATATGTGGAAATAATTGTACGTTTCGCTTTCTACTATAGGAATTTCTAAGATAAATACTATTTTGTATCCATCGGTATAACATTTTACTTCTGTGACCTTTTCATATAAAAGAATATTTTCTACTTTTGGTTCAAATGGAAGTTTATTGAATTTCAATTGTTCATTTACAATCATAATTTCATTTAAAAGTTCTCTAGGTTCAATTATTGAATTATGAAATGTATTTAATTTGGAAAATGTGATAGCTACTTCGATTTTCAGTAGTAATACCACAAGTGATTGAATTTTCGCGATAAGTCTGTCGATTCATTTTTGAACGAAACTGAATTGTTTCGAGAAAACACCACGAGTCCGCTGGACGAGTGGTGTTTTCTCGAATCAATTCAGTTGAGATCATAAATGAAAGACAGACTTATGAGATAAATTCAATCACGAGTGGAATTTTATTAGACTATTTCACAAACAGGCGTTGCTTCATCTAATAGGTATTTTCGTTCATCGCAAAATCTGGTAAATTGCTTCCAAATGTAGGTAATCCTTCGATTTCCTCGTATTTTTCGGTACATTTTCATCGATTTTTTCGTTGATTGATTCGATAGAATTAATCCCAAATCTACTTATTTTTGAATGCGTGCACAGCGTAATCACTTATATTTGACGTTTAACTGTCACATGCACTGTAAACAAATCTGAAAACACCGAACTTGATAGGCCAATCAGAGTCAAGAGTCAAGTTTGGTATTATCGGTAAGCCGAACTTGACTAGAGCTTCTATATATTATATATCAGTTCATAACGTTCTTCGCCGTTTTCTGATTTCCAGCTTCCATCTATCTCGATCGGTACATAGATTCTCCTCTATTTCACTTGCTTGTATGTCCTTTTCTACTCCTTCTCTCCAACTCAACCTAGGTCTCCCTCTCTTCCTTCTGCCGTATGGCGTCCAATCCAGCACTTTTCTTGGTATTCTAGTTTGTTCCATCCTCTGTACGTGTCCATACCACCTAAGTTGATTAACTCGGATGTCTTCTGTTAAATTGTGTTTAGTCCCTATTATTTCTCGGATTTTCTCATTTCTGACTTTATCCAGCTTCGATTTTCCAGCAGCACGCCTCCAGTAATCCATTTCGGTGGCTTCTACCATTTTAAGTGCATTTTCCTTTAACGGCCATACCTCACTTCCATAGGAGACGATACTTTTAACTATACTGTTATAAATTTTATGTTTGTTATCCTTTGATATCGTTTTATCCCACAGTATATTGTTAAGTCTTCTAATCGCCTGTCTTCCCAGGTTATTTCGGTATCTAATTTCTTCGTCCATGCTACCTTCGCAGGTGATGTGAACTCCTAGGTATTTGTATTTTCTTGTGTGTTTAATCTGTTCTTGTTGTTCTAGAAGTAAATTCCTTTGTTCTCCCCCAACGCACATATACTCGTTTTTTTGACGTTCACCTGCAGTCCCCACTTGTCATATTCCTCCGTTAATTTTCGTGTCATATATTCTAGGTCTTCATAATCTTGTGCTAGGACAATTTGATCATCTGCAAAGCACAACGTGTATAGTGTGTAGCCATCATTTAATGGTATTCCCATATTTCTACACTTCCCTTTCCACAACTTCAAAGCTTGTTCTAAATAGATTTTGAATAGAGTCGGCGATAAGCAGCATCCCTGCTTAATTCCTTTGTTGATGTTGAAACCTTTTGACATTGCATGTCCCTGCTTTATTTTACTGGTATTGTTTTTATATAGTTCTTGGACAGCCTTTATAAGCGTTACGTTGACGTTGGTTTTCTCAAGTGCTTCCCAAAGTTTTATTTGTGGGATGCTGTCGTAGGCTTTCTTGAGGTCGACAAACAGTAGGTGAACTTCTTGATTTCGTGCCAGTTTATTTTCTATTATCTGCGTTATTGTGAAGAGATGATCGGTGGTAGATCTTCCTGCTCTGAAACCGGCCTGTTCTTCGGCTTCTATATCGCGATATTCGTCTTCGATCCTTCTTTTAACCAGCTTTCCGTATACTCTCGAGATAGAACTTAGGACGGCGATTCCTCGATAGTTGTCACAGATGTCTTTGCTACCTTTTTATGGATAGTTGTTATGTAGGATGTTCTCCATTCTTCGGGAATATTCTCCCCATTGAGACACTTTTGGAAGAGGCTAGTAAGTTGTCTATATAGTTTGTCTGTACCGTATTTGAGCAGCTCTGGTGGAATGTTTCCAGGGCCTGGTGATTTTCTATTCTTCAGATTTTGACAGATTTGTTTAACTTCTGCACTCTTGACCCTAATCGGAGATGCTAATGTTCTTATTTCGATGCGAGGTTCGGGCTCTTGTTTTTTATATGCTTCTTTATTTTCAGTCAGGAGCTTGCCGAAGTATTCATCCCTTTTTTGTAGGGTGGCTGGTGTGATAATATCTTTTTTGTTATCTTGACGAAGGGATTTTAATAATTTCCAACTTTCGGTGCTTTTACTACCTCCTAAATATGTGTTAATTCTAGCATAATTCCTCTCCCAGCTTTCATTCTTCTTCTGTGTTATTGCTGTGCGCTCTTTCTTTTGAGCTATTTGATAATCAGTCTTGCTTTGGTCAGTTTTCTTGCAGGGGTGTACCTTGTGTTTATCATTTTTCGTATTTATCATTTCTTCGATTTCATCATCCCACCAGTATGGCTTTTTACGTTTGGATGTTTCATATAATCCCAGAGCTTCTTGAGCTGCGCTCTTTAAGCAATCTTTGATATACGTATATTGATGTTCTGTATTCTCGAAGTTTTCTTGGGTCAATTCTTCATCCAGTCGTTTTCGATACAGTTCTTTTACGCTTTCATGATTGAAGTTGTCTAAGTTTAATCTGATTTCTGCCCTTTGTTGTTCTTTCTCTCTTTCCTCTTCATTGTTTACTCGTTTGACTGATTGATAGGAAAGTATTTTGGCTTTAACGAGGTGGTGATCACTTCCGCATGTTGCTCCTCTGTACACTCGTACATCTTGGATTTTTAATTTTGTGTTTTGTCTGACTATTAGATAATCTATGATAGATTTCAGATTTCTAGAGTGCTGTGTCCAGGTAAACTTATGTATTTCCCGATGTTCAAAAAAGCCATTTACTACTCGGAGATTATTTTGATCACATAAGTTGATGAGTCTCATGCCATTATCATTTAGGATCTCTTCTCCGAATTGACCTATAATTCTATCATGTTTTTTCCTCCCAGTTCTGGCGTTGAAGTCTCCTAGCAGTATAATTTCCCTTGCTGTTCCTATTACTGATATTTCGTAAGATAGTTGTTCATAGAACTCTTCCTTTTCTTTTACTGGGGCATCCTCACTTACGGCGTATACTCCTATGATTGTGATTTTATTACCGCAGAGGCACAAGTTGAGTTTGATGATACGTTGGTTTACTGCTTCCCAGGAAGTGATATACCTTCTCAGATTCTTACGGACCAGTATAGATACTCCTTGTTGAGCCCTTTTATCTTTTGGAATTCCCGAATAAAAGTGATCGTAGTGCTCTAAGTTTTCTGATCCCTGTCCTTTCCTTTTTGTTTCCGTTAATACTGTTATATCCATATCCGAGTTCTTCAGCTCCGAAATGACATCATTCAGCTTTGTAGAGAGACCTTGGACATTCCAAGTACCAATATTCTTCAACCTTTTCCTTAGCTTGGGTCGTCTTCGTTTGTTCGGTCGATTCCGAGGCTTGTTTCTGGAAGTTTTAACCTTGTTATCATTTCACAAGTATCGGGGGGTTGGCCCGATGCCTCAACCCCCAACCTGGAGGACCGGGGCTTTGATTTTGGAGTGTCCCTCTCCTAGACAGACCGTCTTCACTACGACTTTCGAGATCTGTCTTCCCAGTTGCTTCATTTTCCCATAAAGCAGGGATTGCCACCTCCGCCGCTGGTTTCCCTTTGCCGTTGTGGTCTTCATCCGTATCCCTGGATAAGGGGCCCTTACAGGGTGCTATCAGCCGGGACAGCTGAACCCAGGTTTTTTTTTCGAGGTGTTACTCCTCGAACCCTCCTCTTTCCTTATCTCTTGCGTGATAAGGCCCCCGGCTTGGGACGGGCGTAGCAGAGCTTCTGATTGGTTCATTTCGTAGGTGAGTGAAATAGTCTCTAGAATGTTGTAAGTTGATTGATAAGTTGGAGCGATTTGAGAAACCAGTGTATCCGTGACATAAAGGTGATAATTTCCCTTTTCTTGTTCGTAATAAGTTTCAATTTCCTCTATTCGTTTCAATAAAGTTTGTTGATTTTGTGCCAATGTGTTTGTATTATTTTTAAAAATATTAATAGAATTTTGAAGAAGAGTTATTTGTGAATTGACTATATTTTTTAGTTTTGATTGATTCTCAGAAAGTGTGTTAATTGCTTTATCATATTTTTCTGCATCGTTTTTATCTAGATTGCCCGTTAAATATTTAATTATTGAGCCAAGTCCGTTTATTATTCCTCTTTTGATTCTCATATTAAAAACTGGATTTATCTGATTTAACTGGATTTGTATCTTTTGTTCTAAATTTAATATTAGGCTGCACATACTTTCAAATTCATTCATTAACATGGATTTATCTTCATCCTTTGGAAATGTTTGCTGAATTCTTTTAAAGTGATTTTGTACAGCTTCAAATTGGGTTACTATATCTGAAATGTCTAAAGTTTGAATAAAAGACCTAAAATCAATTTTATTTTGAGCATTGCCTAATTCATAAGGTAGAAGACCAGGGTTATTATTTAAGTTATGGAGACTTGGGTGGTTTGATCCCTCATGGATGTGGATGGACAACCTGTAACAGTTGGAGGTTGTTTTAGTTCCTTTATATGTATTATCTCCTTTTTATTTTTATAAAAGTTATTTCTACTTTGTTCCTATCTAAAATTTCGGTTATTTCATAAGGTCCTATAAATTTATTATCTTTTTTACCATGATAACGCAAGTTTTTCTTAAACACTATTTGTCCTCACTTAAAATCAGTATTAGTTTTACCTTTTTGGTTATTCTTATCTACAATTTCATCTTTTTGTTTTTCTATTGTTTCTTTTACATTTTCACATACATGTTTAAGTTTTTCCTTATGATTTTCAGCATAATCTGAATAAAATGCCGCGGAAATGAAAATTTCATTTGGATTTCGCGAATTAGTGTGTTCGAAGGTTAATTCGAAAGGAGTAAATTTAGTGCTAGTATGTATTGAGCTATTGTAACCTGAAATTGCATAGTCAATTAAATCATCTTCATTGGGGTGCATTTCTTTTAGAATTAGACTAGAATTCTGAGATGTTCTATTAGACTGGAATTGAATCGTTCTGCTACACTGTTTGATTCGTGATGTCATACAGTGCCAAAATGTATTTTTATTTTATGTAAATTCAAAATTTCTTTTACTGTATCATTATTAAATTCAGTACCATGGTCAAGAATAATTTTTTCTGGTATTCCAAAAGAGCAAAAGTATTTTATTAATGCTTTATTTACATGAATAGCCGTGTTGCCTTCGACTTGGTATGCTTGTGCGAAATTTGAAAATGCGTCAATAATAATTAAATATATTTTATTGTTGTAATGAAATAAATCTATGTGAACAATTTGAAAATGTTTTGATGCTGTTTCAGTTATTACCAGAGGTGCGTATGGAGGATGTCTGCCATATTATGTTCGTTGACAAATATCACACGAGTTTATATATTCAGTAATGGTAGTTTTAATATTTTTCCAATAATAGTTCTGTTTTAAATATTCATACGTTTCTACAATACCACGATGGTTAGTTTTGCCAACGTGATGATGTTTTATTAGCATTATTTGTTCTTCATTTTCCTTGATTGTGTTTACTTGTTTTAAGCATCTAATTAATTTTGGACTCTTTTCCGAAAAGTGTTCTAAATAGATTTCATAGAAATCGTTATAAAGAGAATCATTGTGAAAATACATGCAGTAACAACGTTTCATAATTGTGTAGTCTTTAAAAAATCCGAGTATGAAATTTTCATTATTTTGGGTCGGAACTTTAACATTTATTATTTTATTATTTTGGTAGGATTCCTGTTCAACTATTAATTTAGGATATCGATGGGGCGTGACTATAATTTGATTAACTTTATTATTAATTATTTCGTCATATATTCGTATACCGTCATTTGTTGTTTCATGAAAAGTGGTGTGTTGTGTATTTGAGTCGGTGTCAATAGTGTCAGCTGTTTGCAAATTTGCATCGGTTATATTGTCATTTATTTGTTCGTCTATAAGGTCATTCAAAAATTGGTCTAATTCATTAGGATCTGTAATTTCGTCAGGATTATTTATCATTGAATCATTTTCGAGTGCGTTAATAACTACTCTAGAAAGTGCATCGCAATTAGAATTTAAAGTATCTTTTTTGTAAATTATTTCATAGTAAAATTCTTCCAAACGTAATCCTCAGCGTTTTAATTTTGAATTCGGTTCTCTGAGATTGAATAGACAAATTAAAGGACGATGGTCACAATATATTTTCAATCGTTTACCGTAGAGATATGGTCTGAAGTATTTACAAGCCCATACTAGGGCAAGTAATTCTCTCTCAATAGTACTATATTTTTGTTCAGAGTTATTTAAGGTTCTTGAAGCGTATGCAATAGGTCTATCTGAACCAATTGGACCTTGAGATAATATTGCGCGCAATGCTACGTTTGAAGCGTCCGTGGTTAAAACAAAGGGCTTAGAAAAGTCAGGATACTGAAGTATAGGTGAATTGCTTAATATATTTTTACAAGTGTTAAAAGGTGAGATAAAATTTTGATCGTGTTTGACATAAGCATTCTTCTTCAGACATAAGGTTATCGGTTTGGTTATTTTAGCAAAATCTTTAATGTATCGTCTATAATAGCCTAATAGTCCTAAAAAGCTTTTGATTTCATTTCGAGTTTTTGGTATTGGATAGTTTTTTATTGCACTTATCTTGTCAGGATTTGGCTTCACTCCGTCTGGTGTAATAACATGCCCTAAGTACGCAACTTATTTTCTCAGAAAATCAGATTTATCGAGTTGAATTTTAAAATTTGATCGTCGTAATAGGTCAAATACTGTTTTAAGTCTTTCTACGTGCTCTTGCAAGGATGTAGAGTAGATTACAATGTCGTCTAAGTATACTAAACATATTTCGTTATTTAAATCTCGTAAAATGTTATCCATAACTCTTTGGAATGTAGAAGGAGATGAACGTAGTCCCATTGGCATACGTTTAAACTCCCAATGTCCGTTTTGAGTTGAAAATGCTGTCTTTGGAATGTCCTCTACATGCATTTGGATTTGGTAGAATCCGCTAGCTAGGTCTAGAGTACTAAAATATTGACTTTTGCCCAATTTGTCTAAAATTTCCGTAATGTTTGGTAATGGGTATTTAACGGGTATGTTTTTTTCGTTCAATTTGCGGTTGTCTATTACTAAACGGAATTTCTTTTTATTTGATTTGGCTGTTTTCTTTGGCACAAACCAGATAGGAGATGAGTACGGAGAATTGGAAGGTTGAATTATACCTTGATCAAGCATTTTGTTTATTTGTGTTTTGACTTCTTCATTATAAATTTCGGGGTAACGATATATCTTAGTAAATATTGGGGTATCGTCTGTTAAATTTATTTTGTGTTTTATTTGGTTAGTGAAAGAGAGCGGTATCTCTTCACAATAAAAAATAAACGGTTTTGAAGATTAAAACTAACTTTTCCACATCTGTGGCCCTGAACAATATTCTATCACAAAATTGTTACTTGTATACACTTCGGGGGATGTATCGTGCTAACAAACCGAAATTTCTCCAAAAATAACCAAAAACTTTGTATATCTAGTTTTATAGGACCCGCTGTACTCGCTCTAGTCAACTGAAAATTAATAGGGTACATCTGTGAGACACCTTGAACAATACTTATTCATAAAGTTGATCAATCGTATACTCTCTGGAGGCTGTATCGTGCTAACAAACTGAAAATTCTCCAAAAATGACAAAAATTTGGTACTTCAAGTACTGTAGCTCTGGTTGTACTGGCTCTGGTGAGCTGAAAATCAATAGGGTTCATCAGTGAAATGTCCTTAACAATATTCCATCATAAAATTGGTGACTTCTTGCACTCCGGAGGCTGTATCGTGCTAACAAGACTTGCAAGGAAAAGTGGCCGACGACAACGACGACGACATACACACAGGATTTTTTTTCTAAAAACCGTTTTTTCGTGTTGTTGTTGATGGATAACGTAAAATGAACTCAAAAAAAATTTCAAATTCCCAGCTTTTTTGTGGGTAAACCAATACTTTTCTCGCATATTAGATAGGTTGGCGGAAAAGTAATATCACGATAGTCGTAACATAATTTTTTGATAACGTCTTTTTCTTCTGGATTGCAATGATTTAGATCAATATTTCCAAATTTGTCTTCAAAATACGGTCATGTCCTTCACTACTTTCATGATCAGTTTCCATTTTTTCAATGAAATTAATTTCGTTTATATTTAAAATTTCAATATCGATTGGTTGGAAAAATTCGATTTTTCCAGAATTAGTGTTAGAGTTTATGATCGTAGTAAGAGCAAAGTAACTTTCTACATTTACTACAGCGACCGGCATCTCGATATGAGGTGCAAACTTTATATTATATTCTAAAAGTCCGGTGCCTTGTTTCATTTTTACTGGTATTTTAACTTTTTCTTGAGTTCTAGGCGGTATTATCAAGTGATATGTTTGATAATTAGGATTTTGAATATTCGATGTTTCATTGTCAATTTCGTATATTATTGGAATTTTTGCAAATGGAGTTACGATAAATTTTGAGTTCATATCTATTGAAGCTTTTAATTGTTTCAATAAATCAACGCTTATTAATCCGTCATATTTATCGCTAAAGTTAAAGAGGTAGAATTTGTGATATTCTGAAACTCTGAAAGTTTTAAAAATTGGTATTTCCATTACCTCGTCATGATATGTTATATTATGAGCACTTTGTATTTGAAAATCTTCTTTAAAAATCTCATTAGGATAAAATTGATAAGCTAAATCAGGTTTAATTGAACTACGAGTACTACCTGTATCGATTAAAAAATTTGCTTTTAGTTCGGGGAAGTAAATATGTGGTAAATTTGCTCTGGATATATTTAAAGTTATTAGGGGGGATTGTTCTGTGAGGCTTCTTATTGAAAATTTTAATTTGGATCTTGAGAAATTTGATAAGGATCATCGAATTGATATTGATTAGAATCGTCATATTCTGGATATGTTTCGTGAAGTCCTGCTGCTGCTGAAGGTAACGAAGAAACTCCTGTGCATCATGTTGAGTGTATCTCAAGAACCTTGAAATAAATCGTTGAATCTGACTTTTCAATGATACTGTATTAACCACTCTATCTGAACCGTCTTCAGACCAAAGCTCTTGAATAACTGCAGCAAATGCTTTAATTAGTGCTCCTTTCATGCTAGATATATTTATGTTAATATCTCTTATGTGTGCGTCTTTCTTTAGATATTCTAATAGACACCATGTGTTTGATAGGCATTGGATAATACTATTCATGAAACATGTGTTACCAATATTTTTTAGGCCTTTGAGACCCTAAACTTTTTAGGGAATACCCTTTATGGATCTGTTTGTGGAGTTATTGTTAAGAGCTCTTTCGTAACTACTATCATTGTCCGAATAATCTCGGATTCTATTATTGTCTCTCTCACTTGATCGGCATGATAAGGAATTTGAAATGATGTTGTTTGCTATTGAATTGGATGGAGATATTGCGGTTTTGGACAGTTGGGGTGATGTCGATAGATCATTGGTCTGGTTCACTTTGTTAATATATTCCTTATTATCTACATCATTTTTAGACGTGTTCTTTTGTTCTTGTCGAATTTCATCCTCTTTCTGAAAAACTTTAATCGAAAATGAAATGTATGAAGAGAAGTTGTTATAGTCTTTTTCTTAATGTCTGACAGTACAGTAGCCTCAGTAAATATTCAAATAGAAAATTATCTCTTACAGAGTGATCCTAAGAATTTCACAAGTAAATTCTAAAATTCTAATGCAAAACAAGTAGGTGTCTGTATTGGTTATCTGTACATCCCTGTTTCAGCTCAAAATACAATATGGTAATAAAACTGAACAATGCCAGCAAAAGGATAAACAGTGCGGCAGTGGCGGAGATTACGATATTAGTTCATTTTGCTTATTTAATTAGATTCGGTCAACATTACAGTTGAAATAAAATTCATTCGTTTCGGCCTATTAACAAGTTACATTTTCATTTTTATTAAATTAAATTAATTAATGAAAATATAGTTTAATTATCATAATTCAAGTTTATTGACAATCAATTAATGTATATTAAGTAAAGTAAACATACCATTTATAGGGAATATAAAATTCAATCTATAGTATTATCCTCTTCGCTGGCCATACAAGAATCATCCGAAGACTCGTCGAGAGAGATCACTATCGGTTCTATAGTTTGTTCTATGAGGTTATCTAAAACCCACATTTTCTCTTCCTCTTTAATTACAAGATTCACAGCATCTCTCCAGTTCTCTTCAGTTATTGTTGTCAATAAGTACTTCATGAGTTCACGAACATCTTTCATTTTAAATGTTTTATTATGTCTAGCTACATAACCTTTCATTTGGGCCCATATTAACTCTATCGCATTTAATTCACAATGGTATGGCGGCAAACGAAGCACTGTTATCCCACGATTCTGGGCTATTTCATCAATAACAAACTCTTTAAATTGTAGCTTGTGATCTGAAGCAACCTTTAAAAGTTCTTTCTCCAACATATCATCTTCAAATGGTATATCTTTTACGATTAACCAGTTTCTAGTATCAGCTTTTCTCCAAGAGGTAGATGGAAGATTTTCTGTTAATCGCGAATGATAAGTGGCATTGTTCATAACGATTACAGCATTATTTGGAATTAATTCGACCATTTATGTAAAATACATCTGCAGTCATTTCTTCATTATAGTCTTTGGTTGATGTTGACTGAAACTACAGTAAACCACCTTCAACGAATCCTTGATTGCATCCAATATGCGTTATTATTAGTCGGCGACTTTTACCGATAGGAGTTTTCAGTCCAGTAGATAAACCTTCTATGAAAGCTTGACGACTGGTATGAATACTTTTGTCCTGCCATATTTTTTTTCACTGAATGTCCTTCATTGAGCCATGTCTCATCTAGATAATAGATTTGTCTTCCCTCCTGTCTGTATTTTCGGATATCTCGTAAATACTGGCGTCTCCAATATATTATTTCTTCGTTGTCGATTAGCACTGATTTGCGACTTTGGTTCTCCCAAGTAAAATTTAATTTGTGTAATATTTTTCACAAAGTTTTTCGCCCTATGTCAGGCAACTTCTCGTCCTCCTTCACCATTATTAGAATTCTGTCAAGGTTCTGGATCTGGGATTTGCATATGTTCATCAAGGTCAAATGGTTTTCTTCCAGTTGACTTTTTAGGTGGAGATATATTTCCATTTTTCCTCTCTCTTAGAAGCCTGTAAATAGTAGATTCACTAACTCCTGTCATATTGGAACATGTGGAAACTATATTTCTAACAGTAGCAGCCGGCATTTGATGTACAACAGCATCATGCACATTTAACACTACAGTCTTCGTTTGTTAGCTAAGCACGCTCTTACACTTTACTGGGGTAAAACTTGAAGACATTTTTCACAACACAGTTAACACCTATGGAACATAAGCGACTCTAAGCAAAACAGATTATACAAATTTGGGCGAGACCAAGTTTCACCGTATATACTTACAAAACTTCTAAGTAGTCATTGGGACAATCCCTAGTAGGACCCTATTGTAATGTTTGTTGGAAATGTTATTATCAACATTTCGAAAATAAGAAAGTAATTATCTGGAGACTGAATTGATAAATGGTTTATTAATATGTCTCCCAAGAATTGACCTGCTTCAAATTCCCAAGATAATTAATGAAATATTCTGTCAGAATAGTTGCGTTACAAGATTATTTTAAAAATAATTTATTGGTTTAACTGTATGTACTCTACAAATGTATAAAGGTTAGTTAGTTATTTTAAATAACCGAATTTACATTTATATTACGTTTATATATCAGATCGAGTATAAAATTAAATAGTAAATAAATTCCTTAGATGAACTGTGACGCTTATGCTTTACTACCTGACTAGCATCTGTGACCTTTTCGCGTGTTGTGAGACAATAAGAAACAGACTATAACTTTAGGATTATTTTTAGAAAGGGAATTGATGTTTATTGATTCTTCAGTTACTACGACCCTATCGACTTCTGACCCATTATTTTTTTCTACGTCTTCATTCTCTTCCAATTTTAAATTTGACTGCAAAACATCGGGGTTATTTTGACACTTGTTGGAGGCAATGTCTTTTTTTTTTGGTCACCCAAACATTATTATTAGATTCTTTAACTCTGGTTGATATTGCTTTTGTACTTAGTGGTTTCACTACATTGGTCACATCAGATATTTTGGATCTAACCTCAGTTGTCTTATTGGCAAGGTTAGTACCATTTTTAACTGTTCTGGAGAGTGTGTCATTAAAATTTTTACTCAAATCGGCTACTGCTGTGCGATCATCTTCATCAGACAAATTGTCTATATTAGTATTGTTAGAGTATGCCACACTGTTAGTATAAATACCTTCCATTTGGTCGTTTACCTTTTTATTTGATGTCTTCAACTCTATTGGGGGTAAACCAGTTTTATATTTTGTTTTGGTCAAAGATAATTTGATAGCTTACACAAAATACAGTAACAACTCCAAAAATCAGATTTGTAAACACACTATTCTCTCCAGTTTCAGTGAATTTAGTAGCTCACGATGTGGGACGTCTGTTCATGACAAAACCATCACAACATAGATCTCATAGATCTCTCAACAACATACTAAAAAATGAAGCTGAAGTAAATAATGAAAAGTTCATTACCCCCAACGATAAGTTAGGTGATTATAGGCTATTGGAAGACAACTGTAAATAATTGTAGCCTTAACTAAACAATAAAACGCAATGTTTTTTGCACATTGGGGGCGTTCTGCCACCCCCTTACCCAGAAAATCCGGACGAATCCTCACGGATGGCACTATTTTAAGGTCTAGCACTCTCTCAAAAAATAGACCTTAACTAAATCATCCCCAAAAATGTCACTGGCTATTATCTGGTTTTTACCAGATGATCTAACTATTTCTTATTTTTTTAATTTTTGTTCAATCTATCGGAGCATATATAATATGCAAATTTTTGTATTGCATAACATGCTTGATAATTAATTTTTTCTCGCCAAAAGGTTCCTTGTATTCTTGGAAAATAAATAATAAACATTTCAATATAATTGTTGTTGTTAACCAACAATGATTTAATATTAAAAAGCATTAACTTTTTATTTTCAGATTCTATGGCGGAGAAACTGGACAAGTTTCTCCTCCTCATGTGGAAGAACTGGCTCCTTCAATACCGAAAACCAGTCCAAACTGTAGTCGAAATAATTGCACCTGTTTTGTTTTCGTTATTACTAGTAGTGATAAGGAGTCTTGCAGATCCGGAGATGCACGAACCAATTGTTTATCCGCCGTTTTGTACCATTCCTTTAGGTATAAGAGACAACCAGACTGGAAAAACTTTGTGTCCATCTTATGATGGAATACCGTATATAGGAGAAAATAAGATTGATAAGTCGACAAATCCCTTTGAGTGAGTAATATTTAAACAACGGTATTTTTATTTGTATTAATGTGTCTCGACAACTGATATTACTAACACATTATGAATGTATAATTCAACTACAAGAGCTGTACATTAACATTAACAAACTGTTCTGGTTACATGGAAAAATTAGATTTCATAATATAGATTAATGTCCTTTAAATAGTTGATTAGGAGTGGTAACGGATCCAGAATATTTAGAATTTCTTGCAGCGAATTCGTAGCTGGTGGTTACTGCCTATCTTTGAGTTTTGTATACAACTTGTGAGTATATGCATAACTGTGGGTGAAATTTCGCAGTGCTGACATTTGGGTGGGTCGGAAACGACCATTAAATATCCATGAGTCACTCGAGTATACCTGTTTACGTAACCTTCGTACAACGACTGCATCTCTTCAAGACACAGAAGGTAGGTCTTTGAAGTCGATGAACTGCTGTATTTCATGTAGTTTTGTAGTTAACAGGTTATTGTGAATTTGTATTGAATCACTCTGGGGGTTAGTTGTCGAAGCTTATTTTGCAATTCGATCCGCAAGTTCATTCCCGGTATTCCGATGTAAGACAGTACCTAGATGAATGCAAGTGTACCTCCATAGCAAGCAAGACGGCCAAATAATGTCATGAATCTTGGACAATAGGATGTACAAAATTATGTGTCTAATGGAGTTTATTGATGTGAGAGAGTCTGTGCATATAGCTGATTGTTTGTCGTCAGGGGATAAAGAATGTAGAGCTTGAAGGATTGCATATATAACTCTCCTGTATAGATACTAGCAAAATATGATAGATGGTGTTGTTTTTTGATGGAAGTTTGTATCAGTAAACAGTATTTTATTGTAGTGATTGGAATCTGTAATATTTAAAAAGCGTTGTTTCAATAGATCGCTGTGGTTTCATGCTTAGTAAATATATTTAAAGATATAATAAACTTTGGTTGTTGCTTTCACCTAGGAGGATAGGATGAGATAGGAATGGGAACTGTATCAGATTAGTTGATATCAGTTATGGGTGTTGAGAGGATTTCTGGAAGCGGTTGAAGTTTAGTGCCAGAATTACTAGTATTGGATGAACTTATTAGAGGATATACTTAATTTTCAGAGTGTGCTGAAACTTTTGCACAGAAGTAGTTATCATCGCAATCATAGGGGAGGTTCGTTGGATTCATAGTAGATACTTTTTTCTGCAGAACTGTATCTGAAAACTCCAAGACACATTCTTATAGCTCTATTGTGTACAGAATTAAGGGTTTTTGAATCAGATTTACTTGCTGACATGTCTACCATCATCTAGTCTGGAAGGAACTAGGAATGCTTGTACGCCTGTAACAAGATCTTTTCATGAACTACTCATCGATGGTGAGCTAATATTTTTATAATGTTTGTTCGTACCACACAATTCTTTTTTTGTCTTTGATATGCTATTTCTAGTTTAACCTACCATCAAAAGTAAGCTCCAATATTTTTATATAGTTACACACCTACAGACATTCATCATTTAACTGAATTTGTGGGAGTATGTTGGGTCTTGATGCTTTACTGAATTTAATAATTTTCGATTTGGCAGATGACAAGTGACAACCAGTTGAAAGTGATCACTGACTAAGTTGATTTACTGCTGTCTGAATTAAGTTACATGTAGTTTGGTTATTTTTACCACTGCAAAAGATGATTAGATTGTCTGCGTTTACAAAGAACTTAATAGAGGGCCTCATTTATGAGCATTTGTCATTTATGGGTACTGTAAAAAGCGAGACTTGAAACTGATCCTTGAGGTACGCCATTATCTCGTAAGTGTTTCGAGGAAACTGGTCCATTAGTAGATAGATAGAATAGTTATAAATCCTAATGCCTTGTATGTTGTATTTTCTGAGTTTATTAAGTTTTGCGGATTTTGGCAACGTATCAAAGGCACTTTCAATATAAAATGCAGCAGCTACAACATCCTGTTTTTTAAGGAAAGCGTCTGCAATGAATGTCTGTAGGCGAGATTATCCATAGTACTAAAGCGTGGTCTGAATCCCGATTGTGCTGAATTGTGTTTGTGTACCAAGTACCAAGATATCCTTTTATTAATCATCTCTTCCATCAAATTCCACATTGTGCATGTTAAAGAAATGGGATGATATAAGTTCAACATCTTTTGTAGGTTTATATGGTTTTACCTCTGGAATTGAAACTGATTCTCGCCAAACAGTGGTAATTAAGTTTTTATTTGTTAAGAAACATTTAAAATTTATGTCTAAAAATTGTCGTGATATCGAGTATGTTGATTTGGAGGGAGAATCACAAAATCTTATTTAAAATTTAATAATAATGTAAAATTTCATATGTTTTGACAAATTAGAAACTGATGCACACTATTTTTGATGATAATGCGTTTCTTTCGTTTAAATCTAGTTTTGATTCATTGTCTCAAATGATTCCAAACATTCTTGCATTCTTTGATGTTGAGAGACCTTTGAGGTATTTAACTGGTCGTGTTTACTGTTTTTTTCAAGGTCTAAAAAGCTGGAGTGGGTTATTGTTTGAAGGGATGCATATAGTTTACAGTCTATAATAATCTCTCTATTATAATTATAAAAATAGCAACTTTAATAATGATGTTTACAAGACTATCCATTTGGAAAGGAATAGTTAGGAAGTTGTAACTGGTATCCAATCTCTTCGACCGTCTGTTAAACTTTGAGCAAAGTATTAGAGTTTAAGTAATTTCTAACTTTTGGTATGTGAGGGTAACTCTCTTTAGGGTTCGTTCCATCGTTAATATGGGTATTCAACTTCTTGTAGTGTTTTCAAAGGCAGGAGCAGTAAAATCCATAATGCATGCATATCCAGAATCTTCATTTACTTATAGGTATTTTGGAAGAAATCTACAGCTTACAAACGTAGGAAGACCCTTGAGATTTTGACGCGCCGTAGATGTCAGCCCCACTACCTAGTAAATGCAGAGAGCTAATTTTTAATTTGTATTCGTGGTTATTAAACTGCAAATGCTTGTAGAAAACAAAACTATTCCTAGTTAAATGTTCATGTATTCTCAATTTAAACTTCCTCCCACACTGACCGATATATTCAGCGGTATAATTACTACAAGTCAACTTATAAACTCCACAATTATCAACTTGTGGCACTGGGTATTTGGTTCGAGAAAATATTGTTCTTATGTTAAGTGGAGTCTAGAAAGCTACTTTATATTCCGTTATATGTTGAATTACATTCGCAAATTGATATGAAAGTGGCCATAATAAAAAAGGGTAACAAATTTCCGTTCTTATTGATCATTCAGTTTATAAAAAATTGGATAAACTTTTAATAAAAGACTCATACGCAGTTGACAATGGAGATGAACGGAAACTAGTTGGCTTATGGTAATTAAAAAAATTAAGGATTTTATTACAACACATCTTCCTACTTTTTAATTTTAATTAGGTTTTAGTATTAATTCCATTCAATTACCCTTTTTTGTCTAATAATACTTCTCGACTTTTTGAATTTTTTCCATTCCTCCCTCCCCATTTCCCCTCACATTTTTCGTCATTTTCTCCATTTTAAATAATATAATTTGAGAAGAAAGAGCTTTTTATTTCGATATCTTTTAACCAATTTTCTTTCTTTAAATTTGTAGGAAACTACAGTTTAATTTATATCAAAAAATATTTTTGTTTTTTCTAAGTGTAAAACTTTATATATCGCCAAGAAAATAGAATGTTCAATCAAAACTTTTTGTTTAAAACGCGACTAATTTGTTTAAAAGAAGTGAAAGAATTAAAATTAAATGTCAGATAAAAAGAGAAGATTGAAATCAGTTAATATTTTTACGATTGTTTTAGTTTTGGTTGTGTGCCCTACTGATACTTTTTGTCAATTTTATATTAGAGAACAATAGTTGACCTTACCATTACATCGAGAAAAAAATCATAAACATATTTAAAAAATTATTAAATTGGTATTAAAATTTAGAATAGCAATGAAATATGCCTGATTACATAAGCTATAGTTCCTAACTTGTTTCACCGACTGTACTTTCCCGAAATAGTGAGTTATTGTTATCCTTTACACAGCTGAGTTCTCTGTTTATCTTCTACGCATTTCAGGGGTCTTCCTTTGTCTGCCAAGCTGAACCATTTATTTTTTGTCTTGACGTTTCGTTGGTTTTTGTAGTAGAGATTTAACTGATCAGTGAGATTACCCAGAATATGCTTATAGGAGTTTCTGTGCCACGTAGTTGTTTTTATTTCTTAGTGTGGTTTATTTTCTCAAAATCAATAACTTTAAAAGAGGGTCGTGCTCAAACTAACGTGAGGAATATCGCCATATTCGTTTTTCAAAAAGACGAATAGTATGTGTTCAACTGATATAAAATTATATATTTACACTATTGAATATTTATTGTTATACCAAAGTTTTAACCCATTGATATTTAGCCAGGAACATACACGTATACGACGAGATTTAGATTATACTACGCCGGATCCAAGATTTAGGTATGATGTTTTTTGAAAAAAGTCACTTGCTATATTAAAGATTATAATATGTCACTCTCACTTCACTTCAATTTTTAGTTCTCAATGCAACCCTCACCATAGTCATTGTGCAATTCACTACTATTACCACCATCACTTACGCTGTAGCTTTTTGTATTTGCTTTAAGTGTAATTCTAGAATATTTACTAAAAAAAATCTTGATGAATGATGGAATATATGTTATACATATCCTCTGGCCTAACTCATTGCAGACAATTATAGATGAATCTGGCAGTTGTCAGAATGATACGTAGTCATAAATATGATATAGAGGAGGACTTTTAATGTTACGTAGATAAAAAACAGAGTAGATTCGTTGATTTAACTAAACTCGAAAAATTCGGTATTTTAAATATTATTATTACGTAATGTGTCTTGTAAGAAGCATTTTACACACGAATGGAAAAGTTACGCACGAAGCCGCATAGCGGCGAGTGTGAGAGTTATACTTGGGTATAAAGTGAGCGTTCATAAAACATGTAATATATACCTCACACTCTACACTACAGCGTTCACAAACGCACCACGGGAATCGCCAAGAGTGTACTCCTAGTTCCCCGCTCGCGATCGGGGAAATTATTACCCTAATATGCGCAATTCGTATTATACACATGTTCTTGATTATGGGGGATAAGACGCCGGTAATCGTTATTCTGTGGATTAAGGTTATCCATTAGTTTCCATCAACAGAAAATTTTCAAATTCCACTGGTAATAATGTTAAAGGTAAAAACATACCACGATCCCGGTTTTTCTGCAACCAACGTAAAATAAACAACACATGTCAATGTCAAAATCAAATTTTGACAGAATGTACCTACAAATCGGTAGGACACGCTCTAATCGTTCATGTTGGTTTCTCCCTAGGGATCTAATACGTTACCCTGTCAAAGTTCGTTCCCCACCTTGCCAATAGATTATGAACGCACTCCAACCGTGGGTTTTGTTTTACCGTGAGTAATTGACGACTGTGTTTTTGATTACTTACAGGGGTGGTCGTAGGTAGAATATTTTATAATAGGTACTTTATGGATAATTTATCTGTCGCTAAGTGTACATAGGGAATTAAAAGTTATAGGAATTGTAGTGGGACTTTACGTAGCATTAATAGAATTTTGCCAAGAGCAAAGGTTAGAGCTTTAACGATAAGATGTGACGGTAGGTTCCCTCCAAAACATGTCGAACTATAATTTTATCAAATTCTATGGGTGTCTAGGATATACACGGTGCCCAACGAAAAGTACCCGCCCTAAATAACTGCGGAGGTAATAACTTTCTAAAAAAGTGGTGATATACGTCAACCTTGATTTCAAGGAGGACACATTTACGAATATGAAAAAGGGAAAATTACATCAGTAAATATTGTTGTTTACACAAACGGTTAGTTAAAACAATCGAAGGTCATTCTAAAACAAAATACGCAACCTTTTGCAAATCAGCAGAAAATCCCGTAAAATTTGGGGGAACGTTAAAAAGTCAGTTCAGAGCAGACCGAGGAGAGAGTCGGGAGAAAAACGCGAAGGGAAAAGGTACTTCCCTACCACGGTGACGGGTGTCAGTTCATTTTGAGTGTTCGCGGGTTTATCGGGAGAATTTCTCTCTCCGTTGTGTTCAGGGCGTCAAAGTGATACTCAGATATCCTTGACAGTGGAAACTGTCTCCCTGAAATAACACAGAGTAAACTCTCCCCAGCCGTTGATCAACATACCCCAAAACCGTGTGTTAGAAACCTAGCGTCTCCGCTGTTCTAGCTAATCTTCTCGAGAACGTTATATCGAAATGAGTCAGCAGCAAGAGACGGGAGAAAGGAAGTTTCTACGCCGTAAGTTTTTGAATACGTCTAATATCAATTGGAAAATTTAATTTTTTTTGTGTGCGCAGCTCTAAACCAAAAGGGTGTTCTTGACGGTAGATAAATCAAAAATCTCTCAATATCTTAGGGATTCCGTCGTAAGTAGGGCTGAATTAAACTCTTATTTACTACCCAACGTTTCGAAAAATTTTATTTTCTTTTTCAAGGCTAAAATATGGATATGTTGGTAGATTTCATTTATTAACAATTTTTCTATACTTACGTGTAAAGTGAGTTAATAATTATTAAAACAGTTCATACTCGGAACAACAAAAAAATATATTTTATATATAGATACTTTTTAAGTACTAATTCAAAAGGATCTTTTCGATTTGAAGGAACATTATATGTTTGTCAGAGTGTCACAGTTTGAGTGACAGTTTTTTGGTTGAGACAACCCAGTTGATGTGTTCAACTTAATGACTTAAGAGACAGTCTTCATTATTAGTATCATGACTTGTCACTTAATCATGATCCTATGAACAAAGGAAGTAATATATACCATATATTCTCCCTTGTCAACGAGCGAAAGGTGTAAGGTATATTACTCTCACTAATTACCCCACTCAAATCTCGCGATAACAAGAGTGAATGTAGTATATACACAACAACTCCGTTATAACTCATTAGTTATATAGATGTTTATATTTATAAGTTAGAAATATCTAGAATTTGGTTGTTCTTATGTTGTTGGTCAAAGGAAAGGAGATATGCATAAGTGTAATTTACATGGTTACTTTCTATCTTTTTATTTAGTGACTTTTCATGACATACGGAATAGAAACCAGAGAAGAAACCAACAAAACGAAAAGCATGCTTAGAGTAGCCGAAATGAAAACGCTCAGGACTATAGTGGGAAAAACAAGAAGGGACCGAGTTAGAAACAATGACATCAGGGAACAATGTGGAGTACAAGACATCGTAAGATGGAGGAGACAAAGAAGAAGACATTGGTACGCTCATGTGAGAAGAATGGAGGAGAACAGACTGCCACGCATCGCACTTGAAGGGAAACCAACAGGGAAAAGAGCACCCGGTAGACCACCTAAGAGATGGAAGGACAGTTGGCAGTCCACCTCCCAGGAAACGATAAAGAGGAACCTTCAAAACTAACAGATCGCAAGATCTTAAATACGAATAAGAAGAAGAAGAAGACTTTTCATCTAAGGCAGTATCAAACATTTCTAGGCAGGATCTTTTGTGATAGTGGGATTCCGAATGTATAACCATGATGTTATTAAAATTTGGATGATGCACAGTTTCTATACTATGTTCAGCCAAAGCACATGAATGTTTATTAAGTTTAATGCGGTGGTCTCCGTAGGCTAGTGGAATGGTGCTCTGTCTGCTAACCGAGAGGCCCCGGAATCAAACCCGGGCCTAGTTAACATCATAAATGAATTTAAGATATTATCCCTTGAAAATAGACGATAACTAGCAGTATTGATATTCTTATATAATATTATAAATGAGAGAGTTAACTCCCCTGAGCTTTTGTCTTTGATTAGATTCAACGTGCCACCTAGACGAATGCGCCAGGTTACAATGTTTAATATTCCATCATCATTCAACATCTCGAGATCACCTACGGTAAACATGTTTCGACTTGCGAATCGATTCAATACATTGATGGATCTAGAATGGACAGTTTCTACCATAATGTTTCGCAAAACAATCTTGGAGCAGCTAATCTTTATATCTCTATGAAGAACTTTAAAGGTTGTGTCAATCCTCATACAATTCAATTAATCTTGGATAAACTATACGAATACAATTACATGTTTGTCTACATTTTGTGAATCTTATAAATTCTGTGAATTTATTTTATTACGTAAAAATATATTATTTTGCACAATGTATCTTATTACATATTTATTCATGTAATAAAACCGTAAGGTTTGTATGAATAATAAATAAATAAATAGGGGGGCTAGCGTTAACCAGGCCCCAGCCGAATTCAAAAGCATTTTTATTGTAAGCTGTGGGTGTGCTAGCTATAAAAAATGATGTGCTAGGATGTGCTAGGTGTCCTTTATCTGTGCTAGCATTTTGGCGACAAAATTCCAACCGGGGGGGGGCTAGCGTTAACCTGACCCCACCCGAATTCAAAAGCATTTTTATTGTGAGCAGTTGGTGTGCTAGCTATAAAAATTGTTGTGCTAGGTTGTGCTAGGTGCCCTTTATGTGTGCTAGCATTTTGGTAGAAAAAATCTAACAGGGGGGGGGGGGCGCTTGACGGACCTATACTACCTGTTTGGTAATTTTTTGAGAAATTTCAGCTCATCAGAGCCAGTACCTTTTTTTAATAGTACTTACATGATCTGTGGCCAGTAAAGCGGTTTGTATTAATCCAGATATACCAAATTGGTCATTTTGGGTTTGTTAGCACTATACAGCGTCTGGAAAAGTTAGTTTTAATCGATAAATCCATTTATTTCGAAATGTATTACCACCGCCGTTATTTAGGGTAGTTCGGTCACCGTGTATACATTTTTTAATTAGCATAAAACAGTCGTAACATAAAATAAAAAATAAAACTTTTTAATTTATTTTTTTGTGATTTTTTTAATACTACGACTCATTTATATAAAAACTTTCTCGTAAATTGTTTCAAGCTGAAGTTAGTGTAAAAAATATCATACAATGGAAAAATAATGAAAAACATGTATAGTATCATTAGAACAATCTAAATAAATAATAATAATAAGCTGGATAATCGATTGAGTCACAAAATGATGTAGCACAAAAACAATGACGAATAAAATTTATATGTATTTACTCAACGAAAATAACAGAAAAATAATTTTACTGAAAGGTTTTTGGTTATGAATAATTTAGATAGGTTACAAAACAAATAAGGCAAACCTGGGTAAGAGTGAACGCTTTTTTGATTAGTGCCAATTTAAAGCATTATAACATCTAAAATATATTTCTTTTAAATTTCATATTTCAAACATAGCTAGTATGAGTATATGTCTACATGACTTTTGAGTTTTGCTGGTTAAAAGCAAAACACTTTTACTCACCTTTTTTTCTTTTTTTTTGTGGGGCAAGTGTGAATGCGGTTCATGCTGTCTACAATATAAGGTGTTTTCAAATAATTTGGGGCAAGTGTGAAATACTGTTAAAAAAGCTACAATTTCGTTTTTGGAACACTTTAATATCTAAAATAGTTAAAAAGTTATGAACTTTTCAGAATTAAATATAACTTAAGTGGCTAAATTAAAATTTGCCAAATCTACTGAGAAAATGAATGTGTCTCCTCTGCGGCATCTCTTGGAGTCTGGCAGGATTCTTATGATCATTTCTTCATTAATGGTATCAATATCATCTATATCGGGCCAAGAAAAGATTTTTCTGCCGAATTTTAAAAATTTCACTTCCCATCCTTCAACAGTTTCGTTCAAAATGTTGCCAACAAAATGCCCTATTCTTTTCTTGGCTTCATATTGAACTGCCACCCATTTGCCGTTTTCGATATTAGTTAGCTCTTCTTCGATTTTTTTGTCCAGAGTTTTATCTGTATCTAGCTCTTCTTCTGTATCAGAACTCTCTGGGTCCAAGTCATCTGGTGAATCAATTATTACAGAGAAATCGTCCATCTCTTCATCTGTAGATTCGATGTTACTTTCTTTCTGGATTGTACGCTTTTTATTAACTTTTTGTCGGAAAACTTTCTTAGTCTTAGTCGCTTTTTCTTCTTCTAGTCTAGCTAATACTTGTGGTGCAGAGATGACTTTTGCTCCACATGCCACTTTATTTTTATTTTTTGTACCTGGCCACTATCAGAGTGTCTTATTGTTTTCAAAAGAAGCTCTTCAAATGATAATTTTGATGTGGATCGACTAGTTGTAGCTTCTATATTTGGAATTTGTTCGACATTTTGGTTTCCTTCAACATTTTGGTTGTCTTCGACATTTTGGTTTTCTTCGACATTTTGGTTTTCTTCGACATTTTGGTTTCCTTCGACATTTTGGTTGTCTTCGACATTTTGATTTTCTTCGACATTTTCGTTTCCTCCAACATTTTAGTTTTCTTCTAGTTTCCCAACAGCATTACCTGAGGTGTATTTTCTCCACCTTCTTAAACATTCAGGATCATATTTGTCTTCAGATATGACCTGCCGATCAAATGGCTATATACCAGCTTTTACAAAACCATTACTATTAGTGATAGGCTTGAGGTCTGTCCAGGCTTGACCGATAATTGCCGAAAATTGTTTCTTTGATATTTTAATTCCCACATGTCCTTTTCTTTGTAATATGCTTTGCATTTCCTTGAAATAAAAGGTACGTTGTCGGCTATTAATTGTTGTGGATAACCAAATCTGGTAAATATATATTGCATCGAGTCAATTACGGCTTCAGATGTTTTATTTCGTAATGGAGATATTTCTATCCAGTGTGAAAAATAATCAGTTAACACAAGATATGATTTAACCCCAAACTCCAAGATATCCATACCCACCTTACTAAATCTGAGTTTAGGTACATTGTGAGGTAGCATGGGTTCTTTAAAGTTTGTAGGCATATATTTTTCACATATTTTACATTTTCTGATATAATGATTTATGTCAGAACTTAAATTCGGCCCGTACAGAGTTTGTCTGGCTTTATGGATAGTTTTATTAATTCCCAAGTGCCCCTTATGTAATAAATTTAATATATAAGTTTTTAGACTTTTAGGAACTACTACTTTATCATTTACAAAAAGTAGCCCTGCTTCAACATATAGTTCGTCTTTCAAATTAAAGTATGGTTTACAATTTATTGGGATTTCAGTTATTTTTGTTGGCCATCCATTATAGCAATAATCTAAAATTAATTTTAGAATTCCATCATTGGCTGTCTCTTTCCTGAATTGAGATTTTTTCTCATCAGACATCGGTAAATGCTTAGAGACAGTGTGAACCATTTCCATCATTTCATGATCAAAACTTGTACATTTTAGACTTGACCTTGATAACATATCTGCAAAATGAACTAGTTTACCAGGAACATATTGCACATCTAAATGATATTTAAATAACCTTATTCTTAAGCGTTGTAAACGAACAGATCCTATTTTTATTAACTTTTTGTCGGAAATCTTTCTTAGTCTTTGTCGCTTTTTCTTCTTCTAGTCTAGCTAATACTTGTGGTGCAGAGATGACTTTTGCTCCACATGCCACTTTTTTTATGTTTTGTACCTGGCCACTATCAGAGTGTCTTATTGTTTTCAAAAGAAGCTCTTCAAATGATAATTTTGATGTGGATCGACTAGTTGTAGCTTCTATATTTGGAATTTGTTCGACATTTTGGTTTCCTTCAACATTTTGGTTTTCTTCGACATTTTGGTTTCCTTCGACATTTTGGTTGTCTTCGACATTTTGATTTTCTACGACATTTTCGTTCCCTCCAACATTTTAGTTTTCTTCTCGTTTCCCAACAGCATTACCTGAGGTGTATTTTCTCCACCTTCTTAAACATTCAAGATCATATTTGTCTTCAGATATGACCTGCCGATCAAATGGATGAATACTAGCTTTTACAAAACCATTACTAATAGTGATAGGCTTGAGGTCCTTCCAGACTTGACCGATCATTGCCGAAAATTGTTTCTTTGATATTTTAATTCCCACATTTCTCCTTTGCCAAGCCACTAATCTTCCATCCCATGTACCCTTCAGTGATCTGAACACTGATATATCTAGTGGCTGAAGAAGGTGGCTCGTGCGTGGGGGAAGTTTGAGAATTGTTACATTATTGGCAGCTGCCAATTCTATTAGAGGAATGTTAACATGGGTGCTATGACCATCATAAATAATCAGAACAGGTCTGTGTGGTCGCAGAGCAGGCAGTACAGTTTTTTCAAAGTAATTTAAAAAATGTCTGTCTCCATCAAGCCTTTTTTGCTGGCAGCAAATGACATTCCCGGATACGAGTCTTCTTCATTTGGAACCCAGGCATCCCAAATATTCTTCCCCTTATACATGTAACCTCTTACTTGCTTAATAATATTACCAGGTCACAGAATTAGGCTGTCTAGTTTGACAGTTTATGCCAGCGGCTAGTACTCATGTGGAGACGGCGTGAGTTCACTTACGTGCTAAGCAAGTGATCAGCACATCACATTTATTTAGGTGTAAAAGGGCGCCAAGTAGATTTGCCACTAATTTTATGTAAGTTGACCCCTAAAAATCTACTAAAAAGGAATGAAATAAAAGACAAACCCACTTCCAGTTACTCGTACGTATATTGAACCTTCTGTACAAG
Organism: Galeruca laticollis; assembly: GCA_963921935.1. Lineage (NCBI taxonomy): Eukaryota > Metazoa > Arthropoda > Insecta > Coleoptera > Chrysomelidae > Galeruca > Galeruca laticollis. The sequence goes on along the minus strand of OY998177.1, from coordinate 222,268,244 downwards.
AATGAGTAAAGGCGTCGACAAATTTTGATAGTAGTTTCAGTGGTCTACTCAGGTACTGTTGAAAAGTTTCATGGCTATATAAAGCTTAAACAAAATCCGTTAATCCACTACCAGTTGTTTCTAAATGTAAAATGAGATAATTAGGTGACCTTCTAGGTCAGATAAAATTCGTGAAAGCTGAATAATAAGCACTATTTCTCAACATACCCCCTTGCTAAACAAACGAACAAAATATAGTTGACATTATCACATACGCACAATTTCTTTTTATCAGTTAGCAACCAAGTATAAATATTATATAGTCAGAATTGAAAAAAAAATCTTACTTAAGCTTACAACGAGAAGTACAACAAGGCGTTGAATTCAATGCGCAAGCTAAGGTATAAATATTTAAAAAATATATGGGAAGTACTAAAGCAGCGTAGTGAACATATTACGGATCAATTCCAACCGTACATTGTATCAAAGTAGCATCGAAAGTTATTCAACAATAATATCATTGTCAGAAACATATTAATACGCTATGACCTATAACAACACCAAAACGGGAAATAGATCCGCACCCAAAATTAAGTGTCCATAATTTATAAATAAAGTAAAAAACGAAAAAAAGGTCACCCAGTTCGGTCCAGTTGAAACTGAGCTCTTCGGATTCCTAGTTGGTGTTCGATAGATCGTAAACCCGATTGTATCCCTCCTGGTATGCGCAGTGGGCTTCTCCCAAAAGTCCTTGTCGTGAAGTTGTCCCTTACACCATACTCCAGATTAAAATTTATGTGGTGGAAATCCAATAGCCGTGAATAAAAACCCTAGGGGGAACAAATTCGTATAAGATTTTATACCATACCAAAATTTATCAAAAGCCCCCCGTAGTAATAAAATCATCAAACTAAAATTCCTGTTAAATGCAACTAGTATATGAATTTAGCTTTATAAAGGTCATGAAGCACAAATTTTGCCTTAACCCCAGTTATAATAAAATGAAATAATAAAAAAAATGATCGAAATATATAGATAACCCTAGACATATTGTATACACCTTGTACAATAACTTTTATTTATCTTAACACGGATCAATTCTATTTACTCGAAATAATGTAATGATAATTTTTATGAGAAGAAATAAACCAATAAGCCCCCGTACTAATGCCCATAAACTCTTCTATATCAAAAAAATCCTATCCTATATTCCTACATAATGAATTTGGAACTACAATGTAAAATTGTTCAATTCCCCAAAAAAGGTAACAAATAGTACAACCATGAAGTTTTCATACGTTAAATTTCCCAATTAAAAACGTATTAGCTTTCAACTATCATTATACGAAAATAAACAGAATTAATTGCTTGACCGCTTACAGAATTTTCAATAAATTATGAAACATATGTCAAATAGCTTTCCCTTGGACAAAAATTAACTGGTTTACTAAATAAACGAATCTTCACATACTTAACATCAAATCAAAACGGTATGCTAGCTCTTATTTAACGCAACTAACTTCATTGTATATTACCTGAAAAATACTGCCGTGCCAAGGAAAAACGCAGTAATTACAAAAAAGTAAAATGGCAGTTAAACACATACACAAATTGAAAGATCATTTGAGGTCGTTCAATTCAAGATATATTCATGAAATTCAGTTCAACTGAGTATTATTGTTCCAGTTTCATGTTTTATGAATTTTGAAACAATTCGAAGAATATTTCAAAAAATATATCAATTACTGTGATTATGAAGACGAGGTTGAGCCGTTTCCATAAAATAAAACGTAGTAAGTAACTACTTACTGTATTTTAATTCATATCTTGTTAATCATGAAACAGTATGTGCTCTTAATAATTTTTCATTCAATTTTTCTTACTATTCACAAACTGAGATCACAACTGCAATGCCGCATTGGTAAATAAAAACTAACGAAACGAATTATCAATAGGTAACAGATAAAATAATAATGGATACGAAGTATCAACTGTAAGAACAAATAAATGAGTATTTTAAGTAGAATTAATTTTCTTTTTTGACTGGGAGGTTTTTTCAGAGCTGTAAACGAGTTTTGTCCATCAATGGTCCCACTACTTTCAATAAAGCCTCCTTTTTGGTTTTTTTGATGCCGTCTTCCACACTCAGAGCAGTGGGTTCACTACCAATCGTTTTCATTGAAGCGTTTTTGATGAAATTCAGCTCAAGTTCTGTTTCGGAACTGAAATCTGTTATGTCCTTCAATGTGAACTTTCCTCGCTCTGCGCGGATCTGTACAATATCACTCAAATATGGCTTAGGATTATTGAGTTTTGTATTATTAGTCTTTGCCACGGAATGACGGTCTTTCCATTGGAAAAAATCGTTGATCTGCATAGATTTTACATCAACTTTTCCTGAATTTGATTTTGAAACTGAATGTACAAAGTCCAGGAAATCATATGTTTTATTTTTTAAACTCAATTCGACTTGGTGGTGAAAGCTGTCGGCACTCACGAAAGTGTGTCCTGGTTCAAATTAATTAACTTCCAAACTTTCAAGTGACACCATGCTAGAATTTCACAATACGCACAAAAAAACTGAGCATACACCAGTTTTTGTTCTGAGCGGAACAATTATCTAGCCAAATGATTATATTCTTGGTATCCCTATTATGCAAGAAGAATTGGTAAAATGTGCTTATAATATCCTCCTTTTTTCAAGAAGTTATTGCTTCGTGCCACAAAACTATCGAGATTTCTCCACTCTTCCCACCGTTACGAAACTTTCGTTGTAAGATGTGAGGCGTCTGATAAAAATAACTGCCTTGAACATATCCATACGAGGTAACATAATTATCTTCTGTAAGTAAGCTGATATGCACAGGGTGTTTTCATCAAATATCGTATCTGCATGTTTTTTGTAACGTTTCCTACTTTCTACAACTTTGGAATTATGGCGGACAATTTACTGCATATTTCACATTTTGTGTCTAAATTGTTCTTGGTATGTTCTGAATTGTCTAAACGAAACGTCTTACAATGTTCACACTGTTCGTGACCAAGTTTTGTGAAATGAATGTTCATTTCGCCCACTACTTTTCGGTATAGTTCATATGAAATTTTCGTGTTCGGGTACTTACGACAAAAATCGGTCAACATGAAGTTAATTGTGACGTCATCCGGTAGGTATCTAACGTTGGGAGCGTGTTCCCTACTATAATGAGAGGTTTCCGGATGGAAGGACTCAATGTGCAAATGTATTTGATCTCTGTCAATTTTAGCTTTATTGGGATGAAGCCCACGCCGATCGGCTGCAGGGGTGCTTGAAGACCTCGCAACTGTTGATAAAGCACGGAAAACAATGCAGTCGTTCGTGGGTTTGTAACCGAGAGTCGTCAAAAAAAAAATAGTTTACAAACGTGCCGCTTTGTACCTTCTTTACTATGGAGATGATATTTTATAGTTACCTACATTTCGTTATGATGATTCTGTTATGAGCGTTCTGCGTTTAACAGTATTTCTCGAACACTAATGTAGAATGAAAGATTTCTGTTGTTCCCAGGTTAACTTCCAGTACTCGCTATTGATTTTATACCTTTGCTCATCATCACACTTGTCACCATATTTCAATTTATACTTATCGACATTACATCTTTTTAAAACTATATGATTTTCTTGCAATTTCAATCGTCTTTTCTGTAATTTTTCAATTTTGGGCCGTTTGATTTTTCTTTTTCTCACTGTTCCTTTCTTTGTATATTCTGAAACATTATTATAGTATGAGCTAATTAATACTCTGAATATTGCAACTTATACTAGCCTCTTTCATTTGACTGGTCAGTTGTTTCTTGTATTTCTGCTTGTGATATCTGGATTAGTTCTTCTCTTGATTCTTCTTCGAGCAATACTTCTTCCAATTGTGATAACTGCTGGTTTGGGTCTGGAAATGAGGATATTTCGTTAATTAATTACCTTGGTAATATTTGAAGAAGATTACCAACCTTCTGCTAGGCTGACAAAGTCTATAATAGTACTATTCTCGTTTTCAAGATCTTCTTGAAATATAATTGGTATGTCGTCTATTTCTTTGTGACTTTCAATCGCTAGTTCTGGCATAATGAGAATACTTTCATGGGCATCTAATTGAACAACTGGTATTTCTACCAGTTCACTCCGTCCTGCACTAGTTTTAGAAATAAGAACATTCCCACTTTCGATATTTTCAGATCTCTGCAAACAATCTATTTCCTGATTAGCCATTTCTACTTCTGGTAATGCCTCTGCTTGCTGCTGCAACACTTTCTGTAATTCTTTATCGCGCACCATCGCCATTATTTTTGTTGATCTACTTCCAAGCATTTCCGCATATAAATGTACCTACTAACTCTCTGGAATCAACGGAGACAACTGAGCTGAGCTCAGTGAGCTGAAATAATCTACTTGTTGATTCTTGTCCGTACACTTAAGACAGTAAGTTAAAATGTAGTGTCTACGAATTGTAAGTTAAAACACAGTGTCTACTTTCAGATACTGCTTTCTTTCTTACTCAGATGCAGATACTATATTTTGAGGTACAAAAGGAACGATTCCTGCACTTACTGTGATCATTTCCACGACGATATCTCAGCAATCATTGTATATACTGCATTTTATTCTTGCATATTCGAATTCAGCGCGTTCGAATACATAGGTGTAGATAAAATACTGATCTTCGACTTTTTTGCACTTACTGCGTTTTTTCTTAGGACGGCAGAATAATCGATATAAATTAAATAATGGATATACTTTCGCAATCTATTTTTAGTTTATTGACCACTGCCCGAAAAAAATTACAATCCACAGTTGTTAACCAGTCCTCAAAAGTTATGAAAATTACTAACTATATAAATACAACCGTCTTCAATATTCCAATAATAATTGTGCAAACTATTTCTTAGTGCATTTTAACTAAACTAAAAAAATTACTGAAAATACCACTATGCAAAATACCATTTAATATATTTTTTACAAAAAACAATATAAATCATTTTCCATAATATTATTTTCGCTTAACAAACACAATATAGTGTAAACTTACCTTTTAACTTGTAAAAGGGTTATCCTTTAAACGGCAGAAGACATTCTAGGTGAACATCTATATAATATAACTAACTCTGTTGATATATTTCGTCAATAAAAATTTGGTATTTTCGTCAAAATCGGTAATTTAAAACCTCTTCGTCACAAGACCTAGTCTGAACCCATCAAATCCATCACATTAACAACGTTCAGAACTACAGGTAACGCCCTAAGGATAGAACAGTAAAACCATTTCTTGTGATGTAAAAAAAATACGACAGATGACAATACTTACCAAGTAGTGTTAAGAAAATCCTCAAAGAGATGTGGAAAAAGCCAATTCAAAACATCAAATCTCAAAAAATGCAACAAGGCTTAAATTTTCCACTTTCATATGGTCGGAAAAATATATCCCCATAATGGGGTGTTCCAAGGACACATTTCATAAATTCGGAACCACTCAACCACTACCAAGGAAAGTCGACGTCGTAAAAGGACGAAAGTATTTCGAACTATTCCCGATTAGACAAAAATCCCTTCCAAGTCAAGTTGGAAATGTTCGTATCTCCGTCAGTTTCATTATGAAAACGAAATCTAAATTACTTAGTACTACCAACAAAACAATTCTTCCAGTTTCTTATCGCGCGCAAAAAATACGAAACTAATAATACCAAAAAGTTGATTAATGCGTTGCTAAAAATTAACAATAAGTTGTAATAGAATTTATACGGCCATAAGCATATCATATGAGGCAGTTGGACCTATTAACACAAAATATGTTAATGTTAAATAAAAACGTTACATACACAATGACTGGAGGGGCTTTTAATCCGGAAGCAGATACAGCAGCTAAAACAGTAGTATTTTCCGAGCCCGGATCTGACACGGTTCTATAATAAGCTTTTCCTCTTGCACCAACAATTTTTGTTTTATAAGGATCACGAGAAAAAGAACTCTCATCTAGGTTCCAAATTTGTTCGGGCTTGTTATGAAGTGATAAATATGTTAAAGTTTGATTCAAAATATCGAAATATGCATTAATGATGAACGGATCTGTCAACTTTTTTCGGGCGTACTTAACTGATTGGGGCTTCTTTATACTCAGGTTGTGACGTATTTTGAACTTTCTGAACCAATCATCACCAGGTATGTTGTTCTTGAATGGTGTCTTAATATTATTTTGTTCAACATAACTTGCAACAACCATCAGCAATTCTTTTCTCGTGATTTCAAAGTCTCACTTCTCAATTGTGCGAAGAGCATTTGTTAATTTGATTTCATCCTCTCTTGGAAACACTGTAGAACGGCCTTGTGTTACGCTTTTTTTCCTCGGGTACCTTTCAGGTGATAAAATAGAGTGGTTTTCGGAATATGATATAATCTATGGGCCCTATGTATGGTTAGAGCACCTCGTTTAATTTCAGCCACTGCTAAATTTATATCTTCCTTTGAATAAGCCTGTGGTGGTTACTTAGTAAGTGTCCCTCGTATAATCGACGTTTACCGTAAAGGCATATTATTATTGAGGAAACCACTTACCTAGTAACCTGTATTCGGGAATAGAATAAACAACATCACATTTATAAAATCACTGGATTGAGTTTTAATACGTTAAAATAAACAATTATAAATATCAATCGACTCAGTCAAAGTATTAATAACAATAATAATTCCCTGGTTCGTTTACTCTCATTTTATAGGAAGTGTAGCTATGTTTTAATACATGTCTGACCTCCGTCTATAAGTTGTACGTGTTTGTTTATACATTAACAAGAACGTGACTGACATTGCCCGTCTCAGATCAATGCTCGCTAAATACTATGATTAATATTAACCTAAATTTAAATCTTATTTCTAAGCTAATGTCCTTTTGCCGTTACTGTCCTTTAGGAATCACTACAAGCCCCTCCTCTGTTAGTCTTTCTTACGTAAACTCTTGGCATATTCTGAAATGAAAGATTTTTATTAAGTTTTTACACCGCAAAAATGTACGTTCACACTTGCACTGATGAAATGTTCACATTTACCTTATTATACGAAATACTAAGGGGTAAGTGTGAACACGATATTTATCAACAGTACGAAAAAAAACCGAAAATACATATATACTGTGTCAAACTATAACATATTACAAATACAATAGCAATAATTAAAAATAACTTACGTTGGTAAATGTATTTTTCCTTGTATTTTAAAAATAACCCGGTGCACCCATCAACTGTGATCACTTTATGGCATGAACTAAATAGGTTATGTCGCGCCCGCCAATTATCGAACTGGCATTTTTTTAGCGGGCAAGTGTTCTAGGATGGTATATTACTACGAACAAAAAAACGCACTTCTATCGGTGTACTTCTGTCATTTTAAAATGATATGTTCACAGTTACTCCCGATTCACACTTACCCAGGTTTACCTTTGTTTAGTTGTGAGGGTGTTGAGGTGTTATAATAATGGATCATTTAGAGTTAAAGTAATATAGTTAATTACTTAAACATTTACAATACATAAGACGTCTATATCGAGTACCAAACAATAAAATCCTTTTTTGACATTATATGACAGCGTGACAATTGACATCAGCAGGTTTCTGGTGAACCTTATATTGAACACCTTCCCCTTCAAGATTCAACCTTATCAATGGTTTGATAGGTCGACTATGACGAGATCTTACAACGTCGGTACGTACATTATTAGGTAACACAGGTTCATTGTTTTCAAACAATGAGCTTACATCTATCATGTCATCATTAGTGTTGTTTTGCAAATTGACATGAATATTGACTATAGTGGTTTTTACACATTGTTCAGGTAGCAGCTCAGGTTTTAAAATTTTCTCGTACGGATCAGATATAGTTATTGAGAGCTTGATTTGGCTTGTGTTTCTTCGGACAATCCTATTATTTTTTTCTACTTGCAAACAGTATGATGGGGGTTCATTAGCCTTCTCTAGTATGGTGGCTTTGTGCCATGTTTTATCTATTGAACTTTTTGTGACTACTTTATCCCCTTTTTTAAAATCTTGAGGAGATCTACGGCTGGTTTTATCATATTGTCTTTTCATGTTTTCTTTTTGTTTGCATAAGTATTGGTAGATATTGTTTTGAACTTTTGGTTCCAATTGTGCAATGGTAATCGGAATTTGTGTTTTTAAAATCCTACTGTGTAAGATTTGAGCGGGAGATGCACCCATATTAATGATGGGAGTATTATTGTATTCTAGTACTGATTCACGATAATCAGTACCCTCATCATAAGATTTTTTTAAAATTTGTTTACCTATATAAACACTTTTTTCTGCTAGCCCATTACTTTGATGGTAGTGTGGGCTCAGCATGTGGAGATTGAAATGTCTTTTTCTTTGTAATATTCTTTGCATTTCCTTGAAATAAAAGGTAAGTTGTCCGCTATTAATTGTTGTGGATTACCAAATCTGGTAAATATATTTTGCATCGAGTCAATTACGGCTTCAGATGTTTTATTTCGTAGTGGAGATATTTCTATCAAGTGTGAAAAATAATCAGTTAACACAAGATATGATTCAGCCCCAAACTCCAAGATATCCACACCCACCTTACTAAATCTGAGTTTTGGTACATTGTGAGGTAGCATGGGTTCTTTAAAGTTTGTAGGCATATATTTTTCACATATTTTACATTTTCGGATATAATGATTTATGTCAGAACTTAAATTCGGCCAGTACAGAGTTTGTCTGGCCTTATGGATAGTTTTATTAATTCCCAAGTGCCCCTTATGTAACAAATTTAATATATAAGTTTTTAGACTTTTAGGAACTACTACTTTATCGTTTACAAAAAGTAGCCCTGCTTCAACATATAGTTCGTCTTTCAAATTAAAGTATGGTTTACAATTTATTGGGATTTCAGTTATTTTTGTTGGCCATCCATTATAGCAATAATCTAAAATTATTTTTAGAATTTCATCATTGGCTGTCTCTTTCCTGAATTGGGATTTTTTCTCATCAGACATCGGTAAAAGCTTAGACAGTGTGAACCATTTCCATCATTTCATGATCAAAACTTGTACATTTTAGACTTGACCTTGATAACATATCTGCAAAATGAACTAGTTTACCAGGAACATATTGCACATCTAAATTATATTTTAATAACTTAATCTTGAGCGTTGTAAACGAACAGTTCCGATTTTACACAAAGGTTTTTTTATGATAGAACTTATTGGTTTGTGATCCGATTGTACTATAACATTTGCTTTGTAAATCAATTCATTAAATTTTTTAGTTCCGTAGTATATCGATAACATTTCTTTCTCAGTCATACTATAGTTTAATTCATGTTCATTCATATTACGGGAGGAACATGATACTAGTTTTAATACACCCTCATGTTCTTGGAATAAGCAACAACCAAGACTGTTTTTTGAGGCATCACATTGTAAAATGATTTTCTTATTTGGATCAAACGAGACTAAAGCCGGTGCTGTACTAATTACATTTTTTAAATCTTCAAATGCCTTTTGTTGTTCCGAAAGCCACTGAAATTCTGTGCTTACTTTTAACAATTCACAAAGAGGTTTCATAGCTTCAGCCATATTTGGTATATATCTCCTAACATAATTGAATGACCCTATTATTCTTTGAAGCTCATTTTTATCTTTGGGATTACTTAATTTTTTTAAAGATTCTATTCTCTCAGAATCAATTTCCATACCTTTTTCAGAAAAAATTGGCCCATAAACTTAACCCGTGGTTGACAGAATTGTATTTTTTCTTTATTAAACTTAACATAACTTTTTTAGCCCTGCTTATTACCCAAATATATATTGAGAGTTTGCTAATCCATATGGTAATACCATATATTTGTAAGTACCAAAAGCAACATTCCCATGTTGACTCCTCGCCGAGTCTCACTTGATGATATCCTTCTGATAGATCAAGAACAGTAAATATACTTTTACCGCATAGTTTTGAGCCTATTTCATCAATATTTAAATTTAACCGCGGCATTCTTACTATGTGTTTATTCAAGTCTGAGGGGTCCAAACATACCCTAATTTTTCCGTTACTTTTTTCAATAAGAACAACCCTATTTATATTTGCATTTTCATTTATATTTTCTACTTTTGTTATAGCATTTCTACGCAATAATCTGTCTAACTCATTTTTATAAGCTTCTCGTATTGCTAATGGTACTCTTGTCGGAGAGTGACAAACAGGAGTGAAATTTTAAGATTTAGTTATCCTACACTTACCAGGAAATTCTCCAGAACCTGAAAACACTTCTATGTTATGTTTTATAAATTGTTCTTTATTTAAATCAATGTTCTGTTTCTCAACAATGTTAACCCTTTTTATTAAATTTAAATGTAAGCAAGTCTGTCCTCCTAATAAAACATGGGTTGCTCCATCAACTATTACAAAATCAACATAAGTATCGACATTTTCAAATTTACAATGGAGATTTACAATACCTAAGGGTTTACTAGTTGTTCCTTCGAAATCTTTTAATACATAGTTTGTAGAACGAACCCTGATCTGATTATTTATTGTTTTAAATATTTTTAAAGGTAGTATATTTATGTCTGCCCCTGTGTCCAGTTTTGCTTTAATTTTTTTATTTTCTACTAAAACTATTTCTTCCTATACATCTTTACATTTACAGTTATTAATATTTTGACATGAGCGTATGTTGCTTGTAGCTTTACCTACAAAAATGTCGCTGGATCACTGTCCTGCTCTTCCTTTTCAATATTTTTAACTTTACATGCAATGGCAAAGTGGTTTAGTTTTCCACATCTCTTACATTGTTTATTGAAAGCAGGGTATTGACGCGGTCCATGCTTATTTTTACATCTCCTACACTGAAATGTCTCAGAGGGTTTTATATTAACATTTACCTGTGATTGCTCCTTTTGTTTATCACACTTATTTCTAGGTTTATTTTTGAATTTATTCTTTATATACTTCACACTTCAACTTCACATCCATTACTTGAATTTGCTTGGAATTGTCTATTTTGGTTTTTGCTCTGTTCACTTCTTCGACAGAAATCTATGGCTTTTGTCACTGTAAGCTTGTCTATTCTCAATAATGCTTCTCGTGTTGTTGTATCTCTGATACCCATTACAATTTTATCTCTTAGTTGTTTCTCTTCAGGGGTTTCATTAGGATCCACTTCATTATAATTGCACGACTTGATCAGGTGTTTGCATTCTGTTAGAAAATGCTCAAATGACTCACCTTCTGCTTGGTACCTTTTTAAAAAATTATATCGTTCGAAGCACTCGTTCATTCTTGGGTTTACATTTATCTAACGAATCTAACATGTATTTATAATCATCTATATTTCCACTTGGAATATTAAACGTGGACATAATTCTCGCAGCTTTTGTGCCCATAATGTTTCTTAATATGGAAAGTTTTACTTTGTCTGTGGCTTCGTGGTGCCCCGTTGCAACTAAATAATCTTCAAAGGCAGTTTTCCAGAACTTCCATTCGCTGGCTGCATTCTGTGCTTGTAAATCGAAGTCGGGCGGTACTTTTACGGGACCTGCCCCCAATCCTAGATTTGCCATCCTTAAACTTCGACGTGTCTATATTTAACCTCAACTCGTTTTTAAACTTAAACGATGTTTCCTCACAAAACTTTTTAGATATATCGCAGCGCCATGTATGGTTGTGAGGGTGTTGAGGTGTTATAAAAATGGATTATTTAGAGTTGAAGAAGTATAATTGATTACTTAAACATTTACAATACATAAGACGTCTATATCGAGTACCAAACAATAGAACCCTTATTTGACATTATATGACAGCGTGACAATTGACATCAGCAGGTTTTTGGTGAACCTCATACTGAACAACCTCAATGTTATTAGGTCGTCCTAAGCTAAGCACCGTCTCTTTTCATTATTATATGGTGGAATTTTCTCAATCTGGCGTGGCTTGAATGTTTTCTATTTTTTTTTGTCAAATTTATTTGATAATAATAAAAATGTGGAAAAAAGTTATGAAAAGAAAAATATAACTATGAAAAATAAATATTACAAATATATATTGTTCAGAACATCAGTAAAATATTTGTTATGAGCTATAAAAATGTCGAATAAAATACATATTCGCTTCACTCCCTTGGGATTATAGAAAAGAACCGAACTTATTTATCCTTGAAAATAATTATGTATCGGAATTCCGAGAAATTGTTGTAATTTTAATGAATTTCCTGACCTTAAGGTTGTTTGAACCCACACAATTCGTTGGAACAGTTTAATGGGCGTTTTTCACGCTATACTTTACAAACTAAAGTACAAAAGAATACATTTAAATAATTCATAGATGAAAGCTGAAACACTGTACAAATCATAAAGTCGGAAGAGGTAATTAGATGTTTTATTTGCTACAGTAAACTAATTTTTATTAAAATCGATTCGATTTCTCAAACGTGTGTTGAATTCCCATACGTAAACATAATATTACAACCTATCATTGAGAAGCTTCCACGTAGAAATATTTCGTTCAATTTAGATTTAGATATGCCACTGAGCTTGAAATCGTGGGACTTCGATGAAAGTTTAAAAGATATTAATAAGTGGAAATTTAATTAAATTTGGACTAACACCTGTGCCAGTGCAGTTAACACGTTCTCACAAAATTTTTTTTGTGTCTCTTCTCATATCTATTAATTATCCCCATTATCTTTTTCATATATTTATTGCATACACTTCTTTCTACGTCTACCCATTCTTTGTTTCTTGCTTCTTCTACATGATTTTCTTTTTTAGTCTTGTGTCCAATTCTAGTGGGTATATCTAAACCAATTTAATTGGTTCCTTTTAATATTTGTTCTAGTCTGCTCTATTATGTTGATATATTTTGTTGTTCCCTTCTTGCCCAATAAACTTCATTTCCATGTCGCAAGTTTAACTTAGACTGTTTTTTTAGATTAACCAGCTCTGACTCTCCAGAGCTGGGCACATTATTTTTATATAGGAATCATTACTATTTCGAAAAATGTAATGAAATTACATTACTTGTAGAAAAAAAGTAATTCAATTGAAATTTAAAGACAATGCATCTGACAAGAACATGTCTTTGACTATCTCATACTTTACTTGCAAATCATACTTTTGTATTTGAAGCCACATTCTTTCTAACCTTAAGGGCCAATGGTCGGTGATCAGTTTCTACGTGAATTTCCATTTATTTCGAACCAAAAGGTTTTGTTTCGATTCGCTGCATCCCCACATTAGGAAGATTGTTTCTTTGTTTACAAAAAAACTTTACAATATTTGGATTTTCCATATATAAAATTGACTGTATTTTTTGTGAATCTAAAAAAATATTGCTCAAGTATTTTACTTCAACTGCAAACAATCTTTAAAGTTGAATTTTATATTACATTCCTTTACTTTTTTTAATACTTTTTTAAGTCTACTATCATGCTCTTTTTGGTTTGATCCATATATTAACAAATCACTCATGCTCACTTCACATCCATCAATTCTTTCAAATATCATTTTAAATGTTCTTGGGAAACTTCCGGACTTATTTTTAAACCCTAGGGTAATTTTTAAAAACAGTACCTTGCAAAAGTATATTATTTACTACTATTTTCTGTTAACCTAATTTGATATCTAATATACTAAACATTCTAGCAACTTTTACTTTACTTTACATATAGAATGGCGGGATGCTTGGGTTAATGTTTAGCCCCACTGACAAGCACCATTGCTCTATGATTCTGAGACCCTTTTGTAATAAATCACACAAGGTGCTCTCGAACTTGCCTCTGACTATTAAAACAGTATCATCGGCGTAGCCCATACATTCGAAGCCAAGCTCCGTTAGCCTGTAGAGCAACTCATCTACTACGAGGCTCCATAGAAGGGGATATATCACTCCCCCTTGAGGTGTCCCCCGAGTGGCTTTAACTGAGGTGGTTTGATTCCCCACCTATGTCTCAGCTATCCTCGTTGTCAACAACAAATACATCCATTTTACAATGGTTTCATTCACCCCTCGCCTTTTTAGTGCTTCTTTGACAGACACATGAGTTGTGTTGTCAAACACCCCTATTATATCCAGGAATGCGCACATTGCGATTTCTTTGTCGTTCAGAGTTCTCTGGATGACTTCGGTCAGCTGATACAGAGCCGTCTCAGTTGATCGACCCGCTCTGTAGGCATGCTGACATTTATGAAGTGGTATACTCTCCAGATTCTCTGTTCTCATGTAGTTATCCACTACTTTCTCCATCGATTTGAGTAGAAACGATGTTAGACATATGGGTCTGAAAGATCGGGGATCAGTCCCATCTTTTATCACTATTTTTGGTATGAAGGTTACCCTTGCCCTTCTCCATTTTCTAGGTATTAGACCCAATGCTAGACTGCTTCTTGTAATCTTCAGCAAGTGAGGAAGAATCTCCTCTATCCCTTGCTGTAGGAGTGCTGGAAATATTCCATCCACTCCTGGTGATTTATATGGTTGAAATGTACTTATTGCCCATTCCAACCGTTGTCTGGTGAATATTTTCTTGGCAATGTCCCAATCTTCCTTGCGGGATTTTTTCGTGTAGTTCATTGCTATTTCGGTGCTTGTTGCTGGTTCACTACCTGGGAAGTGGGTTCTAAGAAGAAGAATCGATCGTTCCTTTTCACCTTCCGTGTATGATCCGTCTGGCTTTTTCAGCGACATTGTGGGGTTAGTTTCTCCATTCGCCATGACTTTTTGTAGTCTGGCCGCTGTGTGAGTGGAAGTGATCTTTTTGCAAAAGGCTTGAAAATTAAGCCTTTTGGCCTTCCTAATCTCTTTATTGTACTGAGTAAGCTTCTCAGTGTACCTCTGCCAATTGCCGTTACGTTGGCTCTATTAAAGAGCCGACGGACCTCGAGGTTACTGGTAGTTACAAATTTCGCCAGAAGATGACCCTAATGCAGCAATTTTTCAATAATCAAAAATCGCACAGAAGATTAACAAACTATTACATAAATGAAGAAAAACTCTATTTGGACGGTCCTCTAATTATTAAATCTATTTTATCTTCTTAATATTTAGTTTTATAAACATGCTTATTTAAAAAATTTGCTTCAGTATCCTAAGTGTAGTTACACGTTTTTAAGTGTATAATTGAAAATAATAGTCACTCTCATTTATTTGTAAGAAATTTCTCTCTGCTAATACTGTTGTATTATTTAAATTAAACGGTTGCTGTGACATATATTTCAACGCAAGCTATCATTATTTCACAATTTTGGAAAGGTACTTCCCCACTCTTTTTTACTTTTTGTAAATTCGGTGAAATCTTACGTAAGAAGGGGACGTTCCAAGAAATAGTAGGGGAGCCCGGTGCTGGTTGACGCACCAGGTTGGTTGACGCACCCCAATTTTTTTTAAAACAGTACACTTGGCAACGTCGCCGACCGGTTTGTCTTACAGACGCCATTAAAAACCACTCTCGAACGTTCGTTTCAGTTTGATTCCATCAGTGGTGTTGTGTACAGTGCGGTTTGTTGTTTTTTGGCAGTGGTAAGTAGTTATTTATTTTTTTACAGTTTTTGTTCTAGAAACTTTATTTTTAAAGATAATTGAGATCGGTTTGATGCTACATAAAGCTTCAACCGTCCGAATCAAGAACTGTTAAATAGATTTTCTAAGAATAAAATAGTATAGGTGCAGTTGCACCACACATACAAAAACGTGGTCAGGGGCTGGTTGACGCATGCGTCAACCAACCCAGATTTTAAAATACAATATTTTAATTTTTGTTTTATATTTTAGCGAGATGCGTTCTCGTAAACGAACATCAGAAAGGGGTATCACTCCACCAGATATCATGGCAGTTAGAGAGGTTAAAATAAACAACAAATCCATTAGGGCAACTGCAAAAGACTTTGAGATCCCGAATGAAACTTTGAGACGTTTTTGCAAAAAATTTACTGAAGAAGAAATTAATGGTGATGCCGCAATAACGACAAAAGTTGGATATTACAAGAATCGCCAGCTATATTAAATTTTAAATTATTTTTAAAGATATTAAAGCTTCAAAAAATGCCTTACGTCTTTTCTAATTTTTAGGTGTTCGCAGATCAAGAAGAAAATCATGTGGAGGAATACCTTAAAACGGCAAGCGACATATATTTTGGATTGTCTGTCAGGGAAGTAAGAAAATTCGCGTATGATTATGCCACTGCTTTGTGCATTAAATACCCTGAATCCTGAAACGTGACAAAAATGGCTGGAGAGGATTGGTTTACATACTACATGAAACGACATCGTGCTCTTTCGGTAAGAACTCCAGAAGCAACCAGCTTAGCTCGCGCTTCTAGTTTCAACAGAGAAAATGTTTCAATGCTCTTTGACAACTTAAAAACGATCCTCAACCGCCTAAAATTAGAAGCAGCACAAATACGGAACATGGATGAAATTGGGATTACTATCGTGCAAAAGCCTAACCGAATTGTTGGCAGGCGTGGATATAAGCAGGTGGGATGCGTAACCTCCCAGGAACGCGGCACCTTAGTTACTATGGCTTTGGCGGTATCTGCAACGGGAAATTCTGTCCCGCCGTTCTTTGTTTTTCCAAGGGTTAACTTCAGAGAGCATTTTCTCGCTAATGGCCCTCCTGGAGCAGTTGGAACTGCAAATCCTTCAGGTTGGATGAAAAAGAGCACTTTTTGGAGTTTGCTAAGAATTTTGTCAAGCACGTTGGTTGTTCTAAAGAGAGACCGGTACTACTTTTGCTAGACAATCATGATTCTCATTTGTCTGTAGCTGCCCTTGATTATCTAAAAAGTAAAGGTGTAACGGCGTTGTCATTTCCAGCCCATTGCTCATATCAGCTCCAGCCTCTCGATCGGTCTGTCTATGGACCGTTAAAACATTACGTTAATTCAGCCAGTGACTCCTGGATCACTAGCAATCCCGGACGCACGATGTCAATATACGACGTCCCTCTAATAGTTCGAGACTCACTGCCACAGGCAGCAACACCGAAAAATATTATGGCGGGATTCAAGGTGTCTGGAATTCGCCTTTTCAATAGAGGCGTTTTTGACGATCAAGAGTTTTTACCGGGATATGCAACTGACCGTCCCGATCCCGATGAAACTAATGCTGACAAGGACCTGGTTCCAGTTCAGTTAAACTCGATTTTGAAACCACGACCGGGGTGTTCACAGGAACCTGATGATAACCAGCCAGGATGCTCCAAAGATATAGTGTTAGCAAAACGTCCACTGCCTGGGAAAGAAAACAACATTTCAACTAACAGTTCTATTCAAGAGAAAAATGAGAGCTCGCCTCCTACTGTAAGTCCATTTCAATTGAAACCGCTACCAAAAGCCGGACCTAGAAAGCAGGACGCTAAACCTAATAGAAGAAAACGTGTGACAGCAATTCTAACTAACACGCCAGTAAAAGATGCTCTTGAAGAACAAGAGAAAAATGTAAAGTCTGTTAAAAGAAATATTTGCTTAAATAAGAAGTGCGATGCAAAAGAGAAAAAAAAGGAAAACAATCAAAAACGATGATGAGTCCGATGAAGATGAATGCTTTTGCCTTTATTGCACAGAGAGCTATAAAAATAGTGCCTCATCCGAAAAATGAATCCGTTGCACTAGTTGCGAAATGTGGGCACATCAAGCTTGTGCTGGGGAACCTGGCGTCTTCTTTGTTTGTGTAAACTGTGAAAGCGAATAATGACTTATATTTTTTTCAGCTATAATATTAAATTTGTTAATTAATGCATCTTTTGTTCCCTGGGAAGTTATTTTTTTTATGTTTGTTACTTGGCTAGTTACCATTTTTAGAATTTAAAATAATTTTTTTTTAATTTGGATTATAACAGATGTTTTACTTTACTTTTTTTTCTGCGCCAACCAACCCCATGGTATGCGTCGACTAACCCCGGTCCGGGGCTGGTTGACGCAACCTGACATCCATCTTTACAAAAAAATTTATACCTAAACTGTTGCTAAAAAATTATTTTTTCTTGTCTAATATGAAAGATAAAACATTAAACTTTCCTTATTTGGTAACAAAAGCACACCAAAACTTAATAATGTGTAAGCTAAAAATAAAAATAGAAAAAGTGCGCCAACCAGCCCCGCGCTCCCCTATGTGTCCTTACATGGTACATGATAGATATTTATTAACTACTTTACAATGAAATGTTTGTAGCACGTCAAAAAGAAAATACATACAAAAGAAACATACAAAATATATCGTAAGACGAAAATAGAGTAAAATGTCACAGCACAGATACGGTGTTGATATTGCCTCGACAATGCACAATGTAATCATCAACAGAGTAGAAACAATATTTAAGGAAACCTTTTTTCAAATATTTTTTAAAAGCATTGGAGCCCAAGGTTTTTACAATTGATGGCAAAATATTAAAAAGCCTATAGTTTGGTGAATTTGATTGCGTCTTATTTAGCCGAAAGTAGCTGCATCTGATATGATGAGCATTACGAGTGTTGTAGTCGTGGTTATCTGAATTTCTAGACAACGTTGACTGTAAACCCATGAATTTCAATTAGAGTATTAAACAAAAACAAAGACGGTAATGGCATAATTTTATATTTTATGAAAAACTGTTGACAATGATCTTTGAAACCAAGATCAGCAATCACCCTTATCGCCTTTTTTTTCATTCTAAATACTGTTAAAGCATGGGAGGAATTACCCCAGAGGGTGATGCCATAGCTAATATGCGAATGAAAGAGTGAGAAATACGTAGTTTTGAGTGTACTTGAATTAGTGATATTTTCCAACTGTCGTAAAATGAATAAGGAACTTGAACGTTTTTTGCCTAAATGCTCAATATGTGCCAACTAAGCCTGTGGTATAGTACTAATCCAGAGTAATTTCCCATTTTTTGTTTTTTAGTGAAATGCCAATTGATTACTTGCAGATATATGCATGATTTCAGTTTTATTATTATTTAATTTTAGTTTGTTCGATGAAAACCATTCCCTGTTACTAACGCAATCTAAAGAGGCGGCTAAATTCGTATTATCTTTCTCCGAAATAATAAATGTTGAATCCTCTGCAAATAGAACCGACATATAGGGTAACATAAAACGGCTCAGATCATTAATATAAATGATAAACAAGAGGGGGCCTAGAACCGACATGGGGGTAGGAGGGGTCAAAAATAGTTGAAAACGTCCTTACTTAATTAAAGAATGACCCCTAATACTTTTGATGCTATGTTTTATGTATCTCCATTTAACTAAAAGAGTTTCCTTGTGGCATTATTTTCTATCTTTTTTAGGAGATACGCTCTGGTCTATTCACCAAAAAGTCCAGCGATCGATCAAGTGATGCAGTATTTTCAGCTGGCTTTTAAACATATAGTTCCTTTCAACAATTCTCACGACTTAGAAAATTATTTTGTTACAAATTCAACAAATATGACATTTGCTGGTATACAATTTGATGATTCTTATAAAGATATAAAAAATTTGAGCGAAATTAAACACATGGAGGTCTCAATAAGGTAAGAAATCATGTCATGACATCCACATTAAAGGAAGAGTCTTCATTAAAGAAAATACATTATAAGAATGCTGTTCAGATTTTTGTGTGTATGTATGATTCTTCCAGCGATACCAATTAAGTATATTTTATTTTTACAGCCATTGTCACAATAGAGTCCAAGAAAAAAGTCGCATAAATCAAAATTTTGATCTGAGTTTCTTGAATTTTTGACATAATTTACTTTGAAATGTCTACAAACGAAACATACACGTGATTCTGTTTCATCCCCCCGGAAAGGGGTTGAAAAAAATCAATATGGTGTTTCTTTTAAATTATGCAAAAACGCTTGGAGTTAGACAAAAAAGTTTTTATCAAAAGTTGTAGAGTTTTAAATTTTCAGCGAAATGGTCTTTGTTCCCTAAATGACAATAGGATGGTTAAAAGGTAAGGTATGATAGCTTAAATTTAAACAAATCATAACTAATAAAAAATACGCGCACCGTGAAATTTTATTTCAGAGATTTTAAAAAAAAAATTAGTTTATAACAATTTGAAATTTTTAATCTCCAACTTTTTCATCTTCTTATTTTGTTTATTCCTTTATAAATTGAACATATAGCTTTGAAATTTTTTTGATACATTTTTGCATCGCAGATTACTAAGAAAAGAAGTAGTATTGTAGCAGCTACATTCAAAATAGTTTTCTTTTGTGTATCATCCATTGCATCACTATTACCAGTAAATCAATCACTTCGAATATTCGAGATATCAAAAGTTTTATACAGTAGATCATAGGTTCTTTATCTTGATTATGTGATATAAATATATTGTTCTGAGGTATTAACAGTATACAGTGTCGATTTGCTGCTCCGTTATTTTGCACATTTTACCTAGTTAAACATTCCGTTGTTTTTCGTACTAACAGTTCATTAAGTGCTTCAAGATTCATAGATGAATTCATCAAATATAATCAAGTGGTCCACTACTATTCTACCATTAAGATGTGTTATAAATAAATACGTTTATAATTTTTTTTTCAATATTAGCAAGAAGATACAATTTCTTCTTCTTCTTCCTGCTTCCTTAATAGGCTCGCGCCTGTTCCATCTTCGGGTGCCTCCTCACTATATATCCAGGTTATCAGTCCATCTCTTCCTTGGCCTTCCAATACTCCTTCGCCCGTTTGGGAATCTGTCTCGTGCAATCTTTACCAGTCTTCTTTCTCCCATTCTACTTATATGGCTATACCATTCATTCTTCCTTTTCAGTGTTCATTCATTTATGTTCTATATATTACAGTTTTGCCTGAGGTCTGTGCTACGTTGTCTGTCCCATAGTGTTTTCTGTCATATCACGGACTATTTTCATTTCACATGTCTTTTTGTCCTTGTTGTATCAGGTCTTCTTTCCGCAGTGTAGGTCATAATTGGCCTCACTACTGTCTTATAAATCCTGGCCTTTGTTCCTGTCCGTAAATGTTTGTTTCGCCAGATAGTGTGTTCAAGACATCCTGCTATTCTGTTGGCTTTGTTTATTTGTTGGGCAACTTTGTAACGATCGTTATTTTTAGCATTATTTTCTAATATTAAATTCCAGATAAGTTATTTTCAAAACTCTTTTTCTACTCTGTTTGCAACAAAACATTATTTTGAAAGATCTCTCTTCTGCGTTCATATAGTAAAACAATTAATATTTTCAACTTTTTTTCGCTTCAGTCACAGACAAAGTCTGTATTTTTTGTCGATATTAAATATTCATGCAGGTGTTCGGCATAAACATTTCTTTGATTTTTTTGCGCCTGGCACCAACCGAAGATTCTAGAAAATTGTAACGGTCTAGGCTTTAGGCCCTCCCCTATTTTTAAAATGAACCAATAAGGATAAATTATTTTAGCGTCATTCGACAAGCCGGTAATTTTTACCTGAAAAACGAGAGTCTCGCAGTAATCATGGTATCGAATAGACGTACCTATTTCTAACGTAAAAAGATTTTTTAGAAAAGAGTCCTATGAAATGTTTAGTGATGATAATATATAAAATATGTGATTTTTAGAAATAAATCGATGGAGTTTTAGTGCAGTTTGGATTTCGATCTTCATGAGATGAGAGGCCTTATAAATTTATAGATGATTTGCTAAAAGTGTAAATTCATACTCTGTTTACTTATTCAGAGGTTATTAAAAATAAGTTGGCGCCCATGAGTTATTTTCTTTAGCTTTCTTCCCGAGGATGATGGTGTTCGTTAATTCCAATTAGGGCGAAGATTCACCCCTGAGACTCTTTAGAGTTCCGGCTATAGCTCTTATAAGTTGAGCTACCTAACGAGGGTTAACAGCATTATCTCCTGAGGTTACAAAGTGACGCCCAACGTGGGGCCCGACTTTGTAGCCCCAGGAGATAATGCTGTTAACCTTCTAACCTCACCCCCTGGTGAGATAACATGAACCCTCGGTAGGTAGCTCAACTTATAAGAGCTATAGCCGGAGCTCTAAACATTCTCAGGGGTGAATATTCGCCTTAATTGGAATTAAAGGACACCATCATCCTCGGGAAGAAAGGTAGAGAAAATAACTCATGGGCGCCAACTTATTTTTAATTAACCTCTGAATAAGTAAACAGAGTACGAATTTACACTTTTTAGCAGATCATTTATAAGTTTATAAGGCCTCTCAACTAATGAAGATCGTAATCCAAACTGCCCGAAAACTCCACCGATTAATTTGTAAAAATCACATATTTTATATGGTATCATCACTAAACATTTCATAGGACTGTTTTAGAAAAACTATTTTTACGTTAGAAATAGGTACGTCTATTCAGTACCATGACCACTGCTAGACTCTTTATTTTTTGAGGTAAAAATTACCGGCTTGTTGAACGACGCTAGAATAATTCATGATTATTGGTTCATTTTGAAAATAGGGTAGGGCCTAAAGCCTCGACCGTTACAATTTTCTAGAATATTCGGTTGATGCCAGGCGCAAAAAATGTTTATGCTGAACACCTGCATGAATATTTAATATTTACTATATGAACGCAGAAGAGAGATATTTTAAAATAATGTTTTGTTGCAAAGGGAGTAGAAAAAGAGTTTTGAAAATAACTTATCTGGAATTTATTATTAGAAAATAATGCTAAAAATAACGATAGATAATCTATCGTTACAACTTCCGCTTCTATATCTCCATAACTGTGCATTAGTATTCCCAGGTACTTGATGCTTTTTTCTTGCTGGATTATCTTTCTGTCCACTTCCAGCCTACATCTTATTGAATCTTCAGATATCACTATACTCTTGTTTTATTCGGTGATATTATAATGCTAAACTTTCTTGCTGTTATATTAAATTGATGTAGAAGTCTCTGAAGATCATCTTCACTCTCCGCAATCAGTACGGCATCATCTTCATAGCATACTATAGAGATAGTTTCTTCGCCCATTCTGTACCCTCTATTCAGATTTTTGTCTTAATGGATGATTTCATCCATGATGAGGTTAAAGAGCAGCAGGAGACTCAATGAGCCGCTCCTTGACGTATTCCTCTTTCCACTGGTATCGGCTGTGTTAGTTTGTTATTAATTATGGCCTGCATGTTATTTTTGCTGTTTATGTTTTCGCTGGTCTTGATGGTATCTGATGGAATGTTTCGTTTAGATAACAGGTGAATTACGTCGTTCAGCTCTACCCGATCGAATGCCTTCTGTAAGCCTATAAAGCAGCAGAAGGCCGGTATTCATTTATTTATTTATTTATTTATTTATTTATTTATTTATTTATTTATTAATACACTGTTCAAACAGGACGAACCCAACTACAGAACAGGAACTTAATTATATTGATTACAAAGAATAATATCATCAATCAAGAAAGAATGCTTCAATCGCAGATATGCGGCAATGAAATATATCAAGCTGGTAACTTACATGATTACATATCGAACACATCCTGTGAAGTGGCGAAAATTTTAAAATATTTGTTCGAGGGGTATTGAGGTAAAACGTATTAACAGCTCTTGAAGCTACTCTCGGAGTATTGAATTGGAGTTTAAGAAGAAGATTGGGATCACTGATGTTGTTATTCATGATTTTAAACAGAAATAAATATCAATAAGTGACAGTCACGACGAGCACTTAAGTTATTCACACAATGCCTCGTTTGAAGTATACCGATACGAACTCCTACCGGTGGGTAAATGCCATCCATTTTAAAGGAAAGAAATTTCAATAACCCTTTCAAGTTTCTGAATGTGTATGTCATAAAATTGACTCCAAATATCATCTGCGTATTCAATTTTAGACCTAACATAGGCGTAGTATAAAGCCTTTAAAGTGTCTTGATAATTGAAGTCACGCGAGTTTCGAACTAAGAAGCGATACATTTTGTTAGCAGACGAGCATATAGCCTCAATATGAGGTATAAAAGAAAGTTTAGAATCAAAAGTGACACCCAAGTCTATAAATGTCGCCGGACGTTCAAGAACAGTATTGTTGATTTCATAATCATATATAATTTTCCCAGGTTTTAAGGAAAACGTCATTTACAGGCATTCAACGACAATTTATTACTTATACACCATCTCTCAATAAGTCGAAGTTTAGTTGAAAGTGAAACACAATCGCTTCTATCACCAATCCGGCAGAATAATTTCAAGTCATCAGCATATAGTAAGCAGTTGACATCGAGATCGTCAACTATATCATTGATGAAGACATTGAATAGTAAGGGGCCCAGGTTACTTCCCTGTAGAACACCAGATGTTGCTAAGTATTCAACTGACTTATAACCATTAAACACGATATACTGGTGTCTGTTGTTTAGATAGGAGGTGAATAATTTGACTAGAGAGGGTGATAATCCATATCGAGATAATTTACTCACTAGAATTCCGTGGTCTAGTCTATCGAACGCTTTAGAGAAATCGGTGTACACAACGACAGTCTGCGATCGCTCATCGATGTTTTGAGCAATAAATTGGGCTATATGTGCCAAATTGGTGACAGTTGAGCGACCCTTTACAAAACCATGTTGCTTTATGGTTATTATGTTGCATAAATGGCTATACATTCTATTGTACAATCACATTTCAAATACCTTACAGAAATTGCAAATAATTGAGATTGGCCGATAGTTGCTAATATCAACTCTATCACCATGTTTGTAGATAGGTCTAACCATCGACGATTTCCACATATTCGGCACAGTGCAAGTCTTCACGCGCGTGTTGAGCAGTATTGTTAACGGCGGAGCAAGTACAGACGCACAATCCTTCAAAATGAAAGCAGGGACAGGGTCTGGTCCTGTTGTCATTTTATTTTTTACTTGTTTTAAAGCTATAAGTACTTCATCCTCAGTGAAGTACATGATATTCAGGAACTGTGAGGTTACTGAATCATCATGGGTAACGCACATTGTACTAACTGAAAAAGATTTTGCAAAATATTCAGAAAAACCATTAAGTATATCGGTAGGCGTATCGAGCGATTGACCATTAAACGTCATTCTATCAGAGATATTGGCAAAAATGGGTCCTTTTTGCCATAGACAAAAGCCCAGAATTTTGGGGTCTGCTTTTGTACTCGACTCAGCTGAATCAGCATAATCCCTGTACGACTTGTCTATGTCAGATTTCACCTTTGCTCGTAAATATTTAAACTTGTTAATAGTATTTACATCATTGTTGATTTTACATTCGTTATTTAATTTCGATTTCAGCTTGATGTCTTTAATAATATCCCGGGTTAACCACGGTGGATATTTTTTTTTATATCGTTTTGTTTCTCTTAGCACACACTCATCAAATGCATTATACAACTTACCGTAAAAGTAGATGCAGGTATCATCGGATCTATCAAATGTTTGAAAGGAAAGTCCAATTTATATTAGAGAGACTTTGATACAATAGTGAAAAATTTGCTTTTCGGAAGTTATATTCATTGCAAGATACTGTTGGAAAATTTCGCTTTAAGGTGTGGCAAAAATTTAGTTTACAGGAAATATTTAAAACAGGAGGATACCGATCTTGAGCAACTAAATTTTGAATAGATCTTTCAACAAAACAGTCATTATTATAGAGGACAAGATCGAGAATACGTTCCAAGTCATTCGCAATAGTATTCTATTGAGTTAAATTAAAAATTGGGAGAACATTGGTATGAGCAGAAACAATGTCATTACCTAAATTATTATAGAAATATGTAGCATAAGAAGATATATTAAAGTCGCCCACAATGAGTAAATTCATATTATGGAAACTTCCAATATTACTAATTGATTCAAAAAGATTAAGGTATACTTCGCTACTAGCAGATGGAGGAACATAAACATTTAGCAAATAAACATGACCTAAGTCAGCTGTTATTTTGACCAAGACTATATCCACCGTAACTATCGTGGGGATAATGAAACTATCTATATTCATTTCACACGACGGGAATTCATTGTTTACAGCTATAAGAACCCCTCCGCGCCTCGAGCAATTACTATTATTAATATTATTCGTTCAAGATGTTAACTGAGTTTTTTAGTGATCCTATGTCAAAGCTACCTCCAAGTTCTAATTTTAATTATATTATATTTATTTTTGTCCTCCATCTTGTCTGTTACCTTATGTTTAGCCTTTGTTCCGTCATCATTGATCCTTCAATCTGTACTGCTATACTAGTTCGTTTACTGCTCCAGTTTCTACACCTAGGTTCCACCTCCATGTTTCGGAATCTATCACCAGTTTCCGGAACCACAATTTGACTGCCTTGCCTTCACTACTTGCTTCATGTGCCGTTTTCGTTATTTCTTCCTGCGTTTTCATTTCTGTTGACGTTCACGTCTCATGAACATTCTTCCTTTATAATTCTTCAGTTTAGACTTGTTTTGCATACTTTTCTTTTTTTTCTCGTTTTCCATTTTAAGTAGACATGTTTTCTCTCCTAATTTTGCTACAGTCCTATTCGAATTTGCAGCGTTTGATCCAATACATTTTTCATTTTTTGTTTAATTACTTCTGGATCATAAGTATCGGTTTTTATTTGTCCTGTGTCCACTACATTATTTTTCGAATGAGTCCACCCTGAGTTTAAGTTCCTGTATCTCTTGCTTCGATTGTTGGTCTTCTTTTTTTATCGCCGTGTTCGCTTTCCTTAGTTTCTCGTTTTAAATTGTATATTGAAAATTTCTAATTGTTATAAGCAATTTAAAAAATATTTTTTCTCTCAAATAAAAGTTCATGATGCGCTGAGTAATTACAAATTTTTTTTCAAAAATATCTATTTTTCTATGATTTTTTAAGTTTAAATTATCATCCCTTACATTTTATCCACCTTAATATCACCATTTCGGTGTAAAATTCAAAGTGTTTTTGCGTAATTTAAAAAAACACCTTATTTTTTTTCAACCACTTTCCGGGGGGTTGAAACAGAATCACATGTATGTTTCGTTTGTAGACACTTCAAAGTAAACTATGTCAAATAGTCAAGACCTCCGCTCAATATTTTGATTTAATAGACTTTTTTCTTGGACTGTTTACTGATAAAATTATTTTCAGGTTTCCAGGAGAAACTAGGTTTAAAATAGATCCATTTAATATTAATAACTGGAGGACCAATCTCGTTTTTCCTATATATCAGTTTCCAGGTCCTAGATTGTATAATTATACAACTGGAGCGGCTCCTAGTAAGTAAAATATTTTTGCGACATATTTTTTTAGAGAAATAAGAGAAAAATATATCAATGTTTGCATTGTTACAAAAGATAGAATTTAGATTTAATTTATTCTCGAAATCTTTCATACGTTTGTTTTTGTTCCCCTTTCCTCTTTGCGCGTCCCTTCTTCTGTTATCTCCATTTTTTAATGAAATTAACTGTCTCGACCCTTACTTTGTGGAATCTACTCATATTAGTGTTTTGAATGAAACTCAATGTTTCTAGCTAATTCCACAATATAATGAAAAATGTTGAAAATTCTCAAAAATTGACAATTGTTTCTATAGCTGAATATCATCGTCAGAATGACAGAAGTTACATTTCATTTGATCCCTACCTGATGTTTAGTAGTTATTTTTAGCTAGACCAAGAAGTGACTTACCTTGTGATTGACTTAGAAAAAAGAAGAAGATGTGATATTACAAATATTGAAGCACACTGATTATGGTTTGGGGGATATTTGTGTTGGAAAGTGCATTTGTTATTTTAGGAAAAGTGGTACTATCAAATGCTCCTTCTATGTCTATGAATACACACAGGGTGGACTCCTTATTTTCCAACAATCCCTCGATGCGGCCCGCTACGAGATGAAGAGCCCAATAGGTGGATTTTCCTGGAGTGTATGCATGTTGATTTGGATGCAGTAGATTTCGTGTTATCACCACATCTCTTATGTATCGTTCGCACAGCCTCTCCAAAGTCTTCATTGGAAACGATGTGAGGCTAACGGGTGATATGCTTTTGGGATGGAATCGTCCATTCTTCCTGGTTTTGGTATGAACACGACTTTGACTTCTCTCCAACCTTTTGGAATATACCTCAGTGCCAGTGAGGATCTGAGGATCCTACCAGGTGCGGCATTAGGTCATCCAGGCCCCACTGAAGAAGGGCTGGATAAATGCCGTCTGTTCCCGGGCATTTAAAGGGGAAGAAGCTTGAGATGGCCCACCTCAGTCTATCCGAGTCGACGATCTGTCGTGATATACGCCAGTCGTCGTCCGTCGGGTGATGATTCTCCTCATCCTCCCAGGCTGCCGAATTTGTGATTTACGAGTCCGGGAAGTGAGTTGACATCAATAATTGAAGGCTTTCCTTTAGGTTGGCAGTTTTTGTGCCATCCTCTCTGGTTAGTATACCGGTATGACGGTGGGGATCTTTTGAGAGGGCTTTTTGGAGTCTAGCTGCTTGGGGGAAATCCTCGATTTCCTCGCAATAGATTCTTCATGCTTCTGTTTGTTTTTGTCTGATGACTTTTTTATACTCCTTGAGGTGAGACTTGTATAAGTTCCAATCCTCATCGAGTCTGGTTCTTTTAGCCTTATTAAAAGATTTCCTCACCATCCCCCTGAGCTGGTCAATCTCATGGCACCACCCCGGAGTGGAGGATTCATCAAGATCGACCCACCTGAGTGGGCAAGACATCTTTTAGGCAATAATTATGGAGTTTTGGATGGTTTTAGAATAAATTTCCAAATCTCCTTTATTGTTGGGCAGCACATCCCCGACTTTCAAACAGTGGACATATTTTGTCCTGTCCATTTTCCTGGGGTCGCGTGTCATTGTAGAGGTTGTGAGCGCTAGTTTTATTTCGAATTTCATCCAGCGGTGGTCCGACATTGAAATATCGTCAGATACATGCCAGCCGGAGATTATATTCGAAGTGTTTATAGTAGATAGGGTAATATCTATTCGCGTTTGACTACGAGAGTTAATAAAAGTTGGTTCAGTATCTCTATTTAGAATACAGAGATTCTTGTTAGCTATGTAATCATAAAAAGACTTACCTCTAGTGTTAATGTCTTTGCTGCCCCAGCTTACATGGTGAGAGTTTGAATCGCAGCCTATTACCAGTTCAAGCTTTTGGGTGAGACAGTGTTTCACAAGGTCCTCCAGCTCCTTAGTTGGTGGTGGTTTAACTGCGTCTGAGGGTAGGTATGCGGATGCCAGTATTAACACTTTCTTTTGACCTTTCTGTGCATATTCAACCTTCACCACCGTTAGGTCGGAGGACGAAAAATGCGTCAGTGGGTAGGTCTTAAAATTCCTAGGGACATAATGGCCGTCCTAGGTTGCTGATTGCTTGAGAAGCTGAAAATGAAACCATGCATCCATCCGAAGGTCTGGGTTTTGCTTGTCCAGCCGGCGGAGCACATCCTCTTTGTCACCCAGGTCAACGTGAGCTTCGCTGGGGACCCAGAGGGTGGCTTTCGTCAGCTGGGGGAGGTTGTCGACGTATACCACGTCGAGCTTAGCCTCCTTCCATGGTTTCAGTTGTGAAACCGTGTTCTTTAGACACTCTAGCGTTTCGTCATTATCGCAGGTGACTCTGATTATTTCGCCAGAGTGCAATCATGACCTAAAGGTAGGTGGCTTTTTCTGACTGCCGGGGCCTCCATTAGTTGTCTTTTGACAAGGTCTCCATTATCGGTAGTTATTTTACCGTATGGATCGGCCTTGTCTATGATAGCTACCCGTAGATGACTGGTAGCTGCTTCGCTATAGCTTTTTGTATTTGCGTCCATCCGTATCATTTTTCCTCGGGTAGAGTTTTCCTCCGAGGTATTGGAGCGGATGCGCTTCTTTTCGTGGGAGGCGACGCGTTCTGGGCCTCTTTTGGAGGAGGAACTGTCATTGCTGCCCTTGTATTTTAGGCCGCTGGTGCCAGGTTTAGATAGGGAGGGGCGAGTGACGCTGGTGGTGTCTGTAGAGACTCCAGCCTGCTGCCTCGATCAGCAGATATAGTTTTCCTGGTTTTCTATATAATTGCACAGTTATACTGATCTTAATTGGAAAAATGATATCCAGGATATCACCATAGGGCTAATAATATCTAAGCTTCAATATTTGTAATATCACATCTTCTTTTTTCTATTAACATATATTAAGTCAATCACAAGGTAGGTCACTTCTTGGTCTAGCCAAAAATAACTACTAAACATCAGGTAGGGATCAAATGAAATGTAACTTCTGTCATTCTGACGACGATATTCAGTTATAGAAACATTTGTCATTTTTTAGAATTTTCAACATTTTTCATTATATTGTGGAATTAGCTAGAAACATTGAGTTTCATTCAAAACACTATTCCCATTTTGTTCATTCTTTTAGTCTGCAGAAACATCCTGCATGCCCTTTTCTAACTCTACCCTTTTTTATTTCTTTAAAAAACATCAATTGACAGAATCTTTAGACAAAGGTAAATGATGTATTCAAAAATGTACATCAAATATTTCAATAGAAAATCAACCAAAAATCAAAGAAAATAGGGTATTTTGATAATAAAATCAACTGTATAAGTAAGGATATAACATAATACTTATTATTTTTTTAGGTTATTACAGAGAAGGCTTTTTGGGTATTCAATACTTTTTAACCTTGAGCGTGTTATTAGCAAAAAACAATGTGACATATGCTACAGACGATTATATCAATTTGATAACTTGGTTAATAGATAAACAGTTTCCTCTAGTTAACATGCGAAGATTTCCATACTCAGAATGGTATGAAGATATTTTATTGACGGCATTAAAATCGATGATTGGCATTATTATCATGTTAAGTTTCGTTTATACTTGTATAAATACTGTTAAATGCATCACTACAGAGAAGGAAAAACAACTAAAAGTAAGAATAATAATAATTAGCAAAACAATTTTCACTATTAACCCACTTTTGGTGTGGTGGAGTGGGTATTTTAAGTTGTTACAAATTTTTTAAACTTTTCTAAAAAGAAACTACATTTGAAGATCTATGAACTCCAAAGGTCACTGATTACATTTGAATGCGAAACGTGCTTTCTCAACCATTATAGCCACTCAACTCTTTTGTATTTCAGTCTTTTTGAGACAAGAAAGTATTTAACCACGACAGCAAAATTCTACTCTGAATGAGATATAAAAAACGTTTTAAAAATGGCCAGTTATTGGGGATTTTTACCTGGACATAAGACCGGAAGTTTTGAAACTTTGTAAGTTTATCGGTTTGGGGATCTAGAACTAAAAATCACAAAATGCACAATCCGAGACATGCCGCGGGCGCCGCCATCTTTCCGAGATGGCGCCCAAAAACGGTTTTTTGCAAATATCTCTAAAACTATGCGTTTTTCGAAAAAGTATGTATAGTCTATTTCTTAATGTCTGACAGCACAGTAGCCTCATTAAAAATTCAAATAGAAAATTATCTCTTACAGAGTGATCCTAAGAATTTCACAAGTAAATTCTAAAATTCTAATGCAAAACAAGTAGGTGTCTGTATTGGTTATCTGTACATCCCTGTTTCAGCTCAAAATACAATATGGTAATAAAACTGAACAATGCCAGCAAAAGGATAAACAGTGCGGCAGTGGCGGAGATTACGATATTAGTTCATTTTGCTTATTTAATTAGATTCGGTCAACATTACAGTTGGAATAAAATTCATTCGTTTAGGCCTATTAACAAGTTACATTCTCATTTTTATTAAATCAAATTAATTAAGGAAAAAAGGAAAATATAGTTTGATTCTCATAATTCAAATTTATTGACAATGAATTAATGTATATTAAGTAAACATACCATTTATAGGAATTATAAAATTTAATCTATAGTATCATCCTCTTCGCTGGCCATACAAGAATCATCCGAAGACTCGTCGAGAGAGATCACTATCGGTTCTATAGTTTGTTCTATGAGGTTATCTAAAACCCACATTTTTTCTTCCCCTTTAATTACATCATTCACAGCATCTTTCCAGTTCTCTTCAGTTACTGTTGTCAATGAGTACTTCATGAGTTCACGAACCTCTTCCATTTTTCATTTTATTATGTCTAGGTACATAACCTCTCATTTGGGCCCATGTTAACTCTATCGCATTTAATTCACAGTGGTATGGCGGCAAACGAAGCACTGTTATCCCACGATTCTTGGCTATTTCATCAATAACAAACTTTTTAAATTGTAGCTTGGGATCTGAAGCAACATTCAAAAGTTCTTTTTTCAACATATCATCTTCAAATGGTATATCTTTTACGATTAACCAGTTTCTAATATCAGCTTTTCTCCAAGAGGTAGATGGAAGATTTTCTGTTAATCGCCAATGATAAGTGGCATTGCCCATAACGATTACAGCATTATTTGGAATTTATTCGACCATTTATGTAAAATACATCTGCAGTAATTTCTTCATTATAGTC
The DNA here is from genome assembly GCA_963921935.1 of Galeruca laticollis. NCBI lineage: Eukaryota > Metazoa > Arthropoda > Insecta > Coleoptera > Chrysomelidae > Galeruca > Galeruca laticollis. Next base: position 222,235,899 of record OY998177.1, on the reverse strand, counting down.
TTTGGTTGATATTGACTGAAACTCCAGTAAACCATCTTCAACGAACCCTTGATTGCATCCAATATGCGTTATTATTAGTCGGCGACCTTTACCGATAGGAGTTTTCAGTCCAGTAGATAAACCTTCTATGAAAGCTTGACGACTGGTTTGAATACTTTTGTCCTGCCATATTTTTTTCACTGAATGTCCACCATTGAGCCATGTCTCATCTAGATAATAGATTTGTCATCCCTCCTGTCTGTATTTTCGGATATCTCGTAAATACTGGCGTCTCCAACATATTATTTCTTCGTTGTCGATTACCACTGATTTGCTACTTTGCTTCTCCCAAGTAAAATTTAATTTGTGTAATATTTTCCACAAAGTTTTTCGCCCTATGCCAGGTAAATTCTCTTTTTTAAAATATAATTCAAGTAGTTTTCGTCTTATCGTATTTTGCATATGTTCATCAAGGTCAAATGGTTTTCTTCCAGTTGACTTGTTAGGTGGAGATATATTTCCATTTTTCCTTTCTCTTAGAAGCCTATAAATAGTAGATTCACTAACTTCTGTCATATTGGAACATGTCGAAACTATATTTCTAACAGCAGCAGCCGGCATTTGATGTACAACAGCATCATGCACATTTAACACTACAGTCTTCGTTTGTAAGCTTATCACGCTCTTACACTTTACTCAGGTAAAACTTGAAGACATTTTTCACAACACAGTTAACACTTATGGAACATAAGCGACTCTAAGCTAAACAAATTATACAAATTTGGGCGAGACCAAGTATCACCGTATATACCTGCAAAATCTCTAAGTAGTCATTGGGACAATCCCTAGTAGGACCCTATTGTAATATTTCTTGGAAATGTTATTATCAACATTTCGAACATCAGAAAGTAATTATCTGGAGAATGAATTGATAAATGGTTTGTTAATATGTCTCCCAAGAATTGACCTGCTTCAAATTCTCAAGATAATTAATGAAATATTCAGTCAGAATAGTTGCGTTACAAGATTATTTCAAAAATAATTTATTGTTTCAACTTACCGAATTTACATTTATATTACCTTTATATATCAGATCGGGTATAAAATTAAATAGTAAATAAATTCCTTAGATAAACTGTGACGCTTATGCTTTACTACCTGACTAGCATCTGTGACCTTTTCGCGTGCTGTCAGTCAATAAGAAACAGACTATGGAGCGCTAAATTAAATTTCCTTTAAAATAGGTTCCTAGTATATTTTCGCTAAAGTAAACCGTTAAGGCACAAATGCCCTGGCGAAATTAAAGATTTTGCTTATGTTTTCCGTAAAGGCGAATTTCGGAAATAATATGTGTGGTAGGGGTCCCCAAATCTAATATTTATCACAAAACAGTGACATATATTTTATTCAATTATTCGAATAATTAACGATGAAATAAAACAATATAGTTTGTTTAAATCTTCATTTATTTGTACACAGTAGCTTTGTCAAAACGTTTTGACAAAGCTACTGTTTTAGAGAAACGCGTCAACAAGTTTAAATTGAACATTAGTTCAAATAAATGAATATTTAAACAAACTATATTGTTTTATTTCATCGTTCAGTATGGATCTTCATCAAGTAAAAGCCTCAGCTATTCAATTTTTAATCGAATAATTCATTAGTTAATCCATGTTAATAATTTATGATCAATTAATTTCGATTTAAAATGCTGTACTTGTTTCCACACCACCCACGATGTATACGACGCGTTTTTTAACGTGGTTTCCCCTGTAGGCCTAATCCACTTAGGTACTGAAATTATCTTTGGCAAAGGCCAGATGAACCTGGCTCGTTGATTTCCATATCTTCAACGAGGAAAATGGTTACTTCAGCTTCAGAATCGATGTCAATTTCCTTAAAATCGTCGGATTCTCATTCTGCAGTCGATAAAGAATAATCAAGCAGCGAATGGAGGTCTTCTTCATCGGATTCGTCCAGTATCACTTGGCTGATATTATCACAAGTCTTCCCATTGCAGACACCGCAAATGATTGAACATCTCTACAAGGTAAAAAAGCAAGTAGTGCTTTGGAAGCAGGATCTTTTAAAGTAGTATCTGGAGTGAGGCCAGTTTGTGTTTTCTTTCAACCCCATTCTTCAACTTCTCTCAGACACCCACGCCATAGTTGAACCTGGTAGTATGTTCTCAATGAATGTTGTCGTGCAGCTGCGATTGTCGTAGGTAAGGATGCCAAATTAAATTTACTTTTTGGTACCGACTCCACATAACACTGGTATCGATATTTATCAAGATTAATATCATTTGTGTCTTTGGATCCATAGAGTGGAAGGGGAAATTTCTCACCGGCAAAGGCAACTTGATCAGCGGTGGCATGTTTATTTTTAAAAATTTGAATGTGATTTTGTAAGTCTTCATGTTTTTCTAATGTTGTTAAAAACTTCATCTTTCCTTGGTTAAATGAGGTCGACTTCGTATCACACCCACTTATTGCATGAAGGAACAAGATGTTATCCTTCACTACTTCGGTTCCTTTGAAACTTTGCGACGAATGAATATTTTGGAACGTTCATCCTCTCACATGCTTTAGGAGGTAAATATTATCATGAGTCTTGCACAGTGCTGTCAACAGAACAATGAGGTCGGCATCCTCCCCAACAACAATGGCGTATTCATATGAAGATGACATTTTGATAACTGTATTTATTATCAGTACATTTTCTGTAGCCTGAATTACGGTGAACTGCGCTTCTTCAGATTTCCGTATCATGTTGGATATAAAGCGATCTTTGTTGGCATCGTTTGACAAGAAATTTGACTGTGGAACTGTGGCAGACAGACTCGTCAAACAAAACATCTGCTGTAATTTTTTTTGTGATCTTCGATGTCGCTCTGCGGTTTTCGTGTCTTTTTCATCTTTGATTGTATGATAGCCGTCGAAAACGACTACTGCATTTGGCTGATAGTGTCTTTGTACATAATTCACATAACTGGTACAGATCGAAGCTAAAGTTTCATTTCGGTTCCAAACGACTCGATGCAACAAGTATCCACCGTCAATTATGTACACTTTGTTGGTTCCAAAGTCATTATCTGTAGCTGGCAAAAAAGCTTTATACAGTAGTTGTTTCACGCATTCCGGCCTCAGAAAACAAGGACAATGGGTACGGAGCCAACTCATACTGTAGATGCTGTTCGAGTTCTTCTTCGCTCTGTTTGGCAACACAAAGCCTCTGGAAAATAAGTAGTGGGTCAACGGTCACTACTTTATCATCAATACGAATGCTCTAGTTGACTGCTCTACTTTGTCCTTGTATCTCAGAACCACATTGCCGAAGTTGTCATTCAATCAACTCTTGAATCTAAACGGCTCACTTTAGCAAAAATATGCTGAGAATATTTCTTGTAGGAAATTTCTTCCTCTTTGATTTTGCTTTCAATATATTTTTTCAAAAAACGCACAGTTTTGGTGATAAAAATAAAAAAAAAACTACTTTTGGGCGCAATCTTGACAAGATGGCGGCGCCGGCGGCATGTTTCGGATTGTGAATTTTATTTCTGGACATCCAAACCTGCAATGTTTTAAAACTTCCGGACTTATTTCCAGTTAAGCCCTATTTTTGATCCCCGATGACTGGCGTAATAATAATCCTATCTGTAGGTATACGTACAAATGGCGGGTGCGCGGGAAAAGGAGTATAAGTCAATAATTCTACTTTTGAGTAAATTGTATCTTGTGTATCTCAGATTTTATATCCATGTTTCCAGTTTTGGGATAGCATACAGAAAAATGCGAAGAATTAAACATTTTGTTTTCAAAAGTTAATACATTTTGTATCACAGAAAAAAAATGATTAGTTATACTGTTAATAGTATATTACGTAACGTGTGTTGTAAGAAGCATTTTACGCACGAACGGAAAAGTTACGCACGAAGCCGCGTAGCGGTGAGTGCGTAATTCCGTGAGTGCGTAAAATACGTTACAACACGAGTTTCGTACTACACTCTACCTACGACCAACTTGTTAAGGGATTTAAAGTACAAATAAAAACGTACATCCTCGATGCCCAGCCAAGTTTTATAAAAGTCGCTCCTCGATGCCCAGCCAAGCATCTTAGAAGTTCAACCTCGATGCCCAGCCAAGGTTCGTAAAAGTCCATCCTAAGTAGTATTTATTTTTATTAAAAATGTATGTAGAATTATCGGAATTGCATAAAATGACATTAATCCCTTAGGTGGATCACTTCCCTCAGAAATCAAACACCACCCGCGGGATTAAATGGGCCACTATAGTCGCTTGGTGTATAATATAGTATTGTTTACTAATATGAGATACATTCAGACAGCTAAAAGATTTGGATTGAATAAAACTGAACCAATTATCATATAGTTCCAAATAACTCTTAGTATTAAATGTAATCCCATATCTAATAAATGTTATCTACCATTTATATATAGAATAAAATTCAACGTCTAATATAAGTAATAAATTTTGAATAAGATGGCTACGTCTATTGACAGTTGCTAAGTGGTTGCTATTGCCGTGAGTTAAATAAGTATAATAGATGACCTGGGAAATATATATAGACATTATTTATTTTATATAATGATGAGTCAGTATTTGTAAACTTTCTTTATTACTGATTGTAATTTAAACATTCATTCCATGTTCAGTTTCTGAGAAAAAAACGCATAAATTGTATGTTAGTTAATAAAGTTTTTATAAAAAATAACTTTGAGTATAAAGTTATTTAACTCGTGCGATTTACTTTACATCCGTGCGTTTTGTTTTACCGTGCGTAATAGACGTCTTACATTGATTGCCGACTGTGTGTTTTTGAGTACGTACAGGGGTGGTAGGTAAAAACTATTATTGTTTTGTGAAAATAGCGACATATACCTCTATACGTTATCGCTAGATTGCTACAAATAAAAAAATAAACTAACTTTCCTATTTTTATTATGAATTGGTTATAAAACAATATTTAACAAAAAAAACTGTCATTCATTAACATCTTCTTCTGTCGAATCGGATAAAACGTTTGGAATATCTTCTTTTGTTGGCAGTGATGGATAGAAATTATGATAATTTGCATCAATATATGGAAGCATCTCTAATAATTTACGCTTTTTGTCGGAATTAGAAGCGGTCCTTTATAATGTAATAAACGCGAATACTAAATAGAAAAATTTAAATCAGTAACTTTCAGAACACACGGTAAAACATATTTTATTTCAAATATAATTAAAAAGTAGAATGCGACCCACTTTTTGTTTAGAAAAACTATACAAAACCATAACAGCTTTGAAACAAATAAAACATTTTACTAGGTTAAAATGAAATGATTGTTTTTTATACAACTAGTTAATAACGAAACATTAAGGCTTCAAAACAAAAAATGGATTTTTGCAATTCAACAAAAAAAACCCAAACCTAATTCGGGGGGATAGTAAAAACCAAGTACAGAGCAGTCAGTGCGACAGACATTGTCGGGCGAAAAACGCGAAGGGAAAAACCCTTTCCCTGTCAAGGTAACGGGTATCAGTTTCCTTGGTGTTAGCGGCTTCAGAGGAAGATGTTTTTCTCCTTTGTGTCAGGGTGTAAAAGGGATACTTAGATATCCTTGACGCTGAACACTGTCCTCCGTCGGTGACACAAAACGGGAAAACTCGCCCTCTACCCGAAGTTCAACATAGCTCGATACCGGTTACTAGCGTTACCCGCGGTTTCTAGAAAGATAGTGAAAACAGGCAGTAACGAAGACCGGAAAAAGGGAGTTTCCAACGCAGTAAGTTTTTAAACAAGTTGAGATTTAAGTTTTTTATCTTGAGGAGAAATTTATTCGTTTTATTATTGTACGCTGGTTCTAAACTTGGTATTTATAACATAACTACATACATAGGTCGAAGCTGTAACAGTATATTTATTTTATTATTTATTCTTTTACAGAGATTTGACAAGTTGGCAGGCTTCAATTAAGTACTGCAGGTCCAGGCTCACAATTTGGGCACCGCTCGTTATATAGGATATGAGTTTATCGTGCATGATGACAGAGTAAGGGTTTCTCCAAAATTGTAGGAACATTTCGATTTCTTTAGGGTGCATGTAACCGACAGGAGTTAGGCACTATTTGTTTGATTATTGTTTTACGCCCTATAATTCGCTTCCACCTCGTAGATGAAAAATAAACAAGGGTTGAACCGAGATTTATTTGTACTTAGTAGCACGGGCCCGGAGCGTATGATTTTGTCTCCTTGAAGTCCCATTTCCAGTGAAATTTCGCTACGATGGATTAAAGCTAATTATTTCAGACGTGGTTAGGTAATTTCATCATATTAAGTAAAATAAATAAACATTATGGGTTATTCAAAGACCTGAAAATTGCAACTCGGAACTTACGCACTGAACGGGATTGTCGATAAACATTCATTACTCATAGATCAGCAGAATTTTTTTTACGACTCTGCTTTCACTTTATGTTGATACAAAGTGCAATGACTCGAAACCACAGTCGTTTTGTATAGTATTGAGAACAAAATAAGTATTTCTCGCAACAAGGCCGGGGCACTTCGAAATAAGGGTTTAATCATACGCCCCTCGCACACGTTGAACATATTAAATGATAAGTGGGTAATATTTTCGTTCTATTTCACGGTGAGGGATATTATATTTGTTTTGTTGGTAGTCATATGTTATGCAGCGAAAGATTTAGTATGTACAATTTATAGATAAGTGTATAATTACTTTTATAGTGGGGAAATTTAATATTTGTTTGGATATTAGGATTTTTTTTATATATACAGAGAAAGTTTCATTATATTTTTTGTGGTTTCCCGATACTTTATTTAGAAACCTACCCCGAATTTTCCCCTAGAGTGTGTATCGTTATTGGGTACGAGGCCGAACTGAGAGAACAATCCTGTCCTGGCGAAGGAGATGAAACCGTTTTAAGCCCAGGCGCTCCCCGTCGAAATCGGACTGGAATTGCCTTTTTCACGCTCGGCCGCATATTTAAGAATAGAATTGGTGACAGCAGGTATTAGAGTTGGTGACAGCGGACCCGGTACAGAAGGGGTCAAAATTTATCACGTTTGAGGGCCAAAGTATTGAAATAGGGTCCCCATAAGAGTGTATAACAAAGCCACATTTATTATAATAAGATGAAGGTGGCACCATAGACAAATAATATAAGAGACGATTTGATGCATAGGTGGCAAGTGGCACAACGTTTCTGCGCCGCCGCCCGCGCATGGAGTCTACTACTACAAGACTGTTTTACATAAACAAAATAGAATAAAACAATTTAAAATATTATAAATGACAATGAATTTTAACATATCGCCTTTATTGTGAATAAATATACTAGTATATTAACTTTTAAGTCATTAAAAATGAAAATATACAAAATCAATCTTACATTGGTTTGTGTGAATACGGCTTGTGTTTGTAAAAGTGAATTGTCAAAACTAAAAATATGGTTATAATCGTTATGGTTTCAAGTTCTAAGGATGAGTAAAATTAGTATAGTTTTGTTCAATTTATTTAGGGTTTCCGTTCTAATAAAGTGAATAAAAGTAAGTGAACCTTTAAAATATCATTACCAGGTATAATTCGTCATAGTTGTATTGCAAAAAATTGCTAATAGTAAATATTTTTGGCCACTTCGCAATTTGGGTTTAAGAACAAAACATTTTTCATCTGACATTAATCAAAGAGAACTGTGGTACATAATTTTAGAACTTATTCATCTAATGATCAAAGGTTGCGTGAAGATCATTTTGATGATGATCCACTTACAAGTACGTGTCGCAAAATACTTAAATTTGCTTTACCTTTTCAATCCTTCTACATTGTAATAATATCCAAGCTTTTTAAAGTACAGTATTTTCTGTAAAAAGAAACCTTATTTTTTGTGACATTGATAGTCGAGCACTACAACACAAATTGTGAAGCAGACGATGTAATTTATTAGATAACTTAAAGTCTTTAAAATTTTCATAATTAACCAAAACCATTCACTTCTAAAACTATTAATGAATTGGAAAAATTGGAATTCCCGTTCTTAGATACATAACATTATTCAAATGTTGACACTCAATAATAAGCTACCTATGTTTCTGGTTTCGTCCAACTTTTAATTGCGAAGAATGTAAGGCTAATTTGCAGAGAGATATTTTAGATGTTCACCAGCGTGGTCTCACTTCATTCAAAGAAGATGATCATAAAATACGTCTGATTTATGTACAGGGAAGTCGTTAAATTTCTTTCAATACTGCATAACTTTGTTTTCATATTTTACCACTTTTCGTTCATGTAGAAAATATTACTGAAAAAAAATAACACTTTACAAAAGGTCATATAAATTTTGATTTATTCATCTGTCTAGAACATAAATCATATGTATTTTCTCAACTCATAGAAGTTTGTGTTCCCTTATTAATTAAAAAATATAATGATAGTAATAGGACTAACAAACAAAAATATTTTTTTGTAACTTAAAACGTATTACTTTTAATTTACTTTTTGTTTCAGACCTGTTCCTGTCTTCATGGATATGGAGAATCTAGTTTTTAACTTCTTTTCATTAAAATGTTTGTTGGTTCTGTTGTCAATAATTTTAAAATAACAATGTGCGATTTGATGTGATATTGGATTAATTTTCTTAAACATAATGTAATGTAATTTTAGTAGAAATATATAATTGTGATTAATAATTTTTTTATATTATGTGCAGGTTAATGAAAAATTTAAATATTTAATGTTTTCTTTTTTTATCTAAATTATTTGTCTCAAACTTGTTTATTATAATTATTTCATTACAAAAAATGGAATATATTTTTTTGGAATGGAATAATTATATAATAAACAATTTTAAGACAAACTGTAAAATTTACCTACCAATAATCCAAACTACCAAATTTAAATATCCCGCCTGTAAGAATTAGTTCTGCACCCCGCAAGGGTTACGCTCAGGTTGACGCGATGTTTGTACGGGAACGAACACTCTCTTATTACTTTCTCTATGGGTGGCACCATTTTTAAACTAATCTTAGCATTTTTACGACGCAAGTTGAGTTGGTGGAATGGTGCTGTAATATATAATGTTATTTTCATCAAAACTGTTCCAGAATCTTGTGAATCGCAACCATTGAATTTATTTCCATACTACTTTTGATCCGTTCTGGTCAAATTTTTATGTTGAAAATGATCTTTCTACAAAGCGGAGAACTCGAAACAATCTCCCCGGACCCTCAGTTGCACCCAATCACTATTACGGTCAATATAAGCGTGGTACTTTTTTTCAATGATGGAGTGAACGCACTCCATATGGGTTTGGCCAGGCATGAGAAACTTGTGATTCATGCATTCTAAAGTTGGTTTTTGTTTTAAAACCAAGCAGAACATTAATGGGAGATAGGTGTTCTTGTTTTGTCCTCTGCAGATGTCCGAGTATAAAGTTATTTGAGGATGGTAAAGTCATAAGTCCACAGTTGCCTTTTCTAAAATGCAACAAACGTTTGGATATCTGGCTTCGGTAGACATTGTTGCAGGTCAAATGTATAAACCAGTTTAGAACAATCCTTTGGCGAAACTTCTTTATCTTTACGTTTAGCTTCATAAATACTTTCGGTTTGAAATTGAGTTTCATGTTTAAAATTTTTCGATGGATTATTACTGGATTCATTCAGCAACTTCAAAATTTTATGTGTTCTGGACGACATAACCTCAACGTTGAAATGTCAAATCAACTACAAATGATGTAAGTAAACTGTTTTACACAGTAAATACCACAAAACATGTAAAAAACAAAACACAACAGTGGGGTATTGTTCAATTTTGTGGTACGATATAAAACTGAAAACAGAGTGATCTAGTATGAGTAAAAATATTCTAAGTAAAGTGATTTGAGAAATATGGTATAAGTAGACTTATAGGGGAGAGTGCTCCACGAGAGTGCTCCACAGTGAAACATGTTCCACACTGAAACAAACTGATTTTTAAATTTAAATACCGCGCCAATTCGACGCACACTTCTCTGTACACAAGTTCTTACTTTCCTCTACTGATAGCCTTGAGGTACATTTTCACGTGACGCTGGAAGCTCAAAAATGAGCTTCAAAAGCTGTCACATGTCTAAATGGAACGCTCAAATTTGTAGCTTCCATGAAAAAGGTATTCCAGCGTTAAAATTGGAGCGTCTTGCAAATAAAATACATATAAAACCTAAATTTAATTGTCCCTGTTAATAATTATATTGATAAGCAAGTGTAAAAATGTCAAATGAAGATCGATATGGAAAATATGTTGCCGAATATCATCAAAAATATACTGAATGGTATAATCGGAATATACAATATTTAGCACAAGTGTAAGGACTCAATATAAATCATAGATTCCAATTCTTCATTCGTTTTACTCAATATTTATATACTCTTTGTTAACACATTAATAAACCATAGAGCAAATAATACTTTTTCGATTTGTCTATGGAGTAACAAAGTTCAAACCACTGTTGCCAAAGGTGTCGATTTTTCCTCAAATTGGGGATTTTTTAACGTAGTGACGAAATTATTTGGTATTTTAAATTTTATTGGTAGAAAGTGAGAACCTACTAAATTTGCTTACTTTTCATTAAGTAAGGTGCCAAGTTATGTTCTGTTTATTTGTGATGAGATATAGAAGACTGTTCTTATTTTGAAGTTGTTATGTGCATTAAATAAATTGTATCTTGATTTTATATAATTTTATACATTTTATAATAAAAAGTTTATTTGTACAAATTTTGTTACATTTAATTCGATATGTTGGGAACTTTTAAATCACAGTTGGCACGGTTTTGATAAGATGGTTGAGGATGTAAATATTTTTCGCCTGGCAACACTGGTTCAAGCTGAAAATCGACACTGAAAGTTGGTTTAAAACGATCTTCCTAAAGCGAAGCTAAAACTCCATATTTAGTCATGTGATCACCGGTTTGAGTGTCAAAATGTGAGCTTCGAGCGTCACGTGAAATTGTACCTTCACTCTCAGTGCGTTTACAACCGCCGTTTTCTCCAGACGTGAAAACTATTATTTTTATGGTCCGCCGTTAATATTAAGTGTTACATTCTAAACTAGATAAGTCCCCAAATTTTTCTATTTAAGGTTTGCTAAATATTTTGTCGGGTGAAGCGCGTCTTTTGCATGTTATTTATGACGTTTGCAGCATTTTAGAATATATTTGATTATGTTATTTAGTTTATTGTTTTCGCCGGTGACTGGTGGTCCAGTTGCCACATTAAATTTTAAGATGGCACGCAACCGTAAGCGAAAGACAAATATAGGAACTTCCAGTGAAGAGCATAAAAGCCGCTGTTCGCTTCGTTGTTGAAGAAAATATGTCTATAAAGGCGGGTATCCATTTGTTGCCAAATCACGTATCGTGTCATCGTTGCGTATCAGTGGAGACAGGAAACCGTTGCATAGTAACGTATCAAAATGGATAAATAGAAACGCAACGGACTTGATCGCTCAATTTTCGGTTTTTCGCCGACACATCAAAGAAATGATACGATACGAGACAGTCACAGTGTGGACGGACGTTTTTTTGACACAACCAGTCGTTGCATATTCGCTTTAAAAATGATAAAACAAAATATATTTTGTGTGCAGTCACTAGTCAGTAGTCGTCTGAATTCCACTGGGGATGGTACTATTGTTTTATTTTTAATATTAAAAAATAATATTATGGAGTGGAATAAAGAAGAAGTAATAAACTTTATAGAAATTTACCGTAAATATGAACTACTTTGGGACCCGAAACATCGAGATCATTATAATAAAATTCTAAAACAAGATGCTTGGGAGGAAATCGCAAAAGAAGTGAATAGGTCGGTTGATGAATGCAAGAAAAAAATGGAATATCTTTTGGCAGCACTTAGGAGAGAGAAAATGAAAATGACGAAGACCACCGGCACTGGAAAAGGTAGGTACCGAAAATTTACTTTAATTTTTTTTAAAACAAACCTTAATTAAATGAGTTTATACCGGGTGGAAACGTTAAACGGGCACCGCGCTCTCACGTCTGTATTATTACATTAAATTGAAAAGTAAATATGCTGACTTGTATGATTTTTTCGCAGCTATCGAATGGTGCAAATCATAGTCAGCATATTTACTTTTCAATTAAATGTAATAATACAGACGTGAGAGCGCGGTGCCCGTTTAACGTTTCCACCCGGTATAATTAGTTTTATTTTTTTTTAGGAACAGCAGAAGTTTACAAAAGCTCATGGTTTGCCTTTCAAAGTATGAAATTTTTATGGGACAAAAACAAGCCGAGATCTACAATGAGTACAGTAAGTACATTTTTTCTTATTGTACACTGTGGGTAAAATGAAAGTAGCATCCTTTTTTAAAGGTTTTATGTTAAATTTTTATTTCTTGGCCAATTTTATTAGTTAAATTTTGACAGGGTATGCTACCAACATTTCTTAACACAAGTACAAATATTTATTTAAATATAAATTAAGCATAGTGTCTGCAATTATTTGTGGGTTAAGTTATAAGTATTTAGGTTAGGCATATTTATGTTGCCACGGTACTTCGCCATCATTTGTAAAGTATTCTGCCAGTTCGTCTCTTATATTTGACAGAGTAGATTTTGTTCTACGTGCAATTCTTCTCAACGGGAGGAGTGAAGTAATACCATCAACATCTCTTCTCCAGGCTCCTTCTGTAGTGACACCTTCTTCTTCAGAATCAAATGTTCCATTGGGAGTGTAAATATGAACCGACTGCGGTCTTCTACGTAAAAAGTTATGTAGCAGAACAACTGTCATAACTATAAGTGACGCCTTTTCTGGTTCTAATAGCAGTGGTTTTCTTAATATCCGAAACACTGCTGAGGCGATGCCGAACACATTCTCAACCACTCTGCGTGCTCTACAAAGTCGGTAGTTGAAGATTCTTTGTTTTGATCCTTTAGTGTAGTAACCGGGATAAACTTTCATGAGATTTTCCGCCATAGCAAACGCTTCATCTCCGATGAAAAAAAATGGCACGTCTTCTTCCCTACTGTTTAGAGGAGTGGGCGCTGGGAGATTTAATCGCTTTTGCTGCATTAGCTTGTACAACTCGGTATTTGAAAACACGCCACCGTCAGATATCCTGCCTTGGCAACCTATATCCACGAACAGGAAATTATAGTTAGCATCAACCAAAGCAAACAGGACAATGCTGAAAAATCCTTTATAATTGATAAATTCGCTGCCACTTCCTATGGGACACTGTAATGTAACATGTTTGCCATCAATGGCTCCAACACAATGTGGAAAGTCCCATTTAGTTTCAAACTCTTTCACCACTTCCATCCACTTTTCTTGAGTTTTTGGTATCTACAATAAAAAAACCTTTATTTAGTTGCTGAATATTATTATTATTTCTTTGAAGTATTAATTTCTCAACAAAATTTAATGTTCATTACGGAGAAACAATAATTAAACAATACTCACTAAACTTAAATATTTCTTTCTTTCTTTCAAAAAATCTTTGAAAGATTTTTTCGAAATCTTTCATAAATATTAGAAAACAGAGCGAGGTATATAAATAACTGTAATTATTGTTTTGTTGTTACAGTTGCCCATAGCTGCAAATACCCAGGACAACCTAGAAGAAGAAGAAGTAACAGCGAATGAAGAGATAGAGGATGTGGAAATACCAGCGGAAGAGAATTTCGAAGACAGTATGGACTCCGTAGCAAGTACAAACCGCCCCGGACCAGTTAGAACCAATGAAAATTCCCAAATAAGTACAAAGGCCTCAGCAGCTACAAAACGCGTACAACCACCAACACCCACTAGTTCTCAAAAAAAGAAACGTCAGAAAACTACAACAGATGAACGCCTCGACAAGGCTTTTGAGATATTAACGTCAACATCAAGCACGCCAATATTAGACGATAGTTACCACTTTGGTAACTTAATTGCCTCTAAGCTGCGACTTTATAATGATGATGTTCGATGTGCAATTCAAAGTGACATTTTAAATATTTTCCTTCGGGCGAACAGAGGTTATTATAATAACAGAGTAAGCGTTTTACCGGACCATGTACACTATACCAACCCACCTACTTCTCACACATACACTTCTCCGCACTCTTCTTTATCCAGCTCCTCCTCTCAGTCTCCATGGCAATCATCAAATCATTCGCAGTCTCAAAATCAATACCAATTTCAAGATCAATCGCAAAAATCAAATCAATCCACCCACACACATCAAGCCTCGAATGACTATGGCGAAGAATCTGGTATTCAAAGCCCAACAACATCGGCGTTTTTAATTAATACTCCTTCATATACATTGCCACTTGATGAAGCATTACAACAGTTGTAAAGTCGCTTGTAAATAAAAATAAATTCAACTTACCTGAATGTAGTCTTTCAATACTTCCACAATAGCCCCGCACACCTCTGGAACAATCTTACTGATGGTTTGCTTTGCGATTTTAAATAGATACTGAAGGCTGGAGTAGGAATCGCCAGTGGCCAAAAAGCGTAAAGTTAGAGCCAATCTTTCTTGAGCGGGAATTGCTTTTCGAAATGTAGTATCTTGTTTAGCAATTATTGGCTCAATCGATGACAACAAAAATTCAAAATCAGTAGGATGCATTCTAGTGAAGTTCTTGTACATGCCGCTAACAGCTTGGAACTTCAGGTCAGCCATTAAACTTGTTCCACTATATTGCTCCCTGCTGGCGTACAACTTTGACATCCACCAACGCGGTGGTTTGCGTCTTTTCTTCTCTTGCTGCAGAGCATAGTGAATAAAAATATACGCGGCTGCCGCTTGCTGAGGTCCATTCATTGCAGAGATGCTGAGAGAACTATTTTGTAGTTATCAACCTGAGATGCTTCCACCAAATAAGTCAAACTAGCAACACGTCCGCACGACGTATCCCTCCCGTTCGCGCAATTGATACACAGATACGCAGTGAATCTGGGCTGAAAAAAAAACTGACTCGTTGCAGCGTATCGTACCAAAATGAAACTATACGCTGATACGATACGTTGATACGATACGTGATTTGGCAACAAATGGATACCCGCCTTAAGACGAGCAGCAGAGTTAGAAGGCGTTGCTTGCGTTACGTTATTTAGGTAAGAATTAAAATATAGCTCGCGTGTTTTCTTCTTTTATTATCTATCGGAATTTAAATTTTAGGTACGTGCGAAAAGTTAAAGCGAATCCCCATTCAAATATTGTATTTCGTCCTAAATATGATGCGAGGTTAATTTTTACACAAGATAAAGAAAAAACCTTAGTTGACTATCTTTTAACATCTGTAAAAATGTGTTATGGGCTTACTCCACTAGAATGTCGCAAGCTAGCATTTGAGTCGGCACCAAAAAATAATAAGGGTATCCCTAATAAATAGAAAGAACAAAAAATGGCAGGAAAAGAGTGGTATCTCGGCTTCAGGAAGAGGCATCCAGAATTAAGTAGTGGAAAACCAGAGTCTTGCAGTTTATCCCATTCTACTTCATTTTACCGACACAATGTTTCAATCTTTTTCAAAAATCTCGAAACCGTGTTTACGCGTGAACCACGTCTCAGTGATGGCAGTAGAATATTCAACTTAGACGAAACCGGAACCACCGCAGTATAAGCTCCGCCCAAAATACTTGCAAAAAGGGCATAAAACAGGGGACCCAATATACTAGTGATGGAAGAGGGATTGTAGTAACAACTTGCAATATAATTTGTGCCACCGGTTATGCTTTACCCCCGGCGATGATGTTTCCAAGGGTCCACTTTAAAGAATTTATGATAAAAGAAGCGCCACCTGGTACGCTGGGATAAGCTACGCCAACAGGATGGATAAACAGGGAATTATTTCCGCGAGTGATGAATCATTTTATAAACCATTCTTCTAGTTCTCGTGACAATCCTAGCCTGCTAATTATGGACAATCACGAGAGCCATTTGTCCATAGAAACAGTGGATCTTGCCAAAAGTACAACCCTTAGATGTAGCAGTATTTTCGTCTTTTAAAGCGCATTATAACAATGCAATACAAAGCTGGCTTCTTCATCATCCCGGTATTCCGGTTAATATTTTTAACATCGGAGGGTTTGTTAAAGTTGCGCACGAAAGATCAATAACACCTACAAATATCAATTCAAGATTTAAAAAAAAACCGGCATATTTCCCTTTGATTCGGAAATATTTACAGATGACGATTTTCTAATGTCGGCTGTAACAGACAGACCAGAAGTGAATTCTGAGCCAACGGTTTCTCAAAAATCTGGGCAAGAAATAGGAGGAATGGAAAAATATAAAGACACTGAAGAAACACTTTCACGAGACGAAACTGCTGGTCCGTCTTCATTTATTCCTCCACAAATCTTTCGTGGCTTTCCAAAGGCACAAGAAAGAAAGATTCTGAAATCGAGAAGACAAGGGAAAACAATTATTGCTACAGATGCCCCTGAAAAAGACGAATTAGCTGAAAGAGAGTTGTCTAGAAAAAAAAAGGAACCAAGCAACAGTTAAAAAGGTGAAAAGAAAAGTCACAGCTGATAGCGACGAGGAAGAACCAGAACAAGAATGGCAAGAGTCCTCATCTGACAGTGAATGGTTACCTGAAGACGCGCTTCCGGACCTTAAAGAGGAGTTAACCAGAAAACCAACTGAGGATGATTTCGTTTTGGTTCAATTTAAAACTAAGAGTTTGGTATATTTTGTTGGAAAAATATTGTACGTTTTGGAAAAAGATTAGTTTGAAATTTCATTTATGAGAAAAAGCTCAAAAGTAATGGAAAATTCTTTCTTCCACCAATTCCAGATATTTCAGTTGTTAAGCTAGTAGATATTAAAATGATTCTACCTCAACCCATTCCATCAGATTCGACGTCAAGACAGCAGTCCTACATAAGTTTTGAGATAAATTTTGAGAGTTATGATGTTCGTTAAAATATTTTTGTACAATTATTTAAGTCTGGGTGACTGATATTAACGATAATACTTTGTTTGCTTTTGTGTTTAAAATATATTTGTTTAAAAAATTAGGTTTTATTGTACCCCACCAACAGTTTCACTGTGCTCCATACATGGGGTACAGTGAAACAAAAGGAATGATAATATAATATATTGTAGTGTATTTCTTATTTATTTAAAAAGTAAACGGGTGGGATAAATTTTAAACACACGGTATAGCTGATCACGAATTTATTTAAACACTAAACTACTCATTAACACTTAATTTATATACACTTAACTATTCACTTACATTTAATTTATATGCACACAAACTTAATTATTAATTATTATCAACAATTCACTCTTCGCTATTTCGATGTATTCTTGTTTATTTCACGAGATCACTTTATTAACTAAACTTCTCTCGCTGGTCGGTCCTTTTTTACTAGATAATTCTAGATTGCGGCTCACACAAAAACAATTAGCTCTCAGGTATTTTCTAGATAAGACTGGTCACAAAAACCATGTCAAGATAAGATAGTCACAATAAAACGTAAACAGTTCTAAGAAATCCCTGCGCATCCGCCAAAATTTTAACTTTCATACATGGCTTAGACAGAGTTAGATTCAGGGTCTACACTAGTGTGCTATTTTGTAACATTATCCCCTCCCTAAATGAAAGTTCCCCCTGGAACTATTGTGTAGCCGAGGCTGGATGTTTCAATCGGCAACTGGCCCCATTTCTACACTTTCCGATCTTATGGAAATAACAAGGCATCATCTTCATCGAATCTTGAAATTCATTTTTAGTTACCACGTAGAAGACGAACGGCGAATTGTGTTTCAATCTCAGTGTCTTGCCAGGGGCTGGAATCTGGTCTTCAAGTTTTTCTAATTACCCGAACTTCTTTCGAAAGACGGTTGATAACCCTCGTGCGTTCTTGATACGGGTGGGGATGTTGTCTGTCAGTGAATAATCTTCCGGGACAATGAACAAATCTTGTCGTTGTTCTGAAGTGACTCCATACCTAGCTTTCCCGGTACCTCCATACACGCCCATAAATTCATCGAAGGTAGGGTCAGACACATCTCTAATATGGTTAACTCCTTTATCTAGGTCATGGTCTCCTTCGAATGGCGCTAGTCGGTTTTGGTGAACTACTTTTGGTTTTACGTTAGGGATCTTGGTTATGCGATATATAACATCATTGATTGATCAAGTATTTTTGTAATTTTGGAGAGAATCCTTTTCTCCTCGTCGGGTTGTGTAACCATACTTTCTCCCCTTCTTGAAAACCGCCTACTGTGGCCTGTATGTTGTACCGACTTTTCATTCTGTCGCTGGCAACTTGAAGATTTGTTCGAACTAATTCATGAATATCGTCCAGCCTTCTTCTCAATTGGATCGCGTAGTCTTCTCCTCCTAGATCCTCTCCAGGCCGACAGCAAAATTCCAGGTCACAAGGAAGCCTTCTTTCACATCTAAACAGGATTTTCGCAGGTGTTTCACCTGCGGACTCATTCACGGCAGATCGATAAGCCAATGCAAATAGGGAAAGATATTGGTCCCAATCTCTCTGATGGCTGGAAACTACTTTGGACAGGTATTTCCCAATAGTCCTGTTCATTCTCTCGACCATTCCATCTGACTGTGGATGTAATGCTGTTGTCCTAGTATTCTTCATTCCCAGCTTGTCGCAAATCTTCTGGAATAGATGACTTTTGAAATTTCTTCCCTGGTCGCTATGGACTTCCAAGGGTACTCCATATCGGCTGATAAATTCTTTCACAATACATCCGCGACAGTTGTGGCCTCTTGGTTCGGGATAGCGTAAATTTCTACCCACTTTGTGAAATCATCGACTACAACCAATATGTATTTGCCACCATTTTCGGTCGTCGGAAATGGGAACTTTCTCAGTACCTCTGCTACTCTCATTCTAAAGGATTCATTTCAATAGGCCTTCTTCCAGGACAAGGAAGTCCCACTGAGCCCAATATGCCTTGATTGTCGGTGAAAATCTTGACACTTCTTGCCATGTAGATCGCCGATTTTCTTCCTTCCATTGTCGAATCTTCTTTAGGTGAGGATCATTCTCCTGATCTTCTCCAATCCTGGTGGGTGACCATTCTTCGCTAACTGCAATAGTTCTTGAAACTGCAGCTTCCCTAGATTCCACCTTGTTGCAGTGGGAGCGGTCTGTTGGGCACGGCCGCGGGACAGGGAGTCGGCATTTCGACGATTCACATCAGCTTGATGTTCGCCCCTGTCTAATTTCTCTTGTGACTGGAGTCCCCGAGTTGCAGGATTCCTGGGGCGCATCGATGAGCTGCGTACGTGCTCTAGCTCACCACACTTTCGGCATTTGATCTTCTTCGGCTTCTTGTCTGCCATACCTTTCAACAAGTTGACGATCTAGTCAAGTCTGTCATCGTCACCTTCTTCCTACATGGTCCTACCTTTGTTGTACCGCGAATGCTCCATGGCTGCTTTGCCTTTAAGAGTTTCTTGGTTCGCAGGAGTAGTAGGACGCTTACTCGAACTGCGTGCATGCTCTAGCTCGCCACAATTACAGCACCTGATCTTCTTCGGCTTCTTGTCTACCATACCTTCCAACAAGTTGACGATCTGGTCAAGTCTGTCATCGTCACCTCCCTATCGGATGGTCCTAACTTTGTTATAACCCGAAGTTTTCGTTGCTGGCTCATATTCAAGTGCAGCTGTCAATGCGTCAACTAATGTTTTGGGATGGTCTAATCGAAGCGTCTTCTGCATATCGGGGTCACGTAAGCCATCAATAAAGGCCTGGATGCTCAGACATTCCATCATGTTATCTGGTGCTGATGGATAAGCAAATCGAACTAGTCGGGCAATATCCAGTTCATACTCTTGAAGGGTTTCGTCACGTTTCCGCCTTCGGTTCTTCAGCTGGAATCTGTACAAATGTTCGTGACCGTATCGCATGTCCAACCTCTCCTTCAGCTACTCAAAGTCATCCGTTTCTTCCAGAGGTATCGTCTGAAGTACTTCCAAGGCATCTTCCTGAAGAGCGATAGTTGAGTTCACCGCTTTCTCCCTATCGTACCAATTATTCACTCTAGAAGCTGCTTCAAACTGTCCTATGTAATTGATCCACGACATTTTTCCATTGAACGTTGGGGCCTTGACTCGGGTAAAACTACCAATGTCTTCCAACTTAGGTAGTGTTTCTGGTTTGCTCGGTCTTCTTTTCTTTCTCTGGCGTGCCTTGCGTTCTTGAATCTTTCTCTCTAACGCCCTGATTTTCTCGTCTATCGTTGTCATCTTATTTTCAATGTCTGATTTTATTTTCTCGTTTATCGATGTGATCTTATCCTCCATATCCAATTTTACGGATGCGATTTTATTTTCGACGTCAGCAGAAATGTCATTTTTCAATGATAGGATATCGGTAGATATATCATTCTTCATAGCAGAAAAATCGTTTTTTATGGTTGAAATCTTCTCGTCGATATTAACGGAAATCCTGTCCATGTTAGCAGAAATTGACGAGATTGAGGAGAAAGCCTCGTTATTGAATAAAAATGTTTCTGGATCCAAACCGTCACTTACCATTGCCATTTTAAGTCTTTCTACTAACTCACTCTTCTTACCGGACGTTTCTTACTGCCGTTAGTTCAGTCACTTAGTCTCTTGACCATTTTTACGTCTTATTTATTTATATTATCCCACTTCTGACACCAATGTAGTGTTTTTCTTATTTATT
This sequence comes from Galeruca laticollis, assembly GCA_963921935.1. Lineage (NCBI taxonomy): Eukaryota > Metazoa > Arthropoda > Insecta > Coleoptera > Chrysomelidae > Galeruca > Galeruca laticollis. The sequence continues at coordinate 222,215,213 of OY998177.1, read as the reverse complement.
TAAACAGTAAACGGGTCTGATAAACTTTAAACACACGGCATGGCTACTCACGAATTTATTTAAACACTAAACTACTCATTAACACTTAATTTATATACACTTAACTTAACACTTACATTTAATTTATATGTACACTAACTTCATTATTAATTCATATCAACACTTCACTCTTCGCTATTTCGGTGTATTCTTGTTTATTTCACGAGATCACTCTATAAACTAAACTTCTCTCGCTGGTCGGTCCTTTTTATATTAGTGCCTTTCTTACTAGATAATTCTAGATTGCGGCTTATACAAAAACAATTGGCTCTCTCGCATTTTCTAGATAAGACTGGTCACAAAAACCATGTCAAGATAAGATAGTCACAATAAATCGTAAACAGTTCTAAGAAATCCCTGCGCATCCGCCAAAATTTTAACTTTCATACATGGCTTAGACATAGTCGGATTCAGGGTCTACACTAGTGTGCTATTTCGTAACAATATTTGAAATCATATATTAGTTTCAAGCAATTCTCACCAAACCCCTGTCATTGTGGGAGCCAATGCTAACTTTTTATCAAGGTAAATACTTTTTTACGTAAAACATATTTTTCCCCAAAAAAAATTGATTTGATTAAAAATTGATCCACTACCATAAGACCCCCTACCATAAGACACAATATTGAAGTTCTACATATTGTGTGAAGTACGAGAAATGTATACTTATTCTTTCATTCCCTAAAATTTTAAATACAATTTCTGATATCAATTTACATATTTGACCCAATATTGTATAAAAATAACTAATTTTGCACAATTTTCGACTTATACTCCCTTTTCCGCGCACATGCCAAATAACATAACATATTTTTAGGAAGCTATGAAAATAATGGGTCTGCCGAATTGGTTACATTGGACGGCATGGTTTGTGAAATGTTTTATTTTTCTCCTGATATCAACAATACTGATGGTGATACTATTGAAAGTGAAATGGTACACTAACACCGACTTCACAGTTTTTACTTATGCCAATCCTCTTGTGTTACTGCTGTTTTTGATGATTTACAATTGTGCCACTATCACATTTTGTTTTGCACTCAGTGTCTTGTTCAATAAAGGTAATTCAAAAAATGTATTAACTCGAAATATGTAATATTTTTACTAAATATTTTCTTGTGAGAATTTGCATCAAGTTAGTTTATGTGCCAACATCTTTTTGTTACAATAACGTCTTTTATATTTCAATTATCAAAAACTCATGATTGCTATTTCATAACCATAATGAATGACTCTTTCTCATGAAGTGCTCATTTTAGTGCGACCAGAAATCTAAGAAGGTCGTAAATTACCAACCACTTGAGTTACCATCAGGCGGTCGATTCTACGCAGAGTTGTACCTATCCTAGCCATTAAATGTTGTTTTATAGGTAGGTATAATAATATTGGGTTAAGATAGTGATTAAGAAAAATCGCTTGAATATAATTGAGAATTGTTTATGTATATACAGGGTGTCCCGGGACTAATAGGAGGGAGCGTATAATATTAGCCAAAAAAATGTTAGTACTTCATATAAACTTTTTCAATACAGGCCCTTGTTTTCGAAAGATAGGTCTCCAAAGTTTAAATTTGAATAAATTTTTTATATTCAATTCTCGTACTGTTCATTTGATCTTTATAAAATTTTCAGACTTCCTTAGAGTCTGTAGGCACAATTTTCTCTTTATACAAGGTATATATTGTTATTCGAATTATATCTACACCATAGCCATCTAGTTTCCTTGAACCGCTAGAGTCTTTTCGTTTCTTCCTTCTTCAAATAGGGTTACTTACTATTTTAAACATTGTAGAATACGGTTGTTTTTGTTAAAGAAGCATTTTTTTGCACAGCTTGATCCGTGGTGATTCGACCTTCCAGAAGGGAAGTATATAGTCCCGTGAGGGCCAGACCTTCGGATTATTATAAAAGCTGAGAGTTTTTCTATGTATATCCCCAATACAGGTAATAATGATCCCCGCCCATGAAACCTGGGTAGTGGTGGCTTTGGCAGGTAACAGGTAACAAAGGTGTATAAAATTCCACCTCAAATTTATCAATTTATTAAACTCAATTTTTTTATATTTTACTCGTAATAATATTAAAACTCGCGTTGTTCATTGCCAGACACTTAGTATAGTTACAACCCCCTGCCGGACACCCCTAAACTATTATAAATTGTAATTATACTTACGTTATATTATAAAAGTTAAATTTTATATATATTTTTAGGATAACTATTGAATAATGTTTCATTAGTAGCCGGACAGTTTCGAGGATCCTATCGTCCTGCCAGACGTATGAAATGTGTAAAATAGTTGTGAGTGAGAAGAGCATATGCAGCAACGGGTGCGAGTGAAGTAGAGCGTGCAGTCTATTGCAATCTTTTACTGCGCATTAGCTGCTCGTTGTGTACTATATAGTGCGCGATTATGCTCATAGTAAACGTACATCAAACGTATATTAAACGTTGTATTATTTTTCTGTTTAATTTATAAAATAAATGTGATCTAGTTGTAATAAAAAGTTATCATGAGTGAAGAAGAAGTAAAAATAGGGTGCTTTGTTTGTAAAAATAGAGGTGAAGATCTAATAATATTTTCCGTGGAGACTTTAAAAAAATGTCAGAGCATTATAAAATTAAGAAAAATACACAAACTTAAATACAAAGACATTATTTTACCTAGTGAATATACAGAGAGTGGTTATCACAGATCATGTTATAAAGCATTTACAGGTCTAATGAAAAAATACTTCAGCACTGAACCTTTAAATACAGAAATAAAAAAGAGAAAAAACAAGCAAGTTGTGTAGTTACAGACAAATCACTTCCAACTTCATCGTCGCTTCCAGATTTGAGTTCAGAACCACCTGATTCAGAGTCTTCATCAATAGAATCTTCAACAATATCTCAACAAATTTTATTTTCCCAGTCAATAGAAGCACAACCGTCAACATCTCAAGATGAATCTTATTTACAGCCTGTACCTACAGAATCTTCCGCGAGACCTCAGCAGCCAACTCCAATTTCTGAATCTACAGGTCTACAATCTTCAACTCTTCAAGATATTTCTGATGTTTTTGAACCGGATTTAGTGATAATAATATTGTAACTCAGGACGTTAATACTTCGACTGATAATATTGCTGGTAATAATCATAACGAGGTTGTTTGTATATTTTGTGAAAGAAAAAAGAAAAAAGTGAGATCGAGAATGCTTCCGCTTCATGCAGCTGATGTCCATCAATTTAAAGCTAGTATTAAACCCAATATAGAAAATTATGAAGAGTATAAAGATTTTCTAAATAAATTGGATAATTTTTCTGGGCCAAAAATTTACTATCATACAGAATACCGCGTTGATTTTAATAATACAGTATCTTCATTGAAAGCAACGCGTAGCAAAACGGAGTGGCATTATCACCGAGAATATCACCAAATAGTTTTTAATGAAATCAGTACAATCATTAAGGAAGACGTGATTAAAAAAGGACGCAGTTTTTTATTAATTTATTTACATGAATTATATATCGATTCATTAGAAAAAATTTTTCAAGAAAAAATTTTGAAAATATTCTATAAGGATATAAAGTTCTTCACTGTTCGCAATAAATGTAAATTTCTTATTTACAAAAAAAATGTTGTTTGGTATAATAAACAATAAGATTTTGATGACTTCGAAATTTCGATTGATTGAATATAATAAATTTTATAAAATTTATTAGAAATAACATGAATTGAGTTACGTGATTTTTGATATGATTGATATTTTATTGTAAAATTTTACGGAATATTGTTTTAAAAATTTATTTTTCAGACTGTAATAATTTTATTCAATGAAATTTTTCAAAAAATTAGAAAAAATAAAACTAGATAATTCGGAATAAACAACAGTAGATGTGCAGTGAAAGATCGCAATAGACTACACGCTCTATTTCACTCGCACCCGTTGCTGCATATGCTCCTCTCACTCACAACTATTTTACACATTTCATACGTCTGGCAGGATGATAGAACCCTCGAAACTGCCTGCCTACTAAGGAAACATTATTTAATAGTTGTCCAAAAAAATATATATATAAAATTAAGCTTTTATATTATAACGTAAGTATAATTACAAATTATAATAGTTTTAATATTAATACCAGTAAAATATAAAAAAAAATTGAGTTTTATAAATTGATAAATTTGAGGTGGAATTTTATACACCTTTGCTACCTGTTACCTGCCAAAGCCACCACTACCCAGGTTTCATGGGCGGGGATCATTCTTACCTGTATTGGGGACATACATAGAAAAACTTTCAGCTTTTATAAAAATCCGAAGGTCTGGCCCTCACGGGTTCTTGCTCTAATACACATTTTATATAATTTGTTTCTCATGAAGATCTAACATTTATCGACTAGTGGTACTACGACTAGCTTCAGAATGAGCCCATTGACGCCACATTTTTCACGACACTTTAAAGTAGACATAACGGAATATTAGATGGGTGATGACTAACTGTTGTTTCCCCCTTTTATTTTCAAAATTGGAAAGCGGTCAGTTATCAACAGTCTCTTTTTCCAAATCTGGTAGGTAACTCATTTTGTAAGCGTAAATAGACCTTTATAATGTATATATATATATATATATATATATATATATATATATATATATATATATATATATATATATATATATATATATATATATATACAGTGTTATTCAAAAGTCCCCTCCCCCCCTCGTATCTTTTGAACGGCTACACTTACATTAATAAAATTTTGAGGGTGAAAATAAAGTGTTGTAAACTTCTCTACAAATGGTAACAGGTGATGTAATAGTAAAAGATGACGTCACAGTGCCACTCTGGCCAATAATTTTGAATAGGACCTCATGGCTAGTGATATCTCGTTTGAAAGGCATTGACATTGGCTACATAGCCATATTAATTTTGGTTGGGGTTAAATTAATTTTGACGGATAAATTAAATAAATACGAAAATTATTGAAATTATTTTTTTAAATTCAATTAATCAAATATCAACAATGCATTCTTATAGCAAGTGTTCGAAAGGTGCTCCGTCTACTTCCTGACAGTGATACATCGGCCGGCGAGGTCCTATAGAATGGCCATCTCGGTCACCAGATCTGACACCATTAGATTTTTTTCTATGGGTGTACTTGAAATCCAAGGTTTATACTACGGCACCAGATAGCATTGGCGTTTTGAAAGAAAGAATTACTGAAGAATGCAATGCTATTTCAGCTGACACATTCGAACGAGTACGACAAGAGTTTACTAATAGGATGTATTACTGTCAGGAAGTAGACGGATCACATTTCGAACACTTACTATAAGAATTCATTGTTGATATTTGATTAATTAATACAATTACAATAATTTTGGTATTTATTTTATTTATCCGTCAAAATTAAATTAAACCCAAACAAAATTAATATGGCTATGTATCCAATGTCAATGCCTTTCAAACGAGATATCACTTGCCATAAGGTCCTATTTAAAATTATTGGCCAGAGTGGCACTGTGACGTCATTTATTACTATTACGTCACCTGTTACCATTCGTAGAGAAGTTTACAACACTTTATTTTCACCCTCCAAATTTTATTAATGTAAGTGTAGCCGTTCAAAAGATACGAGGGGGGGAGGGGACTTTTGAATAGTACTGTATAAGTAAAAGATATGAATTAAACATCGGCTTCTTAACCTCTAAAACGTGTGTTGCCATCGTAACGTATTCGTCCAGAGAGACCCGGTGCAAGTTCTCGTTCGCGCCAACGTCAACTGTGTACTCCGCACCGTTCTTGCGCCACTCGAGAATAACCGAGTATCATGGAAATGCACCCCCATAACATTTCATTTACGACCTTTTTAGATTTCTGATTTTACTTTACAAGACAGTTCAATACCTCTCACTAGAGTCACATTATTTCTTTAGTCCAAACTTAATTTCAATAACTGTTCTACTCAAAATTATATTTAAAATAGATGCTCCTAAGGTTTATCCTGCCTATGACTTCTTTCATTTTCTTATTATTAATAAGTTCCTAATTCTTTATGTAAGTATATTATTTTCATTTTCAGCAAACACTGCAGCAACGATTGCCGGCTTAGCCTGGTTTGTATCATATGCTCCATACTTATTTATGCAAGAAATATATGATACTCTAACTTTATCTTCAAAACTGATAGCAAGTTTGGGCTCGAATACTGCCATGGCATTTGGATTCCAAGTCATATTGATGTACGAAGGAACAGGAGAAGGTGCAGTATATGAATTATCGTTTATATTACAATTATAAATAATTGCGGAAGTTTGACCAAGCAAAGCATTTCAAATGTTACATTTGAATAGCGCTTAGTTGTCCAAGATCAAATTTATTAAAAAGGACATGTTAGGTTATGTTTTTTTTTTAAGTTTGAGGATATAAACGGCACCACAGTCTAGTGCATTGTAGCCAGCAACACCATTTTTTAAAACAAAACAATTTAAAAATTCTCAATATAAATTACTGATTTTAACTCAATCATTCATTAGAAAATTCAAAATCATCAATGTCTGCATCAAAAGATGAATTTGAATCCGACTCAGAATTGCTTTTAAATTGAAAGTCCCTATTAATTGTATTCAATTTTTCTAAACAAATTCTTCACCATATCCATTCATTAAAATTCTTTGATAAATGTCGGATTTCTCTCTTCTACTATTAGTGTGTTTGCATTTTATATTATATTAAGCGCACTCATATAATAATATTAGTATATTAAAGTATAAGTGGATAAAGAGATCTGTTCATGATTGAATACACTTCTTGTACTTATCGTATTAGACGGTGTAAATGAAAAACAAACTGGTACAAACACTTTTACTTGGTATCGATCAATATTGTTCTTATACACTGAATAAATAAAAATAATTATGCATTTTCGGCTTATCTTACTACCGGCTACATCAACAACGTGTCAACACACGAATTTTATTCGAAGCCGTTGTTCGTCATGCGCATTGCTAACGTATTTTTAACGGCTTGCCTTCTCAAATGCGGCGTTGCCACATCAAAATAAAAGTATAATATTCTTTGCAAACATGTGAAGTATGCTTTCCGAACATGGCCCCCGCCTTGAAAGAGGGTGGCTTTCAAGAAACAATAATAAGCAAAAAGGACAGCATAAAAATGTGAAATAATAGATACAATTAAAACAGTACATAATAGGTTTAGCTACTTTAGGATTGAATCTAAAGCATGAGAGACACTTTCGTACAACGGATTTAACTAATAGTCGACCACCGATAGGCCAAAAGGTCTCGCGAATTGTGGCAAGAATCAGCTGTGGTCCTGCGTGAAACAAATCAATATGCACATGGTTAGCAATTAGCAACATTAAATGAGATTTCGAGTGTAAAATTAAAGGGTGTTTTTTCTCGAATGCAAATTTTGAATTGCTTAATCTACCACCAACTCTTAAAAAACCTGCTTCATCTACGAAGGGGTTCAAACTTAGAATGCGGCTATTTCGGCTTAACTGCTTTTCGGAAGACAAATCGCTAATATCCGCATTAAAAAACATATACTGTTCAATCATTATGAGAACTTTGAAAGCTTGTTCAATTTCAGGAATACTGATATAATTTGTTTTAAGACGTAATCGCTCGTCCTTTTCTTTACAATTATTAATAAACCTCAAAATCCATGCTGTCACCCGTTTCAATTTATCCAAATTGGAGAATCGTTTTATAATACAATTTTCTGTTGATGCTGCAAATGATACGCATTCATTTCCCTTTTTTATATCAGGTAATTTTTGGTTTGGTATTCCTTTTTTAGGCCAAGAATTTTCGCTTTTCATAAGCCAAGACGGCCCATGCCACCACAAATCATTAAACAAAAGCAAAGATGGCATATTTCCTCTTGATACAATATCTGCGGGATTTTGATTAGAACTGACATGCCTCCACGAGTCCGAACAAGTTAAGTTTTGGATTTCGGACACGCGATTGCTGACAAAAGTTTTGAATTTGTTTGGAGGTGACTTCAGCCACCCCAATACAATTGTAGAGTCTGACCAAAAAACACAACGGACTGGGTTGATTCTTAAAGACGTTCTCACTTTTTTAGATAATCTTGCCAATAATAGCGCAGAAGAGAGTTCGAATCTAGGGACAGATATTGTTTTCAATGGAGCCACTTTCGATTTCGCGCACAATAACTGTGTAAAAATATGACCTTCTGCATTTACTGACCTTACGTAAATGCTTGTGCCGTATGCTGTTTCTGATGCATCTGCAAATCCATGGATTCCCACTTGTACTGTGTTTTCACAAACTACATGTCTTGGGAGACGAAGCTCATTTAAAATAAGTAGTTGTATTATGAATTCTCGGTACGAAGTATGTACGTGAGTAGGGACAGATTCGTCCGAAGACAACTTTTTCAACCAGAGTTTTTGTAATAATACTTTAGCTATAATTATACATAGCGATAGAAGACCTAACAGATCGAAGATTTGAGCGACCTCAGAAAGTATCAACCTTTTAGTTATTTTAGAACGGTTACAATCATTGACATTAATTTTGTAAGTCAATTGATCTGAGCTGCGGCTCCAAGTTACTCCCACCGTTTTAGCATTTTCATTCTCTCCAAAATCTACAAAGAGAGCTTCTTTATGGTCGGATTCAACGAATTTTAGCACGTCGGTGTTGTTGGAATAGAAATTTCTTAACTCAAAACAACCATGTTTTAAAATATTTGCAACTCCTCTGCATATGCAGGCTGCTTCCTCAATGGTATCTGCTCCGCTTAAAAGATCATCCACGTAGAAATCGGATCTTATTATGTTTGCCAAAATAGGATGCCGCAATTCATTATCAGCTGCTAGTTCAAAAAGACATCTGATAGCCAAATAAGATGCTGCCGCTGTGCCGCACGTAACAGTTTTCAACTCAAATGAACTTCTTGGGTCGTTTGAATTAGCTCGCCAGCTCCTTAGTTGGTGGTGGTTTAGCTGCGTGTGAGGGGGGGTATGCGGATGCCATTATTAACATTTTCTTTTGACCTTTCTGTGCATATTCAACCTTCACTACCGTTAGGTAGAAGGACGAAAAATGCGTCAGTGGGTAGGTCTTAAAATTCCTAGGGACATATATATAGCCGTCCTAGGTTGCTGATTGCTTGGGAAGATGAAAAGTAAACCTTTTGGATTATTTAGACCCATGATTTTAGTTTGTCTTATCCAGGGTTCTTAGATAAGTGCTATTGTATCCTGCATCATATCCAGGTAACGGCATAAAGTTGCCGACGCCACTTTTTTGTGTTGACGGTTACACTGAATGAATCTTACATTTTCATTGTCTATCTCTGCTTGATGGTGGTGAGATGGGTTATGATTCCTTTTTAGGCCATCTCCACTTCCTCACTTGGAGGTGGGTTGATGTCGCCTGTATCCTGGCTTAGAGCTGTCAGTTCCTCCAGGAGACTGTCGGTCGCTATCTTGGAGGATAGCTCGATAGTCTCCGCAGTAGCAACAGCTCCTTGGGGTTCCTCGGATGGGAGAGGAGGATCCGTGCTCGGTCTCCTCCGTTCCGGGTCATCTTTGTTTTTACAATCAATGAGGTGAACGCGTAGCTCATCCTCATTGATCGTTTTTTAGGACTCCCATTTCCTCATCTCTTATACCAAAGACGAATAGTGTAGTGTCCTTTGGGATTGACCTGCATCCACCCGAAGGTCTGGGTTTTGTTTGTCCAGCCGGCACAGCACATCCTATTTGTCACCCAGGTCAGCGTGAGCTTCGCTAGGGACCCAGAGGGTGCCTTTCATCAGCTGGGGGAGGTTGTCGACAAGTCGAGCTTAGCCTTCTTCCATGGTTTCAGTTGTGAAACCGTGTTCCTTAGCCACTCTAGCGTTTCGTCATTATCGCAGGTGACTCTCATTATTTCGCCAGAGTGCGACCATGACCTAAAGGTAGGTGGTTTTTCCTGACTGCCGGAGGCGGACATAAGGGTTTCGTCCAAAGCCTTCATTAGTTGTATTTTGATAAGGTCTCCATTATCGGTAATTATTTTACCGTATGGATCGGCCTTGTCTATAAAAGCTACCCGTAGATGGCTGGTAGCGGCTTCGATGTGGCTCTTTTCATTAGCATCCATTCGTATCCTTTTTCCTCGGGTAGAGTTTTCCTCCGAGGTGTTGGAGCAGATGCACTTCTTTTCTTGGGAGGCGACGCGTTCCGGGCCTCTTTTGGAGGAGGAACTGGCATCGCCACTCTTGCATTTTTGGCCGCTGGTGCCAGGTTTAGATAGGAAGGGGCGAGTGGCGCTGGTGGTGTCTGTAGAGACTCCAGCCTGCTGCCTCGCTTTCCTCCTTCTCCTTGCCTCAGCACCGCAGACTCTTTTACCTCGACGGTGCTTTTGAGTTGGAGGTGTGCGTTCTCGCTCATCATCCGGTTTATGTTTTGTTTGTTTTATTGATTAATTTTTGATCCCATGAGTCGCTAGGGAAAGGTTTGTCGTTCCTGGCAGAGTCCTGCATGCCAGGGAAAGGCTGTATGCAAGGGGGTGTCGCCTGGTGCCCCAGGGGGACGTTCACGGTCGCATTCCCTGCGGCCATTCAGCCAACGGCACGTTCCTTACACCTCAGCTTGGGTTTCGTTGGAGTACCATTTGGTTGCTGTCACTGATTATCAACAGTGCTAACGTATCCGCGGTGCCACGAGGAGGCAGACACTCGAAGGTTGCATTTCTCCATTGGACTGCAGAAAACTCCCCACAAGCTGACAAGCAAGCGCATGCAAGCAAATAAGCAAACCAACTACAAAGCAATGGACAACTTACAACCAACCCCGCCAATATCCAACCTATCTTTCCAACTCGAAAAAGCCAACTCATTCACAAACTTCAAAACCACCACAGAACTCCCGAAGCCCATCCCCTACTTTCTCAGCGAAATCTCACGACTCACAGCAGTCACACCAATCAGTTGTTTCCACCAACCGCAACGGTCAACCGGGGAACTTCACCCACACCTTGCCTAAGGGAGATCGAAGAATCTTCACCACCTCCATCAACCATTCAACAGCCAACACAACAATCACGAACCCAAAAACAACCAACTCAGCCTTCCCAACAATCCAGACAACCCCGACAATCTCAATCAAACCCATCATTACAAACCCTCAATATCCGTAACCTGTCACCCAAATTCGTTTCCCAGAGTTATTCAATCTCCTCAATACGAATGAGCTGTTGAGGAGGTATATCGCCTTCTTGAAGGCGAATCCCAATAGGACCGCCCTCCTCAAGATACCCTCCGACATTCCCTGCGAAGATTTGGCAAAAAAGCTTCGCAACACCTTTGGAGACAACCAAATCACCATCATTCCTCTCAACCCCACTCGCCAAGACCGTCCACGTTCCAGGTCACGTAAACCCATCTTCTCTATTATCTGCAGAAATGTAGACACATTCCTCACTGACAAATAATTTGAGGACATCCTCAACGAAGTAGACTTCCCCGTCACCAGATTCTGGCGCATCATCTCACGCCGCCAAGGCAAGCCTACCTCAATGTTTCGCATTCTTACAGAGTCCGAAACGGCATACCACATCGCTCTAACGAAGGGCATCAGATTCCACGGTCTCTCACATCAGTGTGAGGCCTCAAACCCCATCAACCCACTACCCGCAGTATCCAAATACTGCAACAGGTGCTCCAGCACAGGCCACCTTGCCGAATAATGCATGGCCAAACCGGTCTGCCCCTCCCGTGGAGCTTCCGATCACAAATCCACCAATTGCCCTAAGGCAAACGACCCCTTCAGCATCTCTGGCAGAGATGCTGAAGGAAGGAGAACAAATTCTAATGGAACAAATAAAATCGCTTTTTAACAAATGCCTGAATGAAGGAACCGTTTCAACAGACTGGGATACCTCCATAGTTATCCTTATTTATAAAAAGGGAGATTCGGCCAGTCTTGAAAATTACCGAACAATAAGTCTTATCTTACAGATCTATAAGCTATTCATGAAAATAATTACCAATATATTAGGAAATAAATTTGAGGCATATTTATCGAAAGAACAGGCTGGCTTTAGGAAAAATATGTTGATGATGATATGAATAGAACACATACACACAATCAGAGTAATAATAGAGAAAGCCACGGAGTACAACATCACAACATGGATGGCATTTGTTGACTTTAGGAAGGCTTTCTACACGGTAGAATCCTGGGCGGCAATCCGAGCAATGAGAAAAGCCAGAATCGATCAAAGATACATCGACATCATAAGCCACATCTACGTGAACTCTAAAATGAAGATCAGGATGCAAACAGATACAAATGAGATAAAGACTGGAAGAGGAGTAAAGCAATATCACCAAAATTATTCACGCTAGATATATTTCGAAATTTACACTGGGAAGACAGAGGAATAAACATAGCAGGCGAAAAACTGAACAACTTGAAATTTGCAGATGACATCGTCATATTCGCTCAAACCGAGGCAGAGCTGATAGGCATGATTCAGGAACTATACCATGAAGCAAACAAGGTTGGACTAGAGATAAACATAAATAAAACCAAATTCATGACAAACGAAGATACAATTACCAATACACTAACCATTGAGAACCAGTTAATCGAAAAAGTAGCGTCGTACATTTATCTAGGCCAAGAAATAACGATTAGTAACGAATGCCAGAATACAGAGCTCAATAGAAGAATACGGTTAGGATGGGCAGCATATAGCAAACTAAAACAGGTGTTTCATTCAAATCTACTAATGAAACTAAAAGCAAAAGTATACAATACATGTGCCCTGTCAGTGTCTACATATGCATCGGAAACTTGGGTCTTGACAAAAAAGAACTCGAACAAGCTCAAAACACATCAAAGAGCAATAGAGAGAAAGATAGTTGGAGTAACACTGAAAGACCGAAAAACTAACGAATGGATCAGGAGAGCGTCAAAAATCGAAGACATCGAAAGGAGAATAGCCTCACTTAAATGGAACTGGGCTGGGCATATTGCTAGAAACAACAACAACTGGAGCAGCAAAGTGACTAGATGGAGACCTTGGGGCGAGAGGAGAATCGTTGGCAGACCTCAACAGCGTTGGTACGACGATATAAAGCGCACAGCAGGTTTAAATTGGTATCAGGTTGCACAACACAGGGAAACCTGGAGAACATTGAGAGAGGCCTATATCCAACGGATAGAAAACGGCTAGAAGGAAGGAAGGAAGGAAACGACCCCTATTGCATAAATTGCGGCGGCTCGCACCCCGCTTATCATTCTCGGTGTCCAAAACGGTTGGAAACCCCATCACCGTCGACAAACCATAGACCCCATACGACCTCTCCACCGACACCAAAATCTTCATCGAGATTTTAGCGAAAACGATTATGAACGCCATCCCGACAGCACGTCGTCTAGTGGCTGACACTCTCACACACCTCGTCCCCTCATTTTATGGTTATAATTGTACCGTCACTAGTAGCGCGGGCAACCGCGTCCACTACGCCGTCACTCCTAAAAGACAAAATTAAGTCATGGACTTTATAACCGGGACCGTGAATTGCCAAGGTCTAGCCAGAAAGTGACATCTTCTTAAACACCTTTTGCATTCCCAAAATATACAAATACTATCTATTCAAAAAATTCTACCCCGCTTTGCTCGCTATACCACTTTCGGCCTAGACAGGAACTTCTATTATCACAACAACGGACTCCCCGTGTCCCCACACCTGCTCCCCGCATTTCTGTCTCTACAGAACTGGGATTGTATAGACATCGACAACTTTCTTTTCTTATTACAAATATCCTAATCAACAATTATCAATCGACCTCCTCGAATATGCATCCACTCTACCACGAGCCGATAATGACTATATAATATTTCCCTTCCTGTAATCGATCCAGTGGTCTTGTGTTGTTGACATTTCCACCGCACACTTCGCACAAGCTCCAACCATTGGATCGAACTGTATGTGGCCCCTATAAGACCAATTATAATGAAGCTATTGGCCAGTGGAAGCTCCAGAATCCAGGAAAGCCGATCACCCTGTACCAAATAGCGGAAATTGTTGGTAAAGCCTATCCGAAGGCATTCAGATAGCAGAACATAACAAAAGTGTTCTCTGTTACAAGCATTTGCCCATTAAATTTGGACATTTTCGGCGAGGACGAATTCTTAAGTGCTTTTGTAACAGATCGACCAGATACGGAAAATAGTATTGTGTATCACATGCAAATTCCTTCTATTCCGGGTCCATCGTAACAAACCGATCGTCAAAGTATGAATATGTCATAAATACAGGTGAATTATGCGAGTCCTGAAGTGATAAGACCTTATCCAAAAAGCTGCGTCAAGAAAAATCAAAGACGGAAGAAAGGAAGGAAAATCAAGAATATTGACAGAGACCCTAGAAAAAATGAGATTGTAATTGAATGTTTGAAGAGACAATCCAAGAAGTTTATTAAAGTTAAAATAGGTGACCAATATAGTTTTTGAAGAAAGTTCTGATGACGACAATACCGAAATAACTATGAAGGAATCTGATAACAACGAAGATAGTTATTTGAAAAACTCAGTTGAGCTCTGGAGATAAAACAGGAAACGGATATTGAGAACACCAATGTGAAGGAGATTTTGTGCTGATAGAATTGAAGGGAAAGAAATATGTACGTCACTACATTGTGGAAATAAAAAAATACCTTTGTGGTTGTACATCTGACAAAAATAATGAATGGCAACAAGTTTGTGAAGTATGACGAGATACGAAATAGGTGAGATCGATATTGTGAGAAAATTGCCTAGACCAACAGTTGTTGGAGGATCTCAACGCCGAATGGAGCAGTTTTCATTTTCTGTAGTCTTTTAATACGTATTAATTAAAATGTTTTGCTCACTACAGATGTCTCGTTATTTTGGTATCACTCGATTCTGTGCATAATTAATGTTGTCCCAAGGTAAAATTAACACTGTCCTAAGTTAACAAGGCTCGACCTTGGGACAATTTGCGCGGTGAAATATTATTATAATAAGTTACATGAAAATGTATCATCAACTCTTCGGGTATTTCACCCTAATTACACGGAATATTAGCGGATATACCGCCCCAGATTAAATTATTCCATCTGAAAAGAAATGCGAAGAAAAAATAAAACCCTGAATTTGTCACAAGGTACAACACTCTCCCCTATTATATATGTGTTTTATAACTTGATCTAAATAAATCATCACCTTCCAAAGTACAATTTGTTATTAGTGATACCATACTTGAAGATAGGAATTTTAAACAGAAATGAAACTGCTGTGGAGGTTAAGTTTCAATAAACAAAACAGTTTGTTATCAATATAAGATATTATTTTAAAATCCCAAGTGGTAATTAAAAATGAGAAGAAATTTTTGCACGACTTACCGTATCAGTATCAGTCATATAAGGTACCTAAGCCAATTATGGCTACCCAAAGGAATTTTTATTTCCTGTTTCAAAATTTTTAGCTAGATAAATCTGACACTAGAGAGAGCATTCTACGGCGTGTTTTCTAAAATGTAAGGTATATCACATATTTTTAAATTTCAATAAAGTAATTTTTTAAACGATTTTAAAAACGTTCTAAAATTTGTAACATGCAACCCAAATATTGCCGTGGGATGGCAATATTAGAAATATGGGTAAAAACGCTGAAATAAACAAAATAATAAACAAAACTTTACTTGCATTAGTATCCTTTAATATATCGCGGAAAATGATAATAAAAAACATTCTTTAAAAAATCGTATAAAATTAAAAGAGAGAATCTTAAAAATAAGTAACAATTTAATAGTTTGGCCAAATGAATATCTCTTTGTCGTACTTCGTCAGACCGACACACTCTTCGTGAACCTATCTGTTACATACAGAACACATCATGATGTCGATTTGCCTGTCCGTGTTGCTTAGGAAGCAATACTCTTCACCACACGTGATTTTTTTGGAGCAGATTTAGTTTGTGCAGCTTTCTTTGGAGGAGATTTTGTTTGTACTCTTTTCTTTGGAGCGGATTTCGATTGTATCACTCTTGGCTTGGGAGAGAATAAATCTCTTCGTTACTTCTTGAGCCCTGGAATTGATAGCAGGCATTCTTTTCGCTGATGCAGGGGTAATCAAAAGACCTATGTCTGTGTATGAAATGTCCAAATCATCACCAATATCTTTCTCCGGAATTTTCTCTGTAGAAGCAGAAACCAATTTTATTAGTGGTTCGTTGTCGCTTTCTGTGTAGGTGTCACCATGAAGGGAATGTTCTGACTCTGATGATGAATCGCTTTCCAAGTAAACACTATCTTTTTTATTTTTGGGTTTTTATGAATTTACACCGCTTGACCCGGGAATGGGAATTGTTTCTTCGTTCATTTTTATTTTCATCTGTTCTTGTCACGATGCTGGGTGTAAACGCAGATTCTGCGATTTCATCAGGGCAAAAAGGATGGATACTTGTACTTCTAAATCCAGAGATTATATTGGACGGTGACATTGCTTTCAACCACACCTTTGAAAATATTTCCCTAAACCTTATTTTGGTTAAAGATTTTCCAGGTTGGGCTATTAAAAAGTTCAATACTTCTTGGTCCCAAAATGTTTCGTAGCTATCCATGGGTTAGAGCTCATGGATGGTGTTGCTTGGTAAGCAAAATAGAATAATTCCTTGCCTTTCTGCGGCGTCAACAATAGATACGTCGAGGTGTGAATTAGCTCCATCAAAAATGAGAAGTGTTGGTTCTGGGTTTCTGTACATGGCAAAATGTTCGAGTCAGGATATGAAAGTTTTGTTCGTCATACTACCTTTTGGCGTCATGTTAATCTTGGACTCAGGGGGTAAATGATCACTCTATTCAGGATTACAACGTTGTCCTTAGAAAAGGATCATCGGTGGAATTGCCTGTCCTAATGTGTTTCCACATGCTACTATAGTGACATTTTAGCCATGATCGGGGGCCACTAGGTGAATACGCTTTGCGCCCTTTTTCGCCAATACCTACACTCTGTTGCTAATGAATCGTTAGACGACAAGTAAAAGTTCTGATCCTTCTGGCCCCGTAGTAGTAGCCATCACTTCTGACAAACATGCTATAGCCGTTTGTAAATCAAACAGCTTTTCGTGTGATAAATCATTTCAGTTTACGAAAGACTCACACAATGACACTAACTTTTCGCTGGACCCGATGACTCCTCCTACGGTCAGATTAACACAGGAGTCCTCTGCTGGAGGCAATCGTTATATTACGATTAAGAGAACCGGCTATTTTATCATCTCTCAAGTTATTCCTCGCCTATCTACATGACCAACCATCGTCTGTGTGTTTTGAAGGTTATACTTCCACAAGTGTAAAGGTGTTTTTAGCATCTGAGGGTCTGCCCGTTGATCCCATAGCTTTAAGGGCAATTTATTATAACTTTCACGATTTTTATGGCATAAGCTCAGTTGAAGTAGATGAAGATCTATCCACCTACAGAACTTACATCACCTCGGAACGGAGAATGTGCCAACAAAAAATTAGAGAGTGTAATAGCCGATACTTTACTACCGATTCTTCCAAGAAAAATTTTTAGTTGATAGGACGTGTCCAGAGGAACTAGAATCCTCACTTAGTTTTAGTTTTAAGGACAGTAAATTAAGAATGGTTCTAATTAATATTCAGTCAATACGCAATAAAACGGACGAGTTGTATTTGTTTTTGGAGGAATTGGGGTTCCCGCAGATAGTCGCTATTACTGAACACTGGCTTCAAGCAAACGAACCTGTTTTTATTGAAAAATATCGCGTTATTAGCAGATATGACAGGAGTAATTCAGCTTACGGTGGAACCCTAATTTTATCTTCTGGCGAGGACTTCTCGGCTGTCTTAAAATTTGATTTTCTACAAGTAGAAAGTACTTTTGAATTTTCCATAATATACAACAAAAATATGGATTTATATATAATTTGTATTTACAGACCACCTAGATCAAATGTTCATTCTTTTTTTGAGAACCTTCTAAATTTACTTGACGCTCTGCCTGTTAAGAGCAAGAAAGTTTTATGCGGTGACTTTAATATTGACTTTACTAATGATTGTGCCACTCAAAGATCTTTGGTGAATATTTTTGAGTCGTTTGATCTAAAGATGCACGTGGATTCACCAACTCGTATTACTAAAACAACTTCGTCAATTTTAGATTACATAGTTTCCGACTTTCTACCCCATGATGTGAATCACTTGGTAATTAACTCAGGTCTCTCTGACCATGAAGCAGTTTTCGCCGAATTTGTATTGCCTCGTAAATCTTTAAAGAAAAACACTCAGTTCGTGAGGGTTTTCTCTCAACAAAATTTCACCAAATTTCATAATTTATGTTTAGCAATTGATTGGATTGATCTTTCAGAAGATATTGACTCTAAATTTTTGGACTTTATTAATAAAATTATTAGGTGCTGCAATATATCATTTCCTCTTCGCTCTCGTAAAACTAAACAACACAAATCATGGTCTACGAAAGGAACACGTACTTCATCTAAGAATATGAGATCACTCATGTACATTAAAAAATTCACAGACAATCTTCACGTACTCAATTACATCAATACCTATAAAATATTGTACCGGAAAACTATAAAAGCTATTAAACAAAACTATTATAACAATCGCATCTCAAGAGCTAAAAATTCTACGAGAGAAACTTGGTCTGTTATTAATGATTTGAGGAACAAAACTCGTTCCTCAAATTTCATTGAACTAGACCCAGACTAACTTAACAATTATTTCACGAACGTCAGTAAAAATATTAGCTCTAAAATATCTCCAAGTCGTGATGCTCTTTCTTTTCTCGTTCCTTCTAAAAGAATCACTGATAGTTTCTTCCTTAGACCAATAGATAAATTTGAGCTAGTGCAAACCATACTCGGTATCCAAAACAAGACTTCCTGTGGCATTGATGGGTTATCAGCTAAGATGTTTTTGAATATTCCAGATGCGGTGATTAACGTTTTATGTTCTCTAATAAATGAATCCTTTGAAAAGGGTCTCTTTCCTAACTGTCTAAAAACAGCTATAATTGTTCCCCTCCACAAGGGGGGCGAAAAACAGAATACTAGTAACTATCGTCCTATTGCTTTATTACCAATCTTATCGAAGATAATCGAAAGACTAATAAAAAACCGTCTACTGCCTTTTCTTTTCAAATATAAAATCTTGAAATCCCAATAATTCGGTTTCTTACCTAATAAATGTACGAATGACGCAATGTTTTCTGTTCTTAATGAAATATATACCTCTCTTAATAATAAACTTTTCACGGCTTCGTTTTTTTGTGACTTCGCAAAGGCCTTCGATTGTGTTGATCATGACATTTTGATAGACAAACTGGAATATTATGGCATCCGTGGTATTCCTTTAAAATGGTTTGAATCTTACCTGGAATGTAGAAACCAACTGGTACGAGCAAATGGAAAAGTTTCGAATGATTTACCAGTTAGTAGTGGTGGACCCTAGGGCTCAGTTTTGGGCCCAATTCTCTTCTTGATATTCATTAACGATGTCACAGATTTACGAATTAATGGTAAATTCACTTTATTTGCCGATGACACTAGTGTAACCTGGAGCAGTTCAGATATACGAACTTTACATTCTACCATAGGAAAAGATCTCATTACTATTAAATCCTGGTCTGACTCGAACGGGCTTTGTTTTAACACTGAGAAAACTTTAGTTTTATCTTACAAAGGAGTTTTGCAGCCTCTCAAACTTAACAAAGACGTAATAAGATCTTCAAATTCGATTAAGTTTCTTGGTCTCCATATTGACAGTGCCCTTAAATGGTCTGTAAATGTAGACATTTTAGCGAAAAAATTATCTTCTGCTTGTTTTGCCATTAAATCTGTATATAAACAGCTTGATTCCTGTACTGCTTTAACAACTTACTACTCTTTGTTCGAATCGCACCTTCGCTATGGTTTGCCTTTCTGGGGGTCTTGCAGTTTATACCTCTTCACATCTATTTTCAAACTACAAAAAAGAGCTATTCGTTATATTTATGGTTTGAGTCGTAGGACGCATTGCGAATTCTATTTTAAAAAATATAAAATTTTAACTCTTCCTGCTCTATTCATTTTGGAATCCGTGTGTTTGATTCGCAAACAATTTCACAATTTAACTGAGAGGCCAATTCGTAGTTACCTTACTACAAGAAAAAATTTCGATATCTACTTAACAATACCCACCTCTGATCTGGTAAAAAATTCCATCATCTTCAATGCCAAAAAACTATTCAATCAGCTACCTTTAGAATTAAAAGTGGCAAATACATTTAATAGGTTCCGGGGATTGACAAGGGCGTTTCTGCTTGAGAGACCTTACTATTCAGTGGCAGATCAATATTTGGTATGATGTACGATGGTAACATTGTATTATAATTATTAATTTAAATTTGTATTTTTATATATTATGTTTTGTATCGTTAGTATTGTCAGTATTTTTTATATCTTTATATTATTTTTTATATACTTTTTTATATTTAGCTATTTTTAAATTATTTCGCTTTGTCCATAAAATTGTAAAAATTTTCATGACAATAAAGCTTATGTCTCTCTCTCTCTCTCTCTCTCTTTCACGTCCATGTGGTAAACGTTGCCTGGATTGTCAAATAATTCTAATCTAGTGCAGACATCTTTTAGCTCCTCAAAGTAATCATTAACAATAAATGAATTCATTTTCTGAGCTCTAGCAGTGTTCATCTGCTGCGCCTTACGCCTGGCAACATCAGGATCCCTCTTGAAAAATAACTTTAACCACTTTCTGCCTGCTAGTTTTGAAGTTAGAGAAAAGAGGTTAGGAATATTGCGTTCCGTTGCCTAGGAAAACACACTTCTTCTCACTACGTTAGGTGTAATTGGCAGCCCATCTTCTGCAAGTCTATGGATTCTGTTCACTAACTCGTTTTCTTATTCCGTTGTTAGAACACTACATCGTCCAAGACGTTTCGTTGCATTATTTTTTCTGTGATGCAGTCTCAAAGTTGTTTGGGGAATCTTGTACACATCTGCGGTTTTGCAGATGCTGGATCCATTCCTTATGGCAGTCAGCGCTCTTTTAAAGTCTTCCTCAGATCACTCAGCGCTCTTTTTCTTTAGCATCTGCGAAAACCAACAATAATTGTTTAAGCCAGGGACAAGAATCGTTAATTATTGAAAAAAATTAAAGGTACCTAATGTTGTCATCCAAGCCGCACATTTTATTTATAACTGTAAATAATATATTATTTATTTGTGCTTATCGAATTATTTGTCAACCACAAACTTGTTAACTATCGTAAAATTACATGGCAATATTTGGTTCACCTAAGGATGGCAATATCAGGTACTGGTGAATCTAATAAACAACTAACGATTTCCGGAAACACCTTCATATTAAACATAATCACACTACAACAACAAAGGCGGTATCTTGCTTACCTTGTGTGATTTTTTGCCCAACTTATCTCGACTAGAAAGCCGTGCAATTTTTTATAGTACGCGGCTACAAATGAATCAGTCTTTCTCGCTAAAATGCTTTAGACAAACTGAACAGTTTTCTCAAGCGTTGGACTGGGTCGTGGTGGGAGTATTTCCCACCACGGACTGGGTCATCTCAACATGCTAAATGTTTTAGTAGGTGTAGGAATACTGGCCGCCAGAGTAATGCGGTCAGGATTTTAGATCGGATGACAGTATTAGGAAAATGATCGGAACCGCATGAATCAGGTAGTACTTTCCAAAACATTTTATCAATTAAATTAGGTGACATTATAGTAACATCTACAGCCGAGGTATTTTGGTCAGGTCTAGTGATTCTTGTCGGGCTGCCGTCATTTATGACAGTTAAATCGTAGTTATCTAAGGATTCCATTAATCGATTACCTTGTGCGGTGTTGTCTGCACAGTCCCATGAGCGACTATGACAATTAAAATCGCCGGAAAATATTGTATTGTGTGTGAATTGTTTAAAAATATTATCCCAGTCCTGGACATTAGCTATAATATTAGGGGGTTTGTACACTGAAACTACTTTTAGTTCACCGCGATTAATTTGGACCGCGCACACTTCAATACCTTGATTATATGTTTTTTTAATTTCCATTTTTTTAAATTCAATGCTATCTGCGATGAGTATTGCTACTCCGCCATAGCCATCTCTTCTACATTTTTTAACAACATTAAAACCTTTAAAATTAACCATATAATTTTCCTTCAATCAAGTTTCTGATAAAACTATTACATTGATATTAAACTGATATTATTAAAAATAAAAGTAAAAAAATATTTCCTGTTACGAAATGGTGTGATTCGAGTGTAGATTGGGCTCTATTTGGTCAAACAATAGATGTTGCATTACATAACATTAATATTGGTGATATGTCTTCTCCAGAAATGTTTAAAACATTTTGGGATACTTCAAATAATACTGCTAATCAAACTATGATTATAAATAAACCTTTCATTACATCTAGCAATAGACCTTTCTGGTGGGATAAAGATTGTACAAATATGCTAAATAAACGTAAAGAAGCTATTAATGTTTACAAATCTTGTTCCAATGGGGCAAATTATTTATCTTATAGAAACATTGAATCTGCCTGTAAACGTCTTTGTAAAAAGAAACAACGAGATAGTTGGGTAGCATATCTTAATAAATTAAATAAAAGTACATCTATAACACAGATTTGGAACATTGTTAAATCAATCAGTAACAATTATGTTTCTTAAAAAAAGCGAATAGATGATGAAGTATTAACAAAAGTTTTAAATAATTATGCTCCCCCTAGTGTTGGCCGCAAACCACCCTTAAGCACATACGAATATTTATCCATAGAGCCTAACAATTTAAATTAACCCTTCAGTTTGTTGGAACTAGATTTTTCTCTCAAAAAGACAAAAAACACTTCTCCTGGCTTAGATGGTTTCACCTGTAAAATGTTATATAATCTACCTGAAAATGCAAAATTACTACTTTTAAATATTTTTAACGATTGGTGGTTAAAAGCTGAAATAATAAAATAACTAAAGAAATGCGTGATTGTATTAATTCATAAAACAGGCAAAGATCCAGAACTACCTTCTTCTTACAGACAAATTTCTCTTATGTCGTGTGTATTAAAGACATTCGAGAGAATGATCAAGTCGAGATTAGAATATTACCTTGAAGCTAAGTCATTACTTCCTAAAACACAGTTTGGTTACAGGAGAGGTTTAGGTACACGCGATTCTTTGACGGAACTCATTAAGGATATTCAACTGTCCAATTCAAAAAACGACTATCTCCTTTGCTTATTTTTAAATTTAAAAGGGGCCTATGACTCAGTGGACTTAGGAATTCTTTTTAATAAAATGACAGACTTAGGTATTGATAAAAGAACGGCCTATAATATTTATGAGATTTTTAATGGTAGAGAAATATATGTCAGAAACCATTTCAACGAATTGTATGGGCCCAAATTAGTACATAATGGTCTTCCACAAGATTCGATACTCAGTCCCATACTTTTCAATATCTATACGTCAGCATTGCATAATAAATAAAATAAAATTAATAATATCAAATTGATACAATATGCTGACGACATATGTATACAGGGTGTCCCGGGACTAATGGGAAAAAAGTCAGGAGCGTATAATCTGAGCCAAAATAATGTTAGTACTTCATATAAACTTTTTCTATGCAGGCCCTCGTTTCCGAGTTATAGGCCTCCAAAGTTTTAATTTTGAATTTTGTTTTTATTTTTATTTTTTGTACTAGTTATTTGATCTTTATAAAATTTACGTTAAAGCTATAATATACGTGTATGTTCATTTTGGAATGGTAAATAGATTTACAGTAGTGCCTTGAAGCCAGGGACGGACTACTCGCAATGGTTAGTGATCCAAAATTTTTGCATGGATGGCACACCCTATATGAAATTATCGAAATTGACTTCCCCACACATTAAGCTAACGAAAACGTACTCTTGTTGGAATTCGATAAAATAAGCCGTTTGGCTAATATTTACAGTTTTATGAATGCACTAGGTACCAATTCACGCATTCACCATTTTTATAAGTACACAACGAGGTAAAACTAACTTATTAGTACGATGTCCAAGATTTACCAACAGTACTACAAAAAAATAATTTAACGATGACATAAAATGAAAAACATTAACAACTTATTGATTCGAAAGTTGTTAAAAACTTTTTAAAAGTGTTTTTACCGTTTATCAAGTAACCATAGGATTAGTTGTCAAACGTTGTGTAGAATAGTTCGTAGTCAGTACTTGTCAATAATTCATAAGTCCTTAATTTAACAGTTTCAATTCACTTTTATTGAGTACGGAGATATGCATGGACTGACTTCTTGAAACTGTTTAGAGGGGCCAAAAGGCTTTATCCAGGACATTTAGCAAACAGAGCATTGCCAGACAGACGAATGTTTGAGCGTATTGATCTCAGGTTACGAGAAACAGGTATGAATAAGTAAATGTAATTTTCCATATATACAAAACACATTAATAAATTTTAGGAAATTTTTTGCCAAAAAAAGGTGGAGAAGGTCCAGTACGAAGCTTACGTACTGTGGCAGTTGAACAAGACTTGTTAAATGCAGTTGATAATGAACCATCAACGAGTTCACGAAAATTATCAAGAGAACGTAACGTCTCGAAATCGGTTGTTCATCGCGTCCTGAAAGAATAGCTGGTATATCCTTTCCACATGAAAAAAGTACACAGTATGGCAGTGGCTGATTATCCTGAACGACTTGAGTACAGCCAGTGGTTTCTGCGACAACAACAAACAGACAATACATTTATTAGTAACGTTCCCTTTATGGACGAATCCGGTTTCACCAGAGATGGAGTCATTATTTCTCATAATATGCATTTATGGGATGATGTGAATTCACATGGCATTATCCAAACTAGGAACCAGCATAGATTCATGGTTAATGTTTGGGCAGAAATAGTTGGAAATCATTTGATAGGGCCATACTTTATTGACGGTACTTTGACCGGTCAGAGATATTAGGAGTTTTTACAAAATGAGTTATAGAACCTGTTTGATGAAGTGCCACCACAAACTCGTAGGAATGTATGGTTCATGCTTGATGGGGCCCCTCCTCATTTCAGTTTAGATGTACGACAGCATTTACACACAAGGTTTCCTAATAGATGGATTGGTCGTGGAGGCCCCTTTCAATGGCCACCGAGATCAAGAGAGGTTAATCCTATGGATTTCATTCTCTGGGGTTATCTCAAAACTAAGGTATACGCAACACCTGTGCAAACAAGGCAAGATTTAATAGACAAAATTGTGTTACACTGCAATGTTATTAGAAATAATATGGGATAGCTATTTCAAGTGCAAAGAAACAACCTTCGTAGACTGTACGTGGAAGTGGGAGGAGCTCATATTGAATATTTATTAGAATAACGTTAGTTTCTGTTGTTGTTTAGGAATTAGTTTTAGTCTAATGTTTTATAACTTGTGTTTTTTGAGGTTTTCTTAATGGCTTAATAATGTTGTGTTCGTAATTTTGATTAAAAGCAACTAATTACGTTGTTTGCCTACATATTTAACTGCCATTAAATAAGTTCTCAATATTTTTATCATCTGCTATCATCAAGTTATTTTTTTGAAGTACTGTAGGTAAATCTTGGACATCGGATTAAATTGGGTAAATTGGTACGTAGTACATTAATAAAACTGTAAATATTAGCCAAACGGCTTATTTTATCGAATTCCAACAAGAGTATCTTTTCATTAGCTTAATGTATGGGGAAGTGAATTTAGATCATTTCATACACGGTGTGCCATCCCAGCAAAATTTTTGGATCACTAACCATTGCGAGTAGTCCGTCCCTGGCTTCAAGGCACTACTGTAAATCTGTTCACCTTACCAAAATAAATATACACGTATATTATAGCTAAGCCGTGAATTTTATAAAGATCAAATAACTAGTACAAAGAATAAAAATTAAAACCAAATTCAAAATTAAAACTTTGGAGGCCTATAACTCGAAAACGAGGGCCTGCATTGAAAAAGTTTATATGAAGTACTAACATTATTTTGGCTCTGAATATACGCTCCTGACTTTTTTCCCATTAGTCCCGGGACACCCTGTATATACCAGTCGTGGAAAATATGAGCATTGCTTAAATGACTTTAGCAGTGTTATACAAATATTGAAAGATTGGTTATTTGAAATGGGTTTCACAATTTCGCCTGAAAAATCCGCTGTTATGTGCTTTACAAGACACCGTCAACATACAAGCAAACATATACAGTTAATGGATTTAAAGATACCTACAGTCACTGAATATAAATATATGGGTATGGTTTTAGATCCAAAATTGCTCTGGATGAGACATATCGAATATTTAAAAAATCGTTGTGAAAAAGGGTTAAACATTCTTCGTTGTGTTACTAAAAAATCTTGGGGCGCTGTCCCTCAAACAGCATTACTATTTTATAGATCATTTATCAGAGCTATAATTGACTGCGGCTGTATATTTTACGGACCGTCGTCAAACACAAACCTAAAAAAAGTCGATCGCATACAATTCAAAGCAATAAGACTTTGTATCGGAGCCATGAAATCGTCTCCTACTAATGCAATCCTGGCGGAAGCGAATGAACCACCTTTACGTTTTAGGCGACAATTACTAGCCTAAAAATATTATTATCAAGTTGAGCACATATAATTCGTCCTTAATGATCAAAATTAGTAACTTAAACACGGAAATTTTAACCAACCGCTACTGGAGAATTAAAAACTCTCCGTTATTGACATCGTCCTTTCTTAAAATCAATGAATTTTGTCAATTCATTGTAACAATGGATAAATTGCCTTTATTCATGCATAACTATGAATCCATTTTTCTAAAGCCCACTGTCATATTTCCGAACTATAATGAATTACCCTCCTATAATAAAACTTCATTACATTCTATTATCAGCAATTATAATATATACACAATAATTTATACAGATAGAAGCAAAAATCTGAAAGGAGTTGGTAGTGCATTCTACGTAGAAAACAGTAAAGATATTTTCAAATTTCAATTACCAAAGATTTGTAGCATTTTTACGGCTGAAGCCGTTGCCATACATAAAGCTTTGGAGTGGTGTGCGGCAAACAATGTTCAACGTGCAATAATAGTATCGGATTCAAAGTCGGTGTTAGAGAACATAAAAAACATATCAACTAAATATTATGATAATTTTATTATATGCAGGATTAAAAATTTAAAATATCAGCTAGAACTCAAAAAAGGTTAAAATTATATTTATATGGGCAAAAGCACACACTGGTATTTATGGTAATGAGATAGTTGATGAAGCCGCAAAAGAAGCGAGGGTATGTAACAATTTTCTAAAAATTCCGTGTTATAGAGACCTTTACAGTCTATTCAAAGTCAATATTTACAGAAATTGGAATAACTATTACACAGAAATAGCAAAAAACTCAACCAGCTCATATTTATCTATCTACAAAGAGCTGCCAAATCTTAACTCGATTGAAAATGAATCACGGGTGTTTTCCATCTCATTTATATAAAATAGGAATAATAGATTCTCCACTGTGTCGACATGATAACGAGGTCGCAGATCTAGATCACGTTTTTTCGGCTGCGCGGATTTTTCTAGTAATGAGTTGGTGGATGGTCTTATAAAAGTAGGCGTTCCATTTCCTACGTGTATTAAAGTGTTGCTCGCGACTGGAGATGATTCTGTTTATGATCTGTTGTTTAACCATATAACAAAAAATAATATAAGTATTTAACTTTAACTTAATAGGTACTTAAAATGAATTTCTTCAATTTGTGTGTGGCTGAAGGACAAGCGTGTCCATTGCCAAAAAAAAACAGCATTAGAAACATGGTAATAATTGGCTTAGGTAACTTCATATGTGCGTTTAGACATTTACAATGAATTTACTGTATAAATCTATTTTTTAAATATTTGATTCAGGTATTCAGTGGCGAAATATCTTTAGTCCAAATACGCCAGACGATTCACTAACTTTGGGTTTAATAATGATAATGCTGTTAGTGGATTCAATAATATATCTATTATTCGCTCTCTACATTGAAGCCGTTTTCCCTGGAGAATATGGCGTTGCACAACCTTGGTACTTCCCATTTACCTTACAATTTTGGTGTGGTAAACCCAGATACAAAGGTAGGTTCAAATTTATTGATTTTTACGGATACCAAAAATCACTTTGTGCAATACATCAATTACTTTCTTTGTACTTTTAGGTGTTGAAGACTTCCATGACCCCGTTTCTAAGGGAGAATATTTCGAAAAAGACCCAGAAAATTTAAGACCGGGTATCCAAATCCGTAACCTAAAAAAAGTATATAAATCCAAAATAGCCGTTCGTAACCTTTCTCTTAATATGTACGAAGATCAAATAACCGTATTACTTGGTCATAATGGAGCAGGAAAGACAACGACTATGTCAATGTTAACGGGAATGATAACACCGAATTCTGGTACTGCCAAAATAAGCGGATACGATATTAGAACAGACATGGACGGCGTAAGAAGGAGTTTGGGATTATGTCCTCAACACAACATTATTTTTGACGAACTAACAGTTGCCGAACATATTTATTTCTTCAGTAAGCTTAAAGGGTTAACACCAACAGAAACTAAGAGAGAAATTGATAAATATGTTGAACTGCTGGAACTGGAGCCCAAAGTAAGTTATTTGTTATTTTAATTATTTTGTTAATACAATAAGCAAAATATCCTCACGTATTATAATGAATGAGAGCATACACTTTAAAACTTAATAATAAGTATCTTGAATAAAAAAGCATAAAACACTGAATGTTTCTAGATTTCACAAAAACATTCAGCTAAAGAATAAACGAACCAAGTAATTCATAAATCCGTAGAAATGGCAACCAATCGTTAGATTTGGACAGAAGTCGTTTTAAATTGTTTTGGCAACGCTGCACTAGGCTCCATCTCAATATTTCCTCGCTTGCTCGGCTTTGATTAGTTGGTTCTCAGGCACTGAATTGGCAACACGTTCGACA
Source organism: Galeruca laticollis (assembly GCA_963921935.1). Taxonomy (NCBI): domain Eukaryota; kingdom Metazoa; phylum Arthropoda; class Insecta; order Coleoptera; family Chrysomelidae; genus Galeruca; species Galeruca laticollis. Next base: position 222,186,108 of record OY998177.1, on the reverse strand, counting down.
AATAATGAATGAGAGCAGCGTACGATTTGTTTACCTGAGTATTGCAGGGTTGTCACGTTGACGATAAGTTTTCGGGATAAATCTATAAATTACATTAGTATTTTACTAGCATATGCATTTAATAGAAGGCAGCTTCAGAATTGCGTTGTGAACAGTTCAACTCTTAAATATGCAGTAGTTGGGTACTTTTGCCACCGTACATATAAAAGCCTAGTAGCGACACTCTGTGCGGAAGCCGATATGCGAACCCGCTTTCGCCCGCCTATAGAGTAGCAGGTTTCTAGCAGGTGACGTCGGCTTCCTTAGTATACAGGGGTTCGCGTTAGAGCATACGACATGAGGCTCTGCAGTATACAATATATATTTACATAGAAGTAGCACGACAAAGTCCCTCGTAAATCCACTGGCCCGTGAACAACTGCTCGACTTCTTAGAACATTGTCGGCGAAATTATCTACAAAGACTTCAAAGGGACGAGTCGAGAGTGTCGCTACTATGCTTTTATATGTACAGTGCTTTTGCAATTGTTTTGTCCATGTAAATAAACCCAAATGGATTATTTTACACTTCAAGATAAAATTTATTGCATAGGAATATATGTTTAAATAAATATGCCTTTATTTTCGCAGCCTTCTCACAAATTTTATAGATAAACTATTGTTAATTAGGACATTAAGAGCAATATTCCAACGTCGATGAATTGTTTACGTCATACTTGTTCGCAATTATTTGTTTCTCAGATAGTCTATTCTTGTTGAATGTTTTTGGTAAATTCTCATCCTTCAAATGTTTAAACGTTTATATTACATGAAGTCGTAAAAAAGGCACCCGAAACATAAAATATGAAGATTAATAAATAACTCTAACGAGTTACACATGTGCGATCAAGACTGTGGCCTAACTGAAAACCCTTTCGATAGCTGGTACAGTTGAGAGAGTATGGAATGAAATAAGGTTTATTCAATAAGCCCTTGTCATAGCTTGCGTGCCTGTCATACTGTAGTTGGATAAATATATATATGGGGTCCCTTCTTGCATGTATATTGGAAACACCATACATGCAACACCAAGTCTTTAATACTAGCTGTAATATTGCGACGATATAGGGTTTTACCCCAACGCTAGGATTTCGGGTTGGGTTCCTGCCAGTCTACCAACATCGACGATGTAGCTACTGAATCCACTATTTGGGTCTGGGGGGTCAATTAAGAAAACACCCATTAAAACCCTAACAAATGCATTGACGGAATTTCCGATAACAAATCGACATGCACTCAAAAGCTTAACAAAACAAATATAAGACAAATACATCCAGCCCTCACCAGCACATATTCAATGACCCTCAGGAGACGATATGATATCCAATCGCAAAAATTAACCAGGCTATACACAATATATATAATTACCTATTTACTTACATAAACATCCTCCCAGGGCACATCTTCTCTACTCGAAGGGGCACTTTGTCTTCAGTCACGGTATACACTTCTCAGGTAGGAAGTTCTGGCTAACCGCATTCCAAGATTATTTAGTGTCCACGGGTCAAGACGAGGCACCTTCAAAGGATAAGCTAAGTATTTTACGAAATATTATAGGGCATGATGCCGCGAGAATTATGTCAACATTCGAAATACCTCAAGACTTATTATAGGTGAATTGTTGTATTCTAATACACCAGGGTTTTACCTTATGGATTAGCAAACTCACAAGATACATTTCAAGATGAAGTTGAAAAACGTTTTTCCAATTTACAAAATGTAGTTATCTGTCATGATGATATGGTAATTTGTGGAGAAACAAAACAAGGTCATGCTTTAGCAGTTGCTGAAGTATTTAAAAGAGCCATCGAAGTTGGTGCAAAATTCAATAAAGACAAGCTTCAATACTGTCAATGCCAAGTTAAATTCATGGGGCAGATTTTGTCTCAAAATGGCATGTGAATTGATCCCGACAGAATTAAATCCTTGTGAAAACTCCAAGCACCTACCAACAAAGTTGAGTTACAGAGAATTATTGGTTCCTTTAACTATGTCAGACGGTATGTCAAAAATATGTCAGAATTAATGCATCCGTTATGCCAATTACTAAAAAAAATGTTGAATGGCCATGGTTACATAACCATCAAAAAGTTTTTAACAAGCTAAAGGAAATTATTACCAGAACACCAGCTCTTGTTCCATTCGACCCATCAAAACAGACAGTGTTACAATGTGACGCTTCTAAGAATGGATTAGGTTGCTGTATTTTCGAAAAGTATAATGATAATACCCTGAAATTAGTTGCGTGTGCTTCTAGGTCTATGAATGATCATGAAGTGAACCATAGCCAAACTAAGAAAGAACTTTCAGCTATCTATCTTGGAACTCAAAAATTTCACGATTTTATTTATAAACAGGTGGTTGACGTACAGACAGACCACAAACCAGTTATTTCAATAATAAAGAAACCGATTCAGAAAGTAGGCTCAATCAGATTACAAAGATTTAGACATAAATTGATGAAATATTCTTTGAACGTCTATTTTGTACCCGATAAAAATATACAATTTGTAGACATGTTGTCTAGATCCAGTCTAAAAACAAAAAAATCACCCTATCCGGACATGTTTGAAATGGTTCACCTATTTTCTAAATACTTACCAATGAGTCAAGAGAAAAGAGACCAGTTTCTACTAGAGACAAACAAAGACCCTGTTTCAAAAAAAATCCAGGGTGTAAACCCTTTTATCCTTTAAAAGATTCTATTTATGTTGAAGCAGGTATTCTGTTTGTTGAAGACAAGCTTATAGTCCCTCAAAAACTTGGAAAAGACATGATGAAAATGTTGCATAAGGGTCACACAGGTATATGCAAGACAATAAGTAGAGGTAGATCTTTGTTTTATTGGCCAAATATGTCCAATGATATCACAAGGTATATCAAAGGTTGTCGTGTGTGAAGCTCCGTCAAGCTGCCCCCCCCCCGGTTAGATTTTTTCTACCAAAATGCTAGCACACATAAAGGGCACCTAGCACAACCTAGCACAACAATTTTTATAGCTAGCACACCAACAGCTCACAATGAAAATGCGTTTAAATTCGGGTGGGGCCAGGTTAACGCTAGCCCCCCTCCGGTTGGAATTTTGTCGCCAAAATGCTAGCACAGATAAAGGACACCTAGCACACCATTTTTTATAGCTAGCACACCAACAGCTTACAATAAAAATGCTCTTGATTTCGGGTGGGGCCAGGTTAACGCTAGCCCCCCCCCCGGTTGGAATTTTATCGCCAAAATGCTAGCACAGATAAAGGACACCTAGCACAACCTAGCACACCATTTTTTATAGCTAGCACTCCAACAGCTTTCAATAAAAATGCTCTTGAATTCGGGTGAGGCCAGGTTAACGCTAGCCCCCCCCCCCCCCCGGTTGGAATTTTTTCGCCAAAATGCTAGTACAGATAAAGGACACCTAGCACACCATTTTTTATAGCTAGCACACCAACAGTTTACAATAAAAATGCTTTGTAATTCGGGTAGGGCCAGGTTAACGCTAGCCCACTCCGGTTGGAATTTTTTCGCCAAAATGCTAGCACAAAGAAAAGACACCTAGCACAACCCAGCACAAAATTTTTAATAGCTAGTACATCAACAATGCTTTTGAATTCAGGGGGGGGGGCGTCTGCAAAATACTGCTATGGATACACGAATGAATGAATATGTTGGATGTATTTGTCCCTAAACATCATTTTCCTATAAAAAATGGCTCCTAAACAGATGTTGCCAGATTGTGCGTGATTTCTATATTTTCCCATGTAGCAGTGTATTTGATTAATTAATAATTAACTATTATATAATTATCTATTTACTTTCAATTAATGCTAAAAAACGAAAGAATACAACAAACCTTCACTTTTAAAAATTATTTTGTGAAAATAATAGTAATTTTAATAAAATAAAATAATTAAATTCAACCATTTAGTCACGGAATCAGAAACAATCCGTGTACGAAGTTGCAAATTACGTCACACTATAAAAAAGGTAACGACAAACGTTTGCGTACAGACCTGTTGGATAAATAAATTTCTAAAAAAGCGAAGCCGTGTTGGATATGTACTTTGGACAAAGTTGTGCAATCTGGGAAGGGGCGGCAGAGATCCCTAAAAATGTTCCAATATATTGAGAATACATGTTTTAGACTGATCGTGGTTCACTGTAGTCCTTATTTAGAAGAAACACTCAAACTTTATATTTAAATTTGCCAGAATATTTATTGTCCAAGTTGATGGTTAATTAACCATTGTAATGATAACATAAATTTTGCATTTCACTATCAGATTTTTTTTAAATTCCCAAGTTAACTTAGAACGTGCAGCTTTTAATTCTTAAAGCCGGTTAATCAAAGCTTTGAATATTTCTGTGGCATATCATAAGACACCAACACTACTATGTATTTTTCAAAGTTTTTAGTATGTAACTGGCAATGTATGTTTGTTCGGTTGCAATCTTGCAACTCAGTTTTGAAGCAGATATCTTCAACCGATTGATTTGAAATTCTGTATATACGTCTAGTTTACATGCCAATCCATCATTAGGTATGTCAAAAATATGTCAATGTTGAATGGTCATAGTTACATAACCATCAAGAAGTTTTTAACAAGCTAAAGGAAATTATTACCAGAACACCAGCTCTTGTTCCATTCGACCCATCAAAACAGACAGTGTTACAATGTGACGCTTCTAAGAATGGATTAGGTTGCTGTCTTCTCGAAAAGTATAATGATAATACCCTGAAATTAGTTGCGTGTGCTTCTAGGTCTATGAATGATCATGAAGTGAACCATAGCCAAACTGAGAAAGAACTTTCAGCCATCTATCTAGACCGAAAAAGCTATGACGTCATAAACATATCCGCTGACAGTTACTGAGGGAAAACAAATATTTATTTACGTTCATTTTACGTTTGTAATATGCTTAAACATGGCTATTGTTAATTTGTCGAGCATTGCGGGGCAGATTTGTAATGAAATTAAAGTGTTCAAGAAGTGTGGAGATAGTTTAAACAGTGGATATGTCGTAGATATGGAGTATATCATGGAAGTTTAGGAGCGAAACAATAAGGCATAATTACTTGATAGTCACTGCAGTGCCACTTTACAAATGAAAAAACGAATAAACTTTTAAAATATTACAACGGTCAAGGCAAGACAAAAGTTAAATTATTGATTTGTTTTCCCTCAGTAACTGTCAGCGGCCATGTTCTGACGTCACACTTTTTCGGTCTCTTGGAACTCAAAAATTTCACGATTTTATTTATAAACAGGTAGTTGACGTACAGACAGACCACGAACCAATTATTTCAATAATAAAGAAACCGATTCAGAAAGTAGGCTCAATCAGATTACAAAGATTTAGACATAAATTGATGAAATATTCTTTGAACGTCTATTATGTACCCGATAAAAATATACAATTTGTAGACATGTTGTTTAGATCCAGTCTAAAAACGAAAAATTCACCCTATCCGGACATGTTTGAAATGGTTCACCTAGTTTCTAAATACTAACCAATTAGTCAAGAAAAAATAGACCAGTTTCTACTCGAGACCCTGTTTCAATAAAAATCCATGATTACCACTATTATGGATGACCCCATGTGAAAAGCCGACCTACAGGGTGTAAACCCTTTTATCCTTTAAAAGATTCTATTTATGTTGAAGCAGGTATTCTGTTTGTTGAAGACAAGCTTATAGTCCCTCAAAAACTTCGAAAAGACATGATGAAAATGTTGCATAAGGGTCACACAGGTATATGCAAAACAATAAGTAGAGGTAGATCTTTGTTTTATTGACCGAATATGTCCAGTGATATCACAAGGTATATCAAAGGTTGTCGTGTGTGTGAAAAATATTTGCCAGCAAACTACAAGGAACCTCTTTTGCCACATAGCGTCCCTAAGTTGAGATTTAATAAAGTAGCTGTAGATATTGTAGAATTTGCCAGTCAAAACTACTTAGTACTTATAAACCACTTCTCACATTGGCTTGAATTGTTTTACATAAGTGATAAAACAACTACTTCTGTTATAGATTGTTTCCAAAATATTTTAAATAATTTGGTTATCCTCAGGTCATCATAGGTGACAACTTGCCTTTTGTGTCAAACTAATGCAAAAAATATTATAATAGTAAAAATATTACAATTACAACTTGTTTACCACGTGACCACCAACACAACGGTATGGCAGAAAAAGCAGTGAGCTTAGCAAAGCGAATACTAAGGAAAAGTATTGAAGATCAATCTGACTTTAGGGAAGTCGTATTAGAATACAACAACTCACCTATAATAAGTCTTGAGGCTACCCCTGCTCAGATTTTGCAAAGCAGAATTTTAAAAACAGAGCTTCCGATTATTTCAGAACAATTAAAACCAAAAATTTTATGATAAACTTTGCGAACAAAAACATATAATGTAAAGTACAGCATCCGCCAAAATAAACAGTACCGAAAATAAAAATAAAAATTTTTAATTTCTGTAATGTAAGTGTTCAAAATGTTCACCATTTCGACGCAAACAAGCTTCATATCGATTTTGTAAGTCAATAAACATATTTATAAAAAGTGGTTGATGTAACTGCCGAAAAATATTTTGTATTCTTTCCCGTAGTTCGGCAATATTCGCCGGCGGATTTTCCGAGTGAAATATTTTGTCCTTCATTATGCCCCAAATGTATGCGTCAGGTCGCGTCAGATCAGGGGAATGAGAAGGATATTCGAAGTCTGTTCCCCGAGAAATTATTCTATTATCGAAATGCTGACGGAGTAAGTCTAAGGTGCGCACAGCTGTATGGCTCGTTGCACCATCTTGTTGGAACCATTGTGTGCGAAACTGTAGAGTTCGTGCACGGCAAAAGTTATTTAGATCTCTCACAAAAGGTATAATAATTTTCTCTCTATAACGCTCTTGGTTGGCAGTAAGTGGATTTTGATTATCATCTTCAACGAAATAAGGACCAATCATTCCATGACCAGATACCGCGCTTCAAACGGTAACTCGAAGACAGTGGAGTGGTTTCTCTACAATGACATCAGGACGTTCAAATCCAAGGAATCTGGTTGTTTGTCGATTAATATAGCCGCTAAGATGAACGTGACTCTCGTCTGAAAACCATATGTTTTTCAAAAATTCGGGAACTTCGTAAATTAAACTCAACATGCGACCACCGTAAATTTCTCTTGCACGTTTGTCCGCAGCATTTAGTCGTTGTCCAACTAGAATACGGTATGGATAACCACCAATTGATTTGAACATGCGACGTAAAGACGTTTCACTAATGTTGAATTTACATGCAGTTCTTACAAGACTTCTTTGAGGTGATTGCACAACTTGGTTAAAAACACTTCCTTCATTTTCGTTCGTGCATACTGTTTTTCGACGACCTGAAGAACCTTTACGTTGACACAATACACTACCAGTGCGACGAAATTTTTCAACAACAGCTAACATTACACTTTTACTAGGAGCTGCTTTATTAAATTTTTGTTGATATTTTATTGACACCTGTTCTAAGCTTGGACCATCATTACCACCTTTTCCGTATGAACGAAAATAATGCTCTACCAGAAAAACTTTTTCTTCCGTTGTTAGAACCATTTTTAAATCAAATTTAACTGCAGCGTACTATTAATATATCATCTAATGACAATTAAGTCAAATATGACAAATCCATATTACATAAACAACTCTACAGCACTCTCTGTTTCGGTACTGTTTATTTTGGCGGATACCGTAGATTTGAAGAAAGTCGTTGGACTACAAAACGGGGGATAAGGTAGTAATAAACACTTCTAAAGAAAAAACTTGGCAAAAAGCAGTTGTTATTGAAAAAGCAATTGAGCCAAGATCTTATTGGGTGAAAAAAGAGAAATTCTCAATCCTCAAGATCAGATTACAAATTCATTTGTGAGCCTGAGTTATACCCCAACGAGAGCAACAGTAACAAAATTCATCCTAATAATATCTTTCCATTACAAAACGAAAATAGTCCAAGCTCTGTAAGCCATCCATGCACCCCTTTAATCAATTCTCAGCAAAGCCATCAGCATTCAAAATGTAGCAGCACCTCAAACTTATTAGGGGTTCCTTCACCACATGAAAATACTAGTTTTAAGCAAAGTTCTGAAAGTGAAACAAATGTGCGCTCCCGATACGGACGATGCATCAAGGCCCCTCTGCGCCTCGATCTTTGAGGGGAAGGTGCTTAGTGTAAATGAACCTTTAAACCGAACATTTGTCATCATAAATGTCAAAAGGAAAAAATAGACACTTTTGACATAAACAAGACACATGTAAAGAGTCTTATAAAATAAAGATTTAATCCAAGTTTATTTAAATAGTATTTTATTTAATAGTATATTATACCACGAGTCAATAATGATAGCTATTATTCTCGAGGAATTTTTACGAACCGAGCCGCGTTAGCGGCGAGGGAGTAACATTCCGAGAGAATAATAGTCATTATTGCGAGTAGTATACTCTACTTTATTTACGACAAATTTATTTATTTTAGATTTTCAATGAACAACTTTATTTGTCAACATTTAAATTAGTGATAGTACAATTAATAAACTGAATTGGTCGTGAATTATGATTAACTTTGGAAGAGTTTTCAACACGAATATTTGGAATTTCGGTTGTTGTAAAAGAAGAAGTTGCTTCATTACTATTTATCTGTTTGGCAATAGTATCTGCTGTAGTTGTTTTGTTTCTCATAGACTGATCAATGTATCCTTCAGCTACTTGGGTAGATTTCCAACCCCCATGACGCTTCAATCCAGTTATATCGCCTCCTCCATCAATGTACAGAGTGGCAGATGATCTGCGATAACAATGGCTGGTATAACTTTGAGGATTTGGCAAGTTTAAATATTTGGCAATTTGTCTACCAATGTCTGCAAATTTGTTTTTTCCTATACGTTATATTGTACATTTCGATTTTTGATAATTTAGGAAGAATGAATTGGTTTCTACATGTGACGGACGGAGATCGATGTACTTCTTTACAATATTGTAAAACGTACTGTTTATGGTGAATTTTCGTACAATTTTAGTTTTACTCTTGGGTATTGTTATCAATAACTCTGTTTGGAAATCCTTCACGTCTTCTATCTTCATTTCCTAAAGCTCGTTCGAGCGGCATGCGCCCATAATTCCAATAACTAATATAACCTGAATCAAAAAAGAACATGAGTTTTTGAATAGATCAGATTAAATATGAACATTTACCTTATGCAAAAGAAAAATTTCATCAGGAGCTCTGTCAATAAATTTCCTAATTTCTTCCGGGGTCAGAGTGGAAGATTTCTTTGCTTGAAATCCTTCAGATTTTCTTTTTAAAAACGCTCGTAGTTTCTTATATTTTTCCAGATCAACGTCATGGTTTATCTTCAACACAGATTTAATCATTGAATAGAATGACCATAATGAAGATGGCTTGTATTTTGCACCCAATTCAGCGAAATAGGCCAGCAGAACATTTTCGGAATAAGAGTTTGCCTTGTTTCGAAGACGCCATTCGTTGAACGATGCGTACGTTTTATTATAAATGGATTTCGATGTTTCTGGTATTAAGGTAGAAGTTGTTGCTGCAGCTAATTGTACAATTTCTGGTGGTGTACAAGTGAAAGATTCTTCATTTTCATTCATTTTAATACAAATACACAAACACTACGCGTTTGACACTGACACTTTTGAGTTTGGTTATATTGTTTCCATGGTATTATTTAATTCGAGAAATTTTGTGATAGGAGTACAAGAGGGAATAAAGACTATTAATCCCTCTCCATTATTCCCTAAGGGATTAATATATGGCATTATACTTCAAAAACCACAAGTATAATACTTATATTATATATTAGTCGTAAATAAAAGACATAAAACAATGACAACAAATAAAATAATGGAAAAAGACAATTATACACACAACATAAAAGCGCGACAACATATATTTAATTTGTAAATTTTGATTAGCGAGAAAGTATATAAATTTCTACTTCAATTTAAGTGTTACATCAAAATACCATGATCCAATTTTTTATTAAGTTATCATGTTTTAGAGAAATGCGCAATCCAAAACTTTGTCGGGTGGAATGAAAAGAAAATTGTGCGTAGGGATAGCCCTGTGTGGCAACTCTAAAGTTGTAATGTTGGATGAACCTACGGCAGGAATGGATCCCGCTGCAAGAAGAGCCCTCTGGAATTTATTACAAACCCAGAAAGACGGTAAGTCCGATAACCTAAACCAGCCATTCTCTAAGTGTATACCAAGGAACCCTAGGATTTCGCGATACCCCTGTGGGGGTTCCACAAGAATTCAGAAGAAAAATCAAAACACTTCTCTCTGGTCGAATGTTTTGATGCGGGCTATCACGAGGCGCAGCCAAACTTAGTCACTCAGTCGCCACCCACAACAGTACAATTTTACTATGCCGCCACCACCGATATTTACTTGTGCGCACTCACAAAGTCGAAATTGCTTACGCCGCATTTTTTGTAATTCCATTTCTATTTCGGCATTTTATTTATAAAAGGCGCCGACTCGAGTATTTTTAAGAATGTTCGAGATCGAGGGTAGGAATATAAAAGTGACGATCGCGCCTCAACACTCATCAGTCGACGATTAGCGTTCGGAGCGATAAGTACCTTCCTACTTAGGTACAAGCTAGCTAGCGAATTGCGAATTTTAAACGAAGTGTTTAGGTATTGTTCTACTGCTGTATTCTGATTATATCAGTTTTGTATTTCTTCTTTGGACTAAACTCTTCTATGCAGTAACATTATTAATAATGAAGAATGTAACGTTGACTTAAAGGCGTTAAACGTGTTGCAACAACATCTTCTATATACAGCAATTACCGATCCAGACGATGATGCAACCACGGTTTCAATGGCGAACAAAAGGAAATATGATTGAATCATATATTAATTTCGGATTTGTTGATTTCAACGGTTCACCTCTCTGCATGTTATGTAGTAAACTGCTTCCTAATAGTTCCATGGCACCTGCCAAATTGCGCTGACATTTGGAAACTGTAGACCCCGAGTCGAGGATTCGCGTACGAGTGCTTGAACAAGTAACATCGTCTGTGTTTTGCTCTTCTATTCTCGTGATAAATAAGTGAATTTATTTTGTACTTTGGTGCTATTAATTACATGTTTATGTATTATCAATAGTAGACTTTTTGATTCAGTTTCTTATCAAACTATTTTTTACTAAACAATTTATTTACATTGGTAATTACCTGGTTCAAGCCTTGTCATAAAACAGAGGTGTGGGTGAGCAGATTTTGCGATATGGATAATATGTTATCCAACGAGTTCACATAAACCCACAATAAACACAATATACTGCTTTTAAGTACAAGGGCGGGGCTATTCAATATTTTTCCAAAATGTCACTCAACAATTCAGTTCAAACATCTTACGTATCAGCACCTAAACAATGCTTTCCAAAAAAAGATCAAGCTATTGTGATGCATGCAGAAGACAATTTAAAGTTATTCGACTACATTCAAGGAATAGGTGATATTATTGGTCCAAAAAATATCTCGTTTGCCTCCAGAATTTCAAATAATCGAATTTCTATATATCTTGCTATCTCCAAACTTGTAGATAACCTCCTAAAATCACACCCTGTAATAACAATATGTAACACTACCATAAACATTCGTAGACTCGTCTCTCCTACTAAAAGGATCATCATATCTAATATTTTCCCTTACATTCCTCATGAACAGGTCGACAATGTAATAAAAAATCTTGGGCTAAAACTGGCATCTCCGATCTCTTTTCTAAAGGCTGGAATACCAGGCGACGAATATGCCCATATTCTCAGTTTCATACGTCAATCTAACGTTTTCCCCCCTTCTTATAACTTTGAACTCCAAACTTCCATAGTCATTCCATTTGATGGTAACGATAACAGAATTTTTCTATCAACCGATAATATGAATTGTTTTATCTGCAAGCAATCCGGACACATCGCCTCAAATTGCCCAAATCCGCCACTCGACGTTATATCGAAGCCTATACAGTCTACACCTGAAACTATCAATACATCTACACAAACAAGTGATTCTCCACTCCCATAAACCAGTCTCCCACCAATGAGCGAAGTTCTGTCGAACAAAGATTCAACCCAATCCAACCCTGCTCCGTTTATTGCAGAAAAACGTTGCCGTTCCGAAATCTCAAGTGACAAAGCCAGTTCTCCTGATGCTGACGATCAATCCAACGAATTGCTTCCCCCCCCCCTAAACCTGTCTCCGACATTCAGAAGAAAAAAAATAGGTAATCAAGGTTGAGCTTCTCTGAAGAAGCTAATTTAACAGAGATAACAAAACAATGTACACAAAACAAGCTAATCCTGAGACCTATATATCCTTCCAATAGACAATCTTGACGCATACTTAGAAAACAGCTTTGGTAGTCGCAATCCTTACCAGGAAGTCTTAAAGTATACCAATGACATTAAGTCTCTTATCTCTAACCTAAATCTACTTTATATAACTCTTACAGAGAGATCGATTAAAAACAGAAGAACCCGAATAACAAGAAAATTGAAAGATCAACTTCGATTGGATTTCAAGGAAAATGAAAGTGAATCAAACGAAGAGGATTACAGTTCTGAAGGTTCATATCAATCACAACACTCCACAGACTCACAAAATTCCACAGTATCATAGGTATCTCAAACATCGCAAAAATCCTCTTATTAATCACATAACTCCTAATATTTAATTTTCACCCAAATTTAACGGATTTGTAACATGTTTTACCCCCGTTTGAAATCTCTACAACAACTCATTAGTAATTACTCTCCTGACCTTATCTGTTTACAAGAAACGAATTTCCGAAATTCTCATAATCCGTATCTCAAAAGTTACACTGGTCACCATTTTATCAGACCTAACCTCTCACGCGCCAGTGGTGGAACCTCAAATTTCATTTCTAACGATATATTTCACCAAGAATATCATCTGATAACTGAATTAGAATCTACTGCTGTAATTGTATGGCGCCCCTACAAAATTGTCATATGTAGCTTATACATTCCCCCCAATTACGCTTTGAAAGAATCTGAGCTCACCAATCTAATCAATCAACTTCCTTTTCCTTTTATATTAGTCGGTGACTTCAATGCTCATAACTAGATGTGGGGCTCCGAAAGAACATTACAAATGCTAACATGCTTAATACCGGCAGTAACACATACTCGTATTTTCAAGTCCAATCTGGTTCCTTCTCATCTATTTATTTGAGTATTTGCGACCCCGGGCTAGCTTCTTCGCAAACATGGAATACCATTGTCAGTTTATATGATAGCAACCACTTTCCCATCTTAATTTCCAACAACAAACAAAAAACTGAAACGTTAAACTGCAATTGGAAAATAAAGAATGCAAATTGGGCTCTCTTCGAGGAAACTGTTAAGGAACAATTGGATGACCTTACCCACCATGATAACATAGATGAAGCTGTCAAACAATTCATTAATGCAATGCTTTCCTCCGCTGAAAGATGTATAGGTCAATTCTCAATCAACCCCTCGAAGAAAACAGTTTCTTGGTGGAACGACTCCTGTTACCAAGCTGTGAAAAATTGCAACAGATCTCTTAACAAGTACCGCAGAACTTGGTACGAATTGTATCGAATTAACTTAAAAAAAGCCAAAGCTCAAGCTAGGAGAATACTTAGGTCAAGTAAAAAAGACTCGTGGAACAAATTTACCAATACAATAATCACAGACACATCCCCAGCTCAAGTTTGGTCTAAGATACGACGAATGAAAGGCCAAAACAGCAGTCGTACTAATAAAGTAGCTGCTCTACTACACCAAGGAAATGTCACAAACGACCAGCAAATAGCGGACTTTCTTGCCCAACATTTCGAAAACAAAACTAAAATTAACAAACCCCCTTCTAACCGAATAAATATAGCTGAAAATTCCGATAATACCACCCCTAACCTTCATCCAATCAACAGTCAGTTTACCTTAGATGAATTACCGTTCTTTCCTCTTTAAAAAATACTGCTACAGGGCATGATAACATCCCATCAATTTTCCTCAATTATTTACATCCTACGTCAAAGATCAAACTACTCAAACTTTATAATCGAATATGGTGTAGTCAGCAGTTTCCTAATGCATGGCGGGAATCGATCATAATTCCGATCAAAAAGAATAACTCAAACACGGCAAATTCTTTAAGACCAATATCGTTAACATGCACACTATGCAGAAAAAATGGTCAACAGACGTCTACTTTGGTTTCTTGCAAAAAATAATATACTTAACCCTGCGCAGTCAGGCTTTAGAACAAATAGATCAACCATGGATAATTTGATTATGCTTCAAATAGAAATTTTTCAATCTCTTAGTGATAGAAGTGACGTTGTAGCAGTTACACTGGACATTGACAGTGCATTCGACACTGATTGGCAAACCTCAATCCTTCAAAAACTAGTAGACTTAAAGCTTCATTGTAATATTTTCTCCTTTATACAAAATTTCTTATCAAACAGATCCTTCAAGGTAACAGTAGATGAGCAAACATCTTTTTCTTATTTTCCACATAATGGTGTCCCACAAGGCGCGATACTCAGACCTACCCTATTTATTTTTAGCATTGACGATATATGTAATTCCATAATTGCCCCAGTTAAATACACGCTTTACGCGCTTGACCTCATAATTTTTTGTCAGGGTAAAGTAACAACAAGCACATTCTATCTACTTCAAAACGCTCTAAATTCCATCCATGAGTGGTCTATAAATCTCGTCCTTCAGGCTTCGAAATCAAAAGTTATCCGTTTCAGCAGAAGAAATAGAACGATCTTTCCACTTTAATACTTAAACGACACTCCGCTTGAACTTGTTAACCATCAAAAACTCTTAGGCGTAAGATTTGATAAAATATTGTCATGGAAATAGCAGATTATGGACATAAAAGGAGCTTGCCTCATTAGAATGAATATCTTAAAATCACTCGCTCATCATCAATGGGGAGCTGAAGAAGAATCACTCTTACGGATCTATAGAGCCCTTATTCGCTCTAAATTGGATTATGGAAGCATTTGATACAATGTACTCCATACCTTAAATCTCCTAACACAATTCAGAACACTGCTCTACGTATTTGTATTGGTGCCTTCAGGTCTAGTCCTTCCGAACGCATTTTCGTTGAGTCATTCGAACCCCCTCTCTTTATACGTCGACAGCGTCTACTACTATCATACTTTTGTAAAATCCCAGCCTGTCCTAACAACCCTGTCATTAACCTTATCAACTCTGTACGCACCTCTCAAGGACACCCCAAAACAATTTCAACAGTTGTGTCATCACTAAAATCACTGTTGGGAACAATTAATCTTGCAATCATGACCTCTATTAATTCTTCCAATATAGCGCCATGGACCATTAACCTACCTTTTCTTGATACTACTCTAAGTCGCTACCACAAATTGGACACACCCAACGCAGTACTTGAGCAAGAATCCAGGAAAATTTCACTATATCATCAGTTTGATAAACTCTTGTTTACCGATGCATCAAAAAATGCAGAGGGTGTCGGTTGTGCTGTAACCGATGAAAATTCTATAGTTGCAAGATATCGACATCCTGACACTACTAGCGTCTATACAGCAGATTTATTTGGAATACTGAAAGCTTTGAACACTCCAACAGATAACAACAGCACTATATCAGTATACACAGATGCTCTCTCTTCGATACACTCAATGACAAACATTTATTCACTGCATCCAATAGTCCAACAAATTCACAACGCCTGCCACCATCTCTATTCCAATGGTATTTTGGTTCACATTATCTGGATACCATCACACGTGGGAATAACCGGGAATGAAATCACAGACCAAGCAGCAAAACAAGCATGTTCCTTCGACTTAAAAATAGAAAATGTTTACCTCACCCAAGGCATGAAACCCATCGTCAAGCAACTCACGCTTCAAAACTGGCAAAATTACTGAAACTAACTAGATCCTAAACTTCATTCAATACAACCTATCGTTTTCACACCTAAATTCCCCCCAATGACTAGGAAAAACAAAATTATAGTACACAGACTGCGAATAGGGCATTCTCGCCTCACCCACGGATATCTTATGGCCTCAGAAGATCCTCACCAAAAAATTTGAGAACTGCGGACCTAAACAATATTTTCTATGTATTTTGTTCATATTCTTAATGTTTGTTTAAATTATTCCAGCCCAGTAATCCAGTAGTGCTAGACTGGAATAGACTGGATTTTCTTTTGTGTTTTCTCCAGTCATTTGAAAGCAGTTGAATTATCAATATGCTTTCAAGAATTGGTTTAAAAAAGTAAACCTCCAATCCATTTACTGTCTATTATGTTAAATAAATGAGTAGTTTGAGAATATTGTTGAATGGTAATCTGTTACTTCAATTTTCATATCCTAAGATATTGGTTGTTTACGTAAATTGGTATTTTGTGGAATATTTAATATTGTTAGCGGATGAACACGTATTAGTTTTCTTAAAAAGGTAATTTACCAATTCATTGAAGGAATTTCCGGTTAAGACAGAAAATAATAACTTTGCTTATCTAGGTATATATATTTTTAGAATGTTTCTTTTCTATCTATTTTGTTTTAGCTATATATCCAGAGGGAGTAATGAAGTAAAAATAAAATATTTGTTTCTAGGGCGAACAATGCTTTTAACAACTCATTTCATGGACGAAGCAGATCTCCTGGGAGATCGGATAGCTATCATGGCCGGTGGAGAGTTGCAATGTTGCGGTTCAAGTTTTTTTCTCAAGAAAAAATATGGTGCTGGATATAGTCTCATTATGGATAAATCGCAAGAATGTGACACTGGAAAAATCACTCAACTATTGAAACAGTTCATTCCTGATTTAGAAGTAAGTATCTACACGTTGAAAATGTATGCAAATTTCAGATAAAATTATTACACTAGCCTCAAAGAAAGTGTCACTTGCGGCAGGTATTTCGCTAGCTGACATTACCGAACTTCTTACACAAGCTGAATTACCTGAAGTGGATTGTTCAAGTGATGTAAACGAGGATGGTGTCATCGCTTCATCGGGCTCTGCATCAGTAGAAGCTGTTTTGCTGCTACAACCGCCGCCACTTTTTGCAGCACCTGATGTTACCGTGGTCGCCTCTGTTGAAATTACAGATGATCCACTCACAGTTACTGATATTACGGATTCAGAATCTTGAGATTCGGTCATATCGATAGTCTCCGTGTAATCTTGATTGTTTTGCAAGAAATGCTTTAAAGATCCAGCCATTCTTTCCCTTTCTTGTAGTCTCAGTTTCTTCGCGAAACTTCGCACTTGAAGATCTCTTTCTCATATCCTGAAAAAACAAATAAATAATTAGTACTCATGGGAATTAACATCTAAAGTAAGCACCAAGTTTACATATTCGAGCAAAAAGCAATTTGTTCGTGCCCTTTCAGCTTAAACCCTTCCAAAAATAAAGGCAGAAAAAATATTAAAACAATTTGATCTTATAAGCCTTTAAAAAACGCCCCAAAATGTCTTTTTAAAAAGATCGATAGCATAAAAACTAAGCGAGTTATGGATAAAAAACCTATTACTTGTTTAAACTCGTACGTGGCATTTCAATTAATAAAAAGATGTTTAGGTAAAAAAATTATTTATAACCAGTATCGTATAAAGGGATAATGTTGATAGTAGGAAGTAGGGAGCACTTACCATTTTATAGTCTATTTGAAAATCAAGAGAGAGTAAATTCCCAGAAATGTTTTGCAGTTATCAGTGTTAAAGGCAGTAAACCATAGACGTGCGTTTTCAAAATTTTATTAATATGGAAATAGAAATATTTAATTTGTTTTAGTTATTTATACCTAGATTACCAATTTTAGATAGATAAACATAATTCGTAAGTAGTAATTTAATTTGGGTAAAATGAAGAAAAAGTCAATATTATTTTAGGCATTTTGTTTTAGGCATATGTTTATTTATAAAATATGTATATAATATGTACAGATAATTACAATTATTTATAAATTGATATGAGGAGCTAAAAAAACAATTAAGTAGGTATATGAGAAAAACAAAACCAACCGCAAGGATAAAATTTGACGAGAAACATGCAAAAAATACGACAATATTAAATCTTAAAAAATTAAAATCTAAAAATAAAATTAAAGTACATAAATTAATAATTTTAAAGTTATGGTTCCTCGCACTCTGTGTCAGAAGATTCACCATCTGATTCTAGAGAAATTACAATGGGCTCTATAGTAATATCAATTATGTTATCTAGCTCCCACATTTTTTTTTCTATTTCTGTAACGTGTCTAATACATTTTTGCCAATTTTCACTTGTTACTTCAGATATTGCCTTATTGAAGAGATTTTTTACATCTGATAATTTAAAAGTCGTGTTATTTCTGGCAACATAACCTTTAACTTGAGCCCATATTAATTCTATCGGATTCATCTCACAATGGTAGGGTGGTAAACGAAGGATTTCAATTTCTCGTTTTTTGGCTATCTCCTCAATATTATATTTTTTATAATTTTGCTTATGTTTTTTAGCAATAGTTAACAATTCTGCCCTCAGCATTGTATTGTCAAAGGCTAAATTTTTAGAAGACAACCATTTTGCAATTTCATCCTTTTTCCATTTAGTGGTTGGTAAAGGTTCAAGTAATCTGGAGTGGTAACTTGCATTGTCCATTATAATAACCGATCCTTTTGGTATGAATTGAATCATCTTTTTTTTGATTCAAATAAGAGTAAACCATTCTCAAGAAAACCGTTTGTACTGCCTATATGACAAATAATTAATCTTTTACCTTTTCCTATAGGTTCCTTAAAACCAGTAGTATATCCTTCTAGAAAAGCTTGATGGGATGATTTTATATTTTTGTCTTTCCAAACTCTTCCTACACAATGTCCTTCATTAACCCATGTTTCATCTAAATAATAAATGTTTTTATTTTGAGCTTTAACTTGTTGTATTCTTCTGAGGTACTGTCTTCTCCAACATACAATTTCTTCAGAATCAATTATCATTGAGTGTCTGCCCATTTTTTCAAATTTAAAGTTTAACTCATGTAACACTTTCCATAGTTTATCCCGGCTTATTGTGGGTAAATCAACATCATTCGTAATGGCTTGCAAAACTTTATCTAAAGTTGGTATTTGCTTGTTTATAAAAAATGAGTGAACAAGCTTACGAATAGCATTTTTAAAAAACTCGTCCACGTTGACTTTTAATAGTTTTGGTCTACCTGGTTTCGGCTTTGGTGAGGTTACTCCACCTGATTTTTCCTCCTTTAGAACTCTATATATTGTAGATTTTCCATATCCCATTGCCTTAGATGTTGTTTCAACTACACTGTCAATAGTGTTTGAGGGATTTTGATGTTTAAAATAGTGGTACACATTCACTACAGCACTCTTTTCATTGAGCGATAAATGGTCTAGTTTTAATTTTTTCACTGGCGTATACTCACAAACTGCTTCCATTTTTAGTCACTACTATTTGTCACGTTTATCGAAAATCAAATAACTGCATTTCTAGAAACTTAAGCACTATTTAAGTCAAAATATCTGTCATTAGAAGCGGTCGGCGGGCGTAATTTCGGCCGGTAATCCCTTGGCCTACCTGCATAAATCAAAGGGTACCATTTATGACAGGGGTAATTTCGGCCGAGGGGTTGATGTTTACGATGAGATTAAAATATTGGTAATTACGCTTAATAGTTTCTGTAAAATATTAGTTGTGTATTTATTTGGAAATACCTAATCCTGTGTACCTGTCGGAAATACCTTTAATTTACTTATCTCTTTATTCTAATAACTATGTTGTACCTACTTAAGATTATTCCTTTAAATGTATAAAATTCACAAATAACAGGTATAAAATTATTATAGCTAGTCAGTATTATAACTTATCTTTAAGCTACTAGTCGATAGAAAGCATAAAATATATTATTTGTATACGATGGCATCAGTTTCAGTAATTAAGAGTTCACGCGGTTGTGACTTACTAGTTGTAGAAAAGTTTCAGTTTTGTAAACAGGACGTATTAAAAAGTGGTGAAGTACGTTGGAGGTGTATAAAGAAAAATTTAAGATGTTTAGCCAAACTGTACACTGTTGGTGCGGAATACACAGTTACTAGAAGTGAATTAATCCACAACCACGAGTCCGATGAAACTACGTTGGAGAGAAAAATAGTGACGACTTCATGCAAGCGCAAAGCTGAGGAAGACATATCGGAGAAACCTTCAAAAATTATTAAAAGCGTTCTTTCAAATCATTTGCCTGAGAATTTGTCATCGATAGATGTCAGTCTAATAAGAAGAAATTTGTACAACAGCCGCCGTAAGCTCTTACCAGCCCTGCCTAAGGATATTCACGATGTACATTCTGTACTCGATAGTTATGGACCGAAAACCACAACAGGTGAAAATTTTTTGTTTATTAACAGCACAGCTGATAATATCATTGTTTTTTCTTGCCATACAAATATAATAAGTTTATGTAAAATGAAAGATTTTTACATGGATGGCACATTTTCTTATTGTATTGTATAAAAAGTCAAACCGTTGAAATTTCAGGTATTCAACACTTAATTTTTTAAGAAAAAAAATAATAAACAAAATATTATACAGCACAACACTTGACAAAATAAAAATTATTTTAAATGTAAAAATTAATAGGATTACTTGTTTTTATGCACTTGTTGTGTGACGCGCTTCACCGTGTCCTTTTTCACCTCACACAGGTTCCTACCAACTGACGCGTCACTTTGGACACCCTCGATGCAAAGTTTTTGAAACATATGCTCGGGTGCAAGATTATTTTACGTGGTTTACTCAGTGACGGATTTAGGCATGTTGCCGCCCTAGGCCCCGTTCGATGCGCCGCCCTTTTTGATAGAATGAATATCATTAATTTTGATTCAATTTTTTATTTTCAATTAACTTAATTTATTGAAATATATTTTTTTAAATATTACTGATAAACAAGACAGATAAATATATGTATAAACTTTAGACAGATAAGTAATTCATATTTCTTTTAATATTAATCAATTTGAAAATTTCCTTTTCCTGGCTTTGGTCCGTGCAAAAACGTCAATTATGTCGTCGTAATTAATTTCTTGGACTAGTTGGGCTTCAATAGACAGTAATGCAAGTGCATTAAGTCTATCTTGGCCCATGCTTGCGCGTAAATAGGTTTTTACCCTTTTAAGAGTAGAAAAAGATCTTTCTCCTGAACAATTTGTAGCCGGAATACTCAAAAAAATACGGAGAGCAATGTTCACATTCGGATAAACATCTCGAAGATTCCGTGAATGCAATACATTGCATATTTTTTGTGCAGAGCGTACATCTTCCATATTTGCCAAGGAATCTTTGAGTTGACAATGTAAATGAATACATTCATTGCCTAACGTCTCTTCCAAATCATCAGGATACTTACTGATTAGTTTATTGGCAAGATTTTTTAATTCATTCGTGTCTATTTCAGATAAATTATCAAAAAAATTGAAATTTTCATATGCACTTCTACGCTTGGCCAATTGTACACTCAGAGTATCTAGAATAGGATAATACACATTTGTACGAAAATTTTCTTGTCCAGAAGAAGGTGTTCTTTCATTTACTCGCGACTCATCTGGCTGGATTCTTCTGGTTTTTTTGCGTCGAGTATCATACCAATAATAATCGTGAACTCCAGATAGCGCTTTGGCTTTTTCTTCATATTCAGAAAATTGTTTGTCTCTCGTGTCTTGAAAAAATAGAGTCAGAGAACTATAGATCTGAACGACGGATGATAAATCAGCTTGAGATTCTTGAAGCTTCTTACTAGCAGCATTAAAACGATCTAAAATTACATTCCAAACAATAACTAGGATTGCTGTTTCTAAATGCTGCAATTTTCGCTGCAATCCCGTAGCTTCACATCGTAGTCGGTTTCTCATCTCTGCTTTCGGCAATAAATTGCAGTGCATCAATTATTGCAGGCCACTATTTTTCTAATGCGTAGATATAGTAAAGAAATTGTATAGTTCTTGCAAAGTAGAAAAGAAGTCGACTGCTTCTGTTACCGATTCAACTGCACATGATCCTACCAAGTTTAAAGAATGGGCGGCACAAGAAACATAATCTGCTAAAGGATTAATTGTTTTGATTCGTGTCTGAAGGCCTGAGTATATAGCTGACATATTGCTTGCATTATCATAAGATTGACCACGACAGTTCATTATGTCCAAACCATTATTTTCTAGAGATTTTAGCAAAGCATCCTCTATGTCTTTAGCTTTATGACCGATATTTGGTAGAAATTCTAGAAACCTTTCCACAATTTCACCGTCATGACGTACATATCTGATAATTATAGTAAGCTGATCGACATGTGCAATATCAGGCGTAGAATCTACAATTATACCAAAATACTTAGCAGATTGCACTTCATTAGAAATTTGTTGTAGTACTTTATTCTGAATCAACATTATAATTTCTTCATAGATCGTTTTAGACAAATACGACGTATTTCCACTACCAGGATGCGCATACAATTTTAAATGTTCAGATAAAAATGGATCATATTCAGCGAGAAGCTCTACTGTTCCTAAAAAATTCTCATTATTCGTTCAGAATTTCCTCGAAATGGCAATCCTCTTATTGCTAATGATTTAATAATTGCAATTACTCGGTATAAAATTTTTTTCCAATACGCTATTTCCTCGTCGAGCTGTTTTATGAGAAGTTGATCAACACGCCCGTGAACTACTGCTCGAGATTTAAAATGACTAACGTTAGTTTTGTGAAAATCAGAATTTTCATGAGCTTCGATGCGTGCTTTTGAGTTTTTCCAGTCACGAAATCCTTCACCAGTAAAAGCATTCATTTCACCACTTCTACTAAATAATAAGCATGGAACACAAAATACAGACCCTTTAATTTCTGAATAAATTAACCACTCACGGCACTGAATCTCTCCGTTTTTTAAAGTACGTTGAAATAAACTTTTGGAACAATATCTCGTTTTATCACTATAAACATTTCTAGAATTTTTAAAGTCTGTATTATCATTTCGTGGAATACCGTTTATGGTTATGAAATCCCGTGTTTCTTCATTCAAATTCCACAAAAAAGGATCAGTATTGAATTTTAAAATATCGGTTGTTGACTGGATTTTTTCAGTATCTTGTGATGAAGAAAAATTTGACGGTGTCTGGTTCGTATCTTGTGATAGAGTATGATGTGGCTGTACTTCTTCTTCCTCAGCTTGTTGTTTTGAAATCTCTTCTAATTCCGGCTAGAAAAAAAAATCAATTCAAACAACTGGAATTTATTTAATGTTTATCCCGATTAACGTTATATATAAAAAAAGTTATTAGCAATTATAACAAGATACTTACGACCGATGAACATGATGGTTGTTGGTCATTATTAGAAGACTTACTTGAGCTTGTCAAAAAACTAGATATTTTCGGAATTTTTTTTAATAAATTATCTATTTTCGTTGATTCATCTGCTTTTCTTTTACGATATTCTGCACCGCTGAATTTTTTCCGATTACCACTCATATTTAATTCAAAAATAAAATAATAACTTCAAGAATTATAAAGAAAACCAGTGCCTAAATTCAAGTTATCGATCAATTATTTTTTTATTATCAAGAAACAGAATAAAATAATTCGAGACTTTTACACATGAAGAGCATTCATAAGACTAAAATGATTGCTGTGACTTTTCTATAGCGCGAAGCGCGATGTTTTATTCTATATATTAAACAAAACAAAGTCAAACGCGTCAGTACCTGTCAAGCGTAGGCGTAGCGTTTTTGTTTCCTGTAAACATGAGAAATACACTCACCCGAACCACAGTTTAAAGCTTAACAGAAGCAGTTGGCTCACTCGATGTCGGCGTCTTTGATGTTCATGGTTCAAATTTTCCACTGCGCAACCGGAAATTGTAACCCACGCGCTTAGGGGCGTATCCAATTGATAAAATGCCCGACATCAAATAATATAAACTGCTCGACGAAAGATGTAACTAGTATACATTATGAAGCGAATAAATCGATGATTTTAATATAATTTATAATGATGAATAAAAAATAATAACCATTAGTGTAGTGATCTAAATTGGATTGTAATATTTTCTATCAAAAATTTTTTATAAAAACTATTCTGAACCAATTTTTATAATTGATTGTCTTTACTTTTTTGTGACTCTAAAATTTTTGCAATTCATAAATTTTGCCGCCCTTCAAATTCTGCCGCCCTAGGCCCGGGCCTCACGGGCCTAGGCCTAAATCCATCACTGGGTTTACTCCACGGCCCCTTGACCCTCAGCGTCAAAAGTTCCAGGTAGCCTCAGATGGAGGTTACGGAAAACTCCAGGGGTCTCGTTGAATTTAATACGTCTACAAAACCTGTAAACAGACGGCGATGCTACGGGATATGAAGAAAACACGGATCGTATTTAATATTACAAATCCTATTTAAAATATATCTACAAAATAACATTTAACAATTTCTGAGGATTTTCAAACAGTACCGAATCAGTTAAATATATACAGTATGCAAATGTGTTCAAGCCTTATGTTATTATACACCATGCGAAATTTGCCGGTATTAAGGAATATGAGCAATGACATAATAAACCAGGTGTAAGCAGCGGAAGCGGTATAAGCAGTTTATAATTATGCGATAAGCAGCAGTAAAACAATAATTACCTATTACAATAGTAAACGGGATATAACTATCTTCGCGGTAGGGATGGTCAATCGGGATAAGTGGGAAAATATGACCAGACCAGTTTATAACAAAAAACTAAACAACTTACAGGTCAGCAAAAATAGCTGAAAGTTTGAAAATGGACACGCCCACGATGCGCGTTGGTCTCAATTCGGAAAGTAAGAGATAAGACAGTTTATGTTTAAACGAGTGCAGAACTAGGTATAGTCTGCGAAAAAGTAGGTATTGCGGCGAATAAAAATGGAATTTCAGTCGAAGTTGAAAGGAAAAGTTTTAAATGGACAAACTCGAGAAGTGGTAGCAAATGTTATACATTTTATGAGAAGAGAGGCGGAAAATAACGGGCCATTGAGAGATTTTAAAAAAGTCCAGGAGCGTGTGGTATTGGCAACAGGGGTCAGTTTAAGTAGTGAAATTAAGGTAATTGAAGACAGTGAATGCTCGTCGTTTGAAACACCTAACAAAAAGAGAAAAAAAAGCGCTTCAAATCCTGTCTAGATAATTTTCTCCGAAGGTATATCAATTTTTATATTACAGAAAAACAAGTTGCAACTTTGAAGCGTATTCATCGAAAATTTGTAGATGAGTATAATTATACAGGTACCGGAGAGTCTCTTCGGCATGTTATTAAATAATGGGATTTAGTTGGCGAAAAACTAGAACAAATAGGAAGTTGTTAATGGAAAAACCCGAAATAAAAGACATATGAGACTTAACTTCTTACGAAGTATGAAACGTTATAGAGACGAAAATAGACCAATTATATATATGGACGAAACGTATATCTATTCGTGTCATAGTAATCAAAAGAGCTGGTCTGATAGTTCCAACGAGGGGTTACATAAACTAGTATCAAAGGGACAGATGCTAATTATAGTACATGCTGGAGGTAAAAATGGTTTTGCGAAAAATGCTTACCTTAGATACAAATCTAGCTATAAAACCGGAGATTATCACAATGTCATGAACGACGAGAACTACAAAAAGTGGTTGCAGGAGATGTTAGTACCAAATTTACCACCAAATAGCGTTTCAGTGATCGACAACGTACTTTATCATAATGTACATAGTGAAAAGGTATAAAATTTCTCTTGCAGAAAAGCCGAAATGCAGCAGTGGTTGACAAAGCAAAATATTGGATTTACGGCTGATATGCTAAAAGCAGATTTATACAATCTTATAAAGTAACACAAACCTCGGTACAAAATATACGAAAGCGATCAAATTCTTACATATAAAGGACATTCCATTTTACCATTACCTCCATATCATCCGGATTTAAATCCAATAGAGTTAGTATGGTCTTCTATCAAGAAATACGTTGCTGATAAAAATGTAACTTTTAATTTTAAAAACGTACTAAGTTTGTGTGATGAATTCTTTTATTCATTCTCAATAGAAGAGTGGAAAACTAGGTATAAAAAAATTGAACAAGATTATATAGCAAAGGAGCCTGCGTTTGATTTAGTTGTTGATGACATAACAATAATTCTAGGATCTAATAATGACAGTGAAAGTGGAACTGATGAAACCATCTCAGATTCAGAGCCTGATGTATCAGAAATAATATGAACGTGAGGTATTCTTTTATTGGTACAAATAAATTTCACTATACCACGATTAAATATCATCGTGTAATAGTGAAATTTATCTGTACGAACAGGTATACCTGTTTATTACCTTTTTCAATATATTTCCATACTCTTGTTACGTTTTATTACATATTTTTTCAAAATAATATAAATAAATGCACAACGCAATGAAATTTCCTAGTTTTTATCGCCTTAATTTTATAGGTAAACAGTTTCTATATTAATTGTGCACTGGATTGTACCAATATCGACAGAAATTGTTAAGCGCCTTGGGTATCCTTTTCCCTCCGAATGCGTTCTCACTTTATCGTTCGCGCAGCGAAGTGGGGACCTCACACTTCCAGATATTTTGCTTAATTATAAAATAGATTATCAATCAATCCGTGGCAACAGCCGCAGACTTGGTTGAGAGTCTTATTATTGTAGGAGAATATACACTTTTCTAAACAAAATGAGTGAACATGAAATAAGTTACTCCCGGCTGACGGTTGTGCAGCTGGTAGCAATAGCCTCTGATCTGCCCCGCAATCAGTTTTTAAACTTTCAAATTATCGGTTAAAATTATTTTAAAATTTAGGTCGGAAGATGGAACAGCGAATACCCAAATACAAGCAAAATAAAACTGTGTCTTAGAATAGATAAATATGAAACGAAATTATTACCGACTGAGAATGAAACAGCTGGTGGCAACAGCCTCTGATCCGTCCCACACTCAGTTTTAACTTTTCCAAATTGCCGGTCAGACAAAACTATATACAATTTAGAACTAAAATCAATCAAAGTAATTTAGAGAAAATTATGCTCGTTCCGAAAGGGAGACGGCTGGTGGCAACAGCCTCTGATCCGTCCCACAGTCGGTTTTCAATTTTTCAAATTTCCGGTCAGTCGAAACTATATATTATTTAGGACTAAAATAAATCAAGGTAATTTAGAGAAAATTATGCTCGTTACGAAAGGGAGACGGCTGGTGGCAACAGTCTATGATCCGTCCCACATTCGGTTTTCAATTTTTCAAATTTCCGGTCTGTCAAAACTATATATAATTTAGAACTAAAATAATTCAAGGTAGTTTTCAATTTTTCAAATTTCCGGTCACCTAATATTGTATAGCAGAGAAATTAATTCTTAAATGAAAAAACCAAAAGATCACAGTCGAAATAGAATCCAATTATCGAGAAGAGAAAGCAAAAAAAATCTAATATATATGTATTTGGGTAATTTGAATCAGGACAATAGGTATAACAATCTAAATCGCAAAATTAAAATCAAAATGTTATGTCAATGTATTGAAGGCTCAGATACTAATTCCAAAGAAATAATATAAAGTACGCGATAATAATAACTGTAAATAAGTTTTGTTTTTATCGCTTCAAAAAAACTCGCTTATCAAAATACGGTATTATATTCTTAAATAGCCAAACTACTAAATCGTTTACTGAAATTTAATATAAAACTTGAAAACTCGGCGAAATATTTTATTCGGTTTTCAAAAATAAATTTTCACGTACTCAGAAAATAAGGGACGGTCGGACACTGGACTTCAAACCTATCAATTTGATAACTGTTCACTGCGAGAGATATCTGGATTCAACACCCAAAAATGCACGGTTTTTGGAATTTATAATTTAATTCCTACCTAAAACTTTTGGCAATAACGGTGGTGAGGGAATTAACTTGAATCGATTTACTTACAACAAGAAATATTTCTACTATACTGGACGGCTTTGGTTTTAATTAAAATAGTTTAAATACCGGGCGTCCTCCATAATTTAAGTTTAGTAAAAAGTGAATTTAATAAATTTTACCTATTTCTTTAGATGGTAATTCATGGCTTTTGCATTACTAATTAAATAAATACTCAAATTAATGGTACGGGACTGAAACGGTACAAGAAATCAAAGTTGGAGAGTAAGTAACGAGTTATATCAGAGACAACAAACTGTCTCTGGTTATATCCACTTATTAAAATTAAAATACCATCGGAAATGCTTAAAAAAAATAACTCGTTACAGTTGTACGGTCTAGTGAACTAACCGGCTTTGAAACGCCTTAGGCGGTGGATTGCTTTTTCAGCGCTCTACGCATTATAAATTTTTAAACATCAAAAATCAAGAGACTGACATGTTCTCACAACATAGGAATCGGCAGTAACTGGATGATATATTAATAAAATTTCGTGTGTATTTATACCTAATCATATTTAATTTCTCTTTTATTTTGGAATTAATTTTTGTTTTTTGTTTTCTTTGCAAATTTTTTTGTACTTTTTTTTTGGACCCTGGGTTTTGGCGCCCCTAAAGGATGGCGCCCGTGTGCCTTGCGCACTTTGCTCAACATTCCAAAAAGTGGACAAATAAGGAGAAATAATTTCTACACGAGATCCAGCTTCATTGGCAACAACAAGTACCACTTATTTTTGTGAAGATTACTTTAATGTTAGTTGTAAGCTCTGATAAACTACAAATATAAATTTAAAATCATTTTAGATAGTTTTGGTTAAATGACAAAAACAAAAGTCAATTATTCATTAGTAGTTTGTTTGTTTACAGAGCTAATTCCAAGTTTAATTTCGTTGATATAGATGATAAGTACTTCTAATTATGGTAAAAAAGTAGAGGAAAAGTGTACAAAACGATCCCCCTAACGAAAATTCAGCAAACAACTCATAAATATCCGTTCAAAATAAAATTCCTTTGGTGTTCAACTAGTATTTTTCATTCATATTCACTTCCTAATGTAGTGAATTTTCCAATACAAAATGGCAGTAGGTGAAGAAAAATCATACAAAATGTTACAAAAGAGTCATTTTGTACAGTATGATCCCTCCGGGATCATTTCACACACCACTTACAAAGCAGATTTATTTAATCTGGATTCAAATTAACTATTACTCTAACAAATTATAAAAACAAAATATATTCTTCTTTTAATAGAAAATAACGTTTATATGAACACTATAGATATTATTAACCTATCTTTTAGTGAAGTTTTAACTTTTTAAAAGTGTTTTTACCGTTTATCAAGTAACCATAGGATTAGTTGTCAAATACTGTGTAGAATAGTTCGTAGTCAGTACTTGTCAATAATTCATAGGTCCTTAATTTAACAGTTATAATGGCAGAATTCACTTTTATTGAGTACGCAGATATCGACTGGTTTCTCGAAACTGTTAAGACATTAACGACTTATTAATTGGAAAGTTGGTAAAAACTTTTTAAAAGTGTTTCTACCGTTTACCAGGTAACCATAGGATTAGTTGTCAAATACTGTGTAGAATAGTTCGTAGTCAGTACTAGTCAATAATTCATAAGTCCTTAATTTAACAGTTACAATGGCAGAATTCACTTTTATTGAGTGCGCAGATATCGACTGGTGTCTCGAAACTCTTTAGACATTAACGACTTATTAATTGAAAAGTTGGTAAAAACTTTTTAAAAGTGTTTCTACCGTTTATCAAGTAACCATAGGATTAGTTGTCAAATACTGTGTAGAATAGTTCGTAGTCAGTACTTGTCAATAATTCATAAGTCCTTAATTTAACAGTTACAATGGCAGAATTCACTTTTATTGAGTACGCATATATTGACTGGTTTCTCGAAACTGTTTAGAGGCCAGAAGGCTTTATGCAGAACATTTTGCAAACAGAGCATTGCCATGTTTGAGCGTATTGATTTCAGGTTACGAGAAACAGGTATGAATAAGTAAATGTAATTTTCCATGTTTACAAAATAAAGTTTTACATTTTAGGAAGTTTTTTGACAAAAAAAGGTGAAAAAGGTCCAGTACGAAGCGTACGTACTGTGGCAGTTGAGCAAGACTTGTTAAATGCAGTTGATAATGAACCATCAACGAGTTTACGAGAATTATCCAGAGAACATAACGTCTCGAAATCAGTTGTTCATCGCGTCCTAAAAGAACAGCTTTTATATCCTTTTCACATGAAAAAAGTACACAGTATGACAGTGGCTGATTATCCTGCACGACTTGAGTATAGCCAGTGGTTTCTGCGACAACAACAAGCAGACAATACATTCATTAGTAACGTTCTCTTTACGGACCAATCCGGTTTCACCAGAGATGGAATCATTAATTCTCATAATATGCATTTATGGGATGATGTGAATCCACATGGAATTATCCAAACTAGGAGCCAGCATAGATTCATGGTTAATGTTTGGGCAGGAATAGTTGACAATCATTTGATAGGGCAATACTTTATTGACGGTACTTTGACCGGTCAGATATATTTGGAGTTTTTGCAAAATGAGTCATGGAACCTGTTTGATGATGTGCTACTACAAACTCGTAGGAATTTATGGTTCATGCATGATGGGGCCCCTCCTCATTTCAGTTTATGTACGACAGCATTTACACACAAGGTTTCCTAATAGATGGATTGGTCGTGGAGGCCCTTTTCAATGGCCACCGCGATCAAGAGACGTTAATCCTATGGATTTCTTTCTCTGGGGTTATCTCAAAAGTAAGGTATACGCAACACCTGTGCAAACAAGGCAAGATTTAATAGACAGAATTGTGTTACACTGCAATGTTATTAGAAATAATGTGGGATTGCTCTTTCAATTGCAAAGAAACAACCTTCGTAGACTTAGAATGTGCGTGGAAGTGAGAGGAGCTCATATTGAAAATTTATTAGAATAACGTTAGTTTTTGTTGTTGTTTAGGAATTAGTTTTAGTTCAATGTTCTATGACTTGTGTTTTTTGAGGTTTTCTTAATGGTTTAATAATGTTGTGTTCGTAATTTTGATTACAAGCAACTAATTACGTTGTTTGCGTACCTATTTAATTCCCATTAAATAAGTTCTCAATGTTTTTATCATCTGCTATCATCAAATTATTTTTTTGTAGTACTGTAGGTAAATCTTCGACATCGTATTAATAAGTAAGTTAGGTAAATTGGTAATTAGTGCAATAATAAAACTGTAAATATTAGCCAAACGGCTTATTTTATCGAATCCCAGCAAGAGTACCTTTTCGTTAGCTTAGTGTGTGGGGAAGTCAATTTCGATAATTTCATACAGGGTATGCCATCCCTGCAAAATGTTTGGATCACTAACCATTGCGAGTAGTCCGTCCCTGGCTTCAAGGTACTACTGTAAATCTGTTTACCTTTCCAAAATAAACATACATGTACATTATAGCTTTGCCGTAAATTTTATACAGATCAAATAACTAGTACAAAAAATAAAAACCAAATTCAAAATTAAAACTTTGGAGGCCTATAACTCGAAAACGAGGGCCTGCATAGAAAAAGTTTATATGAAGTACTAACATTATTTTGGCTCAGATTACACGCACCTGACTTTTTTCCCATTAGTCCCGGGACACCCTGTATACAAAAATGTTTAATTTCGTTCACAATTACACAGTACAACTGCCTAAAGTTCGTAATTTAATTCACTTTACAGGTTTATAGCAATGTAGGTTCAGAGTTGACGTATCTTTTAGTTGATGATCAGGTTCAAGTATTTGAACCGATGCTTCAACAGTTGGAAACCGAATCAGAACGACTGGGAATAAGAAGTTATGGTATCTCATTAACGACATTAGAAGAAGTATTTATGAAGTAAGTTGAATGCATTTCTCAAAATAAACATTATCTATTGTTACCGTCTTAATTGTTCGGTACCAATTTTCCCAAGTTTCCTTGGATGGGACCAAGATAGCGATTTTATTTGGAACGATAGTGGGCGATAAACAATTAAGACGTATGCGAACGGCACTCTTGTTTTGGTTGGAGAGCTAAGAGCCGTGGTTTTATTTGCGGAACGTTAATCAACCGGAAAGGTAATTAAAGGGCGCCAGAAATTTTAATTCAAAGGAAAAATTTTAAAAACTGCGATAAGCGAGAGAAATTATAAAAAGTGAGGTATTTTTGGTAGTGTATCTATGGAGGTTTGGGAAGTACTCACTAAAACGCGGTTTATTATGTTAACCAGTTTATTAACATGTTTTACCAGCGTCAGTGAACAAAACATCAAAAATATTTACAAGATGGGTACATGCATAACCTGGTACCGCAAACAAAATTAATATATACATAAAAACAACAAATATACAAATCAACATCATATACATACACAAATGATTAATGTCGCAGAGTTTGCGAACTAAAAAATTAGTTTATTATCGAAGTTATTTTCCGTTTATTCAAAAAAGAAAATGTAAGATATTATATTATTAAATTACTTGAAAACAAAAAACACATAGGCTTTGTGAAAGTTATGGCAATATCGGGAAAATAACTTAGTCTAGATTTGACGTGCACGCCGAATTTCCTGACGATTATTCAGTGGCAATATTAGTAATCAATACACTCGTTATTGTAATAAAATAGTTCTGACCGTATAGTTCTTTCGTTAAAGAATTAGCGTGACACTAAATTAATCTTTCCACCATTGACTAAGAAAGGGTGCGATTACTCCAGGTAGGAGAGATACTAAATAATCATTAACGATACCTGAGTCCAATTGTTTCCATCCAATCACCAAATTACTACTCAAGTGAAGATACTGGCATCAACGCCGGAGGCGTGGTTTCTCGATTAGGTTGATTTAAAAAAACTTACGATAGTACTTGTAAATAGTAATCTACCCACACCGCGTGATGGAACAGATCACAGACACTAGGAAATCTTCGCTAATTTAATGAAGGTAATAAGCACTATAAATATATACTCCGGTAATTTTAATTCGACTATGAACACAGGAAATACCGATACTTTGGTACGATACGATACGATAACTAAGAAAATCACCACCGCTTCGGTGGAGTAATCTTCGTAGACTCTATCTCGATAGCGGCACTAAATAATGATACGATAATTCACGCTGCCACTACAAGAATTTTTTCGACTAATCGCGTTGAGAATCGGTCGCTGACTGACTCTCGTGACGAGATTTTTGGGGATGGATAGCCTTCTTTCTGAAATTCTTTCCGAAAAATAACTGTAAAATTAGTTCCAAAAAGCCATATAATAGCCATATAAAACGAATCGGGCACTGAATACACAGATTACGCCGTCTACCCAGAATTTCAAAAAAGGTACTTTCCTTCTCCGAAGGTAATTCTAAAACTATTGTGTACTCATCGTACCCCTTTTAACCATCATAGGACTGGCCGGGGTCCGTTTGTACCCCATGACGTATGTTCTTGCTGTATCTTTGCAAACGCAAATTTTTAAACATTGATCTTTCATCTAGCTGCAGTTTATGAATTATTTTGATAAAATATGATGTATTTAGTAGTTTTTATTGGCTGTTATAAACAAAAAATAGTTTTATATTCCAGGGGTCTCTACAGACCCCGGTCAGCCTTTTACGTCCGATAAAATAATCCCGGTAACTGTTAGTAAAATCGGGGAATCCCATATATTCAACGTTTGTGTACTCACAGGGAATTTACCCATATAACTGTAAAATGTAAATAACCAGTTCAAATGGGGGATTCCCCGCACTGCGATATAATTTTTACAATTGAATATTCGGGTTAGTCTCTTGTGATATTGCGAGTAGGGTACATCGTTTTGAAAATGAGTCAGTTTTTATTTAGAAACAATCGCAAGGGGCTTACTGACGATGAGATGTTACGTATACTTGAAAGTGATTATCCAGAGTTTGATAGTGTTATCAATGAGGAAACATCGAGTGACTTAGAAGATGAAGACATTGTCACAGAAGTAGAGGAAGAAAATGGTGTAATAGTTGTTGATCAAAGTATAGAGGAAACGAACCCAGAGGAACCAACAGTTAGTAACAGCCAGGGCATTCCAGTATATAAATCTAAAGATGGAACTGAGTGGTCAAAAATTCCATGAAACACAAAAGTTAGACGTTCAAAAGTTAATATTCGGAGACATGCTCTAGGCCTTACAAATTACAGTTCTGATATCTCAAGTATAAAAGACGCTTTTCTTCTTTTCCTATCTCCGGATATTCTGAACATAATAGTAACCGAAACAAACAGAAAGGCACAAACATATTATGATAAATGGAATATAGAAAATCCGAATAAAATTAAAGTTTTTGTACCTGTTGATTCTACAGAGATTGAAGCTTATATTGGACTGTTGGTTATTCTTGGCGCACTTCACGGATCGAAAGAGGCTATCGATATGCTCTGGTGTCAATATATTTCTTACTGTCGTCCTATAATTCCTGCTGTAATGTCAAGAGACAGATTCAAGCAAATTACTCCATGTTTACGCTTTGATAATTTTCAAACAAGACATGAACGAAAATTAGTAGATAAGCTAGCTCCGATAAGAGATATATTCGATATTTTCACTTCTAATTGTAAATAATCACTTAATCC
Organism: Galeruca laticollis; assembly: GCA_963921935.1. Classification (NCBI taxonomy): domain Eukaryota; kingdom Metazoa; phylum Arthropoda; class Insecta; order Coleoptera; family Chrysomelidae; genus Galeruca; species Galeruca laticollis. The sequence continues at coordinate 222,151,386 of OY998177.1, read as the reverse complement.
TGGCGACCATCTATGTGTAGATGAGTAGCTTGTACCATTTAGGGGTAAGGCAATATTCCGAGTCTTTATGAAGAGTAAACCTGATAAGTATGGAATCAAAATATGGGCTCTTGTGGACTGAACCACTTCTTATATTGCAAAAATGCAAGTTTATTTGGGTAAGTTATTTGAAAAGCAATATAGGCAAACTTTATATTCCTATGTATCTATTAGTTTTTAGAAAAACAAGGTAACAAAGCGGAAAAGGGTCAAGGTCAAAGGGTTGTCCTAGATTTGACAGACCATTTGGAAGGCGGATTTGGAATAACGACCGATAACTTTTTTACAAGTTTAGAACTTGCTGACAAGTTGTGGAAAAAAAATATTACTTCATGTGGAACCCTCCGGAAAAATAAAACATTTATTCACAGGGAACTTCTACCGGCATCGTACAAGAAAGAGTTTTCAAGTATGTTTGCTTTTAGAAATCAAAGAACGCTAGTATCCTATGTTCCAAAACAAAAACATGCTGTCATCTTACTTTCAAGTGAGCATACTGATAGTAAAGTAGCTGGAGAAGAACAGCACTATAAACCAGAAATTATTCTTCATTACATCAAAACAAAAGGTGCTGTCGACACTTCAGATAAGTTGGCCAAAGAATATACAGTGCAGAGAAAGTCAAACCGCTGGCCAATGGCAATATTTTCGCCTCTTATAGATATCGCAGGAATAAATGGTTATAAATTGTGGTTACTGCAAAACCCGGATTGGCGAAAAAACAGTTTGGATAAACGTAAAATGTATATTTTGGGACTAGGAAAAGAACTCATGAAGAAAAACGTTTTCCGGCGATATAATAATAGATACATTCAGACGAATAGAAAACGGCATATGACAGATATTTTTTCCGAACTACTGGATGCAACAGAACATAGAGTTGAACAACAAAACATCACCAGGGGGCGCTGCCATATGTGTCAAAGAGGAAAAGACAGAAAAATATGTATTAGGTGTAATAACTTTGTGTGCCTAGAACATTCAAAATCGGAGATAGTTTGTAAAAAATGTTAAAATGATATGTAGCTAGTATTATTAGTGATTATGGTATTTTGTATTTTTTCGTGATGATTTTTGACTAATAAATGGTTAATAGTAAAACTTCAATAAAACTTCTTTTCTATATATTTAATTTAAAGAAAAATACAGCATTTCTGCAATTTTACGCATGGGGTCTTCTCGGATCCCAGTTAGTCCTTTTCGTAAAATTTTGATGTCCGTCCCATGAAGGTTGAGGGCGGTATTAAAAGTACAATAAATTGTCACTTTGTTCAATTGAAAATCCCGATTGAGCCGTAATAAACCTTTTTCGGCGTTCAAAGATGTTTTATAATCCGGTAATTCTATGATTATTAGTATTATAAAACAAACTTCTACACAGTCCGAAGAAAATATTGTTACGCAGGGCCGCACTGGGAAATGAATTCGAATATAAAAAAATTAAAAACGTTACACTATTAGTAGAAAAACTTAATCGTATGAGATGATTCCAATTAAAATGCGATTACAGGTATAATTTAGTTATTGATCTTATTTAGAGTTGGAGCAGATCATGGTCAGGAAGAAATGTATGATACATCAAATGGAAATGCAGTACTTAATGGTGGATTGCAAAATGGATTCTTGCAAATTAAGAATGGACCTGCAAAGAAAACGAATGCAAGTAGGTTACTTTTATTAATCATTTACCTTCTAAATTCACTGTAATAAAATAGGCAATCATTGATTGAAAATTAATGTTCAGACTTGATTTAAGAATTTATCTTTACAGGTCATGTTTCTATGGCACCCACATACTCAGGAGGGATAACTCTTTTGGCCAATCAAATCTTAGCAATGCTGATGAAAAAAATTGTCTCAACTTATCGTTCGTGGATACTTCTTGCTATTCAAATAGCGATGCCTACGTTATTTTTGATAATAGCATTTGTGGTGAATCGCAGCCATAAAATGACAGGACCTCTTCCGCCTATGCCATTAGCGTTGAACAAATTTGAAAATCCTGTTACGATTATGGAGAAAAGTAATTCTAGTTATGCTCAGTATTATACGAATGTTTTAAAAGATTATGGATATCCGGTTACAGTTGTGGATAATATTACGGACACCTTGTTACAAGTAGTAAGTTTCATAAAAATAGTTAAATGTTATTAAAAGGTGTGGTTTTGTTTTTATTTATTTTTTTATAATTCGCATTTGGTTATAAAGGGCAATTTTCATCGAAGAGCAGCATCGGAAAAAAGGAAAGGAAAGGCTTGTGAGGTAATGTCAGACTAGATGCAGGTCCCTCTTTGGAGACCCTGCGCACATTAGGATGATCGGCCCCTATGACCTTGATAGAAAACTCTTTTTTTAGAATATACAAAGGAAAATTATTCTTTGATACCCGTCCAATATTTAGCTAATAGCCCAGTTATTTAAGCTTAAATTAGGTAAGAATCTCGGAATTCGAGATACCCAGCTGTAAGTCTGTAAATACTTGTAAGTCTGTAAATACTTGTAAGTCTGTAAATACTTGTATATTGACACCCTAAAAGTTGTCTCAAAACCTACAGATGGTAGGGTGTACGCAACTATTAAATTTCAAGGTCAAAGGTCACAAAAATCGGTTTTTTGGGCTTTTTTGTAAATATCTCATTTTCTACGGGTTTTTTGGTATTTGTATTTATTATCAATATTGTAGAATACAAAATTGTCTACAAATTTTGTTTAAAAATTTTTTCATACGGTGAACCGTTTTCGAGATAGAGGGCGGAGAGCGTGCGGTCACAGCATCACTTCAGGTCAACCGGCGACTCCGGTCGAAAACGCGCCATATATAGTTGATGAACTATCGATAAATCAATGATTATAAATATTTGTCAATTTTTATTAACTATTATATTTTATCATTTTCTTTGAAAAAGTTGGGGAAGGAAATGTAAAAACGGAGATATACTCGACTAGAAGTTTTAATAATTATCCTCATTCCAAAACACATATTTTATTTCTGCACGCATTAAGTGGCTGTGACACAACTTCTGCGTTTTTTAAAAAGGGAAAAAAATCATTTTTAAAAGTTTTTGAGACACTGACAAATTCGGATGAACTAGCTGCAGCATTTGAGGAAGAAAATTGTTCGGCCCAGAGATTATTAGAGAGTGGAACTGAAAAGTCTTCGTTATATGCATTACGTCATGTCTACAAAACTTAATAAACCTGTGCAGCTTTCAAATATTCCACTAACAAGTGCAGCTGCTCATCAACATTTCAAACGTGTATATTATCAAGTTCAAACTTGGTTAGGGCATGATTTGGAACCACAGGTATGGGGTTGGGCAATGCGAAACGATTTTCTGGAGCCTATCATGACAATTTTACCACCTGCTCCAGAAGATTTGCTAAATACAATTTTCTGCAACTGCAAGAGTGGTTGTGGTTCGCGATGCGGATGCAGGAAAGCGGGCTTGCAATGCTCTACCATATCAGAGCGACATTAACGAAGATGGAACCTTTGACCCGGAAATCATGGAAGAACTTGAGACAAATGTCGTTGAAGACGATAATGAAGACCAGTTTGTAATTTACCAGCAGCCGGAAGATGACGATGAAGTGGAAGAAGATGATTAAAATTATAAATTGTAGTTTTTGTACCCTTTATTAATATTTTTTACTTTTAATAAAAATAAATGTATTCATAATTTATTTGTTTTTTTTCATCATGTAAGAAGTTATTATTATTAATTAGGTTAAAATTCAAATATAATTCCTATATTTTCATTAACAATTCTGCAATTACGTGGACAGGTAAGTGTTGTTAAATAAATTAATACTGAATAAAAAGTGGATAGGTTAGGAAAAAAATGATAAAATATAATAGTTAATAAAAATGGACAAATATTAATAATCATTGATTTATCGATAGTTCATCAACTATGTATGGCGCGTTTTCGAACAGAGGCACCGGTTGACCTGAAGTGATCCTGTGACTGCGCGCTCTCCGCCCTCTATCTCGAAAACAGTTCACCGTATAAAAAATGTTTTTAAACAAAATTCGTAGAGAATTTTGTATTCTACAATATTGATAATAAATACAAATAGCAAAAAACCCATAGGAAATGAGATATTTACAAAAAGAGCACAAAAAAACGATTTTTGTGAACTCTGACCTTGAAATTTAATAATTGCGTACACCCTACCATATGTAGGATTTGAGACAACTTTTAGGGTGTCAAAATACAAGTATTTACAGACTTAGAGCTGGGTATCTCGAATTCCGAGGTAAACTCACTATAATGACTGGACTATAAATATTTATTTATTTTCAATATGCCAATGCTGATCCGATTCTGTTAATAATTGAAAAGCAAGTCGGTATCATCGTTTTACTTCTTGGATTAAATATGGTTTTGGTGATAAATATCGGTTATCGCTTAGGGGCAAGGGTTAAACCTTGGGACACTTTTTGCTTTATATTTTTTTTCTTCTTCTCACAGTGCATCTCCTATCGGAGGTTTGCTATCATTACAGCAATCCGGACCTTGTTTACTGCAGCTCTGAACAGTTGAACATTGCTACAGTTAACCCAATCCCTCAGGTTCTTTAGCCAGGACACACGGCGCCTTCCAATGCTTCGCTTTCCACCAATCTTTTCCTGAACTATCAGTTGGAGAAGTGTGTACTTCTGTCCTCTCATTATAAGACCCAGGTGTTGAAGCTTCCTTTTTTTCACGGTGTTAATGATTTCACACTCCTTCTGCATCCGGTTCAACATTTCGGTGTTAGTAACTCTATCGGTCCAGGGAATGCGCCACATTCTACCGTAACACCACATTTCGAATGCTTGTAGTTTGTCGATGTGGTTTTTCTTGAGGGTCCATGCTTCAACCCCATATAAGAGAGTGGAAAAAACGTAACAAGGCAGCATCCTCATCCTAAGTCCCATGTTATTATTTCGACTCGTAAATAACTTCTTGATCTTTGCAAATGTTGATCTGGCTGTCTCTATCCTCGTTCTTATTTTTCTTGTCTGGTCACCCGATTGTTATATCCAGGTTCCTAGATATTTATATGTCGACACATTCTCTATCGTGGTATATGCCACCATCAGGTTTGCATGGGTCAGATCTTGAGGGAATTTTGTAACTACCATTAACTTGGTTTTCTTAAAGTTAATTTTTAGCCCGTATTCATTACATCGATCATTTAATTATTCTAAAAGGTGTTGTGGGTCTCCAAGGTTGCTCGTTAACAAGACGGTGTCATCAGCATACCTCATAATATTAATTACTTCTCCATTTATAACTATTTCCACTGACTCATCTTCTAGGGTTTCCCTAAAAATAGCTTTGCTATAGAGGTTAAATAGAAGCGGTGATAGGATGCAACCTTCTCTAACGCCACGACGAATCTCCATTTCTTCTGTTGGTTGGTTTTCTACGTCTGTATTAGCTTTTTGGCCCCAATATAGATTACTAATTATTCTAACGTCGTCGGAGTCAATGACGAGCAGCTGATGTAACTTGTCATGTTTCACTTTGTCAAATGCTTTCTCGAAATCGATATAACATGCATACACCTCTTGAGACAGTGCTGTAAAACAACGTTAATTCCAAAATGCTCCTCTCGTGTTCCAAGTCCTTCGCGGGATCCAAATTGCGTGTTGCTTATGTCTTCTTCTAGTCTTCTGTAAATTCTTTTGTGAATGATCTTTAAGAACAACTTCAAGGTGTGGGTCATAAGTGCGATGGTTCGGTAATCTGAGCATTCTCTTGGATTCGGTTTCTTTGGTATGAGCACAAAAGTGGATAATAGCCACTGGTTAGGAATTTCTCCCTTATCGTGAATATGGTTAAAGAGGTCCAGAAGAATATCAACCACATCATCGTCAAAGAGTTTGATAAGCTCTATGGGTATCCAATTCTAAAACCGGTTTTGGAGATGTTTCATCATCGAACACTTCCGACAGGTATGCTTTCCACCTTTCAAATTTGCCCCCCCCCCCGTCAGTTATTATTCGCCCATTTGTACCCTTGATAGGATTACTAGCTGCCTTGACCCTGTTACATCCAGCCATTTCCTTTATCTTTTTGTGCATAAGAAAGCTGTCAAATTTCTTTTCTAGTCCTTCTATTTCCTCACATTGAGCTGCTAGGTATTCTTCTTTTGCTTCTTTAATTTTTCTCTGTACTGCTTTATTTAGTATCATGAACTCATCTTTGTTGCTTTTGCTCTTTCTCCTTTCCTCCATAAGATCTAGAATTTCTTATGTCATCCAGGGATTTTTCTTAGTTCTTTTGCTTCTTAGATGTTTTTCAGCTGTTATTTCTAGCTCTGTTTGTATTTTCTCCCACTTTTCATCTACACTAACTTCATCTGATGCACCAATATCTCTCATACGTTCGTTAACCTCTTTCTTAACTGTGGCATGGATTTTAGAGTTCTTAAGGAGTTTTGGATCTGTATAGTTGTTTAGACGTTTTGTCATCTTTTTCATCCTTATACTGAGTTTAGCTATAACTGTGTTGTGGTCGGAATTAATGTCAGCACCCGGGTAGGTTTTAGCAGCTTTGACTGAGTTCTTATATTACTTTTCCGCCCAACCTTTCTATATGCGAGAAAAGTATTGGTTTACCCCAAAAAAAGGAATTTAGAAATTTTTTTTTGATTTATTTTTACGTTTTCCATCAACAACAACACGAAAAAATGGTTTTTAGAAAAAAATCCTGTGTGTATGTCGTCGTCGTCGTCATCGTTGTCGTCGGCCACTTTTTCTTACATGTTTTGTTAGCACGATACAGCCTCCGGAGTGCAATAAGTCAGCAATTTTATGATTGAATATGGTTAAGGACATGTCTCATTGATTTTCAATTCACCAGAGCCAGTACTACGGGTGCTATGGTACTTGAAGTACGACATTTTGTCATGTTTTGAGAAATTTCAGTTTGTTAGCACGATACAGCCTCCGGAGTTCAACAAGTCATCAATTTTATGATTGAATATTATTCAGAACATCTCACTGATGAACCCTATTGATTTTCAGCTCACCAGAGCTAATACAACAGGTGCTACAGTACTTTAAGTACGATATTTTTGTCATTTTCGGAGAAGTTTCAGTTTGTTAGCACGATACAGCCTCCGGGGTATAAACAAGTGACCAATTTTATGATTGGATATTATTCAGAGCATCTCAAAGATGAACCCTATTGATATTCAGCTCACTAAAGCTAGTACAACGGGTGCTATGGTACTTGGAGTACCAAATTTTTGTCATTTTTGGATAATTTTCAGTTTGTTAGCACGATACAGCCTCCAGAGAGTATACAATTGATCAATTTTATGATTGAATATTGTTCGAGGTGTCTCACAGATGTACCCCATTGATTTTCAGTTGACTAGAACGAGCGGGTCCTATAAATCCAGATATACTAAATTTTTGGTTATTTTTGGGAAAATTTCGGTTTGTTAGCACGATACATCCCCTGAAGTGTATACAAGTAACAATTTTATGATAGAATATTGTTCAGGGCCACAGATGCGGAAAAGTTAGTTTTAATCTTTAAAACCGTTTATTTCTTTTTACGACATCCTCAATGTGACTGGAGTTTATTTTTTATCCATTTATGGGTGATAACAATCTATAGTTTCTTTAATATAAACACATCACCAAATAGTCTAAAGAAGCACATACATTTCTCTTAAGGTACAAGCACCGGTTCGTCCCTGGGACAGTGATAGGTTGTACCATTTCCGCAGGTAGAAACTCGACATCTCCAAATATGTTTTCGTTGATAGGACAGATACCTGTGACGCTAAACCCTGAGGTAATGTTAGTTGGGGTAAATGCCAGGGGAAATTCTTTACCCTACAAGGTGGACATATGATAAATACTGATAGGTTTCCCCGGATGGTTTAGCATCCATTCTGTTGCAGACTTACCATAGTAACTTTTAAACGGGGCAAATACTATCCTATCCAAGGGCTGCAGTTTATGGCTTGTGTGTGGAGGTACGTCAAAAAAATAATACCATTGTTTTTAGCCAGATTTAGGGCGTCTATGGACAGATGACTCTCATGGTTGTCCATAATCAGTAATACCTCTTTTCCGATGGAAGGTTTTACTATGCATATAAATTGGCGAAGAAATTGCACAAAGAGCTCAGCTGTTGACCAACCAATACTGTTTGCCATACCCAGACTACCAGGAGGTGCATTATTCAGCATGTGGTCCTTGAAAGACAACGCCTGGTGAGATAAATGTTCCTGCAGCACTAATACAAGCAATCATTGTAACGTTACTCCCACGTTCACCGGAAGTGACAGCTCCAATTTGTTTAGCATTTTTATCGCCCAGAATACGTGGCGGTGTGTGTACTGTAGAACATCCTGTTTCATCCAAGCTCCACACGTTTTGAGGCTGGAAAGAATATCTAGTATACACGTCCTGCAGCTTTTCAAAGAAAATTTGTACATTTGGCTTATTAAAATAGGCCATTCCCCCTAAACTTGTAGCTTCAGGTTTTCTGAGAGACATCCTTTGTTTATAAGTCTTTCGAAACGTTCGATACCACTGCCTTCCAACTGCTTTGCGTTCCTCTCATTTCTGTAGATATTTACGATTATGAAATTTATTATACTGGTAGGCTAATCGTTTCATTTCTTCTACAGTGACTCCAAAGTTCCATTGTACAGCTTTAATGATATATTCAAGAGGTTCTCCTTCCTGTTCTCTTGTGATAACTTTTTGTGTTCCGTTGTTAGCTTCATAATTAAACTTATTTTCATCAGATAAACCATATTTTTTAAATGTCTCCCAAGAGTATTTTTTGTGACGCCATACATATCTGCCGCTTCCCGTAAAGACCGCTTCTTGTGAGTTATAACTTCATTGGCTGCCGCTTCCATACTAGCAACATCTATATTTTATCTTTTTCGTCCAGAAGCACTTCTTTCCATCTAAAATAAGGCACATAAGTTTAATTAACATCATAAACATATTTGGTTGTACCTTGGGACACGTCCCATGGTACAACCAGACTGTCGTTCCAAGGTTCAACCAAGTCCGTAATTACCAAAAAATATAAATATTTATTCAAGTTTATTATCTAAAATAGGGTTTTGCATATCGTTACAATAATACTACACTAATTGAATGATTAAATTAGTGCTTACCTTTGTTATAAACACGCCGCCAAATTCACACGTAATTTTACTTCGAACGTAAACAAACGTTAACCAAACTCTGACACTTACAAATCGTGACTGACATACAAACATCGTCCTACACAGAACCAAGGCAAAAGTGCTATTCAACACTTCGATCTTGATTCCGATTTTGCTTATAATCGAAATCGAAAACGGATTGATGTTTGTTGAACGACCAAAAAAAATTGACATTTCTCATGCCATTTTACAAATCAAATAAATCAATACTGAAATAACCTTATCATTATTTTACTTCATTTCACGTGTATTTCCCTTTTTTCTCAAGTTCATTTAGTTTAATTTTATAGAAGATGCTCTGTTAACTAAAAATGTAACATACAATTGCAAAATATCACTCACATCACATAACCCGTAGATAAACGGTAGTTTATTCAAATTTTTCGACCAATCATATTCTTCCGATTTACGATGGATTTCAATAGCATCATAATTTTAGACCGATTATAATCAGAGTGATCGATTGATATCGAAAATGTATTGTTAAACATGTTGTTTTTTAAATGACAGGAAATTCTTGTAATCGATTGACGCGTTGAATAGCACTAATATTACCCACACTTCTTCTTTCTCAAAGTACGATCCGACCAGAATTACGTGGCCCTGGGCACGCTCTCAACTACTAATTTCTTAAGTCACCATTCAAAATTATTCAATGGAATTGTGATGGATTTTTTCCTCGTTTGGAAAGTATCCAACAAATAATATCAGACGAACGACCTGAAATCTTATGTTTACAAGAAACCAACTCTAAAATAGATAAACTTCCTAACTAAAAACTTTGAAGGCTATCATTGAGTTTGCGCGAGGGCTAATGGAAATGAAAATTGAGGTGAACTATTTTTCTCCTCTCTCCATATCACTACTGATCTTGAAGCTATTGCAGTTTCCACCTGGTGCCCAAATAATCTCATCAACTGCAGCTTATATATCCCCCTAATTACCATTTAAAAGAATTAGAACTGCTTAACTTAATTTACCAACTCCCCCAATCTTACATTCTAGTAGGTTATTTTTACGTTCACACTACAATGTGGGGATCCAATTGCATCATGGGCAAAGGGAAAATTGTCGAAAATATTATCAATTGTACATGTTCATGTTTGCTAAATACTGGTTCTAAAACACACTTGAATTTCTCCTCTGGTACCTTCTCCTCTTAGTTTAAGTGACACTAAACTTGCACAAACACTTTAAAACGTCCTGCTTCCGATCTTATCCAGTGCAATGCCGTTTTGGAATCAGTCCAGTATGTCGTTGACGAAATATTCAGTTCTAGGCTGTTCCTTAAGCAAATAGTCAATCGAGCAACCATTAGCTTTTGTAGCTCTAAGTGTGGAATTGACACTGGTTTCAAAAGTGTAACTCTGGCCTTTGCATTTACATAACAGGTCTGTACCGTATTGCCGTCATCCACTCTCAGATATGCTACTGTAGTGTAATATTTCTCTGAAGCTTCACAAAATATATGTAATTATATCTGGCAGGGTTGGGCTGATTAATATCAAGTGATTAAAATCACGATTAAGATCATGATTTAAATCGCTTGATTTTTAAAATTAAAATCATGATTTAAAATCAATTTTTTTCTTTTTTATTCAGAACCAGATAACAACATAATATATAAGTTTTCTCAAAAGAAGTATCTGCTTTTAGCAAAAACAACAGAAAATGAGTACATAATTCCAAATTCTTAAACTAAACGTAACATCTAAATTTTATTATTGTATATTTTCAGTCTATTCGTTTTCGTTATACAATTTAAACAAAAACACGAGTTTTCCTCCTTTTTCTATGCCTAATCTGTTTCTAATATCCGAGTGTACAAGACCACGCGTTCTACTGAAGCTGAAGAAGCAGTTGCACACAGGAACTGTTTTATTATTGGCAACTGTTTCAAGATTTCCGGCTCATCATTTTGTGATAACCACCATTGTAGTCCGGTTACATTTTTTATTACTTCGTCCGAAAACATAACTTGCTTAAATGGAGCACTGCGGTTATTTACCTTTATTACTAAAGGTTACAGTCCAGTGTTTTCATATAACTCGTTAATTGTATATTCTTGTCTTCTGGTGTTAACTGGTATTTTGTTTTTTGTGGATTCAACTTATACGCTATAAAATGATGGCGTTAAGGCTTGCTTATATCGATTATTAAATTGTTGTGTTTTTTGTAATGGTAATTCCACAGATTCATCAAATATATATTGTAAATGTTTCCACTGCTCTACAGCATATGCGATAGTAGCATTTTTCCTCTGCACAGTATCAAGAGCATGCATGATTAATCGCAATATTTGCAACTTTTTGGTAAATAGTGGAATCAATCTCCTTTTTGTTTTCTTCGCAGATTTTTCATATGATGTCCCTCTGAGTGACATACACCTCTAAGCAGTCGCCAAGGCTATTCAATCGCACATCGCTTGGAAGGACTAAAGCGCTGCCTCCTGCTTGACTGAATTCAGCTCTAGCCAAATGGTTATTTCGAAAATACTTAACAATAATTTGGACCACATGTTCTTTAAGGTCTTTAACTTGAAAGTCCTTGCACCGTAAATTAAAAATATGTACAAAGCAGCCATAAGTTATAACTTTTGCGTTCGTTTTTTCTTCTAATGTTTTTCTCATAAGTGTCGTATTTGCGGCATTGTCTGTCACAAAAGATTTTACGGTACACTTGTATTTTAATCCACATGAAGAAATCAGGTCACAAACTATTTGAGTTGAATATTCTGAAGTATCTGTATTTCCTGATGTGTCTATAGTTTCGTATAGGAGGGCTTGTCCATCTTCAGTGGTTATCGTTGCACATATCACTGGTTCGTTGTGCACGTTTGACCACCCAACAATTGACATATTCACGGACTGTCCTGACAGGGAGGAGAAACATTATTCTTTTTCCTCTTCATAGATTTCGTCCAAAAGACTTGTTGCTACCGTTTTTCTCGAGGGCGGTGTATAACTAGGTCTTAATAACTGAATGGCTTTTTTCACTTCTAAATTCTCAATACATCTGAAGCTCGAATTTGTAGCTATTTGTTTGTCAATTTTATGTTTTTCAGCAGTTGAAATCGCATTACAAAACCACTCATGGTAGGATGAGTTTAGAATGATTTCTTTTTTTGGACTGGCTCAAAAGTTGTTGGACTTGTTGTTGGTACTTTCGGTGGAGTTTTTCTAACATATGAACTATCCGTCATGAGTGCTAGCAAAACTGTCAAGCGACATTCGACTCTCTGGAAAGAGAAAAAACATAATTGAAAATTGAAATTGATTAGTTGATGATATATTGATATAGTATTGAATTATTGATTTTAAAATAAAGTGAAAATGTTCAATAGAGATGTAAAAGCGAATTAATTTTTCAAAGTTGAAAAAAAATTAAAAATTAAGTAAGTAAGAAGAGTGAAGATAATCTTTAATTAACCTGGGAAATGTCGCGTTAAAAAATTAAAGGCCACGTGTTAGATTTCACCTAGCATTTAAAAACAATCCTATATGCCTAAAATCTATATCCTAAAATATCTATAAATGAATATACTTAAAAATTATATTATCTTTGTTAAAAATAATATCTATCAAAAAACTTTTAAAATTATCTCAAAAATGTATCTTCTTCTTCTCATTGACTTTCAGACCTTAAGGTCTATAGTCTCCCTATTGGGATTCCTAGCCTGATTTTTCCGGCAGCGGTGGCCAGCCGCTTGGCCAACCCTACTGATTTAAATCAGTAGTGAGTTTGTGAATTCGGTGATTCAGTTTCTGCTCTGAAGTCAGTCCTTTGCTTCTTCTACTATTCTTTTCCATTCTTTCCGGTCTTTTGCTCTGTTCTACCAGTCATTAATTCCAATTTCTTTAAGATCTTCTTCTACACCATCCAACCATCTAGTTTTCGGTCGTCCCCTTGCTCTTCGTCCTTTTCTTTTAGTTTTCTGTATTTCCATGACACACCTTTCATTACCTAGACGTTGTACATGTCCTGCCCACCTTAATAGTTTACTTCTTATTTCATTTGTTATTATTGGGCTATTGAATTTTTGATTAACTTCGTAGTTTCTCAATATTCTCCATACTCCATTTTCTTCATTTGGGCTGTATATTCTCCGTAGTATTTTTCTTTCCCAGGTTTCTAATGTGTTTTCCTCTTTTTTTATAATTCCAGGTTTCTGCAGCGTAAAGTACGACTGGTCTAATTATTGTCTTATATATTTCAAATTTTGTGTTTGTAGACAATATATTTGATTTAAATGTGTCTTTTAATGCATAGAAACATTTTTCACCCTGTTGTATTTTGTTATTTATCAAAAATTTATCTACTTATAATATTATCACACGTATATATTTGAAAAATATTTCAAAATATCTCAGAATATATAATTAAAAATTACACTATGTTACTTAACTTATAATTAACATTTATGTCTCAAAACTTTCACTAAGTTATCTCAAGAATAAAATATCAAGTGCTTGGAGAATCAACAAAAAACAAAAAATGTTAGGCAAAATCTAACCACGCGATAATTCCCGGGTTAATGATAAACATCTTTATTAAATATAAATAAAATTAAATTAGTAATTTAATTACCTGTATTCCTCTCTTGATAATTACAAACATCGTGGTGTGCTTTAAGTCATTGGACTAACCCTTGAATATCTTTCTTGCATATTCTACAAATATCCTTACACCCCAATTTATTTGGATTTGTTGTCTTAATATAGAACTGCCATATTGGGTCCTCTTTTCTTCCACTCATTTTACTTTATTTATATGTTTCCACTTCACTTAACTAACCTAACTAGCGAAATGCGTGAAACTGTTGGGCAACGTTAATTTATAGGTTGAGAAGGAAAACAAGCCTCGACAGGAATATTCTTGCAAAAAGCACAACAAACGCGTTCGTGCCTCACACGGCAGTACTCGGCACTGTATAGTGAGTGTATAGGACAAAACGAAAACAAATCGCGACAAGAATTTTCTTGTAAGAAGCGAGACAAATGCGTTGTCACAAGTTTTTGAACCGCGAATTGTATTATAATTTTTAGACCTATACATGAAAATAATTTCTAAGAATCTAAATGTCTAAATTTTATATTCAAATTTAAAAAATCAAATAAATCGTGATTTTTTTAAAAAAATCAATGGTTTCTGATTTTTTTAATAAAAATCAGATTTTGCCCAACCCTGGTATCTGGCTTAATTGTCTATCGAGTGTAAAATATGTCTTAAAATTTTGAGTTCGTAAATTATCTTCAAGTTTTCCACCCAAGTGTGCCATCTTCTATACAGGGCGTCTGCTCTTTCGTCATCCAAGCGGAGATCGCCAAACATCTTGAAGCAATATTTTACCTTTGATTAAAATATTTATGATTACATTTTCCCTTTTCGTCGATCTTCTCATATTCTCCAATACTTTTTCGTATATCCTATAAAACTTTGTTCTAACTTTGAAGCTGTCTTCTTCTGGATCCAAGAACTCTTTCTATTGTTTCATTATTCTCCGTTTTTAATTTCTTTGTTCCTTCAGATACTAAACTGGAGACAATATGATCAAGAATATTCTTTTTGTTGGAGATCCTGTTATAAATCTTGAAACCTAATTTTCTGTGTACCTGTACGACGTCGTCAATCATTTTCTTAGCCTCTTCGATCGTTTCAGCACCGTGAAGGTAATCGTCCATATAATGCTTCTCTGATCATGTAAGAGGGAAAAAGTAAGATGAAATAATGCAGTTTCAAGGATGGTTCAGAAAAAATGTTTCCAAATGTGTGTAATGAAAGAGGGAAAAGGAAAAATATAGAAAAGTGAATAGGATATGAGAGTCAATACCATGTTGGCTGGTTAATATGAATTTAGTAAAATAGCCAAACCCAATATTAGGTGAGAATATTTTTACGAAACAGCACACTGGTATAGTCCCTGAATCAAGGAGTTAGGAAAAAAGATGACAGATATAAGAACTCAAGACACGCCAGCGGAAAAAAAGAAGATCGAGCAAACAAAACCTTGCAAGCTAGAAACACACCTTAAATTAGAAGACATTGATAGTTTTACCCGAGTCAAGGCCCCAACGTTCGATGGGAAAATGTCGTGGACCAATTCTTTGAAATAATTTGAAGCAGCCGCTAGAGTGAATAATTGGTCCGATAGAGAGAAGGCAGTGAACTTAACTATCGCGCTTCGGGGAGATGCCTTAGATGTACTACAGACGATAGCACTTGAAGAAACGGATGACTTCGAGCAGCTGAAGAAGAGGTTGGACATGCGATATGGTCATGAACATCTAGAACATTTGTACCATTCTCAGCTGAAGAACCGAAGGCAGAAACGTGATGAATCCCTTCAAGAATATGAAGTGGATATTGCCCGACTAGTGCAATTTGCTTATCCGTCAGCATTAGAGAACTATGTAATATCTGGGCATCCAGGCCTTTATTGATGGCTTACGTGACCCTGATATGCAGAGGACGCTTCGTTAAGCCCATCCGAAAACATTAGTCTACGTATTGACAGCTGCTCTTGAATATGAAGCAGCAACGAAGGCTTCGGAATACAACAAAGGTAGGACCATACAGGAAAAAGGTGACGATGAAAGACTTGACCAGATCGTCAACTTGTTGAAAGGTATGGTAGACAAGAAGCCGAAGAAAAGCAGGTGCTGTAATTGTGGCGAGCTAGAGAGAAATCAGACAGGGGGGAACATCCAGCTGATGTGAATCACCGAAAAGCCAACGCATAGATGGTCATGCCCTGTAGACTATTCACAATGCAACAAGTCGAAATCTAAGGAAGTTGCAGTTTCAAGAATTACAGTAGTCAATGAAGAATGGTCACCCACCAGAATCAGAGAAGATCAGGAGAATGATCCTTGCCTAAAGAAGATTCGGCAGTGGAAGGAAGAAAATCGGCGACATACCTGGCAAGAAGTGTCAAGATTTTTACCGAAACTCAAGGCGTATTGTGCTCAGTGGTACCCCTTAGTCCTGGAAGTTCGTGTTCGTGAAAGGTTTTATTGGATGAACAGCTCCGACGATGTGAAGGACTGGTGTAAGAAATGTACGACTTGTGCTACGAGTAATGGACCACATCGCAAGAGAAATGCACCTATGAAACAGTATAATGTTGAAAGCCCTTTCGAAAGGATTGCTTTAGATATCGCTGGACCGTTTCCGACGACAGAAAATTGTAGCAAATACATACTGGTTGTAATGGATTATTTCACAAAGTGGGTGGAAATTCACGCTATCCCGAACCAAGAGGCCACAACTGTCGCGGATGTATTGGTGAAATAATTTATCAGTCGATATGGAGTGCCATTGGAAGTCCACAGTGACCAGGGAAGAAATTTCAAAAGCCGTCTATTCCAGGAGATTTGCGAGAAGCTGGGAATGAAGAAGACCAGGACAACGGAATTACATCCACAGTCAGATGGAATGGTCAAGAGAATGAACAGGACTATTGGAAAATACCTGTCCAAAGTAGTTTCCATCCATCAGAGAGATTTGGACTAGTATCTTTCCCTATTCGCATTGGCTTATCGATCTACCGTCAATGAGTCCACTGGTGAAACACTTGTGAAAATTCTGTTTGGACGTGAAATGAGGCTTCCTTGTGACCTGGAATTTGGATGTCGGCCTGGAGAAGATCTAGCTGGAGAAGACTACGTGATCCAATTGAGAAGAAGGCTGGGCGATATTCATGAATTAGTTCGAACAAATCTTCAAGTTGCCAGCGACAGAATGAAAAGTCGGTACGACACGCAGGCCACAGTAGGCGGTTTTAAAGAAGGGGACAAAGTATGGTTACACAACCCGACGAGGAGAAAAGGATTTTCTCCAAAATTACAAAAATCCTGGGAAGGTCCATACTTAATCAAGAAAAGGATCAATGATGTTAGATATCGCATAAGCAAGATCCCCAACGGAAAACCAAAAGTAGTTCACCAAAACTGACTAGCGCCATTCGAAAGAGACCATGACCTAGAGAAAGGAGTAAAGCATATTCGAGATGTGACTGACCCTACCTTCGATGAATTTATGGGCGCGTTTGGAGGTACCGGGAAAGCTAGATATGGAGTCACTTCAGAACAACAAGATTCACTGGCATGCAACATCCCCGCCTGTCTCAAGAACGCACGTTGGTTGGCATTCGTCTTTCGAAAGAAGTTCGGGCAATTAAAAAAACTTGAAGACCAGATTCCAGCCCCTGGCAAGACACTGAAACATAATTCGCGGCACGTCTTCCACGTGGTAACTAAAAATGTATTTCAAGATCGATCTACCTACTGCGATGTGTGGGAAGCACTTCGAAACCTCCGAGACCATGTGTTAGAATCCAGCGTGAAGACACTGGCTATGCCTTAGATTGCGAGTAAACAGTTGGATTGGCGAGTTATCAGGAACATGGTAGAGATTATCTTTCGAGATACTGGTGTCCAGATATTAATTTGCAGCTACAACCCCCGTTATCAGTATCCGATGAAGAAGGTGCCCTGCTATTTCCATAAGATCGGAAAGTGTAGAAATGGGGCCAGTTGCCGATTCAAACATCCAGTCTCGGTTACACAAAAGTTCCAGGAAGAACTGCCATTTAAGGACGGGGTAATGTTACGAAACAATACACTGGTATAGTCCCTGAATCCGACTCTGTCTAAGCCATGTATGAAAGTTAAAATTATGGCGGATGCGCAGGGATTTCTTAGAACTGTTTACGATTGTGACTATCTTATCTAGACATTGTTTTTGTGACCGGTCTTATCTACAAAATGCCAGAAAGCCAATTGTTTGTGTAATCTAGAATTATCTAGTAAAAGAGGCACTAATATATAAGGGATCGACGCGGGAGAGTTAGTTTTAGTTGATAAAGTGATCTCGACAAATAAACAAGAATACACCGAAATAACGAACAGTAAAGTGTTGATATAAATTAATAATTAAGTTAGTGTGCATATAAATCAAATTTAAGTGATTAGTTAAGTATATATAAATTAAGTGTTAGTGGATAGTTTAGTGTTTGAATAAATTAGTGAGTAGCCATACCGCGTGTATAAAATTTATGCCACCCGTTTACTGTTTAAATAAATAATAAAAACATTACAATATGATTGAACGTTTCTAAAATTATAGGTTGTACCACTGTATTTCTCTGTCGATTATCTTTCTAGATGTTTTCTTGGAAACCGTGACACCTTTCCTGTTGGAATTATTTGGACTAGATTCATATTTCCAGTGACCCAACTGTTGTAGTGATTTCTAGAATAAATTTCTTGAATGTAAAAACAACTAATCTTACACAGATATTTTATTTTGTAGACAAGGGATCATCCGATACGAGTTCGTCGAAAATACGTAGCAGCAGCAACATTTGGTGAAACAGATCCTTCTGCTCTGCCGTTTACATTACCAAATTTGACAGCTTGGTTTAACAACGACCCTTACCACACACCCGGAATATCTTTGTCACTCATATTGAACAGTATTTATCGAAAAATGGGAGACTGTGACGATTGCACGATAGAATTTACGAATAGACCTTTGGCATACAGTGCAGAGACACAAGTGTCCCAGTTATTCAATGGACAGAACACCGGGTTTCAACTCGCGTTTAATATTGCTTTCAGTATGTCCTTTGTGGCATCGTTCTATGTTTTATTTGTAGTGAAAGAGAATTATTGTAAGTCCAAACATTTACAATTCGTATCGGGGGTTAAAGTTTATATATTCTGGATGACCTCAGCATTTTGCGATATGGTAACTTATTTGCTTACTATTTGCGTACTGATGATTACTATGGTTATGTTTCAAGAAAATGGATTTAAATCGTCTGAGGATATTGGTGAGTGATAATCAATTTTAACCTACACACATAGAGAGAAGTAAGAATATTAATACATCATAAGCAAATTTATTTTACTAGAGTTTTTGATAATATTTTTGATTACCAACTAAGCACTTTTTGTTGTATCAAAATAACTATCAAAAGTTAACAATAGAATCTTTGTGATTATTTTGATTTTCAGCAGAATCATAATCTTGAATACTTGCTGAATTAAATAAACATCACAGGTCACGGCAATACGGCATAGAGGAAAACTTGACGTGATGGATGAAATCTAACTACATATTTGAAGACAGCAAGTATATTTTACTATGAACTGCTCAAAAGTTGAACTTAATAGTAAAGTATTGTTACAAATGATTCCCTTTAATTAATCTGTAGGTATTTCACATCTCGAAATATTCCAGATTACATCTACATGCATTCGATCTTTCATACTGCAACGACACTGAGAAACATAATATCTTAGGCATACCATATGATAAGAAGTGATAAATTACTTTTAAATAGTTACGTCACTTTATGAAACGCGTTGCAATTTTTTTTCGATATAACAACTGAATTCAACCTGTAGGATTATAGTACAGTAAATGGGGAGAAAAATAAGGTATAACCTCCTAATTCTTTACACCTGCTCCGATTTTGATGAAAATTTGGAAATAAGTTATTTTCACCCTCTAGATCAAAGTTGATATGTTCTTGAGGTGCGCTTTTTATTTTTAGAAAAACCATAAAAACATATATTACATCGATCTAAATCAATTTAAATACGTATAACAAATATATTTGTATGTTGTGAGTTAAAATTAAACAATAGTTTCACTCTTTCGACTCTTAGAAACCACCCTTATTGCCGAAAAAAAATGATGTTTTCAGCTTAAAATTTGTGAATGGCGCATGAATTTTAAATAATAAATATTTAATTACAATCATTCAACCCTTAAAATATTGGAATTTGAAAAGTTTGGAGAAGGAGTAGAAATAGTGAAGACCAGAATCTTTTTGGTTAAATTTGAAAAAAAAAGTTCAGGGTGAAGATTATTTGAGAATGTAGGTATTCAAAATAATGAAGCAAATTAACCATCGCTATCTTCTCCGTTGCTTGTAACAGTCCCTCATCAAAGTCGGGTTGTGGACGGAGATATTCTTGAGGGCGTTTTGGATACAGAATTTGCCAATAAAAATGCCATAAGTGAATTCACTCCGGCCCCCGAGCAGACGGAGTTTGTAGACATTGAAAAGGATACGATAAGTTCAGATGATTCAATAAATGAGGTAGCAATTACTTTGAAACTCAAGCTAGGATCGAAACTTCAAATAATAAACAAAATAATCTAGACAGTAGTGAAATTGTACCTGAAAAAGATTATGATGAGGCTGTGATTAGTTCCAATGAGGATCGAGAAAAATAATTCAGCAATGAACTGACTATACGACATCAATATAAGACAAATGGACGAGTCTGTGATTGAAAATTCTAGTGATAAGTCAAATGCTGATGCAGTGAATAATGGAGAAAAACATAATATGAAAAATTCAGATACTGATGTTTCCGTTGAAGCAATTCAAAATGATGAATCGTCAAAAAATCAGAAAGATGATGTCATGACTGTGGAGCTAGGAAAATTGTTGAAGAAAGAATACCAACAATAATGAAAATTAGTCCTGAAGCAATTGTTCTACATGAGAAATCGAAGGATACTGGAGGTGAAAAAATACCAACTCCGTTTCGGAAGTCATTATTTTGGCCCAACCGAACACCCAATAACAATAAGATAAATGGATTGAAAAGAAAATTACGTGAGAAAATTCCTACAGTGGTATCTGGTAAAGCCTGGCATACTTATTATAAGAACAAAGAGAGGGAGAAGGAGAAAGATACACAGGAAAAAGAAGAGAGGAAAAGAAAGAGACTGGAAAAATATTTAGTAGCTAATAAGCGATCAACTCAACCAGATAAATATCCAGATGTAAAACTAGTAGATTCAGAAGATTCTATCGATGAGTTTACTGGAAATAAAGGAAATATTGTGATGGGTGCTTACGTTATTGTATTTGTTTTTGTATTGTTAAATATGATGAAAGTCAGATATGTGAATGGATCAACTGAGTATGAAGCCAGTTCAATGGAAAAAAATGGTGTCAACTGGAAATGGCCTAGCCGAGCAGATATTTTGTGGTATATCGATGAAGAAATTCAGGAGGTTATAAAAGAACCAGTACTCAGGAACAAGCGTGGAAACTATGAAGTTAAGGAAATCAAAACAGTTTTTTCATTAGTAAAGTATGGTATTATTTTTCGTTCATAGTTGTTTTTTATGTTTAATTACTCAGTTACACCCACCATTTTGTTCATTTTTCTCAATTTCAAGAGAAGTGAACAAGGAATCAGCTGCTCCAGAAAGTATAAATATTATTATCTAATTTGGTTTTGGATATCTTTTTATGTTACTTACGATACTCTAAGTTATTAGCTGAAATGATTGAAGCAGAAAGAACCAAGCACTTTTTAAAAAATACTGTGAAGTGTGATGTTTTCAATTATGTCAACATATAATGTTTTATATTGTTTAGAAATTAGTTAATATTCCTAACTTTTTCTCTATGTGGCTAAAATAATAATCAGTTGTAATGAATTTGATTATTGAAAATATTTTTTAGGTCGAATGTTCTTTATTTTGTTTTATTTTGGATGGGCCTTTTTGCCCTTATTTTACCTATCCTCTTATTTCTTCGAAGTCCCTTCTACTGGATACACAAGGATGACTCTTATCAGTATTTTTGGCGGTAAGTATATAAATTGTACGTTATTAAAGGACAAATCAAAGACATTAGATAAACATATTTTTTCGTGCAATCGCACACGAAGTGTCTATTTTGCATTCTCAACAGGCCCCGAAGCTAAATTTCGCGACCGTTAGGGGAAGGAGGGGTAATAGCGTTTGCTTTTTTCTTTTCAATTGAGAGTCTACAGTTATTTGAATTTTTTTTTTAGATTTGGCATACATACTTCAGTAACTCTAACATATTTGAAATGATGGCAAAACCAGCCATTCAAAGTGGATTCTATTGAATATATTTTTTTTATTCAATTAACGTGCTCGGCAGCTATGGCCACTTGCACAGGTGCGATTACAGAAAACAGTAGTTATTACAGATAGTTAAAAAACATAGTTTAAAGTTTATGATGGAGTGATATATTTCAGTGTTGACTCGATTTGGTTTGGGTCCCCTTGTGCTAAATTGGTGACAATCAACCAGGATGTGTTTAACAGTACGTGGGCACTGGCAGATTTGACAGGAAGGTCTGATGCTTCAGGTCATTAAGTAGCTCTGTGTAAGTTTGGTGTGACCTATTCGAAGTCTACGTAGTATTGATACTTCTTGTCTAGAGAGTCCAGTGGGGTCAGCATACAGAGGTGTGTTGAGAACAGGCTGGATAGATAGTAGAGAAGTCTTGGTGGAGTTCCAGTGAGTTTGCCATATATATCTGACGATTATTTTTGCTTCTGCCTTAACATCCTTGCAAATTTGGATATGAGAAGTTATTGTGGCTGTAGTTGACGCTGTTTTGGCATGCTGATCGGCCAGTTTATTTCCAGGTATAGCAATGTATGATGGTATCCATATAATGGTGACTGTGGTGTTTAGAGAATAAATGTGGTGATAAGAGTGATGGATTTCTTGGACAATGGGATGTTCAGTAAATAATTCTTGGTAACTGAGCAGCCAACGCCAGTATCACTTTTGCAAGCATCGGAGTATAATACAAAGTCGTAGTGATTGTTATGAATGATTTTATAAAAAGATTTAATCATGAGCTTTTTAGGTGTTTCGTGTTTATTAAATTTGGATAAATAAGTATTGACCTGAGGACGGTCCATAATCCAGGAAGGTGTCGGAGAAAAAGGAATGGGGTTAGTGAGTGAGATGTTAATGTTATTTGTGAATGAGGATAATATAAGAGCGATAGGTTTAATTATTGGTGAATGGTGGTTAAGAGAGCTGGCAGTTGATGTGAACAGAGAATAGACAGGATTGAGAGGGTAAGATGAGACTGAGGCTGGATAGAAGCAGATATTGTCGTCTAATCCATAGTGGGGGTTCATCAGCTTCGCAGTAGAGACTTTCAGATGGGCTGCTACGGAAAGCGCCTAAGCAAAGTCGCAGGGACGTATTATGAATAGGATTTAGGGATCCTAGATGTGTCTTAGAAGCTGACATGTAAACGATGCAGCCATAGTCTAATTTGGAGCGAATTAGTGCTTTATAAATTTTCAGAAGGGATCTCTCGTCCGCACCCCAGTGATAATGAGATAGGGTTTTAATTATATTTAATCATTTGTAACAGATACCTTTTGTTTCAAGAATATGCTGTTTCCAAGAGAGGCGAGAATCAAATGTCATACCTAGTATTTTGCAGTGATTAACCACTGGGAGGGGGGAATCATTAATAAATATGTGGGAGATAGGAGATTGAGGTCGCCTGCCAAATTTAATAATTTTTGATTTTGTTGAAGATAAGGTTAATCATATAGAACGTGTCCGTGCAAGTAAGGGATTTACCGCGGTTTGTAGAATTTTGGAGCTAGTGGTTGCTGAACGACCATGACAGTATAGTATTAAATCGTCAGCGTGAGCTGTATATTTGGTTGGAGAAGGTAAGTTATGGTACAGATCACTTATTGCTAAGATGAATAGAGTTGGGCTTAAGACTGATCCTTGAGGAGCACCATCGGCCTGGGTGTATAAAGATGAAAAATGGCCGTTTACAGAAACCCTAAAGGACCTTTTGAAAGTTTTGTATAAAATAAAATATATTTCCGTTGATATGGTATGGATTTAGTTTAGAGATTATGGCTTGACGAATAATTCTGTCAAAAGCTCCTTCGATATTAAATATGGCGGCGATAACTCCATATTTGTTAGTAATTGAGTTGGCAATGTCATTTTGTAGCAGAACAAGATTATCGAGGGTAGATCTATAACGTCGGAAGCCTGATTGTTCTTTTGGTATAATATTGTATTTGTCAAGGAACCAAACGAGGCGTTTGTTAATTATTTTCTCTAGTATTTTACACAAGGTACATGTGAGCGATATAGGTCTGTAAGAATTAGGAGAAGTAACAGGTTGATCAGGTTTTTTAATGGTATTATTAAGGAGGACCGCCATTCATTTGGGAATTTTTGGGATAGCCAGATAATATACATTTCTAGGAGTTTTTGAAGACATGGAAAAGGATTTTTTTTGAAAAATATATAGGGGAGATCATCTGGGCCAGAAGCAGTGTTTTTACAGGATTTTAGTGCAAATTTTAATTCTGGAAACGTGAGTGGAGAGTTGAACGTATCAATATCTTGAATGGAAAAGGATGAGCAAGGCAAAGGTGGTTGGGAGGCGACTTCGATAAAATAGCACTAGGTTTACTGCAAAACTTCGCTGCATAGCTTTCAGCTAGGACCTTGGCAATATCTTGATTATCAGTGACATTGGTTTGGTTGTGAAATAGACTGGTGATTTTTATATTACCTTTCTTACCCTGGATTTGTCCGATTTCTTTCCACACTTGATTGGGGTTAGTGTTTGCATTTACGGAAGAGACGAACTTTCTCCAGGAAGATCTTTTACTTAGTTTTATAGTGTATCTGGCTTTTGCTCTTGCTCTTTCGAGATTGATGAGGTTTTCTTGAGTTTTGTTACTGCGTAATAATTTTAATGCAGTTTATGCTGCTGAACTACATGTTTGCATGATGAGTTTCACCATGGAACAGTTTTTTGTGGAAAAGAGATGACTGATTTCCCAATGGGAGCCTCCGCAGCAAGTCGAATAGTATTTGTGAACAAGTTAACAGACTCATCAATATTGTTAGTAAAAGAGTGATTGGGTATGAATTGTTCAGGTTTAGTGATATATTCAGGCCAATTAGCATATATTAGACGCCAGTAACTTTTTGTTAGAGCTCGGTCATTTGAATTATCGATGTTAGTTATAAAGATGGGAAGATGATTACTGTCGTGAAAGTCATCTTCAGTAAACCATGTTAATGAGGGAGCTAGTTTGGGGTCAATGAAACTAAGATCGATTTTAGAAAAGGAGTCAGGTGAAATGTTAAAGTGGGTGCTGAAACCGGTGTTCAAGATACAAATACCTGTGCAATTTATAACGTTTTCAACAATCTTTCCTTTACCAAATGTATGACTGGAACCTCATATTGTATTGTGAGCATTGAAATCTACGAGAATGTATGGTTGCGGAAGTTCGAATATAGATTAACAAGCTCTTCCTCTTTAAGAGAGTGAACTGGTGAAACATACAGACTACAAATAGTGAGTTTATCGGGACACCAACAGGTTATGGCTATGGCTTCTAATTCAGAAGAAAGCGAGAGGTGGACTGGAAAAAAGTCAGAGGAGACAAATATTGAGGTACCACCACTATCTCTTAGGCAATTGGTTCTGATATTATGATATTCCTCAACATTTTTCAATAGGGAAATTTGGAGTTTTTCGCATTGGTTTCCTGAAGGCATAAAATGTCTGGTGTAGATTCTGATATTAAATGTTGGATTCTCTCTAATCGGTGAAAGAATCCATCACAGTTCCATTGTAATAATTTGAAAATAGAAGGGTTAAAAAATATGTAGGGGTTAAAGAGTTAGTGTTCGTTCTGTGAGCTGTGGTTAGATTCTGTATCTGTAAGGTTATCCAAAGAGATGCTTATGTTGTCGGGAAAATCAATTGGGTTATGCTGGTGTTTTAATTTGTTTAAAAGTCTTGTGAGACTATTTTTTAGTGCTCTCTCCTTTGGAGCAGTGTAAAGCTGTGCTAAGTCCTTTTGTATACTAGCTACATCAGAGGAGAATTTTTGTGCTTCCTGTAGCGGGTAAGAACATCCAAAAGAATTTTCAAGAAAAGCGATTAGTTGGATTGAGGTAAGAGTGAAGTTAGATGGGTTGTCTTTGTAGAGATTTTGGATAACAGAAACACAGTTAAGTCCTAATGAATGATCTGAGGGATTATTAGCATTGGTTTTGGACTTTTTCTTCATTGGTTTGGGTGGTACAGTGAAAGAAGGAGGTAATGTGGAGGTTGAGGCTGATAAAGTAATGGAGGGAGACAGTATTGCAGGTGTGTCAAGAGGGCTGTCGGTAGAAGAGTGGCCTTTTTTTTGGCCTGTGGCTATTGGGGGGAAGGTAGCAGAAGAGGTAGTTGGAGGTTCAGGATTATTTGTAAGAGGTGGAGAGAAATCATCTAGAGAGGGCTCAGGTTCTATCGGTGTACGGCTAATCAGTGTAGTTAAAGAGTCAACAGGGGAGGATGAAGAGAGGGGAGGATTGGTTGAAAGTAAATTGGTATCAGGACCAGTAGAGACTTTAGGGCAGGAGTTTGCTGTATGTCCGGCGAGTTTACAGAGAAAACATTCAAGTCTGCCGGTGGATATGAATATTCTAAAGGATGTATTTTCGTGATTAATTAGTAAGGAGGTTTGTAACTCAATGTCATCCCCATCGGGGATGACGACGGTTACCCTGCGAAAACTCATGATATGAGCATATTGATCGTCTATTGATCCACATTTCACATAAGTGATAGGAGCTGCAAGCTGCAAACCAAGATCTTTTAGAGATTTCTCAATGAGAGTATGTAGAATGGAAGGGCATACGTTTGAGATCAGAATTCTCTTAGAAGGTGAGATTAGTCTCCGAATGGGAACGATAGTGGAGTTAACCGTGATATATGATGTACTGTTCAGAAGTTGATCAACAATTTGAGTGGAAGAGAGGAAAATGCAAATTCTGTTATTGGAAATACGAGAGGCAAATGTGATATTTTTTGGAGTAACTATTTCACCAATGGATTTAATATATTCACTTAGTACAGTGTTTGGTATTGAGTGCATAACAATAGCTTGGTCTCTTTTGGGAAAAGTAGGAGTAGGTGGTTTGGTGAGTGCGGCAGCGACATATGATTTTGATTGGGTGATAGGGTTGTTGTTTGTTGAATGTAAGTTATTGTGGGTAATCATTGTTTGTGTGTGTGATCTTGGTTACCAAGAACACTACACAGAAAGAGAAAAGGAAGATAGTACAGACTGTCTTCCAGAGCGGAAGAGGTTAAGAACGAACTCACCTAAGTCTAGTAGAGTTTTATAGCGGTACACCACTGGAATTCACCAATAATTACTAGGATAATAAAAATCCAATTATAATTGTAAAAATATTGCAACAGAATAAAAACTCGTTTACTCATCATGTATTGGTGATAAAGCTCTAATTAGCAAAAAATTTGTTGTTGGCTTTAACGATGTTTACTCGATGAAGCTCAACACAATAATGATTAAATATATTGATTTACCTTTTCTCATCATATCTACCAGTATGTCATTCAAATGGCAAAAGGAAATGATTAGATATTAAAATCAAAATTTTTATTCCAAAGAAATGAAATATATAACTATAACCATATGATTATTATTATTTTAGAAATGTTTATTATTCAAATTCTAGGGAGATTATAAGTTATAATCGGGCGAAAATTTGCGTTACCAGTTATAATAGAGCTTAATACTTGTTCCCAATATGAGCGTATAGTTAAGTAATTTCATTCATCCCGATTTTTTAGGAAACGCTGCTTTTCTCGTCGTCCAAGTATTGCAGACTCCAGGACTTGCTTTAGAATATATCGGAGATAGTTTACATTGGATTTTCCTGATATTCCCGCATTATTCCTTGGCTACAGGAATTAATGAGAGTTTTAAAGTTTATATGTTCAATTCTATATGCACTACAATTTTCAAAACATGCGAAGAACAACATATATCTAAAGAAATGTGCATGTCTTCATTAAACGAAAAAATTCGTGAAATATGTGAAGGTAATAATCTGACTTAACTTGTTGGCATTGAATGGTATATATCAAATACCTGTAAGATTTCATATGTCGCGATATGGCATATTTAATAAAAACGCTCTGAGTGATATTAAATGATGTGTTATTTTTAGATTCAGATTTACATTATTGGAAATGGAAAGCACCGGGCATCGGAAGAAACTTACTGTATTCTTTCCTAACAGGATTATTTCTTTTCGTTTTATTAATTGCAGTAGAGTACAAATTATTTTCGAGAATATCTTATTATATTTCCCAGAAATTTTTCACAAAACGTCCTGAAACTATACCAAATGAAGATGAAGATGTTGTTGAAGAAAAAGAACGAATGCATGTCGCAACTGAGACTGCAATTAAGCAGAATTATACTTTAGTAATTAAAGATTTGACGAAGTATTACAAAAATTTTTTGGCCGTAAATGGACTGTGTCTTGGAATTAGAAAGTTTGAGTGTTTTGGATTGTTAGGTGTGAATGGAGCAGGCAAAACGTCAACATTTAAAATGATGACTGGGGACGAGAGTATATCTTACGGAGATGGTTGGGTAAGTTTTCGATTAGACAAAAATATATAGGGTGATCATTTGAATTTCGTTTCAGGTGAATGGTCACAGTATTAAACACGAACTTAAACAGGTTCAACGCATCATTGGATATTGTCCACAATTTGATGCTCTTCTGGATGATATGACAGCCGAAGAAACAATTATTATGTTTGCTTTGTTGAGAGGAGTGAAATTCAAAGATACTTATAAAATTGCAGATTATCTATCTAAAGAGTTCGATTTTCATAGGCATTTACATAAAAAAGTAAAGGAATTGAGTGGTGGAAATAAGAGGAAGTTAAGTACAGCTATATCGTTAATTGGAGATCCTCCTTTGCTGTATTTAGATGAGCCAACAACTGGTAAGTTTTTATTTAAACCGTTGAACAATTAGTGTTTTAAATAAAACTCAATGTTTCTAGCTAATTCCACAATATAATGAAAAATATTGAGAATTCTAAAAAATTGACAATTGTTTCGATAACTGAATATCAACGTCAGAATGACAAAAGTTACATTTCGTTAGATACCTACCTGATGTTTAGTATTTATTCTTGGACTTAATATATGTTAATAGAAAAAAGAAAAAGATGTGATATTACAAATATCGAAGCTTAGATATTATTAGCCCTATGGTGATATCCCGGATATTATTTTTCCAATTAAGATCAGTATAACTGTGCAATGATATAGAAAACCAGGAAAACTATGTCTGTTGATCTTTACAACTATCACTTAAGAAGACAGTTTAATAGTGGCGAACTCCCTAGATTTATCTGTTCATTGACGACTTCATATTGTGGGTTTCTTAAGTGTCTTCTAATTTCCAACTCTTCAAGTTAATTCAGTTCTTGTTTTTTATCACAAATATGTAGTACTTCTAGTTCTGTGTTAGGAGTCAATGAATGATTGGTGTCAAGTAGATGTTTTGCGTAATGGGATTTATCTGGTTGTTTTGATCTGTATGCTTGTAAGCATTCACTGTATCGGATTTCAAAATTTCTAAGGGTCTGACCCAAATAGACAGGAATTATGTCACCCCTTGTAGAGATGATTATATGAAGATGCTGACGACACTATATAATTTTGCTGATCATTTTGTAGTTTACTTTATATCTAAATTTATTCAGACAGTAGTCAGTAGCTAACATTCAAGTAATATACACGTAAATTATTGTCGGTAGTATTCTAAGTGTAATAGAGTGATAAATAAATATTTTTAAAAATAGACTTTTCACCTCCGGTGATTTATTTGGCGCCGTCAGTAGGATATTTCGGGTCGAACATATCGTATGTGCGATTTCGTTTTAAGGATTTACCGAAATAAATCGAGCACTAAACTATATTGTTGAAGTTTGTGGAGGACATTCGTGCAGCGAGATACCATATCTTTGGACTACTCTTCCGTCTACCGAGGATCTGTTCGAGCCGCTACCAAACATTCAACGAGATCTGGGACCCATATTGCCCAAAATCTGCGAGGATCCAGCCGTGAATTCTCATAGCTAATTAGGCATGTTTAAAATCATCCTTTACGTTCTGTAAGTACAATTCATGAATTCTGAAGTAACTGTTAACGATCTAACTCGTGCATTTAATAGTTTATTGTTAGAAACCACTACTGACTCAAACCCGACAAATTCAATTAGTAAAGTAAATAATCAAATAGATATGGCGGTACAATCTTTTAAATGGGAATATTCAAATTGCATCCCCGATTTTGACGGGAATCCAAACGATCTGAATAGATTTATTTCTGTTAGCGAATCACTCATAAATAATTTTATTGATAGGGCAAATCCAAATAATTTTCAAAACATTTATTTGTTGAATTCTATAATTGCTAAAATAAAAGGTAAAGCTAAAACAGTCATTAATATTCAGACATGTAGCACATGGAACGAATTAAAAGACGTATTGATGAGAAACTTCTCGGATCAACGAGATGAAGTATGTCTAAATAGGGATCTCGTAATGCTAAGACAAAACTCTAATGAAAGTCCACAATTATTTTATGATAGGTGTTTGCACATTCTGAACTTACTTTGTAGTTATGTAAACTTACACGAAACAACAGAAGATGGTAAAGTTTTAAAACGACAATTATATCAAAATTTAACATTAAAAACTTTTCTTTCTGGGTTAAAAGAACCTATTGGAACTACAATTCGTTGTATGAAACCGACATCATTAAGCGAAGCAATGCAATTTGTTTTACAAGAGGAAAATGCGCATTATTTACAAAATTCATCAAAAAATAATCATAGAACAACACAACCTTTCAGACATAACTCTCGACCAACGAACGATTTCAGATCTAATTATCAACCACCTACCCAAAATCAGTATACTAATTTTAACTCACCCAGTCCCAGCTTACAAACATTCAATTCCCAAACTCCAAATAATTTTTTCGCAAGACAGAACAATTTCCCCTCACAACCAATCCCAATAAATCCAAGACCTAGTCAACAGAATTTTCCTAGAGCCTCACAAGTTTTCAAAAGGCCCAACCAAAATATGAATGTTTTCAGGCCAAATCCAAACGCTAACCTACCTAAACCAACGCCCATGTCTACTAGCACCCGAAATACTTATCCAAACAATCAAAATCAACCAATATATAAAAGACCGCCGCCATCTACTAATAATTTTAGACAAAATAAACGTCCGAATTACACTTCGGAAGAACTTTATAATGTAGATACCCTAGAAAACTATGAACCCGAAAATTGGGAATATTTAAATAATAATTACGATTATTCTGATCATACTGCTGATCAATTGTATTTAGATAATTCAAATCCTAATAACGATATTAGTGATAATAATGACACAGTTAACAAAAACGAAAATTTTTGTTAAGTGCCTCGGAAAATCCACCTTACCATAACAATCCTAAAGTAATACCTTTTAATAACGTCAAATCAAGTGAATTACCCTATATCATTTTACCCGAATATAATTTAAAATTTCTAATTGATACCGGATCAAGTCGATCATTCATAAACCCCAACTTGGCTTTCAAATATTATTCTAGTGATATTAAAAATGACCCATTCGTAGTAACAACAGTATTTCAAAAATCTGCCCATAAATACCGAGCCGACATCGTGGCTTCAAACTTATTTAATCTCCCGAATCCGATAAAATTAAAATTCTATCTCTTTAAATTTCACAATGTTTTTGATGGTCTAATTGGATTAGATAATTTAAAAATATTACAAGCCAAACTTAATTTCCAAGAAGGATTTCTTATCACTCCTTCTAGTAAAATAAAACTTCATTATCACGAGGTGAACGCTGACCTTAATCTTGTAACTGTATCTCCTAGATCGCAACAAGTTGTTGAAATAAAAACGAATGTTATACATGGAGATATTTTTATTCCTTATCAAAAGTTTCATAACTGCGAAATTCCACAATGCCTTAGCACTGCAAAAAACGGCTACGCTCTTACTACAATATTAAACAAATCTAACAGTACCGTATCACTAGATTTTTCAGAACCATTTCAAGTGGAATGTTTTGACGAAAATGAAATAGAAAACATTGATTTAAATAATATTGATTCACATCAAATACCCTTAGACCTTAATAAAATTAGAACTGATCACATGAATAGTGAAGAAAAGGAAAAAATATTAAAACTTTGTCAAGAATATAGCGATATATTTTATAAATAAGGTGAACCACTATCATTTACAAATAAAATTAAACATAATATACGTACGACAGATGAAATACCTGTATATACGAAAACTTATCGGTATCCTTTCGTACATCAAATCCAAAAAATGTTAGATTCAAAAATTATTCAGCCATCTAATTCACCATGGAGTGGTAAGCAAGAAATTAGATGCCAGCAATCAACAAAAATGGAGAGTGGTCCTCGATTATAGGAAACTAAACGAGAAGACTATAGAAGATCGATACCCCCTACCAAATATCACAGAATTACTTAACAAATTGGGCAATTGCCAATATTTCTCTACAATTGATTTAGCCAGTGGCTTCCACCAAATTGAGATGGAAGAATCTGACATCGAGAAAACGGCATTTAACACCGAAAACGGCCATTGGGAGTTCCTGCGCATGCCTTTTGGATTGAAAAATGCGCCAGCAACTTTCCAGCGTGTCGCCGACAACATACTAAGAGGTATACAAAATGAGATGTGTTTAGTATACCTAGACGATATCATTGTGTATTCAACCTCATTACAAGAACATTTAGAGCGCCTAAAGACGGTTTTTCAGAGACTCAGGGAAGCAAACTTTAAAGTTCAGTTAAATAAATCTGAATTCTTAAGGAAAGAAGTGGCTTATCTAGGTCACGTAGTGACACCTGACGGAGTTAAACCAAACCCCGAAAAAATTCATGCAATACTCAACTATCCGATACCTAAAACACCCAAGCAACTCAAAAGATTCTTAGGATTGCTTGGATACTACAGACGGTTTATCAAGGACTTTGCACGACTAACCAAACCTTTCACGAAATGTTTAAAGAAGGGTGCAAAAATTGAACTTAACGACGAATACATAACATGTTTTGAGACTTGTAAAACTTTATTGACTAACGAACCGATTTTACAATATCCAGATTTCAATAAAACATTTAATCTTACCACCGACGCTTCTAATGTAGCACTAGGTGCTATCTTATCCCAAGGTCCTATTGGACAAGATCTCCCTATAGCATATGCTTCGAGAACGCTTAACGACTCAGAGCAAAATTACTCCACGATTGAGAAGGAGTTACTTGCTATAGTTTGGGCAACAAAATATTTCCGTCCATATTTATATGGTCGTCAGTTCAATATAATAACAGATCATAAACCTCTCGTGTGGTTAAACTCTTTAAAAGAACCAAACTCTAAATTACTACGTTGGCGAATTAAATTAGAAGAATTTGACTATAAGATTTTTTATAGAATAGGGAAATTTAATAATGTAGATTCTCTATCGCGAATAGAACTTCACACTAAAGATACAAATTCAATTTTGAACGATAAGTCATTTTGGAAACGTATTGATGAAATTTTAGATGAAACATCAAACTACCATAATAATCCAAATACATCCGAACAAGCATATCAAACTTTAAATACCCCTTCACCAACTGCTAATGAACTAATAAGCGACACTCCAACCACATCTGACAATGACAATTTTTCAATGATACTTAACATTGTCGGAACAAATTCAGATGACAACATTGAGCACCAACATCAAGAAACACAAAATAATACTAGCGATAGACAAAACGAAAATATTACTGATGACAATATTACTATACACTCAAATGTCGATGAAAATCCAATTATCGGCATACTGTCTATTGAATGTGCTGTAAATTATGGTAAAAATCAAATATTTATTAAATCAGTTCTACATTCACCTGCAAAATTAAAAAGAATCACCTTATTTAGCGATAAACAACGGTTTTTAGTTCAGCTCTCTAAAAATAATTTCGAGAACGATGTTATCAATTTTGTTAAAGAATATATAGTTCCAGATATTCAGTACTATTTATATTTCGAAGATCCTGACCTGTACGAACCATTCTCAGTTTGTTTACAGAAATATTTTAAGTCGTCATCTATAAAATTCAAAAAATGTTCTACCAAACTATTAGATGTTATAAAAAAAGATGATATTAAAGAAATGATTAAAAATTACCACGAGGGTAAAACGAACCACCGCGGAATTAATGAAACCCTTCAAAGAATTAAAGAAAAGTATTACTGGCCGGACATGAAAAAATCAATTCAAACATTCATTAACGAGTGCGAAATATGCCAACAGTGTAAATATGACAGACATCCAGTAAACTTAAAAATGAATTTGACACCCACTGCAAATAAACCGTTTGAAATCATTCATATAGATTCATTTACTTTGAAAATTCAAAATTTTTGACGATAGTTGATAGTTTTTCTAAATATGCCCAAGCATACCATTTAAATGCACTTTCTGGTACGGAAGTAGCGAACAATTTGATAACTTACTTTTCTCATCATGGTATACCAAATCAAATTATTTGCGATAACGGCACCGAATTTAAAAATACGGTCATCACAGAACTATTAGGACTACATAAAATTAAAATTCATTTTTGCTCCCCTGATCATCCTCAATCAAACGGAATTGTAGAAAGATTTCATTCAACGATAATAGAACATCTAAGGCTATTAAACTCACAAGGATTCTCAGACACACCTGTAAAAACTAAAATGGCAAATGATATTCTGGCATATAATAATACAATACATTCGGCTACTAAATTAAAACCTATGGACGTAATTAACGGACATATTACTGATAATGATCCATTTGATATCGCAATTGATAAACTTTTAATCAATGATTACGTTAATAGACATAAAGAATGCGAAAATCAATGCTGATTTATCAAACCTAAAAGAGAATCTAGTAGAAACAGTAAATGAAAACCGAGAAAGTCCTGAGATGTTTATACCAAACGAAAAGATTTTTATAAAAAAGAAAAAGAGACAGAAAAACGCGAACAAATTTCATAAGCCCGTTAGTATTAAATCAGTAAATACCAAGCGCAAAGTAGTTACAACAGCAAAACACGGAAAAATTCATATGAGTAACATAAAACGCCCACTAAAAAGAATATATTCATTTGACACATAGTTATTATTTCAGGTTTCCAGGAATACTCGGATTCAAAGAAATAATTACACTTAGAAATCTCCACGATAATCCAGGTCTACTTCCAGTGAAACTTGGCACTGCAAAAGTAACCGAATACTATCACTCGATATTTTATTATTATGATATAAATCCTATTGTCGCAAAATTTCAAAATTTAAAAGATAAACAGACATATATTTTTAACACAGCTATAAAAAATAAAATTAGTCAGGAAGAGATAACTAATCACAAACGTTTCTTAAAATTTGCAGAAAGTAAAGTTGAAATAAAATTAATAGAATTACTACCTCACGAAAATAGAACCAAACGAGGGTTGTTCAATGGTCTCGGTTCAATTGTCAAAACTATTAGCGGAAATTTAGACTCCAATGACGGAGAACGTTACGACAACCTTATTAGACAACTTCAACAAAATCAAAATCAATTGTCTGATCAAATAAAAACTCAAAATTCGGTAGCAATATCTCTGATAGATAACTTTAATAAGAGTATTCATCAAATAAATCATAATCAATTATTATTAGAACGTAAATTAGCAACGATCGATTCATATGTAGGAAGTCAATCTCAATTCGAGAAAAATACCTTCATAAGGGATGTAATTTTTCATATTTTAAACTTGTACGAAATGCTTATTTCAATCTTACAAGATATAGAAAATTCAATATCATTTGCGAAAGCGGGAATTATGCACCCAAGCATAATAAAACCCAGCGAATTGTTCAAACTTTTGGAAGAATTATACAAGAATGTGAGTAATGATCGAATGCCCATAAAACTTAAAATAAACAATATTCCAATTTTTGAAAATTTAATAAAAGTATCTTATTATATAGTAAATAGCAGGATTACATATATTTTACATGTACCTGTGACATATCCTTTTGGTTTAGAATTATATCATTTGTATCCAATACCTATTCAGAGCGAGAGTCAGTTAAAAGTAATCATCCCTCAAAATAGATTTATTTTAAAAAATGAATTGTATTTCAAACTATTGGATGAATCATGCATAAAATTAGCTAGACAAGAATATATGTGCCAAGAAGTCAGCCTACAACAAGTTAATTCCAACAGCCCTTGCGAAGTTCAACTTCTCAACCTCAAGATCACATCCGCCTGCAGTCAAATGCCCTTAAGCAACTCTAAAGTATTAATCAAAAGACTTGAAGAATCCAATCAGTGGATCGTCGTTCTTCCCAAGAAAACAACCATCAGGTTAATGTGTTACCAACAAGAAGAAATCCTCAACTACATCGGCACTTACCTAGCCAACATTCCGGCATCCTGTCTAATTATTACAGACTCCGAAACAATAGTAAACAATGGCCCGATAGAAGTTGAAAGCCAGCCCATTTTCATTCCAGGAGTATACGTATCCAATCATGAACATCTCATTCATAAAAATATCAATTTTAGTCTTCCAGAAATAAATTTAGATGACTTCAGTACCCTCCGAGAAAGGATTATCAGAAATACTCCAGTTTTCGAGACTTACACACCTTCCTATGTTCCAAGCACTTGGACGATAATAATTTATTGCCTCGTAATTCTTCTATGCCTGTACTGGGCCCTCAAAAGAATCCAATGCAAGAGACCAAAGCAAGAAAACCAATCCGAAGATGTTCACCTCCCTTAGCTGCAGCCCGCGGAAGCTGAAACTTCAGGGGGAGGAATTATGTCACCCCTTGTAGAGATGATTATATGAAGATGCTGACGACACTATATAATTTTGCTGATCATTTTGTAGTTTACTTTATATCTAAATTTATTCAGACAGTAGTCAGTAGCTAACATTCAAGTAATATACACGTAAATTATTGTCGGTAGTATTCTAAGTGTAATAAAGTGATAAATAAATATTTTTAAAAATAGACTTTTCACCTCCGGTGATTTATTTCAGGTAAACAGTCTGCACATTTGAGTTTATATATACCTGATTTCTTTAATGGTGGTATTTTTGTTTTTACATTTAACAATTTTGTACTTACGTTATTTTCTGTTCTAGAAGAAATTGTCGTATTCGTTGATAAAGATATTATCTTTAAAATATGATTAGAAATATTTCCTGCATATGTGATGGTTTTATAAGTTTTTATTTCTTCAGTTTGTTTAGAAAATATTAGTTGTAATGCCACTTTCTCCTCTTTTTTATTAATTAGCTTATTTATCATATGTAATGGATAACCGTTGGATGTTGTTATTTGTCTAATTGTATTAATCTCTCTATCAAAATTACATTTGTTCATATGAACTGGAAATGCACTATGTCTCATTGAATTATATGCCGCTAGTTTATGTGACATGGGGTGATTGGAACTATATGGAATTGTCACATCTCTGTGTGGTGGTTTTCGGTAAATTGAATAATCAATTACATTATTAACTCTTTGAATTTTCAAATCAAGAAAATTGATTGAGTTATTTTCTTCAACTTCTAATGTAAATTTAATTTTTGGGTGTAAATTATTAATGTGGTTGAAATATATATCTAATTGTCGTTCACTACCTATAAAACAAGCTAATATATCATCTACATGTCTATACCAAAATAAAACCTTTTTTGAAATATTACTTTCAAAGATTTTTCTTTCTAAACTGTCCATAAAAATTGGTGATATAGGGCTTCCCATTGGTAAACCTTTATTTTGAATATATAGGTTATTGTCAAAAGTGAAATAATTCTGATTAATACATACATCAAATAAATTAAGTATATCTAATATTATTTGTGGATTAATATTTTTATCTTCTAATAATTTTCTTACAAGTATTGGACATTCTTTAGGAGGAATTTTAGTGAACATATTAGTAACGTCAAATGAAATAAGCTTAGAGTTATCTTGTTTTATAGGTAGTGAACGACAATTAGATATATTTTTCAACCACATTAATAATTTACACCCAAAAATTGAATTTACATTAGAAGTTGAAGAAAATTGTTCAATTAATTTCTTGATTTAAAAATTAAAAGAGTTCATAATATTCTTGATTATTCGATTCACCGAAAACCAACACACACTGATGTGACTATTCCATACAGTTCCAATCATCCTGTGTCACATAAACTAGCGGCATATAATTTAATGATACATAGAGCATTTTCAGTTCCTATGAACAAATGTAATTTTGATATAGAGATTGACACAATTAAACAAATGGCAACATCCAATGGTTACCCATTACATATGATAAATAAACTAATTAATAAAAAAAAAGAAAAAAGAGCATTACAATTAATATTTCCTAAACAAACTAAAGAAATAAAAACTTATAAAACTATTACATATGCAGGAAATATTTCTAATAATATTTCAAAGATAATATCTTTAGCAACGAATATAACAATTTCTTCTAAAACAGAAAGTAACGTAAGTACAAAATAGTTAAATGTAAAAACAAAAATACCTCCAATAACACGTTGAGTGCCATCATCCAGTATACTGGGCATGGGAGTTCTTTACATATCACCCGCGTCCAGTTAACTGGACGAGCTTAAACAGCGGGTTTATTCACTTTAATTTGTTGTAGGGCTACGGGAATAAATTGAATACGTCTAGTTCCTGTCGCGCTTCTTGTCTTACGCATTTCATTTAATAGATTTGTGTATGTGGAATTCCTATTTTTTATATAATTTTCATCAAAACAAAAATATTAGGTTCCTAAACTTTCGGGAAGAAGTGATTATGAAACTTATCAATCAGCCAGGCAATTTGCAAGTAGAGAATGAGGTTGAAACTAAGGGTAAATTCCACTTTTTAGAGCCAAATCCTCCTACAGAAAAAGAAAAATGCACAATGAAGAGATGCCGTCAGTGTACAATCACAAAAGTTCAAACGAAAACAAGATATTTATGTCCAATTTGTCCAAATAAACCAGGTCTATTTGTTTACCCCTGTTTCAAAAATTGTCATGCAGGATCTTCTAGCGCTTGATATATTATAGTATTTATGCTAAAGATAATTCCTTCCTTATTTTGAATAAAGCAAATGAATAAATAACAAGTTTTTGTAATTTTTAGGACAATATTTACACGTCCAGTTAACTGGACAGTTACTAGTGACCTCAGAAATGTTTATGGTCAGTTTTACAAAATCATTTACATGCATTTGACATTAAAATTTTCGTAAATAACCCAAAAATGGGTGTTGGTTTCTTAAAGGCATTAATTCAATCCCCTCTTGGCACTCAACGTGTTAAAGAAATCAGGTATATATAAACTCAAATGTCCAGAATGTAATGCTGTCTATTTGGGTCAGACCTTTAGAAATTTTGAAATCCGATACAGTGAACACTTACGAGCATACAGATTAAAACAGCCAGATAAATCCCATCACGCAAAACATCTACTTGACACCAATCATTCATTGACATCTAACACAGAACTAGAAGTACTACATATTTGTGATAAGA
Organism: Galeruca laticollis; assembly: GCA_963921935.1. Lineage (NCBI taxonomy): Eukaryota > Metazoa > Arthropoda > Insecta > Coleoptera > Chrysomelidae > Galeruca > Galeruca laticollis. Next base: position 222,111,777 of record OY998177.1, on the reverse strand, counting down.
AACAAGAACTGGATTTCCTTGAACAGTTGGAAATTAGAAGACACTTAAGAAACCCACAATAGGAAGTCGTCAATGAAAAGATAAATCTAGGGAGTTCTCCACTATTAAACTGTCTTCTTAAGTGATAATTGTAAAGATCAGCAGATATAGTTTTTCTGGTTTTCTATATCATTGCACAGTTGTACTGATCTTAATTGGAAAAACTATATCCAGGATATCACCATAGGGCTAATAATATCTGAGCTTCAATATTTGTAATATCACATCTTCTTTCTCCTATTAACAGATATTAAGTCAATCGCAAGGTAGGTCAGTTCTTGGTATAGCCAAAAATAACTACTAAACATCAGGTAGGTATCAAACAAAATGTAACTTCTGTCATTCTGACGATGATATTCAGTTATCGAAACAATTGTCGATTTTACGGTATTTTCAACATTTTTCATTATATTGTGGAATTAGCTAGAAAAATTGAGTTTCATTTAAAACACTAATATGAGAAGATTCCACGAAGTAAGGGCGTAGACAGTTAATTTCGTTGAACAATTATTCACAACGTATCGTTTTAGGTATGGATCCAGCAACTAAGCGGTATCTCTGGAATGCTCTCTGTAAAATACGCGATAGAGGTAAATGTATAGTATTAACGTCTCACAGCATGGAAGAGTGCGAAGCCCTTTGCACCCGAATAGCCATTATGGTTAATGGTAACTTCAAATGCCTTGGTTCTACTCAACATCTGAAAAACAAATTTGCCGAAGGCTACACACTAACCATAAAACTAAAAAAAGTTTCAGTAACTACAAATCAAGAAATTTCCGAAACTGAATCGATAGAACATTTCATTCAATACAATTTTCCTGGAGCTCAACTCAGGGAAAAACATCAGGAGTTACTGAATTATTATATAACTGATCAGTCGGTTCCTTGGTCGAAGATGTTCGGCATACTAGAAGAGGGAAAACGACGTGATCTCAATATAGAAGATTATTCATTAGGTCAATGTAGCTTAGAACAGGTAAGCCTCCAACAATTTTATCTGAAATATAAATCAATTGATAGACTGCGATGATGAAATGCTCATCACGCTACTCGGTTGATGAAAAGGTCTCAATCATAGTCAATAAGTGTATTCGGGAAATTCTATCGCCCCTATCAAAGTCGGCGATACTTTTTGAACATTTTTAGACAAATTATTTGAATGGCTTATGGCAATAAGGGATATTTCACTAAAAATGTCATTACCAATAAGGACATAAGCAACACACACACACACACACACACACAATTATTTTTTGTCTATCAGCGTAATGGATATTTCCGGCACATCAAAATTGAAGCATTTTGCTGTCTTAATTTGTGGTTTTAAGATGTTAGAAACTACTGTATATTTTAGCCAATTCAGGGGACTCAAATTCAACCATATACCAGCACCAGTGTAGATTCAATCCCGAGTTTGATCCAGAAAATTTTCGTAAATAAGCCAAAAAGGGGAGTTGGTTTTTTAGAGGCGTTAATTCAATCCCCCCTTGGCACTCGACGTGTTGAAGAAATCAGGTATATATAAACTCAAATGTCCAGAATGTAATGCTGTCTATTTGGGTCAGGCCCTTAGAAATTTTGAAATCCGATACAGTGAACACTTACGAGCATACAGATTAAAACAGCCAGATAAATTCCATTACGCAAAACATCTACTTGACACCAATCATTCATTGACACCTAACACAGAACTAGAAGTACTACATATTTGTGATAAGAAACAAGAACTGGATTTCCTTGAAAAGTTAGAAATTAGAAGACACTTAAGAAACCCACAATATGAAGTCGTCAATGAACAGATAAATCTAGGGAGTTTTCCACTAATAAACTGTCTTCTCAAGTGATTATTGTAAAGATCAGCAGATATAGTTTTCCTGGTTTTCTATATCATTACACAGTTATACTGATCTTAATTGGAAAAATTATATCCAGGATATCACCATAGGGCTAATAATATCTAAGCTTCAATATTTGTAATATCACATCTTCTTTTTTTTTCTATTAACATATATTAAGTCAATCACAAGGTAGGTCACTTCTTCGTCTAGCCAAAAATAACCACTAAACATCAGGTAGGCATAAAATGAAATGTACCTTCTGTCATTCTGACGATGATATTCAGTTATCGAAACAATTGTCAATTTTTTAGAGTTTTTAATATTTTTCATGATATTGTGGAATTAGTTAGAAACGTTGAATTTCATTTAAAACACTAATCCAAATAAAGTATAGTTTAATCAGGATTAAGACATATCTAGCCTATATAAAGATTATTATTTGGATTGGTGTAAGAAAAAAGAAACCTACCAACAGAAGAATATTTTGTACACATTATAATACAGGTTTCAAGTTACCCAAGAGCGACACTTGTGCTATCTGTGACTCATTAAAAATGAGATTGAGCAAAACTACAATAATGCTCTTCAAGGCTTGAAAGGAAAATTAGAGTTACACCAAATAGGAGCCAAGCCAATGCAAGAAAATATAAATCAAAAAGCAATTAAGAAAATAAAGTTAAGTAAGTAATTACATTTAATCTGTAGCAGGCACTGGCCTACACCTATGCTAACTGTTGGATCTGCCTTTGATTTACGATAAGCGTGGACATACAATCTTTACTTCCATAACTGCGTCAGCAAGAAAACAACTATGTACATGTGTCCTGAAACCATTGCAAAACGGGGAAGCTCAGAAATCGCTGGCATCTTATTAAAATTTCTGATAAATTTGAAAAACCCGGCAGATCATCTCATTGTTTTTACAGACAACTGTGATTGCCAAAATAAGAATTGAACACTTATGTCATTGTGGCAGCAACTTATCCGAGAAAAGATGTTTAAAACCATAGAACATTGGTTTTTGGTTTCAGAGGACACATATTTTCCATGTGACAGAGATTTCGGAGTTATTTAACGTTTATACTCCTGAGGATTAGGATTGGTACCTATGACATTGTTCGTAAGTTAAATAGAAAAAACAGCTTTGACGTTGTAGTAATGAATCAAAATGATTTTTTTTTCTTTTGATATAATACTTGCTTTCTTTTTGACACGAATATCAGATCACATAACTTCACTTCAGTTGGTATCACAAGTTGACGTGTTCCTTTCACCCTCACCAATGCTGCAGGTCCCCTCAAGCACATGCAGTTAATGATTATTTTACATTACAAAGTGAGGTTAAATTGGTATTTTGACTGGTGTTTTGATAACCGATTATGGATTTTCCGTTAACGAGATAAGAAACTCGTGGTCTCGTCTTCAACGAGGCAAGATCGCTGCTAGAGCGTGAACTGGAATACTACAATTTATAAGTGACCTTAAGACACTGTCTCATGGTGGACCACATAAGGAACTGGCTGTATCAGGTAAATTATTTTTTGTAGATGTCCAGAGGTCGCAAAAGGAAAAGCCAGAAAGGTTTGTTTTCAGAAGAATGTGTGAGAAGAGCTGTTCGACAAGTATTGATAGGGGAAGGTGGCGTAAAACTGTCTCTACGTAAAGCTGCAGAAGAGAACGGTTTATCCTTTCAGACGTTGCAGAGATATGTTAAAAAAGTGAAAGAAAAGACGGAGCCTAACATGCAAATATCCATGGAAAGCCAATATAAACATATATTAATTTTTACAGATAATGAAGGAAGAGCGCTTGTGGATTATGTAATCATATGCTCTAAAATGTGTTATGGACAAACAACAAAAGATACTCGAGAATTGGCGTATGAAATGGCAAAAATTAACCAAAATAAAATTCCGTTAAGTTGGGAAAGAAAAAAATTGGCTGGCATTGACTGGTTACAAGTGTTTCTAAAAAGACATAGCAAACAGCTAAGTATTCGGCAGCCCGAAGGGTGCAGTCTTTCCAGAACTTCGTCATTTAATGAGCATAACGTTAAGTTATTCTTTGATAATCTTAAAAATACATATGATCGCTCCGAAGCATTTTCTGATGGCACTCGCCTCTACAACTTGGACGAAACGGGCACGACGACCGTTCAGATACCGAAGAAAGTATTATCGGCAGAAGGAGTTAAACAAGTCAGTCAATGTACCAGTGGTGAACGTCGAGTATTAATTACTACGTGTTGTATAATAAGTGCCAGTGGAAATACTTTACCACCTGCCATGGTGTTTCCACGAAACAAAATTAAAAGCCATATGTTAAATGGAGCCCCATCAGGTACATTAGGTCTCGCAACTTCATCAGGTTGGATGAATGGAGAAATATTTCCATACGTAATGAAACACTTCGTTTAATATAGTGGATCCTCCAAAAAGAGCCCTACTATCCTAATATTCAATAATCATGAAAGCCACCTTACCATAGAAACACTTAACATTGCTAATGGAGTTACAATTATTACATTACCTCCACACTGTAGTCACAAGCTACAGCCGTTAGATATATCAATATTTGCTCTGTTAAAGGCATATTATAATTCTGCAGTTGATTCCTGGCTTCTACATCATCCTGACACACCGTTATCTATTTATGAAGTTGCTGGTTGTATTGGTGTGGCATTTGAACGATCCATGACTGCATTAAATATTAAGGCAGGTTTCAAGAAAACCGGAATATTTCCTTTTGATCGGGAAATATTCACCACTGATGATTTTCTAAGTAGTTCAGTGACTGATCGAGATGTATTAAAAGATTCAGCTTTGTACACTGCTGATGAGCAAACTGCGTCAACGACTATGGATGTCCCACCTGTCATTAAAGATTTTACTGAAGAAATACCATCAACTTCCGTGAAAACATCCCATTTTATACAAATTCCATCTACCTCCTTAAATACACAGATAATCCAGCTGAATATAAACCTGCTACAGCAGTTTTTGTTAGTCCCCAGATATTCAAAGGCTACTCTAAGGCAGGCCAAAGAAAATTACAAGAGAGCAAGCGTAAAAGAGCTAAAAGTTGTATACCCACTGACACACCTGAAAAGGAGAAAATTGAACAGCAACAGAAAAGAAAGGAAGCTTGCCAAAAAACGTATTTGCGAAGAAACGAAAACAGATCACTAAGAACATATCTTCCGATGAAGATGATACCGAAGTTGAAAGTGAGATACCTTTCCAAGACGATTCTGATGAGGACGGGTGGATTCCTGAAGTCGAACCGTCAAGCTTTGAAGAACTTGATAAGGATCCTGAGCCCAATGATTTTCTTTTGGAACAATTCAAGGCAAAAAATGATGTATTCTTTGTAGGAAAAGTAGTCGAACTAGAATCAGTATCTAGTGGTGTCAAAATCAATTTCCTAAGAAAAGCCTCGAAGGTTGAAGGACATCTTATATTTCCAACTGTCCCAGACATTGCCACCGTTCCATTCATTGATGTGAAAATGATTTTACCCAAACCAACTCTTTTAGGAAATACAAAACGATTGAAATCGTATTATAAGTTTGAAATCAATTTTAATCAACTGAACATGCGTTAATTTTTATTATTAATATAAGATAAAGATTAATCTTTTTTGAGTGTTTCATAAATATTTCCTTATTTCAAATGCTGTGATGATACTAATAATGGTTTCTTGTGTGTTTCATAAATATTTTAATACAATTTTTAGTTTTTTTTCTTCCCATTTTGTCCTGTCTCATAGTGGCCGAAGTAAAGGGCCACTATGAGACGGGCACTGAAAAAATGAATGTCACATAACTTTAAAATCTAGTCAAATATAAATAGTTTATATCCATTTTTTACATTAATGTAACATAACTTATGCACCGACGACATATATGTGTCGTATTTACAATAAATTAACCGACAATTTAAACCAGACTTTTTACGTCTCATAAAGGCCCACTCTCCCCTATGTATCGTGCTAACAAACCGAAGTTTCTCCAAAAACAACCAAAAATTTAGTATATCTGGATTTATAGGACCCGTTGTACTCGCTCTAATCAACTGAAAATCAATAGGGTACATCTGTGAGACACCTTGAACAATATTCAATCATAAAATTGATCAATCGTATACTCTCCGGATGCTGTATCGTGCTAACAAACTGAAACTTCACCAAAAATGACAAAATATCGTACTTAAAGTACTGTAGCACCTGTTGTATTAGCTCTAGGGTTTATCAGTGAGATGTCCTGAATAATATTCAGTCATAAAATTGATGACTTGTTGAACTCCGTAGGCTGTATCGTACTAACAAACTAAAATTTCTCAAAAAATGACAAAATATCGTACTTCAAGTACCATAGCACTCGTTATACTGGCTCTGGTTAGCTGAAAATAAATAGAGTTCATCTGTGACATGTACTTAACAATATTCAATCATAAAATTGGTGACTTATTGCACTCCGGAGGCTGTATCGTGCTAACAAGACATGTAAGGAAAAGTAGCCGACAACAACGACGACGACGACGACATACACACAGGATTTTTGTCTAAAAACCGTTTTTTCGTGTTGTTGTTAATGGAAAACGCAATCGCAATCGTTTTCAATTCAATACAATTTTTAAACAGTATGTAATTTAATTCTACAGCATTTCTATCACACATCTATTTCTCCTCCTCCTCCTCAAAAGTTGAACAAAGTTATGAAAGCAGTACGCCACTGCACTGGAATTTTTATGATTCCATTTACTCAGCGTTGCCAATGCAGGAAAATCAATATATTGTTGTCCTTATCTAGCACATTGATAAATAGTTTAATGATGGCTTCAAAATAATCCCGATATTATGAATAAGATGCTAGGTCTATTCTTTTTTTACGTCATTGCAGGTTACTACAGGAATGTACAACCGACTATTGTGACGTACTTTCTGTCCTCAGAAGAATTACGGACGTCACTATGACACCCACGGCTTCGGTACTTCCTAGATTTCCTCGGGCGCCAGATTTTTGGGGTGGTTTACTCCACCGAACTCTCGAAAATACAGCGTCGAGAGTTACCAAGGTAGCCATAGATGGAGGTTCAGTAATTCCAGGGGTCTGTTGTTATTGACCTTTCCGGATACGTAGTGTGAAAACAGGCTTTAATTGCTTACCACTATCAGAAAATGAAAGTACTCGCTACTGGAGAAATTATAAATTTTAATTTCACAAACGAAATTGAACTTTACATACATAAACCAATTTTAGTGTGTTACAAAAATATCAAAATCTACTACTAAAGATCTACATTATTAATAAAACCAAAAGCGGCCTGACACCAAGCAATAAATATTCTAGCTATTTTACAACGGAGGCGGAAAATAACGTGCAGGATTCTACTAGTACGTAGCAGGTGAAAACAATTCAAAGTTCCTAGTGATAGTATGTCAAAATGCACAGAGAAAGCATTATGGTTGCACTAACAGAGCGTACTAAATCGGTTCCTAGTTTTTGTGTACTTGTTAAATAAAGCAGAGGAAAATAATCAATTAACTAGTCTCGGCTGCCGGTTTAATCTCAACAGCCACCGGAATTTCTTAGCGATTTCACTAGATTCAACTAAACTAGTTTTTACTAATCAACACAACGGCCTATCGTACGAAATCAAATATTCCAGATGAAGAAAACTACCAGCAGAATGCGAAAACCTCTCCTGAGTATCCCTGCTCGGCAGCGAATACTTTTGAGATTATTTCGTATCCCTTAAACCAAATCTGCCTTAGATGCCTCTCGAATTGATCCCCGCTCAGCAGCGAATCCAGACGAGATTTTTCTAAGCAAATGCAAAAGAACTAAATTTTCTTAACAGTACAACGGCCTATTGAGCGGGATTAAATACTCAGATAAAATAGACTCTAAATGTTCTAACTAAGGTTTTACTAACAAAACAACAGCCTATAGTATGAAATCAAATTTTCAGATAAAATAGATTAACAGTAGAATCCGAAAACCTCTCCTTCGTTCTCCTGCTCAGCAGCGAATACTTTCGAGATTATTTCGTATCCCTTAAATCAAATCTGCCTTAGAGGCCTCTCGAATTGATCCCTGCTCAGCAGCGAATCCAGATGAGATTTTACTAAGCAAATGCAAAAAAAACTAAATTTTCTTAACAGTACAACGGCCTGTTGGGCGGGATTAAATATTAAGATAAAATAGACTCTAAAATATTTTACTTCGGAATTGTACACAAATACTATGAATTCAAACGTTAAAAATAAAAGCGGCTAAATGTTTAGTCTAAGCACCATCAAAGTTGTTAAAGAAAAGAAAAAATTTCATATTAAATGGAAAAAGTACTCTAATAACTTGGATTATTTAACATTCAAGCTTTTGAGAGGTAGGGCAAAGTATTTAATTAACCTAGATTTTGATAATTGTGTAAATAATATTGAATATCAAATAACTACAAACCCAAAGCACATTTGGCAGTTAATAAAGTCCAAAAAAGGCAATTCTGGTACTATCGATGCCATTAGGGATAGTAATAAGAGTCTGATTACTGATGGCCAGTTCTGGGGGAGATGAACTACCGGGGGTCTGGGGAAAATTTTTGAAATTATAAGCTCCTAAAACTGCATATTTTAACTTTGTTTTTCGTATAAAATTGTAGTCTACAGTTCCTAGCTTTTAGTACATTTCAAACAAGTAGGATTTTGTTCTGATTATGTTTCAAAAAAATTTATTTTTAGGGATCTGGACGGTTCAACCCTCCATAGTTACGTCACTGAATAGCTTAGATCAATTTATTTAATCAAATGTTTTAAATTTACCTTTTTTGTTTTTGCAGGTGTTCCTGACATTTACCAAACACGCTACTAGTACTTGAATTTAGTTCTTAGTTCCACTTCTGTAAAAACTAAGTTTGTGCCTTTTTCTGTGTTATTTGTTTATTGTGATATATATATATACACTATTTTTTTAATTATATGAATACATTTTTTCTCCTCTTTGTGTTTATATACCACCGAAGAAAACATTTTGTATTAATAATGGATGAAATAACAAAACTGACAAATATAAGAAAAAAGAGAAATTGATATTTTTTCCGTGAATTATTTTAATAAAAATATTTATAATATGAAACATATTTTTGATTTCTACTGAACTTGTTGAAGTATATGATTTCTTTTAAATTTGGTGATATGTGTATGGTCTAGTCTGCTTGTCTTATGTTAGACAAATGAGGAATTATTTCGTGATTTTAAATAATTGTACACTTTCGGTGTTTAACACCATAAAACACGACCAAACCATTTTTTTGATAGTATTCAGATGTTTTTGAATTTTCACATAGAAATATGGACATATGGAGACCACACATAAGTAGTGTATGGACGGAAAATAATTTTTTTTTTCTTTCTTCCTCTATATTTGGTTCAATGCATATAATGATGCCGGCAATGAAAATGATGCAAAAAATGAACGGTTTTAAAGATTAAAACTAACTTTTCCGCATCTGTGGCCCTGAACAATATTCTATCATAAAATTGTTACTTGTATACATTTCGGGGGATGTCCCGTGTTAACAAACCGAAATTTCTCTAAAAATAACCAAAAATTTAGTATATCTGGATTTATAGGACCCGCAGTACTCGCTCTAGTCAACTGAAAATCAATAGGGTACATCTGTGAAACACCTTGAATAATATTCAATAATAAAATTGATCATCGTATACTCTCTGGAGGCTGTATCGTGCTAACAAACTGAAAATTCTCCAAAAATGACAAAAATTTGGTACTTCAAGTACCATAGCATCCGTTGTACTGGCTTCAGTGACCTGAATTTCAATGGGGTTCATCTTTGAGACGCTCTGAATAATATCCAATCATAAAATTGGTCACTTTTATATACTCCGGAGGCGGTATCGTGCTAACAAACTAAAAGTTATCCAAAATTGACAAAAATATCGTACTTAAAGTACTGTATCACTAGTTGTATTGGCTCCGGTGAGCTGAAAATCAATAGGGTTCATCTGTGAGATGTCTTGAATAATATTCAATGATGAAATTCATGACTTATTGAACTCCGGAGGATGTATCGTGCTAACAAACTGAAATTTCTCAAAAAATTACAAAATGTCGTACTTCAAGTACCATAGCACCCGTTGTACTAGTTCTGGTGAGCTGAAAATCAATAGGGTTCATCTGTAATATGTCCTCAACAAACAATCATGAAATTGGTGACTTATTGCACTCCGGAGGCTGTATCGTGCTAACAAGACATGTGAAAAAGTGGCCGACGACAACGATGACGACGACATACACACAGGATTTTTTTTCTAAAAACCATTTTTTCGTGTTGTTGTAGATGGAAAATAACGCAAAAATTTTTTTCAACATTTTACTTTTTTTGAGGGTAAACCAATACTTTTCTCGCATATAGATAGGTTGGGCGGAAAAGTAATAAAATAAATTCATATACAAAACAGGAAGCAGATTCACCTACTGGCAGTTCGTCTACACTGCAGAAAAATGAGTTCGTAACCGGACGTTTTCTGCTGACATGGGTGACCTTCGACGTCCGATACATTTTTAATAAATAATGAAATATAGTTTTCGAAACGAACACAATTAAATCGATAAATATAGTTCATTGGCACTTCCTATATATCAGATGTATAAACAATAAATAATTATAAACAAGTATAGCCTCACTCAAATGGAACTGAGAGATGGAGACCTTGGGGCGAGAGGAGAAGCGTTGGCAGACCTCAACAGCGTTGGTACGACGATATAAAACGCACAGCAGGTTTAAATTGGTATCAGGTTGCACAACACAGTGAAACCTGGAGAACATTGAGAGAGGCCTATACCCAACGGATAGAAAACGGCTAGAAGGAAGGAAGGAAACAAGTATTGAGTAGATATATCTCTAAGCAAAATATACTATGCTAGTGCACTATTTCTTGAAAGGAACATACATAAACAAAATCGAAAGTAATATAAATATGTATCTTAAGTTTAAGTGGCGTACTCCTTATAGATATCCCTGGCTACAATTGTATAATCAATAAAACAACTTTTACAGTGTATGATTAAAGTGATATGTATAGCTCAGGTTTACTGGGTGTACCCCTCGTAAATATCCCTGAATAAAATTGTATAATAAAACCAAAAAATTTACAATGTATAATACAAAAAAAAAACACAAAAAATAATATCGTTTTCCCCAAAACAAATAAAAGAGGTTATCAGACTTAAAAACTTGCGGCTTGGAAAATCTGGATCTAACGTCTCACCACGCAAAATCGGCGAAAATCACTGAACGCGCACTGTCAAAACGCGTGCTGTCATATATCAACAACCCAGTAGAGTAACTTGAAATCCGCAATGATTTTACCGGGGCCCATCATATAAATGAACAAATAAGAATATGTTTTTACAAGTAAAGGGTAAGGGGTAGTCATGAACCAGCGTTTTCTAAAAATAAGAACCCAAAAGACATACATAAGTGTTCAAGATTGTGAAGCAGAATTGATAAGATCTTTTTATCGTAGTAAATTCAAAGGATATTTTATTTTTATTTCAGAATGTTTTGTAAATATCACGTTTTCCAACAATGATTGTAAATTCTTTTGTATGGGCAGATGAATGACACCTTTTTGAAAGTCGACATTGTCCTATAGTTAAGAAGTGAGAAAAAAGCACGTTTCACCCTATTTGTATACTGGATTGTAAAAACCTTAATTTTAGTGTCAATTCTGCAAGTATTTTATGGTCGAGGTTCGGAAGACATGAAAAAACGTTTTTGAATTACCTTTCTGAGTAAATCGGTTACAATTGCTATTGTTGTATTCCATAGAAACTCAACTTACTATTGGCGGCACCCATAGTTGAATCTTGTCTGGAAAAAACCGACAAGTCAGGTGATGCTGGCCAATAGGAAATATTTATTTTCGTTTGGTCAACCCAATCCACGTGTAAACACACCCCTCGCAGATTTCTACTTAACACGTCTCACAACGTGAAGAAATCAGTACTACAAACTCAGCGAAACGAGCGCAACGCTCAACATCAAGTTCTACACTCAACGAGTCGAGCGCAAGGCTCAACAACCAAGTTAGTTTTTCACTCGTCAGTTCTACACTTCTAGACGCGAGTTTTACATTCATCGACGCGAGTTTTACACACTCATCGAATCGAGCTCAGCGCTCAATAACAAAGTTAGTTTAACATTCATCTAATCGTAACATAAAGTGTCTTCCGGTCTGAAACCATAGAAATTCAGCGTTCACAACTCAACTTTGTAACATTTTGTAAATTTGTACATAATAAATTATTAATTTCGACATTAACTTTGTCAGATTGAGATTATTTATTTAGTTGAATGTCCACGCCAGTTGACGAAGTTCAATTAAAATATAATCAAAAACAATAAGTATATAATTTAGAAAATGAAACAATAAGGCACATATAGGAAAATAAATGTGTACATTCCAAAATAAAAAATATCACAAAACGAGGTATATTGGACGGCTTTTAGCTGAAAGGAACCATCCCACAATTTTGTGATTTCTCGATTTACGCACAATATTACATTAATAGCCGTAACCTTTACTGCAAAAAAGATTCAAGCCACATTCTGGTACCTAGCGCCATCTGTTGACCAATGAACCAACCAACAAAATTTGTTAAGCAAGTAACCTACCTGCAGAAAAGATCCAAGCGGCTTGGTTCCTTTCTGCATAAAAATAAAGAAGAGAGTTGTTGACAGATGCCAGTATTTGGTTCTTTGTTTTCTGGGATAGTGAGTGTGAAGTACAAGTGAAATAAAACTGATAAATAAATATTATTGTTATACAAAACGAATGTTAACAAGAGTAGATCTCAAAGAATTCTTGCAATGGTTATGGAGAAAGAGATTGCACAGGAGAAGGAAAGCCCAAGAAGCTGTAATCAGGTAAATAGTGCATTAAGACATTTTGTAGGTTAAGTTTCTATTTTTTATTTTAGAAATGCAATAATATAGTTGTCAAATAAAATGTTACAAAGGATTTTAGGAATAAAAAAAGTATTTTTAATAGTTAATGATAAGCATACACTGTTTAAATTATCAAGGTTCTTTTCTGCAAAATTAAAAACAGTTGTTTGCATTTATTTTGGTATTTTAAGCAAAACTTGACGAATTTGACGATGGTAAAAACAACTAATTTTTTCCATTTTTTAGATCTCTCAAAAAATGACTCTTGATGATAGACCCATGTGTAATGCAGGACTTATCAAGACTGACGAAGCGCCCAGTTGTAGTAAGGTAACTTAAATTTTTAGATTTTAAAATCTTATGCTTTGGTATATTTACTAATATATTTTTTAGGCCTTAAAGGAGGATAAAAATAAAACAAATATTGAAAATTCCTATAATTTTAATGCCATAGAAGTATTAAGTGATGGATATGATTCTGATAAGGATCCCGAGTTTGTTGTAACCGAAGCAGAAAATATTGTCTCTTCCTCAGAGCAAGAAGGTAGCGATCACCTAGAGAAAAACGAGAGCAACAATAACGACGGTCACGAAGCGACAAATTTTCTAAGACCAAGAAAAGGAAGAAAAAGGAGATCTCTGAACATGACAAGAACACAAAATGAAAAAGCCAAGAATGAAAACAAAACTCATTATGATTATAAAAGAAGGACAGTAGAAGAAAAGAAATTTGATGAAGACTTTCAGTGTTCCTGTTCTAAAAAATGCAATACAACATTAAGTTTGACACAACGGCAAAATTGTTTTCAAAAGTTCTGGGAGCTTGGTAGTTACAACGCCCAAACAGCCTATATAGGTGCCTTAGTAAAAGAATATGACAAGAAAAGAACTTACGGACTAGGACAAAAGCCAAAAAAGTATTTTAGAATTTATCAACTATGTGGGGTCCAAGTATGTCGTGAAACCTTTGTCAAAACTCTGCAAATTTCTACAAAAAGGGTTAATTCAGCATTAATGAAACTAAGATCTGACAGTATAACAGATAAGCGAGGAATATCACAAGGAGTAAAAAATAAGGTGGATGAAAGAAGAGAACAAGAAGTCATGAACCAAATAAACAGAATACCAAAGTAGAAAAGTCATTATCGTAGAGCTCAGTGTTCTGATGCCGAGTTTCTACCACCAAAAATGACTTTGTCTTTGATATACAGAGCATATAAAGAAGAAACAGAAAAGCCGGTTAGTTTTCAGACTTACAGACGTATCTTTTTAACCAAATTTAATTTAAAATTTAAAAAATTTTTAAAAAGGATACCTGCAATACGTGCGACACCTATCACAGCAGATTCCAAAATACCCTAACAAATAACGAAAAAGAAAAAATCAAAGAAGAACACGAAACCCATTTTAAAAATTGGCAAGAAGCCCGAAGCCAGATGAAGAATGATATGAAAATGGCAAAAGAGAACGAAGAAATAGAATGTTTAACATTCGATCTTGAAAAAACACTGCCACTACCACGATTAGCAACTAGAATATTGTTTTATAAGAGACAAATTTGGCTCTACAATTTGGGAGTTCATTCCGGCTCAACCAACAAGGGTCATTTTTATATCTGGACTGAAAACGAGGCAGGTCGGAGAGCACAAGAAATTGGATCATGTTTATTAAAACATATTAAAGAAAACCTCTTTAACGTTACTGAGTTAATTTTGTGGTCGGATTCCTGTGGCGGTCAAAACCGCAACATTAAGATGACACTCACGCTCAAAGCTGTTCTGCAGGCACACCCCTCTTTAAAAATAATTCGTATGCGTTTTCTTGTATCTGGACATAGTTTTCTCCCGAACGATTCGGACTTTTCCGACGTCGAATGTGGACTTAAACATCAACAGCGCCTTTACCTGCCAAATGATTATATAAAAATCATGAAAGACTGTCGAACGAAAAATAAATTCAAAGTTTCGCGAATGCTATCTACTGAATTTTATGGGACCACTGAGCTAGAAAAAGAAATAGTAAATAGAAAAGTGGTTGTTGAGAATAAAAAAATTAGCTGGTTAAAAACACGTGAGATACTTCTTGATAAAGAAAAACCATTTTCAATTTTTCTGAAAACAAATTTTTGAAGATAACTCGTATGCTGAAATAGATATCAGAAAAAAACAAATAGGTCGTCCGGCATTATTTAAAGATTTGCTAATACCAATGTGGCCTGAAGGAAAAAAAAATATCACATCCAAAGGTAGAAGACATAAAATCTGTGATGCACTTAATTCCGAACGATTGCAAGCAATTTTATGAAAATATAACCGGCACAGACATCGTAGACGATGTGGATGGATTCAGTGGAGCACCTGATTTTGAAGTGGAACCCATAATAGATGAATGAATAAAAAAACAATATGTATTTTTTACCTATTTAGTTAAGCAATAAAGTATCTTTAACCAAAAAGTGCTAACATTTATTTTACAGAAAGGAACCAACCCACAAAAACCAGAAAATTCAAGCGAAGTATGTAATTTTTTTAATTTTTAATAATTCATATCGTATATGCATATTTAAAGCCCAATTATGTTATCAATTAAAATTATCTTTATTGTGTAATTAATTTTTTATAATTGTCAAAACATTAACCCTTAAATACTCAATAACTTGTTTTTGGGGTTGGTTCCTTTCAGCTAAAAGCCGTCCTATTCATGTGTTGGAAATACCAAACAAAAGTAGAAAAATCTAACATATAATACGAGTACATATTTATACGAGTATATTGAGATAAACAAACAAAACATCATATTATGCATAGAAATAGTATACCTATGCAAAACCTTTATTAGTTATTAGGTACTTTTGTCTCTTTTTACCATTGTATTGTCATGATAACACAATTTTAAAGAGAAACAAAGCAATGACAAAGGGTAGGTATTTCAAATCAAATTCTTTGCATAACTGAACAAGAAAATATTTAAAAAAGAAAAAAAAACCTGTGTCAAATAAAGAAAAGATCAATAACTAGTATTCTCGTTTACGGGTCTTGTGATTGGCAAATGCCTGAACTAAATCAGATACGTTCATTTTACTAGCTTCCATAGCTTCTATGGAAAGTAACCCCAATGCCTTTAGTCTAACTTGTGACATGGTGGAACGCATAAAGTTCTTTATAAGTTTGAGCTTTGAAAACGAACGTTCTGCACTGGCTACCGTAACAGGCAACGTCAAAAATAAGACTAATACGGATATTACTCCAGTAAAACTAGAACTAAGTTCCACATGTTTAATTAAGATTAAATTGAGTAACTCTCTTATCGTAAAAATTGAATCTAATTCGGATTTAAAAGTATTTTTTAAAGCAAATCCTTCACTAATATCTTTCTCATAGTTTTCTTTTAATTTATTAGCATGTTCTATGATTTATGCCCGTATTCATAGTCCTCCCTTAAGTATGAGTGTGAGGGTAAGGGTAGGTTGAGGGCACTGATGTGTTTCATAAACAACACTCACGATCTAAGGGTCGCTCAAGTCACCTTTAACTCAAGTGAAGGCGTGACTATCCTTGAGGGAATCTTGAGTGCTTTATATTTAACAGTTTTGACATTTCTTAGGTTATAGCGACATAATTTATAATTTTTTTTTACATTTTTTATGGTAGTAAGTAATTATCATAATCTATAATAAATTGTTATTTTTGTTTAGGTAGTTTGATAGGATATGTTGTTAAGGAGAAATTTATATATAGTTTGCATAAAATTCTTTTATTAGTTTTTCTTTGAAAATTGAAGAATTTGACGAACTTTTTGAGGGTGATGAGGAATTTGGAGAAGTAAATCGTTTGCCTAAAAAATATATAAGGGACATGCAGAATCCTTTAGAAATATTCGAGGAACGAGAATTCCAAAGAAGATTTAGTAAAAACTGTGTTACTAATGTTTTGCTGCCACTTGTACTACAGCATTTGATTGAAAATAACAATCGTGGGTTACCAATACCACCAATATTACAATTACTGGTTGCCCTTAGATTTTATGGTAGTAACAGTTTTCAGGTATATTTTGTCATAGGTATACACATAAGTTGATATAATTGTAAAAACTGTTGATTCATGGAGATGTTCGTGGCTTCAGTCAATCCACAGTTAGTAGGATAATTAAAAATGTGTCAGTGTGCCTAGCAGGACACTTAAACAACTATATTTATTTTCCACAAAATGCCAACAGTTTCGCACAAAATACTACTGCGTTTTACCGAATTACAAACTTTCCAAGCATATCTGGTTGTATTGACTGCACACATATAAAAATTGAAAATCCTGGAGGTGTCAATGCAGAAGTATTTCGAAATAGAAAGGGTTGGTTTTCTCTAAATGTTCAAGTAAGATCTATAATGTTTTAAAGTACAAATTGTCCCCTAAACACATAAATTTTCAGGTTGTATGTGGTCCACATTTAGAAATATTGGACATTGTTGTTCGACATCCTGGATCAACACATGATAGTGTGATTTTTAATCGTAGTGCAGTTCGAACTCGTTTTGAGTTGCAACAAATTCCTGGATTGCTCCTCGGTGATAGTGGTTATGCTTGTCAGAATTATTTATTAACACCTGTGTTAAATGCTGTCACAGCAAATGAGCAGAGGTATAATGCTGCCCATACACGAACACGGAATCTTGTAGAACGAGTGTTTGGAGTATGGAAAAGAAGATTCTCCTGTCTACGAAATGGCTCACGCATTAAAATCGATACTTCTGTGGCTATTGTTTGTGCAACAGCTGTTCTATGTAATATAAGCATTATTCATCATGAAAATAGAATCTTAGATGATTATGATGATGATGATGATCTGCGATATCATAATATAAACAACCAAGCAAATAATATAGGTTTGGCATTTCACACAGCTTTCATTAACACACATTTTAATCATTAAAACACATTGGTACTTACAATTACATTTTATTCAAAGAAAATCTTTTGGATCAAAAGTTTCTAAATCTATATCACATACATCAAGATCTGATTTCATTTCAGCTAGCTGCTGCTTAACTTTCAATACAGCCAGCAAATGTTCCATTTCAGCTATCTGCATCCTCTCTTTGTGAATTTCCCTTTGATGGATTACAGCTTCTTGCAGCTTTGTTACACGAAGTGTCCTTTCATCATGTTCATCATATTCACGCTTAGTATCTTTTCTCCTTTTTTTCGCTGGTGTACTTACATCATACACATTGGTAGTACTGGTACTAGTTGAAGGAGTTGATGCTTGATCTACAAGAAAAATTTATTTCTAATAAAATATTATAATTAGGTGAATATTTTCATTATTTTCGTTTACACGTTGTGCCTGCGTTTTATGTTATTGAACTTTTTTTTAGAAATATTTTGTGTATTTTTCATGTATTTATTAGTTTTTAATTGGTTTCAGTTTGTATTGATGTATGTTATTTTCAATTGTCTTCAATTTTAAGTTTTTTCTAATATTAGTTAATAACATGTATGTAAAATATAAATATGTATTTGACATTCTTCCATGCCATGCTGACATTGGAATAAATAAAGGTTATCTATTGAATATATTGACTTTTTACATTTTCAGTATAATGGATAAAGCCTGTATACCTATAAATAAATTGAATTAATACATTTGCTTTCTGTGACGATGACGCGACTTCAATGATTTTTATTCACCCAAAAAGTGCTCAACGTGCCTCAAGAAGTTTTCACTTCCAAAAGTAACTATAACTACATACGTTGCTGTTCATATCCACTGGTACTGTCAAAGGGGCAATGTATCTCCACATCTGCATATGGTGCTGCCGTATCCACCATATCCATGACAGGATAATCTACAACAGTGACTGGAGGACCACCACCTGTTATTAGTTGTTCCTGTCTGATGATCGTATTCAGTTTTCTTTTTCTACAAAATATTTTCCACATTAATACATTTAACTAAATAATTAAAAAAATTGGCGTTACCTCTGTTTAATGTTTTCCCAACACTTTTTCAGTTGTTTAGCAGTACGGCTAGAGAACCCTTGGCTATTGAAAACTTCAGTGACTCTCTCCCATGCTTCATTTTTTAAAGACAGCGTTGCCCCATCTGTTTGTTTATTTTCTATGTGTTTCTCTCCAGCAATCAACTCCACTAAAAATAGTTTTTCCCTTTCGCTGTAGACCATCTTCTGCTCCATTTTTCTTATAAAAAAATATAAATACTCGAAACTAACCTCTTCTCTTAAAACGTAACCACAAAATGAAGATTTAAAATAGTGTTATTACTTGGCGCACGCTCACAACCATAGAACGAAAATAAACGCTAGTACAACCAACACAAATGCATTAAAAACCCTGAAAGCATGTGTACTCACTTATGGGTTCGTTAAGTCTCGATTATGAAACAAGTAAGAGGTTGAGTGCTGAGGGTCCCTTACCCAAGTCGCCCTCAGTACTCAAGTTGAGGGTTGACTATGAATACCGGCATTAGTTGCGATGAGCGCTGGGGTTCAATAAACATAAACTTATCGCTTACATGAAACATTTCTTCAAACCTAGTTTTTAATTGCTGAGTAACAATATCCACAACTCTATAAAAAACGTTCACACTGTACATATCCTCAGCATTATTAAATCGATGATCTACTGATAATTCGTCATAATGTTTTTTAACTGTTCTAGCTCTTTTGTTAGAAAATATGTGTATCTCAATACCCCATTTCTGACAAGTTTATTTTGCCTCTGTGATTATGTCCGAAAATTTCTCTCTGAGATCTGTTACATTAGTTAGACATATATTTAATAAATTGGTAGCATTACAATAATCTTGATCGATTTTTTGTAATTTAGTAGAGGCCAAATTAGTTATAGTTAATAACTTTGTAACAATAATGAGCGTGATAACGAAATTAAAGGTTTCTATTTTTTTCTTAAGAGATAAAGCTTGATTACGTTCGTCGGCTTTTTTACTTTCAAAATTTATTTTTGTTAAGGCCTTTATAACATCTAAGAAGCGCAATTTAACAGCTGTACAAGATAATAATCGTCCAAACCAACGAGTTGGATTTAATTTTTTTAGTGTTACCTCTGATTCTCCAGTGATGCTTGATAAAATATCCCATCTATTACTACTGATACCCAAAAAACTATAAAGCTCTTGCAAAACTGTAAATAAATTTGATACTTCTTGGAAATCATTCAGTGCATCGTTGAGAACGAGGTTAAGGTTATGTGCAGCGCAATGAACAAATGTAGCTGTCTTTTCACTGTGTTTTATCCTAGTTTGAACTCCAGAATAAGCACCACTCATTGTGCTAGCTCCATCATACCCTTGCCCCCTACATTTCTCAATGTCTTAGCCTAAGTTTAAAATTATATCTTAAATTTGAGAAGACATATCACCGGCCGATTGGCCTGTTACTTTATAAAAGCCCAAAAAAGATTCTACGATATTAAATATCGGTATTTGTTTGTTTTGATCAATTTTTACATATCTAATAACTATGCTAAGCTGATCTACCTTACTCACATCTTGAGTGGTATCGACAATGATGGAAAAAAATGGACTGCGCAATATTAAATTAATTAGGGTGTGTTCAAGGTTTTTGCCCAAAAGTTGAATCAGTTCATTTTGGATTTGCGGACTTAGGTATTTGATAGTTCCCTTTGGTAAGTTAACAACTCGTTTCATAACATCATCATATTCAGCTAACAGACATACATCGGAAATGAAATTTCCATTATATACATCATTGAAGGATTCTCTGTGATCTCGGAATGTACCAGAATTTTTAGCAATTTTAAGTGTAATTTTTATTAGCCTTTCTATGACCTGGGCCCAAAAACTACAGGCGTTTTTAGTCTGCTTTTATAACTCGCTATCTAACGTAAAGCCTTTTTCCATTGTTCATTTACTAATCAAGCTTTTGCGTGATCCTCTGATTTTTCATGTTTTCTTATTTTTTTTGAAAGTTCTTGCCAGTCGTTGATACCAGATATCCAGCCTGATCCGTCCGATTCTTGCCACCGTTCACAAAATAGCCAGCAAGGTTGACAATATACCAAGTTTAACTTAGGCGAGTAAGGAAGCCAAATATTTTGAACTTCAATACCTGCCTTTGAATTACTTTTATAATAGTTTTCTGAGAAACAACGATTTTTTTAATCTCTTGGAAACGGACCTTTTGGTTGACAAGGTTCCATACTTAATATTAACCTTTTTTATTCTGCAGTAGGTCTGTCGGGAAAGTTGGCCTTATCGGAGGGATACAACTTGTTAGAATTAGAACTAGCAGTTGTGTTTTTAATTATTTTGTTTAAAATTTCACTATCGATGATACAGGTTTCTGAGGCCATATCATAATCAGTCGATTCTATGTCACTCGTTTTATTAATACTTGACTGATGCTCCTCACAAATGCCATCATCATCATCATAAGCGAATCCAATTTCCGATTTATCAGTCTCAGTAATTTCTTTAATGGTCACATTTTCTTCATTTATTGACTCTTCAGACGTTGACGTCGATGCCTTTAAACTTGTATCTTTTGTTTGTAAAAAAAAAACTAGTTAATTTTGGTATTTTTGTTAATTGTTTATCTCTTCTCTGTTTCTCATTTTCTTGTTTTCTTCGTTTATATGCACCACTTTCGTATCTTTTTTTTCTTGGCCTGCTTGCATTTTTACCTACAAATAATTTTAGTTTGAAAATATATTTTCTATCTTACCTACTATTTTAATTATTATATTCACACACTTAATACACTGAATATAAAGTATGTTTGTTTGCAAGCAAAACTAAGAAAGAAAGAACAATATACTTATTTAGTCAGTATTCCAGTATGTTCAATATTAACCAAATTATATTTCTTTTTACGTAATGTTTTTTTTCACAAAAGATATAAACTATATAAAAATAACTAAGACAAATTAACAATACAGCTTATTTTATAAACCAGGAACTACACTGATGACTGATCAACAAAAACTGAAGCGTTCTGCCTACACAATAAGGGACGAGAAACCATTTTTTACAACTATAAAGATAAAAATAAATGTGCTAGCCACCTGCCACATGTTTGTAATGTATTTGTAAAGTATGAAATAAACTGAAAATGTATTCAATAAAACCTAAAAGAGATCAATTTTTATTAGCGTTAGCAGATAGATGAGGGATGCGTAACTGATAATAATTATATCTCGTAGTGGAAGTGGGTGTTGCCATACTATCATTTACCGCGCCTTTGCAAATATAGTACCTAATTGAAAGTAAATTAAATTTAAAATATTGAGGGTTTGGTCTGTAAAATAATGAGTTTTTAGTTTAGTACTTTTTCGTTGCGCTGGAGCTTGGTGTCCCCGGGGCCCCCAAAACTACGGGTCCCCCCGCAACTGCGGGCCCTTAGTTACGCCACTGCAACAACCGCTGGAAGACCCGTACTGCTGCTCTGCCTCGTGTTTTTTTTTGTGTTTATTACGGGGTCTCTGGGACGGGTTGTTTTGCCTTCTCAGTACACGTTGCTGTTTTTGATGTGTTTATCAATTTTGTATTTGCTGTTCTAATTTTTCTGCAATAATTGCATAATTCGTCTGTATTCTACGATGTTCAGAAACATCGGTGTTTTGGTATTCGACATATATGCGTTACAAAATTGGGACTTTTTGTTGATTGTTTTCATAATTACTTGTTTGATTTTTAACTGCCTACAATAATAGAAAACTGGGTCGCCTTAAACATTTGTATCGTTTTTTTTTTGGTTTGAAATGTATTTGATTATAATACTTATTTATAGGGTGTCCTTAAATTCCTTGCCATATTTGTGCTCATTACACTTGTATTATATAAGTCGTCTGCAGAATCTCCAAAGTGTTCACATGAAAAAAGAAAGTTTTTAATAACTTAATTAAAAGTTTATTTAGTAATCCCATTTCCCAACAGAACTTTTTAAATTTTTTTATGTGGACGAGACCCAATCCCTCTTAGACAATATTACTATACATTTTTTATTTACGACATATTTGAATTATCAGTTATCAAATAAAAACTGATACTGATAAGATAAAACAATGAGTTAGGAATACATACTAATCGCACTTCTTGAAAAGAGATGATTTATTGATGGGTTTTCGAATAAGTAAATTTGTTAGCCACGTGCATTTATTGTTGTAGTTGATCGATTTTCGTAATAAGTAAATAATGGCGTATTTATGTTCGTCACTTCTGATGATCTTCTTGGAGTATTCTTCCAAAGCGATAAGTGTAAATTGCCTTTTACTTTAATTTCATCCTCCAGAGTGTCATCTTCCAGAAGCGTTATTGACTCTCGACCTACTTTTGATGAAAAATGAATGTTCTCGGAATCTATAAATCATCCAGAGTGAAGAAGCAGTGAAAAATGTGTATTGCGACGTCTTCACTTTTTAGTTCACTTCTAGGAATCAAGTATCTTATTTTTAATAAACTGAGATACTTTTTCGAGAAGTTCATTCTTACATAATTTTCTGAACACCTCAGGATTTATTTCTGCCCATTCTGTTAACAGTTTTGACGCAGCTCCCAGATTTTCTCTACGTTTAAAACTCATGATTACCCACCAACGTCTTTTAGCGCGTTCAGTTCCTGTATTAGTCCATGTGAAATGATGTCCATACTTCCGCGTATAATCTTTGCATTTCTTCTTAAATGAGACATCCTGTTACCCGGAACCACCACTACTTTTCCCTTGTACCCTCTTACAAACTCGAAATAAAAAAGAAAACTGGAATTATAACTTTTTCACACCGTAAACTATCTTTAAAAACTTTATGTTTACAATATATATTAAAGTATATGGCTAACTTTGCATTTCCTATCTTATTTACAATAACATGATATTCTTATTTATTGATAGAAATTTCTAGTTCTATAGCTCTAGATAAAAATATGCAAACGATCATGATTGCACTCTGAATAATTCACTGTGGATGTACCAGGTGTCAGATTAAGAGAGGTAACCCGCTCTACCTCAGAAAATATTTATCGTACAACTTAGAGGAAAAATCTGTATTACAAACTCGCACACGAAACAATGCTGGAAATTATTTTCAAGTTTTCTACTCCACCGCTAAAGGGTGTAGTTCACAATAATAATACGTTTTTCTATGATAAATATACCGCTATAGTACCACAAAATTCAAATATTCGTAATCATTATATCATCGTCTTGCCAGGGGCTGGAATCTGGTCTTCAAGTTTTTCTAATTGCCCGAACTTCTTTCGAAAGACAAATGCCAACCCTTCGTGCGTTTTTGAGACGGGCGGGGATGTTGTATGCCAGTGAATAATTTCCGGGGAGAGTGAACAAATCTTGTCGTTGTTCTGAAGTGACTCCATATCTAGCTTTTCCGGTACCTCCATACGCGCCCATAAACTCATCGAAGGTAGGGTCAGATACATCTCGAATATCGTTTACTCATTTCTCTAGGTCATGGTCTCCTTCGAATGGCGCTACTTTTGGTTTTCCCTTGGGGATCTTGCTTATGCGATATATATCATTGAACCTTTTCTTGATTAAGTATGGACCTTCCCAGGATTTTTGTAATTTTGGAGAAAATCCTTTTCTCCTCGTCGGGTTGTGTAACCACACTTTGTCACTTTCTTTAAAACCGCCTTCTGTGGCCTGCATGTCGTACCGACTTTTCATTCTGTCGCTGGCAACTTGAAGATTTGTTCGAACTAATTCATGAATATCGTCCAGCCTTATTCTCAATTGGATCACGTAGTCTCCTCCTGCTAGGTCTTCTCCAGGCCGACAGCCAAATTCCACGTCACAAGGAAGCCTCATTTCACGCCCAAACAGGACGTTCGCAGGGGTTTCACCCGTAGACTCATTGACGGCAGATCTATAAGCCAATGCGAATAGGAAAAGATACTGGTCCCAATCTCTCTGATGGCTGGAAACTACTTTGTATAGGTATTTTCCCATAGTCCTGTTCATTCTCTCGACCTTTCCATCTGACTGTGAATGTAATGCTGTTGTCCTGGTCTTCTTCATTCTCAGCTTCTCGCAAATCTCCTGGAATAGACGGCTTTCGAAATTTCTCCCCTGGTCACTGTGGACTTGCAATGGCACTCCATAACGGCTGATAAATTCCTTCACTAATACATCCGCGACAGTTGTGGCCTCTTGGTTCGGGATAGCGTAAATTTTCACCCATTTCCTGAAATAATCCATTACAACCAGTATGTATTTGCTACCATTTTCTGTCGTCGAAAATGGTCCAGCGATATCTAAAACAGGTTTTTCCGAAGGGCTTCCAACATTATACTGTTTCATAGGTGCCTTTCTCTTGCGATGTGGTCCATTACTCGTAGCACAAGTCGTACATTTCTTATACTAGTCCTTCATATCGTCGGAGCTGTTCATCCAATAAAACCTTTCACGGACTCGCTGAAGGGTTTTCTTCACTCCCAGATGACCTCCCGATGGACTGTCGTGTGACTTCTTTAGTACTTCAGCTACTCTCGTTCTAGGGATAACTAGCTGTCTCCTCATCTCGGAACCATCATCATTTTCAAAGACTCTTTTCAACAGCCCTTCTTCCAGGACAAGAGAGTCCCACTGAGCCTAATACGCCTCGAGTTTCGATGAAAATATTAACACTTCTTGCCAGGTAGGTCGCCGATTTTCTTCCTTCCACTGCCGAATCTTCTTTAGACAAGGATCATTCTCCTGATCTTCTGTGATCCTGGTGGGTGACCATTCTCCATTGACTACTGCATTTCTTGAAACTGCAGCTTCCCTACATTCCGCCTTGTTGCAGTGGGAGCAGTCTGTTGGGCACGGCCGTCTGGACAGGGAGTCGGCATTTCGGTGACTCACACCAGCTCGATGTTGAAATCGTACTCTTGAAGTCGTTCAATCCATCTAGCGATCTGGCACTCGGGATTCTTGAGCTGCATCAACCACTTGAGTGCTGCATCATCAGTCCGGATTAAAAACTTCCTACCATAGAGCTACTGGTAAAAGTGTTCCACGGACTTCACTACCGCCAAAAGTTCTCGTCTTGTGACGCAGTTGTTTCGTTCTGGTTTGGACAGGACTTTACTGAAATATCCCAGCACTCTTCCTTGCCCTCCTTGGATCTGTGAGAGCACTCCTCCAATTCCTACGTTGCTTGCGTCAGTGTCAAGAATTAAGTCTCCTTCAGGTAATGGGTATCCTAATATTGGCGCCGTGGTTAAATGCCTCTTCAAGGTTTCTAAAGCCGTTTCACAGTCTTCGTCCCATTGGAAAGCTCTTGCTTCTTTTGTAAGTCGAGGTTGAGGCTTGGCAATATCTCCAAACTTCCTGATAAATCTTCTATAATACGTGCAAAGTCCAAGGAAACTCATAATTTGATATTTGTCGGCAACCATTGCTGAGTGGAAGCAATTTTCTCTGGATCCACCGCCACTCCTTCATTGCTCACTATATGACCTAGATAGTTGACTCGGTTTTGGAACAGCTGACATTTCTTCGGGTTTAACATGAGCTGGGCAGCTTGGAGTCATCTGAATACGTCTTCCAAATTCTTCAGGTGTTCGTCAAATTCTTCCCCAGTACTTCGATGTCGTCCAAATAGACCAGGCATGTCTTCCAAGACAACGCTCTCAAGACATTTTCCATGAGTCTTTCAAATGTCGCAAGCGCATTACAGAGCCCGAATGGCATAATGTTGAATTGCCATAATCCAGATCCGGTGGTAAAAGCAGTCTTCTCTTTGTCATCTGGGTCCATTTCCACTTGCCAATAACCAGACTTCAGGTCCAAGGTGGAAAACAGTTTGCTGCCGGCCAAAAGATCTAGCGTATCGTCAATTCGAGGCAGAGGATAGCTGTATTTCTTCGTCATGTTGTTAAACTGGCGATAATCCACGCATAATCTCGTAGTTCCATCGTTTTTCTTGACGAGCACTACTGGAGACAGCCATGGACTAGTAGATGGTTCTATTACTCTTTCTTCTGCCATCTCTCGAATTATTCTTCAGCTTCCTCTCTCTTCGCTCGTGGAAGTCTTCGAGCTGATTGCCAAATTGACTTAGCATTACCAGTATCGATTTTGTGTTTGACTGCTGATGTTCTACCAGTCTTTCCTCCTTTTGGTACGAATAGGTCTCGATACTGCAAGAGAAACTCTCTCATTCTTATTTTTTCAGCTCGATTCAAAGATTGACCAGCTACTGTAACATTTGTTTTAATCTGGCATTAGAATTGTCAGTGGTCGTTGTTTGACGAACTATAGACGTCACTAGTACGCAGGATCCAATCTAGACTTCCTCCTTGATAGTAACTGGGTAATCATTCACGTTTATCACACGTACTGGGATCTCTTTCGCCGACGTAACCAATTTTTTCCAATCAGTACTCCTTTGCCAACTTCTTCGTCGTGGTTCCTTGGCTCCATCATCACCGGTGTACCTTCCTCCAGCTATCAGTATAAGAGGGTCTTTGGAACGATCACGGGTCGGTGCTGCCCCCTCGTAGCCGACCCGTTCTAGTTTTCCTGTGACCGGGGTTCTTGGTTTGCAGGAGTCCCGTACATACCCTAGCTCGCCACAATTCTAACATCTGATCTTTCTCTGCTTCTTGTCCATCATACTTTTGATAAAGCTGACGATCTGGTCAAACTTGTCCTCGTCGCCTTCTTCTTGGATGGTCCTAACTTTGTTGTAACGCGAAGCCTTCGTTGCTGCTTCATATTCAAGAGCAGCTGTCAATGCGTCAACTAATGCTTTGGGGCTAAGTGAAGCAACCTCTGCATATCGGGGTCACGTAAGCCATCAATAAAGGCCTGTATGCCCAGACATTCCATCATGTTCTCTACTGCTGATGTATAAGCAAATCGAACGAGTCGGGCAATGTCCACTTCATATTCTTGAACTGCTTCGTCACGTTTCTGCTCTCGGTTCTTCAGCTGGGATTGGTACAAATGTTCTAGATGTTCGTGACCATATCGCATATCCAGCCCCTTCTTCAGCTGCTCGAAGTCATCCGTTTCTTCAAGAGGTATCGTCTGAAGTACATCTAAGGCATCTACTCGAAGCGCTATAGTTAGGTTCACTGCTTTCTCTTTATCGGACCAATTATCCACTCTAGCGGCTGCTTCAAACTGTTTCACATAATTGGTCCACGATATTTTTCCATCGAACGTTGGGGCCTTGACTCGGGTAAATCTGCCAATATGATCTGTTTTGGGTTGTATTTCTGGCTTGCAGATCTCGATCTTCTTTTCTTCTGCTGAAGTGTCTTGTGTTCTTAAATCGGCAATTTCTGTCTCTAACTCCTTGATTTTCTCGTCCATCCGATTTTCCATCGTTGTCATCTTATTCTCCATGTCTGATGTTATTTTCTCGACTTCAGCAGCAATGTCATTTTTCAATGATAAGATATCGGCAGAAATATCATTCTTCATAGTAGAAATCTTCTCGTCCATATTAGTAGAAACCTTGTCCATGTTAGCAGAAATATCGTTCTGCATGGTTGAAATCTTCTCTTCCATGAGAGAAATTGACGAGATTAAGGTGGAAGCCTCGTCATTGAATAAAAATGATTCTGGATCAAAGCCGTCATTTTCCAGTGCCACTTTAAGTCTTTATACTAATTCACTTTTCTTACCGGACGTTTCCAACTCACGATCTTCCAATTCTGCCTGTAACTCTGTCACTTTTAGGTCACTTAGTCACTTGGCCATTTTGATTTATATTACCCCACACCTGACACCAATGTAATGTTTTTCTAATTTATTTAAACAGTAAACGGGTGGGATGAACTTTAAAGACACAGTATGGCTACTTACGAATTTATCTAAACACTAGACTACTCACTAACACTCAATTTATATACACTTAACTATTCACTTAAATTTAATTTATATGCACACAAACTTAATTATTAATTTATATCAACACTTTACTGTTCGCTATTTCGGTGTATTCTTGTTCATTTGTCGAGATCACTTTTTAAACTAAACTGAACTTCTTCGCTGGTCAGTCCTTTATATATATTAGTGCCTTTTTTAGTAGATAATTCTAGATTGCGGCTTACACAAAAACAATTGGCTCTCGCATTTTATAGATAAGATTGGTCACAAAAACAATGTCTAGATAAAATAGTCACAATCGTTAACAGTTCTAAGAAATCCCTGCGCATTCGTCATAATTTTAACTTTCATACATGGCCTAGACAGAGTCGGATTCGGGGACTGTACCAGTGTGCTGTTTCGTAACAATATTTATTGATTATTCCTATTTCATTTCAAGTTATAACCCGGAGGGTGTATAAGAAGCATTGGGATTCGAGTTGGAGGCAGCTTATAAGGATTTGGATCTATCTTAATTGAAGGAGTATTAAACTGAGTTGAATTCAGCTGACTCCTTCCTAAACTAGCCACCATTGCACTTCATACACATGTGAAACAAAACAACGTGAATTATCAGAGAAGTAAACCCCTAATATATATATATATATATATATATATATATATATTGTATCTTGCAAGGTTAAACAAGCTATACAATGATTGTCGAAATCGATTGTACTCATAGCTACAAATCAAGGTGGACGAGCAGGAATACGTATCAAAACCAAGAACGAGTGGTAATTCAGGCAAAACTGATAGAAACACAGAAACGTTCTTCTGGAAACTGTTAAGGAATACGATGTTGCTGCCTTATCTCATAGCTTAAAAACAATTAATACAAGCTAGATCCAAACTTTTATGAGTTAGATTGGAAACTCTTGAAAAGCTAAGCACCTCTACATCTCTTATAATGGCAATTGAGTGATTGGTTCACTAATTGATAAAATCAGTATGTGTGGCCTGAATATATCTAGATTATAACAAAATCGTAACAGTATTTGGTTGAGACAATCTAAAGAATGATGGATCTAGACACTAGGATTGTTACAAACTAATGCGTTAACTGCCTAAATTCAGGAAATACCTGCTGGGTATAACACTAGAGTTTTTGCTGATGGAAATAATAATTCTTGGCTTATGGCCCCTTGTAACAAGAGGATAGGCGAATAAATTTAATAAGAAAGCATAGAAATTAAAAGAGTACTCTAACACAAAAGGCACATACACCTACTATATTCACCTCACCGAGTTCAAAAATTAAATGATTTGAGCGAGCAAGCATATCAAATCGGTAAGCCCTATTAAAAGTAAACTGAAAATTCAACGATATTATTAGTGTTACACAAAGAATCATTCAATTCTGTGATTAACGCCTTTGTCATATAGAAAAAAGATAATTTTAAAATAAATATATCCTGTGTGTTATATATCCTGTGAATAAATATGTACATTATTTGTTCAAGTAATTGTTTTTATGTAAGATAAATATTCAACATAGAAACTTTCTGCTTATGGTTCTGACAAACGTCACAGATAAACAAAGCAACATAGGATTATCTGATA
Organism: Galeruca laticollis; assembly: GCA_963921935.1. NCBI lineage: Eukaryota > Metazoa > Arthropoda > Insecta > Coleoptera > Chrysomelidae > Galeruca > Galeruca laticollis. The sequence goes on along the minus strand of OY998177.1, from coordinate 222,081,490 downwards.
AAAATTGTGATATTCATCTGTTTGGGTAATTTATTCCAAAAAGTAGGTTCATCGATATTTTTAGCAATAAATGGTGATTGAGACTGATTCTGAGTTTTACGTCTCAAATTTTAGTGCGTTGAGTCACTTAATTTTATCTTCAGTCACAGCTCGGTATTGTTTCAAATGAAACAAACCTTTTTTTAAGACAATAATATGAATAGATTCCACAAAGTAAGGGGGGAAACAGTATATTTAATATAGTCCCGTAGATAGTGCAGCACAAACAAATTGTAGAAAGTTTTAAACATAAACAATATGTGAAGCTACATCAAGTTATTCAAGATGTACATTTAATGAGTGTTTCATCTAATTATACCACGTTGTTCCAAAGTTTCTTCCCGTGGAATAGAAATTCAATTGTAATTTGACTCTTCTGAGATTATTTTCTGAAGCCAAATATTTTGCAGCGCAGTTTTTGAATCAACGAATTTGATCTGTTCTGAGAAAATCCGAGAATAACGTTTCTTGACTTGTTTCCAAGGTCCAACTGATATATTTTACGACAATATTGTCTTCATTAATGATGTTTTCTCCAGTTTTCCCGATAGGTTTTTTTAATCTATGGGTACTGCTAACGTTTTATACGTAAATATTCAATTTTTACTTTGAATCTTTGAATCAGTAACCATGTAAATTCAAGTCCTCCACTTTTAAGCATTTGCTAAATGCATTTTTTAACAATTTATTAACGTATTTATCTCGGTAAGTATGAATATAGTTTTTCTATTAAATTTTTATAACACGCCATTGTGTAACTATACTATTAGCTCATTGTTTATTATCTGTTCAGTTCTCATACAATTTTCAGCATCGAAGCATCACACTTTTCTTGTTGCTTAACTTTTTTATCTCGAATAATAAATAATATATTTTTGGTATGAACAATGATGAGCTTATTGTTTTACGAAAATTGATGTTCATCCGTGTATTTTAAGGTAATTATCAAATCTATTTGTGTACTTAAAACATATTCTATGGTATGTGAACCGAAAATAGTTATTTGTAAAACTAGTCTCACAATGACTCGTTTTGTAGTACGAGTGAAGTTTGCGCAACGAACCGCGAAGCGGTGATTTGCGCAAATCACGTGTACTACAGAAAGTCATTGTGACACAAGTTTTACACAATATTTTTTATAATTCGCATATATTTAATTTTTTAAATAAAATAGAATTACATAATCCCTGTTTTTAAACTAGGAAGAGTGGTTTGGATTTAAGTTGGCAATTCTGTAGATTCCTGATTGGCCAGATCACAAATGGTTTTATTCAGTACTTTTGACATATTATGATGGAGTAATTGTGTAAATTGTAAACAAACTTCCATTCAAGCAAATAAAGGAAGATTATTTGTTTGAAAAAGATGCTTGCGATCTATTTATATTATATCATGAACAGAATTAATTCTATAATATATTTTCACATAGATGTCTGGTAATTTATCCCAAAAATCGAATGTTATGTATACCTATACAAGGTGGCCCTTACGTAATTGTACATGGTAGAATCCTGACTTTAAAACATTATGATTCAAACCAACTTACTCTAATAAAATGTTGCTAATAAGGAATATACAGGATGCTAAAGGTTAAATTTTAAAATTTCTTTTTTGCAATAACTTTAACGTTTTCGGATATGTATACAAAATTTTGGAAATAGAGGTTTTTGGGCACGAAAAATCATAATCTGGCACCTACTTTGATGTAATTTGTAGAGAGCGCTACATAGGTCACATTTGTGGCATCAATGTGCCCTAAATTTTTTTGCTGTTTAAGTTTTTTGTAAAAGAATATTAAAGCCATGTTATTCTAATAGGAAAAAGTATAATTGTTGTTAACCTTAAAACCTATCGGTGCATGATTAATATTGAAAACATTTGAATATATAATGGCTTGATACCCCTGCTGGGGTTTCGCCGCTTCACGCTTTCTAGATTCATTTTATTGGGGTGGATCAATCCCCGTTTTTTCTTTATAGAGTTTCTCTGTCAATGCTCTCCATAGTTTTGTATTGGTTACTTAGTAAGGGTCCCTCGTATACTCGACGTTTACCATAAAGGCATATTATTATGGAGGAAACCACTTACCTAGCAACCTGTATTCGGGAACAGAATAAACAATAACACATTTATAAAATCACTGGGTTCAAGTTTAATACATTTAAAAATACACGATTATAAATATCAAAACGACTTATTCAAAGTATTCATAACAATCATATCATCCTGGTTCGTTCACACCCATTATATAGGAAACATAGTTGTGTTTTACTACACATCCGACCTCCGTCTGTAAACTGTACATGTCTGTTTATAAAATAACAAAAACAAGCTTTCCTTGATAAATGACATTGACTATAGCCGATCAATGCTCCCTACATACTATAATTAATATTAACCTGAATTCAAATATTATTTCTAAGTTAGTGTCCTTTTGTCTTTAATGTCTTTTAAGGGATCACTACATCATCCCCTCTTGGAACAGAAAAATTATCATTTTAATTTTTCGATATCACTTATACCTATAACTGTTTTTATGAATGTTTTTGTTTTGTCTTTGTTTACTAAACACTACTTGTTCGTTTATCAACACGATTCACTTATTTACAATTGTTTCCGCTCTTTGTATACAAACGATCGATTCTTATGAACAGTTTGTTGCTTTTTGTCTGGAGATGTAATCTCACAATTTACCCCCTTGACTCCCGTTATTTTAAACGGACCTAGATAATGTGAATCGAATTTGTTTCTTGCTTCATTTTTTAGAATAACTAATTCCCCTATTTCAAAATTTACGGGTGAAGAAACATTTTCGCTATTATTAACTCTACTTAATTTATTATTTATTAAAAACTGTCTGGCCCTTTCATTAGCGTATTGTAATTTATATTTCAATTAATTATCATATTTTTCAAAATTGTAACACGGTTCAATTTTTACGTTTAAAAATTCTGGCAAATTGGGTTTTCTCCCATATAATAACTCAAAAGGAGTGTATCCGTGATACGTATTTGGTGTTGTATTATAACAATATGCGAACATTCTTACAAACTCACACCAGTTATCCCTAGAATCTTTGATAAAATTTCTTATATATTCGTTAAATGTCCTATGTAATCTTTCGCAACTGCCTATTGTTTCGTGGTGGTATGCTGTTGAAAAATTATGTTTTATATTTATTAGTTCTGCTAAATTCTTCATTATTTCGTTCTTATATTCCGTCCCTTGATCTGTTCTTATTTCTTTCATCAATCCGTAATTTGGTATAAAGTTGTCGAAAATTGCTTTTGCTATTGTGTGCTTCTTTATTCTGAACTGGTATCATATCTGCGTACTTAGTTAATTCGCATAATATCGTAATGCAATAACGATTCCCGTTGTTACTCTCTACAAACGGACCTATTGTGTCTATGTAAATAATATCAAACGGTTTTATAGATGTATCTGTTATAACAAATTTTTCTTTGTGACTGGGCTTTGCCTTAATTCTTTCATTCTATTACTACTCTCAGTCTTAATTGTGTATATATCGAATAAATCTAAATCTAAAGTTTCAATATTCTTAGTTTTTACTGAAATACTTTCATAATTGGTATTTAAAATTCTAACGTACGGGTTTTCCCCTGATATTACGGATCTGGCTACAAATACTCCTGGTGCTATTTCTTGTTGCTCTACTATTGTATCCTTTCTCAAATTCCTGAAATTCTCTATTAGCCTGTATACCTCACATCTAGGTGGTATTGCTAAAGTATCATATTCTGGATTACCAAAAATTTGTATGGTTTCTGAATTGTTAGACTTGCAATTTATATGTAATTCTGATTGTGAATAATCTAATACACAATTATTTTTTGTCATGAAGTCTCTTCCTATCAGTCCATTTGTTGGTATTGGAAAATTTTCTTCCACTACGTGAAAACAGTGACTTAATATTATCCTTAACTTTGTCCTTCCATCCTCCAATTCCGGCTCTTGTCATATCTTCCTTCACCTGTTACAGCCATTTTATTCTAGGTTTACCCCTACGTTTTCTTCCCCCAGGATCCCATTGTGTCATTTGCCGTGTTATTTCTTGTTCGTCTGCTCTATATATGTGTCCCAGCCATTTCATTCTTTGCCTTTTTATTTTCCTTACTTTGTCCTCTCCTTCCAGTTCTTGCTCAATTTCATAGTTCATTCTTTGTCTGTACTCGTTATCTCTCAATTTGATTGGTCCCAATATTGTTCTCATTATCTTTCTTTCTATTATTCTCAACTCTTCTTCTTCCTTTTTAGTCAGTGTCATTGTTTCAGCAGCATACAACAGGACGGGTCTTATTAGCACTTTATAAATATTGATTTTGATTTGTCTTGAGAGTAATTTGCTTTTTAAAAGTTTTTTATTGGCATGGTAAGCCCTATTTGCATTAATGATTTTTTCTTCTATTTCCTTTTTCCTGTTTCCAGTGTTTGTTACTGTGACACCTAAGTATTAGAATTTCTCCACTCTATTTGATGTTTGCTTTTTCCATTATCTGGTTCAGTGTATATATGGCATCCACTGCTGATGTTCCTTTTACGAATCCACACTGATATCGTCCTATAGTATTTCCTGTAGTGTCTCTAAGTCTTCTGTTTATTGTAGCTGATAGTATTTTATAAGCAGTATTCAGTAATGTAATACCTCTATAGTTTTGGCATTCATGCTGGTCACCTTTTTTGTGGATTGTAATTATCTGGCCTATTTCCCATTCTATAGGCATTTTTTATTCTCCATATTTTTATTATAAGTTGGTATCCTATATCATGAAGCTTCTCACCTCCGTACTTTATCAGTTCCAGATTTATGTTATCTTTTCCAGGAGCTTTTCCGTTTCGGTTGTTGTTAATAATCTCCATAATCTCTGCTCTTGTAGGTTCTTCCAATATTTTTTCTTGTGATGTTTCTTCAATATCTTCTTCAGTATCTGAATCTTCTACTTGTAAAGTCCTAAAGTGATCCATCCATATTTGTTTGTATTCATTTTCTTCTTCAATGACTTTCCCATATTGGTTTTTTATACCTTTCGTTTTGCCCTTATAGGTTCGGCTTTGTTCATTTATATTTTTATAAAATTTCTTGCTATTACAATTCTTTATTTGTTGTTCTATTTCTTTTATATTGATATCCATCCATTCTCGCTTCGATTTTCTTATCATTTTGTTACATTCATTTCTGCTTTTTATGTATTCTTGCTTGTGCTTTATTTCGTTTGTTATTATCCATTTTTGTCTTTTTTCCTTTTTTTTCTACTGCTACACGGCAACTATCATTGTACCACTCTTTTCTTTTATCTCTATCCATTTTGCCTATGTGTATTAGAATAATAATTATTATTAAATTAACCAATAAAATGCAAACTAAATATTACAAGACTGACATAATATTGAAATAAATCGAATGCTTTGCTGTCAAAATCATTCGTGACGTCAGCCTATTACGTTAATCGTTTCCGAAATGAATAATTATTACTTTGGGAAAAAGAAAATAGACAGCGGTTTTTTTTGATCCAATGATGTTGTTTAAAATATCAGACGATATTTTATGGAACATGTAGATAAATGAATCGACGAGAATGGAGGACATATCGAACGTTTAATGTGACTCAGTTGAAGTTATATTGTTATTTAGCTTAGTTTTTTTATAATTTGTTTTCTAAATGTTTTCAATAATCATGCAGCTGACCCCTATAATGCGATTATAACCTAAACAATTAAGTTTTAAGGTTAATAACAAGTATACTTTTTTTTCATTAAAATAACGTGGCTTTAATATTCTGTTACAAAAATACCGCTAACTTAAACAGCAAAACAATTTATCACATCCCTCGTCTACAGCATTTGAACAATTCACTTCAGGTAATTCAGCTTGTGTAAGAAGTTCGGTAATGTTAGCTACCAAAATGCCTGCTGCAAGTGACACTTTCGATAAAGGCAATAATGAGGTTGATGAGATATAATTCCGTCCGACCTCGGTTTGTGGCCCGAAAGAATCACCAATGAGAATATTGGTTAAGCGTGTTTAGTTGGAGTATCTGATTGTCAACACTTGTCTTTTCTAATGGAGACACACGAAACGTCGATTTTACGAAACAGTTATTTGAGCAATTTTGTAAATTTAAAAAAAAATTTTGGAGACATCTAAGACTGTTAATTCTAATCACCTGCGGATTTTAGAAACGGAAAAAAATACTGGCGCGACATGTTGGAAATAATTATTGGGATTGTTAAGTATTTATCTACACAATGCTTGGCGTTTCAAGGTTTCTCTAAATTACATTTCGAACAGGATAATGGACATTTTCTAAAAGCTATTGAGATGATTGCTTCTTTTGATTCAGTGATGAGAAAGCATGTTAGCCGAGTGTATAACTCTGTTAAAATGACTCATTATTTAGGCGTGCAAATACAGAATGAAATAATTGAATTAAAGTCGTCTAAAGTAAGAAATAATATTTTAGAAATGGTTCGCAGTTCAAAATATTTTTCAATAATACTAGAGGACCCGTGCTGCTCCGCAGCATTAGGATAGACTATGTGTGAGAGGGTGTAATTATTACATAAAATCATTTTACAGACATCCAGACAATATTAGCTGTGCGTCGGCCGCATTATTTGGAAAAAATAGAAAGTAAAGTTGATTGTGCACACATAACTTTCCTCAAACGCAACGAATTTAAACAGTTGATAGCTCAACAGAAAGGGCTTGATCCACTGAGTGTTCTTAGACTTGTGTCAACAGTCTACGTTAATTAGAACTCTAGTTATAGAGGTTTGAGTGAAGGAGAATCTTGAATGTAAAGTTGATTGTGCACCCGTAACTTTCTTCAAACTCAACGAATTTAATCAGTTTATAGATTGAAAGATAGAGCTTGATCCACTGAGTGTTCTGAGAGTAAAACGATCAAGATCCATTCATTAGAAGAGGAGCTATGAGAATTCGAATTGCTTGAGTGAATGTGTCCCATAAGAAATGTACAGGGAAGAATCGCGTTTGATTATAACTTGAGTAAGGTAGGAGTTGAGTAAATTTAAATAATTGATAACATATCTGTGTCTAAATACCTTTCATTTGAAAAAAATGAGGGAAATCGACCGGATAGAACGGCCAGACTTCTGAGGTGTGTTGTCCTTAACACCCCTTCAAAAACCATTGAAGTTAAGGAAAGTTTTATTGCGTTTAATCCAATACTGGACTCTACAGGGGAGGGATAGGACATTTGCGGTAGAAATTTTGAGAAAATTAAATTTAGATATAAAATTAAGGGACAAGGTTATGATAATTGGGCAAACATGAAGGGAAATCATGTTGGGCTTCAAAAACACAATCCTTGATGCGAATACGAGAGCCCTTTTTGTACCTTGTGCGGCTCATACTTTGACCTCAACAGTAAATGACGCTTCTAAGGTGTCAGATGCTACAATAAACTTTTTTAATCTGGTGCAAGAGCTATATAATTTTTTTTTATTGGTGCCTCATATTACCTATTTAAAACACTCCCCAGCGTGTTTAAATCGAACTTTCAAACACGCGCGTTTTTTAAAGTCTCTATGGTAACAACAACAACTCGAGAAACGTAAGTCTAAATGACAACTTTTTTTATTAGTTTTCAAATTGTATATTTTCATTGTGAACCAATGTCTTATTTGGTTTTTTCTGCAAAATTTATTTATATATTCATATATACATCCTTTTAAATATAAATAAAGAAACTTTTTGATTATTAATCTGACAGCAGTACCTCGTAACGTCAAATTAAAATAAATACTATTTAGGATGTACTTTCACGAAACTTGGCTGGGCATCGAGGACGGACTTCCATTTTTTGTAGTAATGATATAATAATAATATTTCATGATTTCAAAGTGCACCAATAAAAAAAAATAGCGTAAAGTATTCGTGGATAACTGGTCTTTCAAACACTTGCTCTATATCGAGCACTCGGCTGCGCCGTCGTGCTCGAAAAATCGCGCGTGTTCGAAAGACCTATTTATCCACTTATACTTTAATATACTATTTTTCCTCATCCACAAAAAGGTGGGATGTTATGAGAAAAAATGCCCCCGCGTTAAGTTTAAAGCCTCTAAGTGAGACAAGATGGTCCACCAGAATTGATGCAATAAAGTCCCTTAAGCTTTATTTAATTAAGGTTGGTCTACTAGAAGTAGCTGAAGATAATTTCTTTCACATTGATGCAAGACATAAAGCGAGATCCCTCTTAACGCCTGTACAAAATTGTCAATTTATTTGTGGAATTATTATTTGGCATGACGTTTTATTTCCTATAAAATTGTCAGCACACAAATACAAAATGCCACAATTAATATTAAAGTATGCCAAACCTACCTAAAAAAATTAGTTGATTACTTCCAGCAATAAAGATCTGACCAATCATTTTAAGAATGTCTTGTACAAGCGAAAGAAGTAGCACTCTCTCTTGAAATTGAAGAAGACTTTCCACCGTTACCAACGGTCAGGAGGAAATTTAAACCAAATCTGTTCGACTATGAACACCAAGATGAGACCCCTTATGATCCAGAAACCGCCTTTGAAATTAGTTTTTTCTTAAAAATTATAGATCAAACTTTAAAACCTATTTGACTTATTAAATGAGTATGATAATATTTTCGGATTTTTAGCGACATATTTAAATTGAGTGACAGTGTAATAAATGGGTAGTTCCTATTTTCATTTTCATGATGAAGCAGTGATCAACTCAGCCGATGTTGCTGATATCCCACCGCTGTCACCACTCTAATAAATAGATCGGTATTATACTCTTGGTGTATCCAGTGACCGTTGTCCCCACACTAATAGATCGTTTGGTATATTCCAACGGTATAGGAAACGGTATTATTCCTTTGGCTTCTTTTCTTCTGATTGTAGTGACCGGAGGGTTCCGACTGTACACTCGTATCCTAAGAAATCTTTACAGCGTTCTGTCACCAGTGCCTTACGGCACAAAATTTAGAGCCAGAAATCTCCCTGCGGGCTACCTCGAGGGAGGTGTTTTCCTGGCTCGAGCGGTCAAGGTCTCCGTGGGGACTCTTGGGCTTCTAAGATGTGCCAAACCTGAGTTCTAATGCAGGTCGTGTCAGCCCGTTCTAACTTGCTGGTACGAGGGTGAGGGTTGTTGATAAAGGAAACAGACTGGGTGGATAAATATGTACAAATATATATTACAAACAATAGTAAATTATACAGCCCTGATTTGGATAAAATGACAGTTACTCGGGGGGGGGGGAAATGCCCCGGTATGTTACATTAAAAATTCAGTTAAGGAAAAACATCTTTCCAAAGCTGGAAGTAGTTACCCGTTCTCGTGACACCCGTAAAGAATGTCTTATATAGGATTATCCCTGTATAAGAACTGAAACCAACGAAAATAAAACAAAAAAAACCCTGACTCGGGCACAACGTCTTCCAAACTCTTGAAAGGGGGTCTTTCCTCATAATGAGAGATAAAAGGACGATATTACGTATAGTTAAATGTTTTGTATAATATAAGAAACAAATGACTATCGTACAACCCTTCGTAAATGTAATGGTATGAAGGTAACAATCTCGTACCGTTGAATATCCCGTACCCTATAGTGATTAATATATCAATAAACTTTTGAAATCTAGTAGAATAATTATGATATCTCGGGTATGTGGATATCCTGTACAATATAGTAAATCATATATATCAACAAAATTTTGAAATCGAATAAAATAAAATAATTATGATATCTCGTGAATTTGGATATCCTGTACAATATAGTAAATCATATATATCAACAAAATTTTTGGAATCGAATAAAATAATTATGATATCTCGTAAATTTGGATATCCTGGACAATATAGTAAATCATATATATCAACAAAATTTTGAGATAGAATGAAATAATTATGATATCTCGTGAATTTGGATATCCTTCACAGTATAAGGTAATAAAATATCGAACCAGACTTTTGGAATTAAATCAGAATTAATACGATATCCTGTACAGTTGAATATCCTTGCACAATACAGAAAACAAAATATATAGAGGGATGATCAACGAACATACGGTATCTCTCGTATATGCCTATAATTCTAGACTAGATCGATATGTGAGGGGCTCAGATGTAAATAGTACACTCAATATGACCAAAAATATAGGTCTCCTGTACCTTTTGGGACACCCAGTTAAGTTAAATAAAAAAAATATCAATACAGTATATAAAAAATAATTATACGTTGAAAACTTACGTTTTGGAATGTCACAAATCACAACTACACAATATTACTGTCGACGATAAAGGGGCCGGCCGTACTTAGCCTGGTTCCCTTAGGGACAGTTACTACCTCTCTCTCCGGTTTTTTTGAAAATCCTGCTATTTATTTTAAAATTATTTCGTCTATGCCCTTGTGTGAAGGTTAATTTTAAATTTCATTATTCTAGTCCGCAACGTTTGTTTATATTTATTGATAAACAAAGCATGTCAAGCCATCAGATGTAATGTTTATTGACCTTGCTAATTATAACAAAATTGTTTGTTTCAATTTCTTTCCTGGAGGGCAACAATTATTTTATTATTAATTTGGTTCGAATTAAGAAAATTTTATCTATATAGGATGTTCTTAAAATTTCCTATGTCATATCTCGTGTTTATTACAACAGCGATCTTTTAAAACGTTGTTCTGTTCTTGAAGAATGACTGACAGACTCCATTGATTTGTTCAATGAAATTAAAGCGTTAAAGTTGTTTTCATTACCTGACCCCTTGAGTATTTTACAATATATTATTGTAGATAGAACGAGCATATAAACATTCGTAAAATCACAATGGAGTATAAAATTATAATATCTATCAATAAAAGTAATTTGTTAATAATGTACCAAATTAATAAAATATATATAGAACAATATAATTAATTAGAATCAGTATACATAATCATATAGAATATAAATAGGAAAATCAAAAGAATTCATAAATAATTATTGATAAACATTTTTTTAAATAATTCTGTACTATAAACAACCTTAGACAGAACTTAACAAGCAACGAAGCTCAATAAAATAACGTGACGCCACACGGAATATTAGACACCTAAAAGATCTGTTTATATTTAAAGAATAAAATAGAATAGGAATAGAAAAATCAACAGTGCTATGAATGATTGATAAATAAGTGAAATTTGGAATTAAAAAAAAATATATACATAAAATATGTTAATCAAATATTCAATCATAAACTTTAATAGGAAACATAATAATAAAATGTAGAAAACTGTAATTCGTAGGTAATGTCAAAACAAAACGAAATATAACAGTTGACGACAAGTATACCAACATAAAATGCAATCTGATATGAGATATAAGAATAAAAATAGATGATTACCGACCTAATTTATGTATATAGATGTAGTAATTGAGAAGAAAATAAGAAATGAATTGTATCCATATGTATTATGTAAATATTTAGGTTGTAGGAAGTGAAAAATTTGTATATTTGCATTGACCAATGGGAAGATTTAAAATAATTAATTAACAAGAAAAACAATGATAAATACTATGTTAGTGAATAATTCAATGACGATAAGGTTATAGTGCATAAAAAACAAGATATAGTAGCAACTTTAAGTCAGAAAAACAATAAAATATTAATAAAACAAACATAATAAAATACAATTATCATTTCTTTCGCTTAATAAAGGGTATTCAATAATTATCACATGGTCACAGTCGCCTATGGATTACAAACCATATTTTATTGAACAGCCGATAGAAAGTTTATCATAAGAAAAAACATTTCTCAATCAAATACAAATATTTTGGGCGTCTGTGCATATTCGTCTGGCCGATAAATGGTGGCTTACAAGAGGATTGCCCCTTTGCGAGCTACCGATGGACTGCCGTGCACTTACCGGCTATCTACCAACGGCCCGTCGTCGGTTTTACCGGCTATCTACCATCGGGCCGTCGTCGGTTATTCAAAGCGCAGATAACCCACAGATAGATGAGACACTGATTCTGGCGCCATCTAAAGAGCCCGTCGAGTAAACAACTGAGTGATGTTAAAAAATTTTTTGTAATTTTTGGTTTTGGCGGATTGGCGGTATATTCAAATATACTGTATTTTAATTATTTTATTTCAAAATAGCCATTCATAGTCCATCATTTGACATTTCATTCAATTTACCTCCATTAACTAAATTAAATGAAATATCAAGTGATGGACCATAAATGGTTAATTAAATTGGAAAAATTTAACAATAATCATATAAACAATTTATTTATTTTGGTATAAAAATACACAACAAATAATTTCTTTCACAAAGTACTTTTCTTAACAAACATAATGACAACAATTAAATTAAAGTGTAAAAACCATGCAATAATTAAAAAATAATTTGAGTAACATACATTCTAGATTGGAGTATCATTAGATTTTCAAATGATGTTAAATCAAGATAAAAGTAGAAAATTATGTATGATAAGTTTATATTAATTTATTATTACACTCGTATAAACACACAAAGCTGGACAAACTGCAGGAGTATAACTGCTACTTACCTAATCAAAAAAAGTGTTAGCAATAAGTTGTTAACTACTATTTTTGGCAACTTTCTGTGAAAGAAAACATTTGAGTATAATTACTGTGAATGTTAGGACAAAAGTAATTAAAATTATTTTATAGGAAAAGTTGTTAAATACTGCCCAGCTCTGTAAATACAAGGTGCCAAATAATTACATATAAGAGTGCTGAACATCACTTGTGACTGTACAACATTTAAAATAATATATCTAACATTTCATTTCCACTTAAAACACATCTTTATTCCTTTACTGGAAGTACTAAGTAGGTTTATATCACAAGGTTAAACGTAGTATATTGCATATTTGTACATTTAAAAGCATTCCGTACTTATGAAACCATCGCATAAAGTAGTTTAAGTTACTCTGCAGATCCTGGCAGTCTATGATTGTTAAAATGTTTCTTAAGGGCTCTTAAAAATCCCACCGTCTCGTGGAGTCCTTTCTCGTTTCTGGTTGAGGTTCTACAAGTAAACACACCAAATAACAACAATAAATAAATAAACACACAAATATGTTTGAAAATTTATGTCAACAAAAGAAAAAAAAATGCGCTTACTATCGAAATAATAAGTTTACACATGTTTTTGTACTAAGCCAAAAAATATCAAAAAATGTTTGAATGTATACATTTGTTTGGTTTTTTTGATTCCCTTTTTTGAAGCTTTCGATTTTTTTTAGGAATTCTTGATTTTTAACTATTTTTTGTTTTTACTGGATATTTTGGATTTTTGGTTAGCGCTAGACCAAATACTTAGACGTAATGCCTCAACAAAAGTTAATAATCACTTTCATTTCCCATAAATTGTCACACCATGGGCTATATATGAAAATCGGTAAGGGATCAATACCTTCAATCACATAGCTGGTAGAGGGAATATAGCTATAACATAAAATAAAACTCAGATTATTATTTTTTCAATGGATACATTTTAAAATGGAATTGTCTGAGTATGGTGTACACACTAGATATAAATTGAGTAAATGAAAAGACGAGTACTGAGTATGACATTTGATTAAAATTCCAGCTAAGCGCTTTCAGCCATTAGGTCATTCTCAAAGCTGTCGACAAGAGAAAAACATATAACAGGTACAATGTACACACAATGAAATAAAATATTTGATGTTACATCATTATTTAAGTAAAATTTGTTGAAATTGCCCTATAAAGAGGGTGTGCACACATATCATTTAGTTGGTAATCAAATTAGACGTTTCGTTATGTGAATTACAATTGTACACACTCTTTATAAAGTAATTTTAACAAATTTTAGTTAAATAATGATGTAACATCAAACATTTTATTTCATTGTATGTAGCAGTTACAGGGTTTGATGTTTTTTGACACTTTCTGTATATTTTTTTCTTGACGAGAGCTTTCAGAATGGTCTAATGGATGAAAGCGCTTACCTAGAATTTTAATAAAATTACACACTCAGTACTCGTCTTTTCGTTCACTCAATTTACATTTTAAAATGTCCAAAATTATAGCATGCTATATTGAATACAATAAAACTTACCATCAATTTTTGTTACTTTCCACTCATATGGGAAGGAAAATCAAACTGTCTTAATAACCTCTCTTCGTCTTTCTCAAATCTAAAGAAAAACGGTTTTTGAAAATGAAGGGATCATATTCTCCATCGTTTCTTCGTAATTTAATGATTTATTACCACTGCTTTTCAGCGATATCAATTTTACCTTCCTGGGTTGGAGGAACAAAACTGTAAAAAGAAATATTCACTTTATTAATGCAGCAATTTTCAGTTTAGCTAATGTAAAGAACAACCATGATCTCTAAAGTTGTCGATTAAATTAGTAAAAATTCTCTGGGTTTTATAAAAATAAAGATATAGGTTGTAATTGTGGAAGTAAAAATGTTCAAATTTTTTTAATAATACTTACCGAGTACACCACTTATTACTCCTTCAGAATACACTTTGACATTGTCTTTTCAGTTAATAACAATAAAGCAACGAAACAACAGATAAATATTACACTATAACAATTAAAAAATACACCAAAATACCGTAACCTTAAAATAACCTCTACACTTGAACTAAGAAATGATAACAGTATAACATATAACATCTGGGGATGGGGACGAGCAATATGATATCGCGCATACGCAGTTATAAAAATCAATAAAATTTGATTACTAACGACGTTACAGTTTTCGTAAATTTTTTGGATTCTTATACCGATTTTAGTTACTCGACAGGCTCTATAGATGGCACGGTCTGCAGTGTCCCTAGCCTGATTCAAAAGCGTTGCCGAGGTTGAATGGTTGGCTAGCCTACTCTTAGCCACCTTACGGCCTGGCGGACTTGCCCTACCTACACGCCGAGCCGGGAACTGTAAGCGGGCCGAATGCGCCAGTTCGGCAAACCACTTTAGTCCCATTATCGGACCAGTCAGTCTTTGTTTGTTGGGTAAACTAACGTATTTATAACAAAAAATAGGTGGAACACGATCAATCGTCACTATGTGCTCTGGCAGTGAATGTGTTAACGCCATTTTCAAAATAAACGCACTCCGGGACATCTACAAGTAAAAAAAACTTATATTTAGTAACGACAAAACCTCATAACTCATTGAACCGGCACACATATTGTCTAAGAATATGTAAATTTTAAAACCTCGTATCTCAAAAATTTTCTTTAAAAAACTATCGATTTCAACTTTAACCTCTAATTTTCTACTAAAACAACTGAAATACAATAATCTAGAGTATTTACAGTAAATAGTATCCATACTATGGTTCTGTTTATTATTTGTCACTAAAAAACTTAGCTTTTTAATTAACTGTCGGTCGAAAACGTGGTCGAAACATCTACAAGTTGTCACTAGCGAGCCAAACAAGGTTGCCAGGTTGAAAAAATAAAAATCCTTAGAAATATGGATAAAAAATCCCTAGATCGGAAAAAAATTCTCTAGATTTTTTTTATATAATAAACATTTTAAAAATTTAGGGGGGGCTTCGACTATTGATAACGAAAAAAAACTGGTATTTTGTTTTGGGTGTAAGTATTCAAAGAATAACAAAACTCGAACTTTTGGCAAAACGTTTATTTATGAAACATTAAAAATATAGGAAGGTACATGACATAGGTATGTACCTATTCCTAAAAATAAACAGATTCTTCTACAAAAGTCAAAACCTGTGTACTTCTTAGTAAACGCAACAAACAATTCAAGAATACATAGTATTTTTATGTTTTCTAATCATATCTTCTGTTATAGGAAAATTAAAACAAGTGTTATCATTAGAAGATATATGCCTTTTACTATGTAATAGTCCACTTATTGTTGTGGCTCCTAGCCTATTGCGCAATTTAGTTTTATTGAGATTTATTTCAAAAAATAACCTTTCTGCACCTGCACTATTATGCGTTAATGACAACAAAATCTCAATAAATTTTGTAAGTTCGGGAAATGCAAGACTATAGGTATTGGATTATCTCGTGAACAGTGACCTTGACCATTCCTGCGCAAAGCGATAGTTGAAAGTCGGCTAAAGCTGGTCCCAGACACTACGTGTATTTGGCGAATAGGCCATCATTTATCATTTGCACGAATGTTTGCTTGATCTCCCACACGGTGCCATAGTATAGCAAAGGTTTGACTTTGAAAACATTTGGCGAATATTCCCGCAGAAAGAGGTGGATTTTCAGTGGTGTGTGGCGTTTTTGTTTTTATGCAACTATTTTAGTTAATTTAGTTCAGTTTAAAATGGACAGCGATAAAGAGCAAATTGCGGGCGCTGCTAGTTGTGTTATTTTAAGCAGTGCTTTACTACTTAAAAGAATGAAACAAAAGAATCGTAAAAAGAGAAGATGGTGTCTTTAAATAGAAGTCGTTCTAGGTAGGTATTTATGACTAGATATTTGTTTAAATTTGAGATAGTGACGTCACGGTCTGGAATCCTTGGGTTTCAAATTACAGGTTCATTTTCGAACAACCCCAAAACCTTCAACGTTAATTCGTTCGTCCACTCCATTTTGTAGAAACGAACCTTTCGTCACGGCGGCACTGCATACAATAATACGTGTACTGTATAATCACCGCTAAATTAAAACAAAAAACTATCTCCATACCTCTTCTACTATGCCGAAGCGTGTGGGAGCATTGCCGAAGGTACACTTAGTTTACTACGCCTCACTACGGCATCCTTTACTTCGTGCTAGTTTAGCGACTAGCGCCGGGAAAATGACGAAGAACAGAATATTTATCAAAGTTAACTTCCCACACGCTACGCGAATAAGTCTGAATACCAAATGTTTGCCAAATACACGTAGTGTCTGGGACCGGCCTAACACTCTGTAAGTGAAACTCAAAAATATTGGCTTGGGTCTAGGGTCTAGGTACTTCAGTGTTGTAATTGAAAGTATAAAACGGGTAGCGCGTTTCAACCCATTTATTTAACTGCATTTACAGTATAATTATTACGGACGTAAAAAACAAACAAGCTTTGTTGTCTTTGAAATTTATTAAAAAAAGAATTATATACCTGATCAATAAAAAATCATAACAAAGTTGTCATATTACACGTTATAATTTTAATAAAAAACAAATAGTTACTTAGAGAAAGAAAAAAAAAAGTTTGAAAATCTGTTTATATGGGGTTTGACAAAAAATCATACTAAGAGGCCATAGAGTTTTCTTGACAAATTTCATTAGCACAAAATTTTACTGTAAAAAAAGAAAATACATACACAGGATAATTCCAGAATATTGTAAAAACAGCCAAGCATTAAAGTTTACATTAATGGTTGGCAACCCAAATCGTCCAGTTCCTCTCCATTCTCAGGGTCGTCTTCATCCGAAAATAAGAAGGAATCAGATTCACTGTCGCCTTTTAGTGAAATTACGAAATCTTCCGCTTCATCCATTATATATTCTTTCCGCATATATTCTTTTTCGACTTTTTCAACGTGAGCACAAATTTTTTCCCATTGTTCCTTCCCAACTTGGTTAAATTGTTCTTCGGTCATTTTCAACACGTCATCAAGTTTAAACGTCGTACTACATGCAGCGATGTGATTTTTCACCAGTGCCCATATTTTTTCGATAGGATTAAGCTAAGGATGATATGGTGGTAAACGTTGAACTGGAATGTCCCGTTCTGCTAAAATTTTATCGACGGCATCTTGTTTGTGAATTGGCTTGTTTAATTGAATTTTTGCATACAGTTCAGCCTCCGTTTCCTTTTCTTCGAAAAAAATGCTTTTTTCCCTCAACCAATGTTGCATCAATGCTTTCTTCCATGAAAAATTAGGAATTGGTAAATTAGGAATTGGTTCGACCCAAACATTATGGTAAGAGGCATTATCTGTCACAAGGACAGATTTCTTTGTGACGTTTACCATGAATTTGTCTTTAAGCCACTTTCTGAAATTATTATGATTCATTTCAGCATGATAGTCGCCTGTTTTAAGACTCGATTTAAATATGGTAAGAGGGGTACAAAGCCTGATACGCCCCTGGCGTGCAAAATTATGAGTCGTTGTCCTTTGGACACAGGTGACTTTAGACAATTATTTGTTCCATCGTTCCATGCCATTGGTACAGTATGTGAACCATGAATATACATTTCATCGCAGTATAAAATCTCCCGCCCTTCTTTTTTATATTTTTTCAAATTTCTTAAATATTCGACTCGTTTGGATTTGATATCAAATTTTTCGACTAAGACCTTTCGGTTGTCTTCAGTTTTTTTCCAACGGAATCCCATTTTTCGCACTAATTTTCGAAATGAATCGATTTTCTTTGTAAAATTAATACCTTCTTCCTTTTTAACTTCTTCAAACACAACTTTTATCGTTGGTCTACGTCTGTGAATAGCTGCATATGAATAAAATATTCTCCTAATAATTTCCTCTTTAAATTCATCTACTGATCCTCTTGGGGTGCATGGTTTGATAATATTTTTTCTTGGTGACTTAAACTTTTCACCACTTTTTCTTAAATCAGCTTCTTTAATTCTTCTTCTTGCGGTGCTCAACCCAACACCAGTGGCTAACGCTACTCTTTCTTGGAACCGATTTAGGGGAAGTTTGAGTTTACCTTGTTCCTTTTATTCTTTCATGAATTTATATACGTTATAAATTATTTCACGACTCTGGCTGTGAACCACTCGTTTAGAATTGCTCATGATTGAAGATTTGTCTGTAAAAAAAATTATAATTTTATAGGGCTCATTGTACTGGCGCTGATGACCTGAAAATTAATAGGGTTCACCTGTGAGATATATTGAAAAATATTCAATCATAAATAAAATTAGTGACTTTTTGCATTCCGGACGCTGTATAAGTCTATAACAATCGTAAACTCCATTTAACTATTAACTATACTGTCTAAATCAAACACTAAATATTAAAACGCGTTACCCTTAAAATAAACACAGAAAATAATAAGCTCACTAACACCTCAAATATACGATCGGTTCAATACGATGAAAGAAAATAAGTGTAGGTATCTCGGAGTCCTATATTCGTCGGCTGCGCATGGTGGGGTTACTGTTCATTAGATATTCCAACATCTCTACCATCACCCTTTTTAGTAATAGAAACTTGCTTCCAAAATTCAATAACTTTAACAGAAAAGTCAAATTCTGAAAATTTTAACTGTCTGAATTCTTTATCTAGAATATTGATATCGGTCACCATATTTGGAAACATTGATGCCAAATGGCCAAGGCTTTCTGTATGCTCAATGTTTAAGGGATTTATAACTGTTATGCTTGCAAAATTTTAACTTCCCGAGAGTTAAAAGAAAATCGCTTCCAAATTTGTGCTATTGCCTCGATGTAAAAATCAAGACACTTAAGTCTAAAACTATTTTTTTCACTTTCAGTCAAACCGTATTTGTTTAATTCTGCAGACAATTTGGGGCCCAAGTAAATGTTTTCGATTGGGAGAACATTTTGGGGGCTACGATATTGAATAATTGCTATGTCCACGTTTTTTAAGTAATCTGGTTTTATAAAACAACTCAACAGAAATTTAAATGCATTCAACATTTTCGGGTAAATGTTATGCACTTTGGGAGATTCACATTGAAATTCCAAATTCATGTCTGTTAATGTGTTCAAGAGCATCGTATTGTTCAATCATTCTATTAACAGCGGTAATCAATGAGAGCTACCTAGTCTGTGCCGGGTGCAACAGTTTGTGAGGTTTTATGTTGCAAAAAGTTTGAAAATTTTGATATTCAGACAGTCTTTTGAAACTGTGGTGCATATATACTTTTCTCACTAATCTGGCAATTTTTCGCAAGCATAAGAGGCACAAAGAGCTAGGGAGTGGCATATGCACTTCATAACAAATAAATCTGGTACATCTGTCATTAGAAGAGTTTTTAGTGAAAGATGTGCTCCCATCATAGTATTTGCCCCGTCCGCCGCAAAACCCACCAAATTTTCTTTATAGGGGATGGCATTCTCTGAAAAAAAATTTACTACTACATTGTACAAATTTTGGGCACTAGCGTCTTTTACGGGAACAAGGCCCAAAAATTCGTCTTTTATTTCGAAATTTTTGTAAAACCTAACAACTATTGCCAAATGCTTTTCAGAAGAAATATCTGTTGATTCATCCACTATTAAAGAAAATTTGTGGGCTTTTAAGTCATTAACAAGGATTTCAAAGCTGGTTTTTCGAATTACATTGTTTATAAGTGCCGTTAATTTTGTTCGATCGCAAGATATTTTCGATACCTGACTCTGCTCCATGCCAGACATACAAATTGATTTAACAAGTTCTATAAGATGGTACACACATTAATTGCAATAATATGCTCCGCAATAAAAGCGGCAATTTTAATTTCATTTTGTTTGACAATAGTATCGGAAGCAACACGAAATATATTTTTTGATAAAGTTGGTTGTTTAACCAATGCGGTAATTTTTTTACATGCTTTTTTACTGCACTTAAACCTCCCAAAAAGTATTTTTCGCATACCTTGCATCTAAAAAAATAATTACCACAAGAGCTAGGCTGTAACCATTTTTTAGCTTTTATGTTTCTCCCACTCTGTTTTGTATTTTTGAGAATATGATTTCTTTTTTTGAGGCCGCTGGTTGGCTTCACTGGACACAGCATAGTCAGATTCAGAGCTAGATCGGGAATCCGATTCTTATTGAACCAATCCACGATTACTACTTGTACCTGGTTTTAGTTCACTACTGGTACCTGCTAGTGAATCACTACTGAAACCTGGTTGTGGATCACTACAGGAACTTGGTTTTGGAGACGATAAGGAGAGAGGAGGATCCCCTTTTTCTCAATTAGCAGAATTTTTTTCATTATTCTGGGTCAAAAAGAAAAAAAAATATTTTTCTATGCAAAATTACATACAGGTTTAGGAAAAATTTCTAGGACGGTGGATCGACATTTTAGAAACTTTGACAACTTGTTGTGCCAAATCGGTATGAGATAGAACAAAATAAATTTTACATTCCTATCTTGGTTTTTAAGACCTATCTAACAATTGTTTTATAAAGGTACTGAAGGTGGTACTAAAAATGGTACCTTGTGGTACCAATTATGAAACCACCGGTAAATAGGTCTAAAAAAACTAAGATAGAAATATGAAATTTATTTGGCCCTAACTCATACCGATTTGGCAGAAATACCTGTCAATTTGGCTAAAAAGACGATTTTTAATTGTTTATAACTTCTAAACAAACAATTTAATAATGACAAGTGACATTATACTCGCTATTTTAGAAGAACTCTAAATATGTAAAAATATACATGGTGTTCCATTAAAAAAATTCTCCACGACTTTGTGAGCGACCCTGAATATTTCAATTTATCACAGATATGTAGATTTTTAACATTCCTGCAGCTTTTAAATAAGGCATTTTTTGACAATCCCCGTATATTTTGAAATAATCGACTGTTCTGATAATTTTTCCTAAACCTGTATATAAGAACCTTTATAAGAAATCCAAGTGGAACCTACTATTAAAATAAAGTCAAGCAAAAATGTCTTCAACTTATGTAAACAAAAATGTACGTTGCCTAGCTAAAATTAACATACTATACAAATTATTGTTCTAATCGAGTTAAATATATGCACTACAAAATAAAAATAAACAAAATTACATACCTGCCTTTTGTCGCAAACACAACAGAAAAAACAACTGCCGGCTATCGCAAACGAAATATTTTTTAAAATTGAAGTGCGAGTGTGCGAGCCACCGAATGTCCCCAGATAGCACTAGATATTCAATGGACGTACTAAAAATATTCGTTTTCGGATATTGTATTATTCTATAGACCCACTTTAAATATATATATCCTTTCTTGAATATTCTTTGGACCACGAAATGGGAAATTTTTTAAATATTCTATAAATATTTCCCAGGAATATTCAAGAATATTCTCAGGATATCTGCTGAATGTATATAGCAAGATAATCCAGAATATTCATGGAACATTCCAATAGGCATATTCTACAAATATCCAAGTAATATTAGGAATATTATAAGGATATCTGTGGAACGTATATAGCAAAATTTCAAATATTTGTAGAATATCTCAATATGGATGATACCTGTTGAGTGGGTGACACTGAATCATAGTACTCCTCCCTTTTCATATTTAGTTTCAAAGATAATTGATTGAAATTTGGGAGATCCTGTATACTTAATTAACGACAATAATGTACATATCAATTTTTTTCCAACTTCTTGTTCCACCAGGAATGATAGCAACTTTCGTTCAATATCGCCAATTATTTTATCCATAAGCGCCATTCGTGTGAGAGAGAATAGAATTACCCGCCAGCGAAAGCTTCTCTCTCGCACTTATTCAGTGAGCAAGTGGTATGTCTCGAATTTAAATAAATATTCTTTGAAACTAAAGGAGAAAAGGGGGAGTACAATGATCCAGTGTTCCCTGGTATATATCTTACAAATATCTAAGGAATCTTTCAAAATTTCGAATTGTATATATAGGAAAAAATATTCTTAATTGAAAAAATTAAAGCACGGGAAACATTGAGTTCAATTTAATTTATTCATACATAAATATAAGATGTACCTCATAACTAAAGCTTGGAAAATATGCAAAATGCATGTTAAGTGCATATGTGCATATTTCGCCATTTTTTGAATAATGCATATGCAAAATAAAATAATGCATATTTTACCGTATTTTTGCAAAAATTTAATTTTTTAGAACAAGGCACAGTGCGACGGCTTGTCAGGTAGCCGCAATTCATCTTTGTATCGGGATTAGGACCCACTAATTACTATTTTACTGCCGTTCTTGTGTTAAACGACAGATGGTCTCATAAAATGGGATTATTTTTACATTTCTTTCAAATACTAATTCTTCACGTCCGGCTTAAATATTTCGGTGGTTGTAAAAACCATGGGTCGTAATAAAATAACCTTGCTAGCTCGTAAATGATATTCTTCATTCATTCCCGCTACCAGTTTTCAAACTATTAAATATGCTTTTGGGGAAGGGATTTCTTTTCCTTTGCTTGTCTTTAGAAAACATTAGTTAAAATTGATTTGGTAGTCCTTCTGTCAACAAGAGAATAATTTTGTGAATTGTGGAGTTTAAGAGCACAAGTGCATATTTAACTGCATATTTTGACCTATTTTTAGAGCATATTTGCATGCATATTTTGGTATTTTTTAGTGCATATTTTCCAAGCCTTACTCATAACATAACTGAAACTAACATAATTTTCAAATCCGAGATTACAAAATTCACTGACTTCCTCCATACTTAACGAACTTTTTGAAACCGATTTCTGCCGTTCCTTACATTTGGGTAAGAAAATTCCTGTTTTCAAATCAATTTCTTTGTTTGTTATGTTCTTGTCCAACTTTTCGACGGCATCTGAAACAATAAAATAATTATATTTTTTGTTAATAAGCAATTTCAATTCTACAGCGATTTTTATGTATGTATATATAACAATCAAAATATAATCCCAAAAACTGAAACTTAAAAGATGAAGTTAAACGTCAAATATGTAATTTAAAAAATCAGTCTTGTAGGAGACAAGTAAAAAGCAAATTATTCCAACCAAAATAGTGATTAGAAGTTATTTGTTTCTTGTACATGATATATTAAATTAATTTACATGTACATTCGAAAATAAAATAACATGATTATACCTACTACTGCTTCAAAGAGCTTTGTTTTTCCAAAGCATTTTTCCCTTTTTATCCATGCATACTGTAGCCCTCCATTAAATACTCAATCAGGATTTTTTGCAAGAATCTTTTAATATATTGTTGCAAATAAGAACCTTTCAATCTTGCCAGAGGTACAACCTAAAATTGTATTAATTTGAAAGTTAATCTCAAAAGTTTTAAAAATTGAACAATTACAGTTTATAAGCAAAGTTATAACAAACGAACAAAAATATAAGACCGCTTTCATCTATGTGAACAGTATACATATGCCTCAAACTAGACACTTGTACAATTGACCAGCAATAACTTTTATTTATCAAATATCAGAACTAATTTAACTTTTAATTATCAGATCACCAGTTGTGTAGACCTTTCTAGTCAATCCCAATTAATAAAAGGAATAGAGGTAACTATTGGCAATTTCATTAAGGACTCATAGCATACATCTCGCTAACATAATTACGTGAAACTACCTGAGAAAATAAAATTTTGTTGTACCCTTAGCAACGAGGTGTATTTCTAGTCTACTTACAATTGAAAACATTTATCCATTAATTTTGTTGCAAAAATTTATGAAATCAACAAATATTTCAATATTTTCATGCACTAAAACATAAAAAGTAACACATAAATACTCCAATATTTCGAAGCAGTTTCATTTTTATTTGGATATAATATTGAATGTTCAACTTACAAAACATTCATAGGATTCCTCAGCAAGGCTGACTCAACTTCTTCAAACTTTGCCTCATCATTTATTTATTGGAAGTTTTAGCATCTAATCGACAATTTTCTAAAAAATGCATTGACAAATCAACAGGCATTAAAAAAATACAATAGAACGTACCTGTTTTGATGCGTGAGGTCGTATGTATTAGTTCCACCCCCAGCATATAATACACCGTAGAAACATATTTAAAGAACTTCCTAGTGGCAAAAAATTGACTAATTAATTAACGATCAAAAATAATTAATTATACTACTACTATTTCACCAATAACAATAACCTATATAAGATGATCGAACCGCCATTTTTCACTGGTCGTTACCGTCAACTGCAACTAATGACACATGCCCATGGAACAGAAAGAGCGTTTGAACAAAAATCAATAATCATAGAATATTCTTAGAACTATTTCTTTCGAATACTCTAAAAAGATTTATCTGAGGATATTCCAACTGGACTTACATTGAATATTCGATTTAGGTGTACCCACAGATATTCTAGATATCCCCAGAATAACCCTATAATATTTGGATATATATCTTCCAAATCGAAGACTGTCAGAACATTCCATGGATATCTGGTGCTATCTGGGTCTGCATTTAACGTCTACTGGAATCCCCGAATGAAAATCGCTGGCCCACCGCCCACAGAACACAAAAGTTAATGCAATAAGCAATTACGAATGATTGCCCGGTAGTCAACCGGTAGTAACATAGCTGTGTTCGCGGTATTATATTTGGTCGCTCTGATGTGATTTTCCCTAAATCCCTAGATTACTCCAAAAATCTCTAGATCTAGGGAAATTTCCCTACACCTGGCAACCTCGGAGCCAAACGAGATACGATGTTATCACATTTTGTTTATATTAAGAGTTTTTGACACTTGTTTCCAACGCCTTCGTCTAACGTCCAATTTTGATACAATGTTTTTAATTCGCCGCGAGATCATAAATAAAAAATTATGATGCTCGTAACTCAAAAACGCCAAAAATTTAGATACGAGGTTTTGACTTTAAGACCACGATATTTTAAAGTGAGATAGTCGATGACTAATTGATGACGGCTCTGTGTTTTTATTAGTTAATTCGAACTCTACCACATAGGGTTGATTATTCTCAAATTCAATTCAACTGTTCAGCATAGTGTAAAAATTAAATCAAATAATCACATATAATTATTTCTATATCTATACAAATAACCTTGTGAGAATAAGTCCCATTATTATTTTTTCATTATCTAATAAAGTAGCATTTTTTAAAGTCGTGTCTGGTGGGGAATTATAATACATTTTTGTGAGAATTTTGAATAAAGGTTTATGTATACATTTATCAGAATATTATCTGTTCTTGTTATCTATTCAATTCGATCGATATTTATGTGAATTTATTTTCTCTGACATTGAGTAGCAGAGTCTAAATATCTGTAGATTTGTGGTTGATAGCAATTAGTGAAAAATTTGCAGGTGAAGTATTTCAGATTTATAGTTATTTATGTTCGATAAAAATAAGCGAATAAACATTATTCGTAATGTTCTTGTTTTAAATATGCAATATTGTGCGTTTACAGTCCATTCGTTTTGCGGGTGAAGCAAATTTCATAACTGAAGGCAATACAAAATCAGACACCACTCGCATATACCCGTTTATATAGTTTTATGGCTTTTAGCTTGACCACCTCGAATCTTGACATCTTTGGGTACATTAACAATACAACCATAAAATATAAATGAGGTTAAAAGTTTTAAATCTATATTCAGGAACGACACATTGAATAATTTAATAGTGCAAATGATTAAAAATATAATTATTATACTTATATACAAAATAGCAAAGTTTATAAAAAAAATCAAATAACTTAAGCAACATATTGATATTTATAATTAGTTACTCGAGGTCATCTTCACTTGATTCATCATCGGTTTCAAAAGATATAAGAAGTGGTTCTATAGTTTCCTCTATCATATTGTCAAGCTCCCACATCTTTTGTCCTCTTTATTTACATGTTCTACAGCTTTTTGCCAATTTTCTTTAGTAATTTTTGATAATGATTGCAATAAATGTTGCTGAACATCTCAAGTTTAAATGTGTATTATGACAAACCACATATCCTTTCAATTATGTCCAAATAATTTGGATCGGATTCAATTTGCAGTGATATGGGGGCAACCGAAGAACAGTAATTCCACGTTCCTTGGCCATGACATCAATAGCGCATTTTTTAAATGCTAATGTTGTATTGAGTAATCAACCTAAAAGTTCTCTTTTTACATATCACTGTTAGTAGTAATTCCCTTTTCAATTAACCAGTCTTTCATGCACAGTTTCTTCCAGTTAGACGTTGGTAACCTGGCATGATAGCTCATTATCTAAAGCTACGACGGAATTAATAGGAGTTTACATATCAAGACACAGTTTATTAATAAAATTGAAAGACACGGTTATAGTTTATGAAGATTAACCGAATGATATGCAGCATATAATTCAATGACACAGAGCATTTTCAGTTCCTATGAACAAAAGTAATAATAATACAATGTACTTAATAGTAACGGATATACATCTAAATATTCAATTAAAAATTCAATAAAAATAATCAAAAAATTAAACGCATTCAAATTGCAAGATAATAAAATACTAGAAGATAAAAATATTAATTCAGGAATAATATCAGATATACTTAATTCATCTGATGTATATATTAATCAGAATTATTTCGGTTTTGACAATAAGATATGTAGATGACATATTAGCTTGCTTTATAGGTAGTGAACGACAATTAGATGTAGTTTTAAACCATATTAATAATTTACACCCAAAAATTAAATTTACATTAGAAGTTAAAGAAAATAACTAAATTAATTTTATTGATTTAGGAATTCAAAGAGTTAATAATGTACTTGATTATTCAATTTACAGAAAACCAACACACACTGATGTGACAATTCTATATAGTTCTACTCACCCCATGTCACATAAACTAGCGACATATAATTCAATGATACATAGAGCTTTTTCAGTTCCTATGAAAAAATGTAATTTTAATAGAGAAATTAATACAATTAAACAAATAGCAGCATCCAACGGTTATCCATTACATATGATAAATAAATTAATTAATATGAAAGAGGAGAAAGCGGCACTACAACTCATATTTCCTGAACAAACTAACGAAACGAAAAAAAAATTATAAAACCATCACAAATACAGGTAATATTTCAAAGATAATATTGTTAGCTACAAATACAAGAATTTCTTTTGAAAAAGAAAGTAATGTGAGTACAAATCTGTTGAATGTAAAAACAAAAATATCCCCATTCAAGAAGTCTGCTATAAATAAACTTGAATGTCTAGAATGTAATGCTGTCTATTTAGCCAAACCCTTAGACATTTTGAAATCAGATACAGTGAACATTTACGAGCATACAGATTAAAACAATCAGGTAAATCCCACTACGCAAAACATCTACTTAACACCAAACACTCATTGACACCTAACACAGAACTAGAAGTACTACATATTTGTGATAAGAAACAAGAACTGGATTAAATTGAAGAATTAGAAATTAGAAGACAATTAAGATACTTACAAAATGAAGCCGTCAATGAACAGATAAATCTAGGGAGTTCTTCACTCTTAAACTATTTTCTTACATAAAATTTTTAAATTGAATAGATGAGGTTTTTTCCTGATGAAGATCCATACTCAACGATGAAATAAAAAAATTTTATTTGTTCAAAACTTCATGATATTTTATCTAATGTTCAATTTATACTTGTGACGCGTTTCGCTAATATAGTAGCTTTATCAAACGATAGAAGATATAATGACATTTTTTACGTTTCCTCCCAACCTATCTAATAGGCGAGAAAATTATTGGTTTACACCAAAAAAAGTGGGAAGTTTTAGAAAAATTTTAGCTATTTTCACATTTTCCATCAAGAACATCACGAAAATATGGTTTTTAAAAAAATCCTCTGTGTATGTCGTCATCGTCGTCGTTGTCGTCGGCCACTTTTCGTTACATGTCTTGTTGAATATTGTTCAGGATATCTCACAGATGAACCCTATTGATTTTAAGCTCACCAGAGCCAATAGAGCAAAGTGCTATGGTACTCGAAGTACGACATTTTTGTCATTTTTTGAGAAATTTCAGTTTGTTAGTGCGATACAGCCTCCGGAGTATATACAACTGACCAATTTTATGATTGGATATTATTCGAAGCGTCTCAAAGATGGACCGTGTTGATATTCAGTTCACTAAAGCCAGTACAACGAGTACTATGGTACGAATGAAGGAATAAGGGAATTTTCTAATTTATGCAGTACATAAATATGGAATTCTATGAATATTAACAAAAGTATTGAACCAGTTTACCTGGAAATTCATTCACTACAAGAAGTTTAGGACAGCTTAGGAATAATTGTAGTGAATGAATGTCCAGGTAAACTTGTTCAATACTTTTGTTAATATTAGTAGAATTCCGTATTTATGTACTGCATTAATTAAAAAATTCCTTCATTGGTTTGATTGAGCTACTGTGTTAGCGAAACGCATCACAAGTTTAAATTGAACATTATTTCAAATATAATGAAGTTTTAAACAAATTAAATTGTACCGTTTCATCGTTTAAAAATTGTGAAGATCATAAGATATAGTTTTCCTGGTTTCCTATATCATTGCACAGGTATACTGATCTTAAATGGGAAAATATATCTGGGATATCCCCATATGGCTAATAATATCTAAGCTTTAATATTTGTAATATCATATCTTCTCATTTTTTCCATTCCTATAAGTCAATCAAAAGGTAGGTCACTTCTTGGTCTAGCCATAAATAAACATTAATCATCAAGTAGGCATCATATGAAATGTATCTTCTGTCATTCTGACGATGCTCGTAGGGGAGACCGGGTGTGATGATCCCAAAAGACATTACCATAAAAGGGCATTATCAAAAGAAAAGACATTGTTAATATCAATGTGGTCAGCGGGCATTGATCTATTAAGGTCAATCAAACACACCGAAAGCACGTTCGCTGTAAAATATAAATATAACATTCATTTTGAATCCGGAAGGTCATGAATACGGGTAACTGACACAGTGAATCGCACACTTCCTATAAATAGAGAGTGTCGACCAATTCAGGACGATTCATTATTATTATTTTGAATAGTACAAATGTATGTATCGTGTATTTGTGCTAATAATTCCTAATTATATTTATCCCAAGGAGTTTTTAAATGATTTTATCTATTCAACCCTTAAAAACTGGTTACGAGGTAAAGGTTTCTCCAAGATAAATGGTTTTATGGTTAAAGTAGTCTATACGAGGGGCACTTACTAAGTAACCACTACATGGCGATCCTGCGAAATAAATGCTAATGGTAAATATTCCTGCGAAACAAATGGTAATGGTAAAAATTCCTGTGAAATAAATGGTAATGGTAAATATTCCTCCGAAACAAATTGTAATGGTAAATATCCCTGCGAAACAAATGGTAATGGTAAATGGGAAATGGTAAATAATCCGGCAAATTAATTCAAACAAGTGGAAGTATATGGTCTTTTATCTAAATCTGGGACCTTGGAGAAGCGGCTCAACTACTAAACAAGAGGTAAAAGAAACGGGTACCGTCAACAATAATTTTATGGTACAACAAGATAGTTTTGCAGCGTATATAATGGTTCTATTGTATATCATAACAGTAGCTTTTATTCTGAAATGTATATGGTCATTATGGAAAACGTATCGAAGAGCACTGAAAAGGGACATCAACCGAGGCATTTCAGCGAAGCAGGCATCAGGAACTTTTGACTGTATAAAAATTGTAAGTACTTATGCATTCTATTTTCATGAACGAATCTCATAAATGTCAATAACGTGGGAAGATTTCGAACATAAGTTAAGGTCAATTGTTGAAGAAATTAACAAACAGGGAAAAAGGGTTTTGAAAAAGGAAACTCCTAAAAATCTATATATTCATATCGAAGTAATCAATAGTATAATAATGCTTTATAATAATTTTGCTAAATTAATAGGTGAAAACTGGAAAAACTTAAGTTTAGGACAACAAGAAAGTTGTAAAAATTATTCAGATAAGATTAGAGATAAAACTGCTAGAGCATTTCAAGCGTTAAATTGTATTATTAAAATACCTACCTATATATTAGAGGAAATCGATACTGTTGTATTACAAGCAATAAGCAAACAGTTGAAAATGGCTACAAGTATGAATGATTTTTTTAATTTTGCGAGTAAGGTTTTACCGACTGAATTCAACGGAGAAGCAAGCAAGTTGCAATCATTTTTGGACTCATTAGATTTGCTACAAATAAATACGACAGGTAACGAAGAAAATGCTATTCTACTAATTAAAACGAAATTAACTGGAAAAGCTAGAAGTTTGATCACGACGGAAAACTCTATTATAGAAATCAAGAATATACTAAAATCAGGAATAAGAGGAGACAACCCAAGCCTTCTCTTAGCGAAACTTAATAAGGTAAAACAAAATGGGAAGGGTGTAACACAGTACGCGACGGAAATAGAAAAGTTAGCAGAGAGACTACAGGCAACATAGGTATCAGAAGGGATGCCGGCGCGTTTAGCCGAAAAATATACCAAAGAAGCAACGATTAAGGCAGTAACTACGATTGCCACAACAGATGCAACAAAAACAATCATAGCAGCGGGAAGTTTTGAAATCACGCAAGAAGTATTATACAAATTAGTGTCAGTAGAAGGCATAGTAAGCAACAAGTTTTGCACATGAAGGATAATAGGAATTTCTTCAGGAAATCAAACTTTGACTTTAGGAACAATCATAGGAGGGGAAACAACAGAGGATTTCACAACGGTAACTCCTCAGGAAGGACATTCGGACAGTATAATCAAGGAAATGGCTACGGCAGATACGCAGATTTCAATAAGGTGAGGAAATTTAACAGGAATGGCAATTACAACAGCCACAATTACAATAATAGAATTAACAATAATGTGAGAATATGCAAGATAGAAGATAAAATTGAAGAAATGAGCAGACAAATAGCACAATTAAAGAAAGAAAACTATGATTTAAGGATGGAAAATATGGATCTAAAGAAAAAAACAGAATTTTTGCAAGGAAACATGACACAGACTCAGAAAAATTTTAGAGAGAAGAATTTGATAATACATGGTATAGAAGAAGGAAACGAAGAAGATGAGGAGCAACTAGAAAATAAACTAGAAGATGTAATGAAAAAGGTTAATAATACAGTAGATGTTAAATCAGATATTTCGAAATGTGAGAGAATAGGAAATAAAAACAGTAACAAAAATAGGCCAGTACTAATAATGATGAAAGATGTGAATAAGAAAGTGAAGACTTTGAATGGAGCGAATAAATTAAAAGGAACAAAGATATTTATTGATGAAGATTACCCAAAAGATATATTGGAACAGGGAAAACAGTTAATAAGATATATGAAACAGGCGAGAGAAAGTGGAGCAAAAGCTAAGATAATTGATAATACATTTATCATTAATGACAACGTGTACAGTTTAAAAGAACTAGAAGAAAGGAAAAATCAATTAGAAATACATGCATGATGTAATATATCAACATATGAGAAACATACCGAAACTAATTCGAAAACTTTGAATAAAATTATCAGCGATGAAAGTTTTAATCAACAAGAGGTAAATACATTGCCTAGGAAAAATGTGAAATTTGATTGATTTGGAAGAATACGATTTTGAAATACAGTATGTCAAAGGTGTAGCGAACTACGCAGATAGTATATCAAGAATATCCATAGAAGAACTCAAGGATTTATATATAAATAATGCACATGTCTTGGCAATCACAAGAGCACAAACGCGCAAGAAGAACGCTCAGTCAGGAAAGGATCTACGGAAACACGAAGAAACAAAGAAAGAAAGAATAGAAAAACCTTCAGTAATAAAAGTTCTAAATATTCTTGAGGCACATAAATTACCAATTTTACACATTGAAAATAACCGTATCTCGTTAAGGATGAGCATTCGGATCAAAAATAAATTGAAATTTAGTGAAGCCTTATTTACCGGAATACACAACTTCGACCTAGGACGAACGTTGGAAAAGCTTGAGGAGCTATCGGTAAAATTTGAAGTAAAAAGAATGAAAACATACGCAAATGACGATATAATCAAAAAGTGCACAATAGAAGAATTTATAGAAGGAAATAAAAGGTTAAAAAATATACAAGTATGTAGTTGCGAAGTACCAAAAACAGTACAGCAGAAAGAGGAGATCCGAAAGATTTTAGAAAAATACCACAATGATCCAATGTTTGGAGGAGATGTAGGAAATAATAGATTATTAAAGAAACTAAGAGCAAATTTTAGGTGGAAAAACATTGAGAAATATGTAAGGAAGTATGTAAGGAATTGTCATGAATGCCAAATGAATAAAGCAAAACTTAGCCATAAGGAAAAATTCGTCATCACAGACACATCTATAAAACCGTTTGATAACATTTACAAAGACACATTAGGTCCTTTTGTAGAAAGTAACAATGGGAATCGTTATTGTATTACAATATTATGCGAACAAACTAAATACGCGGTCATGATACCGGTCAGGAACAAAGAGGCAACCACAATAGCAAAAGCTATATTTGACAATTATATACCAAACTATGGATTTATGAAGGAGATAAGGACAGATCAAGGAACGGAATATAAGAATGAGATAATGAAGAACTTAGCGATACTTTTAAAAATAAAACATAATTTTTCAACGGCATACCACCATGAAGCAATAGGCAGTTGTGAAAGATTACATACAACGTTTATTGAGTATATAAGAAACTTTATAAAAGATTCTAGGGATAACTGGTGCGAGTTTGTGAAAATGTTTGCATATTGTTATAATACAACACCAAACACTCCTTTTAAGTTATTATACGGTAGAAAACCCAATTTACCAGAATTCTTAAATGTAGAAATAGAACCGTGTTACAATCTTGAAAGATACGATAAAGAGTTGAAATTTAAGTTACAATACGCAAATGAAAAAGCCAAACAGATTTTAATAAAAAATAAGATAACCAGAGTAAATAATAGTGAAAAGGAATCTTCACCTGTAAACTTTAAAGTAGGAGAATTAGTTATTCTAAGGAATGAGGAAAGAAATAAGTTCGATCCACATTATTTAGGTCCGTTTAAAATAACGGAAATAAAAGGCGTACATTGTGAGATTACATCTCAAAACAATAAAACACAGGCCGTTCATAAAAATCGATTGTATAAATACCACGGCAGAAACATTTGTAAACAAAGTGAAGTGTGATCATAAACAAACAAGTAGCGTTTAGTAAACAAAACAATTACTGAGAACTGTTAACGTTAAGTATTATCGAAAATTTATAAACGATAATTGACGATCCCAAAAGGCATTATCATAAAAGGGCATAATCAAAAGAAAAGACATTGTTAATTTCAATGTGGTCTTCATTGATTTATTAAGGTCAATCAAACACGCCGAAAGCACGTTCGCTGTAAAATATAAATATCACATTCATTTTGAACCCGGAAGGTCATGAATACGGGTAACTGACACATTCAATCGCACACTTCCTATAAATAGAGAGTGTCGACAAATTCAGGATGATTCATTATTATTATTTTGAATAGTACAAATGTATGTATCGTGTATTTATAATTTGTGTTAATAATTCTTAATTATATTTATCACAGTGAGTTTTTAAATGATTGTATTTATTCAACCCTTAACGAATGGTTACGAGGTAAGTGTTTCTCCAAGATAAATGGTTTGATGGTTAAAGTAGTCTATACGAGGGGCACTTACTAAGTAACCACTACACGGGGCTAGTTGAAGCCCATTTCAGAAAATATTTTTTCAAATAGTCAAATGAATACTTAACGAAATCTCAATTATTTAGTTATATTACTTGATATTTTCTTATCTTTATTTAAAATGGAAAGAATCTAATTACAGATAGTCTTGTCATTGTTTAGTTAAACATATACCAATACAAAGTGCGTCAAAGTTAGGTAACTCTCTCACTGTTGCTAAAAATATATTTTTCTCTTTAGAAAAATGATTGCAACAGAACTCCAATCTATATTCGGAGTACAAGAAGTTTATTCAAGAATACATTTCACTTGAACGTGCGAAATATTTGCAAAATTAGCTTTCAGAAAACACTTTCTCAAACTTCTCTTCATTTTCCAAACTACGTACATTCTACGATTCGTTCATAATTCGAGAAACAAAGAAAATCAATACAAAGGACCTCTGTCAGTCAGTGAATTGAACTCATCATCAAACAAGTTCAAAATTAGTCCATTTCAACGGAAGCAGCGGAACTTTCAAAGAACAAAAATCTACCAAACCAACATATCCTTGTAACCATTTTTAGATTCATCCGGTCATATCCGTGTCGGAGGTAGGTTAGAAAACGCCGACATATCCTTCGAGCAAAAACACCCAATCTTATTACCTTCAAAAAATCACCTAACTTCTCTTATCCTCAAATAACAGCATGTTTGCGTTTGGGCCATGCTGGCGAACAAAACGTCCTGTCAAATATACGTTTACGCTACTGGCCTCTCAATGTTTTAAGGCAAATCAAGCATATGTTCAAAAACTGCGAAATTTGTTATAGATTGAATGCACAGACGGCTCAACAAGGCTTAGAACTGATCCCTGCAGTAAACCTTCATAAATATTAAGTTTTATGCATAGGGATTAATTTTGACCTCTTCCGACATATTTTGGACAGTATTATCGTATATAAGGTTAGAATGAACCAATATTCACTTCATAAATTGACATTAGACTTTATTTCAAAGTCTACTCCTTCTTTTTTGAATTTTTTACAAGCGTTGTCATGTGCTGTTACCTTGACCCTGCCTCCCAGGGTTGCCAAACAACAAAGTACAACAATTTTAGAGACTAGCAACACAGAAGTCTACAATATATTACATCTTTCCCCTAGAAGATTATAAATTCAATCTTTGAGGAGCCTTTACAATACGACGACATCGGGTTCGCATGGGTTCTAGGCTGGTCTTTGGATTTGCTGATTCAGAAGTACCTTTATTATTAACATAAGGAGTGGAGGACATTACAGGAGGCGAACCATGAGTTGAGGCAGTCTCAGTTTCATTAAGTTCTTGATAAGGTTCTCATATAATACTAGTATGGTTCTTGAGTCCACATTTTTAGTGGTGGCTTGTTTTAATTCCAATTTTCTGTCATCTGAGATAGGCAAATAGTTCAGTAATGAATGAATAGCATACTCTAGTTTAGAATCCAGTTCAGCAACATTAGAATCTGGATCAGAGAAATATGCTCTAGATAATGTATCTGCAATGTATAAATTCTTGACAATTCCATATGTAACAATCACATGATATTTCAACAATCTCAAACGTAAACGTTGCAAACTACAAGACAAATCTCTCAAATATTACATTATTCTTGGGCGCACAGTATGTTTCGAATTTGGCTTTGACAGTTGTCAGGCTCTTTTTTTTCTGTTAGAGCAAATGTATTAAATAATTCCCAACCTTCATCGCCTATCATGTTTAGAAACACAGCCACTTGTCTTTCCTCCGATTTTGTTTCCAACTCTGTTGCAGCCATGAAGTACTCAAATTTTTGTACAAAAAGTCTCCAATTCTCGGAGATGTTGCCATCCAAGCTCAATAGTTGTGGTGGTTTAAACATTGAATCCAGTTTTATTTCTAATTCAGCCAGAAATCTAAAATTTCACTTTGCCAGCCGTACCTGACACCATGCATTATCGTATATAAGGTTTGAATGAAACAATCTGCACTTCATAAATTGACATTAAACTTCATTTCAAAAACCAATCCTCCTTTTTGAATTGTTAACAAGCATTGTCATGTGCTGTAGCCTTGGCCCAGCCTCCTAGGGTTGCCAAGACACTATTTGACACATGACACAAAAACCCTAGAGACTAGCAACACAGAAGTCTACAATATATTACATGGACTGCTATTTTCAGCCATCGAGTAGTGTTCGAATTTGGTTTTAATTACCAAATTCTCCCGTGACTTTATTTCAATTTCCCCTGTATACTATATTTCGAATATTATGTTCAAAACAGATACCTAAAAATATCCTTAATTTCAACCTTTAATATTTCTTTATATAACTACAAAAAGTCATTTAAATTTACTAACACCTAAGAAAAACAGAAATAATCGTCTTCTGAAATTCCACTAACAACACCAAAGCTCCCGACACCTTATCTCTTCATAAAAACGCTGGTCCAAACCCTGTTATCTGTTACTACGAAACCGTTGAAAACCCCAAAAAAAACATCTCCATATCTGCAAAATTCAGTTGTGTTTGAACGTTACATTTTCAAATACTTGTATCCCATTGGCTAGTTTCTAACAGCTCCCTCATTCTTCGATCCTACGTCATCAAACATATAAATACTCCATAGACCCTACATTCGCTCTCTTTCATCATTTAACGTGGTACGAAAAGGTACTCAGTTTAGAAGAGCACCGGCGTTTTACAATCCCGGGAACCACCATGTGTCTGTAATCATTAATCATTTTCATAAACCAACATAGTAGGTGCACAATACTTTCAGTTATCGCGAAAATAAGTGAAGTCTTAATTGTCGACGCAAAACAAATAAGTTATAACCTCGTGATAATATAAATCATATCGTGATATAAGTGTTTCATTACATCAAATACATCATCCCCAAAGTTCACAACATCCAAATGGTCCTTCGAATGCATCGGAAAAGAACAACGAAACTACACTCCCTCTAATTAGCCCGACGAAAAAAGGGTTAAATTAGAATATGGTCCTGTCGAGACCGGATAGAATCAGAAAAAAGTGAAGCAGTCCTAGCGAACAGAAGAGTGAAACAGCCCTTGGAATCCAGAGAATATAGACCCTCAACGTTCCCGAGAACTCTTCGAGAAATTCAGTCAACAGAAAACAGAACATTAGATAAGGTATTTATCAATAATAAACGATTTGTATATTTGCTTATCAACCAACGTAAAATTTTGTATAGTGATACGAAATTTAGTAATCTAACAAGGCAAAAACATTTAATCATGTTTTACAATTTAATATTTATCTTGGATTTCCAATAACATTATAATACCATTTATGTGAAACAGTCATGTATATTAATATTATAAGATAAGATAGTTGATTAAAACTGATAAATATTTTCATATATTTGCGTACCAAACTGTAAAAATCTCATAAATTTAACATACAGTGGGAGACGAAAGTCTGCACCCAAATATTTTCAAAATAACTAACATCGTTCTGGATTCATAATAAAAGTTTTCGATATATTTTTCATGCAACATAAACATTTATATTTATATTATACACCTGAATATTGATTAAGTACAATAACATCGTTGATATCTCTTATAAAACATACATTCATACTCTGTATTTGCTTATTGAACTTTTGATATTTATATTATACATTGGGATTTAAATAATTACACCTGGATGTGTTTGATTATAATAACGCTAATTGACAAAGTGATTAATATTTGTATATAACATACATTCATTGTACAGTGTGTCTCAAATAATTACATTTTAAGATTGTTATGGAACCACAATAACACTAATCGGTATTGTTGTGTGAGAAAACCAGGTACAATTACAGTGTCATTTAACTTGCAACGAGCCGTAGAAGACTGAAAAGGCACGGCTGGTAGCAAAAATATAAAACAAATATATTACGCTGATACAAAATAAGCATTGTTCAAACATAGCCATTGATTCATATTTAATGTTAACTATATAATTAATACATCATTTACAAAATGGATTCACTAAAGACGCAACGAGCTAGTTGCAAAGCAGCAATTACTCGCATTTACAACTGGTTCCATAACAATATGGACGAGTCAG
Organism: Galeruca laticollis; assembly: GCA_963921935.1. Taxonomy (NCBI): domain Eukaryota; kingdom Metazoa; phylum Arthropoda; class Insecta; order Coleoptera; family Chrysomelidae; genus Galeruca; species Galeruca laticollis. The sequence goes on along the minus strand of OY998177.1, from coordinate 222,043,042 downwards.
ACAAGTATGCTTTCAAATCCCGAATAGTCAACTTAGAAAAATATTACTGTAAATACTCTGAGATTCAAGACCAAATTGAAACCATGGCCGTAGATACTGAAGTAGAATTCGATGATAGAAGTCAGATTGATGAAAAATATTACTCATTACACTGCAAGCTACAAAATGCTTTCGAAAAATTAAACCCTACATTCAATCAACCTAACCAATTACCTGTACAGTCTCAGAGTGAAACTCATATTAGATTACCTTCCATAGAAATACCGATTTTCTCAGGAGATAGCACTAAATACACTGCCTTTATAGACCTTTTTAACGCACTTATAGTGAATAATACCCGGCTTACATCCAAGACTGAAAAATTCTACTATTTGAAATCATACTTGAAAGGTGACCCGCTCAATTTAATTTCTCAATTACCGGTAAATGAAACCAATTTTGATGTAGCATTGGAGTTACTGAACTCTAAATATAATAATACACGGCAGATTGTTACTGCCCATTTTAACCGTTTGACAGCCTGTAATAACATTTCAAAATGTACTGCCCAACAATTAAGAACATTCACGTCCGAAGCTAGTTCTATAGTAAAGTCATTATTAAATCTAAATATCAATAAGGAAGAGTTATTTGATGCACTAATCGTTCACATATTAAAAACAAAACTAGATTATAATACAAAAAGATCTCTTGAAGAAAAAGAGACTGATCAGAATTTAATTGCTAGTGATACTTTTTTTGATTTCTTGGAAAAAAAATGTACGGTCTTGGAAAACTTGTTAACCCAAGATCCCAAACCCGATACATCCCATCATCGTAACCAGTCTTCTAATGTGACCACACCAACCAACAGAGTAGCATTAATTGCAAACCAACATTCGTATCCCGAACAAAACCCACATCATAACAATAGGCAGCGCAACCAACCTTCGTCTAGCGTATACCCTACTTCCAATTATCCATCTTCAACATGCTCATTTTGCAAGGAAACAGGCCATAAAATTTATGGATGTTCCCAATTCGGACGGCTTTCTATTCCTGATCGAAGTAAATACATTACAGACAATAAGATGTGCTTTAGGTGTCTAGGTTATAAACACTCAATATCCAATTGCATCTCGGTAAAAACCTGTTCAATCTGTCAAAAACGACATCATACCCTGCTTCATTCAGACAACCCATCCATACAAACCTCGGATACAAGATCTTTTAACAGAAATAATAACCATTCACCTCCTGCATCTTCAGGACACCGCATTTATTCTCACTCTCATCCAGCAAATTCAAATGAAATAATCAATGACGGTCCTTCAACCTCCAGGAATAGTCGTGATGTTCCATCAGAAGAGAATAACACTCAACCCTTCCCTAATTTGACAATGCTCAACTTAAATGGAAGCCATGTGCTTCTCGCCACAGCTAACATTCTTATTTACCCTCAATCAGGCCCTGCAATTACAGCCAGGGCCCTCCTTGACCCTGGAAGTCAAAATTCGTTCATATGCTCCCATTTAGTTACTCAGCTGAATGGAAAAACATTTAAACAACCTCTCTGTGTATCTGGTATCTGTAATAATAACCAAAATATTGACTCAATGTTTAACCTAACATTTTACCCGACCACCAATGAATCATACTCATTTGAAACCACGTGTGCTGTTGTTAAGCAAATAACACGGTCCCTTCCTCAAGTCATGATCGATATACAGTCCTTAGCAATACCAACTCATCTCTTATCTTCATTAGCAGACCATTCTTTTGGTACCCCTTCTCAAATAGACGTTCTATTGGGAGCTGACATTTATTACACATTGCTAAAACCAGGCATTCACAAATTAGGCAAAAACCTACCTACCCTTATATCTACCTATCTTGGGTGGGTAATATCAGGTACGGTCCCCTCAGCTTGTATAAAGCACGATATCCCCATAGTCGCCATGACCCATTCTTTTCATTCCATAGTAAATGAACCACTACCCACTGTCGACACTTTGTTAGAAAAATTCTGGAACCAAGAGGAGATTACTATACCCGACCAATTATCTGAGGAAGACATGAAAGCCGAGACCATATTCACCTCATCTTTGCAGACCCTTCCCAACGGACGATTTAAAGTAGACTTGCCCCTTATACATGAGTCGGCCCACAAAAATTTGGGAGACTCCTTTCTTGTAGCCAAACGCAGATTTCTGTCACTAGAAACTCGACTTTCTAAAAAAACCCCAACTTAAAGAGCAATATAAAAATCTTTTGTTTGAATACATCCAATTACAACACGGAGAAGTTGTCCCTCTTACGTTGCAAACACCGCTATTAGATCACAAATACTTTGTTCCCCATCTTTGTGTTTTTAAAGAAAACAGTACAACAACCAAAGTCAGGATAGTTTTTGATTATTCAGCCAAAACATCCTCCCAGATATCACTCAATGACATCTCACTCAAAGGGCCCAGAGTCCAACCAGAACTACTCGACATCCTAATAAGATTCAGAAATTTTAAATATGCCCTTACGGCTGATATTTCTAAAATGTATCGTCAAATAGAGTTGAATGACCGCTTCCGATTCTTACAAAATGCGTTATGGAGAGACTCTCCATCGGACCCTTTCATTTGTATCCAACTCAACACAGTGTCATTCGGACAAACCAGTGCACCCTTTCTAGCATGTCGGGCATTGAAAGAAATAGCTCTACGAACTCCACAACATCCTGAAGTACAATTGGCACTATTGTCACAAACATATGTAGATGACATACTGACAGGAGCAAATTCTGTCGATGACCTCATTCAACTTCATCACAATCTCAAAAGCACTCTATCCCAATCAGGTTTCGAAATTCATAAAGTATGTTCCAACTCCTCTAAATTCACTACCGAACACTTAATAGACATTCCTTATGAAAAGAATCTCAATTTAGACGATAACCCTAGTAAGGTCTTAGGCATCACCTGGAACCCAAAAACTGACGTCTTACAGATATCATCCCCTGCCACTTTCGATCAAAAACTAACTAAAAGACTGATGCTATCCATTATATCCCAATGTTTCGACCCTTTAGGCCTGGTCAACCCTGTGATCGTTCAAGGAAAATTAATCATGCAACATCTTTGGCTGCTCAAGATAGCATGGGACGAACCCATCAACGATTTGACACTCATAGAGAAATGGCGTGAATTTGTAGAAAGCGTGACCCAGTTATCATCATTACATATCCCTAGGCACATATTTGAAAACAAACAAATATCACACATCGAACTCCACGGTTTCTGTGATGCCAGCTCATTGGCCTATGGAGGCTGTTTCTATCTGAGAACAATTTACTCGGATTCTTCCGCATCCTCACAACTTATCATCTCCAAATCACGTGTCGCTCCGCTCAACAAACCAATTACAGTTCCCAAACTAGAATTATGCGCCATGACCCTTGTATCAAAACTTTACGCACGACTCCGCAACATCCTTGATCAACAATTGAAAATCTCATCGTTCATTTTATGGTCCGACTCTCAAATAGCCCTATCCTGGATAAAAAGCATACCCACTACATGGACAGTTTTTGTCTGCAACAGAGTCACTCAAATTCAACAAGCAACCCATTCCGCTACGTGGAGACATATTAGATCTCACCTAAACCCCGCTGACATCTTATCAAGGGGCCAGCCATTGGAATTCCCCAGTACCAAGTGGTTCTGTGGGCCTCCTTTTCTATGGGAATCCCCCGACGACACGTCTTGCCACGACACTTTTTCCTGTCTATCTGAACCCCCTGAAGCCAATAAAAAGTCACTCGTTACGATAACGAAACCACCAAACCCCTTCATAGTCTTAATAAACCGTTCATCATCTTTAACCAAGCTAGTCAGAACAATGGCATATGTATACAAATTTGTAAATATCATCCGTCATCCAGCTACTACACAAAGAACCTTCTCTAGACACAATCTAGACACTGCCTTACTTTTCCTTGTACGCCAGGTGCAAACACATAGCTTCCCAAACCTTTATCGCGCACTACAAAAGAATCAACTACCCTCAGATAAACGTCTTCTATCATTAAACCTTTTTGTAGACAATGATAATCTTATTAGAGTCGGAGGGAGACTCTCTCATTCCCCCGTTTCCTATGAACAAAAACACCCAATTCTACTGCCTGCTCATTGTCATTTCACGACCCTGGTCTTACAACGAGAACACATTCGTTTAGGACACAGTGGTCCTCAAAATGTTCTCGCCAATATCCGTCTAAAATTCTGGCCCATCGATGGCCTGCGTGAGATCAAGCGCATCATAAACAAATGCCTAATGTGCCATAGATTCAAGGCCATAACGGCACAACAAATCATGTCTGATCTACCTGCACGTCGTGTAACACCTTCCCGTCCCTTCCAGACGACTGGAGTCGACTTCGCTGGACCATTCTCAATAAAATCATCTCATTTGAAGCGAGCCCCGGTATTCAAATCCTACATTGCCCTATTCATATGCTTCTCGACAAAGGCAATTCATCTTGAGTTAGTCTCTGATCTGTCCACAGATTCCTTTATCGCTTCATTGAAACGTTTCACTTCTAGAAGAGGACTTCCATCTGTGATTTACAGTGACAATGGCACGAATTTTGTTGGTGCTAATCATTATCTTACTGACGTATCTCACTTCCTGACAAAAAATTTTTCTCCCATACATGATCACCTACTCACATCATCAATAGACTGGAAATTCATTCCCCCCAGATCCCCACATTGGGGTGGTCTCTGGGAAGCCGGAGTCAAAAGCGTTAAAACTCATCTAATAAAATTGCTTGCTACCTCCACTTTTACTTTCGAACAGTTCAGTACCATACTGACTCAGATAGAAGCCATACTCAACTCACGACCCTTACACCCCCTTTCAACTGACCCTACTGACCTACTGCCATTAACTCCAGGCCATTTTCTCATAGGAGCACCTCTAATGGCACTTCCAGACAAAGATTTATCCTCTCTCCCTACGAACCGATTAAAATTCTGGCAACAATGCACTCATGCTCAACAAAACTTTTGGAAACGGTGGTCTGTCGACTACCTCAATCAATTGCAAAATCGTCCCAAATGGACTACCCCATCTAAAGATCTCACTATAGGGACCATGGTCTTAATCAAGGACGATGACTCCCCTCCCTTACGATGGCCTTTAGCACGCATAACAGATGTCACAGTTGGCAAAGACGGTAAAATCCGTTCGGTCCAAGTTAAAACCGCTTCAGGAATTTACACTCGACCTATTGTAAAGATCATCCCGTTACCCATGCCTGATTCCTCAGAATCATAAATAAGAAATGTCATTATACCTTGTTAACGTGTCGAAGCGTTCTCTCGCTGCACAAATACACAACCTTATACGTAAAGAGGATCTCTCTCACAATTACTCTTATATTGGTGGTCACATTACTTGTACTTATACGATCATGTCACATCATTAATCAATCACACATTAACCTTTCAAACATTATCTATTACACTCACCCTCACTATACACTTCATCCCTCCGCGTAGAAAGGGAGTAGCGCAAGCTACATTGGAGTTTTCACGTTCTCCGAAGAAAAACGTTCCCTTTCTTACCCAGCACCATTCATTCTGATACAATAAAAACCCGGAAAAAACACCCACATGAGCTTTCCATGCTCTCTCATGGAATTTCACACCCCTTCACAACTTGGTCCCCCTTTTTGTTTACATATGCCCGAGGTTCCTGGACCGTTACTCCTTAAACAAACTGGTACCACAATTGCTTTAACCTAGAGTCGACGCTTGGCGTGACGTAAGTCGCTAGGCCCCAATCGGACCGGGTAAGCCTCTGCCGGTGGCGAATTGCGCTGGTACATAGATCCAGTAGGCCCGAAAAAACTGCCGCTTGGCCCTTTCCTATCTCTCTCATTCCTTCATCTTTCTTTCTCATGAAACTTAACCCACACCTTACTCTTCTACAACATAATCATGTACTCAATCACTTACACTCTCTCTTTCCTACTATATTACGTACTTCTTATCGTTTACAACTCTAGTCCATTTCTAGAGTATATTGCTTATCTTCTTATCGTTTACAACTCTAGTCCATTTCTAGAGTATATTGCTACATTCTTATCGTTTACAACTCTAGTCCATTTCTAGAGTATATTGCTTACAATCTTATCGTTTACAACTCTAGTCCATTTCTAGAGTATATTGCTTACACTCTTATCGTTTACAACTCTAGTCCATTTCTAGAGTATATTGCTTACATTCGTTACACTCATGACGTTAGAGTCCTTACAACACTCTAACCTCAACTCTTATTCATTCGTTACATTCATGACGTTAGAGTCCTTACAACACTCTAACCCCAAACCTTATTCATTCGTTACATTCATGACGTTAGAGTCCTTACAACACTCTAACCTCAAATCTTATTCATTCATTGCATTCATGACGTTAGAGTCCTTACAACACTCTAACCCCAACTCTTACATTCGTTACATTCATGACGTTAGAGTCCTTACAACACTCTAACCTCAACTCTTACATTCGTTACATTCATGATGTTAGAGTCCTTACAACACTCTAACCTCAACATTTATTCAGTCGTTACATTCATGACGTTAGAGTCCTTACAACACTCTAACCTCAACTCTTACATTCGTTACATTCATGGTGTTAGAGTCCTTACAACACTCTAACCTCAACATTTATTCATTCGCTACATTCATGATGTTAGAGTCCGTACAACACTCTAACCTCAACATTTATTCATTCGTTACATTCATGACGCTAGAGTCCTTACAACACTCTAACCTCAAATCTTATTCATTCATTACATTCATGACGTCAGAGTCCTTACAACACTCTGACACACATTAGATACCTTTACAACCCCTACACATATTTACATAGTTACTCTCAAAAATATTCACTTTCATTCACAATCCTGCATCAGAGCCCTATACACTCTCACGCTATCTAACCCTGTCACTAACATCAGCATTCGATGTCTGAGAACAGCCATCTCTCACCTTTCTTCCATTCTTCCCCCGCCCCCAATATGTTCGAATTTGGTTTTAATTACCAAATTCTCCCGTGACTTTATTTCAATTTCCCCTGTATACTATATTTCGAATATTATGTTCAAAACAGATACCTAAAAATATCCTTAATTTCAACCTTTAATATTTCTTTATATAACTACAAAAAGTCATTTAAATTTACTAACACCTAAGAAAAACAGAAATAATCGTCTTCTGAAATTCCACTAACAACACCAAAGCTCCCGACACCTTATCTCTTCATAAAAACGCTGGTCCAAACCCTGTTATCTGTTACTACGAAACCGTTGAAAACCCCAAAAAAAACATCTCCATATCTGCAAAATTCAGTTGTGTTTGAACGTTACATTTTCAAATACTTGTATCCCATTGGCTAGTTTCTAACAGCTCCCTCATTCTTCGATCCTACGTCATCAAACATATAAATACTCCATAGACCCTACATTCGCTCTCTTTCATCATTTAACGTGGTACGAAAAGGTACTCAGTTTAGAAGACCACCGGCGTTTTACAATCCCGGGAACCACCATGTGTCTGTAATCATTAATCATTTTCATAAACCAACATAGTAGGTGCACAATACTTTCAGTTATCGCGAAAATAAGTGAAGTCTTAATTGTCGACGCAAAACAAATAAGTTATAACCTCGTGATAATATAAATCATATCGTGATATAAGTGTTTCATTACATCAAATACATCATCCCCAAAGTTCACAACATCCAAATGGTCCTTCGAATGCATCGGAAAAGAACAACGAAACTACACTCCCTCTAATTAGCCCGACGAAAAAAGGGTTAAATTAGAATAAGTAGTTTTCAACGCGTTTTATCAATTGCATTCAAATGATTATATTCTATAAATATGTTTTTTTCAAAGCCCCTAATCTGTTATTTTTATTTTGCAGTGAGTAGCTTCATATTTGTTATATATTTAAAACACAACATTAAATGTTGCCAGCATTGTTTACGTTCATATTATCATATTTAAGAATTTATGTAACGGGAATATTGTGTATACTGTAAATAGTTTGTTTTCCCAAGTAACACACGAAGACCTCTTATTCTGCTTAAAGCTTTATAAATAATTTATTCTGGCAACCAATGAAGCTAATAGGCTACGTTAAAGCTTCTTTCGGCACTAAATTGCTTATATTTGGTGGAATAAAATTGCTGATAAAATGTTCTCAGCGCGTAAATAGGCGTCTGCTTTATTGATGCATCTAATACATCGTTTCATTACTTTGTAAAAGGTTTGGCTACATCTTTCTTACAAAAGCAAATTATGCACATTCATAAGTGTTGTTTAAGCCTGTATATAGCAATCTCGCAACTGTTTCACAGCTTCGCTAATTCTGCATAGAGGCTATATAATATTGAGTTTTAAATAATTTCTAAGCTTAATATCACAGCCTTTCAGAACTTTAAGCCAAATGCCATCTATGCCAGACTTTATACAATATATTTATGAATGATCTATCCTTGAAGAACAGGCGTGTTTTATAAAGCATTCATATAACAGAAATTCTGTTTTGGAGCTTTATATAGCTGGAGCCTACTGCCTCAATGGAACTCTTCAAACGACGAAACGTCACAGTTTCCTAACCTCTAAAATCGTACTATTAACGGTCTTATAGCTGTTCATAATATTATTTAGTATATGTTATTCTAAAATATGGATACGTATTGGAAAAAAGTGAGGCGAAGTGGGAATTTCAGAAGGAAAGTTAATTTGAGACTTCAAAAGATTCTAAAAGAAACGAACCCGCAAAACAATAATTGAAGAGAACATCAATTCTAAGGGAGCATTTTCAGTGAAAATAACCGATGCGATATCTCAGGAAGCAGTCTCCAACGGGGATTTTCAGGAAGTACTCTATGACGGGGACATTGAACTGGTGGACGCAGAGAGCTTTCAAGAAGTTGAAGCAAACAGAAGTGCTTGACCAGAGAATTAACTGCTGCAATGAATTGAGAGAGTGGGCAATTAGGTATTGCATATGTCATATGGCTCTGAAAAACTTACTGCAGATTTGGAATCATCATCTCCCTAACCCTCTTTTGCCAACTGATCCAAGGACGTTACTAAAAACTCTCAGAAATATTGTTCTTGAGAACGTTGGTATAAACGGTAATTATTGGCATCAGGGCCTGGCATTATGTTTGAAAAAATGTTTGGGTAATATGAAAAATATCTCACAAACTATATCTATAAATATTAATATTGACGGATTGCCAATTTATAACAGCTCTAGAAAAGAATTTTAGCCTATTTTATTCAATATTCATGAACTACCTCGTATTAAACCTATGGTTATTGGAATTTACTATGGATATGGAAAACCCAGTGATATGAATAAATTTTTACAACCTTTTGTAATAGAAACCATGTGTCTTTTACAAAATGGTGTATCACCAAAGAGAACGAAGAAGTTTATATTTTTGGATCAAGCCTAAACAATATTAGCTCATTTTTCGAAACTCTGATTCGGTCATCATTTTTGTATATTTTCTCTTCATCAGGTATTGTACTCCATAATAATCCACCACAGAGTTATGCTGTGAAATGTGTTAAGTGTAAAATGATTATTGTGCATTCGAATAAGGAAATTGTGTTTGTACCATTGTTAGACTCTTTAAAAAAGGAATGAAAATGCTAAGTATGGTATTTCAGCATGTTTAAATTTGTATTATTGAACAAACAACAAAAATTAAAGGGTATTCTCTTTGGTTTAATGAAAACAGTTAATATAATTCACATCTCATTATTAAAAAAGATTAAACAATTTCCTTTGGCATATTTATTCCACTACCTTCACTATCATCCTCACTTTCTTCCAATGTTGTGAATCACTTTCTTCATCTGAATGTGTGTGACTTTCTACTTCTGCATTCGCATTAGTTTTGTTTTCTGCTGTCAACTTGACGGCTGTAATGTGCTGCTCAACTTCTGATTGGGATTTATAAACCAAATATTTTGGTCTCCTTTTGGTTTTTGAAGATCTAGAGCCCAGTATATGGCTTCTTTCAGTAGAGTTTTTCAGGATATTTTTGAAAAACTGCTCACATGAATCTATTGTAAAAGTCGTGTTTGCTGCATGCACAAGCTTAAAAAACGTGTTTATAACGTTGGTGTGTGTCTTAAAAGCAACTTTCTTGTTTTCGCCTCTGGATCCTCCAGCCCAGAAGAACTTCGGCATGAACTTTCTTGAAAAAATTTGTCTACCAGGGCGTTACAGACATTAATTCCGTTTTCCCTTCCAGTAGTTCCATAAATCACAGAAAATCTTTTTATAAAAATTTGAAGATATTCTTTATTCCCTAAATTTTTCTCAAATGTGCTTAAGTCTTCCGCAGTTTCTATTATATTGAACGAGCATTCGTTATTGTTCATATTGTTATTTAACATAACTACAGAATTTTTTCGATGCTTTAAACATTCGTCAAGATGAACGGATTGAGATGCGAGCTGTTTTAAAATCAACCTTTGATTTTTTAGAATTTCTTCTTGATTTTTAAGAATAATTTCATACTTTTCGACGTCCAGAAAAGGTATATATAGTTCCAATGTATCTGCTTCAGGTATGCCCCCTAATGTGACAATTTCATTGTCTGATGGAATAGTCAAAATAGCTCTAGTGGAATCACTTGTTTTGGCTCAACAGGAGTCATCCTGAGTTTAGGAATATTTGTCACTCCTGTGGAACGAGGGGACTCATTAATAACCTGAAAATAAAAAATATATTATTATTCTTCAATAAGTTTTGATTAATGACAAAAAACATACAGTTTATGAGAGGGAAAAATATCAAAATTATTCCAAAAAAGAGAAGGTGCACCAATATCCTGTTACACCCAGTATATAAATGTGCAAATGACTATAGGTAGGTATAATGATTAGATCTGAAAATGTTTTCATAGCTAAATATGTAACTCACCAGTGCAGTAGCAATTTCATTGAAATCTTGTGTATAATTGTTTGTTCTTTTTGGAAGAAGCACTCTGGGTTTTATTTTCTGGGATGAAATTGCTGGATTAATCATTGTCACCTCATCAGTATCTGTACAGCTCATCATTATTTCCAATTCTTTCTCTGCATCATGTAGTGACCAATTCTGTTTTTTTAAAGTGCATTCCATTTCTAACCAGTTTTTTCCTGGAGCGGAGTCTCCTTCTGTAATCAGTTTATCTGCCTTCGTTTTGGGCCAGTATAATTTTCTGTTTTTTTCTCATTTGTGAGAGACCACACAGGGTTCTCCCCTTTCAATTGTTTGTACTATTTTGAACATTCTAAAAAATATTATAGGTACCCTCCTGTTTGGTGGATTTTATTCTTAACAAAATGAAAAATAATAGGTACTCTGCACTTTGTGGGTGAAAAATACAGGTTTGTACAATATTTATAGGTTATATTCTAAGTAATTTCAAAGCAACCTTGGCTACCTACTTATTTAGCACTTACACAGCAACGAAAGAAGAGCACAGGTTCTTTTTGTCGAAATAACGTTTATCGGATGGTGACTCGGACGGCGGATATGCAAATTAGCAAGTCTGACAATTCAATGGGCTACAGCTATCTACTATAAGAATAGGCACGCACTACAAGTAACAGTAAAAATGTGGTAGAACTCAATCTGAGTTACTAAAAAGATCCGCTAGACGTCAGTAATTTTCACACTTTTCAAAGATAGCACTCTTGATACTTTATGCTTGCTTTATAACCGAGTTTGCTCGAGACATATATTTTAAAAAGTAGGTAGAGCTTTCATATAGCCAATATACTCTTTGAAAGCTTTATCACTGCTTTTATGGACACCTTCTTCGAATTTATTCAGGAAACCATGTTGAAAGCTATGAAAAGATGTGTGACAGCGCGGCCATTATTACCAGCTCAAGTATTTGAACTGAATTTAAATATAAAATGATATATTTCTGTGAAATATCACCCATGAGGCATTGTAATAACATGAATGTATTATTTCAAGACCGTTTCATGAAAAAAATATTTTTATATTTTTTTAAATAAATTTTTTTCAAATGTGAATTTGTAGATATTTTGGAGGTACGTTGAATTACTTCGACGTAGAAGGTATGTTTCAACAGAAACATTTTCTTCGCATGACAAATTTAGTTTTCCATTGACGGCAGCAAGTACTTATATGTAAGTAAGTAAAAAACTTTTAGTTGGTTTTATATGTACGCCATTACAATATAATTTTGGATGTTTGGTTAATTCAAGCTCTTCCCAAAATATCTTTAACAAAACCATAATAGTGTAAAAAAGATTTATAAATATAATATTTAGAAACTATTTCCAGTAATTTTCATATGTCACAAAATTGCCTTGCTTTTTAATTCCTAGTAAAGCTTTTCAAACTCATATATAGCTCTGTTTTGAAACAACTAAAAAGTAACTACTTTGAATCAGTTGCGAATACTTCAATATGGTTGCTTTCTTATTACAACTCCTAACCCTTATACAAAGCAAATCGACTTTATACAAGCCAATTAACAGACGGTATACGGTAGCTCCTCAGAAGCTTCATAACATGATTTATAAGAACTGATAAAATACAGCGGAGAGGTTGTTATATTACTATACAGTGTTGGGAGCATTACGAGGGAACATAGGTTTTACCTTCAATGTGTTAGAAAGAGACAAAATACATATAAATTCAGTGCATCATTCTTTTTCGCTAACATGATATCATAAAGTGGAAAACGTCCAATACAAGAAGTTAAAAATACAGATGTGTAATGTGAACAGTTTAGTTTATTATTTGAGAAATAATAAGATTGTATGTACTATACTGATAGCTTAATGCAATGAACAATAAAAAAATCAACACTACTCTCGTTTATCCCTTCATGATTAATTTACAAAGAAATAATTCAGTAGTAATAACATTCACTATATTAGTTCGGTTAGTATTGGAATAAATAACCTAAATAACCGTAACATGCGGAATAAAATTTGTTTTAATAATAATATGTGTTTCCAAATATCTCAATTCTCATTTTTCGCTAACAGGATCTCATAAGTGTAAAACCCACAACGCCGGCCTCTTACAAATTCTTTGTAGCTACTAACAGTATTGCCAATTTTCATTGTATATTTATATTAATTGTGAAATGCATTGTTCTAACACGAGAACAAGTTATAAGAAGATTTTAATTATGATAATTCAAGAGGTTGTAACAGATCAAGATATAATTAATTCCATCTATTCGTTAAATATTTTATTTTAATGCTGGAAATTGTTCTAGTTTTCGAAAAAGTATAAAATGAATAAATTAGAGAATCGAGTATAGTTAGAAAAGTTTTAAAATTGCCAATAACTTTTTTATTATTGTAAAAATTATTTTCTGTCACCTTAAAATAATGTTCCATCAGATAATGATTTCGATTTGGCAATGCTGCTTCAATCGTCGACAGTGGATCATCCGTGACCCTACAACTCACTAGGCGGTACTCTTTCCGAAGGCGGTGCCTGGCATACAATTGATTTATCGAAACAATTGTCATTTTTTTAGAATTTTCAATAACTTTTATTATATTGTGGAATTAACTAGAGACCGTGAGTTTCATTTAAAAAACTTCATGATGAATTTACAAAGAAATAATTCAGTAGTAAGAAACTAATTCACTATATCAGTTCGGGTAGTACACGCTAATATGATTTGAACACTAAATTAAAATCTACCTAATAGGTATTTGAAATAAGTACCACTAAAAAATCACTGGAAAATAGCTAAAAAAATTACATTCGTCGATATTGAGAGTACAATTAATGAATGTAAGAATAATAATTTTCATTAACATCATAAGGAATAGTTTTAAAGATCTCAATGTAAACCGCCTCTGTTTCCTACGCTCCTGATAAAACGATTTCGCTTACAGCTCAAATTCTACTTTTATCTGTCCCCTCTCTTTATTTTCAATCCACGCGTTAGATTGTAGAGTGCCTTTCAAAAATTCCTTTTTATTTGTGAGAGAAATCAGTCACATTTAATTTCAACGTAAAACGATATCCTCTCACGTCCAAAAAGAAATTACCATGGTCACATGGAGTTACCAGTGTGTTGGAGAAGGACAATCATGAGACAGAGAATTAAAAGCCAGCGTAGATTATTACACCAGACGAATACGAATCGCGCGTGCGCCTCTTGAAGATGTTCAACTGTACAATCTGGGTACTTCACTAAACGTTTGTTTGCGAATGAGTAACGATCTTTTGCAAATCTTATTAAAATGAGTATGCAAGTACACCATAAAGTGCAAATTGTAAAATGGTACTACCAGAGTCATTCATATCGAGAAATAGCAGAAAATTTGTTTATTGTTTATTAGGTGACCATTTAATTGGACCATTTTTTATTGACGGCAATTTAACCGGACAGAAATATTTGGACATGCTGGAAAATCAAATTACTTCTGCCCTTATACAATTAGGTGTCAACTTCAATGATATCTGGTACCAACATGACGGTTGTGCATCACATAATTATCGAATAGCAATAAACTTTCTAAATACACAATTTCCCAATCGGATAATCTCCACGAATGGTAACATAAGATGGCCTGCGAGATTTCCAGATCTGGCTCCCAACGATTTTTTTTCTGGGGTTATATAAAATCGAGATTTTATGGGTTTCAAGAAAACAGAGCCTCTTCTCTAAATGAACTAAGGGAACAAATTTTACAAATTTGTATGCAAATAACACCTGAAATGCTCATACGCGTTTATCAAGAATTTTATAACCGTCTCGGCTACTGCTTAGCGCAAAACGGGGATTTATTCGAACATTTGATTTAAGCTCATTGAAGAATTAAGTTTTATTTTTTAATTTATTACATATCATAATATTACTTTTATTTAAAAATTGTGGGCATTAGAATTCGATTTTAGTTTTATTTTCGTTTTTTTAATTTGCACTGTGTGTGTGTTTACACAGAGAATTCGGTCTCATTTGCATACAAACGATAACAAACGATAAAGATACCAATTTTTTTTTACTAACATTCGAAACACAGCAGATGTTTGGAGACCAATTTCACGTTGCCAAATCTGAAAAAAAGTAAAGGTTTTAACCGCTTTCAAACTGAAAACTAGAACAATTTCCAGCATTACAATAAAATATTTAACGAATAGATGGAATTAATTATATCTTGATCTGTTACAACCTCTTGAATTATCATAATTAAAATCTTCTTATAACTTGTTCTCGTGTTAGATCAATGCATTTTACAATTAATATAAATATACAATGAAGATTGGCAATACTGTCAGAAGCTACAAATAGTAAGAGGCCGGGGTTGTGGGTTTTCCACTTATGAGATCCTGTTAGCGAAAAATGAGAATTGAGATATTTGGAAACACATATTATTATTAATACAAATTTTATTTCGCATGTTACGGTTATTTATTCCAATACTAACTGAACTAATATAGTGAATTTTATTACTACTGAATTATTTCTTTGTAAATTAATCATGAAGGGATAAACGAAAGTAGTGTTGATTTTTTTATTGTTCATTGCATTAAGCTATCAGTATAGTACATACAATCTTATTATTTCTCAAATAATAAACTAAACTGTTAACATTACACATCTGTATTTTTAACTTCTTGTATTGGACGTTTTCCACTTGATATCCTGTTAGCGAAAAAGAATGATGCACTGAATTTATATGTATTTTGTCTCTTTCTAACACATTGAAGGTAAAACCTATGTTCCCTCGTAATGTTCCCAACACTGTATAAACATTAATGTGCCCGTTACAGATCTTATCGAGGCTGTATTATTTGTGCCTATTTTGGACATACAGATACCTTGTTGATGCTGAAATGTTGTTGTCAACTCGAATTTATATAGCATCAAGTTATAGAAGAATACGGTAATACTATTGTTATCGTTTTTAAAAAGTAATTTGTGCTACTTGGGTTGGACATCCAGCAAATCCCAATCGAGAACGTGTATTTATACATTTGTGAGTATTTTGAAAAAGAAAAATATACTATGGCAAGATATTTAACAGTTAAAATATCTACGTAGACGAAAAAAGTGGCCCCTTCGTTTTGACTTCCTAATTTCATTAATTTCGTGTGGTTGTTATAGGTATAACGTCAGATTAAAAGTCAGTTTGATGAAGTGTAGGTTAAAATAAATTTATGGGAATATCAAATTATATTATATGTTCCGACGCTTGAAAAGGCATAAGCTAAGAAGATCTCTGTATGTTTGCTTCTTTTTCTCATGCTGTAACTTAAATCACGAAGAACTCTAAATAATCTAAATGAATTATATCTGCATTTTCTACTTATTTATTTCTCTAATAAGCACTTTGTTAACTATTATTGCACCCAAATACCTCATATACTCTGCTCCTTTCAATTTCTCATATTATTATGTTTTTTATTATATTGAAACGTATACTATTTAAATCAATAAAGAAGATAACACTTCATATATTTACAGATTTTTATCAAATTTGATAAAATCTAATTAAACTAATAATGCTTGTGTCCTCTTATAAATATGTGGAAAATACCATAGAGAGGAGGTAGAGAAATACATGACTCCTTTTTAATCCCATCTTAGCTTAGATAAGAGACAGCGAAATATAATTTTGTTATTAAAATTCTAGGTATACAGTAATAACACCAATAAATTGCGGGCGATAAATAATTAACAGATAATACGTCTAACTCGTAATCTACATTTATGAGATATCTATCTAAAATAACTATATACACAAAGCTTTAGGTAGTTGGATAAAAATTGCACATATCGTTAAAATCCTCAGAATAATTCCTAATTATTTTATGATCATTTTTTACTTAAAAATTAATGGAATGAAATGATAAGAAGAGCTTTACTTTATGGTATATTAATTCACACACAAAAATATTCCTGCTTTAAATCGAAAATCACTTAATTGTTTTTAGAAATATTCCCCATGAACATCTATACACTTTTGCATGCGTTTGAACCAATTGTCGAAGCACTTTTGCCACTCTGATTGAGGTATCTCCAAAACATGCATTTTGAGTGCAGCAACCGCTTGTTCAGGTGTCGAAAAACATTGACCTCTCAGTTTGATTTCTACGTACGGGAATAAAAAGAAGTCATTCGGTGCCATGTCAGGACTATACGGCGGATGACTCATCAAATCGATGTTTTGGGTGCTCAAAAATGCAGTTGTTTGAGCCGATGTGTGAGAGCTCGCATTGTCGTGGTGAAAAGTGATCCGTCTTCGGCGTTTGGTTTTCCTGATTTCTTGGAAGACAACTGGCAAATAAATGGTTGTGTACCACTCAGAATTGACTGTTCTGCGTTGTTCTAGGTTGCGACATGTCCAGTTTTTCCGGAAAAACAGGCGACCATTTGCTTGGAAGTGCTTCGTGCGCGAACAACTTTTGTTGGATTTGGCTAATTTTGAAACACCCATACAGTCGACTGCTGTTTATTTTTGGGCTCATACGCGTAAATACACGATTCATCACCTCTCACAATATCATAGACGTGTTTCGAAGCACCGCGATCGTATTTTTTGAGCATTTCTTTCGACCAATCGACACGAGCTTTTTTTTGATCGATTGACAAATTGTGTGGGATCCAACGCGAACAAATTTTGTTGACAGTCAAATGTTTATGCAATATTGAATGTAAGCTGGTCCCACTAATGCCTAAGGTTGTCTCAATCTCACGATAGGTCAAATGACGATCTTGCAATATCAGTTCGCGCACAGCATCAATGGTTTTCGGAACAACTACTGATTTTGGACGACCTTCACGAGATTCGTCTTGGAGTGAATTACAACCACGATTGAATTCACCATACCATCGATAAACACTGATCCTTGATGAAGCTTCATCGCCAAAAATTGAATTAAGTTCATCCATGCACACTGTTGCTGAGTTAATCCACGTCGAAAGTTGTAGAAAATAATCGCACGAAAATGTTCACGATTTAATTCCATTTTTGGGCCGAGATGAATCTTTTAAGTTACTGTAAACAACAGAAATAGCGCTCGTATGTCAAAACGTTCTGAGAACGTATAACCTCAAAAATATCCAACTTTACGATAGAGCTGTCAGTTGCCAGATTGCAACACTAGAGTAGACAAATCCCGAAACATAAAAAGCAACCCTGGTATATTCATTCCACGTCATAAAAAGGGTGCAACCACAAAGTGTAGCAACTACCGTACCATTTCTTTGATATCACATCCGAGTAAGATTCCACTTCGTATTATGAAGCGATGTTTAGAGACATATCTGGATCGACAGATTCCCCAGGAACAGACAGGGTTTGTGAAGGGCAAGGGTACCAGAGAACATAAACTTAATCTACGACAACTCATAGAGAAATTCAGAGAATTCAATATCCCAATGGTCATCTGCTCTTTGGACTACCAAAAGGCCTTTGACTGTGTCAACTGCAAAATGCTGTGGAGAATTCTCCGAGAGATGGGAGTGCCTGAACATCTAATTGCACTCATAAGAAACCTTTACGACAACAGCATGGCCAAGGTCAGAATAGAGAACCAGCACTCGCTCCCATTTAAGACCTGCAGGGGCTTCGTCAGGGATGCATCCTCTCTCCAGATCTCTTTAACATCTACGGAGAATACATAATGAGAAAGGCATTGGATGAATGGCATGGAGGAATCTCAATTGCGGGTAAAAAGATCACAAATCTGATATATGCAGACGATACAACATTAATAGCTGCGCCAGAAAAGGAAATGCTGGATCTTCTAAACAGAGTGGAGACAGAAAGCAATAACTGTTGCCTTATGATACACGCGGAGAAAATCAAAATTATGATAGTTGATCGTTCAAACACTCTGCAATTGACAGAAGCTCTACAAATATTTCAAATTGTTGACCATGCCATGTACCTGGGCTCATATATTAGTACTGTTTGTGGGTATGGTGTATACACTAGATGTAAATTGAGTGAATGCAAACGACGAGTACTCAGTGTGTATGTGTTTATTAATCTGCAGCTAAGCGCTTTCGGCGATTGAGCCATTATCAAAGCTGTCCTATGAAATTACAAAGTTTGTGAAATTTTGAAAAAAACAATTTAAAACCATTAAAATTAGCCTGTTGAAAGGGTGTACAATTATAATTTACATGATGGAAATTCCAATTCGGAAGTGTAAACTGAATGAAAACCGTTGACAAGTTTGACGTTAAAAATACGGTGGCTAATAAGCCAGCGTGTCGTAAAAACAAGTGTATGACAATACAACATATTTGTGTGATGAACATTGAATCAAACGTATGATTGAAAAGATGAAAAAATTCATATAGTGAACTGTAAATTGTAGGAAACCCTGTATATTACATTTATTTTTAAATTTGAAAAGTGAAGTTAAAGATGTGATAAAACAAAAAATTGAAAAAACTCTATTCAAATTCCAATTCCCAACATTCATCTACTTTAGATGAATAGGAAAATGTAATATACAGGGTTTCCTACAATTTACAGTTCACTATATGAATTTTTTCATCTTTTCAATCATACGTTTGATTCAATGATCCACACACAAATATGTTGTATTGTTATACACTTGTTTTTACCGCACGCTGGCTTATTAGCCACCGTATTTTCAACGTCAAACTTGTCAACGGTTTTCATTCAGTTTACACTTCCGAATGGAAATTTCCATCATTTAAATTATAATTGTACACCCTTTCAACAGGGTAATTTTAATATTTTTAATTTAATGACTTCATCATAACAATAGTGCTATTCAATACTTCGATCTTGATTCCGATTTTGTTTATAATCGAAATCGAAAACGGATGGATGTTTGTTGAACGACCAAAAAAAATGTCATTTGTCATGTCAGTTCACAAATCAAATAAATTATTAGGTGCGTTCTTTTTGACTGAGATCTCAGATCACTTCAGTTAAGGTGGTCTGAGATAAAGTGAAGTGAGTAAGCACCAAAAGGAACGACATCTCAATTGAAGCGCACGACGCATACGTGAATAAGAAACAAAAAAGTTGAGAGGTGTCAAGGGACACCCGGATGGAACGAAGTTCCTTTCGATTAATTAGTGAAGAAATTGTAATAAAATTTTATTTTTTTAAGTTATAATAATATTTTTTTTATTATTAACAAATATAATGTTATATAAACTTAATCAGTAGGCTCAATTTTCGTAATAATTGGCTTGTGGTAACAGACAGAGAAACATGAGCACGCCGCACAGCTTACAATAGCTTACAATAGCAAAAAGTGTCGTGACAACTTTTCGTAAGAATTTTTTCCGTCTAGCCCCCTTTCACTTCACTTCACTTCGTTCCAAAAAGCAAAAAAAAGAATTTTTCAGAAAATAAAAATTCCTCTCCGACGGGGAATCGAACCCCGGTCTTCCGCGTGACAGGCGGGGATACTGACCACTATACTACCGAGAAATATGTTTAGGAGATTTCAAAAGTATTATTCATTATACAGCAAGCAACTGAAGTATATTATTTCAATTTTTGTTGTAGAGAATCTCAACAATTAATTAACATAATAAAGACAAAAAACTATACTAAGTAATATTAAAATATGATTTGTTTTTGAATTTATTAAAATTATGACGCGTACACTTGCTAAACACACAAAATGTGGAGATTATAAATCGTATGACTTGGTTGGAGAAACATGCGCACGCCGCACAGCTTACAATAGCTTCAAAAAGTGTCGTGACAATTTTTCGTAAGAATTTTTTCCGTCTAGCCTCCTTTCACAACGCGCGATAAGGAAGTTCGTTCCAAAACATATGAACATAACCTATCTCGATCTCTCTGATAACCACCCTTGATTTCTTTATTTTTAGTTTCAAATAGTTCTTTGAGATTTGTATTGTGGATAATATTCCAATATTATTAGTTGTTAACTTCCTTCGCCCCCTGTGCATCTTCAAGGGATAACGACAGATTCGTATCAGCTTCAAATAATATTATTGTATCCATAATTTATATCAAAATAAAAATAGATTATGTGTGTTTATATGTCAATAGTTGAAACGATAGATAACCTTGGTTAAAACTACAAATAACCCAAACAAATCAAATATTTCTTCATCCCCTCCACATTATTTTCGACTCAATTCCGACTCCCTTACAACACATTCAGCATCGGTGAAGGGGGAGGAAAAATCTCAGCTCACTTAAAGTGAGTAAAACAAAAAGAACGCTCACATTACTGATGTGAGCTGAGATTTCTGAGATCTCAGTCAAAAAGAACGCATCTCATATTGGCATGATCTTATCAATATTTTGGTTCATTTCACGTGTATTTCACAAGTTCATTTAATTTAATTACGTTTAATTTTATAGAAGCTATTCTGTTAACTAAAAATGTAATTGCAAAATATCACTCACATCACATAACCCATAGACAAACGGTAGTTTATTTAAATTTTTCGACCAATCACATGCTTCCGATTTATGATTGTTTTCAATAGCATCATAATTTTAGACCGATTATAATCAGAGTGATCGATTGATATCGAAGATGGATTGTTGAACATGTTGTTTTTTAAATGACAGGAAATGATTGTAATCGATTGCCGCGTTGAATAGCACTAATGATTTAACTTTGTGCAACTTATCAACTGGATGGTTTTTGACACCTGTTTTGGATCTCTTTTTTTTTAATGACGTAAGTTCAATTTTTTAAATTGTTTTTTTCAAAATTTCACAAACTTTGTAATTTCATAGGACAGCTTTGATAATGGCTTAATAGCCGAAAGCGCTTAGCTGCAGATTAATAAACACATACACACTGAGTACTCGTCGGTTGCATTCACTCCATCATATATTAGTAACACGGGTTCGAGTGAAAGTGATATCCGAAGGAGAATTGGACTAGCTAAAGGTGTAATGAGTCGACTACACAAGATTTGAAAAGATAGATCTACTAAAAACACTAAAAAGAAACTAGTTCAACAGTTGATTTTTTCCATCTTCCGATATGGAACTGAAACGTGGAAAATTAAAGCAGCAGACAGAAAAAGAATTGATGCCTTAGAAATGTGGTGCTGGAGACGCATGCTCAGAATTCTGTGGACGGTGCACAGGACGAACGAGTCAATCCTTAGAGAACTGAGCATCCGCAATAGACTCTCTTCTGCCTGCCTGGCAAACATATTGAGCTTTTTTGGACACATCGTGTCGCGAAACACAGAAGGGCGGAGGTCCAGAGGACGCTCACCAATCAGATGGACTGATCAGATCCAAAAGGCCACCGGTAGTTCGTTCTGCGGCTCTGTAAATATAGCTCGCGATCGAAGTCAATGGAGAGAAATAACGTCACAAGCTGTCAGTGATCACGATTCTCAGTAATTAGAGAACGACGATAAAACAATAGAAGAAGAAAAGGCAATCAAACAGAAGCACACTTTCTACTATAAAATAATATAACTCAAACAACTAAAAAGTCGGCGAGGCTGATATTTGTTTGAGGTTGTATTGGTTGAAAAACTACTATTTAATAAAAATAAGTACGAGCACATATAACTGACACCATTTATTTATCTCTCAAAAATATGCCAATAAATCAGAAGCGCTGTCAGCTGACTTTATGTCATTCAATAAACACAAAATATGAAATAATACTATCATATCAACTCTCCCCTCTAATTTGTTAGTACTGGAACATTTCAGAAACTGATCAATATGTCTTCGCAAATACTGCCATCGCCCATTCTAATCTTGTAAATTTAAGTACTCCCTTTCTCTACAATGTTCCCAAAGTCCCATTTATGATTTAGATTTGTGTAATTCCGTGCTTGAACTCTGTCCCCGACATCAAAGTACCTTTTTACCTCCTTTGTAGTAGTTGTTTTCTTGATTGATTTTGGGATGCATTAAGCTTAAGTGAGTTCGAATTTTCCTTCCGTACATTAAGTCCGGTAGTATTTGGGATTTGTCACAACTGCACGAGGAGCCTAAAAAGTTTGATGTCTAGCTTTTCTCCCTCCTCTCTCTTTGCTGTAAGTGACTTTTTCACAGTCTGAACGAATCGTTCCGCTTGTCCGTTCGATGACGGGTGGTATGATGCTGTAGTTTTCTATGCTACACCATTTGCACATAAACACTGTCGAAACGTGCCCGATGTAAATTGGCTTCCATTGTCTGAAACTAAAACCAATGGAAGGCCAAATGTAGCAAATATTTTTCTGAGTTCTCTCACGCACCAATCTGAAGAAGTGTTTTTGGTGGGAATTACTTCAACCCACTCCGTAAATGCGTCAACAACAATAAAGTACCATTGTCCTTGCATTGGTTCTACAAAGTCAATATGGATTGTCTTCCACGGACGTCAAGGAGTTAACCAAGGATGATTGTCTTCTTTGCTGGGTTGATTTTGTTATAGTCGACATTGTTTGCATGTTTTCACCATATGTTCAATATCTCGATCGATATTTTTCCATGTACAATAGCTTCTAGCTAGTGCTTTCATTTTCTCTATGCCTAGAAGTCGAACATGTAATTCCTTAAGCACAGTCTGATGAAGATCTTCTGGAATTACTACCCTACTGCCTTTAAAAATACATCCATCTTGCAGGGTGAGTTCGTTGTCGTGAAAACCAAACTGTCCTATCGATTCTCCCTTTTTGAGTGCATGTAAAACTTGTTGTAGATTCTTGTCCTGAGAAGTTGTTCTACAAATCACTTTACTATCAACTTGCAGTGAATCAAGCTGACTAAGTTGAAACAAGCTGCAGCTATCCATCAGGTTACGAGAAGTGTGTTCTGTAGGAAAACGAGATAAAAAATCAACGTTAGCCTGATGAGAGGTTTTTCTGTATTCTGTGTTATAATCAAAACCAGACAGAAAGTGTGCGTAGTTGAATAGTCTGGTAGCAGATAACGATGGAAGTATCTTTGTAGGGTTAAATATGGACACTAACGGTTTATGGTCTGTAATGAAGGTAAATTTACGACCATAGCAGTAGGGGAAAACTTTTTTTAGTCCCCAATAGATGCCCGTCGCTTCCTTGTCCATTTGACTGTAGTTCAGCTCACATTTTGCTAAACTGCGTGAGGCAAAACTAATTGGTCTTTCACTTCCATCACTGTAACAATTAGAAATTATAGCTCCAATACCTACTGGGGATGCGTCGGTTGCAAGTACTAAGGGCAAATCTGGGTTGTAGTGAACGAGAACATTATCACTTGCTATCTCTGATTTTATCCTTTGGAAACTTTCTTCACATTTGGATGTCCATATATCGGTTTGTCCTTTTGAAGTAGATTGTTGAGTGGCTAAGTTTTTTGAGAATTCATTATAATAGTTTGCTAGACCAAGGAATTTCTGAAGTTCATTAATATTCTCTGGTTTCTTACTGTTCATGATGGATGCTACTTTATCTTTTGTTTTGTGGAGGCCCTGAGCGTCAATAACGTGCCCAAGATACTGTATACTGGTTTGAAAGAATTTGCACTTATTCTGGTTCAGTCTTAGGTTGGCGTTTCTTAAGCGTTGTAGGACGATACGTAATTTTGTCATTAATTCGTCAGACGGTTTACCCTGTAATATAATGTCGTCAAAGAAGCATTGTATTCCCTCTATTCCTTGTAAGGTCTTGTCCATAAACTGTTGCCAAAGAGAAGGTGCTACTTTTACCCCAAACATAAGGCGGTTCAATTTGTACAGTCCTTTGTGTGTACTTAATGTTTCCATGAGTGCACTCTCTTCATTCAATTTCATGTGAAGGTACGCGTTGCTAATATCCAAGGTGCAAAATAGTTTTCCTCCATTTATTTGTAAGTAAATCTCTTCTATTCTAGGTATCGGATAGTTTTCGTCCTTTATGACTTTGTTCACTGTAACTTTATAGTCAGCGCAAATCCGCACTTGGCCATTTGGGGTACCCCAGTCAAGGTCATTAACTTTTGTTATTATGCCACATTCTTCAAGTCTTTTAAGTTCGTTATCTACTTTAGTTTTGCGAGAAAATGGTACCTGTCTTGCCTTAATAAAAATTGGTGCATCATCATCGATAAGCCCAAATTATCCCAAATACTCAGGTATTTCACCGATTTTTTTTTTATCAAAGATATCACTAAATTCACTTAAAATGTTTGTCAGATTTGAAGGTTGAGTTGTTTTCAGACTTTTGATTCCACCCCAGTCTAACCTGATCTCTCGTAGCCAGTCCCTTCCGAATATTGCATCTACATTTTGATCAATAAGATATAGTTTTCCCACAAATGTCTGTGTCTTGTACATGCATTTAGCAAATGTGATCGCTCTTGGTTTGATAGCTTCTCCAGTATAAGTTCAATATTTGTTGAAAACATTTTCAGAGGTATATCCACTTTTTTAAACTCACTGTAAGACATTGTACTAAGGGCTGCTCCCGTATCTAATTCCATGGGTACAGGCTCTCCTTCTATGCTAATCCCAACGATAAATTTGTCATTGCACTTGTCACTGAGAACGTTGATTTCATATTCGTTTTCACTATTTTCAGATCCATTTTCAGTTTGATGTTGTTTGATGTTTCGGGTACGAATAGTTGAGATTCTTTTTGTAAACATATAGTTGCAATGTGTCCAACTTTCCTACACTTTCGACATTCTGTATTAATAAATCGACATTGATTAGCCCTGTGTGAAGATGAACCACATCTATAACATTTGCCTCTAAGTTTGTCGATTCCTGACCTTGAAGATTGTGGGCTAAGAGGCGTTTATCTATTCGTGTCGTCCCTTGTTTCGTTATTCCTACTGTCACTGACATTTCTGGTGTCGATTTTATTTGAACCAACTGGTTCTGTAGTTTTATTATGTATACTCATACTTTCCGACTTGGCCACTCTATAGCCGAAGCTATGTTAACTATATCTTGGTATGTGCGTTTCTCTCGATCTTGAAGCAATCTCGTTCGAGTGTTCATGTCAGTAATCCCACGAATAAACTGTATATTGAGAAACATTTCTGCCACGGACATTCCACATCCACAATTAAAGTGCCAGTTAATCGTCATTTTCTTGAGAGCTACTGATAAATCGTTTACAGATTCATGTTCGTGTTGTGTTCTAGAAATAAATTTGTGTTGTAGAGCAAATTGGCTTGGCTGTGGATCAACAAAATTCTGTAGTAGATGTACTAACTCATTATAGTTTTTTGACAATGGATTTTCAGGAGCACTGATATCATAAAGCTGCTGGTGCAACTGGGGAGTAAGGGCGTGCAGTAATGTGTAAACCTTACTTTTATCATCAATGAGTTGACCTTTTTGATGTAGAAATACCTCTAGTCTTCTAATAAAATTTGTAATCGTTTTATCAGGATTACAAGGAGTAAAATTGATGTTGCCTGGTCTAAAACCATGTAAGGTACAAACAGTTTGATTGTAAGATGAGTAAGGTATAGTAATTGAACTAGCAGGTTTTATATTCTGTATTAAGTCCTGTAATTTAAGTTGTAAGTATTCATCTTCAATATTGCATCTACATTCTATTTCGTTCTCTAACTCGTTTTCATCAATTAGAGAATCGATACTATTTTGAATTCGTTAATAATGATCCCAGTATTCTGCAATAGCATTCAGCTTGACACTAAGCTCATTCAATGTAGGGTTACCTTCTGCATGTCTTTTGGCCTTTAATTACAGCCCGTGTCTTCTTAAGTTTCTGTAAATCTCCCTCTTCCGACATTTCTTTTCCTCGTCGCCACTATTGTGTTGTGAATCTACTATTCAATTAAAATAAGTACGAGCAAATATAACTGACACCATTTATTTATCTGTCAAAAATATGCCAATATGTCAGAAGCGCTGTCAGCTGACTTTTTGTCATTCAATAAACACAAAAGATAAAATAACACAATCATATCAGGTTGTTTGTGGATATTGATGTCAATTGTCAAATTCTTCTAGTCGACTTTCACTTCATCTTAATCAACTTGGATAATCAAGTAGGATTTGTCAACAAGGGCTTCTGGCATTGGTCGACTTACACAGGTTTATTTAAATCTAATAAAAAATTTATATCTAATTTTCGAGGACGTTTATAACTTTTTGAGATAAATATCGTTATCATAGAGAAATATATATTATTCTTAATCCTTCTGATATGATTTCACTTGTTAATTCATACACATGAAACGAGCCCATTGTTGTTTCGATAAGCGTTTGGTACTAAAAGGGCCCCTCATGTGAAATCCTAGAAACCAATATTGATAATTGATAATTTTCAGATATAATGGGGGAGAAACTGGATAAATTTCTCCTACTGATGTGGAAAAACTGGACTCTACAATACAGAAAACCGATTCAAACCGCAATAGAAATCCTAACACCTGTGATATTTTCCATTCTTCTGGTTCTTATAAGAAGTTTATCGACCCCAAAACTTGAAGACGAAAGAATATATAACCCTTTTTGTACATTTCCAACTACACTTAATGTATCCATAGATGGTTGTTCAAATCCCGATAGTGTTATGTATGCAGGTTTATGGGATTCGATTGAACCTGAACAGTAAGTATGCTACTTAAACGAGAGTACATTTTTGGAGTTTCTTCTACTCCTTAAAGCATTGTTATATGATTTATTTGCATTTGGTCCATGTACGCGTTTTCAGTTGATATAAGTAATTTGTAAGCTACTAAAGCCCCGTTTTCCCGATTTTTCCCTAGATTTAGGAAGAAACGATCTCCCAGAAAGCATTGATTAAGTATATAAAATTGACGTGACAACAACGCTTTTTTCTAGATTTTATCTCTAGATTTGCAACAGTTGATCGTCATAAACTTGCGGATGAGACAAACTCAAGTCCCCTTAACACCTCCTCCTTGATACCACCACGATTCGCTAATTATACAGTGTATAGTCGTAATGAAAATTATACCAAGAAGCTATTAACATACATCTAGGTTGTTCGAATATCTTTTTGATTACACAGGGTATAGCCGTCCGTAATGGAGATCATCCAAAACGTAGAAGGCAGTCGGCCATGTTGATTTCTGTGTGGCGTAGATGGAATAAACGGCATAACAGCGGAATAAACGATATAACGGCGGTGCAGAAGTGCTGATAAGGGGAAGTGAAATAATGATATTATTGGTTAAATACCTCTATGATTACACGGGGAATAACGTAATTATACAGGTTGTAGTATCATGTTATTAGCAGGAGTTATTGTCATTTAGTTGAGTAATGAATATCTAGTTGAAAGTCTTAGATATCCCAAGATAGAATTGGTTATTAATAATTATAACTTGGGAAAATACTAATATTAAGCCCGTCGTGTTTCTCTGCTTGTACAGTGAAAAATAAATAAGGTAAAGAAGTAACAAAACATTTTCTTTAAATTCCTCCCTCACTGGGACAACAGAATGACGCATTTCTTATTAATCAAAAAATTTGATAATAAAATACATATGAAGCCAAAGGTGGTTCATTAATAGCCATCAGGCGATAATTTTTCCCTGATCAAAGAAAAAAAACATACAGAAAACAATATACATACTCAACTCAATAGGCAATAGCTCGGGCTGTAATCGAGTCTAACCGACGTCAGTACTTCTCCCACAGTGTGGTGCCTGTCGTGGTTTTTTTGGCAATGGACACGCTTGTCCTTCAGCCACACACAAATTGAAGAAATTCATTTTAAGTACCTATTAAGTTAAAGTTAAATACTTATATTATTTTTTGTTATATGGTTAAACAACAGATCATAAACAGAATCATCTCCAGTCGCGAGCAACACTTTAATACACGTAGGAAATGGAACGCCTACTTTTATAAGACCATCCACCAACTCATTACTAGAAAAATCCGCGCAGCCGAAAAATACGTGATCTAGATCTGCGACCTCGTTATCATGTGGACACAGTGGAGAATCTATTATTCCTATTTTATATAAATGAGATGGAAAACTCCCACGATTCATTTTCAGTCGAGTGTGTCGTGGTTTCTATTGTTTGTTTGTCATGGACAGAAAATTTGGAGTATATAACAACATCTGAAATAAAGTTTATAATTATAAAAGTTTTCTTCTAATGTCTGAAGGAAAATTTGTTATATTGTACTTAGCGTACTTCGTATAATAATTTTTTTCTCATTTATTTAAACTCGTTTATCCGGACGGGTATACACTGTATATTCACTTATACTTAATTTATGTACTCACTTAACTTCTAATTTATATTAAATACCTCTTTCACGATTTATGTTCACTGTTCTGCTGTGTTCGTTACGAGATCAAACTGTAGAATGACTTACATTCCGCAGGTAGTCGCATTTTATACCAAAACCCCTTTCTCGAACATTCGGATTTATGGAATTCCTAGAATTCGGCTTCCAAAAAAATTACCTCAATAAAACCTATGACAATAAATATAACATTAGCCCTCCTAGCCGTGGCTGTATGTCAAAATCTACATTTTCCTGTCGTATGGAAATAAAAGGGAGTAGTAATTTTCATAAAGAGATGTTTTAACTATAGTACTCGAAATATCAAAATACACGAATTCACGGCGATAAAACTAACAGTAAAATTGTAGAAAAGTAATATAGTTATTGTAGGGATATACAGTGTTGGGAACATTACGAGGGAACATACGTTTTACCTTCAATGTGTTAGAAAGAGAGAAAATACGTATAAATTCAGTGTATCATTCTTTTTCGCTAACAGGATATCATAAAGTGCAAAACGTGCAAAACAAGAAGTTAAT
The DNA here is from genome assembly GCA_963921935.1 of Galeruca laticollis. Taxonomy (NCBI): domain Eukaryota; kingdom Metazoa; phylum Arthropoda; class Insecta; order Coleoptera; family Chrysomelidae; genus Galeruca; species Galeruca laticollis. Next base: position 222,013,279 of record OY998177.1, on the reverse strand, counting down.
GTTAGAAATACAGATGTGTAATGTGAACAGTTTAGTTTATTATTTGAGAAATAATAAGATTGTATGTACTATACTGATAGCTTAATGCAATGAATAATAAAAAAATCAACATTACTTTCGTTTAACCCTTCATGATTAATTTACAAAGGAATAATTCAGTAGTAATAAAATTCACTATATTAGTTCGGTTAGTATTGGAATAAATAACCTAAATAACCGTAACATGCGAAATAAAATTTGTATTAATAATAATATGTGTTTCCAAATATCTCAATTCTCATTTTTCGCTAACAAGATATCATAAAGTGAAAAATACATGCCCATAACGCCAGCGTTTTACATATTCTTTTAGCTAATAACAGTATTGCCAATTTTCATTGTTTATTTATATTAATTGTAAAATGCATTGTTATAACACGAGAACAAGTTATAAGATGATTTTAATTATGATAATTCAAGAGGTTGTAACAGATCAAGATATAATTAATTCCATCTATTCGTTAAATATGTTATTGCTGGAAATTGTTCTAGTTTTCAGTTTGAAAGCGGTTAAAACCTTTACTTATTTTCAGATTTGGCAACGTGAAATTGGTCTCGAAACATCTGCTGTGTTTCGAATGTTAGTAAAAAAAAATTGGTATCTTTATCGTTTGTATGCACATGAGAACAAATTCTCTGTGTAAACACACACACAGTACAAATTAAAAAAAAAAGAAAATAAAACTAAAATTGAATTCTAATGCCTACTATTTTTAAATAAAAGTAATATTATGATATTTAATAAATTAAAAAATAAAACTTAATTCTTCAATGAGCTTAAATCAAATGTTCGAATAAACCCCCATTTTGACCTAAGCAGTAACCGAGACGGTTATAAAATTCTTGACGAACACGTATGAGCATTTCAGGTGTTATTTGCATACAAATTTGTAAAATTTGTTCCCTTAGTCCATTTAGAGAAGTGGCTCTGTTTTCTTGAAACCCATAAATTGTCGATTTTATATAACCCCAGAAAAATAAATCGTTGGGAGCCAGATCTGGAGATCTCGCAGGCCATCTTATGTTACCATTCGTGGAGATTATCCGATTGGGAAATTGTGTATTTAAAAAATGTATTGCTAGTCAATAATTATGTGATGCACAACCGTCATGTTGGTACCAGATATCATTGAAGTTGACACCTAATTGTATAAGGGCAGGAGTAGTTTGATTTTTCAGCATGTCCAAATATTTCTGTCCGGTTAAATTGCCGTCAATAAAAAATGGTCCAATTAAATGTTCACCTAATATTCCAGACCAAACATTTAACTTTTGGGGATATTGAGTCCTATTATTGTAATGTTTGTGTAAATTTGTCCTTGACCAATATAGAATAACGGATGAATTATGTGCACCGTGTATGGAAAAAATCGATTCATCTGTGAACAAAATATTTTTCGAAAAGTTTGCGTCCAATTGTATTCTTTCCATAACTATTTCACAAAATTCCATTCTACGATATTGATCGTCTGGAAAAATTTCATGGCTCTTTTTCAGTTTGAAACTACGATAACCATTTTTTTAATAGGTACAGTCCGAATCGTTTTCGGATCAACATCAAAATCCTTTGCTAAATGAGTGGACGATTGTAGGGGATTATTTTCCACACTGGCACAAATTGAAATATCTCTTTCTTCTTTTTCGGGTTTTGTTTGACGATTTTGTGTACGCGGTCCATGTTTAGTAGGATTGCCACATCCATGCTCTTCAAAATTTTTTATAACCATTCTCACTTGTTTTTTGCTAATTGGTTGGGCATTTTCGAATGCCACAATAAACAAATGTTCTGCTATTTCTCGATATGAATGACCCTGGTAGTACCATTTTACAATTTGCACTTTATGGTGTACTTGCATACTAATTTTAATAAGATTTGCAAAATATCGTTACTCATTCACAAACAAACGTTTAGTGAAGTACCCAGATTGTACAGTTGAACATCTTCAAGAGGCGCACGCGCGATTCGTATTCGTCTGGTGTAATAATCTACGCTGGCTTTTAATTCTATGTCTCATGATTGTCCTTCTCCAACACACTGGTAACGCCATGTGACCATGATAATTTTTTCTTTGGCCGTGAGAGGATATCGTTTTACGTTGAAATTAAATGTGACTGATTTCTCTCACAAATAAGAAGGAATTTTTGAAAGGCACTCTACAATCTAACACGTGGATTGAAAATGAAGAGAGGGGACAGATAAAAGTAGAAGGATTTGAGCTGTGAGTGAAATCGTTTTATCAGGAGCGTAGGAAACAGAGGCGGTTTACATTGAGATATTTTTATAACCAGAAGCAGTTGAACAAATGTTAGCATACGACTTATTTCTCATTTTATGATATTTTGTTAAAGAATATGGTGATACACTGAATACGCTCGTTTTATTACAAGAAATTGTCGCTTTTGGACTCTGTATTGTTGCCATAGATTATTCCTTATGATGTTAATGAAAATTATTATGCTTACATTCATTAACTGTACCCTCAATATCGACGAATGTAATTTTTAAAGATATCTTCCAGTGATTTTTTAGTGGTACTTATTTCAAATAACTATTAGGTAGGTTTTAATTTATTGTTCAAATTATATTAGCGTGTACCTACTACCCGAACTGATTTAGTGAATTAGTTTCTTACTACTGAATTATTTCTTTGTAAATTAATCATGAAGGGATAAACGAAAGTAATGTTGATTTTTTTATTGTTCATTGCATTATCTATCAGTATAGTACAATCCAGTTATTTCAACTTAAGAAAATCTGTTAAATTTGAATAAAAAAACTGTTTAACGGTTAAACGAACTTTTTTGGAATGTTAATTTACTCATTTATGTTTAAGTTGTCAAAAAACTTAAACTGATATAGGTATTTCATTTTTCAAATTAAAATATAAATCGTTTAGTAGGATAGCCAAAATAATTTAACTTTTCTATTTTTTCATTGTATCGATCAATTTGCTATTATAGCAATATTAGCAATAACTGTTGATATAGTAACAACAAAAAATCGTTTAACAGCATATGTCGTTATGACTTAGTGATTGAATTGTGCAGATTAACTGAGATTTCAAAATGATGGAATGGTTAAGAAAATACTAATTCTTACTTTGATTAAAGATGAAACGAGAAAAATACTGTTTTATTTTGACCTATATCTGTTGTCATAAAGGAATATGAATATTTCACAGGACAAAAAAACTACCAAGGTTATTGGGATTGTCTTATAAATTATTATTTATTTATACATTCTTGGATGCCAAATTTAACGCTATTTTTTCGACTTCTTCATGACTGGGCTTACAAACACCACTTTTTGATATTTTTTTCTTCTTTGTCGTACTGAACAACCTATTTTTTTATTGTGTGGAATAATAATATTTTGCGAAGAAGCAGAATTAACAAGGTGGTGTTTAGACACTAGTGCTGCTATTGGTGGTATCGGGGCAATAGCTTTATCTACAATCTCAAGTTCCTCCAATGAAGTTGTAGCCGCAAGAATTTACAAAAACTTTATTTTAATTCCATCTTTTTCTCTTCAAATACAAATAATTTGAACTATTCTTTCTACATAATTCTTTGAGAATGCAGTCCTCTTCAATGAAATTTTCTTGGACTACGTGCATATGAAGACTATTTTCGTCATCTAAAGAAATAACATGAGAAGTCATAAAAACTATGAAAAAAGGGAAAATACGTAGATTAAATTGCACTCAGCAGAAAAGTTCCAATAAGCGGCGTAGATATTTTATCAGTATTAATAATTTTTTAAGTTAAACTCCCATGTCTGTATGGGAAAATGTCACAATTTTGAATTGTCTTAAGATTTATAATTGGAGAGGTAGCGATTTTTTGCAATCCTTGCATTCAGAATTCATAATCAATAGAGAAAATAGTTTGGCAACAAAAACTGAATAAAATAGTACACAATAATCAAGGAACGTAAATAAAATTTACATATAATCTTGCACAATGATAAACATTTCTATTCTACATTCCGCAAAACCTTACAAAATTATTTAAAAGTCCGGTACCATTGTTGCCAATGCCAGTATACTAAAACTTAAAATACCTCATAACAGCAAAATTTTTACAAATCAAAAATATTCGGAGATATTTGATTTGAAAAAGTATAAAATGAATAAATTAGAGAATCGAGTATAGTTAGAAAAGTTTTAAAATTGCCAATAACTTTTTTATTATTGTAAAAATTATTTTCTGTCAACTTAAAATAATCTTCCATCAGATAATGATTTCGATTTGGCAATGCTGCTTCAATCGTCGACAATGTTATTCTTGTTAATTTCCATTGGTTAGATCATCCGTGACCCTACAACTCACTAGGCGGTACTCTTCTCGAAGGCGGTACCTGGCAGAAACCCCATTAGAAATACAGTAAAAGCACGTTTTCCACTTAATGATATCCTGTTAGCGAAAAAAAAATGTTACACTGAATTTATGTGTATTTTGTCTCTTTCCAACACATTGAAGGTAAAACGTATGTTCCCTAGTAATGTTCCCAACGTATAGGTCACCATCAACAGATACTCATACCAGCGTTCAATCAGTGTTTTGAAAATTTCATTGAATATCACTTGAAGGACAACAATAATCAGGTTATTCTTGGAGGAGATATAAACATAAATATACTTTCTGAAACGTATGATTCGAATGATTACCTCAACATTCTGAATGAAAACAATTAATTCTCACAAATAAATACATACACCAGAATTCAAGGAAACTCACGCTCATGCTTGGACCATTTATTCACTAGGAATATAGTTAACAAAGTTATACCAATCGCGTTTAAAAGCCCTATTAGCGACCATTTCACTACAATGCTCAAAATTGAAAATATAACTGAAAAATCAGATCATAGCCCGATGAACCCACATACGATAAATTATAAAAGACTGAAAATACGCATCACTGTGGAATCCTGGAACGACTTCCTCCAGAACGAGGATGCAGATACCTTGGCAGATAATTTAACAGAGAGAATCCATATGTATGTACAGAAGTCCATGGTCAGAATAAAACAAATAAAAAAAAGAGAATTTGGATCACTAGTGGTCTAATAACATCCATCAAAAAACGGAATAAATTGAATAAAGAGAGGCACAAAAATTTGAAAAATGTTGAACTCCAAACTAAATATAGAACTTATAGAAAACAATCTTCTTATAAAGAAAACAAAAGCAAACTTTTTCAAGGACAAAATTGAAAAAAATAAAAACAATTCAACAAAATTATGGGAAACGCACAAGTCGAAAGACTTCAGTGGGTTTCTCCTACTTTATTTTCATTTTACTTTTACATGAATGATCTATATACTTGCAAACTATTTTAAAATGGTAAACCATCTGTTTTTTTGTATATGAAATTTTTTGAAAATAAATTATTATTATTATTATTAGTTGGTTTTGCGGACTACTTTCGTTTTTCCATTGGGATCTTACATATATCTCTAGATGAAGTCATTGATCTTTTTCTTCAGTACAGTTCTTCTTGGAAAAAAATATTTTTTCCTCGTCGTGTTGTGTAACCATAGTTTGTCACCGTCTTTGAAATTGCCTGCGTGTTGTGCCCGTTTTTTCATTCTGCAGATTCTTTCGAACCAATTTGTGGACATCGTCCATCCTTCTTCTCAATTGGATTACGAAATCTCCTCCCGGTTGACAACCAAATTCTAGATCACAAGGTCCAATCAGGATTTTCACTGGCATTTCACCCGTGGACTCATTGATGGCAGATAGATAAGGCTATGCAAATAAGGAGAGATACTGGTCCCAATATTTCTGATTGTTGCAAACTTGTTGCGATGGGAACAGTCTGCTGGACACATCCGTCTACACAGGCATTTGACATATCCGTGGCTTATACCAGCTCGATGTTCGCCCTGTCTAGTTTTCCCTGTGACTGGAGTTTTTGGGTTGCTAAAGTCCGGAGGCGCGTAGCGTAGCGTAGCGTACATGCCCTAGCTCGCCACAATTCCAGCAGTTTATCTTCTTCGGCTTCTGCTGGCATGTTTTCTGTTTTTAAAACCACCATCTTTTTTCTAACTCCTGTGAGTGGGTCTATTGAGCAGAAGCAGTTCTGAGGCGCTTATACGAACTGCGTACATGCCATAGCTTGCAACAATTCCAGCATCTGATCTTCTTCCGCTACTGCTGGTGTGTCCTTGATTTTATCGTCCATTAGGCGCTGAAAACTACTGGGGACGTTTCGTAGTCCAAAGGCCATCCTATTAAATCTATACATTCCGAAAGGTATTATAAATCCTGTTTTATCTTTGTCACTGTCGTGAATTTGTATTTGCCAGTAGCTCGACTGGAGGTCGAGGCACGACATGAACGGGCAGCCTTTAGCGGCGTGGAACAAATCGTCGATCCGTGGTAGTGGATATTTATCGGGCACTGTCATTAAGCTTACGGTAGTCGACACATACTCGTAGGTCGTTGTCCTTTTTGGGTACGAGGACCGCGAGGGGTATCCATGGAGTTTCGCTCTCCTTAATTACGCCTTTTTCTAACATGTCGTCGAGGTTTTGCCTTAATATGTTTTGACGAGCTGGACTCATCCAATATGGGGCGTTAGCTACGGGCGCGTATTCACCTGTGGATATGCGATGTTCAGCATACGGAGTAGGTGATCCATCCTCGACGAAGACATCGGAGTACGCCTGGATGGCTTTATTGAAGGTGTCCCCTTGTTGATTGCTAAACCCAGGAGTTTCGTTGGGTCTCAGACAAATATCTATTTGGTTTAATTCCAGTCTGCGTCGTTTTCTGGGATCCCGCTTCTTCGGTGGTGACCAAGTAGCTGGTAGAGAGTCTTTAAAAATATCGTAGATCGCACCAGGTGAATATTGGTCGTCGTCGTCGTCAAGTGTATAAGTCGGTCGCGATGACGTGAGGATCTTCATGAGTGGGCCAGCGTCATTAGGCTGGGTAACAAGGGCTTCATGATCCATTGGCAATGGTGAAGCGAATAATTCCAAAAATGGCGATTCTTGCCCCTCCCCGACATTCACTACAAGCATTATATTTCTAGAGCTATCGGACTATGTTTCTCGTTGTGGATGGCCATTTCTGATATATTCGGGTGTTTTACCCTGTTGAATATTGAGGAAGTTGAATATCTTCCTGGGTTCATCTGCGAAATACCATGCACGCTGAGGAAGGTTCAGAACTAGGGCGGCTTTTTCGAGGAAGTCGATGCCTAACGGTGCGGTTTTCCTCTGCGTCGCGTAGTATCACAAAGTTTATCTGGAATGTGCGATCACCGACTTCTATTTGGGTCGTAGTAGGCCGCACTTCTTTGGGTGTACAACGACCGTCTGCGAGTGTGACGTCTACTAGCTGTGATTTAAAGTCGTAAGTCTGCCGTTGTTTTAAGTACTCGTACAATGATGCGCTACCTACGCTCATTCTGGCAGCTGTGTCTATATGAGCAAGGCCGTTAATCCCATTTATCTTTACTTGTATAGGGGGTACTTGGGTTGTGAGCTCGGTTAACGTACTCAGACTGTAGAAGTGGGCCGAATGGGCTGATATGTCGGGACGAGGTTTTTTTGAACAATCCGGGCAGTTGTTTCGGAAATATCCTTGTTTGCCGCACCCGTAACAGAAAATTTTTGCCGGTTCCGGTTTGCGATGGGTTTCTGTGCCAATTTCCTTAGCGGCTTGGCGATTTCGGCATTCGTTTATTAAATGCCCCATAAAATGGCAGTAGGCGCATCTCGGCTTCTTACTCGCACCTGGTCTCGGTATACTGGGTGGTCCTGTAGTCACTGTTTCCTCCAGTCGAATGTGTTCAATTTTCCTGGCTAGTTCCAGTAAATTGTCGAAAGAGCTCTAGGGATTTGTTTACGTATATGGATTGCCAGCAATCCGTAAACCATGTCAAGTTTTGAACTCTCATCGTGATGGTTTGACGATAACTGTGCCAACAGTGCTCTCTTTCTGCATATGAAATCGTCGATTGGGACGTTAGGCTCTTGGCGTTGGTCAAATATGTCGAGATACACTTGATAGGCTGGTTTAGCGGGCGAGAATGCATTTCGGATTAGTCGCGTGGCATCATCCCAGTTGGTCGCCTGGTTTTCTATCCCGCGCCACCATAGCGAAGCGTCGTTGGTGAGGAGTAACGGTAAACCTTTAATTGCGTCGGCGTCATTTATTTTCTCAATCTCCTTGTATATTGAGATGGTGGTTATGAACGTGTCGACGGTGTCGTGACATTTTTTGCCATCGAAACTTGTGGTGCAGCGGCTGAATCTGCCTGTGTTGGACGTCGTCGGCGTGGCGTTCGAGGTAGAGATTTTCTCCAGCAGTTGTCGAAACTGCTCCTTATTGAAAGCAAGGGATATATTGCTGTGTAGTCTGTGACTCCGTCAAGGAATGATTATGCAGTGAAAGACGGACTGAACAGAGCCGAATATGAGCGAGTGTTTATCGTCGTCTGATTTTAAAAGACAAGACAATACAGCAAGCCAGAAGCCGGCGAAAGTTCTATCGCAATCTTTCAAAAAACCAAGTGGTATCGTAAAAATTCTGAAAATTGACAAAACAATGCAGGAGTTGCGAAAGTTTTATCCGATTTTCTAGAAATTAAATTTCCAATTCTTCTCGTTTGGTTTCTCGAGCCCCACGTTGGGCGCCAGTTTTGTAACTGTGTTAAAATGTTTATTAAAATAACTAGCCAACACTTATTAAAATAATTAGTCAACACAATAATATTTACAATAAATTAAAACAATAATTAAAATCTTAAACGTAAAAGAAAATGCAAATAAATTTTTATAAGGGAGTGTTTAATCACTATGGTGTTGACAGCTGAGTCCACGTAGGTTGGAATGATTTTGCTTACTGTACAACTACTGTAGCCGGATGGTATAGAATCCAGTCAGGTCTCTGTTCAGAGTATTCTTCGTACGCCATCTACGCGAGGGGGATTGGGGCACAGGCGTTGTGTATGTGTTCGACCGCTACAACTTTCAATAACATTCGATTAGACAGTACCATCTTCAAGGACTAGATCAGTGTTCGATTTCGTTATAGTATACTTCTTTTGTTTTTTAAACATTTTCTCTGATTGTGTGAGGTAATCAATCAATCTACATAAAAGACGTCCTCACTACAATATATTATGTACAACTCTCTTTTTTTCATATAAAAAGAATATATTATCTATTTCGTAATTTAGCTTTATTTTCACAACGTCTAGAGGGACTTGGCCTTTCCCCATCACGATCGAATGTTGAAAATGTAGGGAGACTATCTGGAAGAATCTTGGGAAATGCGGTGTATCACGTCAATTTTCTATACTTAATTAATGCTTTCTGGGTGATCATTTCTCCTTAAATCTAGGGAGAATGGGGCTCTAGTGACTTACATAGTACTCGAAGATATAAAAGAGAACTGACGTATAGTACTGAAGTCGATTACTGAAAATGAGTTGGAAAAGTTTTATGAATAGATCGTTCATCGGCATTGATACATGTTGTTACAATGACTGATTCCCCTTTATTTTTTGACTTGTAGATCGTTTATAGCGTTTATTGATTTTTAGGAGTGAAAAATTAACAATAATTTACTCACCAGTGAACAGCAATTTTGACCAAGCTATGGAATATCTGAAAGCTACACATATTATTGATGTAATAGGAGTGAGTACAAGTCAGGAACTTGAAGACGTTGCTTTGAGCCAAACCTCATCGTACCTTGGTATCGAATTCGAAGGTGATCTCGACGATCCTAAAGTAGCAATAAGGTAGGAACGAATAATTTTTTATGTGATTATTTCCATCACTATAGCAACACAGACAATGGTCGAATGATAATTTGACTTCTGTCAGTAATTAAAATGTTTTTTTCCTTTTGTTACATTTGCCAGTTCACTATATATAATTTAATGAAAATTACTTCTTCGTCGAGATTCGGAAGTTCTGATAAAACAGAAATACATGAATTAGTTAAATCGTCTGTTCCTGCCAATAACGTTAGAAACAAACATCCTGTTTGGTCTCAATTTGAACAGTTTTGCGAAGTCCGAAGTTACGAATTAAATGAAGAAACTTCTGTTGCGCAGTTGTCAATCATTTTAGAAGACTGGGCTGTAAGCAAGAGGAAATTAAACTGGGAAGATTACAAGGAATATTTTGTGAAGTCTATTTGGAATATTACAGCCAAAATTATTCAAGAAGAAGTATAACTGAAGCTTTAATTGTTTCGAAGACATGTAGGGTGTAATCTGAAAGATTGCTGTGGGCGATTCATTATTTAATGTTAATACATACGAAACGTTCTTATTAACAAGTGTGATAAGTCTTGTCGTTAATGAATTACAGGGCGTTGAATTGTTTTTAATAAATGAACTTTTTTCAATATTCCAAAGGCCATTTAGAATATACATATTTTTTCTTATTATTTTTGAAAACCGGTAGAGACACTTAAGACAAATGTAAGGTCGATATAAGTATCAGAGCTTGTTTATTTAAAACAATTCAACGCCTTGTAACTCATTAGCGAGAAGACTCTTCACACATCTTTATAAGAACTTTTCGTCTTAAAATTGATTAGAAAATCTATCAGATTACTTTGGATACACCCTGTACAGACGTACAAGTTCTAGGTATGCAAAAGAAATGCAACAAAAAAGCAGTTACAAAAACAACAAACTAAAGGGCGTCAAAGTACTTCCGCAATGGATGAATCTGAAGTTTAAATTTTTTCAATTGGTTTCGTACGAACTTGCGTGGTCAGGTGGTGAAGATACCAACTCTTTGACACATTATTTCAACCTAGAAATCCATAATGAGGGAAAATTAACAGGACGATTTGAATACAATCCTGTATTCACAAAAACATGCCAAGTAGATGTACTGTGCGAATTTTTGATAAACTCAAAGAAAATGGGGAGAAACTATAACAACAGATAGATTATTTTTAACGCCAAATCCATTTTTGCAAACGAATCATGGGAGATGGTATAAAAGTTGCCAGTGGGCAAAAACGAAATATCTAAATGGTTAAAGAAGTCTGCCGAAAAAATTGGTGTAGACACCAATAAAAGAAAGATTACTAATCATTCGAGTTGATTAAGTGTTATTTCCCATTTGCTCAAAGCAGGAGTTCAAGAACAAGAGATTATTAAAATAACAAGATATTCGACTGCTTCCTCGATTAACCCATTATATCCCACTAGACCCATTTGGGGACAGCGAACAAAATTCCCCTGTAGCGCCTTCTATCGACACATAGAAACAGTTGAGTACGAAAGAGTGTTAGTTTACGTTGTTTTCTTCTCAACTTATGGTGCTGATGTTCATCAGTTCGGACAACGCAACGACAGGTACAATTTTGTGAGCAAGGTCACGCCTTAGTCTGGAAGAGCAGTACATGTGTTTATTAAAAGACACGTAAAATTTAAATTTCATTATTTAGCAGTGTTTATTATACCCAAACGTGTAGTTCTAAGTGTAACGAATTGTGTTTTCAATTAATTTTATTAGAGTTTGCTGAAATTGCAGGTTACATAAGTCAGGTAAGTTGGATGTCCTCGTTTGGGGACATTGGGCAGAAGCCGTCTATATAAAATACATATGGCTATTTTTGCAATACCTAGTTTTTATTTCAGTTTATTATGGATCTCGAATATTTAGCACCAATTATTCCGAAAAGTTTTTACGGACGGAAGTATCGTCATTTAAATGCTCCTTTACAAGATGTTGCTACAGCGACTATGGAACATGAAGTAGACATTGTTATTATACCGCCTGATGCTGACCCACAGACCGATGAAGAGGACTTGGACGAAAATAATTTAGAAGGTGCCGAAAATATATTTCCAACAGACATAGCCGGTGAAATCGAGTTGCAGGATATAAACAGCAGTGATGAAGGAGGAAGTGAGGACGAAGATTGCTTGCCACTGTCTGAGAGGTTGAAAAACTTGAAATCAAAACGGGCCAAAAAAATAAAGGTAGGTCCAAAGTGGACAAAAAAATTTGTTGACACTAGTATACCAGCAACTTCCGGTTGAGCCGACCGTTTGGAAATTCTAAAAACTGGAAACTGGAAAATTGTAGTCCTGTTGAAGTATTCGAAAAGTTGTTCGATGACAAAATTTTTGACCATTTGATGCAACAAACAAATTTGTATTCATCACAAAAAATAGACACGACTTCTTTGTTTCAAAAGCCGATCTAAAACTTTTTTTTGCGATTTTACTCCTAACAGGCTATCATAAACTACCAAGTGAACGTAATTATTGGAGGCTTGATGAAGATCTTGGAGTTCCTGTGGTCGCAAAAACTATGTCAAGGAACCGATTCCAAGAAATCAAAAAGTACATTCACCTAGTAGATAATAATAATCTGGTTATCCAAGACAAAATGGCTAAATTGCGGCCGCTAATGTCACTTTTAAATCAAAAATTCCAACAATGGGGCGTTTTGCATGAAAACCTGTCAATCGATGAAGCCATGGTAAAGTTTTATGGTCGAAATTCCAGTAAACAATATATAAAGGGAAAACCAGTACGCTTTGGTTATAAGAACTGGATGCTGTGTAGTTCCACAGGATATTGTTATGCCTTTGATACTTATTGTGGTGCTAAAGGAAATCCTCAAGTTAACGATTTACCCTTGGGAACTCGGGTAGTTCTTGATCTTCTCAAAATTATTGCAGTGGCCTCTGATCATGTAATTTTCTGCGATCATTATTTTAGTAGCCATGGTTTGCTAAAAATGCTGAAGGATCAAGGTTATCGTGCCACTGGTACGATAAGAGAAAACAGAACCAAAAAATGTCCGATGACAAAATTACAATTATTCAAAAAAAAAGAGAGACGTTGTTTCGAGCACTACTATGATAGTGATTCAGCGCTTCTTTTTATCAGGTGGCAAGAATAATATTGTCTCAATTGTTACCAACTATGACAAACTGCAACCTAATTAGTACGGTCAAGCGCTGGTCATCAGTAGCCAAAGAGAAAGTAGATGTGCAACAGCCACACATTTTCAGTGCCTACAATAAATCCATGGGTGGTGTTGATTTACAAGACCAGGCAGTAAGCAACTACAGGATTTCTATTAGAGGTCAAAAATGGTGATGGGTGCTGTTTACAAACATGATCAACATGACTGTTTTCAATGCCTGGAGACTACATCAATTGGCAAATAATAATTCAATCTCAATGTTAGAGTTTGAAAAAACCGACCTGCTGCGCAATTACCACCAACTGTACGATGTCATGAGGGTGGTCATTTCCAGAAAAAATTAGATCAACAGCGACGTTGTACTAAGTGTCACAAAAAAGCTAGGTGGAGTTGTTCAAAATGTGCAGTGGCCTTTGCATTGAACGGGAGTGTTTCAGAGTTTATCATTCCTAATATGTTCATTGACCAAATTCTCTCGTATTTGTTTTGCTGTAGCTACTGATTGATTTTCGTTTAGTTTTAACCATTATTGTATTTTTGTTTGAAATTTATAATAATGAGTAAAATGTGATGTATAACTTTTATTTTTTTAACACTTTATCCCATTGTCCCCATTCGAGGACATATATATATATATATATATATATATATATTAAAGTGAAAAATATCTATCAAGTTAAATTAAATCATTAGCATCACTCAGATAATGTGAGTCTTAGTAGCAGTAGTAATAAAAATTCAATAAAAGGAAATAATCCATAAGGACATAATTTAAACATGTCGAGAAATATTTATGAATAGTATACAATTGATAAATTGATTCAAGAGATTACTATTTAATTTAGTAACTATTTTTCTTTAAAGTATATTTCAAAGTACAGAAGATACAATAACGACAAGTAAATTACGTCAAATATAATTTTGTACATAATTATGATGATCACTGTATATAGGATCACATGAATTTGAAACCAAAATTCAACTATTATAATTTTATATTTTATTAAACACTTTCAGAAACCCCGTATATTGCATAAACTTTTCAATTATTTGTATGAAACGTCAAGGTCAAAATATCAACGCGGAAACCAACGTTCTGTTAATAGTTCGGGTAGAGTAATTCGGAGTGACTATAGAAGTCCGTAGAAACACAGTGAATTTATCTACAATAACGCAAGAAAAGGTATTATGATTCGATAAAAACAATGTTTGTTTATGGACAAATGAATAATGAAAAACAAAAATAAAAACATTTGAATGTTGTTGATTCTGAGCTTGGGAGTCGCCGTGTGAATTAATTAGATGGAGAACGTGTTAATTTTTTCTTCTCCAAAAATTAAAAAAAAACTGGTACAATTTAAACAAAATCATTGAAAAAAGTTAACTAAAGTGTTTAGTACAATATTGAAAAGTGAACTAATTAAAAATATCATTCGTACGTTAATAAATAAGTGATAAAATTGTGATATCGTCTAGATATTGGTAAGATTGAACATTACCTTAATAAATATAATTTCGACGACTATCCATATATCTTAATATTGATAAGATATTTCTATTGGTGAAATAATTTCACATCTCATCATTTCCACATCCTGAGTTTCGCTTATTCGATCATAGGCGATCGTTTTCTACAAATGCATCACATTCTGGGTCAAGAAGAACCAATTACGAACTTTATTCCTCGTGTATATATTGAATTTCTCCTATAAAAAAATTCCGATATATTTATATGTTAGGTTATATTATTTTGGTATCAATTTATTAGTTAAACATTAGCCTTAGACATTCAATCTCTACTTATATATCGGACACGAAACACTAAACTCATATTAAAAATAAATACTTACTAAATTCATCAAATAAATTAATAATATATTCTAAACACGCCACACATTTTTCTTCATTTTGTAAACTAAATTATGTCAACCACAGAGTAACACACCACACGACGATCGTATAAGCAATAGCGACAGTTGGGATTGAAAGTTATGGATGTACATTCAGAACACATAGGATTAAAATAATTGAGGGAAATTCACATGCGTTTGAGGTAAATAATATTAAAACTCAGAAAATCGTATATCAGAAGATTTGCGCTAATAGCATTCCTTTGAATTTAAAGATGTATCGCCAATTTATTGATTGATAAAATATTTCATTATTTCACCGTTTATATTTATTTAAAAATCGTTTGTCTTGCGTTTCTTTGATATCTTACCTGTTGCTGACAATCGTCAAGTGCCGAATCTCATCCCTGAGATACAGTGATAAAAAGATAAAACAAATTTAGAATATCTTTAACTTATATATTATTTTTGAATTGTAGTTCGTGGTAAGCGAACCAATTCTGGCGCCCATAAACAACTAAATCAAATAAATTAACATTAATTAAATATAATAAATTAACGTAATTATAAAAAAAATACAACAATATATATGTTGTATACCTTAAGTTTTCGAGTATAACTTACATTTGATTTTTTGCTTATAATAATACCCCTAATAAGAATCAGTTAAAAAAATTATTTTTTTTTCCAAAAAATGCCTTGGGTCTTAATGGGTTAAACCATATCTACAGATCAACGAGGAAAACCATAAAGGAATAATATATAGCTACTACTTCTGGCACTACCTGCAGTGTGAGTACAAGCAACATGGTTTATTATTATCGGAGAACAGGTACCCGTGTAGGGATCGTCATAAACATTTTAATAATTGCATTTTTTATAATAGTTTTAATAAATAATAAGATTATTGGGCCAACAAAAAAATACCCGTTTTATGTGGTACTCCCGAGTTTCAAATAATTTAGAACTGTCTTCATTCCGATGAAAACGATGTTATGTATATCGGTTACACACTCCATTACAACAAAACTGCGAAATAGGTAGGTACTACTACTAAAATGGGTCGAACTTAATCGAAAAAAACTGCATCAAAAATCGAAACTACGAAACATTCAAACTTTGACAGTTATTGACATTTTCATTTATAAAGAACTTTCCTTTTTTATATAACAAAACATATATTCAGCAACTAGGATAATGTGTTGTAGAGGGGTCAGTTGACAAATAGTATATACGAACTAATTACAAAATTTCATATAGTTCCAACATCCTCCCACCTGAGCAATGTTTAACATGTTAAAATATTGCTCATAAAAAAACAAGATTGAATTTCCCCCCTTTCATTCACAAGAAACGTTCTGGCAACTTGATTACACGTCGGCACTGCGTAACTGATGCTTTCAGCATTGGAACTGAACTGACGTCTTTCGTTTCATCATCAACCTCAAATATATCTCCAACATTTACGTCAGACTGCAGGATTTCTCCATTGGTCAGCAACTTAGGTAAATCTTTGGACTGGAACTCTGGTACAAGATCAGGAACAGTATAAATCGCCATTGGATAAAATCTCTGAATAGGTCTTAACCATATACTTCTAGAGGTTTCATCTTTTACTAAACGGATGTGACCATCTTTGTCAGGCAGAAGTTCCACTACTCGTCCAACAGGCAAGTCAAGTTGCTTACTATTGTTATTGCCAATAAGTACCAATTCCCCAAGTGCAATTTGGCGATGAGAAATGTTATTTGTATCTAAATTGAAATGTCCCAGATATTTCGCTCGGAACTGGGAACGGAGAGTTTCGTGTATAAAGTTTGTATATTTCGCGCTTTTTGACATAATGAATCGCGATCAACTAAATCACAGTCTGCCATACCGCAGTCCACTTGATCGTGTAAGAATGTGGCGGGACTTAATGGCACTAAATCTGTTGTGTCCTCACTTACATAAGTTCAAGTTCTCGCAATCACCCAGTACAGTCAACACACTATCGTAGTTCAAGCTTGCACGGCCTAACACTCTTTTGAGAAGTTGCTTCAGGACACTGATGTAGGAACGGTAAACTTCCACGAATTTTTTTGCACGGCGGTGTATCGGATAATAACTCTCCAATCTAATAACGGAAACGTTTTTTCACTAAATATTGTCTTTGGTCTACCGCGACGTGCCACAAACCGACGCATCGCCTGTAAAAAACTATGGGTTGAAAAAGACGTTAGTAATTATAAATGCACAGCGCGATATACTGCTCATGTAAAGAGGCAGATCCATGCCTTACTATCATCTTTTAATTATAGAGTTCCTCCAATATCGACTCCTGTTACCTCAAACGCAATCGCGCCGCGTACTCTATCTAGAGGTAAGGATGGAAAAACAATATCCAAAGGTTTGGATTAAAACCTTTTGCAAATAAACACACTTGGTGACAACAGTTCGGATGTCTGCCACACAGAATCAAAAAATTTTCTCTCAACAAACTAAGAAGTCCTTGTGTACTTATATGACACGAGTAAATATGATTATATATATGATAAATATTATACATTATAAGATTATGGACTAAAAAATGTTGTGATCAGGGACACTCTGGATTTAAAGCGAATCAATCCTTCTGCATCCAAGTACGGATTTAAATTTTTTAATCTCTGGTCATCAAGACCAGAAAAAATTCCTTTCTGAATTAACCTTAATACAAATTTTCACCTTGGCGAATTTATTTGGCATCTAATTCGTCTTTTGTTTTATCTTCTGGGTGTCTACCGTTATATATACATCGAAAAATTCACACTAACATCCGTACAGTCTTGATATACTCAGAAAAATGTTCAAGGTGTAACAGCTATATGCATATTTTAAGCTGTATTAATAGTATTTTCTTCCGTTCAGCCATAATTTCCTCTTCATCACAGGTAAGACTTGTCAACGACCAATTTCTTGGATTACAATAAAGCCAAGTTGGCCTCTCCCACCATCTGGAACTCAATAACTGTTTTGGAGAACAGCCCCTTGAAGATAAATCAGCAGGGTTATTGACTCCTGGCAAATTTCTAATCTCATACACACGATTCCATTCAGTTGTTCAAAAGCTGTGTTATTATCTACTGATAACGCGTCCATAATTTCTGTAGTATAATCTTAGGCCCCAAAATAATGGGAAATAGATATACAATTGAGTCAAACATTTTGTGTCCTAGGGACAAAATGTATCTTTTAGTGAGAACAATATCATTTAAAGCATTTTAATTGCTTAAAAAGGTTGCATTAAGCGTCAGATTTTCCTCTTCTGTATAACAATTTACATTATTCACAGCTACCATTTCGATCTCCAGGCTACTAGTACTCTCCCACCCTCTAAGATCAAAACATCCTTCTTTCATCATACCAACGGTTTCTTTAATCAAGTTTCATCAGGTGAACTAGTGACACAATTATCGACATAGAAACTTCGGACCAGTCTCTTTACAGTATCACTGGAATATACAGTGAGACTATCTTCACGTTTCTTCATGTACTGAGACAAATGATATTCCAATGTGGCACCAAGCAAAAAGGAACTACAACTGATATTGAAAACCACTCGCTTATGATGAAAACCAACCATTTGCACTTGAGAATCAACCAATAAAACTTTAAGAAACTTCGATCGCCCCCAACTCCCACCTTTGTCAGAGGGCAAGAGAAGAGGTCTTGGACGTAACTATTGTTAATATTGCTTCTAGAAAAAATGTAAAAGATTGGAGGGTGATGAACGAGCCATCACTTTCCGACCATAGGATCATCGAATTTAGGATAGAGAGAAATACCACCTCGATTCCTTCAATCCGAAATCCTAGAAATACTGATTGGTCTCTTTACAAGACCAAAACAAGTCGAAGTGAATGGGGTAAATCACCCGCACTACGACCTGGAACAAAGAGTCGAACAGATCAGTGAGGCAATAATGGAAACTTTTCATTCCAGTTGCCCACTGTCAAAAGCTGAGGTACACTGAGAAGCTTACTCAGTACAATAAAGAGATTAATTATGAAAGCCAAAAGGCTTAATTTTCAAGCCTCTTGCGAAAATATCACTTCCACTCACACATTGGCCAGACTACAAAAGGTGATGGCAAATGGGGGAATTAACCGCACAATGTCGCTGAAAAAGCCAGACGGATCATACACGGAATGTGAAGGGGAACGATAGATTCTTCTTCTTAGAACCCACTTTCCAGGTAGTGAACCAGCAACAAACACTGAAATAGCAATGAATCACACCAAAAAATCCCGCAAGGAAGATTGTGACATTGCTAAGAAATTATTTACCAGACAACGGTTGGAATGGGCAATAAGTACCTTTCAACCATATAAATCACCAGGAGTGGATGGAATATTTCCAGCACTTCTGCAGTAAATGATAGATGAGATTCTTCCTCACCTGCTGAAGATTACTAGAAGCAGTCTAGCAGTGGGTCTACTACCTACAACATGGAGAAGGGCAATGGTAACCTTCATACCAAAAATAGGGAATCATCCCCAATCTTTTAGATCTGTCTAACATCGTTCCTACTCAAAACAATGGAGAAAGTAGTGGATAACTACATAAGAACAGATAATCAATCTGGAGAATATACCATTTCATAAATGTCAGCATGCTTACAGAGCGGGTCGATCAACTGAGACGGCTCTGTATCAGCTGACCGAAGTCATCCAGAGAACTCTGAACAACAAAAAAATCGCAATGTGCGCATTCCTGGATATATATGGGGCCTTTGACAACACAACTCATGTGTATGTCAAAGAAGCACTAAAAAGGCGAGGAGTAAATGAAACCATTGTAAAATGGATGCATGAGTTGTTGCCGACGAGGATAGCTGAGACACAGGTGGGGAATAAAACCACCTCAGTTAAAGCCACTCGGGGGTCCTCAAGGGGGAGTGATTTCTCCCCTTCTATGGAGCCTCGTAGTAGATGAGTTGCTCTACAGGCTAACGGAGCTTGGCTTGGAATGTATGGGATATGCTAATGACATCGTTCTAATAGTCAGAGATGCAAGTTCGAGAGCACCTTGTGTGATTTATTATAAAAGGTCCTCAGAATCATTGAGCAATGGTGCTTGTCAGTGGGGCTAAACATTAACCCAAACAAGACCACAGTAATTCCATTTATTCGGAAAAGAGCACTTCCAGCCATGAAACCCATATCCTTAAACGGGGAAATCATAGAATGGAAATCAGAAGTTAAATATCTCGAGATAATCCTAGACAGTAAGCTTTTCTGGAATAAGCATGTTGAAATAACTGCTAATAAAACAATAAGAGCTTTGATGGCGTGCAGAAATCTAGCTGGTGAGAGGTGGGGCTGTAACCCAAAAATATTGCGTTGGATGTACGCCATGATTGTGAAACCAGCAATGGGGCAATAGTTTGGCATACAAAAGCAAGTCAGTACAGCACGAAGAAGACCCTTGACAAAGTTCAAAGGCTTGGCTGTGTGTGCATCACTGGAGCTATGAGAACGTGTCCAACTAGGGCACCGGAGGTCATTACAGATCTCATACCTCTACATTTGGTGATAGAAAGATCTGTCCAAGTGGCAAGGTTCAGGCAATGAGAGTTTTAAAAATCGTGGAGCCTGGTTCTCTCTAACGAAATACATCTCATCAGCGAATTTTCCCAGTGACGAAATGATCAAGAAAGTAAGTATCGAAAAGAATTTCACTACGATGCTTAATACAAGGAGAGACTGGGAAAGAGAATTACACCACCCAAACTCTCAAAGAAAACACCATTCCATGGTATACGGATGGTTCAAAAACCACCACTGGAGCTCCAGTGGGCGCTGGAGTGTTTGGGCCTGGCTCTAGATACTCATTATCGTTAGGCTCCTTCCCGAGCATCTTTCAGGCAGAAATACTTGCGATTGAATGATGCGTGGAAATGAACCTAGAAAGAAACTATCAGAAACGTGACATATCGATCCATTCTGATAGTCAAGCAGCTATCAAAGCATTGAGCTCCCATGTCATTGACTCAAAGTTGGCATGGGAGTGCCGAAGAAAACTTGATGAATTAGGCAAGAATAACAGGGTCTCTTAAGTCTGGGCTTCTGGCCACTTGGGAATCACAGGAAATGATGAGGCCAATACACTTGCCAGGAAAGGAGCACAAACGCCCTTTATTGGCCCGGAGACTTTCTGTGGTGTAGAAAAATGCTCCTATAAGAAAGAGTTTTGGAAGAAGGAGGAAACCGAAAGAGGAGCACTGTTCATGAAAGCTCAAACTTTCTTAAAACCATTGCGTCCTTTTAATGTCATTTGTAGAGTGTATGTAAATACGTGAGTACTAGTCTCGTTTGACAGGTTTTGATTACTTTCACTTTCATCTACTAGATGTGAGAGGTTGAACTCGGGATTCATTTTGGTTACTATCTAGTATGTTATGCTTCTTATGTTGAGGAAATTCCGGGCATAACAATATTTCATGAGAACGTTGGCTGACAATACATCTTAACCGTCTTCTACGCCTATTGACTAGGTGACGTATCTTGGGACCACGGAAACAATCTTTCATTCTAGAAAGTATTTCCCTCTTCTACTCATAACTCATTTTTTGTACCCTAAAACAAGCTTTGCTCTCATGCTGGCCTGAACAAAAAACACAATTGGCAATTTCAGCATTAACCATGCCCATAGCTTTCAGAACACCAAAACTCTTCTTTTCAACTTGCTTCTTAAAACCAAGATTTTCCCCCGTACCTGCATTTGACGAACTCAATCCATTAACCAAACCAAAAGCCTTTTGTCGCCAAATCTATTCGCTGCTCATTTTCTACTTCGCTTCGTAAAAACGCCAAGAGTTTCTTGAACCTATTGTCTAATGTAATTACAGTCTTACCATCTGAATTAGTAAGAATATTAAAATGGGATCAACGCTGCCATACTCTCAATAATTATTGTGGTAAACATGAGTCTGATGAGCTGAATATGAAAAGGGATCATGTCTGAAACACCTTTAACAATATCCAATCATAAAATTGGTCACTTGTATACACTACGGACGCTGTATCGTGCTAACAAACTCAAATTTCCACTAAAAAGAAAAAAATGTGTTACTTCAAGTATGATAAACCCCTGGTACTGGCTTTGGTGAGCTGAAAATCATTAGGGTTTATCTGCGAGACGTCCTAAACAATATTCAATCATAAAATTGGTAACTTGTGCACTCCGGAGGTTGTATCGTGCTAATACGAAAAATGGCCGATGACAAGGACGACGAAAACGACATACACACAGCATTTTTTTTTAAAAAACCGTTTTTCGTGTTTTTCTTGCTGAAAAACGAAAAAACCCAAAATTCTAACTGTTTTTGGGGTGAACCAACGTAACAGTGACTGGTAGAAGGAGCATTAACACATGTGTCATGGAAAATAATTCCTAACGCACTAGATCTGGAGAAAAGTCCAGAACTTCATCTGAATAATTCACACTAAATTTAATGCTTTCGTTTTCTAGATTTCCGGGAGAGACTACTTACCAGTTAGATTCCATAGGTGCCAAGAATTGGAAAACATATTTAGTTTATCCCCTATTTCAAAGTGCGGGTCCTAGATCACCGGATAACAATACAGGATCGGTTCCAAGTAAGCAACTAACATTTTATCTTCACTGATAGGTAAATTTCAGTACTTTCATTCTTTTTTATCAGTATTTTAAAGAGCAACTGTATAAAAATCGATATGTTGGAGAAGAATGTTATCAGAAATAAATCTCTGCTATAACTTTCTCATGTATCGAAAAAGTCCATTTTTAGACTAAAAATAAATAATACAAATGCTAATATAAGGTATTTGAAGTTTTTAGAGAAGTAAATTTGTTGTTTCAATGTTTTCTTGAAATCGTAGTATCAAAAAAATCCATAGAAATCTTAGTTTTTGAAACAGTTTGTATAATTATTTTCAAGTATATCAATTGAATCATCCTACTATTGTTTTAATTTTCAGATTATAACGCTGAGGGATTTTCACTAATTCAACATCTAGTCGCTACTAGTTTAATTCTAGCTAAGGAAAATGTGAATCCATCCTTAGTGGATATGATTAAGTACATTTCAGAAAGCCAATTACCAATTATTCATATGAGACGGTTTCCAGTAGCTTCTTGGTATTCAGATCTACTTATACAGGCATTGTCAAGTTTACTTGGGCTGATAGTTATGCTTAGTTTTGTGTATACCTGTATTAATACTGTTAAAATGATAACAGCGGAAAAAGAAAAACAACTAAAAGTAAGTGTATTGAATATTTTTCCATCTTATGAGAACGCTTCTTCTATAATGTGACGTCTAAGGATCATTTCAATAGGATTAAGAACAATTTCCTTTCCATGGTTGAGTTTCCAATATTTTATTATTTTCAATGGGGCTTAAAATCCAAGCAAATTTTCGGAGAAATCAGTTTGATAGTTGAAAACGGAGCACTATCCAATATGTCTATAAAAATATAGACCAACCCAAAAGGTTTGGTATGCGTGGTTTTATTTTTCCTAAAAAATGTTTAAAAAATTTAATTCATTGAAAAATTTAATAAAAGTATTTTTCCATCATCGTGGATTACAATTTCTTTAAATGATTTCGATTGATAATTTTGATTCGCTCAGATAAATTTAGGAGATAAAAAAAATAGGTCGAGCTTAAACTTAAATATCTACAATTCCAGCCAGCTTCCCAACACATAAATCAAAATATGTGTATATTGAGTGAATGAAATGACGAATACTGAGTGTGTAGTTTAATAAAAAATCCAGATAAGCGCTTTCAGCCGGTAGGCTATTCTCAAAGCTGTCCTATAAAAATTAGAATAGTCAAAAATTTGAAAAAATAATTTAAAAAATTGAACATCAAACCTTGCACTTGCTACGCATAATCAGATAAAATGCTTGATGTTACATTTGTAATTAATCAGAATATGTTAAAATTACCCCTATAATAAGTGTGTACAATTATATTTCGAATGTTACAACGTGATCTTAAGATTAACATTTAATCAAGATATCATGTTTGAAAATGAATGAAAATATTACAATAGTGAATTGGAATTTGAAAAAAAGTTTTTTTAAGAATGAAGTTACGGTTGTGATTAAAATTAATACATTAATTAAATTCAAAACTCCAAAAAATCATCTAGCTTAGATGATTAGAAAACACCCCCCATTGCTTCTAGAGTTACGTGATGCAATACTGCCCAGCATTCCTACGAACAACTTCAAAAAAATGGGCTTACTTGAAGATCTAGAAATACTTAGAGAAATGAAGGTTAACTCAGAACACTGTCTTAACACACAAATACATCTTATTTGTAAATTTCAGCCTCTCTTCAGAACTTTACGGTCCTCTAGGGCAGTGGTTCCCAATCTTTTCTGGACCACCGCCCCCTATAGAAGAGAACAAAAATTTCACCGCAACCCCCTCCCCCCCCCAGTCAATGGTTAGTCCAAAGTAGTTAATTTTATTTGAATAACATCTGTACCGTCTCAATTGATCTGTATTTAGCTTTTATTTCAGTTAATGTCTAAATTTTATTTTAGAGGAATGATGAAGTAGAAATTTATTAAACGACTACCAAATGTACAATAAAATTATTTATCAAACTTTTAAATATAAACACAGAATCAATAAGAAATACCATCACAATAGAAATAAGAAATGCAATACAATACAAAATACAAAATTAATAATACAGAAAAAATCAATGAGACAGTTGAGGCTGGTGGAGTGTTACCAGTTTGTTAATATCGGGTTCCAATTTCGTTAACATCAATCGCAGATCGCCACGTTCAGTGATGTGTAGTCTGTTCCTCTTCTTTGACAGCAAATCAGTTACTGCACTGGATACACGCTCAGCCATATAGGACGAAGGAAATGCAATTAACAACTTCTGTACTATTGTCCACAATCCAGGATAGAGAACTGGTATTGGTTTTTGAAGCCAGAACTCTTGATATCCACGTTTGAATTTTACTTTCAGTTCTTCATTAGTTGTGATTTCTGATAGCTCCTCTTCCAAATTTGATGAGCCTTCAGTATCTGTGTTTGCGAAAGGATCTATAACCCAACTTGGTATTTCCATGTTTAAAATATCTTGGAAACGCTCTGTAAAATCAACATGAAGAACTTCCAAGTGGTGGCAGTAAGTCTTCCGGTTTTGCAGACACTGTTGATAATGTGGGAAAATTGGGTATCCCTGCTCAGCAGCGAATACTTTTGAGATTATTTCGTATCCCTTAAATCAAATCTGCCTTAGAGGCCTCTCGAATTGATCCCTGCTCAGCAGCGAATCCAGACGAGATTTTTCTAAGCAAATGCAAAAAAAATTTTTTTTAACAGTACAATGGCCTGTTGGACGGGATTAAATATTCAGATAAAATTGACTCTATATGTTCTAACTTCGGAATTGTACACAAATACTATGAATTCAAACGTTAAAATAAAAGCGGCTAAGCGTTGGATGATAATAGCTATTCACAGAAAAATTTTATATCCACTTACCTGGTTCACAAAAACCAGCCACAGTATTCGGTGTAAACACAATGTAATTTTCAAGCAGGAAAAGAAAGAAAAAGCCCCGTTTACCTGTATGCTACGTCCTTTTATTAAATTCTCCTACCCCACTTACGAAGTCTCCTCCTTAAAATTTTGAAAATGCGCGCACATTTGCAGAATGGTTTAAGTGAACTTGACAAAAGGATATACCGGATGTCTCAAAAGCAGTACATTTATACAAAAATAAATATTCATAGGCAAATTTCGAAAGAGAGGCGATTTAATTATTAAATAAAATGAAATGTATACTGCTTGGTAGCTGGAAATGAAAACATTAAAAAGTAACATCGTTACAATACATAAAAATTCGAAAATAGCGGTTTTTGGGCACGAAAAATCATAATCTGTTAACTACTCCAACGTAATTTGTAGAGGGCGCTACATAGGCCACATTTGTGGCATCAATGTGCCCTACATTTTTTTGCTGTTCAAATTATGTAGTGGTACGGGCCAAAGCCGAGTAGTCCAGGACAGATTCTGTGAGAGGGGGACGGCGGACGCCAGGCTGAGGAATTGAGAGCGCTGGCGCGGGCAGTCAGCTACCGGCTATAATCGGTGGCTAGTGTAAAGCGTAATACTATATTTGGAGTGGTATTTTTTATATTTTGTACCCGATTTATATGTATAATAAAGTGTTGTGGTCAACTCTTCATAAATATTAGTTTCACATCCCGAACCCAACGAGATTGTCCAGTGCATTTTGGCCCCCAACTAGTGGCGTGTGAAACATAGAAGAGTTTAGTCCACAAAACAGATGCATATACATCGCTATTACTAAGGAAGAAATAACCGCTAACCGCTCGTGTACAGGAGCTGTTTATGCTGGCAAAGCGAGCCGGTGTCACGAAGTATTGGAATTCAATCGGTGACATTGTTTCATGTATTATTTTATTTTCGATGCATGGAGATTTGGAAGGATAAATCAGAGCTTAAAGTTTCGTCCCACGATCGTAGTCAATGAAAAAAAAATACTTATAAACAATAGTGTTGTATCCTATCCCTGGGGGGTAGGCATAGTAGACTATTTTTGCCGTACTAATAAGACAATGATATTGTGTTTTTTTTGCCACGTTATATTAGTTTACGAACTGATGAAAAATTAAAAAAAAAAGTATTTTAAATTTTATAATTACGTTCTGATTGTATTTTATTGCTTTTTTATATATAATATAGGTATCTGTAAATTTTTATATAAAAACGGGCTCAAGAAACAAAAGTAGGAAAAATCGAAACAGTTACGATTTTCCGGCTGAAACAGGAAGTGATAGTACGGTAAAACAGCTGTCCCTTGAAATGGACAATTTGCGGGAATTAATCAAAGATCTTGCCGTAAATATTCAAGAAATTAAGGTTGAAACAAATGATAAAGTAGGGGTAACGGTGCCGGCTATTCCAAATGTTCCTAATCAACCATCTAGTTGTTCAGTACCCAATGTGAATCAAAATAATCGATCATATATTACCAATTTTAAAGAGTTAGGTGGTAATCTTTTTACATACTCTCCAAATTGTAAATTACATCCAGCAACATTTCTCAACAAATTAAAAATATTATTCGATGAAGCAGGTGTTCCGGATCAGTCTAAAAATAGATTAGCAGTGACGTGCTTGCGGGGAAGTGCAGCGGAATGGGCTAGTATGAAGGAAGGCTCTTTTGTTGATTTTAACTCGTTCGAAAACGCGTTTTTACACAGATATTGGGGAGTTGAAAAACAACGTGAACTTGAGACAATACGTATAAATCGGAATCAAATCATAGTTCTGGCAGGAATTGGCGACGACACAACCCTCCCAGAAATAATAATAATAGGGACCAATTGGCCGTTACTGAAGATAACCAGGAGGCATCAAATTCACGGGTTTATACCATAACTAAATTTAATGAGGATCCGGAAGAACTATTGTCGGATTGCGAAGATCAACCGAGTGAGAGTGAATTAATTTCACCTTTTATAAACAAAAAAATTGGGGAAACTCCGGTAGAAACGTTGGTTGATTCAGGTTCGGATGTGTGCGCTATATCAGAAACTTTTTATGAATACCTTAAACAATCCATTGAGCTACTACTTCTGTCGGTAACTAGAACTTCCATTTCAGTAGCTATAGGCGTTAAGTCACAAAAGATTAAATTTCAAGTATTAGTTCCTATTTTATTGGGGGGTAAAAGTACGGAGGTTATCTTTATAGTAGTTCCAAATTTAAATGCAGATATGTTAATTGGGGCTAATTGGCTCTCGGCAAATAAAGCGGTGATTGATTCTAACCGGTCCGTTCTAACATTAATTTTAAATAATGACGGAATATGTATTAATCTATACAGAATAAATGAAAGGAATTTAAGCATCAATGTCTTAAAGTATGAAAAATATGAAGCTGATAGCGAGGATATGAATCCGCCGGTAAGCCAAGAAAGCGTGCCCATGTCTCACTACAAGGACAGATATTTTATTGCGAAAGCATATCAGGCAAACACTAACAGTAAGATACGAGCCGAACTAGTCGAAATTCTTAAACAATATCGAGACGTTTTTTCTGATAATCCGGGCTGCCTTAAAAAGTATATTCAGGATATAAAATTAAATGATTACGGTACATTTAATTGTCCAAGGTATCCGGTACCTTTTATTCATAGAGAGGAGGTATCTAAACAAATTAAGGAAATGTTTGACTGGGGTATAATTGAAAAAGACAAAACCGAGTATGTGTCTCTTCTAGTTTATGTTCGAAAAAAAGATAAAAGTGTTCGAGTGTGTCTAGATGCACGTTTTATTAACAAAAGGTTGAAAAAGGATTTTTCAAATCCTCCTAATCCCTCGGAGCTGCTTTTTAATTTTAAAAGTGGGCAAGTTTTCAGTACTATCGATTTGACCGCGGCTTACTGGCAAATACCAATTAACCATAAGCATACTAAATATTTAGGTTTTATTTTCGAGAGAGAGTCCTCTACCTTTCGGAGACTTCCTTTTGGGTTGTCCGTGTCAATGGCTAGTCTCATGCGAGCCTTAAACAATGTGTTCGGTAAGGATTGTGCTGATTTCGCGTTAGTATATGTCGACGATCACATATTATTTTTTCGAATTCAACCAACGAGCACCTTCATCATTTGAATACCATTTTTGAAAAATTACTTTTGGCCGGAATGACTATCAGAAAATTATTTTCAATTTACGAAGGTCCCTTTTATATATTAAAAATAGCCGAACCGAACTCCTTTATTGTAGGGAATCCTGATGGAACCGAGAGTTCCAAACAAAACATTATCAATCTAAAGAAGTACAAGCTCGAGCCGGTCGATTAAGAAACAGACGTTACCGGTTAGGAGCACCTTTAATTTTAATTAATTTTTTTCTTTCATGTGAAATGTTATTTTCTTTGTGAATTTTTTATGTTGCCTCAAGTTAATAGATGCCACGGGAATGATCAGTGTTTAAAGATTGTTCCTACTTCTGTTTCTGTCCATGGGTTACTGTCGTTCCAGTACTTAAATACTTATCGTATATATATTTAAGTGGGGGGCTGTGTAGTGGTACTGCCTAAGGCCGAGTAGACAGTACCATGACAGATTCTGTGAGAGGGGGACGGCGGACGCCAGGCTGAGGAATTGAGAGCGCTGGCGCGGGCAGTCAGCTACCGGCTATATTCGGTGGCTAATGTAAAGCGTAATACTGTATTTGGAGTGGTATTTTTTATATTTTGTACCCGATTTATATGTATAATAAAGTGTTGTGGTCAACTCTTCATAAATATTAATTTCACATCCCGAACCCAACGAGATTGTCCAGTTCAGTTAGCGGTATTTTTATAAAAGTATATCAAAGCCACGTTATTTTAATAGAAAAAAGGTATACTTGTTATTAACCTTAAAACTTAACGGTTTACGATATAATCGCATTTTAGAGATCAGCTGCATGATTATTATTGATAACATTTTGAGAACAAATTAATGAAAACTCAGCTAAATAACATTATATCTTCAACTGTGTCACATTAAATGTTCGGCATGTCCTCCATTCTCGTCGATGCGTTTATCTACACGTTCCATAAAAGATCGTCTCATATTAAACAACATCATTGGACGAAAAAAACTGCTGCTCTATTTATTACTTCCCAAAGTAATAATTATTCATTTCGGAAACTATTAACGTAGTAGGCTGGCGTCACGAATGATTTGACAGCAAAGCATTCGATTTGTTTCAATATTATGTCAGTCTTGTAATATTTAATTTGCTTTTTATTGGTTAATTTAAAAAAGCGGAGAATGCCGAGGCATAATAAATATTCTAATACAGATATGAGAGATATGATTGCTATTTACTGTTAGCAAACTTTTAATGGGCGTGCTGCGAAACGAGAATATTTGAGAAGATATCCAAACAGGTAGCAACCTAATCATCAAACATTCGAAAATCTATCTAGGAATTTAGGCGAAAGTGGTTCGTTTCGTCCTAAGCGTGATATCTTAGGCCGACCAAGAATAATTACGCCTGATAAAGATGACGAAATAATGGTTCGCACTGAAGATGATCCTCAAGTTAGTACACGGCGTTTATCTGCTGCTTTAGAAATCAGTAATACTTCTATTTCAAAAAGACTACACCTCGAGAAGTATCAGCCATACTATTTTACTCTGGTACAAAATTTATTGCCACCAGATCTACCGTTAAGATACCAATTTGCAAGTGCTATCCGAAACAGGAAAAATCTTGATCACACCTTC
The DNA here is from genome assembly GCA_963921935.1 of Galeruca laticollis. Classification (NCBI taxonomy): domain Eukaryota; kingdom Metazoa; phylum Arthropoda; class Insecta; order Coleoptera; family Chrysomelidae; genus Galeruca; species Galeruca laticollis. Next base: position 221,983,157 of record OY998177.1, on the reverse strand, counting down.
GTCGACAGAATATTATTTACCGACGAAGCTACCTTCAACCGCCGTGGTATTTTTTATTTAAAGAAGAATCTTCTTTGGGCTATTTAAAATCCCCATAATAAACGAGTAAGCCATTTCCTAATCCGAATCTGAATTGAAAAAGCGCGGAGTACTTTCACGAGGATGAAACGAGTATTCTGCAGTCGAGATCTCAGCTTGGAACTCAAATTGCTGTCAGTGCTGTACTATGGCATGGAATCATGGACATTAAAGAAGAACGATGTGAAGAAAGTAGAGGCATTTGAGTTCTGGGTGTATCGCAGGATTTTGAGAATCTCATGGGTACAGAAAGTCACTAATGCCGAAGTGTTAAGAAGGATAAAACAAGACAAGGAAATTGTCATAACTATTAAAAAAAGGAAGCTGCTCTACCTGGGTCACGTTATGAGGGGGGACAAATATCAAATGCTCCAGCTCGTTGTGCAAGGAAAAATAATTGGAAGAAGATCAATAGGAAGGACAAGACATTCCTGGTTAAAAAAACTTCGCGAATGGTTCAACGCCACCAATAGTCACCTTTTTAGAGCAAGGGTATCCAAAATACGAATAGCCTTGATGATTGCCAACCTTCGGAACGAAGACGGCACTTGAAGAAGAAGCCATTTCCAATATGAATTCAAAATAAACGTATGGTGTGGTATCATTGGTAACAATTTCTTAGGACCATACGAGTTACCCCGTAATTTGAATGGTGAAAACTACTTACATTTTTTGCAAAATGATTTCATCAATCTATTGGAAAAATTGCCACTGAATATAAGACAAAATATATGGTTCATGCAAGATGGTGCGCCGCCTCATTATACGAGAGGAGTCAAAACATATTTAAATAATAAATTTCCTGAGCGCTGGATTGGTCGTGGTAGTCATTTCCCTTGGCCAGCACGTAGTACAGTCTTGAATCCTCTCGATTTCGGTGTATGGGGTGCAATGAAACAACTTGCTTATAAGAATCCCAGCGACCAACTTTGAGAAGAAATAAATAGAGTAGCGGGTTTTTTTTATCCAATGATGTTGTTTAATATGAGACGATCTTTCATGGAACGTGTAGATAAATGCATCGACGAGAATGTAGTACATATCGAACATTTAATGTGACACAATTGAAGTTATAATGTTATTTAGCTTATTCTTTTTTTAATTGGTTTTCTAAATGTTTCAATAATAAACATGCAGCTGATCCCTAAAATGCGATTATATCGTAAACCGTTAAGTTTTAAGGTTAATAACAAGTATACTTTTTTTCTATTAAAATAACGTGGCCTTAATATTCTTTTACAAGAATACCGCTAGCTTAAACAGCAAAAAAAATAGGCCACATTGATACCACAAATGTGGCCTATGTATCGCCCTCTATAAATTATTTCGAAGTAGGTACCAGATTATGATTTTTCGTGCCCAAAAACATCTATTTCCAAATTTTTATATATACATATCCAGAAACATTAAAGTTATTGCAAAAAAGAAATATTAAAATTTAACCTTTAACATCCTGTATATTCCTTATTCGCAACATTTTATTAGAGCAAATTGGTTTAAATCGTAATATTTTAAAGGCATGAATCTACCATATTTCTTTGTACAATTACTTAAGGACCACCCTGTGTTAGCTAATATACGTAGAGATTTTGATAAAGAATAATGATTTTCGAGAAGAGTACCTAGAGCATTAGATTGAGAGGGTTATGTTAGTAGAAGAATTTTTCCTTCTTCCTTATCGAGTTCAATGGATCCTGACGGAGAAGTGTCAGGAAAGCAAGATGAGGAGGAGAGTATAAAACTTGGGCCATGTGTCCAACTATTCTTTGTTAAGAATTCTTGGCATAAGAGACCGCGGGATGCTACTTCTGCTGCGTTGTGATGAGTGGGAACATAATTCCATGAGTCACTAGGGATTTTTGAGTGTATATATGAAATTTTGCTTGTCACAAATGATTTAAACCGGTGCGGGGAAGAATTTATCCGGTATAAGACGATTTGACCAAGCATGAATGGACTTGACATTAATTGTACAGACTTTAAAAATATACGAAATTAGCTTAGATAATAGGACAGCGGCACAAAGTTCCATTCGGGGAATTTTTAGCTTATTTTTCAGTAGAACGACTTATCATATCGATGGCTTAAACTGTAAACCAACTAACTCCAAAAATGTAAATTTTACAGGAGATAATGAGAATTATCTGGAATGCCCAGAGTGAACTTAAAAGCGTTCACACAAAACATGAAAAAACTATTATTATCTATATCATTAATTTACCATACAGTTACATATTATTATTAATCACAAAATTACATATTTCTACTCAAATTACAGCATTATATTTAAGAAAGTTTATCCAATATTACATCAAATATTTTAATAAAAAGCATTTAAAAAGTAGATTCCCCTTTACATGAAGGCAGGAACAGGTCTGAAACAAAAAAAAATTAAACGCGGTACATTGTTACCAAAAAATAATTATTATTTTTGTTTGTTAGTCCTCTTACAATCATTATATTTTTTAATTAATAAGGGGACAAACTTTTATGAGTTGAAAAAATACGTATGATTTATGTTCTCGACAAGTGAACCAATCAAAATTTATATGATTTTTTGCAAAGAGTTCGTTTGTCATTAGCCAAATCCAAAGTCAATTGTTCTTTTAAAGCTACTTCATCAAATAAGAGGACACAATTTTTATCTATCTGCTTCATTTTGACAACCCTTTCTTTAAGCCTATCAAAAATCGCTTTATTAATTCCAGTTTCAAATGGCACTGATCTTAGAAGTGACTGTAAAGTAAATTTACTGGGCAAAGCTATAAAACGTTTTAAAAAATTATATGCTCGTGGTCCCTTCTCATAAATGGCTAATGAAAGGGCCTTATCCGTTATTGACCATGAAGGTTTGTTTCTTAGAGTTAGCAGTACTAGTTTTCAAAAACTCCTTGCCTGCTGGATCTAAGTTTAAATTAAAATTTTGAAATAACTTAATAATGTAATGTAATACATTTTCTTCTTCTTGGGAGATAAATTAGACCCTAGTTTCGTTTATTTTACTTAAAATACTAGATTACAAACATTGTTCTTTAGGCAAAGGTTCAAATTCAATTTCTTTAAGACATTATTGTTACAAAAAATAAGCTTTCTTTTTACGGGGAATACTGTATTTTCAAAAGCTTGAGTTTTATTATTATTATCTTCAAGTACTTTTGGTGGTGTATGATATGGAAGGGTTGCAAAGGTAAAGCAAATTTCTTTAGTCTTTTGCGTAATGAATTTGTAAATACCTGATCATCAAAATGATCTTCACACAACCTTTGATCGTTGGATGTATAAGGAATTTCTAAAATTTTCTACCACTGTTCCTTTTGACTAATGTCAGATGGAAATTTGAAAAATGTTTTGTTCTTAAACTCCAAATTGCGAAGCGGCGAAAAATATGTATTATTACAATTTTTTGCGATACAAGTACGACGAATTTTACCTGGTGGTGACATTTTAAAGGTTCACTAAATTTTATTTACTTTATTAAAACTAAATCATAAATAAATTAAAAAATACTCACTCTTGTATTGTCTTCTTTTTCAGAATTGTTATTTTTGACACTGTCACTTTGCATTTGACAAACAGAAACCAGATTCACACCAACCAATATAAGATTGGTTTTGTATATTTTCATTTTTAATGACGTAAAAGTTAATATACTGGGATATTTTATAATATTTTTCCACATTAAAGGCGATGTTTTGGAATGTATTGAAATTTATGATATTTTGTTTATGTAAAACAGTCTTGTAGTTTGCGACAGTAGATACTCCATGCGCGGGGAACTTGCGCAGAAGCGTTGTGCCACATACCGCCTATGCATCAAACTGTCTCTTATATTATTATTTGTCTATGGTATGATCATTCTTTTAACCGCTTTGAACTATTTACGCATTATTACGCACGTGCACTAGGGAATTTTTTTGCCTCGTCAAAGGATCGCTGCGGTTGTCACAAAAGATCTCACTGAAAATAAAAATAAGAGTTATGGTATCTATAACAAATATGGAATTATATTAATATAGTATTTTATTAGAGACAAAACAATACATAATATATGAAAACAAAAATTTCTGGGAAGTACTCGGTTAGGTAGGTGCCATGTTTCATAAAACACTTCATCTAAGATTTTGTCTAGTTTTCCATCCATTTTGAACTTTAATCAGGATGAATGCTGTGAGGTGAAGCACATTAAAAAGCCTTTTTTAAGGAAAACAGTGTGGATACAAATTGGTCCTATATTCGAAAATTGATAATATTTAGTAATTTCACATTTTTTAACGATTTAAATGGAAATTAATGAAACACGTGATCTAATTTACTATCATCTTTAATAAACAAAATGATATGATAATGAAAAAATGCTTTTGGGTACAAATTAGTCCTTAATTAAAAGTTTAAAGGTATGCTGTTAAAATTTGATTTTGTAAAAGTGGGGGTGCTAGCTTGAGATTAAGCTAGCACCCCCACTTTAAATGTCGGTTTTTCAGAAAAACTGAGTGGGTACAAATTATTATCTTTTGCGTACAAATTAGTCCTTAATTGAAAGTTTAGATTTATACCAATAAAATTTGATTTTGTCAATGTGGGGGTGTTACCTCAAGCTCAAGCTAGCACTTTAAATAGTGATTTTCCAGAAAAACTAAGTGGGTACAAATTCTGATATTTTTGGGTAGAAATTAGTCCTAAACTAGTTCTAAATTACACATAAGTTTTTTTTCATTTAAAAAGGGGGGGGGGGGGGTGCTAGCTTTACTGACGTCCTTAACAGTGTTTTACTTAAAACTAAGAACCTCAAGGGAAGAAAAGTTATCTCCTTGTTCCAAATTTAAGGCATTATACGATGATGATTGAAGTTCTAAGCTAAGTACGGAACTGTTCGGCCATATTTCAATTTTACAGCTGGTTCGGGTTTTTCAAGCAAACGTGCGTATAGTTAATAGTGAAATATTTGAAAACGAATGAAACTATTTAATTAGCGTTAATCCTATGTATTCTACATTCTTCGCAAATTTCAGTAATTTCCCTCATACGTATAATAATCATTATTTTCATTTATTTTCAGGAATCAATGAAAATAATGGGTCTTCCAAATTGGCTGCATTGGTTGGCATGGTTTATAAAATGTTTCGTATTTCTTCTAATTTCAGTAATTCTGATGGTAGTACTTCTGAAAGTTAGATGGTACCGAAATACAGATTTTACGGTTTTTACACATGCAGATGCATCAGTGTTACTTGTATTTTTAATATTATATGCATGTTCTACCATAACGTTTTGTTTCGCAATTAGTGTATTTTTTTCAAAAGGTAAGTGTTCGAAAATACATTTTTCACTCTGATCAACTCTCTTTTGTATCGAATTTACAACCCTCTGTCACAAGAATAAATATCATTTATTTATTCTTGTGCTGCGATAGAATTCACTACCCACTTTTGTGTTTTGAAAACTCCTGTCCACGCCGCGTGAACCACTGTGATCCCTATAATAATATTCAATGTTTATTCGCCACGTTCGAAATATACTCTGATGCATTTCCTCTAATAAAAGGTTGAATAAACAATTGTATGTGTGTGTGGTTGTGATATTGATTGCGAATCATAATGGTTCCATTATCCTAACCAATTATTTGACTTACCACAATTTTACTGCACATTAATAGTTTTTACATCTAGTTAATAAAATAAATCGAAACTAATATTTTTTATAATATAAGCTACTTAAATCCTCTTTTTTTTCTATTTTTACTTTTTATTTTCTTCGTCTTTATTTAGTTTCTTATTTTGATTTCTACTTTTAGATTTTCTTAAATTTTTTTATAAATAGGTACTTAACTCCAAATTGCGAATATGTTGATAAATCAATTTATAAATTTCCATATTGTTTGAGGTTATTAATTCATATATCGATGGTTAAGACGTGATACCTTGTATGTACATGTCGGCCAATTTTACAGGAGAGATAAAAAACCGTCCAAAATTTGAAAACGGTAAGATTTATTTGCAAGATTTAAATATTATTACAAGATCTTCATGTCGATCAATCAGAATTCGAATTCCACTCGATAATAGTGTCAAACAAATTCTAACTGTACATACACATTCACTTGAATGAGCAAAAGTGATACTTAGGTGTTTTCACATATTAATGGAAGGGCATGAAAACTCGATATTAATTCAAAAATATATATTCAAAAACAAAACATTTTCCATAATGACATAAACTTAGTCTCAAAATACGAACAAACATAAAAAAATAATTCTTTAGAATAAAATCTTTGGTGCAAGAATAAAGTATTTTTGATATTCAGTTTTCGACATGCGGCAAGTTGTCGTAAAATCCATGGCCATCCTTTGGTATTACAGCCTTCAGTTGCTGAAGATGTTCCAATTTCTGCTTCTTTATTCTTATTGATTGGTGTCTCAATTGTGGAAACGTTAACAAGTCAGGTACCGGTTTGTTTTTATTTCTTCTCTGTGGAAGACTTTGAAATTCTTATTTAAAGCTTAATTTTACTCCTATAGTACCATTTGAAGTGCACTTAATTACTTTGATATCGTTAACAGTTCGGTCGTTCGTTTTTTTGCCAGGTCTTATGGAGTCATATTTCTGATTAAGGGATATAATTTTTGACGAAGTCGTAAGTGTGATAAGCACAAAATATGGCAAGGAAACTTAGGTACACCCTATATAGAATATAATTTTCTTTAAATCAAATATAAGTTGAATTTAATATAAAAAATGAATAAATCGATCTAGTTTCGCTAACCGAGCTAGGAAAAATTAATCAAACAATTTACACAGACCCCAAGGTCGACACGCAAATATTTTGAAATCAAAAACACACCGATGTTTTAATTATCAATAAAATACAGACGAATTTTGCAACTTAGCATAGAGAAATTAACTAAAGTTAACCTTCAATTATGAGAACAAAAAAATAAAAAAGCAAGGGCAAAATGAACTTGATGTTTTGAATAACAATACTCGTCCCAAATTATTTCAAATAAATAGAAAGGAAATTTGGATGATGGCAGAGAGTTGATAGGCAGCGACCGTGCGGCCTGGAACTCCCCTTTTACGACGGCCCGTGTGTGAACAGTGATTTTTTTAGTTATTGCCCAGATGTATGGAAAACAGAGAGTTTTTGAACCTGACAATTTTTTTCTTTTGTTTTTTTGAACAAAAATCATATTCGTATTGTTTTATTTTTATGTGTCTGACGATTCATCCTGGTCGTATACGTGCACTACTGAAACTTGAACCCTATACTACCATATTCAGTAAGAGTATGTTTTATAATTTGTTCTGGCTCTTGTGAATATAAAACTTTATCCAAGGGATTTTTTTGGCGGATAAACCGGAGAAAAGTAAATCAATTCGCTCACCCTCTCTAAAAGTGGTATCAATTTGTTGCTCTCTAATGTTTTATTTATTTACGCAAATCGTTTGTTTGTACTATAATCAGGGGAAAATATTTTCAGTTCATGAAATATGTTCAATTGTAAAATTGTTGCTCTCTAATGTTTTATTTATTTACGCAAATCGTTTGTTTATACTATAATCAGGGGAAAATATTTTCAGTCCATGAAATATGTTTAATTGTAGAAAATTTGACATTTGCTAAACAATAGGATTTCATTATTTATTCGAACCTTATTAGTCAACGGAGTTTTTCATTCGGTCAGCAGGAAGGCCGATATACAAAATCAGCTATTTGTTGTATTACGTAATTTCAAAGGTTATGAATGGCCACTGAAGTAACCGTTAGATAGGTCAAGGCTAGATCGCTTTTCCTTGCTAATAGAATCCTGACCACTTTCTCTGACGAATGAACTCCGTTGTTCTTTCTTACCGGACGTTCACTGTAAAAGAGGGCGATTATATTCCAGGAACCCCTCTTGAGATCTGTTTGAGCACCGAACAAATAACTCTATTAATATATTGTAACATATACTGTAGGCATCAGGGTTAAGTTATTGTTTTTTATTTAGTTTGCTCGTAATTTATATATATATATATATATATATATATATATATATATATATATATATATTATTATAGTTTATTTTATATGGGAATTTAATTTGCCCTACGTTGAGCCGACATATTATTATGAATAGAATTGGGTGAGAAAATAGTTTAATTTGCCCGGTATGTTGAGGATTTAATATGTATGATAAACAGTTTATTTAACCAACATGAAAACTTCTCATCTCAGGGTAGAGTTCAAGTATTTTAAATAAAATGATTTTATAATTTTATATATGTTTGCGCCAAAGTTAATAAATGCTTTATATTTTTAAAAATAAATTTGTTAATCAGAATATGTTACTTTTTTAATGATTTCAAATTAAATACGGTCCTGTCCTACTTAAAAAATATCTGCATAGTTCAATCGATTTCATTCAGAGCTTCTTCCTGTGGTAAGTAGATGGTGCACAAATCACCAGATGAAATGATTAACTCAAGTAATTTAAAAAAACGTTCTTCAAAAGGAAAAACAATATTTAATTTAATGAAAATAAATACACTACACTTTTACAAGTGTTTTTTTTTTAAGAAAATCAACTATCTAAAAGGATGACTCTTTCATACAAATCACACACACTCTGGTGAGATATTATTATAATATTAAAATACAGTTATATAATTTCATAAACATTTGACTTTCAGAAAACGGCGAAATACACTCTTAACAGCGTCTATGCATCACAAAATTTTAGTTTTTTTTTTACAAATTAGTAAGTACGCTTGACCTCTTAATACATTAATAAACTAACTTGTACTACCTTATTTACTTCACGATTTCTGTTTGTTCCAGATTCTCCTCCTGGAAAACCTCCCTGTTGGCATTCTGCTTCTACCAAAACAGGAATCGATGCTGTATTTCTTTCAAAGTCCAAACAGCTCACACAAATTCCACTATTCAATGTTCTTCGAAAACTAATTTGGCTATTTTACTTCCACCAGACACAAGACACCATTTTATAAAATAAAATTCATGATTAGTGTTTTACAACATTCAACAATTCCTTTTTTTATTATTTATATAAACTAAACTACTTACACTGATATATCTCTTGTAAGTATAATGTATTTGTTTTAAATTCTATATTCAAATTTTGTCTTCCAAATGATTTCAATTTACTTTACCCAAAAAATTTTGCTGCTCCAAAAATCTCTTCCCAAAAAGAAAAACCTACTAGTCAATAGCCCCCATAATCAACAACTTTTTCACATTCTGATTTTTTTTTCGTTAGCAACACAGTTGTCGCCGATGTGATCTTTTTTAAATGTTTATTAACCAATCAAATTTGACTATTCATTTTATAACTCAAATTCTTCATTTCAACCAGTGAAATGTTCATCCATTATATCATGATATTATATTCTAAGGTTTTTAATTGCTTAGACTTCCTATATTATTTTCATTCAATAATATTTCTTAGTATTGTTAAAATGACATTTCCTAACCTCTAAGTATGTATGTCAAATGAATATTCATAATGTTTTAATAGATGACAGCTGTTACCTTTAAATATGTATGCAAAATGAAAATTCGTTTTCTTTATAAGTCATGTTCTCTGAAATTCACATTATTTTATATTTTCCTGCTCTGTTATGTCTAAACATCTACACTATCTCATTTTAATGTCTTAATCAACAAATATTACGAGATTAGCTTGACTTTACAGAATAAAGCATTATTAGTTTCTTATTATGAACAAATTTTGATACTTGATCTCTTTGATAAAAGTTTCGTTAGGTAATTTATTTCATATAAATTGTTTATCACACCCATTCGCAATTATCCCTACATTATACAGTCTGTCCTTTCTGTATGTCTTCTCTATCGAATAGTGGATCGTACAGATTGTCACCATTCAAATGTTTAAAAAAATATTTTGACTTAAAAAAAATTCTTTTAGATTACAATACATAATCTTAATTCTTCATTATTTGATATACAGGGTGTAGCATTATTTTTTCACAATAACATCCCCTAAATTTTGCGTTTATCAAATTTTTTATTCTAAGAAAAATTTTATGAACGCAAATTTTACTTCAAGTACTATATTCTAGGATTGTCTTTCTATTTTACTAATAATACATTTCTTTTTATTTCCGGTTGCTGTTACAAAGATGATTTTGGAATCCTGTGTTGCAGTATCCTCTTCAGTTAGTTTTAATTCTATTTACAATACCATAATTAAATATGTATACAAATTCTTATTTTATTCTTAGGTACATATTTCATTTACAAGTTTAATCCAAAGGAATTAGTTTAAAAAAAATCATGTTATAAATCCATTTTTGAAAATTCTTTAATGTTCGTTATGCGACTTATTACTTCTACATTTCTCAGAGTCTCTTATATCGGTACAATTTATTAATTTATATTTCTTGTGTTACATCTCTCTATAATACCATCCTTCAGCATATTTTGTATCTCTGAATCAACTTCTTTCCTATATTTATAAGGTATGGGATATGTTCTTATTCTGAAATTTTCTATTCCCTTAACTTCTATCTTATGTACATAGGTATTTGCCATTCTCATCTCTTTTTTAACTAATCCTTTATACTTAGTTATTAAATTCTTCACTTTCTCAGCATATTCCTTATTTCCACATACTAATTCCAATTCTTCCATTATTTCATCCCTCTCCATATTCCATAACTTCCTATTATCCTCTTCAAATTCCAATTCTTCCATATTTCCACTCCTCTTTATATTCCATAACTTCCTATTATCCTCTCCAATTGCCAATACTTCCATATTTCCAATCCTTTCTATATTCCATAACTTCTTATTATCCTCTTCAATTGCCAATTCTTCCAAATTTTCGTTTCCAAATTCAATTCTATTTCCATCAATTTCTATCTCCATCTTTTCAAAATCAAGTATTACTTTAAACTTTGTTAATTCATCAATTCCTATTACTATGTCTGTTTCCAAATTATTCACTAACAGTAATTGCATTTCAACTTCTTTCCCATCCTTCAATTCAATCTTTTGTATTATAGACTTATTTACTTCACATAGCTTCTTTCCATTTGCTCCTATCAATGTAGTTTTTGGTATTTTAATTAATTTGTTTTCATAATTTTCAATGTTTTCTTCTATTAGTTTTGTTTTAATTATGGACGCTTCCGAACCTGTATCTATTAATAATTTTATTTCTTTTCCATTTAATTTTCCTTTAATATTTATCAATCCCATTATTTCTTTTAATTCTAATTCTTCCCCAAATTTTATATATTCCCTTGGATGTTTATATGTTATCACTCTCTCTTCTCTCCTTTGAATACTGTTCTCTGTAATTGTTATTTTTGTTGTTATTTTATTTGAAGTTTCTGTTATAGTTGTTTTTGTTTGCTATCGTTCTTATTATAGTTATTGTTATTTCCTAAATTGTTGTTATAATTGTTGTTTTTTTTTATAATATCCATTTGTATTATATCTGTTAATGTAATTATTTCTGTTTTTCATCATTATCTTTATATATCCTAATTTATATCTATGTACAACATTATATTTACATATGTTTTTTTTAACATTATTTGTTAATTATAAACTTCTTATTTACATGTTGTTTTTTATATTCCTTATCGACCTTTTACAATTCCTTATTCGTCTTCTAGATTCCGGTCCTATAATACAGCCTTATTATTCAATTTAATTTTCTTTTCCTAAATTTCGTTTTATCCTCTTCTCTTATTGTTTGATTCTCTTCTATCTGCTTCCTAAGTTTCTTAAAATTTTCCACTGTGTCTTTTTCAATTTTGTTGTCCCCTATCTCATCAATTTCTCCCAATGGATTCATGAAAATTTGTGTTTCCAATTTCTTCATATTATTGTTTCTTCTTTTTATTATTTCATTTCCGATAATACTCTCACTTCCTATCATTTCATTTTTAATTATCCTATTAAAATTTCTTGGATAAATTATCTTTATATTTCTGCCAAGTTTTAATCTCATTTCGAAATTTTCTGCATAAATTATTGTTTCTATATTCTGTCTTATGGTTTCTTCTATTTCTTCCTTAGTCTCTTGTAGTATCTTATTTATTTTCTCTAACTGCCAATTAAAATGTATCCCCCTATTATTATTATTTTCTTTACCATATGTCACTATTCGTTTTAATATATTAACATCTGGGTCTGTTATTTTCCAATAAATCTCTTTTTCATAAATTTTCATGACTTCCTCACTTCCTAGATTCTGTAAATTGATATTTATCATCTCCTCATTTATTTGTCTTTGTATTTTAATAAATTGTATTTCTTCTGTTTCCTTCTCAACTTTTTTAAACTCCATCACACTTTGTATTTTCGTTTCGTCAATTTCCATTTTATTACTTAATTTTTGTTCTATAGTATCATCATTTATATTTTCATTTTGTATCTTTACATCCATTTGAATCTCTTCTTTGAAATCCTTTTCTTTCTCCTCTATTTCCTTAATTCTGTTGATTTGTAAATTTTCTATTTCCATTATACGTCCAATCACTTCTCCTCTTATTTCTTGTTTAGTGGATTCTATTTTGTTTTCCATGTATGTATTTGATTCCTCCAATTTCTTCTCAAACTGTCCCAATTTTTCATCCATCAATTTTATTATCAATTCCTTAGTTTGTTTTATTTCTTCTTTGTTCTGGTCCATCTTAATATTCATTTCTTGTTTTAATTCTTCCTTATTTTGGTCCATTTTAATATTCATTTCTTCCTTATTTTGGTCCATTTTAATATTCATTTCTTCCTTATTTTGATCCATTTTTCCATTCAAATAACTCATATCTCCCCTAATATTATTCATATTTTTATCCATTCTTTTCATATCTTCCTTAATATCATCCTTCATACTATTCATATTTGCAACTAATTGTTGCATAATTTCCATTAATGGATCATTTCTACTTGTCCTTCCCCGCTCTTCCTGTCTTCTATCTTCCTGTTCTTCTGTTGCATCTCCCATCAAAACTCCTTCTGGTAATGGTGCATCTTCTTCTTCCTGTCCTTGTTCTGCAATATCTTCTTCCAAATGTTCTCTCCCCTGTTCCAAATATTGTACCTGAAAATCTCCTCTGCCATTGCTCCTTTCTTCTCTTTCTTCATCAGACCTACTTTCGACTCCTACCTGCTTTCCGTCCCTTAATGTCATTTTCCTTTCCATTTTATTTATTTAAAATCTTTTAATACAGTAAAAAAAAAACTTATTTCAATGCTTTTTATTATTATTTACTAAATTTCTATATTAGCCCCACGTTGCGGTGACATTTTATTATAGTTTATTTTATATGGGAATTTAATTTGCCCTACGTTGAGCCGACATATTATTATGAATAGAATTGGGTGAGAAAATAGTTTAATTTGCCCGGTATGTTGAGGATTTAATATGTATGATAAACAGTTTATTTAACCAACATGAAAACTTCTCATCTCAGGGTAGAGTTCAAGTATTTTAAATAAAATGATTTTATAATTTTATATATGTTTGCGCCAAAGTTAATAAATGCTTTATATTTTTAAAAATAAATTTGTTAATCAGAATATGTTACTTTTTTAATGATTTCAAATTAAATACGGTCCTGTCCTACTTAAAAAATATCTGCATAGTTCAATCGATTTCATTCAGAGCTTCTTCCTGTGGTAAGTAGATGGTGCACAAATCACCAGATGAAATGATTAACTCAAGTAATTTAAAAAAACGTTCTTCAAAAGGAAAAACAATATTTAATTTAATGAAAATAAATACACTACACTTTTACAAGTGTTTTTTTTTAAGAAAATCAACTATCTAAAAGGATGACTCTTTCATACAAATCACACACACTCTGGTGAGATATTATTATAATATTAAAATACAGTTATATAATTTCATAAACATTTGACTTTCAGAAAACGGCGAAATACACTCTTAACAGCGTCTATGCATCACAAAATTTTAGTTTTTTTTTTACAAATTAGTAAGTACGCTTGACCTCTTAATACATTAATAAACTAACTTGTACTACCTTATTTACTTCACGATTTCTGTTTGTTCCAGATTCTCCTCCTGGAAAACCTCCCTGTTGGCATTCTGCTTCTACCAAAACAGGAATCGATGCTGTATTTCTTTCAAAGTCCAAACAGCTCACACAAATTCCACTATTCAATGTTCTTCGAAAACTAATTTGGCTATTTTACTTCCACCAGACACAAGACACCATTTTATAAAATAAAATTCATGATTAGTGTTTTACAACATTCAACAATTCCTTTTTTTATTATTTATATAAACTAAACTACTTACACTGATATATCTCTTGTAAGTATAATGTATTTGTTTTAAATTCTATATTCAAATTTTGTCTTCCAAATGATTTCAATTTACTTTACCCAAAAAATTTTGCTGCTCCAAAAATCTCTTCCCAAAAAGAAAAACCTACTAGTCAATAGCCCCCATAATCAACAACTTTTTCACATTCTGATTTTTTTTTCGTTAGCAACACAGTTGTCGCCGATGTGATCTTTTTTAAATGTTTATTAACCAATCAAATTTGACTATTCATTTTATAACTCAAATTCTTCATTTCAACCAGTGAAATGTTCATCCATTATATCATGATATTATATTCTAAGGTTTTTAATTGCTTAGACTTCCTATATTATTTTCATTCAATAATATTTCTTAGTATTGTTAAAATGACATTTCCTAACCTCTAAGTATGTATGTCAAATGAATATTCATAATGTTTTAATAGATGACAGCTGTTACCTTTAAATATGTATGCAAAATGAAAATTCGTTTTCTTTATAAGTCATGTTCTCTGAAATTCACATTATTTTATATTTTCCTGCTCTGTTATGTCTAAACATCTACACTATCTCATTTTAATGTCTTAATCAACAAATATTACGAGATTAGCTTGACTTTACAGAATAAAGCATTATTAGTTTCTTATTATGAACAAATTTTGATACTTGATCTCTTTGATAAAAGTTTCGTTAGGTAATTTATTTCATATAAATTGTTTATCACACCCATTCGCAATTATCCCTACATTATACAGTCTGTCCTTTCTGTATGTCTTCTCTATCGAATAGTGGATCGTACAGATTGTCACCATTCAAATGTTTAAAAAAATATTTTGACTTAAAAAAAATTCTTTTAGATTACAATACATAATCTTAATTCTTCATTATTTGATATACAGGGTGTAGCATTATTTTTTCACAATAATATATATATATATATATATATATCTTTTTTGGATAGTTCTTGGGTATAGGTTTCTTGTGAATAATACGAAAATTTTATGACGACGTTTCGCCCATCATAGTAGGCTTTATCAAAATCTGTTTTATTTTGTGGAACAGTACCTACGAGTGGGAAGAATTAAAATGAAATTTGGTAGCTTACAATGAAGACATTCACAATTAACAATTAAAAATTAGAAGGTTTTCCAGCTCACATGCAGGAATAAAATTTTGAAATTAAGTTTTATTATGGTACGTACCTCGATGTTTACATTTTAATGGTAAAATTAGGAATGGAAAGAATGAAGGTTCTATTATTGTTTTCGTTTTTTTTCCTTTTTGAGTAAGTATTCTGGTTTATGTTACTTAGTTTTTCAATGGCAGAGAGATAAGGTGTATATTAATTATTAAAATGGAATATACGAGGTGGTCACAAAAATTGAAATAATATTCATTGTTTATTTATAGTATTAAGTTGTGATAGATATGGCTTAAATGATTTGTGTCTTGTTTATCATTGACAGTATGCTGTTCCTTTTTTATGTAAATCATTTCTTTCATCAAAAGTTTTTGGTAATTGTTATCTTGTGCCAGAATTTTAGTATTTGAAAAGTTAAATTCGTGGTTTTGGCTAGATTCATGTTTATGTAAAGCTGTTGAGGCATTTTTAGTGTATTTGTGTCCGTTTAGCCTGTTATTAAGGTATTGTGTAGTCACTCCTATGTACTTATTGGGGCAATTTAAGCATGGTATTGAGTAGACGACATTCGATTTCATTTTAGTTGGAACTTTACTTTTCAATGATGTGAACAAAGATGATAATAGATGTTGTGCTTAGTGACATACAATGATATCATGCTTACCTAAGATATATTTCATTTTTTCTGATAATTCTGCTGTGTATGGCATAGCAATATATTTTTTTATGCTTTTATCATTTATCTGTTTTTTATCTGGTATGTTACTATTATATAATTTGTGTGTACGTTGATTTATGATTCTGTTTATTAACTTTGTAGGGAAATTATTTTCATGAAGAACCTCTTTTACTTTCTTTAAGATCTCGAATCGATATTCGGGTGATGTTAGAGTTAGCGCTCTATCGGTTAAATTTATGATAACACTGTTTTTCTGTGAATTTGGGTGGTTTGAATTATAGTTTAGGTAGCGACCCGACCAAGTGTTTTTGGTATACCATTTTGTTTTAAGTTCTTCATTGTTTTCTTGTCGTATGATTGTCATATCTAAGAAATTAATTTTATGTTCAAGTTCTGTATCTGAAGTAAACTGAAGTTTGGGATGGAAATTATTAAAAGCGTCTAGAATTTCGTCAATTTGATTTTCTGGTACGGCAGTGATACAATCGTCGACATATCTTTTAAAAAATAGTATAGGAATATTAGTTTTGTTTAGAACCTTCTCTTCTAGGTATTCCATGACAAGTTGTGCTACAGTGGAAGATATGGGAGAGCCCATTGCACAACCATCTAACTGCTGGTAAAATTTGTTTTTATGTTGAAAATAATTGCTGTTTAGTGTTAGATTTAACGCTTCAATAAACATGTCTTGATTTAGAGTTGTATATTCTTTTAGGGAGTTCCATTTCTCATTAATGATGTTTGTTATTAATTCGTTCGGTATATTAGTGTATAGGGATATCACGTCTAATGAAACTGGTTTGTATGTGTTTGGTATTTTTGTTATATTAATAAACTCCTTGAAACTAAAAGAATCTTTGATGTAATAGTTATTTTTGCATGTTATTTCAGATAGACAGTTACTTAAATATTTGGATAATCTGTAAAAAGGTGACTGGATAGATGATACTATAGGTCTTAATGGAATACTAGGTTTGTGAAGTTTAGGTAACCCATAAATTTTTGGTGCCACTGTGCCTTGTGAATCATTAATTTTTTTGCTTCATTTTCAGAAATCTGTTCTCTAGACAAGAATTTTTTTATTAGTGAATTATTTTTTCCTTGGTATATTTTTGTAGGGTCGTTACGTAATTTTTTGTATGTTTGGTTGTCGGAAAGCAAACTATCCATCTTAATATCATAGTCATTTGTATTCATTATAACAGTTTTGTTGCTTTTATCTGGTTTTAAAACAGTAATATCTGGGTTGTTTTTAATAAAATGTTTGGCTCTGTTAATTTGTTTGCTGATTTTTCGTTGAAATTTATTAGTTTTTGTGTTTTTGTGTCTAATTTTGATTTTATGATTGGTAATTAGATTTACAATATTTCCGCGAATCGTGTCTTTTATTTCGTTTGGTTTATCTTTAATAGCAGATTCAACACAAGCTATATATTCTGTTATAGGTAATTTACTTTCCTCAACAACAGGTATAGAGAAACTTTCGCCTAGGGCTAAAACTTCAGCGACATCTTCAGGTATTTGTTTATTAGAAATATTGTCTAACCAAGATGAAACATTGATCTTATTACTAGGTTCTGTAACATTTGATATAATTTTGGAAAGTTTTTATTGGTTAGTTGTCTTGACCTTATAAAAAGTTTTCTCGTATTTGACTTTCTCTCTCTGCATGAAATCGTTAAAAGTATCTAAAGGTAATATTTGTTTTATTTCTGTTGCTAGTTCTTCGATTTGAGAGTTAAGATTGTTTATTTTGTGAGTAGACTCGGTTATTGTGAGATTAGAAATTTTATTTTTTGTGTTATTAATAATGTTATTGAATTTATTTTCGAGGTACGTACCTGTAAAACAAATGTGCGACACTTTAAAATTAACAAAAGTCGGGTATACATCGAGATGTTTGCATCTTAATAAAAATATTCTTCGGTTCTTTTGTTTTGCTAGCTTGTTGTAAGAACTTGATAAAATTTTTAGCTTTTCAGCCATTTCTAGTCCATAGGTAGTCCGTATTGTTTGAAGGAACGATATGTTCGGTGTAACTTGCATTTTTTCACCCTTGCAATTTTATATTTGTAGTATTTCTTAAACCATTATATATTTATCTTTTTTGGATAGTTCTTGGGTATAGGTTTCTTGTGAATAATACGAAAATTTTATGACGACGTTTCGCCCATCATAGTAGGCTTTATCAAAATCTGTTTTATTTTGTGAAACAGTACCTACGAGTGGAAAGAATTAAAATGAAATTTGGTAGCTTACAATGAAGACATTCACAATTAACAATTAAAAATTAAAAGTCAAAAATTAAAAGATTTTCCAGCTCACATGCAGGAATAAAATTTTGAAATTAAGTTTTATTATGGTACGTACCTCGATGTTTACATTTTAATGGTAAAATTAGGAATGGAAAGAATGAAGGTTCTATTATTGTTTTCGTTTTTTTTCCTTTTTGAGTAAGTATTCTGGTTTATGTTACTTAGTTTTTCAATGGCAGAGAGATAAGGTGTATATTAATTATTAAAATGGAATATACGAGGTGGTCACAAAAATTGAAATAATATTCATTGTTTATTTATAGTATTAAGTTGTGATAGATATGGCTTAAATGATTTGTGTCTTGTTTATCATTGACAGTATGCTGTTCCTTTTTTATGTAAATCATTTCTTTCATCAAAAGTTTTTGGTAATTGTTATCTTGTGCCAGAATTTTAGTATTTGAAAAGTTAAATTCGTGGTTTTGGCTAGATTCATGTTTATGTAAAGCTGTTGAGGCATTTTTAGTGTATTTGTGTCCGTTTAGCCTGTTATCAAGGTATTGTGTAGTCATTCCTATGTACTTATTGGGGCAATTTAAGCATGGTATTGAGTAGACGACATTCGATTTCATTTTAGTTGGAACTTTACTTTTCAATGATGTGAACAAAGATGATAATAGATGTTGTGCTTTGTGACATACAATGATATATCATGCTTACCTAAGATATATTTCATTTATTCTGATAATTCTGCTGTGTATGGCATAGCAATATATTTTTTTATGCTTTTATCATTTATCTGTTTTTTATCAGGTATGTTACTATTATATAATTTGTGTGACCGTTGATTTATGATTCTGTTTATTAACTTTGTAGGGAAATTAAAACCAGATAAAAGCAACAAAACTGTTATAATGAATACAAATGACTATGATATTAAGATGGATAGTTTGCTTTCCGACAACCAAACATACAAAAAATTACGTAACGACCCTACAAAAATATACCAAGAAAAAAATAATTCACTAATAAAAAAATTCTTGTCTAGAGAACAGATTTCTGAAAATGAAGCAAAAAAATTAATGATTCACAAGGCAGTGGCACCAAAAATTTATGGGTTACCTAAACTTCACAAACCTAGTATTCCATTAAGACCTATAGTATCATCTATCCAGTCACCTTTTTACAGATTATCCAAATATTTAAGTAACTGTCTATCTGAAATAACATGCAAAAATAACTATTACATCAGAGATTCTTTTAGTTTCAAGGAGTTTATTAATATAACAAAAATACCAAACACATACAAACTAGTTTCATTAGACGTGATATCCCTATGCACTAATATACCGAACGAATTAATAACAAACATCATTAATGAGAAATGGAACTCCCTAAAAGAATATACAACTCTAAATCAAGACATGTTTATTGAAGCGTTAAATCTAACACTAAACAGCAATTATTTTCAACATAAAAACAAATTTTACCAGCAGTTAGATGGTTGTGCAATGGGCTCTCCCATATCTTCGACTGTAGCACAATTTGTCATGGAATACCTAGAAGAGAAGGTTCTAAACAAAACTAATATTCCTATACTCTTTTTTAAAAGATATGTCGACGATTGTATCACTGCCGTACCAGAAAATCAAATTGACGAAATTCTAGACGCTTTTAATAATTTCCATCCCAAACTTCAGTTTACTTCAGAAACAGAACTTGAACATAAAATTAATTTCTTAGATATGACAATCATACGACAAGAAAACAATGAAGAACTTAAAACAAAATGGTATACCAAAAACACTTGGTCGGGTCGCTACCTAAACTATAATTCAAACCACCCAAATTCACAGAAAAACAGTGTTATCATAAATTCAACCGATAGAGCGCTAACTCTAACATCACCCGAATATAGATTCGAGATCTTAAAGAAAGTAAAAGAGGTTCCTCATGAAAATAATTTCCCTACAAAGTTAATAAACAGAATCATAAATCAACGTACACACAAATTATATAATAGTAACATACCTGATAAAAAACAGATAAATGATAAATGCATAAAAAAATATATTACTATGCCATACACAGCAGAAATATCAGAAAAAATGAAATATATCTTAGGTAAGCATGATATCATTGTATGTCACAAAGCACAACATCTATTATCATCTTTGTTGACATCATTGGAAAGTAAAGTTCCAACTAAAATGAAATCGAATGTCGTCTACTCAATACCATGCTTAAATTGCCCCAATAAGTACATAGGAATGACTACACAATACCTTAATAACAGGCTAAACGGACACAAATACACTAAAAATGCCTCAACAGCTTTACATAAACATGAATCTAGCCAAAACCACGAATTTTACTTTTCAAATACTAAAATTCTGGCACAAGATAACAAGTACCAAAAACTTTTGATGAAAGAAATGATTTACATAAAAAAGGAACAACATACTGTCAATGATAAACAAGACACAAATCATTTAAGCCATATCTATCACAACTTAATACTATAAATGAACAATGAATATTATTTCAATTTTTGTGACCACCTCGTATATTCCATTTTAATAATTAATATACACCTTATCTC
Source organism: Galeruca laticollis (assembly GCA_963921935.1). NCBI lineage: Eukaryota > Metazoa > Arthropoda > Insecta > Coleoptera > Chrysomelidae > Galeruca > Galeruca laticollis. Next base: position 221,962,106 of record OY998177.1, on the reverse strand, counting down.
TCTGCCATTGAAAAACTAAGTAACATAAACCAGAATACTTACTCAAAAAGGAAAAAAAAACGAAAACAATAATAGAACCTTCATTCTTTCCATTCCTAATTTTACCATTAAAATGTAAACATCGAGGTACGTACCATAATAAAACTTAATTTCAAAATTTTATTCCTGCATGTGAGCTGGAAAACCTTTTAATTTTTGACTTTTAATTTTTAATTGTTAATTGTGAATGTCTTCATTGTAAGATACCAAATTTCATTTTAATTCTTTCCACTTGTAGGTACTGTTCCACAAAATAAAACAGATTTTGATAAAGCCTACTATGATGGGCGAAACGTCGTCATAAAATTTTCGTATTATTCACAAGAAACCTATACCCAAGAACTATCCAAAAAAGATGAATATATAATGGTTTAAGAAATACTACAAATATATATATTGTAACAAATTTTTAAGGTATATTATAAGTATAGATTTTTTTTTAAGATTCAATTTAGATTAGTAATGTTTGTTATTATATTTGTGAAAAGTTTTTAGGGCGCCAACTTACCATGTATAAGGTAAGTAAAATAAAATAATATACTAACTAACTTGCTCCGGCTCTCTATAGTATGTCTTGCTCTCAGGGAGTCGATTCGTGAAAGAATTGTAGTGAAATGACTTCGTGTGTATGGATATTTAATATTATTAGTCGGTTGAAATTGCTTAATTCAATTTCTGTCACAGATTTTTAGGTTATTACTATTGTCATCCGTTTTAGTGTGGATTTTGAAGAAAATATCATGAAATTAAAAATAAAATTACTAACAAGTATGTGTTTAAATTAAATCAAATTATCATAAAGTTTATATTACAAAATTATGTAACTCTGTAAGTAAGCATTACAAATAGCAAAAAATGGGTTTGAAAAATTTTTATGGGAATAATAAACAAAATGTCACGGTACCTTTAACACATGCATTAACCGATCACTGTTCCTTCCAGGGTTCCATTTATTTATTCACCAACGTTCTCAAAAGATAATTCTGGATTGGCAAGACTTGAAATTTGTTTTATAAATCAACGTTATTCGCTCACATGCATTGGAATGGAATACAATAATTTAAACTCGATTCAAAATTCTGATTTTCTCTCCTCTTACTTGACACATGATGACAGCTGCTTTATTTTTCTTCCATAATATTATAAGGGAGTCAAATTATTTAAATTGTCATGAGTTCTGATTTCCAGTACGTAGTTATATCAGTTAATAATTGTTAAAAAGATAGATAAATCAAATTTTTGGCTTTTTCTAATATAATTCACAATGACTCTTCCCTTCTACTCTGTCGTCTCAACCAAACTCTTTTTTTTTTTAATCTTGCCAAACTAATTATTTTCTTATCAAAATTTTATAAAAATAACCAAGCAATGCCAATCAGTTATGCCACCTTAAAATTGAGTATAAATTATCCGTATCTAACTCACTTGACAAATGTCAAATAATAAATTTTAAAATCAAAGAACCATCCAATAAAATTTAATCAAAGTTTTTCTGTTCATTCATCAAATGATTCTCTTGATGTGGTCTTAATTCATTAAAAGTTCCATCACAATTGAACCACTTTTCTAAATAAGCATTATCAAGTCCTATTCACACTCCTATTTAACATAAAAAAAAATATCTTTTCAAAACATTATGAACATAATAATTTAACCTTGCTATACTTACAGGGTATATCAATTAAACCTCTATAAATAACAATAATTGAAAACTTTCTACAAAAGCTGCAAAACTTTTATTCCTCCACAATAAAACCATTTTGAAAATATTTACAAAAGTCTGTGACTCGAATCTAAATCTCAAAATTATAGATTATATTTATTTGAAATGATGGATTATAGTTTATGAAAAATATCTTCTGAATACAGGTTTAAGCTTAATAACCGTTGAGTTCATCATAATATGCCAACATTATGATTATAGGATGTAACTCTCAACTTCACTTGTTCGAGATAAAATTTTGTAACTCCTATTAGGTTAAAATTTCAAATCTTGGTTGATCTTATTTTATCCTATTATATTGGTTTGTTTGGTTTCAATAAAGCTCGATTTGGACAGTATTGATAAATTATAAACAATAAATTTACATTGATTAACAATTACTGTAAAACAATACGGGACAATATTGCTATACCAGGTGACAAATAAGGTCCCGGATCATTACATAAGTGACGTTTATCACATTATAGGGTTCTTTTCGTCTAGCTTCTTCTGTTACTTTGATATAGTCGCTAGGAAGATAAATAAATCTATTCTTAAGTTTACGCTAGATGAGTGCATGAACGGAATCAGCTTCCATTTGGGTATGGCCTTCTCCAGGAATTTTTGATGAATAGTTACATTCTTATGAACGCTTAAGCTTAGTAAAGCATTTGATAGTACTGAATTCTTATTATAGTAACAGCATCCATCACTCCAAATTATGACAGGCTTTGAAGAATTTTGTAATTTCGAAATATAGTCCATTAGGCAGGAGGTAAATGTGTTTGCATTTAAATCTGCTTCACTCTCGGTAAACCAGTAGCAATAACACCGATGCGTGTTTATATAAAAAATGGTAAAATTATGACAAACCAGCTTTGTTTTATACACTACTCCAAGAATTTAACGCACCACCAAAAAATAACCAAAAGTTTAAAGTAAATTTTTGTCTAAACTGCTTGTCCGATTTGAATGAATTTTTTTTTTGAATGACAGGTTGACACTTCCAGAGAGTTTGTGTAGTACTGTATTTGCATACAAACTTATTTTTGTATAAATACGGGGTGTTGCAATGATAACCTGATTTTGTATAAAATTTGTAACACCCTGTGGAGTTCAACAGTAACAATATCAACTTAAAATTAAAATCAAACTGTAGCTTTATCTTTTTGTAACATTTTGTTTTTTGATTTACTCTATTATCTTGGCTACAACAAGAGAAAATCAATTTTATAGCATAACATGTTTTTTATTAAAATTTATAATAATAAAAGTGAGTAGCAGGCTATGAAAAAGTTACAGTAAATTGTCATTAGCTAAATACAGGTGCCAAAAAGCATTTCATAGATGTGTATTTTTAGTGTTAGCCCTTACGTTTTTTTTTTGTAAAAACCTTTATTTTAGTTAATATGCAACGTGAAACACGAAATATTACTGGCGAAGAATGTGCTCAAGCATTAATATTGTACGAGGAAGGCTGGAATTACCGAAGAATTGGTAGACGATTTAATGTATCCCATACAACCGTTTCACGAGTTATACAAAGATATAGAGACACTGGAAGTCATGGTCGTAGACCGGGACAAGGAAGGAATCGAATAACAACCCCTAATCAGGACCGTTTTTTAAGATTATCGGCATTAAGACAACGTTTTGTAACAGCCCAGACCCTTCAAACCCGGCTCCGAGATGCTACTGGTGTACAAATTTGTGGTGAAACAGCTCGTCAGCGACTACGAGAACACAATTTGAGACCTAGACCTAGATCTCTAATTAGAGATCATCGAAGAGCGAGGCTGAATTTTGCCATGGAACATCGTAACTGGTTAGAAGCGGAATAGCAACAGGTATTATTTACGGATGAGTCAAGATTTTGTTTGTACAATAATGACAGGCGCATACGTGTATATCGACGCCCTAACGAACGATATGCTCAGTGTAATTTCTCAAATAACACATTATTTGGAGGAGGATCTGTGATGGTCTGGGGAGGTATTTCTTTGACTGGTCGCACAGAACTTGTGGTCATAAATAATGGAAGCCTTACAGCTGAAAGGTACATACTGGAGGTTTTAGACCAACATGTAATGCCATATGCGCCATATATAGGGCAAGGATTTTTGTTGATGCACGATAATGTCAGGCCTCATGTTGCTGGAGTTGTGAGATAGCTAGAACCCCTGATTTAAATCCCATAGAGAATCTTTGGGACACTCTTGGGAGGAGGTTACGAGAGGAACGGAACTTGAACACCTTGGAAGACGTGGGGAGGCGACTGATTGAAATATGGGAAGAAATTGACCAAAATGATATATGGTCGCTTATTTTAAGTATGGGCCGTCGATGCCAAGTAGTTATTTCTGCCAGAGGCGGAAATACTCGCTACTGACTTTTTTTACGTTTTGTTTCTTTGTTTTTCGTTGTTAAAGTTGGATAATAAATTTTAATAAAAAACATGTTATCTTATAAAATTGTTTTTCTCTTGTTGTGGCCAAGATAATAGAGTAAATCAAAAAACAAAATGTTACAAAAAGATAAAGCTACAGTTAGATTTTAATTTTAAGTTGATATTGTTACTGTTGAACTCCACAAGGTGTTACAAATTTTATGAAAAAATCAGGTTGTCATTGCAACACCCCGTATTTATACAAAACTAAGTTTGTATGCAAATACAGTAGTACACTAACTCTCTGGAAGTGTCAACCTGTTATTCAAAAAAAAATTCATTCAAATCGGACAAGCAGTTTAGACAAAAATTTACTTTAAACTTTTGGTTATTTTTTGGTGGTGCGTTAAATTCTTGGAATAGTGTAGTATAGTGCGGACGCATTCAAATACAGACAAACTTTAACAGCTTGCACATCTTGAGTCAATACAATAGCCAAACCCTTTTCCCCCATTAATTTATCTTCTGATTTGGCTTCTCTTGCTAAATTTTTGTTTTCTATGTGCTGGTGATAGGATGATTCGTTTACATTTTTGGTTTCAAAAGCGCAGAAAATATCGCATTTATCTTTTTTAGGTTGTTGAAATGATATATTTTTTTCTTTAATGGTGTAGTCAAAGGTATACCTACAGACTGGTTTTAGGCCAGGATATTTTTCATTACACATTCTTGCGTATTCTCTATAGACTGATGACATAGATTTTCCATAGATTGGCTCAATATACATTTTACGTCTAGATGTATTAAGAACATCTTGAGATGTGTGCATTCCCGCAGAGGAATTAGAGGCCCAGTTATTGACGGTCCATTCTTTCAAACCAAATGTTGATAGGAAAAACTTCTTACAAACAGATAGAATTTGTCTATCAGGAGTTTTTATTCTGTACTTAAAACTTCCAGTTCGAATTGATGTTTCTCCAGATTTTGTAGACCTTGCTATAGGTGATTTCGTTACGAGAGATGAAATAAATACCTTTTTTTAGTCTTAGTTCATATCAGACCAAAATTTTTCAAACAGTTCTTGTCGAACTGATATAGTGAAGCACTTTCTAGTTTTTTATTTGGAACATAGTTTAGAAACACACCTCGGTCCCAATTTTCTGGCTTCTCTTTCGGTTCCACGTTTGGCACCTTCATTTTTTGGTCTACTCCATTCTCTATAGGCTTTACCTTCTTATGTCAATTTCTTATTTTTGTTATCACTCCATTTTCATCGGTAAATGATTTCTTTTTCTTCTTGTCTGAACCAATTGAATTTTCACAATCGCTATCAGAAGGGAGATATTCATTATTTGCTTAGAGATAATGTTATCTTGATTGGAATCTGATTCTTCATTGGAGTGTAAATCAGGAAATAGATCTCCACTCTGATTAACTAGTGGCGGCTCTGTGGGTAACTAGGCTAGAAATAAGTTATCATTGCGGATACATGTCAGTAAGATTCCATCGGTTGTTTATTTTCATCAAATCTTTCGATCTCCTCTGGACTAGGCACTTGAACTGAAAAAATATTGTTCTCTAACAGAGTGCCATTACAGATACTTCCTTCTATATTTTGGACCGTTTCATCATAAAATTCACATTCCTCGATATCAATAGGTACACTTTGGGGTTGTCCCTAAACACTTTGAGTAAAATTAATCGATTCTCTGTTGATGATTTTTAAATTTTCAAATATTCTTTGCAGAGTAGATTTGTTCTTTCGAATCCATATTTCAATTGTGACTCATCTGTTAACAAAATTGTGATTGAAACATAAATTGCAACCAAAAGAATTAAGTATCAATAACACCAAGTGATAACATGTATCTACAGAAAATAAAATGTTATTTCCGAAAGTGAGAACACGTATCTCGCGTTGAAAGAAATGAAGCTCCCGAATCAAATTGAAATGGATTAGAATGCCCAAATAATTTGTAAAAGACTCGAAAAGAGCTCTTGGTGCAATGTTTCATTATGATAATTCATAATTTCGAATAGAATACCATTAAAATTGTGTACGCACCAACCAACAACATCACCGTGAAACAAACACCGTGCAAATGCTGTAGATGCACGTTCTCACACACTTAACCATAAAGTTGCAGTTGCTGGAAGTCACAAGAATTACTTTTAGACCAATAAGATTACGAAATGAAATTCTGAGGCATCACATAGAAGACGTAGAATTTTTTTCTGCAAATTTTGTTACTAATAACTCAATTTACGTGAAAAATGTAGATACAAGGTATCACGTCTTAAACGTCAATATTACACAGGATCGCGGGCCATACTTTGACCATCGTTGGTCTAGATCAGTGGTTCTCAAACTTTTTTGGTGATGGAACCCTTTTGGAAATCGAAATTATTGACGAAATAAAATAATGGTTTTTAGAAATGACTTCTTTATTAATAAGCATAATAAACGTACATTATAACAGTTACTATTTATTACTTACTTTACTTAGTAAATTACTATTTAATAAGTATAATAGAAGATATTGAGAAAGAAAAAAATCTAACTAATGGGAGATATGAAACTGTTTTTTATTTTCCATCAACTGGTTGATGTCAGGTGTGATAGTAGACAGTTGAAGTTTCGTGTCAGGTTCGGCGTCCATTCTATTGCGGTATGTTGTTTTTGTAATATAAATAACACACAACAGTTTCTTTAACAAAATATATTGACTTAATAATCAAAACATTAGAATGTCATGTGGCCTTGGCCAAATAGCAACATTTATCACATCTTTCCCTTTAACAAAATAGCATTGAACTACAAACAAGATTAACAAAAGAATAACAAAACAAATTAGTCCATTTTATAATCTTAGAAACTGGAAGGAACTTTTATAACCCTTTTGCTTTTGGTCTGTGTCACTGTTGGTGTGCTGTGGGGCAAGGCTTCAGAAAATTTAGTCAGAGTTTCCTTACCTTCAATTTTAGATTCCAATTCAATTCCATTTGGGGCAGGAGTTATTGAATCTTCGGGAAGAGCACGTAAACGAGTCAGAGGTTCATTAACAGAGTGTCTTAAGTGGAAACTATTTCGTATCACTTTATTACCATTTTCTTTTTGTACAATATAAGACCTTGGCTGTTGTAACTTCTCCACAACTTTAGCAGGTTGCCACTGCTTTCCTTCCTTAACGACCACATTATCCCCTTCCTGAAAATCATCTCGTCTGACTATAGTTCTGTCATAATAATGTTTATATAGCCGCCTTTTATTCTCTATTTTTTCTTTCTCCTTTCCATGATCTATCACTTCTGATATTAATAAACTATTTTTAATCGGCAATTTTGTACGCATGCATCTGTTATTTAGAAGTTGTGCAGACGACTTGTTAGATCCAGAAATTGGTGTGTTTCTGTACTCCAATAGGGCAACTTCCAAACTATCGCATTTTCTCAACATGATCTTCGCTATTTGAACAGCTCTTTCTGCAAGACCATTAGATCTAGGGTAATGCGGACTTGATGTATTAAATTTAAAGTTCCAGCTTTGAGCAAATTCTTTGCATTCAAAAGAATTGAATGGCATATTATCAGCGACAATCTCTAGTGGTATGCCATGTGTAGCAAAAACTGATTTAAAAGTATTGACCTCAGATGAAGAATTTTAATTTTTTGAAGGAATTTCCTCCAGCCACTTTGAAAAGTAATCTATAATAACTAAATAGGGCTGTCCAGCAAAGTCCAAAATATCACTTGCTAATTGTTGAAATGGCAAGTCAGGTAAATCCCTTAAAACTAAAGGCTCTTTTGCATTACTTTTTTGCAGTCTTTCACAAGTATTTCATATTTGGCCAATACATTATTGATTTAGCTCTTTGTCGTGTCTTTGATATTCCATAATGGTTTTCATAAAGTTGAGCTAACATCTTTGGTCTTAAATATTTTGGTATGATTATTCGGTCACCATAAAAAATGAGATCATCTAATAAGTAAATGTTATTTCGGTCTTTGAAATATTTTTTAATCAGATCAGGAACTTTTGTTATGTCGTTAGGCCAACCCGTCAAACACATATCTTTTAATCTATTCAGCTCAACATCTTTCTTAGTTTCCTCTTGAAAGTTTACTAGTCTCTTCTCAATAACATTTAGGGAATGAACTATTTCAGTAATAAATTCATCATCACCCGATGTTTGTTCAATATAATTTCGTGATAGCAGGACTGCTATCAACATTTCTTTTCCTGGTTTGTATTGAACATCTATATCATATTTTAACAACTTTACTTTCATTCGTTGAAGTCTAGGAGAACTTACCTCTGTGACTCCCTTTTTCATTATAGATGTCAGGGGTTTATGGTCTGTGTGAATTAAAACATGTCTACCATAAATATAATTATGAAATTTTGTACAAGAGAAAAGTATAGCATTAAACTCTTTTTCTATCTGACTAAAACTAGTCTCACAGTCAGTGAGCGCACGAGAAGCAAAAGCAACTGGTCTATCATTTTGTAAAAGTACACATCCTACACCACTCTTACTAGAGTCCGTTTGTATTACAATAGGTTTATCTTCATCAAAACTAACCAAAACCGGAGCAGAACTAATTAGTTTTTTTATTAAATTGAACTAGTCTGAATGAGTTTTTGTCCATAAAAATGTAGAATTTTTTTTAAGTAAACTTCGCAAAGAAGCAGATATATCTGATAAATTTGGTATGTAGCTTCATAGATAATTGATCATACCTAACATGCACTGTAATTCCTTTCTATTTTTTGGCTCCTCAAGCTCCATAATTGCTCTGATCTTATCATCATCTGGCCTCATACCATGTTTGTCAAATATATTACCTAGATATTTAACTTCTTTTATCCTGTATTGAATTTCATTACGATTAAATTTTACTCCAACATTTCTAGCACTCTCAATAACCTTAATTAAAATTTGATCATGGACTTCCAAGCTATCAGCTGATATCAGTAAGTCATAAAAGTAAACTATCACCCCAGGAATATCACCAAAGTTATCGTTATTTATTTTCCGAAAAAATTCTGGAGCACAATTTAGCCCAAATGGCAAACATAAAAATTTATAGGCTCCGAAGGGAGTTCCAAAAGCGCATAGTTCACTTGATTCACTATCAAGTTCGACTTGATAGAACTCCTCTTTAAAATCCAACACTGTAAAATAATACTTATTTTTTAATTTAGCACCTATATCAGCCAACGTTGGTATTTCACAAAACTCTCTTTCTAAAGCAGAATTAAGATCTTTAGGATCTAAGCAAAGTCTAAGTGATTTGTCATTTTTTTCCACTATAACCAAATTGCTAAGCCATTCAGTAGAACCTTCACACTTTGCAATTATTCAACGATTGACTAAATCATTTAAAAGATTCTTTGAACGAGTTTTAAGTGACAGAGGTACCCTTCGAGGTGCTCTAGCAACAGGTTGTGACCCATTTTTTAATAGTAGTTTGAATTTCTTTTGAAATTTACCAAGTACATCAAAAACATCTATGTTATTTTTAACAAATTCATCCTTACTTTGACATAAATTAACCACATTAACTTTAGCAAAAATATTTAAATCAAGATATGACTTTAATCCAAGAATAGGCATTGATTTTTCTTTAACAACTACAAATTTTAATTTACATATCTGATTATTACACATACAGTCTAGATTGACAGTACCTAATGGTGAAATTTTAAATCCACCATAAGTTTCTAAAACAATCTTAGATTTACAAATAAAAAAATTTTGATTGTGAATTTTTTGCAATATATTTAAAGGAATAATGTTTACCTGTGAACCTGTATCAACTTTAAAATTAATATTCTGTTCGTCTATGATTACTTTTTCAATCCACTCATTTTTATGTGTAACTTCATTTACCATTATAGTGGTCACTAAGTATTTTTCCGTATCCTCATCCCGGTTTTCTTCATTTCCAAAAATTTCCCTTACATACTGATTGGGGCATACTTTTTCAAAATGTCCATATTTTTTACACTTATTGCACATTCTACCAATAGCAGGACACTTTCTTGGGCCATGTGTGAAACCACAACTTCTGCAAGCGAATAAGTTAATTTTGTCGTCAACTTGAGGGTCCACTGTTGCATTTCCACTTAGATTTCCTTCAAAATGTTTACTTTTTATGTGGGTATAATCTTCATTGCTAGATCTGCTGCGTTGCTTAATAACTTTATTGCTTCTGATAGCCTGCACTTTTCCTTCTTGACTTTGTACTTCCTTTAACTGAGCTCTTGCTAGCTCATTAGCTCGATACTTATCAATTGCTTTATCTAAGGTGAGATCCTCTGCATGCAATAATCTTTCTTGCAATTCTAAGCTATAAATACCAAACACAATTCTATCTCTAATCATTGAGTCACAATAGTCTCCAAAATCACAGGTTTTAGAAAGTTTTTTAAGATCTGTCAGAAAATGATCAAATGGCTCACCCTTATCCTGTTTACGATTATAAAATAGGAATCTTTCATAAACAACATTCTTTCTTGGGGTCATATATTTTTCCAATTCGGTCATTACTTTATCGAAATCATCTTTGTCTTCTTCGTTCAATTTTATCGTGTTGTAGACTTCTAGACCTTCCTCACCCATAAGATTGAGTAGCAAAGCGATTTTGACTTTATCTTCCTTTTTAACTTTGCCGCTTGCTATTAAATATATTTCAAACGACTGTTTGAACTTTCGAAAGTTTTCTGCCACATTGCCTTCAAACGATAATGGCTCTGGAAGTCTTACATCAGACATAATTTTTATTTTATGTTTTGAGGCAACTTATAAGACACGATTTCCACAATAAATAGGACTGACCGTTAAAGGATATTTTATGCACTCCAACTCTGATTACCACATAGACTGCGCCATGTAATATAAATAACACACAACAGTTTCTTTAACAAAATATAATGACTTAATAATTAAAACAATAAAATGAATTTTACAGTCAACCATTCTAAAAAGGACCGTTTAGGTTATCTTCTTTTCTTTAGAATGTCATGTGGCCTTGGCCACATAGCAACATTTATTACAGTTTTCGTGGCTGCATAGGTTGAGAATCCTGTTTCGCACAAATATTTTGTTGGAAACGGGAGAAGAATATTCTGAGCCATTTTGGCAAGCATTGGATATTCATCACGAATTCTGCACCAAAAATCGTTGAGAGGCGTCGTTTTGAACAGTGACTCCATACTTGTATATGACGACATTTCTAAAAGAGATCTTATATCTCGTTTGATATCCTTTCGGGCTTTTGCAAGTTGGGTGAAAAGTATTATGAATCCATGAATTCAGATTCCTTTTTGCTTTCTGTTCTTTGGGAGATATCTGGCCAAATCTTCAAATACATCATCTTGAAACATTTCTGAGTCTAACAAACTCACTGAGTGAGGTAAAGCTTCCTATTTTTCTTTTACCAACGCAAATAATCCAAAGAAGCAGTTATTTTGTTACAGGCCTGGAATACTGTTGTCTGTTTACCTTGAAATGATAAATTTAATTTGTTCAGTTTTTGAAAGATATCCGCCATAAAAGACAGTCAGAACAACCAAGTTTTATGATGCAAACGATCTTTCAACTTAAAAAAGAAGTATCTGAAAGAAACATTTGTAACTCAGCTCTAATTTCAAATAGGCTTGTCAAAGTTCAACCCCGAGGCAGCCATCACACTTCTGTATGGATCAGCAGTGTTTTATGTTTGCTGCCATAATCTTCACACAATAATAAGATCAATCGGGATTGTAGTGGTCGTGATTGTACAAAGACAAAGAATATTGACGTTGCGCAATTGGCTTTACATCGCCAGTGTCGATAACATGTTCAACGAAATTAGTTAGACCAATTCGGTCCGAAGGAGTAAGTGTAGAAAACAAAGCGATAACTTTGGCTAGTTCACCTTTTTCAAGTGAAGTGAGACTAGAAACTGACTGAATTGTGTTTATAACACAAGTAGAAGACAAAAGAGAGTAAGATAAATCATGAAAATTAATGTCTATTTTAAACAGACTCAAAAAATCCATGCCCAAAATAAGGGGATTATTAATCCAAGGAGTAATCAGAATTTTATTTGTTTTTGTGACATTATTTTCAGTAACAGGAACGGTAATGAAACTCATTACTTGCTGTGGTACACCAGTAGTTATACTTATTGAAGCATCACATTCAATAGGTACATGTAGAGAATTAATAAGCGAAAACCCTGGGTTTCCGAGAATAGTAGACTTGCTTCCGGTATCAACCATTGCAACAACATCAGTATTTGAAACCTTGATAATCATATAAAGACGATTATCATTTGGTTTCTTAACAAACAAAGGACAAATATCGGTAGTAACAGAATGGACAATATTTTCAGACAAAAAATGATCCACATGAGTGGGTAACATAGCTAACACCGAGAAAACAGACACAACCAAATCAATACTACAAACATAATTAGATAATTCAACATACGGTACAGGATTGACAAGTGAAACGGTACAAGAAGATACTTGTTTGTCAAGATTTATAGAACGATAATATGAAGAGAATAGAGGAGATGAGAAATCTCTGACAAAACTAAGATAAGCTTGCCATTCAGTAGCCGAAGGTGAAAAATTTGAAGTTAATTTTGACTTGTTGATGGTTTGCTGGAATTTCGTTTTGAACTTCCTGACCTTACTGCCGAAGTGGTTTGTGTTGGACCGGAGACTGTCATCAGATTTACAGGACCAGTCCGAACTTCGTTTTCTGGATTGCAAGAACTACAATTTAGCTTTGTAGTGTTTTTAGCACCACAACCATAACAAAAAATAGACTTGGGAGAACGACATTTCGTAAAAAAATGACCAGTTCTACCACAATTCCAACATAAACTAGAAGACACAACGGAAACATCAACGGGAAATTTTCTTTTAGAAGTTAGGGACTTATCTTGGGAAGACTCGGGACGTACAGCTTGCAGATATATCCACGGGTTCTTGAGCCGTCTGATGTGGAAGAGTTGGATTGTTGGTAGGGTCCGTAAGGTCCTTGGAGTGAACTGTTCGTAAGGGCTCTAGGAGTGAAAGGTCCTTAAGGCTTGAAGAGAACTGTCCGCAAAACTTGGAGAGAACTGTCCGTCAGGCCTGGAGAGAACGGTCCGTAAAGGTGCGTAGAGGTCCTTAGAGGTCCGTACACGTAAAGGCTGCAGAGCAGCAAGAAGAATTAAAATCACCCACAAAATTATTTGGAAACTGAATGATGAAGTTGATTATCAGCGAAGAATGAACAAAAGAGAGCGAATTCGACTTGAATCGTAGTTTAAGTTGATATTTAACGATGGTAAAAACGATCACCGATATGTTCCTAATATTTGAAATAAAAGGGTTTGTAATTAGAGGTGGGAGTAGCCAACGAATAAATAACGCTCCAAAATAATTCATGAAAATAGAAACATGACTCAGCGACATGTTACAGTGTCTTATCTCAGAGGCGGCATTTATCAAAGGGACTGCGGGCTCAGAACGCCTTTAATAAATAGAAAGCGGAAATAAAAATAGAAATACAAATAATGCGGTGTAAACAATTTCGACTTTGTGAGCGCGCAGAAGTTGATATCGGCGGTAGCGGCATAGTAAAATTGTATTGTTGTGGGTGGCGACTAAGTTCGACAGCCCCTAGTGATACGCCCGCGTCAAAACATTCGACCAGAGAAAGGTGTATTGATTTTGTTTTCTGAATTCTTGCGGAAAGGGGTTCCGCGGAACACACTTAGAGAATGGCTGGTCTAGATGATGGTTGTGTCAATTTAGTAATAAGAATAATTTCGTCAATCCCTTTGAGTAGGCTTATTAACTAATTACAATCCGGTACTTCCTTGACTATGGTGTTCAACGTTATAATTTTATTCGCTTCTTTACTATTACCATCGTGTTTCTCGAACTATCCACTTGAAAATTGGCGTGTTGCTCATAGAGGGCGCTACTTACAACTTGTTGCTATGAAACATAACTTTTCACACTGTATATCTAATGATAAATTGGTTTTAAAATTTGAATGAGCGGCCATTTTCACATTATAATTATCTGAATATGGTGTACACACTAGATATCAATTGAATGAATGAAACGGTGAATGTGCAGTTTATTATAAAATCCAGCTAAGCGCTTTCATTCACTAGGCCATTATCATATACTACTATATTCCCACATGTTTTGAGTTAAACATGTAGAAATATTACTGTTTCTAATGAAACTTATTGTGTCTAGATTGTTACACAATATATTGAGAAAAAATTCAAAATTCTAAGAAATTTGACAATTGCAAAATATCTACTTGACACCTAACACTGAACTAGAAGTACTACATATTTGTAATAAGGAAGAAGAACTCGATTTTCTTGAAGAATTAGAAATTAGAAGACACTTAAGAAACCCACAATATGAACTCGTCAATGAACAGAAAAATCTTAGGAGTTCTCCACTTTTAAACTGTATTCTTAAGTGATAATTGTAAAAATCAGCAGATACAGTTTTCCTGGTTTTCTATATCATTGCACAGTTGTACTGATCTTAATTGGGAAAGAGATATCCAGGATATCCCCATAGGGCTAATAATATCTAAGCTTCAATATTTGTAATATCATAACTTCTTCTTTTTTCTATTGACATATATTAAGTCAATCACAAGGTAGGTCACTTCTTGGTCTAGCTAAAAATAACTACTAATCATCAGGTATGCATCAAATGAAATGTAACTTATGTCATTCTGACGATGATATTCAGTTATCGAAACAATTGTCAATTTTTTAGAATTTTCAACATTTTTCATTATATTGTGGAATTAGCTAGAAACAGTTAGTTTCATTTAAAACGGTAATATGAGTAGATTCCACGAAGTAAAGGTCAAGAGAGTTAATGTGGAAATATAATTGTTCACCCTTATTACAGGGTTAATTTTTAACAGAATATTTCCAACAAAAAGTTTGGCTTTTATTTACTTAATTCAAATAAAATTCTAAATCAGTACATTCGTTCAACGGAAACTAAGAAATATTTATGATCATTTCATTGAATTTAAACATATAAAAAAATCATTTTATACTGGAATAACTCTAATCTATGTGTTGAATCAAATATTTATCTTTGTAGCAAACACGGCAGCAACTATGTCAGGATTGATCTGGTTTATATCATATGCCCCTTATACTTTCATGCAAAATAATTACAGTGAGACTAGCTTTTGGAGTAAATTATTACCGTGTTTGTTAACAAATACTGGAATGGGCTTTGGATTCCAGATAGTTATAATGTATGAAGGCACAGGAGATGGTAAGCAAGCATACTTTTTTAAATATATCCTTTGATGATGTTCTTTTTTAATTTTTACGGAATTAGTATATTACTACCACGGACTTAGGATCCATGGACTTCTAATAGTATATGTTTCCCATGCATCCGAAATGACCCCTCTTTTTGCCTACACATGGCTGCCATGTTGGGCTAATTTTAAGTTGGTATTAAGAAGCTACAGTTCACATGCGTTTTCTTGATATTGAGGATGGAACGTTGGTTGGTTGGGCGAAATAATTGACAGCATAATAGAATTAATTAACCAATTAGAATTTAGCTGGATGAACTGACGCGACATTTTCGTTCTGCCAATTTCTGTTTCCTTTGTTCCGTTGTTGCAATGCGATTTGATTGATTTGTGACAGCTTCAGGAGTGGCATCAGGTCACATTTCACAATTTTCGCATTGTATTTTATTGAGCGCAAGTTTGATATTTGTATGTTAACTTTTGGATTATATTCGTGTTTATTGCAAATTAGTAGTGGTTACTTACATTTTATAAGTAGTGTTATTTTAGTAAGGTACTTAATAGTATAGTGTTATTTGTAAGATCTAGAACTGTAGGAGACTAGCTAGAAACTGCTAAAATGCCTTCCTGTTTTGTACGAGGTTGCTCTGACGCTACTTACATTTCTCGTTTGAAAGAGGGTGTAACATTTCATAAGTAAGTTATATGATTTTTTTTGTATGTAAGTTAATTTGCATTTTCCTTTTTCTCCAATTTGTAGATTTCTCAGTGACAATACGCTTAAAAGGTCCTGATTGGTAGCACTTGGAAAAGATCCAGCTTATAATATTGCCTATGAAAGGGTGTGCTCCGAACATTTTGGACAAACCAATTTTGAAGTGGCAGGCGAACGGAAACGTTTAAGAATAGGGTCAATTCCAACCCTAAAACTACCTCAATGTTTTGAAGTAGATCACATGGAGAAAAGTTATTTACCTAGCTCACCTCCACCTACATGGTATGTTAATTTTCACTTAGTACTCACAAAGAATCAAAAAATATTTTTTAATCGTAGCAGCAAGCTGGGAAGTGTTGATTCACCTCAAAGTAGTTCACCAAAATCGCCGACATAACTTTCTCCAATAAAACGGAGTGATTCAGACTGCTCATTCTTCTGATATAGTACGGATGGTACAATTCTTTCATCCGTATAGGTAAGTTTAATATCAAATTTTTTTTAAAATCAAAATGTTATATGTATTTTATTTATATAAATTTTACGTAGCATTTATATAATGCCATATTACCAAAGTTTAACTAGTCTAAAGAAATGTTCTATTTTCAGCAAACCTTCCACAGAAGATACCAATGTAAAATTGAGAGAGAAGATTCGCTTTTTGAAGAGGCAATTAAGAGTATGCAGAAACAAACTAAAAATTTGCAGAAAAACAAGCAGGAGGCGAAAACTACGATTTTAATCGTACAAATTATGAAGCAATGTGCCTTTCCTTGGAATCAATCGACTGAGATGGTGTCCATATTTTACGATATAATGTACACTATAATAAATTGCTTTGTTCCGCTGAAAAAGGTTTGCAAGAAGAGGTTTCCATGTTGGTATACTCCGGAGTTGAAGAGGCATTTGTGCGAGAAAGAAGTGGCTCACAAAATTACTAGGTGTCCTGTAAACTGAATGGAATTTAGTAGATTAAGGGCTCAGTGTAAACTTTTATCACGAGAGTGCTACCGAAATTATGTAAAATATACTGAAATTGTGTTACAGATAATGTTAAGTTTTTTGGAAGTGTGTAAACAGTAGGAGGGTGAATAACATTATACCTTCTGAAATGACTCTTGGGGCCTTACTGCTGGTAACGGGAATGATATTGCAAATCTATTTGCTAAACATTTCTCATCAGTTTATTCAAATCAACCTCTGGCTTCGAACATCTATGCAAAGTTATCTAGACTTGATATTAAAAAACGCCCCGGTCCTGACGGAATACCTTCCATTATTAGGGAATTTAGCTCCCTTTTATCTCTTCCGCTCTTTCATATATAAGTCTCTTGTTACAGGCGAATTTCCAGATAATTGTAAAACTTCATACGTCACATCAGTGTATAAATTGGGTAGAAAATCAGACATCTCAAACTATCGTCCTATATCAATCCTTAGCATAATTCCCAAAGTCTTTGATAGTATTATTTTAGATTATCTCACCTATGACTGTTCGAGTATTATGACATCACAACAATTTGGATTCACTTCTAAAAGGTCTGCAGAATTGGGTTTAATCACATATGTTGACTTTTTGTGTGTGGTTTGGAAGGGGATCTGCAGATTGATTATTGTTTTCGAGGTAGCAAAGCCTTGTCATTTGCTGATGACCACCTGACATGTTTTAGTGTGATTAGTGGCATGGATGATGCTCTAATATTACAATCTGATTTAGATAGTATATCAAATTGGTGTACACTTAATGGTGTGAATCTAAATGCATCCAAATGTCATGTAATGCGTTTTCATGGAATACACCACCCAATAGCTTTTGATTACAATATTAATAATGAAACTCTGAAATGTGCTTCTCAAACTAAGGGATTGGGTGTTATATTGGACTCCACACTTAATTATAAGTCTCATGTTACCGCTGTTGTTCAAAAATCTTATGAAGATGTTGGGTTTTATAAAGAGAACCACTTCTAATTTTACTGACATCTCTGCTATTAGATCTCTATATTGCTCACTTATCTTGATTATTGTTTACCAGTATGGTCTCCTCATTATATTACATGAAGCTGTTCAGCACAATTTTATAAGATACATTGCTTTTAAGATGCACATTTACCTTTGTTATGATTTCTTAGAACGTTTTTTAAACATTCCTACTCTGGTGGTTCGCTGAGGGTAAAGGGATCTGATACAGCTGTTCAACATAGTAAATGGTATTTGTGATAGTCCCAAGCTTCTCTCTAAAATATATTTAGTTGTCCCTTCTCGTCTTTCTAGGCAGATACAAACGTTTTATGTCGCATTTCATAGGTACAACTATGCAATGAATAGCTTTCTACCTAGGACACAGAGATTAGCAAATTCTGTCGATGGAATTTTAATTTTTAATGTGTCCACTTTCAAGTTTAAAAAACATTTGCTGGAGCTTCCACTTTAGAGCGTACATATTTTATTGCTGGTTTGATGTGTTATCACTCCTCTTACTTTATTTGCTTTTTTCTTGTGATTTATACTATACTTTAGGTTTATGCTTTTGTTTTATAGATAAGTTTAATGCATGTGTCAATTGTTCTATCTTGTTCTAAATTTATATATTTCTCTTTTTTTGTTATTGTAGCATTTTTTTATATTTCCATATTGTATTAATGTGAATTGGGCTTGACCATGATTAAATTAAATTAAAATTAACGGTTATTTTATTTATTTCCTGATTAATTGAATTTGAATAAGAATATATAATAATATAATTTATAAATAAACACTTCTTAAAATTTATGAAAATGTTTTCCATAATCCCAACTTAGGTAGATACACAATACGCATCAGCTAGTATAAATAATAAAGTAGGTATACTTTTTTCTCTCACCGTTTCGTATTCTCCTATCTTATAAATGATTTTTGATTTATTGTTTGAACCGGTCCTATACAAATCACGTGACTCAGGCCGGCCAACTTAAAATTAGCACAACATGGCGACCACCGTAGATGAGTCAAACCGAATATACAATTAGTAGTCCAATAGAGATAAAGCTTCTAAAAATATGTGTGATAGCTCATTATATTCGGAATTTTGTTTAGAAAAATGTATGTATTAGCACATAAAAAGTTGCAAGAGTTATAAACAAATTAAGATGAAAAAAGGCATTTTGTTCTTCGTCTATATCCCACGAACAAATAAAATTTTAGAAATTAAAAAATGTGCGCGCGAAATCAAGAGCTAGTACGTCACATTAAATACTTTTTTTAAGGTATTAAAAGTTGATTAGAAAATTCTGAATACAACATAATCATGTTGTATTCAGAAAACTTTGAAAAATATATTTCACCAAGTTAGGTCATTCTTAATTAATAAAATTTTCTACAACATACGTCTTCATTGAAAATTGAAAACAATGTTGGCTTAAAAATATTTCACTTCTGAAGCCCTTCTTATACACATACTTAACAATACCACGTCATAAAAATTCGATAATTTTTAATAATTTGTTTATTATAATTTTTTTCAGTTAACGAAAAATGAAAATTAGAAGTTGTGAAAAGATTGTTTCTTTAAACTTACTGTCATATTACTGTTTTTGTATTATTGAAAGACATTAATTAACTTTCCGTCATTTGTTTGACTAATTTAATATTAATAGAAAAAATCTTTTTACAATTTTGTTATCTTGAGAATATTATGATTAAAAAAAATAATATCAATAACAATTTTTAATTGCTTATAATCGTTTTTTTCATATTTGAAATGTTTAAGCAATTAGCTGAGAAATTTAAAGAAAACTCATAATTGACAGTCCTCTATATAGTAACAAAGAATAAATTCGCTTCTCGGTCTTTAATGGACCTCGGCAATATTACCTCACGTTTCTGCCTTGGCGCATAATTACTATTTTCATTTTTTAAATGTTAGTAGTTCATAAGACATAGACTAAACACAAAATGCCTTGTCTACATCTTAATTTGTTTATAACTTTGCATCTTTTCATGTGCTAATAAATGCTTTCGATTCATTTTTCGAGACAAAATTCCGAGTCCAATAAGATACCACACATAGTGTAATAAATACTAAAATAAGAAAGATAGGGAGGATCACCCTGTATAACAAATTACCTTTTGTATGGTAACGTTTAAACTAAAGAAAGCGGTCGTTAACATACATACAATGTAAAAAACACTTAGCTTAGCAGCCTGTTGTTGCAAAAAAAGAAAAAAATAATATTTTAACAGGAAATAATAATTGCGTCAAAATTACGAAATTTTGCGGGATCAAATAAAAATTCATTGTTAGTCGTGGTAAAAAACCTATTACACAATTACGTCGAACGATAAGTTTCCACCAATCAGGAATTAACAGGTACAGAAAAATAAACGATGCTGACGTAGGGAAAATGTCGAAGCTACGAAAATGTAACAGTTGAAGGGCAGTTGGTAAAAACTCGCGGTCGGAAGCGGTCTAGTTTTTTTTGGGTTCGCGGATAGCGGTTTTTGAGGGGTCCTGAGTTTAGGTAACATATAATTAAGACGTAGTGTTTTAACTTATCAAGTGTAGTTTTTTTCGAACTGTGTATTATGACTTTTTTTGTAGTTTGGTCAAATTATCAACATTGCCAGCCCGCATCTATGATACTATCTATATAATTTTACTCTATGTTATTTCATATCGCATACGAGTATTCAATGGTGATACCTCTCCGTATGAATCAGGAATAGGGAGCACATTTGAGGTTGAATACTAAATTGTTAATTTTAAAGTTTCATATATAGGGTGCGCGAAAATATTTAGGTTGCGGAAATTAATTTCAAACTAACAAATTTCATTTTATTCTGCGTTTCATTCTCGTTAATGTAACAGGGTATCTCAAGTTTTCTTTCTATCATATCATTGGTTTTAATTATTTACAGTCATAAGACTCTACATACAATTATTCCTGACGCTTTGTCAATTGGTGTAATTTCTTTCTATTTTTTTATTTTTTATATCAAACTCGTTAAAGAAATCATTATCGGTTAGTTTATTTTCTCAACCAGGAGAGCATGACTATATGAATACATAACATATACCCATAAGAACTACACTTAAGATTTTTCCTCAACCCACCCCTCTAACTGACGTAACCCTATAGCACAAGACCTCTCATTACCAACGACAACTGGTAGCAGCGAAGGCCGAAGCCAACCCTTTCGGACATTTCTTCCAGGAGCCGACGACTCCTGTTTCCAGCGAAATCGCGGGTGATGACAGCCAGCTACGCTGCCTTCTCGGTCCATTAGGGACATTTTGACAGCAGAGTTGGTTATTACAGAGTTTTCTTTAGGGTTAATACACTGGTGAATATGTTACTGCATGGGTGACTCCAGCTAATAGTAACATTGAATGTTTTTTTGTGTTATTGCATTTGTGACACCGGTAATTACATGACGGAATTCTCCTAGGTTATTACAATAGTCTTAGGAGCATCATCTTTATTTTTCTCGAATATCAACTTGTCGACTAGACTATTATACAGGATGAGTATTTGTCCAATAGAAGATCTAATGTGTCCAAAGACATTAGTGTTACAAGAACTGAGGACAGGAAACTGTACACTTGAGAATGGTGCTATTTAAACAGCATGAATGGAACAAACTGTATTAATAAAGTGAACTTATTTATATTTAAACTAAGTATATTATGTTTAAATAGTCAAATTTCGGAGAAAGTAAAAACTACTAATTATCGAGAATTCTAATGCCAGTTAACCTTGAGACCTATAAAAAGTTAATATAAAAATTTATATTTTCAAATTTCACAATGCCAAGTTTAAAAATTGACATCCGGCTCGAAGGGACAAAACGTGTTTCGAAGAATGAAAATGTTTTCGTTAAGTTATTAACGGTTACAAATTATGTATAAAAAAATATGATGCAAGCAAATTGTCCAAGATGGTATTCTTACCTGAAGGTCTCGGATAATCTTCTGCGGGGTGCAACCCTTCTTGAAAGCGATATTGTGGACTGTATCAGGGGTTCAATGGGTTTTTATTAAAGTTCCTGTCACTAGCGCGTTAGATATTAACTACGAACGGTTCAATTCGACAACTATTATTCTTCTCTCTCGCCGCTTCGAGAGCTGGGTTCTAAATTGAACATAATGTATGTATACCGTATGTCCGCTAGGTTTAAAAATGCCAGCAACGATTTACATGAAAATTTCACATTTACTTTTATTATTAAATAAGCTTACATATTAAATATAGATCAAACAAGGATCATAACAAAATAAAATAAAATGAATGAATACTTAACAATGTGTATAGGTTTTTTTCATCTTGGTTTATTTCCAGATACTTCACTACATCAGCATATAAAATCAGGGTTTCATTAAATTTGATAGGAATATTTGGTTATGACAAGTTACGTTGAAACCGTTATTTTGATACAGATTTCAAACATATTATTGTTACAGGCATCCAATGGAGTAATTTGTTCAAACCAAACACACCTGACGACGACTTGAGTTTAGGACTAGTATGGATAATGTTGGCAATAAATTCTGTATTATATATGTTTATTGCTCTTTACGTTGAAGCAGTTTTTCCAGGAGAATATGGTGTACCACAAAAGTGGTACTATTTCGTTACGAAGAAGTACTGGTGTGGGGAGAATGAGATGATGGGTAAGAAAAAAGTTATAAATCCCAAATATTTTCAACTGCTTCAGAATCATGTTGTAGATCATTCAAGCTTATCTAAAGACACGTTGAGCGAATTTATAGAAGAAGAACCGAAGAATCTCAACGTGGGTATAAAAATATTCAATCTTCGTAAAACATTTGGTAAAAAAACAGCAGTTAGAGATTTGTCGTTAAATATATATGAGAATCAGATCACAGTATTACTAGGTCACAATGGAGCTGGAAAAACTACGACTATGTCAATGTTGACAGGTAAGTACCTATTTTTTTAAAAAATCGATCGATATTATTGATGATACTTATATAAAATGTGAATTCTATGTGTTGAGAACCCGTAAGTTAAGCGATTTATCTGAAAAATAGTAAGTATCAGGAGTTCGGAAATATTGCCACCTTCGTGCTATTATGGATTAAAGTTGGCTATAATGAATTAAAAAGTTGATTTTTTAAAGAATAATTCGTTTTAGGTATGATAAGACCTAGCGAAGGTACTGCAGTTATCAATGGATGCGACATAAGGACAAACATAGCTGGAGTTCGAGCCAGTTTGGGCCTTTGTCCACAACACAACATTATCTTTGATGAACTAACTGTTGCAGAACATTTTTACTTTTTCAGTAAATTGAAAGGATTGTCTAAAAGTGAAATTAATCAAGAAATTGACAAATACGTGAATCTTTTGGATTTGGAACCAAAAAGAAATGTTAAATCTGCAACTTTGTCTGGAGGAATGAAAAGGAAGTTGTGTGTAGGCGTGGCATTGTGTGGCAACTCTAAGGTTGTCATGCTGGACGAACCCACAGCTGGAATGGATCCATCAGCAAGAAGAGTGTTATGGGAACTGTTGCAAAAACAAAAAGATGGTAAATATTCTCATTTAAAGTCCTAAAATTGTATAATTATATTGTTGAACGGAATATCATCTGCATAATTAATGTTGAATAAGCAATACGTTTCTCTATTTAAGAAGATATTAATGATTCTGAACCAATTATTGATTATTCATTTTTCAAACAGTTACAAAATTTCAGTTGAACCAGATTCTATATAATACGAATATATAAATAATTCTTATACGTTTGCTAAATTGTGTTTAATTAATAAATGCAACTGAGATTTTGGCCTAAATCTTAGGGTTCTTAGCTGATATCAATACCACATCAACTGATAAGGTCTCGGCTCAAAAAAAGTTCTGTGATGGGAAAAACATTTGACATTTTATCTCTGTTGACAGGTAACAAAATATCACTTTTTATAAAATTACTTTATTCTACGGGGAAAAAGAGTACTTTTTTCCCGGATATATATACACATAAGTAACGGTAGATATTTAATTTTAGTATATTTTATTATACAAAAGTAAGATTTCCTGTATATCAAAAGTACAGGAATAATGTGCATTGCATGAATTACATGTTCCGTGAACTATTTGGTACAACAGTCGAATTTTCTTGTGTTAGAATTATTTTTTTTCTGCCATAGACACAACTACAGTTCACATTCTTGGTCGCAAGTAGGGTGTTATTTCAGCAGTTCCCCATGCTCTAAAATACTTTTGCTTAAGTTTCACAATTAATAACGTCCCGCATTTTCAATATCGTCTCATGTTACCTGGCTGATTTCACAAATTCGACAAACTTCTGCAATTCCAAATACGACAACAACCTTGACCATTAAATAAACTTCATCGGGAGCAGAATTTAAAAAATCACGAATGTGTATACATATTCTTAAAAATCGCAGGTTTCTCGGGCGTGTAACCACTCCCATTTTGTTTCAGGAATCTAATTAGTTTGAAATATTTTCAAATTTCTACGTTATTATTGGATTGTAACATACTTTTAATCTTTGAGTAACTCGACCACAAATCCGGAACCACCGATGGTACGTCACCGCAACTTTTCATCAATCTCAACAACTCATCATATTCTATACACTTTTGAAAAATGTCTCCTATACACGTTTCTTTCGTAAATTCCCAAAACCAATAAAAATCTTAAATTACTAATATTTCATTATATTCCTTCTTAATATCGGAGACATTTCAAATTCAGTTAGCAACACCCTTTTACATTAAGTAATTTCAACAATTCCTGACACCTAGCCAGCTCAACTCATACATCTATGTATCGGCAACGATACATGGTTCGTCTTCAACATTTAAGCTCCAATCCTAGACACTTTTTGTCACACCATCTCTGCACACTTTTGAGCTTCGCTGCTTCCAAACATCATCCCCCTATACACCCCAACACAAACAACCCGCCAGTGGTTTTCTAGCGAAAAGCCCATTCAACTCCCTCAAAAATTCTATACACCTTTTAAAAACAAACTTTTCCTAGACACTTCTTAAATAAATTCTTACTAGACACCTTTTCTACCCCCAACTCAATTTCTCAGTCAGCGCGCACAAAACCACCCAACACACCCCCAACCCAGCCCTGAAGAGGAAACCAATCCTACACCAGGGCATCACAAGAAAAGTTTAACTTCTCCCAAGAATACTCCATTCAACAGAAGTCACTCACGAACTTCTCTCTCTCTCTCTCTCTCGACCACAAAGTTGATGATTTTTATTGTTGTGCCAGTCTACTCATATTATACCATTGTATAATCTCAGCCTGTTCTAATAACTCTGTCATTAACCTCATCAATTCTGCAAGTACTCCTGAAGGACATCTCGAAACAATTTTAATATCTGTGCCATCACTAAAAGCGCTGTTGGGAACAATTGATCTTGCAAACAGGATCCCTATTGATTCTTCCAATATAGCGCCATGGACCAATAACTTACCTTTTCTTGATACTAATCTAAGTCGCTATCACAAATTGGACATACCCAACGCAGTATTTGAGCAATAATACAGGAAACTTTTACTGTTTGATAAAATCTCGTTTAGCGAAAATTAAATTTAAAATGTGACAAGGTTATTTGTTTCAAAAATTTATTTATTTAAATAAAAGTAAAAGACTATTAAGTGTCAACTTTAATAACGCAATATCTAGTAGGTAGCCTCCCAATTAATGTCATTTTCATTTTAAAGCGACTAGGTTTGTAATTTTAGTATAGTTGTGAGTTATTTCTTGTTTGTTCTTGTTGGTTCTTTTGTTGTTTTAAATTCAGATTCTTTTTATAATAGTTTTTATCTTATTATGGATAATAACTTTATCCAGATTGGTGAAGAGAGGAATGTTATTAATAATTAAATTGTCTACAATTTGTTTTTAACAAAAGTAATTTAATTATGAATCGGAAAATGTAATTAAAATTACTTTTTTGTTATTATCATAGTGATTTATTCATTTTTATCAACAATAATAAGATATAATAGTATTTGAAAAATTTTTGGAATCACAATTATATATAAATAATAAGCTTTTGCTCAAACATACATTTGGAAAAATGCATTGAATCCGGAATACAAAACATTAGATTTTGATCAGTTGGAAATGGGCTTTTGTTTATAAGTAAAGGTACTAGCAAAGTATCATTCTCTAGTTTCTATCCGAAATTCGTAAAATCTAATGTTTTATATATTCCGGATTCAATGCATTTATCCAAATGTAAGTTTTGAGCAAAAGCTTATTATTTATATATAATTGTGATTCCAAGAATTTTTCAAATACCATTATATCTTATTATTGTTGATAAAAATGTATAAATTACTATAATAACAAAAAAGTAATTTTAATTACATGTTCCGATTCATACTTAAATTACTTTTGTTACAAACGAATTGTAGACAATTTAATTATTAATGACATTGCTCTCTTTACCAATCTTCATGAAGTTAATGGTTTCTTAGATAAATGATAAATAATGATTCAGTACACAGAGACACCGTATGCAGCGCATGAGTCAGAGAGCGACGGCGATACTTAAAGGTAGCGACGCATAATTGTGAGCGTGCGAAATTAACAATTAAAAAACAGGTATAAACAATGGAATTTTCTTACATCTCTATTAAGAATATTATTAACTAATATATAAAGAATTTGAAAAAATCATTATTTATATTTTATTTTATTTTTTTAATATATTTTTCATGGGTCAAAAGTACTCAAGTTTGAGATTTTTCGAACCTTCAAAAATTCATATCTCTAAAAATATTAACTTTATCGTGAAAAGTCATAGGACCTTTTTTATTTGTATTTTAATAAAGAATATAAAAAAAATTGTCCGGTTAAAAAATAACAATTCCTTCCAATTGTTTAAACAATTTCGGTTTAAACAATATGGCACTAGGTTGCCCCATGGCAGCATGCGTTTATATCATCAGTAGGGCAATTCAAAGAGGATCGCATAAACAAATTGAGGTGAAATAGTTTTCGGTACTCATGCCTCGATTCCTCCTGGACTAGCTGAATATCAATAAGGTTATCTGTGAGGTACCTTGAACAATATTCAATCATAAAATTGGTGACTCTTTGCTCCCCGTAGGTTGTATCATGCTAACAAGACATGTAACGAAAACTGGCCGACGACAACGACGACGACGAGTTACACACAAGATTTGTTTTCTAAGAACCATTTCTTCGTGTTGTTCTTGATGAAAAACATAAAAGTAACAAAAAAATTTTTTCAAAATTCCAGCTTTTTTTGTGGTAAATCAATACCTTTCTTGCATATTAGATATGTTGGGCGGAAAAGTGATAAACGTGTGGGCCGGCATATTTTGTAATCAAATAATTGGTGCTTTTTTCCTAAGTAACAACTTCAATGGCAGAAAAATATTTGAATCTTCCCAAAATGAAATAGGACCCGAAATTGCAAATCCCGGTCCTAGACATCTTTCAGTATGGTTTCAACATGATGGTTGCCCGGTTCACTCCACTAGGGAAGTACGGGAATACCTTGATACTGTTTTCCCAAATACGTGAAGAGGTCGAGGGGGTACAGTAAATTGGCCAACAAGATCTCGAGATTTAGCACCCCTTGATTTCTCTTTATGGGGTTCCCTGAAAAATAAGTTGGCGGTATATGAACCGAAGACAGAAGATGAATTGAAAACTACTATTATTAACCCTAGAGTACTAATACTCGTAAAATTTACGACGCCGAATTATTTTTCCCGAAATTTGGCAACAACGGAAAATCTTGCAGATTTGGGTCTCCCAGTAGCTTCCTCTTTAGTACTCTGCTAAACGTTGGTAAGTCCACGTCAGTCGGATTTTTAGCGGAAGTGCAGAAATTACGCATCGCGTCGTAAATATTACGACGCTTTAGTGTTAGTGATAGTATTAGCGATAAGATTATTGTGAATGTTTTTCTTTGTTTTATGCTGAATACTCGATTTATTGTGTAAGTAGACTAATAATATTTCATAATTTGTAGAAACAAAATGCAAATTTCAAAGTATAAAGCTAAGATTTATTTATTTATTAATTTCAGAAACTGAGAAATGGCAAATAAACCACTTACTGCGTCGCAGTTGCAACAAGAAATGGAAAAGATTATGAATGGAGAAGATGATTATAATGAACAGTACGAGGACAGTGGAAGTGACTGGGAGGAAGATTATTTAGAAGAGGATTCGGTACATTCTGACAGCTCAGAAGAATATAACCAACCAACCAACCATGCCATCGAGAAAAAAAATCCATAATTAGCAGAGGAACGTCCAGAAGAAGCTCTCTTGTCATATGATCAAGAATCATCGGATGACGATGAACCTTTAGCCAGCCTATGTCGAAGCCAGGGTCGAAGGGATCCAAATATAGTTTTTCCTAAACAAATAAATATAAAAGGTAAGAATGGTCATAAGTGGTCATCTAAACAGCCAGTCTTGTCAAAGAGAGTCAGTTCTAGGAATATTGTTCATTTTATATCTGGTTGCAAAGGAGAATCTCGTAACTGTTCTTCAATAAAGGACCACTTTCTGCACTTCTTTCACGACAACATTCTTGACATAGTTATTCTTCACACCAATGAAGAGATTGTTAGGCAGTCTTCTAAATACGCTGCAAATTCTGCTACGGTATCAAAACTTTGCAAAGATGAGTTATTAGCCTTCCTGGGAATACTAGTTTTTTCTGCCGCCAAAAAAGACAATCATCTAAATGCTAGACATATGTTTGAAGGGACCACATCGGGATCTTTCTATCGCGCCTGTATGAGTAGAGAACGTTTTACGTTTTTAGTAAACTGTCTCAGGTTTGACGATAAAACTTCGAGGGAGGAAAGGGGAAAAACCGACTCATTCGCTCCTATTCGTGACATATGGAATATGCTAATAGATGTATGCAGAAGTTCCTATATTCCATCATCTTATCTCACCATCGATGAACAGCTCTTAGGATTTAGAGGAAGGTGTCCATTTCGTATGTACTTACCTAACAAACCGTCGAAGTACGGTATAAAGATTATTATGTTATGCGACACATCCTCCAAATATATGATAGATGCTAGTCCATATCTAGGAAAGAGCACTGATACTGGAGGACTACCTCTTGCAAATTTTTATGTGAAAGAGTTAACAAAATCGGTTCATGGTAGTAACCGTAACATTACCATGGACAACTGGTTTACGTCAGTTTCTTTGGCGGATGAACTTTTGGAGTTGCCGTACAAACTAACAATTATAGGAACTCTGAGAAAAAATAAAAAAGAAATACCACCAGAACTATTGAAAAATAGGCAACGAGGCACATCAATGTTTTGCTTTGATAGGAAAAAGATATTAGTTTCATATGCACCAAAACCTAATAAAATAGTGTTGTTACTTTCCACTCTGCATGAAGGTGCAAGCATTTCCGAAAATGGAAAACCTGATATAATTATAAATTATAATGAAACCAAGTCAGGTGTAGATACTTTTGATCAACTATGCAGTAATATGACCTGCTCCATAAAAACCCGGAGATGGCCTATGTGTGTTTTTTATGGAATGATTAACATAGCTACCATCAATTCATTTGTAGTATACTGCCATAATTCTCACAAAGCTAATACGAAGCCTGCTTCCCGCTTCCAGTTCATGTTAAATTTGGGCAAAAGCCTTGTTGAGCCATAGATGCGCCAAAGATTGAACATCACCAATTTACGTCGCAATATTCGACAGGACATAAACGAAATTCTAAACATACAGCCTGTTCCTGAACCAGATAACCCTATGGCAAAGAAGCGGACAGTGTGCTCCTTCTGCCCTAGCCGTCTGAGAAGAATGACAACAAACTTTTGTGTACAGTGTAAACGAGCAATCTGCGGACAGCACAACAGAAATTGTTGCCCAGAATGTCCATTTTCTTCGGCATAATTCATTTTTTTTCAAACCATATCCATTTATTTGATTAGTTTAAGATGAAAAACCTATTATTTCTGTTGGAAAATATATTTTGATTTTTTTAAAATGTGTTTTAATCCAAAGTCGTAAATTTTACGACGTATTAGTATTACGGAATAATCAAATCACATTAGTACTCTAGGGTTAATGAATGTCGAACAATTAGTAGAACTGTTATTAATAATGTACGGCGGAACTTTATATTCGTTTGGAACACTGTTTCGCAGCAAACGGACAGCTATTTGAGTAGTTTATTGAATAAATAAATGTATAACCCAAATAAATTCCTCTTATTTCAAATATTTCTACTTCTTTTTGGACAATCCTTATGAAAAAAGAATTAAACAGAAAAAAAATCGCCAACGCGCGAGATCGAACCACGCCTCTTCACATTTAACTTTTAAATTTTTAGTGCAGCAACCGCCCTTTTTATTATTTTTCGAAAGTGTTATAAAAATGACGTACGACTATTTTAAACATAATTATGCATTTTTATATTGAACCAGAACAAATATATAAGAAAATCAAAAGTGCATTCAGACTTTTCTTTGTAACGATCTATTGAAATCTGTTATTATTTTTATTGAACGTAATTTCATAAAAAAGTTAGCTCGCTTTTGTACAGGAATCCCTAAGTCGCATTGTATAAATAACACAGTATATAAAACTCACTTTTAATATTGTAACAGAATTTTTTATTTATATTGTTATTTAATCTGTACTGTATCGTATACTGCTCCGGATAAGGTACGTTTCGCCGGCAACATTTCGCCGGCAACGTTTCGCCGGTAACGTTTCACCGGTGTCGATTCGCCGACAGGTACGTTTCGCCCGGGAATTATTCGCCGGTAACGTTTCGTTAGCAGTTCATTTATGAAATAACTCATTTCCACACAAGGGATTCTGTTACTAACATCTTATACAATTGTGAGAATCTGTCGGTCTGTCCTGATATAAACGTCTTTTTTTTATTGGGTTTAATTCCAGCAACTAACTTTTCGTAATAAATATCCGTATTTTTTTTAATCTTCTTCCGTTCCGAAATGAATTTTCAAATTGTGGGGTGCTGCGAGCCCAGTTGTGCTTGAATTCTTCTATGCGCAGCCTCTACCCTATTGTTAGTTTTCTAAAAAAACACATCTTTTATTAGTTTTAATATTTGTGGTTACATTATTTTACCTCTTTTGCATTCAAAACCCGGTTATGCAAGTTCCAAGTTTCTGGTGGAAAATTTGGAATACGTCTACAATTTCCCCTCCTATTGCGAACTTCCAAATAATTTGTTCCAAATCAGTTTGCAACAGGTAGTAACGCTTCTTGCTGATGATCATAGAATAAATCAAATGAATCACTTAGATTTGGAACAGGCACAAAAGCCAATGCAGTGATCATTCTAGCTTGTAACGCAAAATCTCCATTATTTCGATATTCTCTAAAATAAAATATATAAATATATAACTAATTTTTGTTTTGCTTTTGTAAAGTTACTACAAACCTTGTTAAGTGTTCTTGTCCAATAACTTTTCTAAATTTTTCACAAGGTGTAAAAAGCATCCATCAATAGACATTCCTGGAAATATTGCACGGAAAGCATTGTGTATTGCAAGCTCAAAATCGACCGACACTCTTGATGGATTTAATGAAGGTTTAACTCGATCAGCATTTGGAGCATTTTTTCGTAAGTTCTCTGTCTTTTATCTGGTAAAAGTGTATACACGCAAGGATGATGCTTCCATACTTTTCACCCATTATAACAAATACCTGGGCAAATAACGTCGGTGCAACGCTAAAGGTGCCATCAAAATACCACCTAGATGATGTTTTTAAAATGTCAATTCCTTGACGTCTCCCAAGTATTAATAAGCGTGGTAATTCTGGTTAATTGTCTGCTAGTAAAAAACGTTCTGTTGTGTTGCCACCGTCTGTGGAGTACTCTATACATTCTTGAGGAATTTCTAGTTCTTAGGTGCAACGGGGGCATGATTGATTAGCTTCCGTGCTCTTTTCATTTGCATCTTTGAACTTCGATCAGATGCGCAAATTCCGGTTGCAGAAATGGTAAGTATTTGTTGACAGTTATTTATGATCACAGTAGCAGTTTCTTGGCTTTCAACTGCTCTCTTTTTAAGGGATGTAACCATTTTGGATACATGAATTTATAAAATAAAGATGAAATAAATTATCTAGTTAAGACTTGTGATAAATCACTCATTTAAAAATGAAAGGATTTTACAAGTAAGTATTAAATTAAAACATATTATATTTACCTCTACTTGGCTGAAGCATCATGTACGTGATGTCCGACTTTTTTAATTATTTCATTATTTAATGATAAGTGCATTCTCGCTTTACATCGTTTATCTCTTCGTCGGCAACGAAAATATTGTTTTTCACCATTTGTCAAAAATATACATAAAATCGTCTTCGCTAAAAATTTGACCACTTCTTTTAGTGTCCATGACTAGCACTGCACTAAACTTGATGCAAAAAGTACCCAACTAATAACTTTAGAAAAATTCTGCAAGTTTTGATGCACTTACTGGGTGGTGGTGGTATAACTTTTCAAAAGCAGGTACTGGATAGACTTAGTAGGCGTGACTTAACATTATATGACCTCTAATACCATTTGTTGGATATCTCCATTTGTTTATCGGTTAATCCGACAACCCTTCAAAGTACAATTCAACTTTTATCTGATTTTGGGTTTGCAATTCGTTCTACCTAGTGAGATTACGGGGAAAAGACATTAACGTTGTTATACAAGCTTAATTATACCTATTTATCCACCTTAACTCTGTCTGATGGTTTTTTTTCTGTTGTTTCTTTCTGTTGTCTTAATTTGTCGGAGAGATAACTAATGGAACCCACCGGCGAATCGTGAGGTCGGTGAATCGTGCTACCGGCTAAACATTCCCGGCGAAACATTACAGGCAAATCGTTACTGGCGAAACGTTGCCGGCGAAACGTACCGTTTCCTACTGTTCCCGTGCGAATGACTTTAAGTTGCCGAGACACATAAATTTCAATACAAAAAACATACATTTTCAATATTAAATCGTCGTTTTTCCCGTCACAGAAAAAATAGTGTTATACACACGAGAAGAATATTAAATATTAGCTCTCGCAACACAGCCTCGAGCTAAAATCTAATACTTTCTCCAATTGTGTAATAACTAACTTCTAGTAACACACATTTTTCCCCTAAATTAAAATAAAAAAAGTTATTTCATCTCAACCACTGTAACACTTGAATCAAACGTCAGATCGAAAAAAAAATGCAACTACCTTTTTGTAGGTTAGTACTTACATAATTTGTGGCCATGTCTGCAGAATCTCATCACCTGAAATAAAAATAGTTTGTATTTGTGAATGTTTGTAATTATTCCCCTAAATATTAGTGTCAATTACGTTATAGCTTGTATTAAACAAAATTCCTACTATAGCGCTTCTATAAATATCGTGATTATAGTTCAATAAAGCATTGTTTAAGTTAAAACTTGTTAAGAAAAATAATAGTTGTAGATAAGTTACTGCACAAACTATGTATACTATTGATAGTTGATACCTTAGAGTAATAATATACATAAACACATTTATTTTTGCTGCCATCAATCCTAAACGCCAGTAGTAAAATAATGAATGAATTACCAAAAGTGGGGATGGTATTGTGAATATATGGCATTGGTAGTTTCGGCTGTTTTTCTGACAAACTTGACAGTGAGAAACCATTATAATCCAAAAACATTAAATTAGTTGACTTAAAAGTTACTAAAAGTTGGAAAAAACCATAAAAACGGAAGAATCAAATTTTAACTGCCTACTCATAATAAACATAACATGCAAAACACGTTATTTACTACGAATACTACAGCGCTATCGAAATTATCGTCGTGTACACTCTGGCGATATTTGCATGTCTCTTTATACGGTAATTAAACAAGGACAAAACTACTGAATATGTTACCCCAGACAGATAAAGCAGATACTAAAATTTTGAACAATGTTGCCACTTTTAGTTAAAACAAAGACTCGTTTAGAATTTATATAAGAATATGCCTTTATTAAATAAAATTCTAGTATTTTAAATTATTTTTAAAAGCAGCGACGTAAATGCAAAAATTAATATGCCTCTTTTTATTTGCATAACTTATTAACAAATTTTAAATTTCATTTTAACTGCAACTAAAGAGAATTTCTAAATATGGCATAGCCGTGGAAGTATTCGCAAGATGGCTTAGAATGTGACTCGATGATTGAGGTATCAAAAAGTCAAAACAAACCTACTTTATGTGTTAATCTGAGGTTGACACAAATGGCTTAATTGCTATTTAAAATAAGTGCTATCTCAATATAAAGTGATTATACCGATAAAAACAATAAACCAAATTATATGTAGAGCAAAAGAGAACTTAAAACTGACAAATTTATTTATTTAAGAGCGAACTATACTCCTGAGTACCCATTTCATGGATGAAGCTGATCTTCTTGGTGACAGAATTGCTATTATGGCTGGAGGTGAATTACAGTGTTGTGGTTCCAGCTTTTTCCTTAAAAAGAAATATGGCGCCGGTTATAGTTTGATAATGGATAAAACAAGCGATTGCAAGCCGCATCAAGTTACCGAACTATTAAGGAAGTTCATTCCGGATATTGAAGTAAGAACATTATTTTTCTTATATACAGCCACGTAAAAATGTGATTATTAACATTTAGACTTAGTTTAAAGTCCTAATAATTATTCTATCTATCTTCTCCGCACCCCGGAGGCTGTATCGTGCTAATAATCCGAAATTTCTGCAAAAATTACCAAAAAAGTGGTACGTCAAGTATTATAGCACCCGTTTTACTGGCTCTAGTGAGCTGATAATCTATACGGTTCCACTATGAGATGTCTTCCTCGGTAACATTTACAGGCTAACTTCAACAGGTACTCGACTCAGAGCGTCAACATGAACAATTTTGGAGCCGGATCCGTATTCTATGTCAAAATCGTATTCTTGTATAGTAAGCCACCATCTTGCTATTCGTGGAATTAGGACCCTCTTCATCATAGTGTGTTTTAGCGAGTTGCAGTCAGTAACAAGTTTGAATTTTATGCCAATGAGGTATACGCGAAAGTTTTTTAAAGCTTCCACCACAGCTAAAGTTTCTATAGTCTGTTTCTTATTGTCTGACAGCACGCGAAAAGTTCACAGATCTAGTCAGGTACTAAACCATAGGCGTCACCGTTCATCTAATGAATTTATTTACTATTTAATTTTATACCCGATCTGATATATAAAGGTAATATAAATGTAAATTCGGTTAGTTAAAACAACTAACTGACCTTCATACATTTGTAGAGTACATACAGTTAAAACAATAAATTATTTTGGAAATAATCTTGTAACGCAACTATTCTGACTGAGAAATTGAAGCAGGTCAATTATTGGGAGACATATTAACAAACCATTTATCAATGCATTCTCCAGATAATTACTTTCTGATTTCCGAAATGTTGATAATAACATTTCCAAGAAACATTACAATAGGGTTCTACTAGGGATTGTCCCAATGACTACTTAGAAATTTTGCAGGTATATACGGTGAAACTTGGTCTCGTTCAAATTTGTATAATTTGTTTTGCTTAGATTCGCTTATGTTCCATAAGTGTTAACTGTGTTGTGAAAAATGTCTTCAAGTTTTACCCCAGTAAAGTGTAAGAGCGTGCTTAGCTTACAAACGAAGACTGTAGTGTTAAATGTGCATGATGCTGTTGTACATCAAATGCCGGCTGCTACTGTTAAAAATATAGTATCGACATGTTCCAATATGACAGAGAGAGGGAAAATGGAAATATATCTCCACCTAAAAAGTCAACTGGAAGAAAACCATTTGACCTAGATGAACATATGCAAAATACAATAAGACGAAAAGTACATGAATTATATTTTAAAAAGGAGATCCCAACCCTTGACATAATTCTAAGAATGGTGAAGGAGGACGAGAATTTGCCTGACATAGGGAGGAAAACTTTGTGGAAAATATTACACAAATAAAATTTTACTTGGGAGAAGAAAAGTCGCAAATCAGTGCTAATCGACAACGAAGAAATAATATGTTGGAGACGCCAGTATTTACGAGATATCCGAAAATACAGACAGGAGGGAAGACAAATCTATTATCTAGATGAGACATGGCGCAATGAAGCACTTGTATGGCAGGACAAAAGTATTCAAACCAGTCGTCAAGCTTTCATAGAAGGTTTATCTACTGGACTGAAAACTCCTGTCGGTAAAGGTCGCCGACTAATAATAACGCATGTTGGATGCAATCAAGGGTTCGTTGAAGGTGGTTTACTGGAGTTTCAGTCAACATCAACCAAAGACTATCGTGAAGAAATGACTGCAGATGTTTTTAAAGAGTATTTTACACAAATGGTCGAATTAATTCCAAATAATGCTGTAATCGTTATGGACAATGCCACTTACCATTCGCTGAGCTGGAATGATCATATAAAAAAGTTGATATTATCTTGTCAGAAAGGTATCAATCTTCTAAGAATACTTTCTAACCGTAACTGGGGATCAGATTAAAAAACACTACATATTATATATAAAAATCTTATACGTTCCAAACTCGATTATGGATCTATTGTCTATGCATCCACCAAAATCCATATTTTAAAGAAACTTGATACAGTTCACAATAATGCCTTACGAATAATATCTGGTGCATATCGTACATCACCGGTGGAAAGCCTTTATTCAGAATTAGGGGAACCATCTTTATGTACGAGAAGAAAAATATTGACATTGTCATATGCTACCTCTATATTAGATAACACTGAGCATCCAATGTACCCAAAAATTCATACAGATGAAATTGACAATATCGCACAACAACCGAGTCCAACTTTCTGTAATCGCTTTAGACAATACAAAGCAGATCTTCAAATTAAACATGTTACTATATTCAAGTTTGAAGAAACATATCCTCCTTGGCAAAATTCCAAACCAATAATTGACACCACTCTTACCTCTTTTAAAAAATATGAACTACCCAGTTTACTGATAAAAAACATCTTCCAAACAAAACTCATTGAATATAATGACCATTTCAAAATATAAACGGATGCCTCGAAAACTACAGCTTGCGTCGGAGTCGCGGTTGTTACGGCAAATCATAACTTATCTTTTAAATTACCTACCTGCAGTACAGTCTTCACTGGAGAGATATATGCATTGCTACAAGCCCTTAAACTGTCCAGAAATGCGAATGCTTCCAACATCCTCATAATCACAGATTCCCTCAGTTCATTAAAATCCATCCAGCAAGTTTATAGTAGTCATTCCATTGCTATGAAAATAAAGAATGAGCTCTTCCAACTACAAGAATCCGAAATAAATGTAAAATTTATGTGGATCCCCTTCCACATAGGAATCCAGGGTAATGAAGAAGCAGACCAACTGGCAAAACAAGCAGCGGAAAGTGATAGTGCGGTAGTTGTAAACGCGACGACCATCAGTGATTTGAAGCATACCGTAAAAGAAAAAGCGATAAGTGCGTGGCAAAATCAGTGGCTTGATTCGAAAGCAAAATTACGCGAGGTGAAACCCAGTGTAAAACCCTGGAATACAGTACCAAACAGGCGGGCCAACCAAGTACTACTGACAAGACTGAGGATAGGACACACTAAACTGACGCATCAACATTAACTTGCCAGGACCGAAATGCCTCAGTGTACTACATGTTCCAAGTAGATAACAGTGAAACATATTCTGGTTGAGTGTCCCAGATATGAGGACGCGCGAGTGAAAAACAATATACCAAGCACATTGAAATCGGTATTAGGACAAAACTGTGACATAAACGTATTAGTTCGATATCTTACTGAAATTAATGAAATCAAAACCTTGTAAAATAATCTTTGTCGCTAATAACCGACATGGTTGATGCGACAATAAAAAAAACAGCACCATGATGACAGTTCTTATCTACTTTTCGGAAAAGTCTACAGTTTTTAAGGAAATACGACATGTTTTTCCCATAAGAGGTCATACTTTCTTGCCTGCAGATAGGGTTTTTGGAATAGTGGAGAAAGAATATCGGAGACGAGAAGAAATTTTAGGACCGAGGGAGTATCACGAGATTTTGAAAAACCATGGAACTGTCAATTTTTGGGGACAAGACTGGAATACATCGGCATCGCAGAATATTGTGAAGAAATAGCTGCCTTTTAAAATAAGTGAAGCTCGGGTCCTAATGTACCAGAAAAGAAATAAGACAGTGATTTGCAAAGTCTACAATACGTATACTGGTCATGACAAAAAAGTCAGCAGTTTTAAAAATGGTGTCAAAAACGCAAATCAGATATCAGCATCTCAGAAGCTTCCAGCAGTCAATCATGTAAGTGATCTTAAGAAAGCCGATGTCAAAAAGCTGTTGTGTGGCATTGAGCTGCCTGATGAAGTGTCTTCTTTTTATGATGAAGTTATGAAAGGAACTGCCCTTAGTGCTGACGATAATACTGATTTGGAAGTGGATGTGTGAAATACTTTCAATGTTTCATAGTTTCATAGAGTTATTTTTTATATAAAAAATGTTATTTGCCTTTAACATTGAAGTATTTATTTTAATTTTCACTACTTAAGTACGTACTTATCAAGTTTTCAAAAAACTGCGTATTTTGTTTATTTTTTGTTAACTTATAATAAAGTTGATATTACATAATTTTTCTTCATTTATTTGTTCCCATTTATTATTACTTTCTTAATTGAATGTTTTCATTGGTCATTAAGTATTGTCGTGTTAACCAGATAAAAAAATGCTGTCCTGAAAATTTTGTAGTTATCGAATTTTAAAAAAACGGTCCTCAATTAGCCTAACTTGGTTATCATGAATAATAGCAGTTACATCTCTATTGTTAACAAAAGGTTTTCCAACAATAAAAGGAACGTTTTGAATATCGTCAGGCACAATTAATGCTTCTACATCTGCGGCAGCCAAGTCAACTATTAAATGAAATAAAATCTTAGAATTTACGAAAACAGTTCCACCGCCGAAGCCACGTAACCAAGCTGATGTCGCCTCATGTCTTAATCCAAGCCTAACAACCTCACATTCTCGAATCGTTACTGCACCACAACCTAAATCGTCGTAAACTCTCACAGCCTCGCCATTTATAATATAATCGATAAAATAACATGTATTTACATCATTATCGTGAGGAATTTGTAAAGTGTTCAAAGATTTACCTGTATGGGCAACATCTGGGCGGTTTCGAGACGTCCCCACGTGACACCTACTAGCCTCGTAACCTAGTAATTTACATTTAGCGCATTCAACACGTCGTTTGGAGCATTTGTTTTGGTAATGCCCTCGCAGTTTGCAATTGAAACACTGCACTTGTTTAGGATTTACCTTCACAGTACTTTTATTTTTCCCCTCGATGATCAGTTAGGTGACGTAATTCAGGTCTTTCAGAGCGTTTAGTGGCTTGTGGTGTACTAGTACTAGTCTCATATAAATGGTCATCTCGCAAAGATGAAATATATTCCTCGTAGAGGGCATCCGGTGAAATATAACGACCAGACCTTGTGCCATTTTGTATCGTAACACTTGATATACCATCAATAAGGCACGACACTGCATTTCTGCCAGATATCTGAGTAGTTTCAATTTCTTAAAATAATAAGTTGTCATTGATTCATTACGTACCTTCATTTTGTTTAACATATTACGTAGTGCCATTGCGTAATCGATATGGTCGGGAAATGTTTTGGAAATAAGGACTTTCCATTCGTTCCAGGAACACGGATAATCGGTTAGACTGTGGTACCCGTTTCGTGCTATTCCAGATAATCTTGATTGTATTTGGTATATTCTGGTGGCGTCATCCCAGTTATTTATTTGCTTAACCTGATCCACTTTCTCCAGCCACTTAACAGCGGATAAATTTTCATTTTCTGGATTGAACTTCAACCACTTCTCAAAGACACGGGTCAGCACTCATTGTTTTGCCCTTGTTGCACAAGAGTTTCTAAAAGATGCTCCAAGCGATCTATTTGTGCTTCAACCGTTGACGTGGAGTTCTGCACAAAAACGATTCCAGTGCCTTCGCTTTCTATCGCTGGCTCATTTGTATTTGGCGGAGTTGTAGATCCGTCAAGAATTGCAACTTCAGGTATTTGAGGCGTACGTAACTGCCTATCATTGTTCATTTTCTTTTTTTGGCGAATGCTCATCTTTCTTTTTTTATGTACCCGCATCTACGGGTTCCCCACTCAAACGTTTTCCGTTCCGAATTGCGAGATTTGTATCTACTATCATTTGTGGAGTTATCTGAATGGAAGTCACTCGATGTAGAATTATCTCGCATTCGTTTACCCATGATAAGTTGAACACTTAAACTATTCATTTATTATTAACACTTAACGATAAACACAAATAAAATATACTAAATTGTTCACTCCGCAGCTGAACTGTAATCTATCAATAATAAACGAAACGAAAATTGACAACAAAAAGATTTTAATAATTAAATTTTATCCAACGTATTCGCTAATAGTTGAAACGTATCTGCATTACAGTTTCGTATCGAAAAAAGTATTTCAACATTCCTCTGTTGTGATTAAATCCTATGAATCACCTTCTCTGAATCCACTTAGGTAACTCTCAGCAGGCGCGTCCACTTTGCAGGAGTGGGCTCGGCTTATGAGTCGGTGATTAAGTTCTGTTGAGGACCCAGTATTGAGAGGTATATCGCTTTACTCTTGCCCAGAGATACGGGTGAAGACCACACCTACGGGAAGGTGGAGAAGAAAGACTTCGGTACGGCAGACCCGGCGCAAGTGGCATAAGGGGCACCCTCTTGTTCTTAAGGCGGACGAACTCAATTTAACAATGAGTCCACCGCATGAGGATCAGGCAGGCAATGGGAAGCCACCTGATTATATTCCCTCGAGCACACTATGTCAGAAAGTCATCAATCAGCTAAAAACACGCTTCGCGATCCGGTTAGTAACCGGCGCTTAATCAATTCCGGGTCGGTTAATGTGAAATGTGCGACCGGGCCTGCGGACGTGAGCAACCAGGCAACCCAGGCAGCAATTGCGACTGGAAGAAATCACTGTAATCTCCGAAATCAGATCCATCTAGGAACATGGAACGTCCGAGGCCTCCTCCAAACCGGAAAATTACACATTCTGGAGAGAGAGATTTACAGAGAAAACTTATCAGTGTGCGGGATCTCGGAGACACACTGGAAAGGAAATGGTCATTTCAACACAGCTGACCATACTGTCTACATATCGGGAGCAGATAAACTGGAAGAAATTGAGTCGCCTTCTTGGTTAACAAGAAGTACACCAAATATGTAGAGAGCTATGAGGCCATCAGCGATAGACTACTTAGAATATCATTTAACCCCAAACCAGTTAAACTTCCTATTGTCCAGGTATATCTACCAACAACGGATGACCCAGATGACGAAGTGGAATCTGAGTATGAAAAACTAGAAAGAGCCATTTTGAACATACCGCAAAAGGACCTCCTAATTGTAACGGGAGATTTCAATGCCGAAATAGGGAATACCAAGAATGATGACCACATAAGAAATATTGTAGGGAAATATGGACTGGATGAAAGAAATCAACGTGGTGAGCGACTTATCCAGTTTTGCACAGATAATAATATGACCATCTCAAACATAATATTCAAACATCTTCCTCGACGTCTATCAACATGGACATCACCTTGAGGCCTATATAAAAAACAGATAGACTATACTCTTATACGAACGCGTTGGCGGACATCAGTTACAAATATCGTCGCTCGACCAGGTGCGATATGCGGTTCAGACCATAAACTTCTAAAGTCTAGCCTTACTATAAAACTAAAGACATTGACTCTCTTCAAGCCTAGTCAAAGATTACCGATACCCGGAAAGAGTTTTTCAAGAAACGTTGCGAACTTCCGGTCCTGCGTTGACTGAAGGAAACTCAAATCAAACATGGGAAGCGATCAAAACATGGATCGTATCCGGTGTGAACAAAACTACGAATCCAAAACTGATAAAGAAGAAACACTGGATGGCAGAAAGACTATTCGATTTAATAGACTCCCGGAGACGACTAATTCTGTCCAAAACTATTACTTCGGAGAGTGAGAAGGCCCTTGACAAAGAAATTCAAAAATGTTTTTAAATGAAACTCTTGGTCTCTAGTTAATTCCACAAGAGTTTCATTTAAAAACACTAATATGAGCATATTCCACGAAGTAAGGGTCGAGACAGTTAATTAAATTCAAAAATCCTGCAAAAACGACTAAAACCAGCACATCGCAAGAGTATGCAAAGAACTTGAAGAACATGCAAATACAAACAGATGTCACAAATTGTACGAAACAGTCAAGTATCTATCTAGAGAATTTAAGACACAGACACAAATAATAAAATATGAGAACGGAGAAACCATTACA
This sequence comes from Galeruca laticollis, assembly GCA_963921935.1. NCBI lineage: Eukaryota > Metazoa > Arthropoda > Insecta > Coleoptera > Chrysomelidae > Galeruca > Galeruca laticollis. The sequence goes on along the minus strand of OY998177.1, from coordinate 221,919,549 downwards.
GATGCCAACAACATATCAGAAGTATGGAGACAATACTGCGAAAAACTTTTTTCTACTGATAAAGCCGAACATTATGGTTTAATAAAAATTTATGAAGTTGAAAGAGAGCCCCCAATTTTAAAAGCCATAAACCTTCTAAAGAACAACAAATCACCTGGTAATAATAGCATACCCGCCGAAACAATATAAGCTATTGGTGAGCTTTGTGTTGATTCAATCCACAGGCTGTGTGTTGAGATTTGGCAAACTGGGATATGACCAAAAGAATGGTGCGAATCGGTGTACATGCCGCTATACAAGAAATGCTCTCCTACAAACTGTAGCAACTACAGAGAAATAGCGCTTACGTCACATGCCAGTAAAATTTTGCTTCACATCAAACAACCGCTTAAAATCCTTCTTACTTCCACAGATTCCCGACGAACAGACAGGATTCATGCCAGGAAAGGGAACAAGGGAACAAATTCTGAATGCTAGACATATAATAGAAAAAGCATACGAGTTGAATGTAAAAACTTATTTGTGCTTTGTCGAATGTGTAAAATGGAAGAAATTGTGGTTTTTCTTGGAAAACATGGGAGTATCAAAGCATATGATCATTTTGCTTAAAAATCTTCACAACAGCTTTGGGAATGTGAAAGTCAACAACACGCTAAATCTTTTACTCCAAAGTGCTGTGTAAGACAGGGCTATATTATGTCACCGATACTCTTCAATATATACGGTGAGTATATAATGAGAAAAGTTCTGCAAGACTGGCGAGGGGGATTAACCATAGGAGGAAAAAGAATTACTAACCTAAGATATGCAGACGACACCTTAATACTAGCTTTTTCAGAAGAAGAACTCACGGAAATCATGAGAAAGTTGGACAGGATCAGCAGAGAACATGGACTTGCGTTGAACAAAAAGAAGACGCAAATTATGATCATAGACCGCAACTCTACCAATGTCAAACAGATCGATGGTTTTGTAGTAATTGAGTAACTAACAAAACAATAGCACGTGACTCAACAATAAAACTAACCCGAATATGGAAAGACTCTGCAATATCTAAACGCAATAAACTGAAATGAATCATCTTCTTGATCTTTCTTATTGCCACATATGCCTCTGAGATCTGGACATTGAAAGTTGCAAATCGAAGAAAAATAGATGCCTTTGAAATGTGGGCTTATAGAAGAGTGCTGCGAATATCATATACAGAATATCGTACTAGCGTGTCAATGGGCTCGTTTCATGAAATTCTATGATAATGTCACAAGATATATTGGGTCTGAACTAAGAATTTGCGACTAATAACGCCACTCTACGATTTCAAATGAAAATTGAAAAAAATATTGAAATTTGAATTCTTGTGATAGGCTAGAGCCAATGGCAAACAAAGATATTTTGCGCTGTTGTCACGAGGGAAAACTTTATAAGTAGACTAGTTATCTGTTTTCTTTAACACCCGTTAAAAAGAAACGCAAAGTACTGTCAAAACGTATTCTTTCAAATAATGTTCCCCTAATCGCGTGCCTCTTATTAAAAAAGGTAACTCTCTCGTAGTCAAAGAAATTTGGAAATATATATTTTAAACTACAGTGATGATGCAATATAACGTAAAATGTATGTATAATGAAAATTAAATGTTCTTCATGTAGGTTGAGTTGTTTGGAAAACGTGTCATGTAACACCCATACACAAATTGCGTTACCTCAAAGTTCCAAACTCGATTTAGTACCGGATCGTTTACTCTTCTTCTGTTTAGGGGAGTTCGAGTGACTTGAGGAAGATTTGTTGAATTAGCTTCAGTGAAACCTGGATCCATTTTAACGATGTCTTTTAAAAGGCAAACAAACAGTAGCACATTTTCTACTATAAAATAATATAACAAACAACTAAAGAGTCGGCGAGGATGATATCCGTTTGAGGTTAGTTGTGGATATTGATGTAAATTGTCAAATTCTTCTAGTCGACTTTTACTTTGTATTAGTCAACTTGGATAGTCAAGTAGGATTTGTCAAGAGAACGTACTTTCAATCTGACAACAAGGGCTTCTGTCATTGGTCGACTTTCAGCGGTTTATTTAAATCTAATTTTCGAAGATATTTATAACATTTTGAGAAAAATATCGGTATCATAGAAAATTATATGATATTTTTAATCCTTCTGATATGATTTCACTTGTTAATTCATACCCATGAAACTAGCCCATTCTTAATGAACTAAAAATCACCACAAGGCTCTCAACCAAGATAAACCAGTCATATCTCATGTATTTTGGATATATTCCAAGAAGAACAAATGGACTGGAAAAAATTATTGTCGAAGGCAAAATCAATGGCAGACGACCAAGAGAAAGGTCTCCGACGCGCTGGGTGGATCAAACCAAGGAAATCATCGGTCACGGTCCACAGGAAGTTTCTCTTGCAGCTCAAGATAGAGAAGGATGGAGAATTACGATCCAAGCAATTGAGACATGAGGTCACCATACTCTTTCGAGAGTAGAGGGATAAAAGAGAGAGAGAGGGGCGGAAAAGTAATATAATTAAGTATAATAATTAACTATAATCTTATACCTTTTAATATAATTAGTCTCCTTTCTTGAATTTGACTTGAAGATGAAAAATTTATGACGTGCATCAATCTTTATCATGTATGAGGTATATATGTTACATTAATGGCTGTGAATTACTACTCCCTACTACAGTCATTATTTATGTAAAAAAGTAGTATTTAAGTTAAGCATCTGGATAAATCTGATCGAGTATTTGTCAAAATTATGAAAAATTCATATAATGAAAGTGCGACATTTTTTTACTTGTTTTATTTATTCGCAGATTCAAAACAACGTTGGCAGCGAATTGACATACCTACTGACCGAAAATAATGCACCTGTTTTTGAAGCAATGTTAAAACAATTAGAAATGGAATCTAAAAAGTTGGGAGTTCGGAGTTACGGAATATCACTTACAACGATGGAAGAAGTGTTTATGAAGTTAGTTCAGTAATTGTATCGAGTTGATATTTTCGGTGAAATCTTTCTCGGTTGTTTCTCTGATCTGTTTATATTCGAATTGTTTCTAGAAATTTGATTTCATCATTTTTTAATGCATTGAAAAGCGTAACATTCTTTGTTTTTCGCACCATACTGTAGTCCATTTCGATCTTCATATTAACACATTTTTGTATTGTGTTCAGCGTGAATATATGTTTCTACCTTCCATCCTCAACATTTAACTATGGATGACTTGGTCTTTTATCTTTCATGACATTCTAAAAGTAATCTTACTTCTCTTGAATTCTAATACAATATATCAAATTCTTACAAAAATCAAATATTTGATTAAAAAAAGTGAGAATATTATCATGTCTAATGAGTGAGTTACTATTTTTTTTTTGATTTTAGCCTTCAATATTTAATAGCCTTAAAGAAACGTTGATGTCGATATTGATGCTCCAACTGTGGTCAAAATTACCATCATATTGTTTTTGATTTGCATTCATAGTTTTAATTGTAGGCATTTCATTTTTGAAAACCAATTAAAGGCGAGATTCTGTCCTATTCAATTCCTTAAAGTTAATGAACGCAACTTATGTTTATATTAAATTCTTTCTCCAATACTTTTTTACTGTAGTTGTATATCGAGATATTTGGTACTGTGATATTCACGTAAAATATAAACTTTTAGAGTTGGTGCTGATCATGGTCAAGAAGAAATGTATGATGGAAAAGAGAATGGAGTAAATAAAAAGGAGATTACATATCCCGTAGGTAAGGATTTTCTGGTAAATATATTGTTATATTCAGAGAGGAAGTTCGCAATGGAGATATTAATGAGTACCTGTCGTTTCCCTACTGTATTTCCTTCTATAATACCATCTTCCGATATAATTGTGCTCAAATATTTGAACAGTTGGACTTATTATATATTATCTTCTTCTTCTGTATGATCTTTTTCCCTAAGATCAAGGTCTTTGTTTTTTGTTTAAATTTTTGTTGTTTTTGCCTATAATCACCATGTCATCCTCATAGCAGAGTTCTTATATCAATACCTTTTCACTTTCCAACATCCTACCTAGTATGGCTTAACTTTTTTCTTTGCTTCCTTGAATTGCTTCATCTATAACCAACGCAACCAAAAGTGGGCTCGAGATTCATCTCTGGATCTGATTTCTCTTGCTTAACTTTTACATAATTATCTGTATGTTTATACAGGCTTCTTATTAATTTTATTACAGTTTCAGAAACTCTTCTATTCCGTAGAGTTTCCCATATATCCTCTCTTTTGCCTCGCCAAAGGCTTTTGCCAGGTCTATGAAGCAGCAGTATATATTTCGGCCTTCTCTTAAGGCTTTTTCTTCATAACAAACATCGCGTCGGTCGTACTCCTGTTTGGTTTGAATCCAAACTGCGTTTCTTCTAATGTATGTCTCACTTTTTTTTTCCAAAATTGTGGCGTTCGCTTTGGAAACTGTATTTGTCAATGTGATGCCTCTGTAATTTCGACATTCTATGCTGTCCCCTTTTTTGTACATTGGGGAAATGATCTCGAATGTACCGAGAATGTTTCCTGTGTTTTCGTACTAGTTTAATATACATTATTTCTCATTAATTATATTCTTCCAAATTTATAGTCATACAATAGAGAAAGGGTGTTGGACATGTCCATTTCATTTTAAATTTAGATAAAGCTTCGGTACATTTCTATAAAGTTTTGAATTTTTCCAATCACAATATTTAAGTCATTTTCAATTCTTATTACTACTTTAAATGAAACTAACTGTTTCTTGATAATTACACAATATATTGGGAAAATGTTGAAAATTCTTACAAATTATATTTATAATATTAACTTATATTGAACATAAATATACTGATTGATTGTTGAATATACAAAATTAATTACTGATAAGACCAAAAAAAGAAACTGGATCTGCGAACAAATAGTGAACACTGTTGCGAAACTATAGAAAAAAACATACGGCACAAAGAAAGGTTGATCCTCCGAAGTGTAGAACCGGGTGACAACCTTTATCGCTGTGCAAGAAGGAAAAAATAGGAGAAATGTTTCACTGCACTGAGAATAAATTAAAAGATTTGTATGAAAAATTGGAAATTTTTTTTATATTCAAAGAAAAAACCGCATCAACCACGAAGGTTATTAGCGGTGGTGGTACAGTATGACTTATATTAGGTTTGTAATATTAATTATTTCCAAAAACTTTAGTAGCAACTCGATGTTATCCGGATTCAAACCATCACTAAGTTTTTTGGGCAGTCTCTCCTCACTATAGTTTGGAAACTCCGCGATTATGTGTTTAACGTTCAGATCTTCGTAACAGGAGACACATCTTTTGGGGTTTTCCTTTTTCAGTAGAAACTGGTGCGTGTATCTAGTGTGGCCAATTCTAAGGCGGGTTAGAATTGTTTGGTGTCTACGGGAGAATGATCCATAGTTCTGGAGGCTCAAGCTGGGATTGATTGTTTTGAGCTTATTATTCTCAAGAGCTTGCCATCTTTCCCTCCATGTATTCATTGTGAGTTTCCGGATGGTATATGAGGGTAATCTTCATGTGGCACTTGGTGAATCAGTTGAGAGAGGGGATTTGAACATGTTCCTCTGGTTATTGTATCAGCAGTTTCGTTACCAACTATTCCTACATGTGATGGAACCCACATAATTTCAACGCCTTTTCCCGCTTCAGATAATTTTGCCAGTTCTGATTTAATGATGATGAGAAGGGCATTTCTGGAATAAAGCTATTGAGTGCCTTGCACGGCACTCAAGGAGTCAGTAAAGATGACAGTATTTTCGTATTCAATGCAATGCGCAAGAGCTTTGGCTATGGCATACAGTTTCTTGTTTCTAATGGAAGTCGGAAACTATAGTTTGCCCTGTCTGTGATTACGGCAGCCGCAACGCTCTCACTGGTTTTAGATGCATCTGTGTATAAGTGGCAATAGTTCTCGTATTTCGAGGTTAGTTCAGTGAAAGCTCTTCTTATGAGTACTGCTGGGGTATCATTCTTGTAATATTGAGTGAGATAGGTGTTGCATTTGGGAAGAGCTATTGTCCATGGGGGAGGTATCTTTATATTCAGTGGGAGGATGTTCTCATTATGAATTGGATTATTTGATATTTTGGAAATTCTGACATGAAGTGGAAGTTGTGAATTATGATGATGTTCAAATATTTCGGGAAAACGATTGGCCCTCGCTGTAGAGTAAACGATGGCCCCATAATCCAGCTTGGATCTAATTAATGCGCGATAAATCCGTAGCAAAGTAACACTATCAGCTCCCCATGTGGGATTGGCTAATACCTTCATTAAATTTAGGCCATTTTGGCAGGATTTCTTGAGATTTCTAATGTGCGAGTTTCATTGCAGTTTTTTATCGAAAGTAACCCCAAGAAATTTAACTTCATCCACAAACTCCAGTTGGTAGTTATTCAATTCGAGAGGAGGTGTAGCATCTTCCGTTTTCTTCGTGAAAAGAACTTATTTTGTTTTTGTAGTCGAGAACTTGAGTCCTGTGCGTTCTGACTATAACTGAAGGTTGTTAAGTGCATTCTAAAGATGGGTACGAATTGAGAGTATGTTTTTTCCTGATGCGTACGAAACTAAATCATCTGCATATAGTGTACCCCTGGCAGGCCTTCTAATATAGTCCAGAATGGTATTAATAGCTACGAGAAATAGTGTCACACTAAGAGCGGATCCTTGAGGAGTGCCATTTTCTTGAGACTTTGTTTCCGAAAATGTAGCATTGACTCTGACCGAGAAAGATCTATTTTTCAGGAAATTGGAAGTGAAAGCTAGCATATTTCCTTGAATTCGCCACAAGGTAGATGAGTTCTTGGTCTAACCGATAATAATTATTAAACATCAAGTAGGCAGCACATTAAATGTAGCTTCTATCAATCTGACGATGATAGCAATATCGAAACAATTGTCAATTTCTTAGACTTTTTAACAATTTCTAAATATATTGGGGAATTATCTAGAAACAGTTAGTTTCATTTAAAACAGTAATACGAGTAGATTCCACAGAGTGAGGGTCGAAACAGAAAATGTCATTTCTAATTCTTCTTAGATCTCAATAAATTTGATAATTTCAATTTTGTTCCATTTTATTTCCCGATTTTTATAATTGTTTCAGTCATCTTTTTACAAGCTTTTTTAGAATCTCGAAATTCATTAGTTCAACTATAGTCTATTTATTAATGTTTGACAGCACAGTAGCTTCATTAAATATTAAAAATAGTAAATTATCTCTTACAGAGTGATCCTAAGAGTTTTACAAGTAAATATTAAAATTCTAATGCAAAACAAGTAGGTGTCTGTACTGGTTGTCTGTACATCCCTGTTTCAGCTCAAAATACAATATGGTAATAAAACTGAACAATGCCAGCAAAAGGATAAACAGTCCGGCAGTGGCGGAGATTACGATATTAGTTCATTTTGCTTATTTAATTAGATTCGGTCAACATTACAGTTGAAATAAAATCCATTCGGTTGGGCCGATTAACAAGTTACATTTTCCTGTTTATGGTAAAATGAATGAGATAGCTAGAGAAATGGGAAAATACAAGCTTGAAATATTAGCACTGCAGGAAATAAGATGGAAGGGTGATGGAAGAATAGATAAGGAAGGATACACAGTTTATTACGCAGGGGAAAAGAAACAGGGGGAAAATGGCACATCATTTATGGCGAATAAAAAGTTAAGAAACAAAGTAATGATCTTCCAAGCAGTAAATGGAAGAATTTCAACAATTAGGGTTGAAAATAAGCAAGCAAATCTAACAATAATAAATGTTTACGCACCAACAGAGGACATAAATAGTGAAGACAAAGAAGAATTCTATGACAAGCTGCAAGAGGTTTGGGAGAATATACCTAGAAATGACATGAAACTAGTCATAGGAGACTTCAATGCACAAATCGGAAAGGAAGAATATAACGAAAATGTTGCAGGCAAAGAAACGATCCACGACAGGACAAATGACAATGGCTCAAGACTCTGCAATTTTGGGATAAGTACCGACACTTTCATAATAAGTACCAAATTCAGACATAAAAAGGAGCATAAAGTGGCATGGACAAAACCAGGCTCCAATGAAGGGAATCAGATAGACCACGCACTCATATCAAGAAAATGGCTGAAAACAGTAGAAGATACTCGTTCATTCAGAGGCGCTAATGTGGATTCGGATTATTTCTTAGTTGAGGTGAAAATTAAAATGAAGATACTAAGGAACGTTCAAAAGGAAACACGCAAAAAATAATGGAACATAGATAATTTAAAAGAAGAACATACGGAAGAAAGATACAGACAAGTATTAAAAGAAAGACTAACACAAGATCCAGATGGAAATATAGAAAAAAATGGGAGAACATAAAAAACAGTATTACCAAAACAGCCGACGAAATACTAGGACCAAAAAAGCAACAAAGATGTAAAGAATGGTACGATGAAGAATGTGAAAACAAAAAGGAACAAAAAGATCAAGCACGAAAACAATGGCTAAATACAGGAGGAGAGACAGAACTGAAAGAATACAAGAAAAAAAAGAAAAAAGCGGACAAATGCTGTCGGAAGAAAAAAACAGAGTGGATAAAGGAGTTTATGATGGAAATAGAAAGTGGCAACCGAGATAATAAAAAATTATATGATTACATAAGAAAACAAAGTATAAGAAGCAGAGTAACGACCAGAATCAGCAAAAGAGAATGGGAAGCATATTACAAGGACGACCTAAAGGAGGATGAGTTTACAGAAGCAAATTTTGAGGTAACAGCAGAAGAGGAAGTGGAATACCTCCCAACATATGCAGAATATGAAGAAATAATAACAAATCTCAAACAAAAGAAGGCAGCAGGACCAGATGGAATAGTTAACGAACTGATAAAGAAAGGAGGAGAAGAACTAAAAAGAAAGATATATGAATTACTCATAAACATATGGAAGAAAGAACAAATGCCAGCAGAATGACGTTTAGGTCTAACAATGCCAATCTTCTAAAAAGGAGACCAAACAAAATGCTATAACTACCGAGGAATAACCCTGCTTAACACAGTATACAAAGTCATGACATCGCTTTTAAAAAAGGAAATAAACAAATACGCAGAACAGAAACTAGGGGAATACCAATATGGCTTTGGAAGTGGTAAATCAACTATAGATGCTGTGCATGTAATGACGCAGAAGATAGAAAAAAGCTATGAATATGGAATCGATTTACATATATTGTTTGTAGATTTTAAGCAAGCATTTGATAGTATTAGCAGACGTAAACTGATAGCAGACATGAGGAAAATGGGTATTCCAAACAAGTTAATTCGACTGACAAAAATGTCAATAAACAACTCGAAAACCAGAGTAATAATTAGTGAAGGCTATAGTGAGAAAATCGATATGGTAGATGGTGTGAGGCAGGGAGATGCATTATCAACGGTATTATTCAATATAGCATTAGATGGAGCGATTAAGGCGATAGAAATAGGCACAACAATAGCCCAGAACATGACACAAATAATAGGGTATGCAGACGATCTGGTACTTAGAGCAAGGAATAGGAGCAATTTGGATAAAATGCTAGGTGACCTGATTGACGAAGCAAAAAGCAGAGGTCTGGAGATAAACCCAGAAAAAACTAAATATATGTTAGTCAGCAGGGAAACAACAGAGAGTATAAAAGAAATCACAGTACAGAACCACAAGTTTGAAAAAGTAGCAAACTTCAAATACTTAGGCGTTACGATAAACGAGAAGAACGACAGAAGTATAGAGGTGGCAGAAAGGGTAAAATCAGAAAACAGAGCATACTGGAAATACAGCAAATTTCTTAAAGATAAATATCTAACCAAAAACACCAAATTGAAACTGTATAAAGCCGCTATCAGACCAACAATGACATATGCCGCAGAGACACAATCTCCTTGACAAATAAAAACGACGAAACTTCAAGGAGTGCCGAAAGGAAAATATTGAGGAAAATTTTTGGACCAGTCAGAACAGAAGAGGGCGACTTCAGAACTATGATGAACCATGAAATTAGACAAAAAATGGAAGGAGAGAATGTTGTAAAGTTCATAAGAGCCCAACGATTAAAATGGTACGGGCATGTGCTCAGAAGGGAGCCGACAACAATAATAAGAAAAATAAGTAATTGGATACCACAAGTAGCAAGGCCAAAAGGAAAACCGAAGACAAGATGGGGAGATCAAGTTAAGGAAGATATGAGAAAATTGGATATAAGAGATTGAAAAACAGATATAAAATACCGGAAAAAATGGAACAAGATAACAGAAAAAGCAAAAAGACACGACAATCTATAGGAAAACAAACAAGAAAAACGCGGGGTGACTCCCCGCAAATAAAGAAGTCTAAGAGCTCAAAAGAGCGGCCACCAATCTGACAAGAATGAATACCCTTAATATATATAATTACATAGAATATAGTTTAATTCTCATTATTCAAATTTATTGACAATGAATTAATGTATATTTAGTAAAGTAAGCATAACATTTATAGGAAATATAGAATTCAATCTATAGTATCATCCTCTTCGCTGGCCATACAAGAATCATCCGAAGACTCGTCGAGAGAGATCACTATCGGTTCTATAGTTTGTTCTATGAGGTTATCTAAAACCCACATTTTCTCTTCCTCTTTAATTACATGATTCACAGCATCTCTCCAGTTCTCTTCAGTTCTTGTTGTCAATGAGTACTTCATCAGTTCACGAACATCTTTCATTTTAAATGTTTTATTATGTTAAGCTACATAACCTTTCATTTGGGCCCATATTAACTCTATCGCATTTAATTCACAATGGTATGGTTGCAAACGAAACACTGTTATCCCACGATTCTTCGCTATTTCATCAATAACAAACTTTTTGAATTGTAGCTTGTGATCTGAAGCAACCTTCGAAAGTTCTTTTTTCAGCATATCATCTTCGAATGGTATATCTTTTACGATTAACCAGTTTCTAATTTCAGCTTTTCTCCAAGAGGTAGATGCAATATTTTCTGTTAATCGTGAATGATGTTGACTGAAACTCCAGTAAACCACCTTCAACGAACCCTTGATTGCATCCAATATGCGTTATTATTAGTCGGCGACCTTTACCGATAGGAGTTTTCAGTCCAGTAGATAAACCTTTTATGAAAGCTTGACGACTGGTTTGAATACTTTTGTCCTGCCATATTTTTTTCACTGAATGCCTTCATTGAGCCATGTCTCATCTAGATAATAGATTTGTCTTCCCTTCTGTCTGTATTTTCGGATATCTTGTAAATACTGACGTCTCCAACATATTATTTCTTCGTTGTCGATTAGCACTGATTTGCGACTTTGCTTCTCCCAAGTAAAATTTAATTTGTGTAATATTTTCCACAAAGTTTTTCGCCCTATGTCAGGCAAATTCTCGTCCTCCTGCACCATTCTTAGAATTCTGCCAAGGGTTGGGATCTCTTTTTTAAAATATAGTTCATGTAGTTTTCGTCTTATTGTATTTTGCATATGTTCATCAAGGTCAAATGGTGTTCTTCCAGTTAACTTTTTAGGTGGAGATATATTCCCATTTTTCCTCTCTCTTAGAAGCCTGTAAATAGTAGATTCACTAACTCCTGTCATATTGGAACATGTAGAAACTATATTTCTAACAGTAGCAGCCGGCATTTGATGTACAACATCATCATGCACATTTAACACTACAGTCTTCGTTTGTAAGCTAATCACGCTCTTACATTTTACTGGGACATTTTTCACAACACAGTCAACACTTGGAATATAAGCGACTCCCAGCAAAACATATTATACAAATTTGGGCGAGACCAAGTTTCACCGTATATACCTGCAAAATTTCTAAGTAGTCATTGGGACAATCCCTAGTAGGACCCTATTGTAATGTTTCTTGGAAATGGTATTATCGACATTTCGAAAATCAGAAAGTAATTATCTGGAGAATGAATTGATAAATGGTTTGTTAATATGTCTTCCAAGAATTGACCTGCTCCAAATTCTCAAGATAATAAATGAAATATTCATTCAGAATAGTTGCGTTACAAGATTATTTCAAAAATAATTTATTGTTTTAACTGTATGTACTCTACAAATGTATGAAGGTCAGTTAGTTGTTTCAACTAACCGAATTTACATTTATATTACCTTTATATATCAGATCGGGTATAAAATTAAATAGTAAGTAAATTCCTTAGATGAACTGTGACGCTTATGCTTCACTACCTGACTAGCATCTGTGACCTTTTCGCGTGCTGTCAGTCAATAAGAAACAGACTATATATCAAGATAAACGTAAAAAAACTTATTCTAAACAAATTCATACATTATCCAATGAAACCACGAAATAATAGAACTAGATTTGTATTTATCTTTTATTAACATAATCTATTATTTTTACAGATTCTGTGTCTTTACAACCAGCTTTTACTGGTGGATTTGAATTAGCGGCTAACCAATTTTTGGCTATGCTCATCAAAAAAATTATCGCAACTTACAGATCATGGATTCTAATTTTGATTATGATATCATTTCCTGTGATTAGTATGATAATCGCTATGACCATACCAAGTTCCTCCAGTACAACTATCCAACCCGAGATGAAACTCGATCTCACCAGATTTACCGACCCGATAACTCTAGTTGAAATTGACAATACTACGAGCTCTTACATTTACTTTGATTCTTATGAACAGGTTTTGCAACAATATGGACTGACAACTACTTCCAAAGATAATATTACACACGAGATGCTTGATTTGGTAAGATAAATCATGATGCATATTTATAATAGACTTCTTAAAAGTGGGTTGAACATCAAAATCAGTGAGAATTTTTAGATAGAAGTTATATATCTGCAAATCTATGCCTGTAACTCATGTTTATTTTAGACTGCAACGAATCCCAACTTAGTTCGTCGGCAATATTTGGTGGGAGCGTCATTCGAAGAGCTAAATATTACATCAGTGAATGAACATTATCCCATGCTTACAGCCTGGTTCAATCACGATCCATACCACACTCCTGGTATAACCCTCAGTTTTGTGTTATCGGCAATATACAAAACCCATACCCAAGCTTCAGGTAAGTGTACGTTAAACAATATGTTGGTATCGTCAGTTTGCTGTATTCGACCATTTCTCAAAATTATCTTTGCGATGCATCTACAAAAGAAATAATTAAAACCAACGCCCACGAGTATAAGAATAAAAGAGTAAAAATTATCCATCCACTCCCGTTTACTTTTCCTTATCAGCTTATTAATCTCCCTTCTAGTAATTTCATATTGTTTTCTGTCTTCACTTTTGTTAGTTTTCATTCATCTTAGTCTTGCTCTGACTCTCTCTGTCACACTTCTACAGCTTTCATTATACCATTCTTTTTTCTTGCAAGTCTTTGTTATAACCAGATGATTGCTGGTTGCATTTGCAATCTCTTCTTTATACTATTCTATTCCTACTCGATAGTTACTTCTTCATCTTCATTTTCTGTTAGAACATTCTCTATATACGCAGCATATTCTTTTCGCGTGTTTTCATTATGGAATTAATCCAAATTCCATTTATGACTTTTAGGTTTTGTGTCATTTCTTCTTCTTATTTTCTGTTTTGTTTTCGTCATAACCCTAAAGTGATCCGAGTCTGCATATGCTCCTCTGTATGATCTGACATCTCTTACTGATGTGTGTTTTCTTCTATTTACCATCATGTGATCAATTTGTGATACCCAGGTCAAATTTATGATTTTTATGGTGCCGGAATTTGGTACTGCTGATAATCATATTCGTTTGTGCTGCTAGATTACATAATCGCTGTCCATTATCATTTGTTCTTTCATGTATTGTTTCTTTTCCTGCTATTTGATTTAGATATTCTTCCTTTCCTATTTGAGCGTTGAAATCTCGCAAAATCAATAGTGTATCTTGCTTCGGAATATTCTCTATTTCTTCTGCTACTCTTACATAAAATTCTTCTTTGTCCTCCCTGTTCTCAGTAGGGGCATACATATTTAATACTGACAGGTTGGATGGTTTTTCTCCAAGTCCTAACTATGCTAGTCTTTCATTTATTGGTATTAGTTCTAAGACTTTCTGTCTTAATTTCCCAAAAATCATGAAACCTACTTACTCCATACTGACCTTGTGTTCCATTACCTGAGTATCGAATGCTCAAACGTTTATCTTCTATAGTTCCTTGTCCGTTCCATCTTGTTTCCTGTACTGCCGCGATATCTGCTTTATACTTCATTAATTCCAATCCAATCTCTTGCATATTTCCTGTTCGTAACATTTTTCTAACGTTCAATGTACATATTTTCATCACTTTTTACCTGCTACGTTATTTATTTAGTTTTTTTTTGTTTGTTTTTATTTTGACTTTCTTTGTGAGTTATCAATAATTCAATCATATAAGGAGTAAACGGCTTTTGCCAAAGATATATGAAAAAACTGTCACTAAGCCGGTCCAAATTAATAGTCCAGTAAATGAAGGAGGAAAAAAGGCAAAGTCAACATTAATGACGCCCTATTTTCATCTTCCGGTTGGAAGTAGCATTTGGTACCTCATTAAACATGAGACAAAGTTTTGCATGAAAACACGTGCGAGGGCGGAGAAAATGGCCCCAAAAGACCAGAAAAATAGGTTTTCAGCCAATATCTCCTGAAATATGGTAGTTAGAGATTTTCGGTTCAGATAAAAATTGAAGTTCAGTTAATTTTCTACTAAAATGGCCACATGATTTTTTACGCAACATTAATATTTTCTGCAAAAAAATCGGGTTGAAAAACCGGAAATTTTGAGACTTGTGAAATATGCAAGATTTGTACAAAATTTGAGCTGGGGGGTGTTGGAAATCCATTATTTGCAATGTGTTGGATTGTGGAAATCAATTGTAGATGGCGCCACCACATTTTACAGATTGGGAAAATCCTCGGTGCCATAAATGAGAAACCCTGTAACCAGACACTTTTGATGGATATTTATGTTTCCGAGGGTCTTGTTTTCCTCTCAGATGAGGCCTCGAGATATACTTATTAGGAAAACAGGCTATAAGATTAATTACAGCAAGATGGACCTCACCAGTTGACCTGAATCTAGCAACAATCAGCTTTGCACATGTGGCAAAATACTGAAATTCATTAGGTTTTTGGTAAGGAAAACTGAAAATACCTCAAGAGTGAAGAATATTTACCCATAATATAATAATAATGTTTATTCATCATAAATGTACAATCAAGTATAATTTTGATAAAACAATGTCAAGTGATTAGTACTTGTGAGCTGAGTGAAATAAACAATGGCATCACTGAAGGAGCAATCGTAGAAAATTACTCCTTGTGCCTGATATAGCCTCTAAATATAATAAAAATACTTAAGAATAAAATATAAATTTGATATTAGATAAAGTATAAGTATAAAACATATGGGTAGAAATTGCATCACATAAAATGAAATATCAGAATTGGTAAAAGTATCACTTTCAGGTAAGTTACACATAAAGTGTGATCCCATGTGAGTAACACATAAGATTTAATATCACAATTGGTAAAAGGGTAACATCCAGGTAGGTTTCACATAATGTGAGTGTCATAATCGGGGTTGGGGTCACATACACATGCATTACAGTATTATAAGTTTGATGAATAATTTGTTGAGGGTTTATATTATTTTTTCGGAATATCTGTCTATCATAGCATTGAAGCCAATTCTTAACTTTTATTTTAAAAATTTCGTTGCTTCGGCTGGTTTTTATTGTTTCCGGTAACAATTCCCAAATTTTTGGACCTAGAAAGCTGCAGTGCCTCTGACCCACTGTTTTAATACATTTCGGTACCACGACGCTGTAGTTTCGCCTTCTTGTATTATATAGATGATCTGGATGCGTTATTTCAATTTTATTATTGTAAATTCCTTATAACATATTTTGGCAATAGAGTTGTCTAATATCAAAAATGCCGCATTCGTTATACAAATTATCGGTAGAGTACGTCTTTCCTTTGCCAAGGATTATTTTGAGAATCTTCTTCTGCACGATATTCAGACTATTTAAATGCGTATCATTTACGCCTTCCCATCCTATAATACCGTATATAAGTTGGGATTGGATAAGGCTATAATATATAGTTTTCAACAACAATTTCTTGCAGATTCTCCACAATTTTTAGCAAATTTTTTTTGCAACCAGACTGATTGAGGTTTTTGGAATAAAGAGTTATAAACGTTCTCCATGTTTCATTTATTATAGAAAAATATATTCTATTTATTTATTTATCAACGGGAGAACCCAATATAATGATACAAGAATAATACATTATAGACTAAAATATTACATAGAAAATTTTTAACAGAAGTACAAGAGATTCACGGGTTAGTTGTCTGTGAATTGATGAAAAAAGTATATAAAATACATTGCAATTATGACATAAATCTGTTCGTCACCAGTCATCATCTGATTCTTGGTCAAGAACTTGTTCTGGGTCTAGAGTTCCCTCTAGCTCTACCCCGTCAACAACTTCTTCTGAGTCTACAGTTTCCTCTAATTCTACCTCTTGGGATAACATATTATCGCTGTCTTTATAATTCGAACACTAGCGTGACTCACACGAACCACAAATAGATGAGCAAGGTAGCCCTGCTGTCTTGCATGAACATGTTCCCTCACATTCTTTATTACATTGACAAAGTATCATCTTCAAAATTGCCGGAAGTGTTGGCGCTTTAATGGTTTGGACCAGCATGAGTATATCCTCTGCACGTTTCCATCCCCATTTTTCTGGTAACAGTTCGTTTCCAAACCACTGTTGGACTTGCAAATATACCCGATCGGGTGTTGGGGGCAAGGTTAAAAGTTTGAGCGCAGTTGGGTTTCTGTTTCTGTCCCTGGTGAATCGCTTGAAGATCTCGTATCTAATCTTTGTCAGGGTTTGGCCATCATCATCACTGTATATCGACGCAATGACAGTTTGCCCGTCTTGAAATACGGTCTCGTGGGGAAGATTCTGGTTTTTAAAACTTTCATTGACTGCTTCCAGTTCCTTGTTCTTCGTTACTATTCCCTCTAATTTGTCGACTATTGACCTTTTCCCTTTCCCGAAAAAAGCCGAAGTTGTATCGCTTCCCGAAATAGCATGGAGAAATAAAATATTATCTCTAACGAAGGGTCGTGCATCCAAGCTCTTGGAGGAAAACATTTGCCACAGAACACACAATTGGCCCTGAAATCAAATTCATCACTCCTGCGCTCTTTTTTCTTCTTGGGGCTGCACAATTTTTCTAATTTTTTGGTCTCGTCAGAGTCAAAATTGTTGCACTGGAAGCTGCTATTTCTACCTTTGACAATGTAGCGTGTCCTGCACTGTTTGTGCATTTGCAAAGACGTTTGTTTTCCCAAAAAAATATTTTCTAAGCCCCGAGTTACGGTGACAGCATCCGCAGAAACGGGTTCCTTACAAAGAAAACACACTGCTGTAGCAGAGTTGACCTCCATTTTTCTATAACAAGAAAGAACAGACCAAGATTTCACTCAGAATAGTTGCTTGTAAACAAATGTTCTTGAATAAAAACAACATGAACGTGTTTTTAAATGAAACTCAAGGTCTCTAGTTAATTCCACAATATAATACAAGTTATTGAAAACTCTAAAAAATTGACAATTGTTTCGATAAATCAATATCATCGTCAGAATGACAGAAGTTACATTTCATTTTATGCCTACCTGATGTTTAGTAGTTATATTTTTGGCTAGACCAAGAAGTAACCTAACTTGTGATTGGCTTAATATATGTTTATAGAAAAAAGAAGAAGATGTGATATTACAAATATTGAAGCTTAGATATTATTAGCCCTATGGTGATATCCTGGATATCATTTTTCCAATTAAGATCAGTATAACTGTGCAATGATATAGAAAACCAGGAAAACTATATCTGCTGATCTTTACAATTATCACTTAATAAGACAGTTTATTAGTGGAGAATTCCCTAGATTTAACTGTTCATTGACAACTTCATATTGTGGGTTTCTTAAATGTCTTCTAATTTCCAGTTCTTCAAGGAAATCCAGTTCTTGTTTCTTTTCACAAATATGCAGCACTTCTAGTTCTGTGTTAGGTGTCAATGAATGATTGGTGTCAAGTAGATGTTTTGCGTAGTGAGATTTATCTGGTTGTTTTAATCTGTAAGCTCGTAAGTGCTCACTGTATCGTATTTCAAAATTCCTAAGGGTCTGACCCAAATAGACAGCATTACATTCTGGACATTTGAGTTTATATATACCTGACTTCTTTAATAGTGGTATTTTTGTTTTTACATTTAACAATTTTGTACTAACGTTACTTTCTATTTTAAAAGAAATTGTTGCATTTGTTGCTGAAGATATTATCTTTGAAATATTATTAGAAATATTTCCTGCATATGTGATGGTTTTATAAGTTTTAATTTCATCAGCTTGTTTAGGATATATTAGTTGTAATGCCACTTTTTTCTCTTTTTTACTAATTAGTTTATTTATCATATCTAATGGATAACCGTTAGATGTTGCTATTTGTCTAATTGTATTAATCTCTCTATCAAAATTACATTTGTTCATAGGAACTGAAAAAGCTCTATGTATCATTGAATTATATGCTGCTAGTCTGTGTGAGACAGGGTGGCTAGAATTGAATGGAATTGTCACATCAGTCTGTGTTGGTTTTCGGTAAATTGAATAATCAAGTACATCATTAACTCTTTGAATTTTTAAATCAAGAAAATTGATTGAGCTATTTTCTTCAATTTCTAATGTAAATTTAATTTTCGGGTGTAAATTATTGATGTGGTTGAAAAACACATCTAATTGTCGCTCACTACCCATAAAACAAGCTAATATGTCATCCACATATCTATACCAAAATAAAATATTTTTCGAAATATTACTTTCAAAGATCTTTCTTTCTAAATTGTCCATAAAAATGTTTGCTAAAATAGGTGATATAGGGCTTCCCATTGGTAAACCTTCATTTTGAATATATATCTTATTGTCAAAAGTGAAATAATTCTGATTAATGCATACATCAAATAAATTAAGTATATCTGATATTATTCCTGGGTTAATATTTTTATCTTCTAGTAATTTTCTTACAAGTATTAGACATTCTTTAGGAGGAATTTTAGTAAACATATTAGTTACATCGAACGATATGAGTTTATAGTTATCTTGCAAGTGGATTGATTTCAACTTTTTGATTAGTTCTATTGAATTTCTAATTGAGTACTGAGATTCATATCCGTAAGTATTGAGTATATTGTTGAGCTTTTTTGCCAATATATTATTAGGAGCATTAACATAAGAGACTACAGGTCTAATTGGTTTCGTTATTTTATGTTAATGCTCCTAATAATATATTGGCAAAAAAGCTCAACAATATACTCAATACTTACGGATATGAATCTCAGTACTCAATTAGAAATTCAATAGAACTAATCAAAAAGTTGAAATCAATCCACTTGCAAGATAACTATAAACTCATATCGTTCGATGTAACTAATATGTTTACTAAAATTCCTCCTAAAGAATGTCTAATACTTGTAAGAAAATTACTAGAAGATAAAAATATTAACCCAGGAATAATATCAGATATACTTAATTTATTTGATGTATGCATTAATCAGAATTATTTCACTTTTGACAATAAGATATATATTCAAAATGAAGGTTTACCAATGGGAAGCCCTATATCACCTATTTTAGCAAACATTTTTATGGACAATTTAGAAAGAAAGATCTTTGAAAGTAATATTTCGAAAAATATTTTATTTTGGTATAGATATGTGGATGACATATTAGCTTGTTTTATGGGTAGTGAGCGACAATTAGATGTGTTTTTCAACCACATCAATAATTTACACCCGAAAATTAAATTTACATTAGAAATTGAAGAAAATAGCTCAATCAATTTTCTTGATTTAAAAATTCAAAGAGTTAATGATGTACTTGATTATTCAATTTACCGAAAACCAACACAGACTGATGTGACAATTCCATTCAATTCTAGCCACCCTGTCTCACACAGACTAGCAGCATATAATTCAATGATACATAGAGCTTTTTCAGTTCCTATGAACAAATGTAATTTTGATAGAGAGATTAATACAATTAGACAAATAGCAACATCTAACGGTTATCCATTAGATATGATAAATAAACTAATTAGTAAAAAAGAGAAAAAAGTGGCATTACAACTAATATATCCTAAACAAGCTGATGAAATTAAAACTTATAAAACCATCACATATGCAGGAAATATTTCTAATAATATTTCAAAGATAATATCTTCAGCAACAAATGCAACAATTTCTTTTAAAATAGAAAGTAACGTTAGTACAAAATTGTTAAATGTAAAAACAAAAATACCACTATTAAAGAAGTCAGGTATATATAAACTCAAATGTCCAGAATGTAATGCTGTCTATTTGGGTCAGACCCTTAGGAATTTTGAAATACGATACAGTGAGCACTTACGAGCTTACAGATTAAAACAACCAGATAAATCTCACTACGCAAAACATCTACTTGACACCAATCATTCATTGACACCTAACACAGAACTAGAAGTGCTGCATATTTGTGAAAAGAAACAAGAACTGGATTTCCTTGAAGAACTGGAAATTAGAAGACATTTAAGAAACCCACAATATGAAGTTGTCAATGAACAGTTAAATCTAGGGAATTCTCCACTAATAAACTGTCTTATTAAGTGATAATTGTAAAGATCAGCAGATATAGTTTTCCTGGTTTTCTATATCATTGCACAGTTATACTGATCTTAATTGGAAAAATGATATCCAGGATATCACCATAGGGCTAATAATATCTAAGCTTCAATATTTGTAATATCACATCTTCTTCTTTTTTCTATAAACATATATTAAGCCAATCACAAGTTAGGTTACTTCTTGGTCTAGCCAAAAATATAACTACTAAACATCAGGTAGGCATAAAATGAAATGTAACTTCTGTCATTCTGACGATGATATTGATTTATCGAAACAATTGTCAATTTTTTAGAGTTTTCAATAACTTGTATTATATTGTGGAATTAACTAGAGACCTTGAGTTTCATTTAAAAACACTAATATGAGCATATTCCACGAAGTAAGGGTCGAGACAGTCAATTTTACAACATGAACGAATTCTCACATTTTGTTCCAATTTTACAAGATTTGAATCTTCACTTTCTATGTTTTGGGTTGGTGATAAAAGTTAATTTTAACGAAAAACGTCAATAGTTGTTCAATATTCTTCACTTTTATGACTTTTCTTTCTATAATTGACAATAATATTTATTAAAATAATGACAGAAAACAAACACGCTTATGCCTCCAAGCGTGGCCGCATGGTTTGTAGCAGATGACACTAGCGCAACGTAGAACAAACACGCGACGAACGACGGAGGAACGAAAGTAATAAACTATAGCGTGTACATTTAGAGATACTGGTTTTTCCCGGGGTATCAAAGGTATGACTTATATACATCCATGGAAAGGTGGGAATTCCCCCGTTACACTAGTTAAGGTGTTAAAATGTTAGAAGTAAAGAGCAGGGAGAAAAAAAACACCAAAAAAGTGCGTTTTTTCCTTGAGCCCTCGTTTTCTAATTTTATTGAAAAATGGACGACTTCGTCAAAAAAAGTAATTGCACAATCGAGAAGTAGACCTTCTTAGCTTTCAAATGATGTATCATCGGATCATGTATAAATTTTTTATTTATGGCTGTTCACAAAATTTCTCCGCGCTCCAAAAACAGCAAAAATTTGGGATTCAATAAACAACGATTAAATGAGAATTAAAAAAAATTAGGGTATACAAATTTCAGGGATGACAAAGGACCTTATGAGAAAATTAGTGCAATACAAAAAAATAGGAACAAATTCCTGGCGAGGTCCAAATTGCCCGGGAGCAGAAAGTTTGACCCGTGTTCCGATATGGCTAAAAGAGTCAAGCGTGACTCAATTCACAGGGTATGATAGCAGCAGAATTCCTCTTTCACATGAACTTAGAATCATGAGAAAATATGCATGTTTCACAAAGTTATTGAATAATGTGTCCCCCCGCTGATGTGTAAATACACGGACTGTGCTCTCCGGCATACAGCACAGAAGCTCATTATTCGAGGTGCGCTTGGTGCCGTTTTTCTCGAAACCGGTCAAATTTTCGAGAAAAATCATACGAACCATTTTTGTAGAAAATTAACTGTACTTCAATTTTTATCTGAACCGAAGATCTCTAACTGCCATATTTTTGGAGATATTGGCTGAAAATCTATTTTTCTGGACTTTTCGGGCCATTTTCTCCGCCCTCGCACGCGTTTTCATGCAAAACTTTGTCTAATGTTTAATGAGGTACCAAATGCTACTTCCAACCGGAAGATGAAAATAAAGCGTCATCAATGTTAACTTTATCCCTTTATTTACTGGACTATGAGGTATTGTGAACCCAACTTTAAATGGAGCAAAATACTGAACTCTCTAAACTCCCTTGTGCATTAAATCTGTCTCATTTACATAGAAAAACTCCTTTCTGAACTAATAGTACTATCATCAGTACATTTTCATTTATTGTTCAATTCAAAACTATTACCCATGGAAGTTATTACTATGGAATTTACATTTAATTTTTGTGTGTTGAATGAAATTATGGAAAAATATGATTATTTTTATTCTAGGATATCTCAAATTTTCAAATAAACCGCTACCTTATAAAGCGCAAACGCAAATAAGTATGATTGTAACAGGACAATCTCAAGGATTTCAGTTGGCGTTCAATATTGGATTCAGGTAATAATGAAGTTTCTACTTGCAAACTAATTTGTTAGACCGATTTTTTGTATGTATTTATTATTTTGAGAACTGATTTATATTCAATTTTTTAGCATGGCATTTGTAGCGTCGTACTTTGTGATATTTGTGATAAGAGAAAACGTGTCCAAGTCGAAACATTTACAGTTTGTATCAGGAATAAAAACTTATATATTTTGGTTTGTTCATTATCTGTGTGATATGATAACGTACATAATTATCGTTATAGCTCTATTAATTACAATTGTGTGCTTCCAACAAAATGGTTTTAAAACAGCAGACGATATGGGTAAGTAACAAATATGAAACCTCTTTCGTAAGAAATATTTTACCTATAACGTAATGTGTATATTCATTATTATTCTTGAAAAGTTCTCAATAGATATCCTTCCTCACATCAATATACACATCTCCAAGAAATTGACGCACCACCAATAAATAACAAGAAGTTTGATATGTACTACTTTTTGTGTGAACCCCGTATCTGATTTCAGTGATTCATTTTTTATATGATGTGATGTTTTTTCAAGAAAGGTAGCGTGATCTTGACTTTAGATAAAATGTTTTTTTATTTATAGAGGAAGTAACACTAATTGGTATGTGTTTTTTTTATGAATTTTGCTGCACCCTGTAGAGTTATATTCTTACGCCCGCAACTTATAAATCTTATGTTAATCAAGCCTTATCTTTGGTGGATTGTAAAGTTTCCAAAAAAATTAGAAGCTCTGTCATTCCCATCAAGACAAGAGGTGAAAACACAAAACAAACTGAGTGATGATTTATGGCAATCAGTTAGAGACCACTTGAACAGTATTCCCAAGTATTAAAGTCACAACAATCTCAACAAAGTATACTTGGACTGTGACATGTCCATTGCTCGTTTATACAAAGAGCCTTAAATTCCTTGGTGTCCGGGAAGCGATATCCAGCTAGTTTATGAATATGAATACCAAAAGATATTTTGTACTGAATATAATGTTGGCTTCAATATCCCAAAGAGCAAAAAAGCTGCTTGCATTTGTATAGTTTACCATGTACTTGAAGTTTCGAACGTTCAATGAACGACATTATCTAGATAATATAAAATAGATCTAGAAATTGGAACAGACCATATAGCCTCGAAAATAACGTATTGTCGTCAGCGAACGATTCTGAAGATTACAAACAATCCACCACCCATTCTTTACCAACTACTGAAGAGTATGCAAAAACACATTCTCTAATAATGTTGAAATTGTTTACCAGTATTAGAATTATCGGACTTCGCGCCGTTTGCAGCTATCGTATTCACACAAAGATTTTCAACTCGATACCATCCCGTTCACCCATAGGCCAAGTAACGGGGCAAAATAACAGCAATTTTTTGAAATAAATACTACCTGAAAACCAACTGTGCGATTTTGTGTAGGACAGTTAGTAGATGAATTCTGCACACTTTCCAACTCCTGAATCATAATTTTTAATTAGTTATCAACAATTTAGATGAAAAATTCGCACTTCTTTTTAGTTTTTTTCTTATAAAATGGAAACTATGTGAGCAATCTTAATGTGGTCAAAAGAGGAATTGTAGAGCATGAAATGGCGAAGAGAATAAGAAGTCGAACGATCCGATCCGATGATCAGAACCGGAGAAAATTCGGAAAAACCAGAGAAATTGAAAAATTCAATTCAAATTTACAACCAATAATAGCCTTTATTCATGCTTTCTGTGGATGTGACATCACATCTGCTTTTTATAGACAGGGAAAAAATAAATTAATAATTAGTGTTCTGAATGAAACTTACGGTTTCTATGACAATTGTTTCGATAAATCAATATCATCGTCAGAATAACAGAAGTTACATTTCATTTTATGCCTACCTGATGTTTAGTAGTTATTTTTGGCTAGACCAAGAAGTGACCTAACTTGTGATTGACTTAATATATGTTTATAGGAAAAAGAAGAAGATGTCATATCACAAATATTGAAGCTTAGATATTATTAGCCCTATGGTGATATCCTGGATATCATTTTTCCAATTGAGATCAGTATAACTGTGCACTGATATAGAAAACCAGGAAAACTATATCTGCTGATCTTTACAATTATCACTTAAGAAGACAGTTTATTACTGGAGAACTTCCTAGATTTAACTGTTCATTGACAACTTCATATTGTGGGTTTCTTAAATGTCTTCTAATTCCCAATTCTTCAAGGAAATCCAGTTCTTGTTTATTTTCACAAACATGCAGCACTTCTAGTTTTGTGTTAGGTGTCAATGGATGATTGGTGTCAAGTAGATGTTTTGCGTAGTGGGATTTATCTGGTTGTTTTAATCTGTATGCTAGTAAGTCTTCACTGTATCGGATTTCAAAATTTCTAAAGGTCTGACCCAAATAGACAGCATCACATTCTGAACATTTGAGTTTATATATACCTGACTTCTTTAATAGTAGTATTTTTGTTTTTACATTTAACAATTTTGTACTAACGTTACTTTCTGTTTTAAAAGAAATTGTTGTATTCGTTGCTGAAGATATTATCTTTGAAATATTATTAGAAATATTTCCTGCATATGTGATGGTTTGATAAGTTTTTATTTCATCAGCTTGTTCAGGAAATATTAGTTGTAATGCCACTTTTTCCTCTTTTTTACTAATTACATTATTTATCATATCTAATGGATAACCGTTGGATGTTGCTATTTGTCTAATTGTATTAATCTCTCTATCAAAATTACATTTGTTCATAGGAACTGAAAAAGCTCTATGAATCATTGAATTATATGCCGCTAGTCTGTGCGACATAGGGTGATAGGAATTGAATGGAATTGTCACATCAATTTGTGTTGGTTTTCGGTAAATTGAATAATCAAGTACATTATTAACTCTTTGAATTTTTAAATCAAGAAAATTGATTGAGCTATTTTCTTCAATTTCTAATGTAAATTTAATTTTTGGGTATAAATTATTGATGTGGTTGAAAAATACATCTAATTGTCGTTCACTACCCATAAAACAAGCTAATATATCATCTACATATCTATACCAAAATAAAATATTTTTCCAAATATTACTTTCAAAGATCTTTCTTTCTAAATTGTCCATAAAAATGATTGCTAAAATAGGTGATATAGGACTTCCCATTGGTGAACCTTCATTTTGAATATATATCTTATTGTCAAAAGAGAAATAATTCTGATTAATGCATACATCAAATAAATTGGTGATGGTTGTAATGGGGTTGAACACCTTTGAGCCTATTAGAAGAAGTGAATACATTTTCAAACGAGTTTACTGGAAGGTGGTAATGTTGTGTAGGATATGAATTTCTTTTGGGGATGGGTGTTAGGGGTGAACACGACGGTTGTAATCGGTTTGAAAATCTTTTTGGGTATTAGAAGAAATACATAAATTTTATTACGAATTTTCAGGAAGGTGTTAAAGTGGTGTATGATTGGAATTTCTCTTGAGGGTGGATGTTGGCGGTAAACGCGATGGTTGTAATCCGGTTGAAAATATTTGAGGGTATTAAAAGGAGTACATAAGTTTTTTGGAAGATGTTAAAGTGGTGTAAGATATGACTTTCTCTTGGGGGTAGGTTTTAGAGGTGAACGCGATGGTTGTAATCGGGTTGAAAATCTTTGTGGGTATTAGAAGAATTACATACAATTTATTAAGAGTTTTTTAGAAGGTGTTGAAGTGATTTAAGACAGGAATATCTCCTAAGGGTGGGTGTAAGGGTTGAATGCGATTATTGCAATCGGGTTGAAAATCTTTGTTAGCATTAGGAAAAGTATATACATTTGGTTACGACTTTTTTGGAAGGCGTTAAATGTGATGTAGGACAGGATTTCTCCTTAGGGTCGGTGTTAGGAGTGAATGCGATCTTTGGAAATGGCGCGCGGTAAATCCGTTAATTCTAATAGTGGTAAACGATTTCAACATTACTAGAAAACGTGTTTTGCACATTGTTCAGTAGATGGTAAAAAATAGTTGGTGGATTGTACAGTATGGTGGCGGCTCAGTAATGGTTTGGGGTGGGATTAATTTGGAGGCTCATACGGCATTAATTCGGATAGATATAGGGCAGCTTATAGCACAAAGGTACATTACAGACATTTTAGAAGAGCATGTCTTGCCATTCACACCATTTATCGGTAAGAATCTCATGCTCATGCTTGATAGTGCCAGGCCACACATTACAAGAATTGTGCAGCAATATCGTGAATATGTTGCAATTCCTGGCATGGTTTAGCCTGCGTGTAGTCCCGACCTCAACCCAATATAGCACGTTTGGGATATCGCAAGAAGACGTCTTACGACATCTACCTAACCGACCAAACACATTAGATCAACTGATTTGCGAATTGTTGAAATTTGTAATCAAGTTGATCAAGATTTGATAAGAACAGTAATTCTCAGTATAAGAGGTCGTTATCAAGAAGTAATAAACTCCAGAGGAGGCAATACTCGCTATTAGTTTAATTTTTTTGAACTTTAAAATTTTTCTATTTCTCATTTTTTATGATGTAAGTTATTTTTATTGCAATACAATTCTCGCAAAAAACAACCTTTTTTATCTAAGATATTCTAAACCGAATCTTAAGAGACAAACAATAAATTTATTCATTACGGCTAAAAATATAATTTTAAAATGTGTATTTCTCAAAACATTGGGAAACGCGAAGAGAACCATGAAATAGCAATTCCACACACAAAGCCAATAAACATTTTTTTTGCTCATTATATTATTATTATTACTTATAACATTCGTTTTGATTTCAGGACGATTATTTTTAATTTTATTACTTTTTGGGTTCTGTGTGATTCCTCTGTATTATCTGGCTTCATTGGTGTTTGCAGTTCCTTCGACTGGTTATACAAGAATGACTATGATTGGAATTTTTGTAGGTAAGCTAGCTACCGGTAAAAAATATTGATGTGTTTATTACTAAACTTTGCATTCTGGATTATGTTTCAGTCAGATTTTAATACAAATCACTAGAGATATCAGTTGTGGAATATCTATTTTTGTTAAGACCAAACTCAAAGAAAGCATAACGATAAAAATACGGTTTATTTTATCTAATACTTTGAACAAAGTTAAAAACGAGTAGTGCATGTACTACATTAAAATCAAATATATTAATTGATATGCATCCAATATCTCAAAAAAAATTCATAGGATGTCTCACTAGAATAAAGAAATGGAAAAATTATTCTTAATCAAATTTATGTTCAAACAGCGCCCAATTGAATACAAAAAGGTTGACTAGTTTCAGAGATTTTCTTGAGTTAGGGCAAAAAAATTAATTCCACGCTGTATAATGCTCCCTTCCATATCGAAAATTGAACCTGTAATGATTATGTAAGTTTCCCAAGAGTCCCGGGACAGAGCCATAAGTTGTAAGCTGAAAATTTGAGGCACTAAAGGGCTACAAAATGTATAACCTAAATATTTTTGATACACATGTTAATATATCGTGTTTTCGATTTGGGAGTATAGTTATTTTTTCATTAACCTTGATATAAAGGAAAACTCGACAGCGGTTGCTATATAGAAATTTTGTTTTGTACCATTTAAAAAAATTTATGGCACTTTAGTGATCCTCAAACTTTATTCTCTTGATTCGATTAAATGTTATTTAATAAATATATTTTGTTTCCCTATTGTCACAATCCTAAGTTACCCGGCCTTGCGAGTCTCCTCAGGTTAGTTAGAGTGCCCGCCGGGAAATATTTGTGTGATATATACTCTCACCAAACTTCGTGTATGGCTTCATTGGACCTAGTCTGATACCCAATTCCTTTATGACTTTTTTTGTTTTTGGGGCGTTTGCCCGCTAAGTTTCCCTAAACATGTCGTTTTTACGACATAGAAAATTTATAGATGATGTTTTTGTTTTCAAAAAACATTATCTGAAACGTGAAAATAAAATTGTCTGATAATAAATGTGGTTCATTGGTTGTGTCCGCCATCTTAAACATGTCGGAAAAACGAGTATAAGAAAATTTATTAATAACCACCTGATTTTCGCTGTATCCGTTTATTAAAAAACACTAAAAAATCTTATTATATTTTCTGACTAAAATTATTTCCCAATTTCCCAGTGTGACGCGTCAGAGTTGTCGATTTCCTGACAACACAAAATTTATTATTAACAGTCAGACACCTGAAAATTATGTTAAGAAAACAAATGTTTGATTTTTGGTATAAGTGTCTGATAAATATAGTGGGGCGTAACTACAGTCTGACAAAAAAACATCATTTTTTAATAGTTGCAGGATCATCCTATCTCAAGTGAGCAAAGTAAGTATATTTTACCACTTTCGATGTACATACCTGCAAATATCGGAATCTCCGAGTTATGCCAAATGGCAGTATCTAGTATCAATACCAGGAAGGGTCTATAATGTCAAGGCGTGGTTTATCATTGGAAGAGCTGCAGAGAGCACTGTTAGAAAGTAGTGACAGTGAAACCGAAAATGTTGTTACTAGAGCCGAATCTGAAACGGAAAGAGAGTCTGGGGATAACGACGATGATCCAGAATGGTTGCCACATGAGGAAATGGAATCTCAGATGTTGGGTAATTTGTAAAAAATTTGGAAAAAACAGGATTTGGAAATCGAAAAGTCAAATATTCCTAAACGTCCGAAACATAATATGGAAAGAACAGAAGAAATATACTTGATCCAGTACGCGCATTTCAAATATTTTTCTCGGATGATACGTTGAATATAATAGTGGAATACACTAATCACAAGATTCGCTCAGCAAGTCAAAATTACGATAAGGAGCTAGCGTTTATTTCCGAAACAAGTTTGGAAGAACTAAAATAATTACTTGAATTATATATTTTGGCCGGAGTTTTGGAAGATAAT
The DNA here is from genome assembly GCA_963921935.1 of Galeruca laticollis. Taxonomy (NCBI): domain Eukaryota; kingdom Metazoa; phylum Arthropoda; class Insecta; order Coleoptera; family Chrysomelidae; genus Galeruca; species Galeruca laticollis. The sequence goes on along the minus strand of OY998177.1, from coordinate 221,889,831 downwards.
CACTTGGCGAACGACACTATGTTCAATACCACCTTTTGTGGTACTCGATATAAAGCAATAATGACTCAAAAGTGTTTTGAGTTTTTGACAGCCTGCTTACGTTTTGATGACGCTAATACACGCGAGGAAAGAAGACAATCTAGATTTGCACCAATAGAAGACATTTGGAATAAGTTTACAGAGACATGTAGAAGCTCGTACAAACCAGGTTCATATGTAACTATCGACGAACAGCTAGTAGGATTTCGGGGTCACTGTGCGTTTCGTATGTACATATCAAACAAACCAGCTAAATATGGCCTGAAACTTGTTCTGTTATGTGATGTATCTACGAAATATCCAGTTGATGCATCTCCTTATGTCGGAAAATCCACATAAACAAATGGATTGCCATTGGCAGATTATTATGTTGAAACATTGATCAAATCAATCCACGGAACAAACACGAATGTTACCATGGATAATTGGTTTACCAATACTCCTTTGGCTGAAAAGTTATTGACTAATCCTTATAAACTAACTGTAGTTGGCACTCTAAGGAAAAACAAAAAAGAGGTTCCAAAGGAATTTATAGAAATAGATAAAGATAGAAGGGTACATACTTACTTATTCGCATACAATGAAAAAGCGATTCTAGTATCATATAATCCCAAAGCTAACAAACATGTGTTCTTACTGTCAACCATGCATAAAACGGGAACTGTAAATAAAACAACACACAAACCAGAAATAATACATATATACAATTCCACGAAGGGTGATGTTGACACATTTGCCCAAATGTGTCAAAACATGAACTGTAAAGACGGATTCCCATCTAAGCAGCATCGAGCGGCGCGGCGCAGAGCAGAGCAGAGCAGCAAAATGCTGCTTACAGTTGGATACGTATAATTCAATGGGGTCGTTTCCACCTAAGCAGAGCGTTGCAGCGCCGAACAGATCAGCGCGGCGCTGCAAAATTTTAATTTCCCGCGAAGCATTGGCATGCAGAATGTCGCTCGTAAACTCGCCGCTCTGCTTGTTGACGGACAAGTGGGAATTGGAAGATTCGCGCGCAGGCAGCAAGTTGTTCCAACTTGTTTGTTTTGAAGTGATTGTTAACTATGGACGGAGAAAAAATTGATAAACTTATCGTTCTTGTAGCTGAATATAGTGAGCTATATGACATGGCTCATAAAAATTATAGTAACCAACATAGGAGAGAAATAATTTGGACTGAAATTGGTAACAAACTTAATGAAAAGGGTAAGTGTTAATTTATTGTATTTATATTAATTATTTAATTTATAATAAATTGTTATTGCTGTTACTATCCATTTAATACAATGTACTCATAGTTACGATGGGTCCTAGTTAAGATATAATTAGTAATGACATTTACAGGCACTATTTTGAAAACTAATAAGTAACGGGTAATTTACTTTATTTATTACCATACAATTATAAAATAACTTTACAGTTAGTTTAAGTATTTCCTATATTAATTGCATCTTCTTGCCAAGAAACTGCCCCTGAATCAGAGTTAAAATATCCCTTAAATGCATCTCGTATTTTGAGTGCTTCATTGGAGCATTTTCCACCAATGTTCGATATACTTGTAAAAACTGGTGCTTCATTGTCTGTTCTCTCTTGCTCTAGTACGGTCAAGAAGACATTGTCATTTCTAAGAAAGTTATGCAAACAAAGACTAGATAAAATTATTTTATCTGCATTTTTTGGGTGAATCTGTATTTTATTTAAGAATATTCTAAACTTTTGACAAAGAATCCCAAAGGCATTTTCGGAGACTCTACGAGCTCTGGAGAGACGATAATTGAAAATTCTTTTATCTTGTGACAATCCGCGTCCTGAGTAAGGTCTCATTAAATAAGTTTTACAAGGGAACGCTTCGTCTCCCACTATTACATGTGGTAAAGGTTCGCCATTTACAGTAACTGGTCGATCCTTAGGCATTCCAAATGTTCCATTTTTAAGACTTTTTCCCATATTCGAAGCAGTAAATATCCCACCATCGCTATTTTTACCGTATGCTCCAACATCCACGGCAATGAACCTGTATTCTGCGTCTACCATCGCCAATAACACTACTGAGAATGATTTCCTATAGTTGAAATACAAGGATCCACTTCTGGGAGGTGCTTGTATAGTAACATGCTTGCCATCTATCGCAGCCACACAATTAGGAAAATTCCAAGTACTTTCAAATTTGTTTGCACAATACCGAAGTAACTCTGTTGTGGGTTGTGGCATTACAATATGTCCTAGAGTCTCCCAAATAACATTGGCGGTATGATTTATAATCTTGTGTATTGTGGAGTGTCCTATTCTAAAGTTAAAAGAAAGTGTCTGGTAGTCTACCCCTGTTGCCAAAAACCTGAAAAAGAACACCATACTTAATAATATACCAGTTGTAAAAATATATTTTTTTACAACTGGTTAAATACTATTACACATTTTTTGTAGCCGAGGTTTGTAAGCAGAGATGGAAAACTTTAAGAGACGCTTTTCAGAGAGCAGCAAAAAACAACCACACAAAAAGTGGACAAGCTGCTAAAGGCAACAAGAAATGGAAATACTGGGATGCCATGGCTTTTCTTCAGCTTCATATTAAAGGCAGAGAGTATGAAAATATTTTCATATGCTATCATTATGAACTTATTAACCAGTGATTTATTTATTTTAGAACTCATTCAAATGTTAGCCAAATACAGCAAGAAGATATTAGTGACGACGATGAAGTTGATACTCGAGTAGAAAATAATACACAAAGCCAAAGAGGAGACATATTGTGTGAAGATTATGATGCCGAAAATAGTTTAGATATTCCGTCTTTTGTGTCACAGCCAAACACACCATCTTGTTCTTCAAGCGTAGAGACTCCATCAAGACCATCATCTCGTGTTACAAATGTCAAAAGTGTCCAGCGTTGTAAGACATTGAAAGCTGCAGTCAGAAATGATGAGTCAATACCGGAAATATTAAAAGAATATGTTGATGACAAAAAACGTAGTCGTTTAGAAAAGCAGACCAAAGATCTTGTAAAACCATCAGGAAATGAAAATAGCCCACTAATAGATTTTTTTATTAATATGGGCAAAACAACGGCTACATTTCCCCCACTATGGCAAGCTACCGTGAAAAGTAAAGTATTTCAAATAGTAAATTCATACGAATTGCAAATGTTTTCAAAGTCCTCCTCTTTGATAACACAAACTTCTAGTGAGTGTCAAATTCTGGGTCACACTCAGACACCCTCCCAAATTCATGAGACATTTCCACTTCAGCCACCAATGCAAATACAGTCACCTATGCAGAATCCACCATCTGTACAAACTCGACCGCCAATGCAACAACAAAGCTCTGTACAAGATGAATCGTCTACATTCTTCGGGGAAACTTCGACATACTATTCACAATTCGCAACTCAATTACCTCACTCATAGACACTTCACTAATCTTGCCCATTTTTTTGTGAAGAGATATGTGTTTTAGTTTATTTTTTCTATGTGTTTCCTTAGGACTGTTTTGTTCACTGGTGTTTATTTTTACAATCATATTATCAAACATAAAATCAGTTTATTTTGTTGCGTTAAATAAAAAATTGTGTTTTCATATCAATTAAAAATAAATATTTGGACTAATTAAATCAATCATTTGCTTACCTTAGAAAAACAGTTAGCCTCTCTTGTGGACTGATGCTCTGCCGAAATTTAGTATTTTGTTTCGTTAAAGGAATACGCAAAAGATCGAATAGTTCATTAAATTTTTGTGGGGACATTCGATAGTACTTATAGAACTTCTGTTCATCTTGCTGGAGACGCGCGAAAAGTGTATGGAATTCACCCTCATTCAATCTTGCACGAAATATGTCATGGACCCAATATTTTCGTTTAGTTTTCTTTTTCTTTTTCAATTCATGACATACAGCAACTGCAAGAAACATAAAATCGTCTGATGAAGATGAAGACATCTTGACGACCAGAACAAAATAACAAAAACTGAAAATTCTGTGCTGCGCTGTACTGTGTATACTGTCTCGTGCTGCTTAGGTGGGAATTGGTGCCAGAAAACACTGCTTCGTGCTGCGCTGCTCTGCTCTGCGCCGCGCCGCTCGATGCTGCTTAGATGGGAATCCGCCTTAATCGTAAAACCAAAAGATAGCCAGTGTGTATTTTTTACAATTTACTGAATATGGCGTGCATCAATTCGTTTGTGATTTACAATCATAACGTTATTTCGCATGGCGGCAACCCCATAGCAAGAGACAAGTATATGCAGAATTTGCACATCAGGTTGACTCAGCCTTGGCAATCTTCACGTTTGGCTCAAAATCCAAGATTTAGCTTCCCTTTGCGCACTATGATAGAAGAAGTACTAGGAGAAAGGCAGCAACCTGCGTTACAGGAACGTCCAGAATCTCAAAAAGGACGTCGAACTTACTGTCACGTGTGTCCATCAGCAAAGAGAATCATGACCCCGACTTACTGTTTGAAGTGCAATAAACCCATATGCGGTGCACATCAAAATAAAATCTGTTCAAAATGTAGTTAAATTTTTATTTGTATTTTTTATTTGTTTGCTTAGAGCATTTTTTAGTTACCATTGTTTCCGTTAGGAAAATATAAAATGTGTTTGATTGTTTGCTGAATGTATTTATAGTTACCATTAATGTTAACATATATTATTCTCTTCAAAATAAATGTTTTTTCAATGACCAATTGTGTTTCATTAGTTGAGGTTAAGATTTAGATAGTCAAATGCCATAAAAAGTATTTTACGTAAAATTTACGTATCGATACCGGTAACATATGATTAAATATCGATACCGGTCTAGGGTTAAAGGTTAGGATGAAAGTAGCTTAATAAAGGTTAAATTATAAAATTTAAACAATATAAAACACAAAATATTCACTTGTTCTCTAAAGAAAGGTTTACATTCTCATTCTCCGCCCTTTAGGGACGCCTACAAGAGCCCTTCGTTGGGGGTTAGGAAATGGTACACATTTATTTATTTATTAAATTCTGAAAATTTTATTAAAAAAAAACTTTGAAAAAACATAAAGAATTAAAAAAACAAAACAAATTAATTGTCTTCATCTTCGTCTGGTGACTCTGATGTTGATTTATCAGGTACCGAACCATTTTCACTTTCATACAATGAATCTGAAAAAGTAATAAAGTGGTGCTGAGATTGAATTTTTTTAATTCATTGTGAAGTATACCGCGGTGGATATTTTCTTTTATATTGTTTTGTTTCTCTTGGCACACACTCATCAAATGCATTATACAACTTACCGCAAAAGTAGATGCAGGCATCATCGATACTATCAAATGTTTGAAGGAAAGTCCAAACTATATTAGAGAGATTTTGATACAATAGTGAAAAATTTGCTTTTCGGAAGTTATATTCATTGCAAGATATTATTGGAAAATTTCACTTTAAGGTGTGGCAAAAATTTAGTTTACAGGAAATATTTAAAACAGGATGATACCGATTTTGAGCAACTAAATTTTGAATAGATCTTTCAACGAAACAGTCAATATTATAGAGGACAAGATCGAGAATACGTTCCAAGTCGTTCGCAATAGTATTGTGATGGGTTAAATTAAAAATTGGGAGGAAATTAGTAAGAGCAGAAACAATGTCATTACCTAAATTATTATGAAAATATGTAGCATAAGAAGATATATTAAAGTCACCCACAATGAGTAAATTAATATTATGGAAACTTTCAATATTACTAATTGATTCAAAAAGATTAAGGTATACTTCGCTACTAGCAGATGGAGGAACATAAACATTTAGCACATAAACACGACCTGAGTCAGCTGTTATTTTAACCAAGACCATATCCACCGTAACTATCGTGGGGAGAATGAAACTATCTATATTCATTTCACACGACAGAAATTCATTGTTTACAGCTATAAGAACCCCTCCGCCCCTCGAGCAATTGCACGCCTTCAGATTTCTATCAGCCCGGTATACTGAGTAGTCTTCTGGAAACAGTTCATCATTAAAGACTGAATCGTTAAGCCATGTTTCGGTTAGTGCTATGACCTTAAAGTCTGTCATAGAGATTGCATTAAAAAAATCTACAGTTTTAGATCGCAGGCCTCTGGTATTCTGATAGTATACATTTAAAGAATTTGTGATATTACTGTTAACCTTTTTACCAGCAGTGCAAGTGGTCGACGACATGGTAGATCCACTTGAAGCTATGGATTGCTATATTCCAAGCAAATCCTTCTTGAGTTTAGTTGAAGCAATTTTATATGCAGTACAAACACTTCTGTCCCACACCGCATGATCACAGGAAGTAGTAAATCCCTGAGCACCTGACAGTTTAACGCAATTAGTGCAGTTTCGTAATTGGGATCTACAGGACTTTACATTGTGATTTACACCGCATAAAGGACAGCTTAAATAATTGTTGCACAAAACAATAATTCAAATTTTACCTAGTGAATTGTTATATTGTTGCAAATTGTTATGGTCCTGTCTCATTTTTGTTAAACAAAAAGTATGTCGAATTCTACTTTTATTATATTTGAAAATAAAATATATATTTTCCCGTGTGTTCTGACAGTAACTGATTTAAGTTTTTCTATTTGATATTTGCATTTATTACAGTAATCATCGATCGTCGTTATGTCTTGTTTGTCGTCATCTCTTACGTATTTTGTTTTTATCCTGTTCGATAATGTAGTCGAGAGGGGTATTGTGTATGTGTATTTTTGGTTTTTGAGTAGTTGAGTGGTTTCTGGCAGCAATTATTGTATCTTAAAAGTTTTCTATTGTTTTATAGTCTATTTCTTAATGTCTGACAGCACAGTAGCCTCAATAAATATTTAAATAGAAAATTATCTTTTACAGAGTGATCCTAAGAATTTTACAAGTAAATACTAAAATTCTAATGCAAAACAAGTAGGTGTCTGTATTGGTTATCTGTAGATCCCTGTTTCAGCTCAAAATAAAATATGGTAATAAAACTGAACAATGCCAGCAAAAGGATAAACAGTGCGCCAGTGGCGGAGATTACGATATTAGTTCATTTTGCTTATTTAATTAGATTCGGTCAACATTATAGTTGGAATAAAACTCATTCCTTTAGGCCTATTAACAAGTTACATTTTCATTTTTATCAAATTAAATTAATTGAAGAAAATATAGTTCAATTCTCATAATTCAAATTTATTGACAATGAATTAATGTATATTAAGTAAAGTAAACATACCATTTATAGGAAATATAAAATTCAATCTATAGTATCATCCTCTTCGCTGGCCATACAAGAATCATCCAAAGACTCGTCGAGAGAGATCACTATCGGTTCTATAGTTTGTTCTATGAGGTTATCTAAAACCCACATTTTCTCTTCCTCTTTAATTACATGATTCACAGCATCTCTCCAGTTCTCTTCAGTTATTGTTGTCAATGAGTACTTCATGAGTTCACGAACATCTTTCATTTTGAATGTTTTATTATGTCCAGCTACATAACCTTTCATTTGGGCCCATATCAACTCTATTGCATTTAATTCACAATGGTATGGCGGCAATCCCACGATTCTTGGCTATTTCATCAATAACAATTTTTTTAAATTGTAGCTTGACATCTGAAGCAAACTTTAAAAGTTTTTTTTTCAACACATCATCTTCAAATGGTATATCTTTCACGATTTACCAGTTTCTAATATCAGCTTTTCTCCAAGAGGTAGATGGAAGATTTTCTGTTAATCGTGAATGATAAGTGGCATTCTCCATAACGATTACAGCATTATTTGGAATTAATTCGACCATTTGTGTAAAATACATCTGCAGTCATTTCTTCATGATAGTCTTTGGTTGATGTTGACTGAAACTCCAGTAAACCACCTTCAACGAACCATTGATTGCATCTAATATGCGTTATTATTAGTCGGCGACCTTTACCGATAGGAGTTTTCAGTCCAGTAGATAAACCTTCTATGAAAGCTTGACGACTGGTTTGATAACTTTTGTCCTGTCATATTTTTTCTACTGAATGTCCTTCATTGAGCCATGTCTCATCTAGATAATAGATTTGTCTTCCCTCCTGTCTGTATTTTCGGATATCTCGTAAATACTGGCGTCTCCAACATATTGTTTCTTCGTTGTCGATTAGCACTGATTTGCGACTTTGCTTCTTCCAAGTGAAATTTAATTTGTGTAATATTTTATACAAAGTTTTTCGCCCTATGTCAGGCAAATTCTCGTCCTCCTTCACCATTCTTAGAATTCTGTCAAGGGTTGGGATCTCTTTTTCAAAATATAATTCATGTAGTTTTCGTCTTATTGTATTTTGCATATGTTCATCTAGGTCAAATGGTTTTCTTCCAGTTGACTTCTTAGGTGGAGATATATTTCCATGGTTCCTCTCTCTTAGAAGCCTGTAAATAGTACATTCACTGACTCCTGTCATATTGGAAGATGTCGAAACTATATTTCTAACAGTAGCAGCCGGCATTTGATGTACAACAGCATCATGCACATTTAACACTACAGTCTTCGTTTGTAAGGTTAGCACGCTCTTACACTTTACTGGGGTAAAACTTGAAGACATTTTTCTCAACACAGTTAACAATTATGGAACATAAGCGACTCTAAGCAAAACAAATTATACAAATTTGGACGAGACCAAGTTTCACCGTATATACCTGCAAAATTTCTAAGTAGTCATTGGGAGAATCCCTAGTAGGACCCTATTGTAATGTTTCTTGGGAATGTTATTATCAACATTTCGAAAATCAGAAAGAAATTATCTGGAGAATGAATTGATAATTGGTTTGTTAATATGTCTCCCAAGAATTGACCTGCTTCAAATTCTCAAGATAATTGATGAAATATACAGTCAGAATAGTTGCGTTACAAAATTATTTCAAAAATAATCTATTGTTTTAACTGTATGTACTCTACAAATGTATGAAGGTCAGTTAGTTGTTTTAACTAACCGAATTTACATTTATATTACCTTTATATATCAGATCGGGTATAAAATTAAATAGTAAATAAATTCCTTAGATGAACTGTGACGCTTATGCTTTACTACCTGACTAGTATCTGTGACCTTTTCGCATGCTGTGAGACAATAAGAAACAGATTATAGTTAGTGTTCTTTGTATTCTATTCGGTCTGTATTATTGTGTTTTCGTTTATATATTTCTTGAATTTGATTAAGTTTGCGGTACTGTAATCGTATGTGTTTTTGACGGGACATTCAATGTTGTGTGAGTTTTAGGTGAATAAAAAGACGGTATCGTGATAGAAATATAGGTCAGTTAGTATTTTTATTTTTGTGATATTGTTTTGTCCCATTGTAATGTCCAGTGTACTTGTGGAATAATTTGTAAAAGGGAAGTGTGTCGGCTCGTCCCTACTGTATATGTTATAGTCCGAATTATCGCAGAATCTAAGGAGAGTACTCCTATTTGTGTTAAGATATTTCGAATATTTGTGCCACTTCGGATGTCTGCAATTTAAATCCCCTACAATTAAAACTTTATTGTGTTTTCGTAATTTAAATAAGTCGTATTATCTAAGTTTATTGTTAGGGGAGTTATATGCACCGACTATTTTGATTTAATTGCCGAATAATAAAATTTTATTCACTATCGTTTCAAACTTATGGTTCCATCTCGAGATTTCTAGAAAACCATATATGATTTGCAGTGTTATTCAAGGAAGTATTTTATCCGTAACGCAGGTTATCAGAATGTTTGTTCAACTTTTTAGGAAATGCAGCATTTTTAGTAGTACAAGTACTAAATGCAGATGGATTAAATTTAGAATATATCGGAAAGGCCTTGGATTGGATCTTCTTATTTTCTCCTATATATTCGATGACGTCCGCAATCTTCGACAGCTACATAAGATATTCCTATATTCAAGTTTGCGATAACTACTACTTCCCTATTTTACAACAATGTATTCAAAATAAAACATTAGAAGATTGTCTGGAGTTGCTGGGAACTGATATAGTGAAAATATGTACAGGTGAGATATATAATTTAATTTATAATAAAATTTGTAAATAGAGGATTGTTGATAATCGTATTGTATTTCAAATTTTATCACATTCCCGAGTTTGAACATATTAGGTTTGGATTGTTTAGTTGTTAATATCCTATCAAATTAAAACGGGTTTTGGTCATCATTAAAATGTGAACAAAAATTTGTAAAAGTGCTGTTTTTCAACAAAATTGATCGTAAATACACTCGTGGACAAAATTATCGAATATTTTTAATTTTTCATAATTTCTTTTTGAAAAAATAAATTCTGAAGAGACACGTCATTTAAATACTATCATTTACGAGAAACTGTTTATTTTAAAATATATCAGCGAACAATCTCAAGTTTTAATCAGAAGAAAATCGTGAAAAAAAAATTAATGCTACATGTTATGAAAATTAAGGATATTTACAACATATTTAAATACTAATTGGAGGATAATTACAAGTATTTTGATTATAATTAGAGCATAGTTAGTAACGAGTATTCCCCCTCGAGCTCTAATTACTGCTTCCATTCTTCTCGGCATGTTGCTAAGGAGGTTCTGGATCAATTGTTGAGGAATTGCATTCCACTCTTCTTGTGCAGCAATCCGAAGCTGGTCTATTGTACTTGGAACAGGGTTTCTTCGTCGTATGCGGCGTTTAAGATAGTCCCATGTATGTTCTATTGAATTTAGATCGGGGCTATATGGTGGCCAATCTAATCTTTGAATTTGGAAATCATTACGGTAATTAGTCACTATGTCAGCTGCATGTCGTCGAGCATTATCGTGCATTAATATGAATCCTTTATATCCAATATAGGCAAAACATGATCTTGCAGGATGTTTTCGATATACAAGTCACTTGTCATTCGTCCAATCACTTCCACGAGTTCGGTGCATCCTTCCTAAGAAATACCGCCCCAGAGTATTATACCGCCACCGCCAAAACTAACGGTCTCTATGAGATTGCTGGCAGCACATCGTTCTCCAACTCTTCTGTAGATCTGGTTTCGTCCATCTGGCTTCCATAACTGAATTCTAATCTCATCCGTAAAGAGCACATTTCACTAATTCTCAATATCCCACTGATTATGTCTTCTAGCAAATTCTAATCGTCGGGCTTTGTGATTTTGGTGAAGACGTGGAACATTGGTGAGCCGCCTTGGCTTTAAATCTGCTTCTTTTAATCGTCGCCTAACTGTTTTTGAGCTTACATCAATTTGTCTCACATTTAGTAAGTCATTTTTTAGATGCGTCGATGTCAATGTGCGATTTCGTGTAGAATTACGTATCAATCAATTGCTGTTGTACACCTCTTGCGCCCTTGACCAGGTCTACGTACGAAATTTCCAGTCTCTTTATACCTTTTTAAAATATTCGATACTGTAGATTGACCTCTCCTGAGACGTCGTGCGATATCCTTTTGTTTATATCCTTCTTTATATAGAGTTACAATTTGCTTGCACTTCATTGCAGTGTCTAACTGGTGGCATACTGCTGTTTTCAATAGCAACAAACACAAACACTATGTCTATTACTAAGTTAATCACACTACAGTAACATAATTCCAAGCTTAATTCACTATAATTCATAAAATATGTAATTAATTGTTTTTGATAAAATGAACAAGAGACATTAATATACGCTATTAATATCAATACGTGTACGACAGAATCCTGAGAGTAAAGATTACGTTTGACCAACCCATTCACATCATATCAGTGTACGCACCCGACATTAATAAACCTGAAGAAATGTCAATGAACTTCTACGAAAGGCTACAGTCAGCGATAGACAAAATACCAATACATGAAAAGATAATCCTGTTAGGGGATTTAAACGCAAGAATTGGAAACGAGGTCATGGATGGAATAAAACAAAACTATAACGAGAATATAACCAATAGAAATGGCGAAATTTTCACCGAATTCTGTGGACAGAATGAACTGAGAATAAACAACACATATTTCCCCCATGAAGAACAACACAAATACACCTTCTATGACAATAGAAACAATAAATCAATAATCGATTATATCATCACCAATCGAAGTTTCTTACCTCAACAAATAATAGACATAAGAGTCCTATCTTCAGCCAAGATCGGAACAGACCACAAACTTGTGCTAGCAAAGATACGAATAGGTGCGCCGCTATCCAAAAAAAGACCATCGATAAAAACTGAAATTTCAATATAGAATCCCTCAATCACGAAAGCACTAAACAACTTTATTCAAACAGATGCCAAACACACGTCACTCTTAACCCCATAGCACAGTCTGATACCCCTAACACAGCCTGGAACAAACTAAAAGAAAACATCTGCAAATGTGCTAAGGAAGCCCTAGGAACACGTACAGTGTCACACAACAGCAGACCGAACATTAAACCTTGGTTTACATTACAAATGAAAAGAAGGAAAAATACTCACAATACAAGAAAACTCCATCACCGGAGAACCGAAACATCTATACCGAAATAAGGAACAGGGCTAATAACAGAGTACGAGAAATAAAAGAGGAATATTGGCAGCGATTTAGCAACGAAATGGAGGCGGATATGTACGGAGCACAAAAACGTATTTGGAAGATGTTGAGGGGTCTTAAACGAGAAACAAATGAAACAATACAATTAGGAACAATTGCAGAAGATACGTGGGAAAAATATTTCAGAGACCTGTACGCAGAAACAGTTGAACCAATGGAAGCACAAGACACAGGCCAGAGAGATAATATAGAAGATCACGCGCAAGTCACTTACGAGCAAGTAGAAGAGACAATAAGGAAACTTAAAAACAGAAAAGCTCCCAATCAAGATAAAATACCAAACGAGCTAATAAAAAACGCAGGCACGACTATCATAGAGGAGTACACAAAACTGTTTAACATTATATTACAATATAAGAAAGTACCAGAAGAATGGAAACAAAGTATGACAATACCCATTTTTGAAAAGGGAGATAAAGCAGACCCAGCTAACTATCGAGGAGTAACACTACTGAGCACCTCGCTAAAACTTCTGACAAAGATAATTGCGGACAAAATCTCCTCAACAGTGTCAATAAGCGAGGAACAGCAAGGATTCCGAAGAAACCGCTCCACTACCGATGCATTATTTATACTCAGGCAACTAGTTGAAAAAGCTTTAGAATATAACTCTCCAGCCTATCTATGCTTTATAGATTTAACAAAGGCCTTTGATAGAGTCCAACTAAAAGACGTCATCACCATCTTGGAAAGCAGTAATGTCTCGAAAGAACTCACAGAACTTATCAAGGACTTAAACACAAACACAACAACCCAAATAAGAACAAACTCTACCTTAACGCAGCTTCTCCGAACTACAACTGGTATTCGCCAAGGTGACAGTCTCAGCCCTCGGTTATTCAACACAATCATAGATCAATTAATAAAAACCGTCAAAAATACTGGATTAGGATATCGATTGGGAATACATAAAGTAAGCATACAATGCTATGCCGATGACGCTGCAGAGTCAGAAGACGACCTCCAAAGAATGCTGCAAGCTTTTAACAGACAGGCAGAAAAACTTTACATGCAAATTTCTACAAATAAGACCTAATGCATGACCATCACAAAGGAGCCTCTACGGTGCAAATTGGTAATAAAGAACAAAACTATTGATCAGATAATGTCATACGAATACCTCGGATGCAAAATTACAAGCTCAGGATTCCTGGAAGAAGAAGTAAGGAAACAATATCAGGACACCTTAAATATCCCATATGGAAAAACAAACATTTGAGCATTGAATGTATGTCGAGAATATACAAAACCTGCATACGACCAGTGATGACATATGGTGCGGAAACCAGAGCTGAAACATCGGTATCAAAGAGAATCTTACGAACTACTGAAATGAAGACCTTAAGAATGATAACTGGATACACATTGAGGAACAGACAGAGAAGTGTAGACATAAGAGAAAAGTGCCAAACAAACGACGTTGTCAGCTGGATACGGCAGAGAAGAAGAAAATGCAACCAGGATGTCAATAGAATGGGCCCCGACAGAATGGCCATAATAATCCGCAACAATGTACCCATGGCAGAATACCAACTGGACGTCCACCTAAACGTTGGCGAGATAGTTGGCAGTCAACCTCGCAAGAGTTGCTTAGACCAGGAGGAAACCGGAATTAAACAGGCGATACGCCTTCTAAAGAGGAAGAAGAAGAAGAATATCAATTGAACGTCAAAATATGTTAAATCGAGTGAGTAATCAGCCTATCAGATAACTAATATCAGCACATGTAAGTTTACGCCGATTATTTGAATTTATTTTGAAATAATAATGATTACAAAAAATATTCGATAATTTTGTCCATGAGTGTATATTCGAAATTTATTTACTTGTGTTGGGAATCAATAGGCAAATCACTGAGTCACAGACTCTCTCCTGTGATTTTGGTATCCAGGATCGCCTCAATATGCCAAACGTCCCTTCACAACCATTGTTCCTAAAAACGACGAGTTTTTCAACCTCCAACAAACAATCTATATCGATGCAAATATCCCTTCAACACCTATATAAAATGCTGCGGCTATCTCAACAGGACCACCACCTCCTCAGGTGCCATCTCGAGATCAAGCTATCAATATGCCTCCTATCCCGAACCCTGCACTATTCGATTATATTAAAGCAAAAGGAAACATTGTCCCTCCCAAAAATGTAAATTTAGCATCCAGAATCTGTCAAGGCCGCATATCTATCTATTTATCATTCACAACGACCTACTGAAATCTAATCAAAACATCTTAGTTAATTCCAATGTTATTCGTATTTGTCGGCTTATCTTCACCACCAAAAGAATATCTATTTTCAATGTCAGTCCACCTATTCCACATCGTTTATTGAAAAAACCCTTCATGGCCTAGGACTAACACTTACCTCACCTGTTTCATACGTCAAATCTGGCTCGCCCGATGATGAATATGCACATGTCCTGAACTGCCGCCGTTCTAGCCATTAGTGATGATTTTTTACTACAAACTTCGAATCTTATTACTCATGAAAATACATCACACAGAATATTCATTTCTACCGATAAACTTGAATGCTTCATTTACAACTACATTGGACATACCGCTGAATCATGTCCCTCGACATTCACCGCCTACTGAATACTTTCGTCAATCTTGAACCCTCCTCTTCTGGTGATGCAGCCACTATGGATTCCATTTAAGATATCCCCATATTACTCACGGAAGTGCCACTCACTCTCATCTCTCCTGTAACTGACGAAAAACGCCCCCGCTCAAATGACAACAATCATAACTCTCCGCAGTCTATATCACCCTCCATTACTCCTCTCGCAAATCCTAGCCCAATGCCTCCTCCAGAATTCCCAATATCCATTTTAAAAAAAATCTGCAAAAAAAGAACCAAAAAATCTAAACTGACTGAATATGATTGTTACAATATAAGCCTCGAATCACGTTCTATAAACTCTTTGAAGAGTCTCCTGAATCTTTCTCCCGTAATAATACACAACTTATTCCGTTTCATGAAAATTCATTCTGCGTCAACGACCTGAAGCTCTTAAATTTATCACCGATACTGCCACTTCACTGAAGGACTCGTCCTTCATTTATTCTAACATAAATTTAAGATCTTTAAAGAACCGCACACAAAATTAAATTTAAACTTCACGCCGAACAAAATAAACCTACTGAAGAACCTCTCTCTGATGACGGTAACATCACTGACTCCTCCACACTATCTTAGTAAATATCTTTTTTCCCTGTCTTTTAATTAGTACCATTCTCTCTAATACAATAGTACTACGATGTATTTTATCTATTTATCTTCGCATAGAAAGAATTCATCAAATCATCTCTCTCCATAACCTTGACTTTCCCTGTCCCCAGAAAACCAATTTCAAAATTGACCATAAGAAACTTTCAAGGTTATCAATACATCCGTATCAATTGTACGAGAGCCAGTGGCGGTACTTCAATATTCGTATCTAGCGATGTATACTCATCTCATCTACCACTAATCTCAAATTTAGAGGCAATTGCAGTCACTGCTTGGTGTCCTAATAAGCTTACAATTTGCAGTATTTATATTCCATCTGACAATCTCCTTTATTAAGATGACTTAACCGACCTAATATTCTAGCTCCCCAACCCATATATTTTTGTTGGCGACTTTAATGCACACCACATCATGTGGGGCGCTACCCGTGGTTGCACTAGAGGCAAAGTTATAGAAAACGTCATAAACTCCTTCGGCACCTGCTTATTGAATGATGGACTGAAAACACACTTCAACATCTCGTCAGATTCCCTTACTGCCATTGACCTCAGCTTTTTTGGTCCTAAAACTGCATTTTCTCTTTCTTGGCAAGTTTTCTATAATCTACATGATAGTAACTACTTTCCTATCATTATATCTAACCTTTCTAATAAGGAAACTATCACTAGAAACTTCTGGCACTTAAGAAACGCAAATCGGTCTGAATTTATTTCTGTATCCCAAATCTATTCACTCTCTTCACCTACTTCTGCGAATATAAATGATACTCTAAAAATGTTTAGTGAAAATATACTGTCCGCTGCCGAGACACATCGGTAAAACAGTCACTTCCTTGGTACAAAAAACTGTGTTAATTTGCTCAAATGCCATCCGAGAGTTCAAACATGCTCTTAACAGGTTTAGATGAAATAGAACACAAAAAAACCTACAAAAAAAGGTAGCTCAAAACTAAAGCTAAATTATTAGTCAATGAAAATAAAAAATTCTCATGGCAAAGTTATACCTCCTCGCTGGATCATAATACAAATACCAGTCTAGTCTGGGAAAAAATTGCACAAATCCCAGGCAAAGAAATAAATATTAAAATTCTCTTATTAATATTCAATGATACTCTTATCTCAGACAGCCAAGCAATAGCAGAGTCACTCGCACAAAACTTTGAGGATAAATTTAATAATCGTAACCTCATTTCTGTTTCTCACAATTCTCATATTCAGCCTTCCTCCACTCCTCAATTGAATCCTCATGACGTTACGTTTATCGAAGCCTCTTTCAATCTAAATCAACTAAAATCAGCCTTGTATACTTGTAGAAATTCTGCCGCTGGTCTCCCATGCATCTGTCTTAAAAAACTATCCAATCCCTCTCTAAGCTTCTCGAAATATATAACCTCATCTGGAGTACTCATCAGTTCCCTGACGTATGCCGCAAATCTATAACTATTCCAATAAAAATGCAGATCAATCCACCATATCGCCTAAGTCTTTCCGACCGATTTCACTCACTTGTACTACCTGCAAACTCCTGGATTAAATAATCAATAAAAGACTCCTTTGGTATCTTGAAAAGTGAAAAATCATCCCCAATGCCCAATCCGGCTTCCGGCATCATCGATCCACTAAGCAACAACTCCAAACATACACCTCTTCAGCAATAAATAATTATCAGGAAGACGTTGCAACTATCTTTGATATCAAAGGTGCCTTTGACTCGATATCTGGAAAGCCAATACTAAATTAACTTCACCAATATAATCTTCAGGGTAACATTCTATCGTTCATCCAAAATTTCTTAACTAGTAGAACCTTCAGGGTTTCCGCTTATGGTAAACTCTCATCCACAAAATGTTGGCGTCCCTCAAGTATCAGCATTAAGTTCTACTCTATGTATCCCTACAATAAACGAGCTATGCTACAACGTTCCTGCTCTATAAAATATGTCCAATATGCATGATCTAATTGTTTATTACTATGGTAAATATATCCCATCCACATGCAAACTCCTTCAAAACGCAGTAAACCTTCTACAAGATAGATAATTTCACTTGAGATCAGCCTTATCTCAAAGTAAATCCTAACTAATTGAATTCTCAAGAAGAACATCTTCGCCTTTACCTAACATTTCATTTAATAACTGCCCATTACCCGTTGTAAGACAATGTAAAATTCTCGAAATAACCTTCGACTCTTGACTTAATTGGAAACACCATATCCATGAACTCAAAGGCAACGGTTTAAAGAGATTAAACATAATTAAAACCCTCAGACACCTTCATTGAGGTTCCGACGAAACTGTACTATTAAGAGTGTACAGAACTCTCATCCGTTCGAAGCTTGTCTATTGTTGATTTATCTACATGTCTGCCCCAAATCTCTTACAGATTTCTTGAACTTCGTTTACAATACCGCTCTCCGCCTCTGCCTTTTTGCCTTTCGCTCTAGCCCTGCTAATAGTCCCTATATTGACGCAAATTAACCATCCCTCTTCTTAAGACGACAATCCATTCGCCTTAATATCTTCTGAATCCTGTTTACTCGCCTTCCACTACTATTCTCTCTACTAACTCTCGAACAATTATAAATTCCATTCCCCAATTGCTCACACTTTCACTGAAAGATACTGACCTCTCTCTAAGTCTACCTTCTCCTCCTCCTTGGACCAAGAATATTCCGATAGTCGATACCTCACTCACCATTCATGATAAGCAGGAATCTCTCAGTGCCCTTGTAAATAAAGCATTCATGGAAATACTACAAAAAATCTTACCATTTAATACTCTATACCGATGCTTACAAAATTGACTCCGTTGTTGGTTCTGCAGTTACCTCCAAGTATGAACTTATTGTCTCCTTCTCTTTACCTTCAACGTGTAGTGTTCATACGGGTGAGCTTTACAGCATTCTTAAGGTTTTCAAATATATCTCCTTTCCCCACAAAACATTGCCTTATGTACTAATTCCCTTCGATTCACTCGATTTAAACCATCTGCACTGACCACCCAATTGTCCACAATATACATGACATCTACCAAACTCTCTATGCTCGTGATGTAGTCTCACTCATCTGGGTTCCATCCAACATTGGTAAAATAAAACTAAAAAAATTTAAGACGACAGTTTGTAGGTACTTTCCACTTTTATTAAAAAATAAACATTCTTTTGCAGACATTAACGACAATTACTTTGAGTGGAAATCGCCAGGTATTGGTAGGAATATTGTATTCACATTAGCCACATGTTTTTTTTCTATCCTGCTACTCCTAATAATTGAATATAAATTATTCGCCAGATTGATCTATTACGCGAATCAAAAATTATTTCCACGTTATCCCATCGATATACATGACGAGGATGATGATGTTGCAAGAGAAAAAACGAGAATTCACAACTTATTAAATTCGCAGATCAACAACAATCATTCTTTGATATTGAAAGATTTAACAAAATATTATAAGAAGTTATTAGCCGTCAATGGTCTAACACTGGGAATTGATGGATCGGAATGTTTCGGTTTACTTGGTATTAATGGGGCCGGGAAAACGACTACATTTAAAATGATGAGCGGTGATGAAAATATTTCATATGGGGACGCCTGGGTAAGTAAAGAGCAACTGAAAATTTTGACTTTAGTCGATTCTGAATCACTCATACTTGATAAGTTTTGTTGTCTTAGATATAAAACTACTTTTTATAAATATAAAGTTTCTTAAGCGTGGTTGGCGTCAACGGTCAATTATTGATTTGCTCAATAAAAAAATTAGCAGTTACTTCTAAAGTGTACTATTATCTTAAAAAATACAAATGAACCAAATAGTCGGGGGTAGGAGGTTTCTCTACTCTCAGGGATAGGTACTCCCTGTATTCCTTCTCGACGAATAGATCGACACTAACCTAACTTCTTATACCACGTGCCTAACACTTGAGGCTAGGGTTCATTGCGTATAGTACGAATATGCCCATAAAATCACAAGTTACGAAAGCAAAAAAAACTAGTTTCTCGCTAATAGAAAAAATTTCAGAAACTTACAGAGCGTCCGTTTCCTCAGGTTTAGGCGCTAATGCCGAGATACTGGATTATCGGTGTTTGAGGGTCCGAAGGACGCGACGCAAACGACGAATCGGGAGCTTCCAGCAATCGCGCCCGCAGTTTACGAAGATTCACCCTCTGGAATATTTACCGGGGTTTTGTCTGTATGGGGCAGTCCGTACCGCCGATGATATCTAAATATCATCTTGACCATTCAGATCACGACTCAAGGAAAGGAAATTCCAGAACAATACACCAAAAAAATTAATCAAATCAGTTACACGAACTGATAAACTTACTCGTGTAAGGTGATAGCGAACGCTATCTTGCCCTTACGGTAAGGGTCAAACTACCCGTCACCTTTAGCGAACGAACCACGCCTATATCTTCAACGAACACGTCTCCCTTTTTACCACAAATTTTCCTGTTACGTTCTTGGGTTACTTTGGCTGTGTAAGCAGCTACGTATATCTCAACGTTTTTTTATAGATTTGTACCTACAAAGGTGTTTAATATTTTTACGATTCGTTTCGACATTTTGCAATCTGATTAAAATAGCTGTGTTTTGTTTCAAATTATTTTACTGAAACTGTTTTGACTAGTACGCGATCTTGTAAGCAGAAATGTAGGTCAAAGTATCAAATAATTTTGTTTGGACTTCGAAATATATATTCACAGGATGTTACTGGATTTTTTAATATAGAAGATTATTTTCTTTTCTCCATAGTCGTACTTATCACATTATTCTACAGAAGTTTACTATCTAGGGTTATTCCTAGATATTTAACTTCATGTTTCCATTATATTATGGTTTTCCTGCTTAATGGTATCACTGTGGTTTCGTTTAGGT
Organism: Galeruca laticollis; assembly: GCA_963921935.1. Classification (NCBI taxonomy): domain Eukaryota; kingdom Metazoa; phylum Arthropoda; class Insecta; order Coleoptera; family Chrysomelidae; genus Galeruca; species Galeruca laticollis. Next base: position 221,869,159 of record OY998177.1, on the reverse strand, counting down.
TAATATTTATCACCACGGATAAGCCCCATTGTTCAATAATTCTGAGCATCTGATTATTAGAACCATGTCATCTGCATATCCCATACATTTGATGCCAAGCTCCGTTAGCTTGTAGAATAACTCATCTAAAAGTAGGCTCCATAGAAAGGAAGATATTACTCCCCTTGAGGTGTCCCGCGAGTGGCTTTAACTAAGGTGATTTGATTCCCCACCTGTGTCTCCTCTATCCTCGTCGTCAACCACTCATACATCCATTTTATGGCTTCATTCACTCCTCGCCTTTTTAGTTCTTTCTGACAGACACATGAGTTGTATTGTCAAAAGCACCAGATATACGGAGTGGCCCAAAAGTCTGGAAACGGCCAATTATCTCGTAAATTGCTAGTCATACTTGTACAAAATTTGGGGTACGCCTATTTTGGGATACGAAGATTCCAGATTTGATATTTGCAATGCTGCCAGATTTGCTGTTTCCCTTATATTATCAGTCACGTTGGTTTTTCAAACTCATCGGCCTGTATATTCAGTCATTATTGGAATCTCCTATTCAATACGAGTTCCATCATATGTAACACTCATGATTTTATGTAGTTTGTAAGGTCTTAAATACATAAAACAGAAGTCTGGCAACGCCTAATTGTCTCAATGAATTTTTTAATATAAACTATTTTCAACTACATTAAAAAGTAATCATTGAAAGATTACATCCATAACATAATGGTTACTTTACCAGGTGTTCAAAATGTACTCCATTTGTGAGTTGACAGTACCTTAATCGATGCTAGAATGCTTGGCCATTTCCAGACTTTTGGGCCACTCTGTATTCAGGAATGCACACAATGCGGTTTATTTTTTGTTCAGAGTCCTTTGAACGACTTGGGTCAGCTGATACAGAGCAGTTGCCGTTGATCGACCCGCTCTTTTGGCAAGCTGACGTTTATGAAGCGGTATATTCTCCATCTTTTCCGCTCTTATATAGTTATGAGTAGAAACGATGTTAGGCAGATGGGTCTAAAAGATCGGAGATCAGTGCCATCTTTTTATCCCTATTTTTGGTATGAAGGTTACCCTGGAACTACTCCGTTTTATATGTATTAGACACACTGCTAGACTGCTTCTTGTAATCTTAAGTAGGTGAGGAAGAATCTCCTCTATCATTTGCTGCAGGAGTGCTGAAAATATTCCATGCGCTCCTGATGATTTAAATCCTTGAATGGCACTTCTTGCCCATTCCAACCGTTGTCTGGTAAATATTTTCTTAGCAATATCCCAATCCTCCTTGCGGGTTTTTTGGTGTAATTCATTGCTATTTCAGTACTTGCTCTAGGTTCACTACCTGGAAAGTGGGTTCTAAGGGTTCTAAGAAGAAGAATCGATCGTTCCTCTTCACTTTCCGTGTATGATCTGTCTGGCTTTTTCAGCGACATTGTGAGGTTAGTTCCCTCATTTGCCATGACATTTTGTACTCTGACCGCTATGTGAGTGTAAGTAATGTTTTCAAAAAAGGCTTGAAAATAAAGCCTTTTGGCCTCTCTACTGAGTAAGCTTCTCAGAATATCCCTGCCAATTTCCGTCTCGCTTGGCTCTATTAAAGAGCTGACGGACCTCTTTCCTGAGATTTGACAGGTTCTCATTCCTCCAAGGAGCATCATTTTCTGATAGAGCTTTTGACAGTGGGCAGCTGGAATGATAAGCTTCTATTATAACGTCTCTTATATGCTCGACTCTTAGTTCCAGGTCGTAGTGGTGGTGATTTACCCCATTTTCTTCGAACGTTTTTCTACTGATAGACTTGATTCAAGATCTGTCAACCATTATATGTCTTTACTTTCTAGTTCAATGAAAAGTTACTGAAATTAATTGATTAATCATCTTATTGAAATTATTTTTAGATTGGAGGTAAGAGTGTAAAAACGCAGTTGGAGGAAGTACATCGTCAAATAGGTTACTGTCCTCAATTCGATGCACTATTGGATGATATGACAGCCAAAGAGACGATAATTATGTACTGTTTATTGAGAGGTATTGAATTGAAGCGTGCAAAAATTACAGCTGCGTATTTGTCGAAGGAGTTTGATTTCAACAGACATTTAAACAAAAAAGTGAAAGAGATGAGTGGTGGAAATAAAAGGAAGCTTAGTACTGTTTTATCGTTAATTGGCGATCCTTCTGTCATATTTTTGGATGAGCCCTCAGCAGGTGAGTAGCAAATAATTATACACAGTCTAAAAGGAAAATTGACGAAAAATTATATCTAATCAAACCTTTGGTATGATAGTATAACCTGAGGAGATTCATTTTTTACTTGACAGATGATTGTCCTTCAATTCAGTTTTTAATAATATAATGAGAAATTCTAAAAGTATCGATTGGTATTTGTTATACCGCAGTGTTTACTGATCTGCGATATGTAGATACTACTTGAAATTGAGAGCAATATACTCAATGAAAGAAATGTGGTAGCAATTTCATCTTCATCTCTTCCTCAGATTTCTTTTTTTTTTGAGTAGTAGGAGATCCGGATCTACAGTCACACTCCTGATGAATTATATATTTTTTGTAATGATTAATCACATCCGAATTAAAATTTGTACAGGTTTTAGTGGAAGTGGATACAAAATTATCACTAATTTGACTCTTTTATTTTATCTGCCAACATTTCGGTGCAATTCATCACCCTTTTCAAGGCTACAATAAACAATACGGAACCAAAAGAAAATATAGCTTTATAATAAATTGGAACATACGGATAACAATTGGAATTTGAGACAAAGATACAAATCCATCGCCGATTAGTGTTCATTGTTAAGCCGGCCTGGTAAGGCTCAACAATTGAACACAGTCATTCGGTTTTCAATTATAATTGAAAAACATTTCAAAGGTATGACTTTACTGTTGATTATTTTTTGACGTTTCTCGAAACCAAAAGAAATTTTCCATTTCAGTAATTCATATACGTTCTAGCCAATCAAAACATTATTATAGTGGGAATAATCTACTTACATTATTCCACCGAGAATAATTCAATGTACATTGTTTTTATTGACAACCACATGACAACGGATTTTCTTGATTTGACGCGTCTGTCATACATTTTCAATAAATTCGTAAAATGCATCCCAAACGTTTTAGTGAATCATCAGTCGATGATACAAATAATATAATATAATCAATGCATCCTAACTTGAATAACTCATTCTGTTTATATTGAGTCGAGTGATATAAATCTGTTGAAATAAAAATATAAAATCTAAAAAATTATTTTGATTGTAACGTCAAAAAATAATCTATCGAATACCACACGAGATTTCAATAAATTAGATAATAATTCTCCAGGCATTTTCTCAAACTTGTTGCTATTGGCCAATAGCCACTCGAGCCCTTCGGGCTCTCGTGTCTATTGCCTGGCAACAAATTTTCTAAAATCTGTCGAATTATTTTCAATTTATTCTCACTCTCTTGTGATTTTACTACTGAAAATATTTCAAAGCATAAAATTACTATTGAAAATGTTTCTAAAGTGGAAAATTGCTTTGTTAAAAGCAATCCGAATCTTTGGTTTATTTTTTTCACTTGGACCTTCTTTCAAAGATACTGTGCGTTTTAATACAGTGGATGTTCAAAATTTAGTAAAATGCAAAAGATGCAATAAACCTAAATTAAAAAAGAAAGCTTCATTACAATGTGATATACATAAAATATACGTGATATTTTGTGGATATTTCTAGGCAAAAAGAATTCCATTCTACGGTATTACAATTTCAACAACACTAAATGAAAAGGGTATTATGAAAACGTGACATTTCTCTAAAAATACAACAATTTCGCTGGCATGGAAGAAATTATACCCTTAAAAACACAACCATGTTATTATATCTATAAAAAGAATTATATTCTCAAATAGATAGCCCACAGACTAACAATAGTTAACAATATTGAATCTACAGCAATGTATACAAAAATAAAAAGAATTTACATTCTTCTTTCTCCAACAAATTCTTGGGAACTGTTCGGCTGATTTATTGGAACTTTAGGAGTATTTAAATTATTTTTCGATTCAAGTTCTTGAATGCTATTTGGCGGATTTGTCTGTACTGTAGGAATGGAAGGGGAGCTGTTGGACTTTGGTTGTTCGTTAGTCTTTTCAAATTTCAGTAGTTTTTCGTAGTCATTTGAATCACCATCAACGAATAGTCTAATGTTTTTTATGAAGCCGTTGTTTTTTCCATCGTTTTTATCCAATATTTGATGTTTCCTTAATAACCTTCAGCAATTTTTTATTATTAGTGACGAGTTGTTTTGTGAGAAATCTGACGAATTCGATTTTCAGAGGGCTGTTTCGATTCTTACCCAAGAAGTAGAAATTATTTATATCTTTTCCATCAATATCTATACTTAGCAGGTTTTTAAGCTATTCACTATTTCTTGACTAGTTGATAATTTGCTATGATGTTATTTTTCTTTTCAGTTAAATTTGAGTTTTCTATTTCTGTTTTTAGTTCTTGGTTTTTCTTCTCTAGTAGTTCTATATTTCTCTTTTATTCTTCAGTTTTGATTTGCTCCCTAAATTATAAGGCGTCTATGTAACTTTTTATTTCATCTCGATTTTTACTAATTTCCTCTAATAATTGTTTTTTTGTAATAACTTCTTCGTTCATTTTATATTTAATTACACTTCCATTTGTCTTTCCTAATGTAAGGAATGAGTAAAAGCGAGACAGGCGTCTTTCGAGTCGCAATTCAGGCAGACGTTGCCACTATTTGAAGAATGTTCTTAAACATTAGAAATAGAAGTACAAAGTTTGTTTCATAAAAATAACCTTTTTTTATGTGACTCATAAATCGTAGTGTTTCACACAAAATGGAATTTTGAAAAATTCAAGAAAACATGTTAGAATTATTAGTTCTAGAGTTTTTTAAAATATATCCGAATTATTCACAAAGATAAAGAAATTTTAGAATTAAATATGACAACAGCGCTTTCATCTTTATGTGTACGTTACCAGGTCATTGCACTTTTCTCACTTTTTGGTTTTAGTTTGAACGCAAACGTGAAATATGTTTTGGCAATTTACAACGTTCAGAGCTTCAGCGCTGAATGTGCATATGTTTTGTCCGACTGATCGCTGCGTAACGGTCACCGAAACATTTACGACTCAGAGCTGAATATATCTGAAACGTAATATAGTTTGGCAATACGCGTCCGTGTCCCAGAGTATTTGTTTCGATTTGCTGAAGAAGTTGATAAATGAAGTTTTACCAGAAGTATTTATATGAAAATGTCAATGCAAATTAACTATTGCTTTTTCACCAGTTCCAATACTGATTTCGTTAGTTTTAAATTAATTATATTTTCATTTCTCAACCCTCTTTGTTCTAATTGCTTCATTTATTTTGCTTATCATTTGCGGAGTAAGATATTATAATTCACTATTATTTGAGTAGAAAGTTGTATTAAACGTAATTATGATAGAATATAATAATGAAATATGTTACAGGTATGGACCCCGCAACCAAACGCTACTTATGGAACTCTCTATGTAAAATACGTGATAGAGGCAAATGTATTGTTTTAACCTCGCACAGTATGGAGGAATGCGAAGCTCTCTGTACCCGGTTAGCTATTATGGTAAACGGTAATTTCAAGTGCCTTGGTTCCACCCAACACCTTAAAAACAAATTCGCCGAAGGATACACTTTGACTATAAAAGTTAAAAAGCTACACGAAAGTTCAGGTTTACATCACAGCGATACTGAACCCATTGAAAAATTTATCAAAGACAATTTCCCCGCGGCTCAACTTAGAGAAAAGCACCAAGAGCTGCTGACTTACGACATAACCGATAAGTCGATGGCGTGGTCTAAAATGTTTGGTATTTTAGAAAGAGGCAAAAGGAGTAATTTGAATTTAGAGGATTATTCATTAGGACAAAGTAGTCTTGAACAGGTAAGACTTTTATGTTTAGGACTTTATATTAAAAAAAATTCCTGCAAGTATATTATAGTGTGTATTACGGAATTAGGACAAATAATAAAAAAAAGATACGAAAAGCATTACAAACATTATAATTATTAGGGTGAACAACCCGGTTCCCGCTAGCACACCTATTGTGGCCACTTTAAAATTAAACAGCTTATAACTAAATATTAGTCTAGTCAACATTTACCATTTTTCCTAAAATTTTTGTATAGTCTCCGAAAATTACGACCATGGTCTCATTCGATTCGGAAAATGATCTAGAAAGTTTAAGGAAAAGTTCCAAAAGGGGCCGAAAAAAATTGCAAAAGTTATAAACAATTAAGTGAAAAAAAAGTAGGGGTTTGATTTTTTTCGAATATCTCGAAAAATAATGAAAATTTCTTAAATTTGAAAAAAGATCTGAAAAGATCAGCAAATTTGCTAAAAAAAGTCCCAGACTCCCGGATCTGTACCTCCAATATTTATAATTTTTACAAAGCCTTAAAAAATGAGCGAAAAACGAGTGATCGTGCTTCCGCGCGCGTTGCGTCATTTTGACGTAGCAACAAAAAAAATTATTTAAACATATTGAATATGAGTATTAAGGAATAAAAAAATTAATGTAGCATTGGGATACATAAATAAACAATAATCCGTGGTCAATAAATTTTTATCCCAATTTTTTCATAAATTATGGATTTGTTAATTAAATAATGTTTCCAAATTTAATGTTGAGATAAAAACTACGATAACTATTGAACAAAAGCCTTAAGATTTTTTTCACTTCGTGGAGTTATTGGTATTAGACTAACAAATAGATCACCGTAAAAAAATTTTCAAAATTTGGTTTTTCTCTTTTTTTTATTAACAATTGAAAATTAAAGGCATAATAATATTGAAAGTTATGTAAAAAATAGAAAAAAAAAATTTTCCATATAAAACAACACATGGCTGTAGTTATCTCGGGATTAAGTACTAAAAAAACGGAAAAAATACATTAGTTTATAACAAATTGTTTATTAAATAAACAAAGAAAAAACGTATAAAAAATTTTTTTTATGTATCTAAAAGAACAATAAAAATTATGATTTTTAGAGAAAAAACGGTTCCTTAATTTTAAAATTTAGATTCAAAAAACCATTGTTAATTAACGAACGCATTTTTTTTAATTTTCAATTGTTAATAAAAAAGCGAAAAAACAATTTTTTTCTTACGGTGATCTATTTGTTAGAATAGAATAGAATAGTTTATTGTTCTTTTATACAAAGTACATGAACAAGGAGTCGGTTATATAGTAAATATAAAATACATATATACTCCTAAACTAACATGATAGATAAAAGGTATTACAAGAAACAATGACATAAAATTTACATGTTTTTAAAGACAGCGTACAGCACATAATAGTCCAGCAATAGAGAAGAGCAGAAAAAAAATATAAGACAAACGCATAATTCCCATAACTAATCCTATACTATAAATTGTTTATGTAGAGATACTGTGGATATCTAATCGTTAATAATGAATGATCTAATTTTCATTGCTCCGCTGATAAAACCATGCAATTGCTTCAATAGTAAGAGATCGTTTGAATTAAGAAGGCAATCTAGATCGTCTGAATGCTTTCGTCTTCCTATGACTGTATTTCTTAATCCAGCATACAATGGGCAGTCAAATATGATATGTTCCAGGCATTCATTGGCCTGCTGGTTACATATTGTACACATCTGGTCGGTTTTTATTGTATGAGAGGAGTTATTCACATATAGGTATAAATACTGTGAATTTGCTGTGCGCAGTTGGGCTGTTAATCTTTTAATATAAAGCGGTGACGGTCCACTTAAATAATGGTAATTATTATTATTTTGCAGAAATAATTTATATGTAGGGTGGTGAATACTAAGTAATATTTTATTCCAATCATTTTGCATGTTTTTAGCTAGATGTTCGGCTAATACAATATGTTTAAAATTTTCATTGATACAGTCAGTGTCAAGGCCAGCATTATATGGACAATAAATACTGACAACATTAATCAACTGAACAAACCAATTGTATTTGTGATGACCATATCCAGAGTTATATAATTTTATTAATCGAAATAATGCTCTATAGGGGTACCTTGAGTGATTTTGAGATTTTACCCTGATGAAGTATTCAATTGCTTGTTTTATTAGATAATATTCTAGCCTGCACAGATTGGCTTCGACTTTTATTATATAAGCGGCAGTAGTTCTCTGGAGGAATAGGAGGTTTTTCCAAAAAGACGTCTGTATTTTCTCAGTTTGATCCAGATAACGCAGACCCCATATATTACTGGCATATGTGAAAGTGGGTATGACGACATTGTTATACAGAGTCTTAATAGACTGAAGAGAAGATAATTTTTGCGAGTTTATAGTTGAAAGTACAGTACCTTGAGTAATTCTTGCTTTTCGTTCTCGTGATTTAAAATTATTTAGAAACAGTCCATTGAAAGTAAAGACCACTCCCAAATATTCATAAGTGTTTGAGATTTCTATTGGGTTGTTAAGGTATGAAAACGTGGGTTGTTTTCCAATATTGGGGCTCATTCGGAATATAACTAGTTTTGTTTTTTCTGTATTTACCTGAAGCTTGAATGTGTTGCAGTATGATTCTAAAATCCTCAGGCTCTTTTCCATTTGTATTTGCGACTCTGCAAACAGTACCAGATCGTCAGCGTATAACAACATCCGTATGTTATCCCCTTCATCAAGAGTAACTCCCTTACTGCCTTGGTTCTGAAAATAATTATCAATATCGGAAATGAATATCGCGAATAGTAGTGGGCTGAGCGGGTCCCCCTGTAAAACACCTTGGGTTATTTGTATTCTCTCTGAACTGTTACCTTCTTGTTCTATAAACAGTGCTGCTTGTTTGTATATTATTTTTAGTATTCTAGTAATTTTTGCACTTATTCCGTTTAAATATAATTTTTCCCAGAGTATATGATGGTCTAACGAATCAAAAGCTTTTCTAAAATCTACAAATAGAGTATATAATTTTCTTGAAGGGAAGCGAAGGTAATTGCTAATTATAGCGTAGAGCACAAATATGTTGTCTTCACAGTTGCGTGTTCTGCGGAAGCCGCTTTGGCACTCTGGTAATATTTCATTATTCTCAACAAAGTTAGTTAGTCTCGTATTAATTAATTGGGTAAAGAGCTTAGTTTTGTGATTTAAAAGTGCTATACCACGGTAATTATTAGGGTTTTTAATATCGCCACTTTTGTGGAAGTGGATCATTTTAACATCTGACCATGTGGGTGGTATTTGTTCTTCGTTTAAAATTTTGTTGAAGAATGTTTTCAGGTGTATTATCCAATCCAAAGGAAAGTTTTTGAAGAATTCGTTGCTAATGTTGTCTACCCCGTGTGATTTATTATTTTTAGCTGAGTTTAAGACTCTAAAAATTTCATTAGTGGAAAAGTTTATATCTAAATAAGGGTGTATAACGCCAAAATATTGTGAATCCCTATGTAAATGCGTTCCATAAAACTCTTTGTAAAACTCAATCATTGTGACGGTATCAATTGTGGGACCTCTATTTTTAATTTTTCTAGTTTTTAGAAGTTCCCAAAATTCGGAGGGGTTGCTGATATTATTAAATTTTTTTATTGTAACGTTTTCGTAAGCTAATTTTTTAATTTTAATGAGTTGTTTGTACTCTTTTTTAATTTCACTATATGATATTAGTGCATTCTGTTCAAAGTTAGAGTTTTTTAATAGTTTTTTTGACATGTTTAACTTTTTCTTTGCGTCCTTGCAAAAGTTATCAAACCATGGTTTTGAATTTGAGAACATATGATTAGTATTGTCACGGTTTTTTTCCATACCTAAAAATTTTGCTGTTAACTTGATTGCCTCATTTATTTGATTGTCCATTATATTAATAGTACTCGAGTCTGAATGTATTTCAAAGATAGATACTATATTTTTATATGGTTGTGTTTTGGCAGGATCCCACCTTATTATTGTTTCTTTATAGCTATGATATTCTGATAGTTTATTAGACCCCACAAAATATGCATTTTCTATCTTTACAGTGCAACTCAGATGATCCGAAAACAGGTTTTTATTTATACAGAAACTGGAAATTAGGCCTACACTACTAACTCTTACCCAGACCAGATCTATTGTACTTCGTCCTGACCGCCCAATGTATGTATAAGCACCTTCATAATCCTCAAACCTACCGTTTAACAAGAGAAACCCTAGATCTTCCAAAGCTTCTACAAGTAATGTTCCTCTAGTATTAACTAGGGAATCTTTTGACTTACGTGGTTTTAACGGGGGATTGATATGTATTACGTCTCTGAATCAAAATCATTCAGACCACCTACTCTCGCATTAAAGTCTCCGTACAGAATCATCTCGTCATTTGGGAATTTTACTGATATTTCTTTTAGAGTATCCTCAAGCATCTCTACACATACATGATCATCTAAATCAGGTTTTAAGTAGACTACACCTAAAATAATATAATTATTATTTATATTTATTCTGATAAAATTCTACATATTAGATCTATCGATTACATCTAATGACTTCACACCCCCCAGGTTTTTTGATATAAGTATTAAGATACCCCCACTACCTCTACCCTTTTGCTTATCTTTTGAAGCTTGGCATGAGTAAGTATGATAATTGTTTAAAATATTTGGTAAGCTATTTTGGGAAGAGGTAATCCAGGTCTCCACTAAGCCTATTATATCAGAGCTACACAAATCATTAATTTCATGTATTTCTAAATTATCTAAAGTATTAATACCTTGACAGTTCCAAAATGTTATCTTAAAAGGGACAATTCCGTCCACAAACCTTGATCTTTTCACCTCTGTATTAATTAGTTTTTTGATGATGTCTCAACTTCTCTGTTCATTTTTGTTATTTTTTTTGTCGTTTCTTCAGCGCCTTCGGGAGATCTCTCACTGTATTTTCTTCCTTTCGCTGGAGTTTGTTCTGGTAGTCCTGTCTCTTCTTCAGTCTCGATTTCAGTTCCATTTTGTGCTTCTAATTCTGATAAGGTGTATAGCTTATCGTTAATATATAATTTATTGTAGATGATCTTAGTTCTACATCCCTTGTCTCTTGCAACTTTTGAGTATTTTAAGGGCTGTTTTCTTTGCTCCATAATTTCTTTGGGAAAGTCTTCGTTAATATAGATATTTGTTCCCTTTAATCTATTTCTCCCTTTCAATATGTCCAGCTTTTTATCCCATGTCTTCACTTTTAGTAATATTGGTCTATTTCTAAGCTTGTTCCTGTCTCCTATTCTCCTCGACTCTATTACGTCTGACTCTACATTTATATTGGTGTTTACTCTTTTCAGTACTTCTCTAACCTTATCATTCAGTTGTTCCGCATTTTCTCGTACTTCTTCTTCGATGCCATTTATTATCAGGTTTTCCCTTCTTGAATCCTTTTCTATTTGAATTACTCTTGTTTCCAATTTCTTCGTGGCTTCTCTTAATAAATAATTTTCGTTTTTCAGAGCTTGGTTCTCTTTTTTCAATATTTTTAATTGACTATGGATATTGTCCAGTTTTTGCTCGATTCTGGCATTTCGTTGATCCATGTTTTCTAACTTCTGCAGTATCTTTTTCATTGAAAATTATTTTAATATTCGGAGTTTAAAATTTAATTCAATTTTAAATTGTAGAAGCCTGACCTGCGTTAATGTATTCAACTTTATATCCTTATTAGTTTATGGAAAAAGTAAGTTTTTATTCCTTGTACTTTATTAATTTCTGGCGTATTATAACCTAGCTTTTTTCAAATTAGATCTTCTTACCAGGTTTTTGGTGTTTTTATTACATGTATATATATACTGTCTTCTTTTATAACACAGTTGTGAAAGTTGTAGGATTTTAATTTTTAAATTTCTCACTCAATTCACTTATTTTACTGGAACGATTTAAAACTACACTTTCTGTAAGCAGCTTCAGAACCGGCCTCCGATCTATTTGTTAGTCTAATACCAATAACTCCACGAAGTGAAAAAAATCTTAAGGCTTTTGCTCAATAGTTATCGTGGTTTTTATCTCAGTATTAAATTTGAAAAAATTGTTTAATTAACAAATCCATAATTTATGAAAAAATTGGGATAAAAATTTTTTGACCACGGATGATTGTTTATTTATGTATCCCAATGCTACAATAGTTTTTTTATTCCTTAATATTCCTATTTAATATGTTTAAATAATTTTTTTTGTTGCTACGTCAGAATGACGCAATGCGCTCGGAAGCCCGATCACCCGTTTTTCGCTCATTTTTTAAGGCTATGTAAAAATTATAAATATTGGAGGTACAGTTCCGGGAGTCGGGACTTTATTTTAGCAAATTTGCTGATCTTTTCAGATCTTTTTTCAAATTTAAAAAATTTTCATTATTTTTCCAGATATTCGAAAAAAACCAAACCCCTACTTTTTTTTCACTTAATTGTTTATATCTTTTGCAATTTTTTTCGGCCCCTTTTGGAACTTCTCCTTAAACTTTCTAGATAATTTTCCGAATCGAATGAGAACATGGTCGTAATTTTCGGAGACTATACAAAAATTTAAGGGAAAAAGGTTAGTGTTGACTAGACTAATATTACCAATCTTTATTTACAATTCTATGGGCTCCGTATGAAGCTCAGACGTACCTTAGTTGGTTTTCAACACTTCAGTTGTAATTTGACCTTCGATGTGTGAGTATAGTTATTTGGCGGCTATAGCTGTTTGTTTCACAACGTTTCTTAAAAAATTGTTAAGGATCAACGGTAACTTCTAGTGCTGTGGTAATTAGGTTTTTTTTAACCATTTGATTATTTAATGTTTACTTATTTAAGGTAGTTAAAATTTTAGATATTCACTCCCTTTTAATGGTTATAACAAACATTTTCACTCAAATTGAAGATAGTGAGAACATGGTATCAAAGTAATTGAAAATCCGGCTTTCGCCACTTTAATGGCGACATCTAGTTTATATTGATAACCGGTTCTCGCTACCTAATGGTGAAAGCTATTTTGAGTTAAACGTAAGATCTCGCCACTTAATTTCAAATACATTTCAGATGGCAAAAATACGTATGAAAACTTCAGGGAAAACCTGCAAAAAAGAAAGTTATTCAAATATGAAGAAAATGATCTCAAAAAAGCACTTTTTGCTATTAAGAGTCAAGGTATGAAAATAAAAACACCATCTGGAAAATTTAAGGTTCCTAGAACAACTCTCAAGGACAAATTAAAACTTGATGATCTTCCAAGCTTTGGTAATATAGGTCCCGAATGCGTATTAGGGACTAATACTGAAAACGAATTGGTGAAATGATTAAAAGAGTGTGCTAAAGCGGGGTCTCCAATAGATAGAGATGGGCTTATATACTCCATAAAACTGATTTCAAACAAAGTAAAAATTACTACTCCCTTTAAGCAAAACATTCCAGGTGATAGGTGGTTTAATAATTTCATGAAAAGACACCCCGACTTATCAGTAAAGGAAGCCGAATAACTAGGCAAGGTTCGAGCGACAACAAATCGTCATAAAATAGAAAAATGGTTTCACGAAACCAAACAGTTATTGATTAGAAGAAAACGTTGATATATTGCAATATCCTGCCAGATCATGGAATATGGATGAAAGCGCATTCTTTCTGAACTCGGAGGGGTCTGCGGTTATTGCAGAAAAAGGCAAGAGCGTTTACACAACGTCTATAAATAATAATAAGGATAACTTAATAACATTATTAACCGTAAACGCCGATGGTGTGGTCGCACCACCGCTTACCATTTACAAATATCAGAGACTTCCAAAGCCTTATATAGAAAAAACACCAAAAGGATGGAGCCTTGGTATTTCTGAGTCGGGCTGGATGACAGCAAAAACGTTATTTGAGTACTATGCCAACGTATTTTATCCCTAATTAATAGAAAATAATTTTGAATTTCCTGTAATAGTTTTTTTGGATGGGCATTCCTAACATTTAAGTTCACAACTAAGTAAATTTTGACGAGAAATACAAATTATCATTGTATGCCTTCCACCGAATGCTACGCACTTTTTGACAACCACTTGATGTCGCAGTATTTGGTCCAATGAAAAAATATTGGCGAAAAGTTTGAGAGAATTCTGCTACGAAAATGGTCGAGATGTCAAAAAACAAGTTGTTCCTATTCGGAGACATGCTCTAGGCCTTACAAATTACAGTTCTGATATCTCAAGTATAAAAGACGCTTTTCTTCATTTCCTATCTCCGGATATTCTGAACATAATAGTAACGAAACAAACAGAAAGGCACAAACATATTATGATAAATGGAATATAGAGAATCCAAATAAAATAAAAGTTTTTGTACCTGTTGATTCTACAGAGATTGAAGCTTATATTGGTCTGTTGGTTATTCTTGGCGCACTTCACGGATCGAAAGAGGCTATCGATATGCTCTGGTGTCAAGATATTTCTTACTGTCGTCCTATAATTCCTGCTGCAATGTCAAGAGACAGATTCAAACAAATTACTCCATGTTTACGCTTTGATAATTTTCAAACAAGACATGAACGAAAATTAGTAGATAAGCTAGCTCCGATAAGAGATATTTTCGATATTTTCACTTCTAATTGTAAAAAATCACTTAATCCTGGCGACCATCTATGTGTAGATGAGTAGCTTGTACCATTTAGGGGTAAGGCACCATTCCGAGTCTATATGAAGAGTAAACCTGATAAGTATGGAATCAAAATATGTGCTCTTGTGGACTGAACCACTTCTTATATTGCAAAAATGCAAGTTTATTTGGGTAAGTTATTTGAAAAGCAATATAGGCAAACTTTATATTCCTATGTATCTATTAATTTTTAGAAAAACAAGGTAACAAAGCGGAAAAGGGTTAAGGCCGAAGGGTTGTCCTAGATTTGACAGACCATTTGGAAGGCGGATTTGGAATAACGACCGATAACTTTTTTACAAGTTTTGAACTTGCTGACAAGTTGTGGTAAAAAAAATATTACTTTATGTGGAACCCTCCGGAAAAATAAAACATTTATTCCCAGGGAACTTCTACCGGCATCGTACAAGAAAGAGTTTTCAAGTATGTTTGCTTTTAGAAATCAAAGAACGCTAGTATCCTATGTTCCAAAACAAAAACATGCTGTCATTTTACTTTCAAGTGAGCATACTGATAGTAAAGTAGCTGGAGAAGAACAGCACTATAAACCAGAAATTATTCTTCATTACAACAAAACAAAAGGTGCTGTCGACACTTCAGATAAGTTGGCCAAAGAATATATAGCGCAGAGAAAGTCAAACCGCTGGCCAATGGCAATATTTTCGCATCTTATAGATATCGCAGGAATAAATGCTTATAAATTGTGGTTACAGTTTAGATACACGTAACCTGTATATTTTGGGACGACTAGGAAAAGAACTCATAAAGAAAAACGTTTTCCGGCGATATAATAATAAATACATTCAGACGAATAGAAAACGGCATATGACAGACGTTTTTCCCGAACTACTGGATGCAACAGAACATAGAGTTGAACAACAAAACATTACCAGGGGGCGCTGCCATATGTGTCAAAGAGGAAAAGACAGAAAATCCAGAAAAATATGTATTAGGTGTAATAACTTTGTGTGCCTAGAACAGTATTAGTGATTAGGGTATTTTGTATTTTTTCGTGATGATTTTTCACTAATAAATGGTTAATAGTAAAACTTTAATAAAACTTCTTTTCTATATATTTAATTTAAAGAAAAATACAGCATTTCTGCAATTTTACGCATGGGGTCTTCTCGGACCCCAGTTAGTCCTTTTCGTAAAATTTTGATGTCCGTCCCATGAAGGTTAAGGTCTTTTTCAACATCTTTATCGTTTTACTGTGTTTCCGTCTCTGTTAAGTGTTCGCTTTTTACCAAATTGCTTGTGGATGTGTCTTTCAGTTTTCTGTAGTCGTATCTCCCTACACGTTTTTTCTCTACCTTTTTCAACCTGATTCCCATCCTTCCAATCAGCGGGTTATGATCCGACTGTACATCTGCTCCTGGATAGGTATTTATGTTTTTGATCCTGTTTCTAAACCTCTTATTAATGCGTATAAAATCTATCTGATTCCTAGTTTTCCCCTCTTTCGATTTCCACGTGTACAATCTTCTAGGACGGTGTTGGAAGAATGTATTGGTAACAATCAGATCATGCTCCGCTACGAATGCACTTAGAGTGTCGCCACATTCGTTTCTCTCGCCTAGTCCAAAGTATCTGTTAAAATCATTTAACATGTGCGTCGACCCCGCCAAATTTATTAGATCTATTCAAATCCAATATTGTAAAATCGCCGTTACCTCGGCTACCTTCGACCCGAGATGCGTAGCGAACAACCGAAAATCGCCATTCCATGTCCGAGTACCACAGCGGCACCATGCGAATCATCTCTCGTCGATTTTGGTTCCTTTGTAGTTACCTGGTTCAGAGTGTTTTTGAAAGAAATAAATAGTGATTAGTTTAGAATTATAATGAAGCCTAAATCTGGTGAGATAACTAATAGTCATATTTATTTGAAGATATTGATTTAATTGCCGGTTACCGCCAGACAACAATTTTTTCGCGGTGTTGCCAAATCTGGGGTCCGTTGGATGCGAGGTGGATTACACTTAACTTTGTTTATAATAATCTATTTTGAATAGCGATTAATTGGTGCGGGATTATTATGTGCGCAAATTTTCATCTTATGTACAGACGTATATGTGTGTCACATTCATAATTTACAATTTTCTCTTTAATGTACTGTTGGAGCTTGCAAAGCATAAATCGTTAGTAACATGTTTTGGTAGTTTTATTTATTATTTTCCGTGGTAACACGGTGGTCCTTCGATTGTTATAGCTACAGGAAGGCCCCTATCTAAGAAAAACTATAAGGAATTTCTTTGGCAGCCTGCTGCAGTCCACTGAAGGCGTAAGGTCAAAGGAGTTTTAAACATAGTTTTTTGTGGTCCTTCGAGCCGGATAACTAGACCTGTCAAATTGACATTGTTTTTTTCTTTTGAAAGACGAATAGTTTCCGCACAATTAACTTTTGAACATTATAGACTCGCTTTAGGTAAATGCTAATAGACAATATAGACTAAATTCGTTAAAGCAAAAGCAGAAATTTAGTGGAAAAACAATTTTTACATTTCCGTGATTAGAATAAAATTTATGTGCGCGAAGTGCCGTCCGCAGGGATCGGGAAATACGACTTGGTTTGGCAACACCGTGCTACGTGGGACTTTAAATTTACAAGCAAATATGTATTTCAACATGCAGCTGCATGAAGCCTCGCTCAGCAGAAAAAATTAAAGAAGGAGCTTTGAGAACATAAGATGTCGGCGCCTTTATGTTTTTTCTTTTTCTGTTGTGTATGAAATTTTAGACTTTGTTTTTATAACGTTTTTCTATTATGAATGTTGTTGGAACACAAACTGACTTGCCATTCTAAGAAGAAATTTTTCAGTTTAGTATTCAAAATACTGTTTAATTTTTATCTAGAATAGAGCGCCTTAAATTTGATTTTTTTTTAAGAAACTCAGGAATTCGCAATTACTAATAGCACTGAGTTATTAAAGTATGGTTTTTTTCTTTAAATTTAATAGTTCTCGTTTAAAATTTGGGAATAATTTATTTGTTCATTGCTTATATTACTCTTGTATATTGTCGTATTTATTTTATGGTAATTACAATTTTAGTACTGTATACGATTATTGACGTTTTTACTGTGTTAATAATTAGTTTCCGGTTAATTACTCTTGTCAAAGATGACTTCGCAATTATCACATTTAAAAAATAAACGAGCCGGTGCTAAGGCCCAACTTACACGGTTTGAAAGATTCTTAGCTAATATTACTGGTGAAGAAGAATCTTACCTTCTTAAAATTAAATTAGATAGTTTAATAGGACATTATAGTAACTATCAAGAAATTCAGTCTGAAATTTTAGGTATAGCTTTAACCTCGGATGAAACTTTGTCTGACAGCGAACCAGAGGATCTCATATCTGATAGATTCGAGTTATGCATAGCAAAATTTAGTTCTTTATTCGACAAAGCTAATAAAAATACATCTCGCTCTAGTGATAATTGTAATGTAGTTTTACCCAAAATAAATATTAAACCGTTTACAGGTCAGGCGTCAGAATGGACGTCCTTTCTTGATTTGTTTTCAGCTTTAGTTTTGAAAAATCCTAAACTTCAGTGTGATAGCGAAAAATTTTATTATCTAAAAAGCTTGCTTCGTGGCCAGCCACTCGAATTAATAGATAGTTTAAGTGTAACTAACCGGAATCTAGAGGTAGCTTTGGACATTTTAAAAAACACTTATGAGGATAAATCTAAATTGTTAAATTCTCTATTCTCATCATTGTTGGATCAAAAACCTATAGTTAAGAGTAATGCGGCTAGTTTAAGAGATTTCTACGTCGCATCCAAAAAGACACTAGAACAAATAAGAAATCTGAATTTAGAATCAGAACTTATGTTCGAGACTCTGGTGGTCTTTCTTTTAGAACAAAAATTAGATTTCATTACTAGACGAGAATTTGAAAACGAAAGAAAACCAATGGAATTAGTAAATACTCATGAATTTTTTGAGTTTATTAAAAGACGCTATAGTGTGTTAGAAAACTTAAATTTATTTGACTCTGGACATAAAAAGGAATCCAAACCACAGGATAGTAAACCTCGTGTCACTTTGCATACTAGTTTTGGTGATAAACCCCATATCCAATCTTCTTCATCTCAATCCAATAGGTCTGGTTGTGTACTCTGTTCAGACACCTCTCATTTATTATATCGCTGTAGTAAATTCTTAGCTCTTTCACCCGTTGACAGGCATAAAGTTGCAAAAACAAACAAATTATGTTTAAACTGTTTAAGTTCTCAGCATTTAATTGCTAGCTGCAAATCTCTTCATCGTTGCTTGAGTTGCAGTAAGTCTCATCACTCTCTCCTTCATTTTGAATTTAATTCTAATTCTCGTTCTGCTAATAGTAGCAGTTCTTCAAATAGAAGTGCTCCTCCCGCTCGTAACTCTGGAAGTTCTCCGGATCCTGGACCGAGCTCCAACATGAATAGAGTTGCAAATGTTGTAAACAGAGATTCTTCTCAATGCAATTCCATTGTAAGGAACAATTCGGAAGTAGATCATGTTGCCTCCTCTTCCAGTGTCCAGCAATCTTCGCTGGCAGCAACTAGTTTGTTTGATAAGATTGTGTTGTTACCCACTGCTATGGTAAATGTACATTGTAAAAATGGGAAAACTATAACAGTTCGTTTGCTTCTCGACTCTGCAAGTCAAATGAGTATAATCAAAAGATCCCTTGCTGATTCTTTAGGTACTCCTTATAGATCTCACGTGGTAAATATTTCTGGTCTTGGTAATAATAGATGTACCCATAGTAATAATGTCATAGATGTTGTTTTTAGCTCTTTGGTGGAACCCTTCAAGGTTTTTAATATAACTTGCTCTGTCATTGATCAAATTACCAATAAATTACCTCAATTTGTTATACCGCCCGATAAAATTTGTTTACCAGATCATGTTAAATTGGATTTAGCTGACCCTTTGTTTTTTGAACCTGGGGAAATTCAAATATTGGTAGGGGCGGATGTGTACTTCTGTCTTCTAAAAGATGAAATCTTCAGGATGGGGGATAACATGCCCACGCTTATGAACACTCATCTAGGTTATGTAGTAGCTGGCCCTGTTCCAGAAATGCGCGTAGACAAATGCAATAAAACTAATTTTGCTCTTTCCTTTTTAACAGTAGAAAGTGAAAATTTAGTTGATGCTCCGAGTATTGACGAATTAATTGAGAAGTTTTGGAAAATCGAGGACATTCCTGATTCAGAGGGTCATTCCTTTGAAGATGAACTAGTAGAAAATATTTTTCTTCAAACTACCAAAATTTTACCTTCTGGAAGGTATCAAGTAGACATGCCTTTGATAGTAGATCCTAGTAAAAAATTAGGTCATTCACTTTCGATAGCCAAGCGTCGTTTCAATCACTTGGAGAAAAAGTTCGAAAAAAATGCCGATTTTTTTGAAACATACAAGCAAGTCTTGACTGATTATATTTATTTAGACCATGCTAGAGTGGTACCGCTTTCGTTGTTTTGTAATCTCACTAATGAGATTGAATACTTTGTTCCTCATAGAGCAGTTATACGCTCTTCATCTGTTTCCTCTAAATGTAGAATAGTTTTCGACTACTCGTGTCGATCTGACACTGGGGTCTCTCTCAACGATCTTACTTATAAAGGGTATCAAGTCCAAGACAATTTATTCGACATACTTTGTCGCTTTAGATCCTTTCGCTATGTTTTATGTGCGGACATCCAAATGATGTACCGGATGATTGAGATAAACCCTGCTCATCGTCACTTGCAAAATATGCTTTGGCGTGACAGTCCTGCAGATGCATATCAATGCATAGAACTTTCTCGGCTTAGTTTCGGCCAAAACTGTGCCCCATACCTAGCGACTAGAGTCCTCAAAGACATCGCTTTAAATAATACATCTTTTCCTCTAGCTCAGAAAGCCCTGCTTTCGCAAACCTACATGGATGACATTCTTAGTGGAGTCAACAATCATGACGAATTAGAAACTCTTTATTTTCAATTAAGCACAGTACTTAGTAAACATGGGTTTAAACTGCACAAGTGGCATTCAAACTCGTTAAAATTCCTCCAGTCTCTCTCTCTTGATCCTAACTTAGAATTGGATTTAAATTTGGAAAATTCTCCTTGTAAGATTCTTGGCATAAAATGGAATTCTTCCCTTGATTTACTCCAAATTAGTGGTTCAGCCCTGCCTGACCTGCCTTGTTTGACAAAACGAAGCGTTTTGTCCATTATCGCTAGTACTTTTGACCCTTTGGGTATAGTAAACCCTCTAATCGTACTTGGGAAACTTATAATGCAATCTCTCTGGCAACTTCAGCTAGACTGGGATACTCCTATAAAAGACGTCAATATTCTTAAGCAATGGAACATGTTTGTCAAAAATCTTTCCGATTTACCTCAGCTCGCAATCCCTCGACTTTTAACGCAAAATAAAAAGTTAATTCATGTCTCTTTGCATGGTTTTTGTGATGCCAGCCAAGTAGCTTATGGTTGTTGTATATATTTAGTAGCCTCTTATTCGGATCACTCTATTTCTTCTTCACTTGTTGCATCTAAGTCTAGAGTTAGTCCGTTGAAGGCTAAATTGACTATTCCTAAACTAGAGCTCAATTCTATGGTTCTTTTGTCCAATTTAGTTGTCCGAATAAAAAACATTTTCTCTTCATGTTATTCTTTCCAATCCATAAACTTATGGTCTGACTCCCTGGTTTCCCTTTCTTGGGTGAAACACAAGGCGAGTAAATTCACTCCTTTTGTGGCTCGGCGTGTTCTCACTATTCAACAGAATAGTGCAGGTTCAACCTGGAGACACATTAGATCTCATTTGAACCCAGCTGACATTCTTTCACGAGGAACTTTTTCCAAGGATGTTCAGCCCTTCTGGCTACATGGTCCTGAATTTTTATGTCAAATTGAAGACTATAATTCATTAGATACATTTTCTATTGTTGATGTATTGCCCGAAGTTAAAAAGGTAAATCTAGCTTCTCTCAAATCTCCGGTTAATCCCTTAAAGGAATGGTTCCCAGAGTTTCCTCAATTCCAAAAACTGCGTGGATCCATTGCTTATCTATTTCGGTTCATTAACAATTGTCGCAGAGTCAGCGACAAAGTTACTGGACCTCTATCCGTAGAGGAACTTCGAGTTTCCTTGGATTTTATTATACTTCAAACTCAGAAAGAGCATTTCTCTAGAGAAATAGAAAATCTATCTCAAAACAAGCCCCTTGTAAACAAATCACTCCTACCGCTCAATCTTTTCCTAGACAATAATAGAATTATACGTGTAGGTGGCAGACTTCAGAATGCCGAACTCAACTTTGATAAGAAGTTCCCAATGTTACTTCCTTCTAATGATATCATAGTCACTAGACTAGTAGAAAGTGAACACCGTAGACTTGGGCATAGTGGTCCACAAAATGTTTTAGCGAACCTTCGTCAAATTTATTGGCCTCTTGGTGGAGTACGTACCATCAAGAAAATTCTCTCCAAATGCATTACTTGCTATCGGTTTCATGCTCAGTTTTCTTCCCAAATCATGTCCCCATTACCAGCTGATCGTGTTCAACCAACTAGAGCTTTTTTCAAAGTTGGTGTTGACTTTGCTGGACCTATCTCATTACGATCCTCAAGACTTCGTAAGGCCCCTTTGCTCAAAGCCTATATAGCTATTTTTGTGTGTATGGTGACTAAAGCCATACACATCGAATTGGTCACTAGCTTAACGACTGATGGTTTTATAGCATGTTTAAAAAGATTTATTGGTCGTAGAGGTAACCCCAAGGTTATTTATAGTGACAGAGGCACGAATTTTATTGGTGCCCGAAATCAATTGAGAGATCTCGCAGATTTTCTCAGATCTAATGACACTCTTGAAAAAATCTCAAGTTATCTTACTTCAACCGAAATTTCTTGGAAATTTATTCCTTCACGCTCACCCCACTGGGGAGGTCTATGGGAGGCCGCTGTTAAGAGCGCCAAATCCCATTTGGTTAGATTATTAGGCACGTCTATCTTCACTTACGAAGAGACTGCCACCATTCTCATTCAAATTGAGGCCATTTTAAATAGCCGTCCGTTGTACGCCCTATCCAACGATCCTAATGATTTGTTACCATTGACCCCGGGTCATTTTCTAATTGGTTGCCCCTTGACGGCCTTTCCCGAAGAAGACATCAGTGAGACTCCTCCTAATAGATTGTCCTTTTGGACTCAATGCACCCAGATCCAACAGAGATTCTGGAAGCGCTGGTCAATTGATTACTTGCACCAATTGCAACACCGTCCCAAGTGGCAGACGGTTGAAAAAAACCTATCTGTGGGAGATTTAGTTCTGGTCCTTTCGGAGGACAGACCTCCCCTTAATTGGCCTGTAGCTAGAATTTTAGAACTTATCCCTGGTCGTGACGGTAAGTTCCGTGTTGCTAGAATAAAAACTAGTGATGGCGAATACACTCGCCCCATTGTTAAATTAGCCCTGCTCCCTTTAGAAACTTAGTTCATCCCTAACACAGTTACTTTCTGAGTCCGGAGTACTTCCTGGCAATAACCCATGGCTAGTGTGGACACCAACGGGCAATATTCTAGACCTCCGTTGTTTCTTTATAGGGACTTTATACTTGTAGAATATGGTTTGTTTACTTCTTCTTTTTTTGTTTGTTCTCCCCTTTGTTGTTTCTCTCTTCTAGTACCTTCCCCCCCCCAGTATGTTAAAATCATTTAACATGTGCGTCGACCCCGCCAAATTTATTAGATCTATTCAAATCCAATATTGTAAAATCGCCGTTACCTCGGCTACCTTCGACCCGAGATGCGTAGCGAACAACCGAAAATCGCCATTCCATGTCCGAGTACCACAGCGGCACCATGCGAATCATCTCTCGTCGATTTTGGTTCCTTTGTAGTTTCCTGGTTCAGAGTGTTTTTGAAGAAATAAATAGTGATTAGTTTAGAATTATAATGAAGCCTAAATCTGGTAAGATAACTAATAGTCATATTTATTTGAAGATATTGATTTAATTGCCGGTTACCGCCAGACAACAATTTTTTCGCGGTGTTGCCAAATCTGGGGTCCGTTGGATGCGAGGTGGATTACACTTAACTTTGTTTATAATAATCTATTTTGAATAGCGATTAATTGGTGCGGGATTATTATGTGCGCAAATTTTCATCTTATGTACAGACGTATATGTGTGTCACATTCATAATTTACAATTTTCTCTTTAATGTACTGTTGGAGCTTGCAAAGCATAAATCGTTAGTAACATGTTTTGGTAGTTTTATTTATTATTTTCCGTGGTAACACGGTGGTCCTTCGATTGTTATAGCTACAGGAAGGCCCCTATCTAAGAAAAACTATAAGGAATTTCTTTGGCAGCCTGCTGCAGTCCACTGAAGGCGTAAGGTCAAAGGAGTTTTAAACAGTATCCAATGTGCTCCCCAGTTCTACTTTTCCCAAGCTTGGCATCGAAATCACCCATAATGATGTTTATATCATGCTGTGGCAATGTTTTGATAATATCTGATATTTGCTTGTAAAACTTACGTCCTCGTTGCTGTAGTCTGTAGTAGGAGCATATATTTGGATGAGAATCGCATTCACGGGCCTTGCATTAATTTGTAGAAGAGCTATCCTCTCTGATATTGGCACAAAGTTGGTAACACACGTTGCAATTTGTTTGTGCAGTATAAATCCAACTCCATGCTGGAAAATGTTGTTTGCTGTTCCACAGTAATATACAGAATATTCCTCCCCATTGCCATTAGCTCCCGTACCCGGCCATCTCATCTCACTAATGTCTAAAATCTGCACTTTAAGTCGTTTCATCTCTTGAATTGTGTTTTGCAGCTTTCCAGGCAGTGCTAGTGTTCGCACATTCCATGTACCAAATATCACGGTCTGCAATTTTACCTTTTTGTACCATCCTTTCTCATTATTGATCAAAACACTCCCTCCCTTCCACTTCCACTCCTTTGCCATATTTATAAAGTCCCTTTAGTTGCAGGAAAAATGAAATTAGAAGTTCAATTGAAAATTTGTTAAAAAGTTATGCAAATAAAAATAGTCATAATAATTTATGCATTTGAGTCGCCGCTTTTGAAATTAATTAGGAATTAATTAATTTTATTTAACAAAGTCATTTTCTCATATAAATTCTAAACAAGTATTTGTTGTAACCGTAGATAACTTTATGGTTATAACTAAAAGTGGCAACATTGCTCAAAATTTCAGTAGCTGTTTTATGTATCAAAGGTATAACCTATTTAGTAGGTTTGTCCTTGTTTAATTACCATATCAAGAAAGATGCAAATATCGTCAGTGTGTGCTCGACGATAATTTCGAATCGCTGTAGTATCGTAGTAAATACTATCAAACGTGGTTTGTTTGTACGAGCGCCATTACGACTGGAGAGAAAACATTTAGTTATTTCGTTTAGATGTGTTTCTCAAGACTTTTAGTGACAAAATAAACTTTTAAGTTAATTAATTTAATGATTTTGGATTCGTCGGAACCAAGTTTGTCAGAAAAACAGCCGAAATTACCAAAATGCCATTCCCACTTTTTGTAGTTCATTCATTATTTAGGATTGTTGGTCGCCAAATTAAACGTGTTTATGAATAAATAGCCCTCTATATTGTATATTATTACTCCAAGATACACACTGTGCTCCTGACACCACGCTGTGTATTGGTAATAATTGGTCTACCAGGACAAAGCTATTATTTACATTGATAAAAATAATAATTTCCTTCTATGTATCCTTGAAATATTTATGGATACGCCTAATATAGATCTAGGTTTATTCTTGGGGCTAGTTCTAGAATCATCTCCCAACAATATTGTTTACTGGTTACCAGGCTATGTATGGGTCATGGTTTGGCTCATTAGGAAACAATCAAATTTAATTATAGGTTACTAATTGACTATGATAATAGGAACAATTGTATATTTCTCTCTATAACATATCTCTTCCTTGGAACTAATCGGGGACACGCCTAGTATGGGTCTGGGTTTGTTCTTGTAACTGGTTCTACAGAACCACAGTGTGCGTCAGACACCAGGCTATATATGGGTCATAGTTTAGTTCATCATACAAGCAATCTTATAAATTTGAACAAATCATTCTATCCCCTTTTCCGCCTCTTCCACTTTCCCCTATTTCTTCTTTTTCTGTACATGCCTAGTATGGTTCTAGGTGTGACATAATTATATAAAAACATCACGATCACATTTTTTTCCTGAAAACAAGCTATGTATGGGTCATAGTGTGGTTCATCAGAATAAAAGCAATTCTTCCCGTCAATTCTTATAACTTCTAGCATATTTGCTATCCTTCTTTGTCTCTACACTGTTCCTCGTTTTCTTCTTATCCTGTACACCTGCCAAGTATGGATCTAGGTTTGTCACAACCATCTTAACAACTTCACCACCACATTGTTCCTTGAATCCAAGCTATGTATGGGTCATAGTCTGTTTCATCTTTCCTGTACATGCCTAGTATGGATCTAGGTTTGTCACAACTGCCTTAAAAACTCCACATCCACATTATTTCCTTGAAACCAAGCTATGTATGGGTCATAGTTGGGTTCTTCAGAATACAAGCCATCTTATATTTTTTTTTCTCTGGACACTTTTCTTCGATTTCTTCTCTTCCTGTGCATGCCTAGTATGGGTCTAGGTTTGTCACAATTATCTTAAACTCCACAACCAGATTGTGTTCTTGACACCAGGGTATGTATGGGTCATAGTTTGGTCCATCAGCTCACAATAAATTTTCGAGGTTTCTTGACAATGGATACCCCCTCCTTTTTTCACATTTACATTTAGTTCCCACGTTATGCCATTAGCTGTTGGGATTACCTTGCCAGCGTGTCTTTTCACATTAGTCAGTGTAAAATCCTCCACGGATAAATTCACGATCAAATGTTTATTTTGTTTTATGTTATCACTTTACACATATAGGTTTAATATGCTCGGTTCCTGACTTGCTGGGGAATGGATCCATCACTTAACTAACTTCTCTTAAGACAAGCAGTGGGGAGGGGGGGGGGTGTTTTTTATTCATCTAAGCTAGATGATGTTTGGAAATTTTGAATTCAACCAATCTATTAATTTCAATCACAACTTCAACTTCATTCTTACATAAAATAAAATAGTAAACAAATTACCTTCAGGTTTAAATTCACCATTTTGATATTGTCATTCATTTTTTAAACATCATATCTTGATTCAATGTTCATCATAAAATCAAGTTGTTATATTAGACACTATTTTGTTGTATTATTGTACTCCGGCATATTAGCCACCATCTATTAATGTCAAACTTGTTATCGCATATCATTTAGTTGATAATTTTAAATAGGACATTTTATCATGTGAATTATAATTTTACACCCTTACCACAGGATTATTTTAACAAATTTTAAGTAATTAATGATGTAACATCAAACATTTCATATCATTGTACGCAGCAGTGGCAGGTTTTCATGTTTTTTAGGCACCAGTTGTACCTTTTTTCATGACGTAAGTTCAACAGTTTTCCAATTTTTACAACTATTCTAATTTTTATAGGACATCTTTGAAAATGGCCTAATGGCTAAAAGCGCTTAACTGGATTTTTAATAAAATACTCACTTAGTATTCGTCCTTAATTAACACAAATTTCAGAATTACTTCAAGGGGTAAGTTTATATTTATATCTGGTGTAGATGGTAATAAAGTAATGGGCCAAAAACTGAGCCCCAGGGTACTCCACTAATATATCTTGTTGGAGAATTTTTGCCGACTCTAACTTCATAGTATTGATTCGACAGGAAATTCTCAATCCAGATTAACAAAGAGCCTCGGATGCCAAAGTGATCAAGTTTGTGTAGAAGTATCTGCCGAGATAACAGATCAAAGGCTTTGGGAATGTCCAAATATCGAGCTGCAATTTATTGAGGGATATTGTCCAATCATTAACGCAGTGTAGTAGGTTAGTAGGTTGGTTAACGTGGAGCGGCATGGGATAAAACCATGCTGTTGTGCTGGAATGACATTTTCTGGAGAAAGACATCTGTTCATCTCTTCTGAAATAATGACTTCCATAATCTTACTAACTATTGGCAATAAGCTTATTGGACGACAGTTAGTTGTTTAAGTCCAGTTTGCTTCCTGCTTTTAAGAATAGGGGTGATATATGCTAATTTCCAACTGGGGGTAAGGAGCTTTGAGTAAATGAGGTATGCGTAATTAGAGATAACGGTAACATTTTGCTGAAATACCAAGTAGTTTTCACAACTGGGTTTAATATTTGTTCTCAATGAGTTGAGACTCTCTAAATATGAATATTAAACAGAAGTTGATTCATTATTTATTGATTTTAAGCAAGCATAGAATGAATAGGAAAAAATTATTGAAGGAGTGCTTCAACTATAACAAGTTATACTATGAGTATGACTGAGGAAACCTTAGATAACACCAAAAAGTGAACATAAGGACGACAAGAATAATCAGAATTACAGAAAAATGTTTATCTTCATTTAACTTTTAGCATGATTTACTGACTTGCTGTTTCCTTCTTTACCTAATAAATGTTCTTCAAAATATGTTTCTATTTTCAGGTGTTCCTGACATTCACAAAACATCAAAATCCAGGAGATGAATAGACAATTACAGAATTTGCATTCTCATGATTTCAGTGTATTTTTTATTTTCCTATATTGTAAAATAATTAGAGTAAGCAAGTTAATAAATAATTTATTTTTATCTTATTCATTTTTCGTTTTGAATATGTCCTACATTACTCTTGCTTCTGACTTTTTGGGTAATTGAGTACACTCATTATATTATGATATACTAATCTCTAACGTATTGGTTAATGGAAGAATATTTCTTCGTTTGGCGCAAACAGGAAACATACTTTGAGACATCAAAGAAAGAAAAAACCTAGCAACGTAATTATTTTTGGCATCTTAACATCGCATTACAAACAAAAATTAAGGCTAATAGCGCACTAAAAAATATTTCATACAATGTTGCTACTTAAGTTTTTATATCGACAAATAAAAACAAATATTTGCAATCGGAAATGGCTTCAATGTTTTTCAAAATACTCTCCATTGAGATTAATACACTTTTACATGCGTTTGAACCAATTATCGAAGTACTTTTTCCAATCCGATTGAGATACCTCCAAAGCATGTGATTTGAACGCATCAACCATGACAACGTTGGCCTCGAAATTTATTTTTGATATGTGGGAATAAAAAGAAAGCTTAAAACACATAATAAACGTTCATTGCGAGTACTTTTAAGAAATACTAAAACATCTAGAAACTCTAATGTCGCCAATAATAAAGATACAATCAATTGTTGTACTAATAGGATACATTCACATTTCGGCAGAAGCATTATCTCGTTATAACTTACCCTGTATAGGCGATGAACGAATTATGGAACGTTTTGTTTTATTATATGAAACAAACAAATTTCTGAATTTAGTCTAAGCCCTACAAGTAGTTGGGATATTAATAACATACCTTGACGTGTCAGCTTATTTGCGCAGGTCAAGTGATAGTGGGTATTAAAATTTCTATTAGATAGAAAATTATTCAAAAACTGTGATTTAAAATATACTAAATGATATATGGCTGTAATTATTTTATTTTTAATAAGATTCAGCGCTTGTAATTTTCGTCTATATTTTATTTGTATTTAGACATAAACAAATAATGAAGTGTGTTTAGTTTTAGAATTAAAAAAAAAAACAATTCAAATTTGAGTGTGTGTGTTTAAAAGTGATAAAAATATTTGGAAGTAATTGTAGGATAAATATATACTCCTTCCAAACTCAATTTAAAAGTGATTTACGACCTATTGTGAACTCTCGCTCACTAGATAGGCGACCAATTAATCCGGGGAAGTAAGGTCAAAAAATCTGCTCAATGGAAAAAGTTGTCCGTAAATTGTTTCTCGTTTTGTAATGAAGGTGCATCCCCCCCCCAATATTTTCCTGGTTCGTCTAGTGAGTTCCACTGGCGCTTGCGGGCTCAGCTAGGAGCGCGTAAGGTTCGGGTGTTTTGTGCTCCTGGCATTCCTGGATGTGCTTGTGCAGAAGAATTGTGAGGGTGGAAAATGTGGAAAGTCTTTTGCTCTAAAGGGTGGCGTGGTTCGCTTTCCAAGAAATTTTTTTTCCGTCCTTATATTTTCCAACTTTTGGATATTTTTTCGAAAGTTACATTTTCAATTGATGATTATGAGTGGAATAGCAATGTCGAGGTCAAGGCATGGATGGGCATGAGGAGCGGACGTCTGGAAATTTGCGTTTCTTCAGATCTGGAAGGTTCAGGATGGCGGCCGCTCGGGGTGGAATTGCATTTTTTTTTCAATTGGCTCTAGAGTTGTGAACATTAGTAATGTCGAGACGCGGTTGATTGCGGTCGGTGGAGTGAAGGTTGTATTTTTGTAAATAAAACAAGCAAATTTTCCAATTTTTTTACATAATTTTTAACATTTACCGATAAAAAAAATTTTCATCTCGTTTTTTCCATATTTTTCCCTTGAAAAGTGGTATAATGGTGTCTTTTTGCATCATGAGTATCTTTGTCTTTGAAAGACGCTTATTTTGGGAAAAAGTTCCAGATGGAATTGGTGGAGGCTGGGATGAACAGGTGCAGGCTCTGTTCGATGCTGTGACAGTGTTAATTGGAATTTTCAGGTTTTGACCGTTTCGCTCGATTAAAAAAAATGCTGCGGACGGCCTATCAGTTCGGTGTTATTGGTGTTCGAGAATCGTTTTTTTACCTTATTAAATTATATATTTAAGGTGTCTATTCTATTCAATAAACTATTTTTCCTCTATTCAGTGCAGTTGAATCTGTACATATTTACCGTCATCTGCCGCAAGCAATTTTGAGACCCTTAAAAAAGACTGAACTAATAAATTTCAGAACGAAATAAAATTATCAGTAGATAACGATAAATCAATAATTACCGATAAAGAAAAATATAAATTATTTTTACCCAATCCACAACACCCTGAACTTTATTCATTAATTAAACTCCATAAAGAAAGGTACACAGTTAGACCAGTTGTTTCTTATTTCACAGCACCTTCATTTAAAATTTCAAAGATTCTCATAGATGTAATTTCTAAATATTGTTCACTCGAACCTCGTTTTTCAATTAAGAACTTAACGGAATTAATTAATAATATTCAAGATATAATACTACCCCACAATTTTAAATTCATGTCGTTCGATGTAACAAATCTATTCCCTAGTAGACTTCTTAAATAAACTCTAGCTCTTGTTGATAACTTTCTGACATACAATAATGTTAACCCTATAATTCACTCTGATATCATTACTTTATTAAAAGTGTGTTTGAATCAAAATTATTTTCATTTCAATGGACAGGTTTATACCAGTAAAGATTGTTTGATTATGGACAACCCCCTCAGCCCCCTACTAGCAGAAATTTTCATGGATATTATAGAAAAAATAATTCATAAACACCCCCTTAATAAAAAATGTATGTACTGGCACCGATATGTGGACGACATTTTAGCTCTTCACCGGTACAAATAGACAGCTTCATTACTTACGAAAACTCAATTCAAAATAATATCAAATTTACCGTAGAAATTGAAGAAAGTGAGGCTATAAACTTTTTAAACATTACAATTTCAAATATAAATGATAAACATGATCTTTCTATATTTCATAAACCATCACATACAGACATTACAATTCATAATAGTTCGGTCCACCCATTCAGTCATAAACTAGCAGCTTTCAATAGTATGATACACAGGCTCTTAACAGTCCCATTAAATACTAATAAATATAACAAAGAATTAAATATCAAAAAACAAATAGCAGTTAATAATAATTACGATCCAAATTTAATTGACAATATTATAAATAAGAAGATAATAAAACAGATTTTGGAACAAGTATACCCTTCTGATAAAGATAATAATAAAAAGTTTAAAAGCTTAACAACTTTGGAACACCATCCTGTTATATTTATATCATTTATACCTCCCTTTGTACCCGAATTGAAACATGGAGGGAATGGAGTTAATCTTTTCAGTGCTACTTTGATTTCAAATGCCTGGTTAGCTACTTACTTTAATGATTTTCGGAGAGTGTTGTGGGTTTATCAAAAATCTCTAGTTCAATGCTAGGTATGTATTTAATCAGAGTGTCTATTCATATTACCGTAAACAGTTGAAGAAATAGTGATGAATATACACTGAACAATACAAGAGACTTCCCAAGTAGTACTATTTGTTTCACAATTTTGTTTAGATTAAGACGAATGAAAAATCTGGTTGAAATTAATGAAACTAGTTTTCTTACTATTGAAATATAGTGCTTGAAACACAGTCACTATTTAATTGAAATAATAATAAAGAGCACACACAACCCATTGTACAATGGATGAATCCCTAAAATAGGGGATACAATTTAACTCAACCCAACATTTATGAGTCAGCTGTGATATTTGACAACACCCCACTCCGGAATCCCAAACTCCTCGAGCTATTTGCTCCGACAGGCATTGTACTACATACCTCCAGCAACAAACCGGCCGATCCCCTGGAAGAGGCTCTGAAGAGGAGAGGCCCAGAAGCACGAAACTTCCCGCCATGGAAGTTGGAAATGTAGCTCGAATTATGGTGTTGTGGTCACGTGTGGTATTATTGGTCCCAACTGATCTGAACTATTGTCATCATTAAGTAGGATCTCACCATCAAAAAGTTTTCTATGTATAGGAGTAAAATGTCTGTCAAATTCTGTCTGTACATTAAGGTACTTATTGTTTTTATCGATCTCCTTCATGATTTCCATATCCTTGTACAAATCGAGTATTAAAAAATGTTTGGTTGTTATGTTGTGTAAGAGTGTTACCCCGCTCTCGTGATCGATATTGTGGTTGTTGAATTTCAAGTGATGTCCGAATACGGATTTCTCCGGAGTTCTTTGATGTTCAATAACTCTAGTTTTTAGGGATCTACAAGTCCTACCAATGTAGGTGGCATCACAATCAGAACAAGAGAGCTTGTAAACCCCACTCCTCTGTGATTTATGTAATTTGTCCTTGGCATTGACCAGACAAGCACTCAAACTGTTTTTAACATTATAAGAAATTCAAGTAGTTCAATATTGAACTACTTAAATTTTGTCTTTCTCAAGATTTCTTTGTATTCAATAATTTATTTTATCAACAACCAGAAGGTTTAGCAATGGGCAGTTGTTTGTCTCCCTTTTTGGCAGATTTATTCATGGATCATTTAGAAAACAAATTTATTTTGAAGAACAGTGAAATATTGCATTGGTCTAGATATGTAGATGATTGTTTAGTTTTCATAAAGAGTGACCCCCATATAGCTGATACTTTATTATACAAAATGAATAACGTACACCCTAATCTAAAATTTACTATAGAATTAGTCGAATTTTGAAATCAACTTTTTGGACCTACGTATTAATAGAACTAACAACAAATTTGAATTTGGCATTTACCGGAAACCCACTCAGACTGACCACGTCATTAATTCTAGTTCTTACCACCCTATACAGCACAAACTAGCGGCTTTCAACAGCTATGTACACCGTTTACTAATCATCCCTTTCTCAGATGATAATTACAATAAAGAATACAATATACTAAAACAAATAGCTGTTAATAATGGTTATGAGCCAACTATTGTTGACGATGTCATCAGGCGGAGGGAGGGAAAGTTGCTAATGCATACTGCCTACCCTACGCTTGCTGATGCCACCAGCAAGTATGTGAGTCTTCCTTTTGTTGACCACAACTTGTGCAACAAATTGAGTCTTTGCATCAAAAATATTTTCCCGACACTCAAATTTCTTGTTCTTGTCTGGTCAATGCCAAGGACAAATTACATAAATTACAGAGGAGAGGGGTTTACAAGCTCTGTTCGAATTTGGTTTTTAATTACCAAATTCTCCCGTGATTTAATTTCAACCTCCCCTGTATACTACCTTTCGAATATTATGCTCAAAACAGATAACTAAATATATCCTTAATTTCAACAGTTAATATTTCTTCACTTCACTAAAAAAGTCATTTTAAATTTACTAACACCTAAGAATAACAGATAAATATCGTTTTCTGAAATTCTACTGAACATATCAAAGTCCCCGACATCTTATCTCTTCATAAAAACTCTCTTCCAAACTCTGTTATCTGTATCTACGAAACCATTGAAAACCCCAAAAAAAACATCTTCATAACTGCCAAATTCACTTGTTGTTCGAACGTTACGTTTTAAAATACTCGTATCCCATTGGTTAGACCCGACCAAGTGGATCCTACGTCATCAAACATATAAATACGACATATAACCTACATCCACCCTCTCTTAATCGTATAACGTGGTACAACAAGGTACCTCACGTCGTAACATCACCCGGCGTGTTGATACGGGGAGCAACCATGTGTCGGTAAGCTTTAATCATTTAATAAATCACCGAAGTATGTGCAAAATACTCTCTTTTATCGCGAAAATAATAAGTGAAGTCTTAATTGTCGACGCAAAATAAATAAATTATAACTTCCTGATAATATAAAACCTAAGTGACATAAGTGTGTTTCATTACATCATATACATCATTCCTAACGTGAAAAATATCCATTTGGTCCTTCGAGTGCATCGTATTTACTACAACGAAACTACATTCCCTCTAATTAACCCAAAGGAAAAGGGTTAATTTAGAACAAGCTCTCTTGTTCTGATTGTGATGCTAACTACATTGGTAGGACTTGTAGATCCCTAAAAACTAGAGTTATTGAACATGAAAAAACTCCGGAGAAATCCGTATTTGGACATCACTTGAAATTCAACAACCACAATATCGATCACGAGAGCGGGGTAACACTCTGACACAACATAACAACCAAACATTTTTGAAAACTTGATTTGTACGAGGATATGGAAATCATGAAGGAGGTCGATAAAAACAATAAGTGCCTTAATGTACAGACAGAGTTTGACAGAAATTTTACCCCTATACATACAAAAAATTTTGATGGTGAGATCGTACTTAATAATGACAATAGTTTAGATCAGTTGGGACCAATACAACACGTGACCACAACACCATAATTCGAGCTACATTTCCAACTTCCATGGCGGGAGGTTCCGTGCTTCTGCGCCTCTCCTCTTCGGGGCCTCTTCCAGGAGATCGGCCGGTTTGTTGCTGGAGGGATGTAATGCAATACCTGTTGGAGCAAAAAGCTCGAGGAGTAATTGTTTATCCTTTAGAGACTTTCGAGTCACTTCCCTGATTGGGATTCCGGGGTGGGGTGGTGAGCAGGCGGGATTATTCTTGTCTGATTGTCAGTCACTTTTTTATTAAAGTTGTTTTTCATTTTTCCTTTTCTTTCGTGGCTGTTACTTTACTTTAAAACCTGAACTATTTTCAGTTATTCTCACCATCACACATTTGTTTCCCTGAGGAGGTCATAAGAACGTAATTGTTGAAGAAATTTACTAATCTTTCAAGCTTTTGTCAACTTTTGCTTCTATGATTCTCATGACGTCATCAGAGCACCGGCTGTTGTTAGCCTACATTACTAATTAACACGTTCAAAAATTGTTCATTTTCAACTTATTATTTTCAATTATTGTCAAATATCAAACAGCTGACTCATAAAATAAATGTTGTGTTGAGTTAAATCATATCCCCTATTTTAGGGATTCATCCATTGTACAATGGGTTGTGTGTGCTTTTTATTATTATTTCAATTAAATAGCACTATATTTTAATTCATTTCATGTATCTTCTAATTTGTGAGGATTTGGAGTACACCCTGACCATGTGAGTAAATTGTTTCTATTTGGCTTTAGGCCCTTCTAAACCTTTTATTTTATATCGAGAATGTAAGATCAATTTTCTTACTTTTACAGGGGGCAGGTACCAAAATACAAAATTTGGTTTCTTTTCGATTAATAATTAATTGAATATTATTATCTTAAATCCATACCCATGAGGTTCTAATATAGATTGAAAATTACAAATCCAACATGATGTGGTGAAGTTGGCAGGCTGACAAATCAACTTGTGCGCACAGAATGCTAAGGAACGAAGTCCCGTTGGCATGGAACTATTGATTCTACGGAATACGAAAAGAAGCAGAATTTATGATAACAAAAACCACCGAGACAAGAAACAGATTAAAAGGACAGTCTAATGAGAACCCACTCTTAACCTGAGTCAAGTAACCGTGTTAAAGAGTGACAAAATCCCTTCCTTTTTTACTTATTATGAGGCACATATAAGATAAAAAGAGAATCCCAACTCAATTCAATTATTAACAACGGTATAATGAGAACCAATAACAGTAAGGAGATGAGAGATTTATCGAATCAGTGAATCCCAACTCAATTCCATTATTAACACCGGTCTTATGAGAACCAATAACAGTAAAGAGATGAGAGATTTATGAAATTAGTGAATTAAGCAGATTTCATGCTAATATACAAATAAACGTCAAAAGATGTGTTAACCGAAGCGAAATGTAACGACACCACCGATCATACAAGATATCTATTAATTTAATTGGTTAATGAAAATTGAACGATGAAAATTATTTTTATATGAATTCAAATATGAAAAA
This sequence comes from Galeruca laticollis, assembly GCA_963921935.1. Taxonomy (NCBI): domain Eukaryota; kingdom Metazoa; phylum Arthropoda; class Insecta; order Coleoptera; family Chrysomelidae; genus Galeruca; species Galeruca laticollis. Next base: position 221,832,910 of record OY998177.1, on the reverse strand, counting down.
GTATGAAGACAGGAAAGCCTCATAAACCATGCAACGAGAATCAAGTCGAGAGGACAGTCTACTGAGAACCAACTCCCAACCCGAGTCAAGCAACCGTGATAAAGAGTAACCACATCCCTTTTTCTTATTTATCATGAGGCACATATAAGAAACAAAGAGAACCCCAACTCAAATCCATCATTAAAGCAGTTCAATGCAAACCAATAACAATAAACAGCTAAGAGATTTATGTCAATAAACCGATGTACCTCAAATAATCTGCCAACAAAAGCGGAGCGCTTCGAAACATTCGATTGCAAAATAAATCTATAAAATTCAATTTGTTGATGAGAATTGAACGATCAAAACTATTCGTCGGTGAATTCAAAGAAGAAAAAGTTATTCAATGAAGACAGGAAAGACTTACCAACCACAAACCACGTAAGAAGAATCAAGTCGAGAGGACAGTCTAATGAGAACCAACTCTTAAGAACCCAATTCAAGCAAATGTGATAAAGAAGCCTACCAAGGCCCCTCAAGTGTTGACTAAAGAAGAAACTGTAGTGATCCCGAATGGGCGGTAACGGTAAAAGGACATTAGCTTAGAAATAAGATTTAAATTAGGTTAATATTAATTACAATATTTAGCTAACGTTGATCTAGGAAGGTCAATGTTAGTTATGCGAGGAAGCACGTTCTAGTTAAAAACATAAACAGCACGATCATTTAATAGACTAAGGTCAGGCATGCAGTACATCGTACGTACACTTCCTATAAAAGAAAAGTGTAACGAACCAAAGAATGGAATTGTTATGAGTAGTCTGAATAAGTCAACTGATATGATATTATATTTTGTGTATTTTTAAATGTATTAAAAAGCCCAGTGATTTTGTATAAGTGATGTCGTTTATTCAACTCCCGAAGACCGGTTACTAGGTAAGTGTTTTCCTCAAAGATAATATACCTTTATGGTAAATGTAAAGTATACGAGGGGCACTTACTAAGTTATCTCCACAAAACCCCACTCGTTAATTATTAAGCCCGGGCTAATAAGGACCGTGCTCAATAAAGAAATGAAATAATCAACAAATCAGTAAGTTTAACCTTAACAGCTCAAACCCACAGAAATGGAGAGTAATTAATCAGAACAAACAATCGAATGCAAGTCTATAAACTCAATTTGCCAATGAGACTAAAGGATTCAGTATTTTTCCTATAAAAATAACGTCAAGAGGTTATTAAGTTGTGTGATGAAATACTAAAATGACCGAATCCAATGAAAGAAAAGAATGATGGTGAAGTTATATCATCAATCCATGAGGGTCAATCAATACCAAGCTCAAAGAACATAACGGGAAGAAGTTATAGAACCTAACAACTTGTCAACCTTAATATAAGACCCAAATCAAGATGATGGTCTAGTGAGAACCCACTTTACAACCGGATTCAATTAATATGACCAAGGGCGGGCAAAGGGGGGCGAATCAGTTTATATCAAATCGAATGAAGGAAACCAATAAGAATCCCAACCAACAATTGTAATCAAAACAGTCTAATGGGAACCTGACACAAAAGTTAAAGTTGATACTCCAAGAGGAATCTATTAAGAATGGGAGTAAGACTCAACCTCCGACAAAACCAGGGGAATAATAAAGTTGAACAATGATCCTAAAATGAAAACACATAGAGTTAAAAGGAAACAAAAATGTATTAAGATGAAGCCTCAAAAGCTTCCCCTGTCTCTTATATCAATAAAGATGACTGAAAGTGTTAAAAACGGTTAACAATGATCAAGAAAATAAGAATAAGAGAAATAAGAAGATGGAAAAATTTGCATGAATTAATTTCCCCAGGCGCTTCTATTCAGAAGATTTGTACCACCTCTAATAGTTAAATATTCGCCACTTCGCTTTCTATTCCTAGAAAGGATCTTTAGTAGTTCAACCCTCCGCCCTGGGTCCAAGTCAGTATAACTATGTTACTCGTAGTGTCCACGCCGCTATTTGGAACTACCGCATACGCCACTTTAATAACACGCTTACTTTATGTAGTATCTGTTCTTCCGGTATTTTGCAAGTTAATGTAACCCTATTAATTCGAGACGAATATAGATACTTGTATTTATTAGTAACTGTATTAGTGCCGGTTATTCAGTGACAAAGACGCCGAAATTTAGTGAAAAACGGTTCAAACTGTCTAGTAAAACCTAAGTTATTCAGCATTCTGTTTTATTCTCGGGTTTCCCGAGTGGTCCTTCACGCTAGACACTCGAAACGCAATGGGAGAACAGGGGACGCTATATCGCAACCTTAGATATCCATACAGACTACTTCTCATTCAGTTTCCCTTACTCTACATTTTTGGTTTTTCGAGCCGGATTTTAATCAATTCTGATTATTAAAAACTCATATACACTCGCTTCAATTATTTAGAGGCAAACATTTGTCTCTTCCGCTACATCCTATTTTTGGACACATTATGGTGCCACCGCTTTATTTAATAACTAAGTTGCTGTGATAAAATTTACATCTGACAAAACGCAAGCCACCCTCCACTTAGAAGTTTCTACCACAGTTTATTGCTTTAGCTGTGATTCAACCATCGTTGGAAGAGCGGAGAAGATATCATCAAACAAGGCAATCTAGTAGGACTGAGAGAGATCGTCGATTCCCCGATCTCGAGGGTATACTTTTATGTACACCTGTTAGTACATAAATGTGAACTTTTTAAAAATCTATCAGAACTGATATATTTCGCTATGAAAACTTACTAAATTCACTTATTTACGTATGTATTAAAATAACCCATTCCATAACGTACACTTCAAAATCCTCATCTGTGAAATATTTAAAGGTGTTCTGAACAGCAGCTAATAAAACAATTACTTTAGACCAAATTGTGCCCATGGAGACCTTTGATCGATCATTATAAACTACATCAAACTTGATTTTCAGCCAATTGACTGGGACCCATTTTCCATAAGATACATGCGGGGTTCTTCAAAGGAATAATAACATATTTTATTTCGAGAAGTGACTTTTCATGATTTATCTTCTATTACATGCCTCAATCCATTTGGCAGGTAAATTCAGGTGTGCCATGAAAATTCATACTTCTTTTCTGTATAAAATAATATACTATTTTCATCTTGTTATTTTCATCCTGGAACAAATTGTATATTAACATCCTGTAATTGTATCTTAATAAAATCAAAGCATTATTAATACACTGTATAAAAAAAACTACTTATGAAGCAGAGATATGAACACATTATCAAGTTAAATGTGTTTATAATTAATTGTATCAAATTGACTATCCAATAACCGTGTTTCTATAATAATAAATGATTGAATTCTGTTTGTTGAATGGAGCATTCAGTATCATAAGTTACATATTCTTCAACTAGATTAATATAGGTACCATTGTAAGGGACAACTACAGCTTTTATTGTATTCAGTGTATTTTCAAATGAAAATGAGCTTTTTAACAGAAATTTCTGTTTTTAAGGTGTTAAACAGTCTCTAATTGTTCACAAGAATTGTTAGTAAAAATGTTAAAATTTTCTAATCCTGCAAAACTATATTGATGACTATGACTACTAATACAAAAGTAGAACTAGAGATACTTGATTCAATATTTTTTGTACTGTTTAATACAATGTCTGTATCAGACTATCTGAAATAGTTACTCCCTTTCATTACATAATTACCAACTATTTATTTTTTATTTTATTTGTGTAAGTATCTATATCGTTAATTTACCATACAGCTACATATTATTATTAATAAAAAAATTACATATTTCTACCCAAATTACAGCATTATACTTAAGAAAGTTTATCCAATATTACATCAAATATTTTAATAAGAAGCATTTAAAAAGTAGATTCCCCTTTACATGAAGACAGGAACAGGTATGAAACAAAAAAAATTTAACGCAGTAATAATAATAATAATATTTTTTAATTAATAAGGGGACACAAACTTTTATGAGTTGAGAAAATACGTATGATTTATGTTCTCGACAAGTGAACCAATCAAAATTTATGTGACTTTTTGCAAAGAGTTCAGTTTTTTCAGTAATATTTTCTACATGACCTAAAAGTGGTAGAAAATGATGAACAATGTCATTCAGAATGGAAAGAAATTTTACGACTTCTCTTTGAACATAAATTAGACGTGTTTTATCATCATTTTCTTTGAAGGAAGTGAAAGTATGGTGAACATCTAAAATATCGCAAATTATCCTTACATTCTGCGCAATTATAAGTTGTAATAGCTTATTGCTTGAGTATCAAAATTTGAATCATTGATTTCTATTGTTTAGTTTTTAGGATATACTCTAATATAAATATATATATATATATATATTTTTTCTCTTTTTAATATAAGTTTTCAATGCTTGTAAATTGACCGCTATTCATAATTAAATAACGTCAAATGGTTATTGTCTTGCCTTATTCGAGGACACACTGTATACAACACTGGTCTTCGAATCAGGCTAAATAATTAACTACTATCTGTCACTTCGATATACGGGTTCGAAGAGAATACATATCTTAACGAAACTTGTGCGCGAGTGCCGATCTTCAGTGTTTCACGATACCAACCCTAACATAAGAAAATACAGTCCATTTATTAGAAGGGAAAGGTTGCAACCTTTGGAAGAAGTCAGGAGAAAAAAAGGTAAGAAGTAATCCTTTGACGATTTTAATTCCGAATCGGTCAACTTTTATACCCAAATTCAACATCCATATCTAAAAACGGGAATCAATTTTTTTCCAATTCATTAATGGTATTAATAGTTAATGGTTTTGGTTCATTATGAAAATTTAAGAAAGAATGTAAGTTGTGATAAGTGCCTTTTTTAATTTACAAATTCTATTTCTCTGATCTTTATTAATGTAATACATTTTCTTCTTCTTGGGATATAAATTACTGACCCTAGTTTCGTTTATTTTACTTAAAATACTAGATTCCAAGCATTATTTTTTAGGCAAAGGTTCAAATTCAGTTTCTTTAAGACTATATCATTATTGTTACAAAAAATAAGCTTTCTTTTTATGGGCAATACTTTATTTTCAAAAGCTTGAGTTTTATCATTATCTTCAATTACTTTTGGTGGTGTATGATGGAAGGGTTGCAAAGGTAAAGCAAATTTATTAAGTCTTTTGCGTAATGAATTTGGAAATGCCTCATCATCAAAATGATCTTCACACAACCTTTGATCTTTGGATACATAAGGAAGTTCTAAAATTTTGTACCACTGTTCCCTTTGACTAATGTCAGATGGAAATTTGAAAAATGTTTAGTTCTTAAACTTCAAATTGCGAAGTGGCCAATTTTTTGCTATACAACTACGACGAATTTTACCTGGTGGTGACATTTTAAAGGTTCAGTTAATTTTATTTACTTTATTAAAACTAAATCCTAAATAAATTAAAAAATACTCACTCTTGTGTTGTCTTCTTTTTCGGAATTGTTATTTTTGACACTGTCACTTTGCATTTGACAAACAGAAACCAGATTCACACCAACCAATGTAAGATTGGTTTTGTATATTTTCATTTTTAATGTAGTAAAAGTTAATATACTAGGATATTTTATAATATTTATCCACATTAAAGGTGATGTTTTGAAATGTATTGAAATTTATGATATTTTGTTTATGTAAAACAGTCTTGTAGTTCGCGACAGTAGAGACTCCATGCGCGGGGAACTTGCGCAGAAACGTTGTGCTACATACCACCTATGCATCAAACTGTCTCTTATATTATTATTTGTTTATGGGTGAACTCTTATTCGTGAAAGCAATCTTGGATTCGGGTAGCCAGCAGAGTTTTTGTACCAAAACTTTAGTACAAAATCTACAACGCCGCACTCGCTCGCAGAAATTAGATATTTCTGGCTTGGGTCAACACTATTGCACTCAGAGTACGGAATTATTAGATATTCAATTGCACTCCATAGTAAACCCGTCCAAGACATTTAATATTTCTTGTTCCGTAATTGATAAAATTACGAAGACATTACCGCAAATACCTTTAAATCCGCACTCTTTTGATATTCCAGTAGAACTCAAAAATAATTTAGCCGATGCGCACTTCTGGGAACCAAATGAAATTATTCTTTTAATAGGCGCCGACTTATATTTTAAGCTTTCAAAAGGAGAAGTAATTCATTTAAGTTCTGCGGGACACTAATGAATACTGAATTAAGTTACGTTATCGCTGGACCCATACAGGATCCAAAACCTAGGAAAAATGCTTCCCACTTATCGCAAACTTATTCTTTTTTGTCAATACAGAATAAACCCATGGAAAACCAAGTAACTTTGGAAAATCTGTTAGAAAAGTTCTGGGAGGTAGAAGATATTCATCCCCAACGCGCATGTTCTGAAGATTATGAAATGGCTGAAACGTTATTTCAATCAACTACGCGAATATTATAATCCGGACGATATCAAGTCCAGATGCCGCTTATTAAGAATGACCATATAAAATTAGGCAATTCTTACGCTATTGCTGAACGCCGTTTTCTCCACTTAGAGAACAAATTTACAAATGAACGCAATTTATTTATCGAATATAAAAAAGTTGTAGATGAATACCTGTCCTTGGATCACGCTAAAATTATTCCGTTATCATTATACGATAATAATTCAAATGAAATTAAATATTTCATTTCGCACCGCGCTATAGTTCGAGAACAAAGTACATCCACAAAATTACGGGTGGTGTACGATTTTTCTGCCAAAACAACATCAGGATATTCGCTGAACGACTTAACCTTGAAGGGTTATCAAGTTCAAGATAATCTATTCGACATTTTATGTCGATTTAGAACCTTCAAATTTATCCTGACAGCTGACATCTAAATGATGTACCGCATGATCGAAATGGTTCCTGAGCATCGGCATCTGCAAAACATCTTGTGGAGGGATTCACCTTCAGAAGAGTTGGAATGTATAGAATTATCACGCCTTAGCTTTGTACAAAATTGTTCACCGTTTCTCGCTACTCGCGTCATAAAAGACATCGCTGAAAATAACTCGCAATCGCGTAATGGATGCATTGACATCCCAAATTTGTATGGACGATATTCTCGCAGGCACGGACCAATTTCGAGATCTTACAAAGCTTTATACAGAACTAAATACGATTCTAAATAAACATGGATTTTATTTACTTAAATGGTGTTCTAACTCGACTCGATTTTTAAAGCAAATTTCTGATACAACTACCACGGAGATTGATCTAAATCGTGAAAACACCGCGTGCAAAATTATGGGATTAAAATGGGATCCACCTACTGATAATTTGAAAATCTCTGCAAATCACATATTTGATTCTAAATTCATTACAAAACGCAAAATTCTCTCATATATAAGTTCATGTTTTGATCCGCTAGGTATTGTAAATCCGTTAATTGTAAACGGTAAAATTCTGATGCAAGAACTTTGGCAAATGAAACTCTCTTGGGATGAAATAATCACTGATTCACAAATACTTAAAAAGTGGAAACTGCTTAGGGATAATTTGGCACAAATTCATGACGTATCCATTCCTCGTTTAGTGTTTTCCAGTTTAACCACCCGCAGTATTTCAATAAACGGTTTTGCTGATGCCAGTAAGATGGCATACGACGCTTGCATATATTTAGTCGCTAGTTACTCCGATAACACTATGTCTTCGAACCTTATTACCGCAAAATCTCGTGTCGCACCTTCAAAAAATAAACTTACCATACAAAAATTAGAGTTATGTGCTATGGAACTTCTAGCTGAATTCGCTGACAAAATTCTACCAATTTTCCCAAACCGTATCAAAATTCATTCGATCAACGCATGGTCAGATTCGCAGATAGCTCTAAGCTATATAAAAAACTCGCCTAATAAATACAATGTTTTTGTCACTAACAGGATAGTAAATTTCCAAAAAATTTGGTATGGAGACATGTTAATACTAAACTGAATCCAGCTGATATGCTATCCCGTGGAAGATTTAACAATTCGTCATTTACGTTCTGGTTTCATGGACCTGAGTTTTTTTGTGACTCGGAATTCAATTTTGACAGGAACAGTACATTTTCGCTGATAGATAATTTGCCAGGAACAAAAAAAATTTCGCTGTTAGCCACTAAGGACGCTACATATATTTGGATTTCCATGTTCGCACGCTTTTCAGAATTTTTAAGATTACAAAACTCAGTGGCCTATGTACTAAGATTTATACATAATATTAAAGATAAAGAAAATAGAACGCAAGGCTTCCTCACACGGGAGGAGCTTTCAGACGCAGATGATTTTATCATAAAAACTATTCAAACTGAATATTTTTCCAAAGAAATCGCTAGCTTATCAAATAAAGGACCTAATTTTGGAAAACAATTACTCGCGCTAAACCCCTTTTTAGATACTTCCGGAATTTTACGTGTTGAAGGCCGTTTTGTGAATGCCCAAGTGGAATACAATCAAAAATTCCCGATACTGTTGCCCGCTAATAATCATGTAGTGTCACTATTAATTGCAAGAGAACATTGCCGATTGTGACATAGTGGTCCCCAAAATGTATTAAGTAATCTGCGCTTACGTAATTGGCCTTTAAATGGCGTTAAGCATTTCAAAAGAATCACCAGGAGATGCATTATTTGTTATCGCTCCAACGCGCAAACTGCTACGCAAATCATGCCACCGCTTCCTGTAGACAGACTTCAGTCTCCACGCGCATTCTATAAAACTGGTGTAGATTTCGCTGGACCGCTTCAAATTCGAGCATCTCGACCTGTGATCTCGACTACGCAAGGCACAAGTGCTTGAATGTTACTTCGCTATATTCATCTGTATGGCAACCAAAGCCATTCATATCGAGGTTGTTAGTGATTTGTTCACGGACGCTTTTCTTGCCACCTTAAAACGATTTATTGCTCGTAGGGGCAATCCGCATACCATTTACAGTGACAATGATACCAATTTGGTTTTGTTTCTTCAAATCAAAGCCCGCTTTTGATAACGTTAAAGCGTATTTGGAACAAAATGAAACTCAATGGAAATTTATTCCCCCACGTTCACCGCACTGGGGAGGACTATGGGAATCCGCTGTGAAAAGCGCTAAATATCATCTGGTTCGATTAATGGGTAATTCGAAATTTACGTTGGAAGAATTGTACACAGTTCTCACGCAGATAGAAGCAATCCTAAATTCACGACCGCTGTATCCATTGTCATCCGATCCTAATGATCTCCAACCGCTGACCCCTGGTAATTTTTTGATAGGCACCGCTATGACTGCTTACCCCGACATCGACTTTACAGAAACGCATGTTAATAGATTAACCTTCTGGAAACAATGTACGCAAGTACAACAATGTTTTTGGAAGCGTTGGTCGGTCGATTATTTGAATCACTTGCAGCACCGTCCTAAATGGTTAAAATCAGCCTCTGATATCAAAATCAACGATCTAGTACTCGTAAAAAACGAGGATACTTTTCCTTTACGGTGGCCACTTGCTAGAGTCATTGAATTTATTGCTAGCAAAGATGGAAAAACCCGTATCGTTCGTTTGAAAACAGCACACGGCGAATACTAAACTTATACCTTTATTGGTATCGGAAAGTCAGTAGCTATTGCTTTTTTGTTTAGATTTAATTTTTGTTTATCACATTTAAGGTTTTATTTTATTTAGAAGAGTCGCATCCACCCGAAGGTTATTAGCGACGGTACAATCGAAAATTTTATATTTTATAAAACAAATTAATTGATTTTAGATAGTCAATTACGAGCCGGTGATCGCAGAAATTTCCAATGAGTTTCTTCAAATCGGTAGGAATGTTGTGCATGCTACGTTGCTTATGAAATCTGGGACATTCGACCAGGAAATGTTTTACACTATCTATTACATTGCACGCAGTGCATTTTGGTGGATCGTCGTTTGAAAAAAGGTAGGAGTGGGTATACCTGGTATGGCCCAACCGTAGGCGTGTAAGAATCGCTTGCGTACGTCGATCGCTACTTTTAAACTGATATGGAGAAACGTCACTTTTGATTTGCCGTAATTTCGACTGAGAACTTTCCCAGTCCCGGTTTCACTTACACAAAACTTTATTTTTAATAAATACCTATGCAATGGAACCGTAGTCTATTTTTGACCTGATTAATGTTTTATAAATAGTAAGTAGTGTATTGTAATCAGATCCCCAACATTTATTAGCCACTGTCTTCATTAGATTTAGTCGCTTGTTACAAGAACGGGCCGTTTGTTTAATATGTTCCTTCCATGTAAGCTTTTCGTCGAACCACATTCCCAGGAATTTTACCGACGATCTGAACGATACATTTCTACCATATAATTGTAATGTTGGATAAACGTCTAGACTTTTTTTTGAAAAGAACATGGCGGTTGTTTTTGATGAGGAGAATTCAAAACGTGTATTCAAGGACCATTGTTCGAGTTGCGTTAAAAATTTTTGCAAAATATTCTTCATGAGGGAAGTATTTTTTCCTTTAATATATACAACAAGATCATCTGCATACACGCGTGCTTTCAAGGGTTTCGACAAGCCCTTGATGATATTGTTTATGGCCACTAGGAATAATGTGGGGCTGAGAATGGATCATTGTGGTGTCCCATTATCTTCTATCTGATCTGCAGAGTAAGAGCTATGGACTCTTACACGAAAAGATCGGTACTTCATAAAATTACTGATGAATTTCAAACAACTTCCCCGAATGTGCAGTTGCTTTAGAATATTAAGTTTCCGGCAAGTATTGAAAGCTTTTTTAACGTCGAAGAATATAGCAATACAGGTTTGTTTTGTCGATAGAGCTTCGTGAATATCACTTTCTAAATCCAGGATGTTGTCAATCCCTGAACGATTTTGTCTGAAACCATTTTGCTCGGATATTAAGTGGTTTGCCTTTTCTAAAGTCCACGTTAGTCTGCCATTGACCATTTTCTTCATTAGTTTGCTGGTTGAGCATGTTAAACTTATAGGTCGGTAAGATGAAGGTTCAGTGCGAGATTTTTGGTGTTTAAGGAGCGGAAGGACGATGGATTTGGACCAGATTGATGGAAACTGGTGTTGTTTCCAAATGCAGTTAATCAGTTTCAGGAGCGTTGTTTTTCCTATATCAGGAAGATGTTTTAAAAATACGACTGGGATATCATCTGGTCCTGGACTGGAATTTTTTAAATTATTAAGGGCGTTATCCAATTCAGCCTTTGTGAAGCTCATGTTTAAAGCAGTATGTTCATTTCCATCCAGTGACAGATTCGAGTTTTCTGCAGCTAATTTATTATCGACAAAAATGAGGTTGAGGTTTTCGTTCGAGGACGTTTGCTTGTAAATACTGGCCAATATGTTAGCCATTTCACTTGCAGAGGTTGTGACTGTGTTGTTGAATTTTAGACTAGTTATTACTGGCTTATAATTGAAGCCCGAAATTTTCCTTACTCTTGTCGATACTTCACTGATAGGAGTAGAACTATTTATTTTTGAGATATATTGAAGCCAGGAGTTTTTCTTTGCGAGTTTCGTTGTGAGGTGAGCCTTGGCTTTATGTTTCTTGAAATCTATCTTGTTTTCAACTGTCTTGTGTCTTTTATATTTATTCAAAGCTGCTTTGCTTGCACGAATTGCTGCTTCACATTCTGGATTCCACCAGTGTACAGGAACGTGATTCAATGTTGTCCTTTTTGTTTTGCCTATTAATAGTTCAGCACTGCTCAGGCTTATATTGCTAAAATTTGATAATGATTCATCGATGTTTTCAGATAGTTTATAGTTTGAGATAGCGACTTGAATATGCTCAGCAAAATCGGAACAGTTAGCAGAGTCGATTTTCCATTTTGGCAGAAAAAGATCCGGAGATTGATGAGTTCAACGATTTATTATTATGGGGAGGTAGTCACTACCTACCATAGGTAAAGTTCAGGACTTCCCCCCAGGATATGCGAGGTGTTAACGAAGGATCGCAAAGGGTTAGATCGATTGCAGTTGAGTTCCCGGTGTTGATGTTGAATCTAGTTGGGGTTCCATCATTGAGAAAATTCAGTTGAAGATCCGAGATCACTTTTTCCACAATTTTGCCTCTTCTGTCTGTATGTAGCGAGCCCCAAATTATGTTATGGCCATTAAAATCGTCCATAATTATGCGTGGATGTGGTATTTGCATGAGTAGATCTTTTATGTCGTTATAGGAGGCTGGATAACATGAGGGTAAATAAATGTTGCATATGAAATATGTGCTAGGTGAGTTGATCTTGACAACGACAGCTTCTAAGTTGCTAGTGACAAGAAATGGTTTTGCCTCCAATGCCTCATTGACTAGAGTAGCTACTCCGCCGGAAGTGAAATTAATATAACTTATTCGGTCTTTGCGAAAACAGTCGAATAGCTTTGAATTATAAGTATTTTGATGTTTAAGATTAGTTTCTTGTAGGCATATAATATCGGGGGAGTGCTCCCCAATTAGGATTTGTAGCATAGCAAGGCGATGGAAAAAACCGTCGATGTTCCACTGAAGTATTGTCATTATATAATTTGCTGACTACTTTGGGATATGTCACTATCCCACTCTGAAGTATCGCTACCCAGGAACTTGAAAATTTTCTTTTTTAAGTTAGTAAATCGAGTCTTCATAGATCTATCTTTTAAGTGGGGGTGAATTTGAGAGAGCATATGGGTCAGGGCTAGGTAATCTGCTGTATATACTGATGGGATCTGTAGAGCCACTAACATTGGTTATGAGTAACGCAAGTTGATCATAATCGATAACGAATGGAGGAGATTGATTATCAATAAAAATTTTGGCCGGTTCAAGTAACTGTATTGTGATGTCTGATTTAAGACTGGGTGTTGTCAGAATGGTTTTCTTTTTCTTTAATTTTTGTTTGTTTTTTGGTAAAAGAAATGAGTTGTGATCGTTTCCAGCTGTGTCTTTTTCGGGTGTAATTACTTCGTTCATATTGCGCTTTGTTTTGTTGGAGCTGTTGTTGGCTTCTTCTGGTGCATCCCTGTTAGTAGATGCAACCGGCGTGGCGTTAGAGGTTGCCGCACCTTATGTGGTTGTATTTGAGTCCATTGGGGAAGCTGGTATTACATTTTGCGTGACAACGGTGTTTGTCGGAACATAATTAGATGTATTTGCGCTAATTGGTAAGTTGGAGCTGCCTGTAGGTTGAACTAGCGGTAGAGATGTTTTAGGTTCAGTACATCGAGATACTATGTGACCAGGTTTTTTACAATTGTAACATACCATACCATCTTGAGACAGAAAAATTCGGTATGTCGTATTTTCAAAGTCTACTGTAAACTATTCTGCTAGAGATAAATTGTGAGGACTGACGTAGATTTGCCTCCGAAAACTAAGAATATGGCTATACTCAGGTAGAGAGGATTTGATTCTTAAACATGTCAGGTCAGAAACAGGATTTAGTCCGATGTTCATTAATTGGTCTATTAATAGATTATGCGGTATTGTAGGACATACGTTCGACAGAATGAGTCTTTCAGCAGGTGTTATTAGTCTTCTGGCCCTAACTATTTCTCCCTGTACTTTTATGTATCCATTATTATTTATGAAGTCATCCACCAACTAGATAGGTACATACATATTCGATTATGGGACAATCGAGAGGGAAAAATGATATTTTTCGGTTGGATTATGGTTCCTAGAGGGATTAGATAATCTTGTAATTGAGTATTTTCTAAAGTACTGAAAACTAATGCCTGTTCTTTTGAGGGAAATTGTTGTTTTGATACTGCTGAAGAGTAGTTATTGGGGGTACGAGATTGGTCTTGAGATGAGGTCAATGATTGAGAATAGTTGTTGGTATACATTTTGAAATTTTCACAAAACACGAAGTGATAAAATAATTAAGTACGGCCCTGGCAGTCCGATAAGCCAAGCCCTTGAATCTGCTATGAGTAAGGTTTGTTTACTGATAATAATGGAATATTCAGTTGTATTCGGCTGTACAGTTGATAATCAGAAGTAAAGTAAAACTTGATCACTTACAGTTTCTACGGAATCCAACCACTTTATTAAAACAATTTGATTTATCCACACTGAATGTTAAAATAATCGGAGCTCATGACTATTAGAATATATTATTGTTTACTCATGCAGAAGTATTTTATTAATATTAAAAGTACCGGTTTATATTCGAACACAGATATAACGTCTATATCGTATCGAGTATGGCACTCAATTCGTTTGAGGTTTTTATTCACTACGCTTCTTGATTTAATTTTGTTTAGACATTATTTCATCGTTTACGCAGATACACTAAAAAAAAGTACTGCTCGATCACTTACACTCAGATAAGTACTATATTGAACATAAAACCTTAAGTCTAGGTTTTAATTCATATTTCATTTCGTTTCTCGACGTGATGAACCAATTCGCCGTCGTCGTGCAATATGCTAAAATTAATGTTCATTTACTTTTGAAAATTATTTTGCAATGATTTATTCAAGAATATCAACATTTGTTTTTAATTTTGGTTTAGCATTACAAAATATAACAAACATATCAAGAAGCCACAGCACTCATTAGGAAATGCAGGAACATACCTTAGTAAAACCAGGACAGTCCCATGCTGAAATAAATGAAGAACCTCCAACTAAAGTAACAATATTGCAAAATATTGTCATAAAACCAGGCTCTAACTGTTCACAAAGACGATTACATCAATTTCCTGTGAACAAATCAAAAAGTATGTGTATTGTATAACTGTTAACAATTTGAATGTGGACTTATTTCTTTTAATTTCAGGCAAGAAGATATCATTGTTATATGCTGTAAATGTTACCCGAACAAATCAATTGAGCCCAAAAGCCAAAATTTTATACCAGGAGGCTACTTATTATAAGCGACTGGCAGACAATCGACTAACATCCGTTGTAGATCTTAAAAAAAAATTGAAGCAATTGATAAATTCATGGAACAAAAAATTTACAAACAGATGCAAATTTCAAGTGTAGCTCAGTTCTTTGTTTCTGTATTAAAGCAAGGAAAAAAGAAACCTAAAGGACGTAGATTCAGTCTTGACAATAAAATGGTGGCTATTTTTGTATATAGACGATCTGGATCATCAGGATATAAATTTGTAGTAGAAATATTTGCTCTGCCAAGTAGAAAAACACTAATGAAGGTAATTAACTGTCTCGACCCTTACTTCGTGGAATCTGCTCATAATAGTGTTTTAAATGAAACTCACGGTTTCTAGTTAATTCCACAATATGATAAAAGTTATTGAAAATTTTAAAAAATTGACAATTGTTTCGATAAATCAATATCATTGTCAGAATGACAAAAGTTACATTTCATTTGATACCTACCTGATGTTAGTAGTTATTTTTGGCTACACCAAGAAGTGACCTAACTTGTGATTGCCTCAATATATGTTTATAAAAAAAGAAGAAGATGCGATATTACAAATATTGAAGCTTAGATATTATTAGCCCTATGGTGATATCCTGGATATCATATTTCCAATTAAGATCACTATAACTGTGCAATGTTATAGAAAACCAGGAAAACTATATCTGCTGATCTTTACAATTATCATTTAAGAAGACAGTTTATTAGTGGAGAACTCCCTAGATTTAACTGTTCATTGACAACTTCATATTGTGGGTTTCTTAAACGTCTTCTAATTTCCAATTCTTCAAGTAAATCCAGTTCTTGTTTCTTTTCACAAATATGCAGCACGTCTAGTTTTGTGTTAGGTGTCAATGATTGATTGGTATCAAGTAGATGTTTTGCGTAGTGGGATTTATTTATTTATTCATTTATTCATTATTATGAGCAGATTCCACGAAGTAAGGGTCGAGACAGTTAATTTCATTAAAAGAATCTTCGAGAGAAGATTTGACCCGACTGTACCAGAAGTTAATACAAAAACGTTACAAAACATCACACAACATTTGGTTTAACCAAGAATGCCTTAGGAAAAAGGTAATACCAAATTATGTGAATATAAAATGTCACACTAAAACACCACAAGCACAAAAAGCTATAAAATGTGCTCAACGAGTTTGGATAAAAGCAGAATGTAAGAAATGGTTCAAAGTTAAAGACTCCTTAGACAACTACATAAAAGTTGTACATTCAGAACTCACATTCCAATTACATCCAGTAGAATTTGACTGTTTGGATGACAAAATTAGAGAAAGTGTCAGCACGATGGAGCATAAGAAATTTAAGAAACAAGAAAAGAAGCTACAGAATCTTCAACACACACAACATAAAATTCAATACTCAAAACATCATGAAACTGTAAGTACCTACAGACCAACACATTTTGCACCACGATTTGAAAACCTTTCAGACACTAATTTTACAGATAGTGGCATAGAATTTTTAAATAAAGGTTTAAAGTACAGCATACCACCAAAATTTACAAATAATATTAAACAAATTATATCCACAGAGTCAGAAATAGCTTTAAAATCTAATTCAAATAATTTTCTTTATGAGAAATTAAAAATTGCCAATTTAATCAAAAATATTGAACCTTCAAAAGTTAAACGTCAAACAAAAAATGACATTACAGTTTTAAATGCAATAAAAAAGAAGATAGAAGATAATAACCTAACAGTTACCAAATCTGATAAGGGGAACACAACTGTCATTTTGACGACTGAAAATAGAGCGTTTTCACATCCGCTATGTTGGCCCCCACTACTCACCGCTTGGGGGTAAAACAATACCAGCTGTTTCAATGCATTTGTTATGAAGGCGAATGTAAACATTGCATTTTTTATTTAATCAAAATTGTTTATGTATTTATTAAAGTAATTGACGTTGGTGTTGATTATCAATAGACAAACTCCTTTTTATTAAAAAAAAATACACAGTTACTATACCGGGAAACAATTGAAAAGTATTAAAAGTTTAGAAGCTTATAAATATTATAAATCTGGTTTTGTTTTGGAAATAAACTGTACTAGAGTAGGAGAAAATTATGTGACTGTAGGAAAGGTAATAATATAAATACATTTTCATTTATTCATAGTCGTCAGTGTAAATAATATACTCATTACTAATTATATTTGATAAAATATAGATTAAACATTCTCAGAGGATGAATGATACTCCGCTTCATCCATGGGTGGTAATTTTACCAGAAGGTGACATCTCAAGTGCCCACTGTAATTGTATGGACTTGGAGAAGTTTGCAGTCATACTGCAGCGTTAATTTTTGCTATTCATTTTGAACAAAATAAAGATAGTGCATCATGTACTGATAAGTTATGTTCTTGGAATGTACCAAAAACAAATCAACCTTTAGTTCCTCGAAGAGTGAGAGATATCAAATGGGGCAAAAATATTAGTTCATTTAAAGGTATTTTTATAAGTATAGTAAAACTTTTTTTTAATTTTTAACACAAACTATAAATAAACCTACGTATTTTATTGCAGATGTTGAACAATTAAAGGTTTCACTTTTAAGCAGAGAGAATTTTCATAACTTTTTATCAGAAGTTGAAATTGCTAATCCTTCAGCTGCCATCTTAAGTGTTGTCCAGCCTTTTGCATCTCAAAGAACGATAAGTAATGTTGAACATTTACCAAGTACCTTAGATAAATTGTATGAAACAATTTATGAAAGTTATTCGTTACAAGAATTAAGAAGTGTAAATATTAACTTGTCAATTTCAAAAAATGAACAAGAAGATGTACAGAAAATAACATTGAAACAATCAAAAAGTCATAATTGGTTTAAGTACAAAGCTGGGAGAATTACATCATCTAATTTTAAATTGGCTTGTAAAACATCAGTCGATAAACCATCATTATCTTTAATAAAAATTATATGTTATCCTCTCAAAGTATCGATCAAAACAAAACAAGTAATGTATGGTATTAATCCTGAAGATATTGCAAGAAAAGATTATGAAAGCTTAATGAAATTGCATCAAAATCTACAAATCACATTATCGGGATTAGTCATATCAATAGACACTCCTATGTTTGCAGCATCCCCTGATGGGTTCGTTTCTTGTAAGTGTTGTGGCCCAGGGTGCATAGAAATTAAATGCCCCTACAGGTTACTGGATTCAAGAGTATCAATAAAAAATATTGCCGAGTTAAGAGATAGTTTTTTATTAATAGATAAAAACAATAGTATAAAATTGAAAAGAGATCATGCATATTTTTATCAAGTTCAATTACAAATGTATTGTACTCAAAGACGTTATTGTGATTTTGTTATATGGTCAAAAAAAGAAATATGCATTGAAAGAATAATGTTTGATTTAGAATTTTTGACTGTAAATTTACAAAAAGCTTGTGATTTTTACTCATTGATATTAAAACCTGAATTGCTGGCGAGATGGTATACACAGTCAAGATATTTATTTCAATTAGAAGTGTGGTGTTATTGTTTGCAGCCAGATGATGGTAGGGATATGATAAGATGTTCAAATGAAAATTGTAAAATCAAATGGTTTCACAAACAATGTGTTTCAGTATTTGAAATACAAGAAACTCAATTTTGGTTTTGTACAGAATGTTCCTCACAATTCAATGAAATAATTATAGAGAGTATGAAAGGGATCGAATGAATAAACAACAAATTCGAATAAAATAGTTTTATTTATTTAAAAATAACCTTTTTGTATCATAACAAAATCTTATCATTTTGTAGATGCATTGTAAGTTGAAGTCAGTAGTTTACTTTTTAAACTTCTTTAAGAAAATAGTTAATTTTACTGATAATTTTTTTTAAGTAAGAATACCACTAATCCGTATTATATACATACACAATCATTATTTAAAAAAAATAGTAGGTACTAAAAGAGAATTATTATATGAGTAATTTTTCATACTAAGTAATAAATTAGTGAAACATCAAATAAAAAATTACTGTAACTTATAAATAAAAAACAGGTTAACGAATGTTTATGCAACTATGGAAGAACACAAGTTAATTAAACCACAACAAACAACAACCATTTCATCAAAGAAGCATACATCATTTTCACCAGGATAAAGCATGTAGATTGGAATCGTACCTGCTAAGATCTTATATTTCTGTCTTAAAAGTCCAATGACTCTTTCGACATGAATTCGAACATTTGCAATGCGTCGAGTCTCTTCTAATCCCTTGGGGTGCAATTGACTTTTACCTGTAAAAAATAATGTATAATGTTTTAAAAATTATAAGAAGTTTTTGTTTTTAATAATGATTTGTGTACCTTTGGTAAAAATAGGAATTTTAAGAGAAGCCCCTAAAGGATGAAGAAATTCTTCGATTAAGAAGCCGCGATCAGCCATGACAAGATCTCCTGGTTCAATTTTCTCCAAAATTCCACAATCTTCTGTAATAAACTTATCACTAGCACGTCCTCCATAACTTGGAGAAATGAAACAAATGGTTCCTTGGGGTGTTATTCCAATCAAAATTTTGACAGTTTTGTGGTGCTTGTATGATGACCAACACTGTGCATTGGACTTTAAAATTGATGTGCTTTCAATAAATACTTCAAAGCAATCAATTATAACTCTAACTTCATCACTGAAAGCTTCTTTAAAGCAGGAAGGCATTGTAGAATGAAGGGTTTCTTTGTCAGGCCAGTGGATGAGTGGTAGTAGAAGGTAATATAACACATGCACACATTTTCTAAAATACCTACTTACTGTGAAAACAGCTACTCCAAACCTAAATAAAATGCTCAATTAATAATTACAATTTTAATGAATAATTCACTGAAAAAAAGCACAACCTGTAAGATAAATATTGGAAAGGTAAGTCCAAACGTAACTTCATTAACATAAGGAGCAGTTGTTTGAATGTAGGAAGGGAACTTGGTTTAGAATTCTTGGATAGGTATGGAGACACCAGTTTGTGGAGAGCTTGTAACAATTTGAAATTACTCAAACCAGTAAAATACTTAGTTTTTTTATTATCTCCCTGGAACGAGCTTTCATCCAAATTTAACGTGGCCATTTGTGCTCTTATCTTGTCATTTTCAGTAGTCGTTATGTCAAGTCTATTCAGTAAAGCAGTTAAGTCTTCCATTGTCATGTCTGTCTGAGTGCTTTTGCAATTCAAAGATTCATTTTCAAATAGTTCAGCATCACCTTCATTCATTATTTCATTGCCTGCTTCCATGACTTCTCTATCTGAACTTTCATTCATCGTTTTAATCTAAGATAAATAATTTAATTATTTTTAAGTTATAATATAAAATAAATATAAAAAATGACTAACTCTCTTCTGATGCCTGTTATATCTTTGTAATGCGGATTTTCTTTTGATTGATGTTCCAATACTGTATCCTAAGTGCTGACATGGAATCCAATCTGGACTGTTTTCTTCTGTTAATGCGGCTGGCTTTCCTATAATGATTATGTACTTTTTGATAATTATAAAATGATATCAGAATAACAAGAAAATTGAATAATGATATTACCTGAAAGAAAGTGTTTATGACAAATTCTTGAATGCTTTAATCCAGACTCACTTAACGGTCCCAGTTTTAATGCTTGTACCCAAGCAGTTTGCCTCTTTTTTGAAAGTTCAATCAATTTTTTATGCTTTTCTACATCATGTTTTAGTACACAATTCTTATCACTAATTATTGCTGGTATTCTATAAAAATGTGCACCAACATCTTTCTTTGAATGTGTTTTACAACTTAACACAATGCATGAGTGAACCATTTTGACACTAAAGTAAAAACTAACATCAATAAAATCTTAAATTAAAATTAAAGGGACTAAAATTAAGAAGTGCTCTAATATCCTAACCTGCCTAGTTTTATAAACAAAGTTCAGGTTATAATATAACTAAGTAAAAATAGACTATTATTACATGACTCTGATTACTACTTCTACAATTTCGTAAACCATATTAGCATACTAACATTTTGCGCACTACATATATAACCACCGGCTGACACTCGATATAAGAACCACTTTTTGCAGGAAAACTGTACGATAATTGAAAGTATTTTTTTTTTAATAAAAAGAAATTTGTCTATAGATAATCAACACCAACGTCAATTACGTTAATAAATACATAAACAATTTTGATTAAATAAAAAATGCAATGTTTACATTCGCCTTCATAATAAATGCATTGAAACAGTGGATTTGTTTTACCCCCAAGCGGTGAGTAGTGGGGGCCAACATGGCGGATGTGAAAACGCTCTATTACAATTCCAAAATATATAACTTTATAGAATCTAGCGATGTAAAATTTCTTAAAGCAGACCCAACAAAAAAGTTTTCTAATAATGTAAGGGATATTGTTAATAATTCAAATTGTCTTTTAAGTGATTACGAAAAGAGGTCTATCATACGTAAGAATCCTCATTGTCCACAATTATATGGAACATTTAAATTACATAAAATAACGAAACCAATTAGATCTGTAGTTTCTTATGTTAATGCTCCTCATAATATATTGGCAAAGAAGCTCAACAATATACTCAATAGTTACGGATATGAATCTCAGTACTCAATTAGAAATACAATAGAGCTAATCAAAAAGTTGAAAGCAATCCACTTGCAAGATAACTATAAACCCATTCCGTTCGATGTAACTAATATGTTCACTAAAATTCCTCCTAAAGAATGTCTAATACTTGTCAGAAAATTACTAGAAGATGAATATATTAATCCAGGACTTATATCAGATATACTTAATTTATTTGATGTATGCATTAATCAGAATTATTTCACTTTTAACAATAAGATATATATTCAAAATGAAGGTTTACCAATGGGAAGCCCTATATCACCTATTTTAGCAAACATTTTTATGGACAATTTAGAAAGAAAGATCTTTGAAAGTAATATTTCGAAAAATATTTTATTTTGGTATAGATATGTAGATGACATATTAGCTTGTTTTATGGGTAGTGAACGACAATTAGATGTATTTTTCAACCACATCAATAATTTACACCCAAAATTTAAATTAACATTAGAAATTGAAGAAAATAGCTCAATCAATTTTCTTGATTTAAAAATTCAAAGAGTTAATAAGGTACTTGATTATTCAATTTACCGAAAACCAACACAGACTGATGTGACAATTCCATTCAATTCCAATCACCCTATGTCACAGACTAGCGGCATATAATTCAATGATACATAGAGCTTTTTCAGTTCCTATGAACAAATGTAATTTTGATAGAGAGATTAATACAATTAGACAAATAGCAACATCCAACGGTTATCCATTAGATATGATAATTAAGCTAATTAGTAAAAAAGAGGAAAAAGTGGCATTACAACTAATATTTCCTAAACAAGCTGATGAAATAAAAACTTATAAAAACCATTACATATGCAGGAAATATTTCTAATAATATTTCAAAGATAATATCTTCAGCAACGAATACAACAGTTTCTTTTAAAACAGAAAGTAACGTTAGTACAGAATTGTTAAATGTAAAAATAAAAATACCACTATTAAAGAAGTCAGGTATTTATAAACTCAAATGTTCAGAATGTATTGCTGTCTATTTGGGTCAGACTTTTAGGAATTTTGAAATCCGATACAGTGAACACTTACGAGCATACAAATTGAAACAACCAGATAAATCCCACTATGCAAAACATCTACTTGATACCATATAATTCATTGACACCTAACACAAAACTAGAAGTGCTGCATATTTGTGGAAAGAAACAAGAACTGGATTTCCTTAAAGAATTGGAAATTAGAAGACATTTAAGAAACCCACAATATGAAGTTGTCAATGAACAGTTAAATCTAGGGAGTTCTCCACTAATAAACTGTCTTCTTAAGTGATAATTGTAAAGATCAGTAGATATAGTTTTCCTGGTTTTCTATATCATTGCACAGTTATACTGATATTAATTGGAAAAATGATATCCGGGATATCACCATAGGGCTAATGATATCTAAGCTTCAATATTTGTAATATCACATCTTCTTCTTTTTTCTATAAACATATATTAAGTCAATCACAAGTTAGGTCACTTCTTGGTCTAGCCAAAAATAACTACTAACATCAGGTAGGCATCAAATGAAATGTAACTTCTGTCATTCTGACGATGATATTTATCGAAACAATTGTCAATTTTTTATTATTTTCAATAACTTTTATTATATTGTGGAATTAACTAGAAACCGTGAGCTT
Organism: Galeruca laticollis; assembly: GCA_963921935.1. Lineage (NCBI taxonomy): Eukaryota > Metazoa > Arthropoda > Insecta > Coleoptera > Chrysomelidae > Galeruca > Galeruca laticollis. Next base: position 221,809,804 of record OY998177.1, on the reverse strand, counting down.
CATTTACAACACTGATGAAGGTGTTGAATAGGCTCAAAATAAAGCCTGGTATAAATGAAATAATATTTAGAAACCTAAGAAATTTTGCTGAGAAAATGGGATCTATTGATAAAATATGTGTTCTATCATTTGATGAAATTTCCTTGGCAGCAAATATCTATTACGATAAGCATGCTGATGCATTTGATGGTTTTGAAGATTTTGGGGACAAAACCACAACAAATATTTGTAACCATGCATGTGTGTTTTTCATTAGAGGACTTTTCAAGGCATGGAAGCAGCCAATTTTTTATAATTTCGTGAAATCAGCCACGAAAACTATTGTTCTGGCAAGAACCATTAAAGCAGTAGTGAAGGAGGTACACAAAGCTGGTTTCTCAATTAATGCTATTGTATGTGATCAAGGGGGGAATAACAGTGCAGCTATTAATTACTTGGTTCAAGAAACTAAAGAGAAATATTTAAGAACCAACAAGCAGTTATGTCAAAGAATAATTAATATAGATGGACATGAAATTATTCCATTGTATGATCCTCCTCATCTCTTTAAAGGTATAAGGAATAACTGGATCAATAAAGACCTTTTTTGGAAGAAAGATGGGGTAATTTTACATGGAAAATGGGAGCATTTGTTTTTTGCATATCATATTGATGGGAATACTGGCGATCTTAAACAAGTGCCAAAAATCACTGACTTCCACGTGGATCCCAAGAAAATTCAAAAAATGGAGGTTTCTGTATGTATCCAGGTTCTTAGCTACAAGATGGCTACAACCATACAATGTATGGCTAGGAACAGTAAGTTAATTGAAGCTATTAGTGCATGAAGGGGTTAACTCACTTTTTAACAATTTTGAGATATTAAGGGTTGAAGTAATGTTCTTGGAGCTTTTTGTGTTCAAACTAAAATCAAAATTAAATGGAGCTAGAACTTAGTCAATAGAAGTAATTTTAATATTATAGGTGAGATTTTATCATTTTTTGTGGTTTATGAGATGTTTTTAATTTTTTTTACAAAAAAAACTGAGTTAGCACCTTCATGCACAACCATTTACTGTTTTAATCGAAATAATAACGAGTAAAGAAAGGATCAACTAATATTTATTAATTGAAAAAAATACAAAAATAAGTAATACTAATCACTTTCTGATCGATTTAAGCCTAAATAAAATCCCCTTAAATTTTCTGGAATATATGGGAGTTGTTCCATAATGTTGTCGAATTTCTTGGCTGCTATAGGTCGCGACAGATTTAACGGAACAAAAAAATTGTCGTGTTCTGTTGTTCGGGTTGATTTGTGTTTAATAATATCTACTTCTTTCCACTCTTCTGTCTCATCTAGTGAATATCTATACTTCGTTGTACCAAATTTATCAACTCTTATCCACCTTGCATTGCGAAAAATTATTTTTTCGCCCTTATTACTTTTTTTTCTGTCCAACAAGTTGAGCTTTCTAGGCAGTTCTTTCAGATCAATGAATTTATCTTCCATTCTAGTTAATACAAACGGATTCCTTTTTCTAGCTTCCGTCATTAACGTCATGTACTGATCAACTGTGTAAATGTTTTGAACTTTTCGAATAACTTTTTCGACATCACCAAAGTCTCTATCAATATCCATAAAACTGTGGCCAACCTCCGGAAACTTATGATCAACAGTTTCAAAAATTCCCTGGTGTACTAGGTAATGCCACAAACAAATAATGAAAAAATTCTTATTTTGTCCACCCGCAGAATCACTCCAGGCTACTAAGTGGTCATTTCCATTATTGATGCTTTGTAGGAATGACAAAATACTGCTTCCAACTTCTTGTGGGCCTCTACCACCTTTGTCTTCAGTCCAAAGGTGGAAAAATCCTTTACCGAAGGCGTCACCTTTACTTACACAATGAATCCCCAAATTGTATAGCCACATTTGTCTTAGATAAAAAGCCACACTGGTAGACAGCTTTGGTAGAGGTAATGTTTTTTGCATATCAAAATTAATGTATAGAATATCACCATCATGTGCCAATTTTCTGTCTTTTTTTTGTTCTTCAAACGCTGTCTTATACCGTCTTACATGTTCATCATTTGTTTCTTTCGCATCACAAACTTTGCAGGTATCCGATTTTGGAGACCCAAAGCCAAGATTAAATTTGGAAACAAAAATCTTTCTGTATCTGCTGTTTTTCATAAACTGTATGTTTTGTTCATTACACTGATTCTTGTATAGTTCATACATTTTGTTGATTGATAGCATAGGGGATAAGTATAAGCGATGTTCATTTTTATTTCTGGAATAATGTGACATTTCTGCAGGAAAAGATTTGATATGTTGACATAATATGTCAAGCTGCTCGGTGGGTGTTCGGTTTTTGCGGTTATTATGGCAACCACGCTGATCTATATGAGGGATACCTTGTCCCTGTGAAATTTGATTACGAATTAGTTCCAATTTCTTTCTTCCGACATCAAGTAGTTTTAAAAAAGCACTTTTGCATACTTGTTTTGATTTCCCATCCAAAGTTATAAAATATCTGAAAGATTTTTGACGATGAGCAATATTACCGGTCCGTTGCTTAACATCAAATGGTTTAAAACAACCGAATAGATACACATTTTTTTCATTGATAGTAGGTAATGAATAGTATTGATTAAATAAGGTAATGCGATCAGCTTCCGTAAAGTTGTTGTTGCATTTTAATCTACACTTTTCGGTGCAAAGCATTTTCCCAGCTGCGGATGTTTTTTCTGGAACGCGTCTATTTTTATAGTCGGTGTATTCTTTTCCTTTTTCTCTATTTGCCATATTAATATTTCTTTTCCAGGTTTTTGGTTGAGCTTCAAGCTTCCTTGATTTTTTTTCTCTTATTCTTTTATTAACTTCAATGGCAACAGCAGGAATATTTATATATCTTTCCATTCCAATAATCTGTTGTTCTTTAACTTCGTCGGATTCATTTCTTGTCTCATTGCCAATAATTTGTGGATCTCCAACTTCTCTGTCAATATTTTCCTCCGGCTCTTTCTGTATAATTTGAACAGGTTCTTTAGGGTCATTAATATTTTGTGTTCGATTTTTGTCTTGTTGCTCAGTTCTTATTAGGACTTGTTCTTGGTTTTCGAAAAAAGAAGCTGTATTTTGCTTTAATTTCTTCTTGGCTATTTCATTCTTAACTTTTTTTCTCGTCAGTAGAATCAGATGCTGGTTGGTAATCTGAGCCAGAATCTAAAAATGGATCCTCATCGGTTTCTATTTGGGCTTCTGTTATTTCAGCAGCATCCAAAGCTAACTTAAGAATTCTACCACTTCTTCCACTAGTTCCAGCCATTATGAAGTATTTTCAAAACTAAAATTTAAAATATTTGGTTACCTTATATATTTTTCATTTTAAGGTTATGTTTTAAAAAGCATTTTAATTATTTATAAATACGATTTTCTGTTTAAATTAACTATAATATTCATTGGCTAATGCATATAAAGGACTTACTTTTGTTGCCGGATAATAATAAACACAAGAAATATCACTTTGTACAACTTTGTACAACACTGTGTAATGTAAACAATCAAATTCGTACTAAGTTATATTGGAAGAAGGTGCTAACTTAGCAGTTAACCCCTTCTTGCATAATTAGCAAGAGTTGACACCTTCTTGCTCTAAATATGTTTGACAAAGCTTGAGTTGACGTGTTTTGAACTTCAGTTTTTAAGATTCCTGGCGACATCTATAAACCAGAGTCTGTACTAACGCAAAGAGATTGAGTTAACACCTTCATACATGCCATTTTCGGCATTTTAATAAAACAGTGAGTTAACACCTTCATGCACTAATAGCTTCAATTATTACAGTCATGTAAATTGTATAACTAATATAGTTTAGAAATATATGCGTTTACAGTTTAGGGACTTAGCAGGACAGTCCTCAATAAAATAGCAGACTTTATTAAGAGGTTAATATAATGATAAATTAAAGTAGCACTCCAAATTTTAAGTGTATTTTAAGAAAGATTTAGACTATTCAGTAACCATCTAATGTAAATATGCTTTTTATTGAAATTCATTTGATAGATTTAATTTTTTTTAGAGTAGACTGCCATTGCAAAGAACATGAAAAATGATATATTTTATAACTAATTTGTTTATCTTTGTTACAGATGAAACCAGCTTAGATGGTAAAGTTACTATGCCTAAGGAAGCTAAGGATACTGGAACCATAATTAATTTTTTTGACGCACTATTCGATTCTGTGAATTCTGGAACAAAATGCTACATGACCAATACTAAAATATTGAAACGTAGCATTACTAGGAAATCTCCCCATGTAAAATTTTGGCAAAACGCTATAATGCATTTGAAAAATATGTACTACATTGACAAAAATAATAGAAAATGTAGGCTACCAGCACTAATAAATTGGATAAGAACATTGAGAGGGTTGATATATTTAGAAAAAAAACTTTTTTTACAGAAGGAAGTGAAGTTCATTTCTGGTCGAAAATTCAATCAAGATTTGGTAGAAAACTTTTTCTGTCAAACGCGACAACATGGGGGAAGAAATGTTAATCCGACCCCATTTAATTTTAAAAATTATTACAAGTCTCTCCTGATTAAAACTTTTATGTCCGCCAGTCACTCACTAGGGGCTAATTGTGAATTGGATAAAGACCAATTGCTGTTCCAAATGAAATCCTTTTTAACACAAGGAACTGAAGAAGAAGAACAAGTAGTGTTAAAAGAAATAAACTTCACTATCCCTACTGTATTATGTATAAGGAACTGAAGAAGAAGAACAAGTAGTGTTAAAAGAAAGTAACTTCACTATCCCTACTGTATTATGTATAAGAAATAGTGACCTTTCAACAATAGAGTATATATCAGGTTACATTTCAAGGGTAACATTAAAAAAAATACCGTTGTGAAGTATGCATTAAAACAATGATGACCAAAAATCTCTACAATTCTCATGATTTAATTGCTGAAAGGGAGTATGATTCAAAAAAAAGATTATTTTATTGTTCTCCCACATTTATTCAAAATATTTACAGGTGCTATCAGGTAGTTACCTATTTTTTGGGACAATTAAACAATTTGGGAACTTCCAATATATATATATATATATATATATATATATATATATATATATATATATGTTATATTCACAAATTCACGTTAAACTTTTTAAAAACAATTTTTATTGAGTTACACAGTTTTATGTTATATAAAAAGAAGTAATAGGTTGAAATTATAATTGTAACTAACTATTTTACATAAAGTCAAAGAATTTATAGAATTTGTTAAATCAACGTCAGCGTTTATTTTCATGGAGAATTCGATGTAGCGTCGCTCCCATGAAAGTGCAGAAATCATTATTTTTCTGTAACATAATATTTGTGTTACTTAATGTGTTTATTTTATAAAAACGCAACGTAGCATCGTTCTCATGAAAATACGGAAGTCGTAATCTGATGTTTGACATTGCGTAACATTACTTAAACATAAGCGTTTTTTCGTATATAACAACTCCCCCCTTAATTAAAATTGTTGTTTAATAAACAACAATTTTGAGAATAAAAACCAAAATACATAAAATATAAAACAGACAATACAATATATACAGAGATTTCAAGATTAAAAGGAAAATACGCAAAATACAAAAATAAAAATATAAAGGTATACATTAAACCATGAAATTGTCAATTTTCGATTTCCACTTCCTCAGAGGCTTCGGTGTCAAGTTTGGGTCTTCTTTTTGGCAGAATGTTATGAATTTTGATAAAAACATCATTTGGTTGGTCCGGAACAGGCTTTCCTGGCGATTTGTTGAATTTAATATTTCTACACTTATAACAGGTGTAGAGGACGATCAAGGCAACGATGAGTGAGATCGTAGTATATGTGAACCACGAAATATTTTTCTCAACAAACGGTTTGTTTATGAGTTCATCCAAACTTTTTGAGTATTGGTCCAGTTTGTGTTTTGTCACTTGCAGATCATTCAAGTTAATGTTATTAAGATCTAGTGGTTCTATTTTGGGTACTTCTACTTTGTTTGGAATGTCTAGGCAACAGTTGTAATCAACCATTACGGGATGAAGTACATGAGGAATGTTTATAGTTTTTCTGGTACTAGCTTGTATTTTAGTAATGCCAACAAAAGCGGAGCATCCTGAGTATAGCTGTAAAATAGAATTTTCATTTACGGTTAATGTTTTCGTTTTTGTGTCTGGAAGACTTAAGGTCACGTGTACCGGTTCGGCAATCGACACTAGCCACACGTTTTCTTCGAGTTTTTGCACATTATAACCTTGTCCGTTGACTACCGCACTTTTACAATTCGCAGGAAATGTCTTATATTGTCTTAACAAACGGGCTTCACATATCGCGTTATCGTCTATAGGGTACGCGTAAACATCGCGACACAACTTTTTATGCGTAGATAACTGTTTACACTTTTGTAAATCGTGGATTGGAATGTAGGATAAAGAATCATCATCTCGCGCTAAATATTTTTGTGAAAATGATAAAATGTGGTGAAATCCAGTTCTATTATCATAAATTGGTATTGGGTATAGGTGGAATAAAGTAGATACTTGTGGTTCAATCAAAGGTATTTTAAGAACGAAAACAAGATCTGAATTTGTTTGATATGCTTCGAGATCGATTATTTCCAAATACTGTGAAATTTCAGAATATTTTATTGGTAGCGGTAAACCTTTTCTTACTGTATTTTCTGATATTTTCTTAAGAGCAGTGATCAAATTTTCTGGTTCAATAATAGAAGTATGAATTATTTGAAGCTGTGCAAAAGTGATAGAGTTTAGAATATCATTAATAGTATTTTCAAGATACGAATAACTCTCCATTAGTTGTTCGCAAATTTCAAAGAAATTTAATTTGGCTTCGATAAGCGCAATTTCGTTTGTTGATTGTCGAATGGTGGTTTCAAGTTTTTCTATATCTGAGTTAAATATTTTCTCATTCAATTTTAATCGTCCTATAGTACTGTTGAGATTTGTTATGACTGAGCTTGTGATTGACATTTGATTTTTTAATAAGTTTTCTATCAGTTTTTAATTTATTAATGCAGTCCATATAATATTCACCGTCAGACGCATCGAGATTTCCGGTTATTGATTTAAATATGGTGCCAATACCATTAATTAACCCTCGTTTTTGTCTTTTAACATCGAAAGATATCTCACTAAATTTATCGCCAATAGATTTTGTAATTTGTTGCAATAATGCCAAATGTGATTTTACTTCGGATCGGAAGGACTTCATACTGGAGTAGTTTGAAGTAAAGGTATTCTGAATTGTGTCAAGAATTCTATTATTTCTTTCAAGAGTTTGTTTAAAAGCTGATATATTTTTATGCACTAATAAAGTCCATTCGTCGTTCGAAACCATTATTTTGGTTTCGTCGTGGTAGTAGATTCCAACTGTATTGTTTATGGGTTCGATTTTATATTGACATGTTGCTGTTCCGATCAGCAGCAGAAACCTGAAAATAAGTTAATTTTCAACATAGGGTTTCATAAGATCAAAATTTATTCTTGATTTGTTATTTGTTTCTAAATTTAATACTGTTGCGGAATTTCTGTGTATCTCTAGTATTTCAAAAGGGCCATTGAACTTATTTTCCAACTTGTTTTTTATTTGAGTTTCTTTTACGTAAACTTTGTCACCTACTTCATAATTTGGTTTGTTTTCGGAGACATGTTTGTCAAATCGATCTTTAGCTTTTTCTTTTTGCTTCATGGTTTTTTCTCTCGCTATTTTATAATAATAGGATATGCGGTTATTTAGATCTCTAATATATTTAGTAATTAATTCTTGTTCATTGTATAATTTTTCGGGAGGTCTACTGGACGTGTGTCCAAATACAAGTTCGTATGGTGTGAATCCGTGTGTTTTGTTTATAGAGTTATTATAAGCGATAATAGCAAATGGTAAAATACTGAAGGGGTGTTCATTGGGGTGGTCTGCTAAATGTAATCGAATCATTTCTAACAGAGTAGCATGTAATCTTTCTAGAGATCCGTTACTTTGCGGATGACCGACACTTGAATATGTTAACTTAATATCGAACATATTACAAAGGTCTTTCATTAACGCATTATTGAATTCGCGACCGGCATCGCAATGAATGCGAAGTGGTGCACCAAAATGCTGAAAATAAGCTAATAATGAAGTGACAACGGATTTGGCACTTTTATCTTCAAGCGGATATGCTTGAGAAAATTTTGTTAGTTCGTCTCTTATTGTAAGAGCGTAATTCTTTTGAGGTACCTCTAAAATATCAATATTAATACGTTCAAAAGGTGTTTTAGGCGTTTCAGTTATAACGAGGGGACTGTCCAAATTTTTGCGACATATTTTTGTCTCTTGGCATGCCCGGCATGACTTAATATAATTTTCGACATCTCGATTGAGGCCGGCCCAATTATATTTTTGTCGTATTCGCCTAATAGTTTCATTAATTCCGCGGTGAAGGTGGCTTTTGCCATTATGGAATTGATCTAAGATAATAGGTATTTGATTTTGTTCTGGCTCTTTAGTAATATTTTGACAAATAGTGAATTTTACGTCAACTTCCGAAAGTAGAAATGATAGTGTTTCTAGTATTGGTAGGTCAGGATTATTTTCGATAAAATATTTTTCTGAAGGTTTAAATAAATCTCGATTTCTGTAAATTGCAGCAAATAAGTATTCACTAATACTGTCTGGATCCCATGGTATAGCAATAATAAGGTATTTTCTATTTTTGACAGTTTTACTGCTAAGTACATTAATTTTTGCATAAGAAAAGTCGGGGTTTTCCTCAAATATGTCGTCAATTATTTTTTCATGAAAATCTTGTAAATTGTTTTGTTGAAAGAAGGTTAAAATGTTTTTATTTTGTTTGTCTAGTAGATGATTATTGGAATATTCTATTTTAGAATAGTCAATCAGTGATTTTGTTTTATAAAGTTCCTCAAAAGACAAAAATTCTTCTGCAGCGGCATCCCAGTCAATTTCAGGTTTATTTTCAGTTTGTTGGGATGGCCCTGCATCTTCAAGAGCGGGATAAATTGGGTAAGGTAAATATTTAAAGTTTCCTAATTTTGAGCGAAATGAATCAAAGTCATTTATGTGGTTAATTTTTATTCGAGAAAGGGCATCGGCATTTTTATTGGATTTGCCAGATTTGAATTCAATTTGATAGTCGTATTCCTCTAATTTGAGGCGCCATCGTGCTAGACGACTACCGGGGTCTTTTATAGAGAATAACCAAGTAAGTGGACGGTGGTCAGTTATAAGGGTAAATTTTCGGCCATATAAATAGGGTCTAAAGTGTTTAACTGCCCACACAATTGCCAAAAGTTCTCTCTCTATCGTAGAGTATTTGGTTTCTGCTTTGCACAATGTCCTAGACGCATAGGCTATCGGTAAATCCTTACCTATTGGGCCTTGTGACAAAACTGCACCGATTGCAAATGCGCTAGCATCGGTAGTTAAAAGAAATCGTTCTTCAAAGTTTGGGTATATCAATATCGGAGTAGAGGTAAGAGCATTTTTTAATTCTTGGAATGACTTTTGACATTCGGAGTCAAAATTAAATGGGACATCTTTTTGTAAAAGTTTTGTCATTGGTTTGGAAATTTTAGCGAAGTTCGGTATAAATCTTCTGTAGTAACCAGCGAGTCCCAAAAAGGATTTTATTTCCTTTTGGTTCGTAGGTTGAGGGAATTTTTGGACGCATTCAATTTTTGCCGGAAATGGCTTAACGCCATCTTCCGTGATTAAATGTCCAAGGTAGGCGACTTCTTTTCTCAAGAATTCGCACTTGTCTGGCTGAAGTTTTAAGTTAGCTTTTTGAAGTCTCTTGAATACTTCTGTTAAGCGGGTAATATGTTCTTGAATTGTCGGTGAATAGACGATGATGTCGTCCATATAGACAAGACATCGCTCGTTTTGAATTCCAGCAAGGACATTGTCCATGACCCTCTGGAATGTTGAAGGTGCATTTTTTAGACCGTACGGCATTCTGAGGAATTCGAAATGTCCGTTTTCAACTGTGAAGGCGGTCTTTGGTATATCTTCAGGCATTATTTCAATTTGATGAAAGCCTGATGCAGGATCTAGTGTCGTGAAATATTGACACTTACCAAGCTGGTCCAATAAATCTCCAATGTTTGGTAACGGGTATTTGTCGTCTACAGTAACCTCATTCAGTTTTCTGTAGTCTACGACAACACGCCATTTTTGTTTACCTGATGCGTCGAGCTTCTTGGGCACAACTCACACAGGCGATGACCATGGAGAATTGCTGGGTTGTATAATGTTTTGTGAAAGCATTTTATTGATCTGATCTTTCACCTCTTGTTTATGAATTTGGAGATAGCGATATGATTTTACATAAGTGGGCTTAGAATTTTGCGTATCTATGGAATGTTTTATTTCGTTGGTGAAAGTAAGTATGTCTCCTTCTAAATAAAAAATGTCAGAAAAATCATGACAAAGTTGGGAAATTAAGTCTCGTTCTTCTTCATAAGATGATCAAGTCTTAGTTGATTTTTTAATTCCGATGTTCTATCGGTGCACATTTCTTGGGTAGTTAGTTGAATATTATTTACAGTATTTATTTCATATGGTTCTAAGTTAAGTTTTGAAAATGTTACAGTTTTAGGTATACAATTAACATTTAATACTGAAACAAAAAATTCTCCTTTTTCATTTATTTTAACTAATGCGTTTGGTAGTTTAACTTTCTCTACTTCTTGACCTACCAGTATAGCATCAGTATTAACTAAATCGCATTTTAGTTTAAATATTTGTTCAGTCCTAGGTTCAATGGAAATTGTATTTTTGTAAATTTGTGGAAATTGGTTTTCGATTGAAATATTGGTAGTTTCATTATCTGTTACTTTAAATAATGGTACAATTTTGAAATCAGTAATAAGTTGTTTATTTTTTAGATCAACTATACAATTATAATGTTCTAAAAAATCCATGCCTCATAATCCATCAAAATCAATATCTAAATTACAAATGAATACTCTGTGTGGATCGTTAGGTTTAAATGGAATAAGGGTTGATTCGTTAACTCTTATTTTTTGGTTCGTTATACCTTGAATAATTACATTTTCAGGGGATCGATTTCTATAATTTTCGCAAGTTTTGGGTTTGAAAATTGATAATCCAGCACCTGTATCAATTAGAATTTTATAAGTGTTTGTTCTGTCTTTAATATAGTATAAGTTTTTAGAATTTACCGGTAAGGTATTTTTTACATGAACATCTGTTCGAGGCAGTCCGATTCTGGACTGTTCAAACTCATGGTTTGAATTTGTGAACTGAGGTCTGGGATCGACAAATTTGAGGTTTGGTCGTTTAGCGGATCTGGGGGTTTCGTTTGTAAAGGGCCTTGTCGAAAATCCTGATAATAATCATGATTTGGATTTAGGAGGTTATCAGAATCAAAGTTATTAACATTTCCATTATTATAATTAAAATTGTCTTGTTCGATATGGCTATAATCGATAGTTTCGTCTTCATTCGTATTGCAAACTGGTATACCATTATCAGAGTTAGGATCACTATCAGCAGTATCATAGTTTTCCTCTATTTCACTATTAACAGTATAATAGTCAGGAGCACTGGGGTTAATTTCTTGGTAATATTCTTGATAATCAAGTGAATTATCGGAGTATTGTTCTTGATTTTCATAATAATTTTGACTATCATCTGTATAATAGTCATAACTGTTATGAGAGTGTTTGTTAAAATCACGATTTCGATTGAAATGAAAAGTTCTTTGTTGATTAAAATTTGTGTTGGGTCGATTTCCCGGTGGTCCTTGAGGTCTAAAACTTGGATTTGGTCTAATTACAGATGGGCGATTTTGATTTTGTTGGTTATTTTGAAATTGTGGCCTTTGTTGAAAATTTTGGCCTGTTTGGTTATGTGAATTAGGAGTTTGATTTGGTCTAAAGGAACCCTGAGCAAAATTTTGAGATTGTCTTTGACGTGTGAGACACTCATTTATAGTATGTCCTATTCTGTGACAAAAATTACATTGTTTTGGTGAATTTTGGCTAAATCTACGAGTAGGTATATTATTTGTATTACGATTAGTCTGAGGTTTGTGGTTTTCATAGTAAGTTAATTGAAGTTCTCTTCTGATTCGTGAAATAGCTGATAAAACACTTATTGGATTACTAGCTCTAACAATTTGACCGATTTTTGGATCTAGACCGGTTAATAAAGTATTTAAAGTTAATGATTCTATAAGACGTGTTTGTGCTACTTTTTGATCTATTGTTAAATGCTGTTGTTTACTTATAGCTGAATACATTTTTGCTTCCAGAGTTTGTAATCTCGAAACAAAAATTAAAGGCGATTCGTTTGGTAGTTGTTTCATTCTTTGAAGGTCTTGAATCAACGAATTTAAGTCGCGAGAATCTCCAAAGTGAGTATTTAATAAAGTTTTAATTTCTTCCCAGTTTGAAGGGTCGCGTGAATTAACTAATTCAGCGGCTCTTCCTTTAAGTTTGTTTTTAATATGAAGAGTTAAAAGTACTTTTTGGTCGTTGCCGGCCATTCTGTAAGCTGTTTTACAAGCATTTATAAAAGTATTTAAGAAAATTTGATTACCGTCATATTCCGGAATTATTGAAAATATTTCGGATAATGTGTAAGGTTCTAGATTTGACGCTTGATCGGTTTGAGCAACTGGAGTATTAGCATTGGCATTAGCGTTTGTTGTACTACGTGTTTCAGGCATTTTGCTTTATATTAAGATGATTGTATTCAAAATAAAAGTAAATTATGACAATAGAACTTGGTAAAAATAAAAAATAAATTGCAAAATATTAAATAAAAATAAAACGAGATGATTCTTACGTAAATATTTTCATTCCTTCCTTGGCAGCTGAAATCCTTATCCGTGAGCTTTGCTACACCTGGTTAGCAGTTTGCGTGTTCCTGGTGCCGGAGAGACCGTCTGCTTCTTGAAGATCTGGAGCTGGTACTCGAAAATTCCTTAAAGGTTTAGGAACCACCACACTTAGTTAGGCAATCCTTGTTCTAAATGTGTTTAGGAATCCTACTGACTGCGCCACTGTTATATTCACAAATTCACGTTAAACTTTTTAAAAACAATTTTTATTGAGTTACACAGTTTTATGTTATATAAAAAGAAGTAATAGGTTGAAATTATAATTGTAACTAACTATTTTACATAAAGTCAAAGAATTTATAGAATTTGTTAAATCAACGTCAGCGTTTATTTTCATGGAGAATTCGATGTAGCGTCGCTCCCATGAAAGTGCAGAAATCATTATTTTTCTGTAACATAATATTTGTGTTACTTAATGTGTTTATTTTATAAAAACGCAACGTAGCATCGTTCTCATGAAAATACGGAAATCGTAATCTGATGTTTGACATTGCGTAACATTACTTAAACATAAGCGTTTTTTCGTATATAACACACATATATATATATATATATATATATATATATATAAAATACATAATTCAATTATATTAAAGAGCATATAAACTTTAAATTTGTTTGTCACATAGATGAAATTGAAAACTTCATAATAAATAAATGTATACTACTTGTAATCTTTCAATGGACTAAAGAGTTAAACAGAGTTTTTAGTAGAAGCATAAAAAAATTGTAATTTTGTCAATAATATATATGAGCAGGCGCAATAAATGTATATAAAGAAAAGGAAAATACAATATAAGTAATTGATGGGAATTTTGTTTATATTGTTTTATTACTCCTAAACACCAAAACCTATTTTAAAAAAATTGTTTTACTACATTTTATATCCTTTATACTGACCTTAGTAAGTATCACGTTTTGGTAAAAATTTAGTCATATATAAAATCTCGTAAAGTGAGCTGTAATACGATAGTTAAACCCTGGTTATCTCTTACTGTTAGTTTTTTTATATAAAATCGTTATATTGTAAGACATGTCACTGGTTAGTTTAGCTTCGAAAAGTAAATTAAGTGAATCAGTTGGCTATATTATGTTGTCCATTATAACAACGATCCTGCAATACAAAACCAGTGGCTAAAGTTGACCAGGGGCGTCTATTCTCAAACAGTGACATTTTCTGTCGCATGCGAGATTGTACTTTTGCCAATCAAGAATTATACAATCTCTCATGCGACAAAAAATGTCACTATTTGAGATAGACCCCCAGAGTTTTACTCTCGCTTGCAACGCACTCTGAACATATTCCCGCTTAAATTTGAAGAGAAATTCTCCCAAGACTTCTTCTTTTCTAAGATGGTTGCTGTGGTCTCATATCCTGCATTATTCAGCCAGAGTAGTGTCATCAGACCGAGGTCTTGTATTGTACATTATTTAGCTATACGAGTGTCATCACACCGCAAGAGGGCATGGTAAAATTTTAGAAAAGAATATTAAGTTGTCTATCTATCTTTTTTTGTTATCTATGACCACATCATGTTGGATTTGTAATTTTTAATCTTTATTAATCCCTTATAGGTATGGTTTTTAGATAATCATTTTTAATTAATTATTGTTGTATTGTTGTCGTTGTTCGAGTATGAACGTGTTTCGTTTGTGGTCCTATAAACATAAAGTTTTGAGAATAGATCAAGAAAGATAAGCAACACTAGTAAGTTTGTTATACAAACATTAAATTTATTACATCTAATCCTGAAATAGTTATTGAAATCAAAAGTAACCTTGATAAGTTGAATCCAGTTAAATAGTATTTTGATAGTCCAGGGGCTATCGATTAAATTGAAAATAATTAAATGATACATACACAAAATGGCTCTAGAGGAGAAGATTCAACAGATACTAATGAGCTTATCTGATTCTAAAGCAGAAGTCCTCACGGAACTTGCTAATATAAAAGCGGAATTAAAAAATTCAATTGAAGCAGTGGAAGCACGCATTGCAATAACAACAGAAGACTTAAAAAGAAGAATAAAAACAGAGAAGCAAGAATTAAGTGACAAGCTTCAAATCCTTGAAAGAAACAGCAAAAAGAAGAATTTAATAATATTTGTATTGACCAAACCTAATTTGGACATAGGCGTTAAATTTTTTTTCGACGAAATTCAACGTCTACTAAATATTGAAATATTAGAAAAATATATATCTAATTTATACACACTAGGCCGCTCAGATACCACTACCTTAAAAATAGAATTTATTTCCGAATTAACGAAGAAACATATATTGAGGAACTGTAAAAAACTAAAATCTTCAAATATTAGAATATCGCAGGACCTTACTGTTTTACGGCGTGAAAAAATAAAAATTCTAAGAGCTAAATTATTCGAAGTATGAAAAAATCAGAGCAAAACGAGTTATATAAAAAGAAACAAATTATCCGTAGGAGATCAAGTATACACTATAGAAGACCTTCGATATATTCAAGAAGAAAAATATCAGTCAAATAGTGCCCCGGCAAAATGTATTGGACTTTGAGTTTTAGGTGTAATAATCAATTTTTTACATAAGTCAACTTTTGCACATAGTTGACCTATGAGTCCGTTACATTTCTTACTAAATTTGAAAAGATGGAATTTGTGCTTTTCTTTAACTTTAAAAATATCGAAAAGTGGAATTTCAATGACTTCATTATGAATGCTAAAATCTTCGTATAAAATGTAATTTCTAAAAATTCGATGAGCTAAGTTAGGATCAATTGAACTTCTACTACTACCGGTATCTATTAAAAAATTAGCATTCAATTCGGGAATAAAAATGTAAGAAAGATTGGATTTTAGTGAGTTGATATCAATTATGTTATGTCGTGGTTTTTCATACTTAAGCGAAAATTTATATCTGCGTTATCACGTTACTTTCTCGTTCTAGATAAGGATTATGATGATCGTATGTTTCTTGGCAAATCTGAGTGTGAGAATTGTAACAGATATTATTTCCAGCGAATTCCTGATTTGAAGAATTGAAATTTTCAGGATATTGGAATTCATTAGAATATTCACAAAAATGATTATTTTTTATACGTGTATTACCTGATGACGTATCCATTGGCTCTGAATAATACCTATTCCTATTATGATAATTTGTATTTCTAGAAATTTCAGTATTTCTAGCGAAATTATTTGCATACGAATTGTAACTTTGAAAATGATTATTCTGAGGTGATTGATTTTGAGGAACATAGAAATACCTTTGATTATAATTAGAATTATTTGGATGATTGTTATTATTAGGATGGCGAAAATTATTGTAATGCTTTTGTTATTTATTTAAACAATAAACGGGTGGGATAAATTTTGAACACACGGTAGGTTCACTTACTTGATTTACTAAACTAATCACTAACACTTAATTTATATATACTCAGTATATTCACTTAAACTAATTTATATAACCACTTAATTTATATTCACTGTTTATCTCACGATGTCCAATTATCCACTAAACTCATCCGCTGATCAGTCCTTTATTTATATTAAACCCTTTTTTTACCAGAGAATTCTGGATTGCGGCTTACACAAAAACAAATGCCTTTCGCGATATTTCTCGATTGCCGGCTCGATCCTTAAAAGACCTTCCGAGAACATGTCTATAAAAACGGTCACAATAAATCCCAATAGACCTTCTCAGAATTCGGCGCGCTCGACATTTTTTTAACTCCGTTAACATAAGGTTACAGGACCGTACTTAGTATCTGCATCGGAGTGCGAGTTCGTAACATTACCCCCTCCTTAAATGAAAGTTCCTCCTGGAACTTTTGTGTAGCCGAGACTGGATGTTTGAATCGGCAACTGACCCCATTTCTACACTTTCCGATATTATGGAAATAGCAGGGCACCGTCTTCATCGGATACTAATAGCGGGGGTTGTAACTGCAAATTAATATCTGGACACCGGTATCTCGAAAGATAACCTCTACCATGTTCCTGATGATTCGCCAATCCAACTGGTTACTCGCTATCTTAGGCATAGCCAGTTTCTTCACGCTGGATTCCAACACATGGTCTCGTAGGTTTAGAAGTGCTTCCCACACATCGCGGTAGGTAGATCGATCTTGAAAGTTATTTTTAGTTACCACATAGAAGACATACCGCGAATTATGTTTCAGTTTCACTGTCTTGCCAGGGGCTGGAATCTGGTCTTCAAGTTTTTCTAATTGCCCGAACTTCTTTCGAAAGACGGTTGCCAACCCTCGTGCGTTCTTGATACGGGCGGGGATGTTGTATGCCAGTGAATAATCTTCTGGGAGAGTAAGCAAATCTTGTTGTTGTTCCGAATCGACTCCATATCTAGCTTTCCCGGTACCTCCATACGCGCCCAAAAACTCATCGAAGGTAGGGTCAGACACATCTCGAATAAGGTTTACTGCGTCCTCTAGGTCATGGTCTCCTTCGAATGGCGCTAGTCGGTTTTGGTGAACTACTTTTGGTTTTCCGTTGGGGATCTTGCTTATGCGATATATAACATCATTGATCCTTTTCTTGATTAAGTATGGACCTTCCCAGGATTTTTGTAATTTTGGAGAAAATCCTTTTCCCCTCGTCGGGCTGTGTATTCATATTTTGTCCCCGTCTTTAAAACCGCCCTCTGTGGCCTGCGTGTCGTACCGACTTTTCATTCTGTCGCTGGCAACTTGAAGATTTGTTCGAACTAATACATGAGTATCGTCCAGCCTTCTTCTCAATTGGATCACGTAGTCTTCGCCTGCTAGATCTTCTCCAGGCCGACAGCCAAATTCCAGGTCACAAGGAAGCCTCATTTCACGTCCATACAGGATTTTTGCAGGTGTTTCACCCGTGGACTCATTGACGGCAGATCGATAAGCCAATGCGAATAGGGAAAGATACTGGTCCCAATCTCTCTGATGGCTGGATACTAGCTTGGACATGTATTTTCCAACAGTCCTGTTCATTCTCTCGACCATTCCATCTGACTGTGGATGTAATGCTTTTGTCCTGGTCTTCTTCATTCCCAGCTTCTCGCAAATCGCCTGGAATAGATGACTTTCGAAATTTCTTCCCTGGTCGCTGTGGACTTCCAAGGGCAGTCCATATCGGCTGATAAATTCTTTCACCAATACATCTGCGACAGTTGTGGCCTCTTGGTTCGGGATAGCGTAAATTTCCACACACTTTGTGAAATAATCCATTACAACCAGTATGTATTTGCCACCATTTTCTGTCGTTGGAAATGGCCCAGCGATATCTAAAGCAATCCTTTCGAAAGGACTTCCAACATTGTACTGTTTCATGGGTGCCTTTCTCTTGCGATGTTGTCCATTATTCGTAGCACAAGTCGTACATTTCTTACACCAGTCCTTCACATCGTAGGAGCTATTCATCCAATAAAACCTGTCACGGACTCGCTGAAGGGTTTCCTTCACTCCCAGATGACCTCCCGATGGACTGTCGTGTAACTTCTTCAGTACCTCAGCTACTCTTGTTTTCGGGATAACTAGCTGTCTCCTTATCTCAGAACCATAATCGTTTTCAAGGACTCTTTTCAACAGCCCTTCTTCCAGGACAAGGGAGTCCCACTGAGCCCAATACGCCTTGAGTTTCGGTGAAAATCTTGACACTTCTTGCCAGGTATGTCGCCGATTACCTTTCTTCCATTGCCGGATCATCTTCAGGTGAGGATCATTCTCCTGATCTGCTCTGATCCTGGTGGGTGACCATTCCTCGTTGACTACAGTAGTTCTTGAAACTGCAGCTTCTCTAGATTCTGCCTTGTTGCATTGTGAATAGTCTACAGGCCATGGCCGTCTGGGCAAGGAGTTGGCTTCTTGGTGATTCACATCAGCTGGATGTTCACCCCTGTCTGATTTCCCCTGTGTCTGAAGTTCTTGGGTTACAGGAGTCTTGGGGTGCGTAGACGAACTGCGTACGTCCTCTAGCTCGCCACACTTCCGGCATTTAATCTTCTTCGGCCTCTTGTCTGCCATACCTTTCAACAAGTTGACGATCTGATCAAGTTTGTCATCGTCATTTTCTTCCTACATGGTCCTACCTTTGATGTACCGCGAGCTTTTCTTGGCTGCCCCCTAATTTTTTTATAAATGATTCCCATTCATCAAATTATAAATCATACATATTCAAATACAACATAACAGACCATTGTCCAATCGCACTTACGTTTGAACGAGAGCGGGAGAATACTCAATCAAGCAAATATAACTATAGATATTACATCGACTATAAAACACGTAGAAACAACTTAACTTCAGAAAAATGGGAAAGGTTATATAAAGAGAAAAATATAGATACGGCAGCAAATAATTTTATAAATATTATATTAAAAAGTAACATCGAGAAGTGTACTAACAAAGTTAAAATAAAAAGTAAACAAAAATGGATGACACAGTCACTAGCAAATCAAATATTGGAAAAAAATAAGTTATACAAGTTGTCTCTAAAACATCCTAAAGATACAGAATTGAAAAAACAATACAATAATAGTAAAAATAGTATTGAAAAATTAATAAAAATCGCAAAAAAAGAATATAAGAAATACATTATTGAAAATCAAAATTCCTCAACATCTATGTGGAAATGCATTACTACTATATGTGGTAAAGAAAAATCTTAGAAACCAATAGATTTAATTAAGTTGGATGAAAGAAATTGCAAATGCTTTTAATACTTTTTATAGTGAAATAGAAGAAAATAATATCCCAATAGTCCCAAATTTTACAGAAAACCTTGTTGAAAATTCCATATATCTTACTCCCACTACTGAAGATGAAATTTTAAATACAATAAAACAATTAAAACCTAAAAAATCACCGGGCGAAGACAATATACATTCCAAAACATTGTAAAAAATTGACGTTAACATAGCAGCTCCATTAAACTATATCATAAACCATTGTTTCAATACTGGACACTTTCCAAACATTTTTAAAAATGCCATAATAAAACCTCTATATAAAAGTGGAGAAAGGAGTGAAATGGGAAACTATAGACCTGTATCGTTGATATCAAATGTAAGCAAAATTATGGAGAAAATTATAAAAACAAGGTTATGTTCCTTTTTAAAGAGATACAATATCCTTTCAAACCATCAATATGGGTTTAGTGAGGGTAAATCTACTGAAGATGCTGTCTACAATCTACCGTCTATTATTTACCAATCGATAGATCAAAATGTCCCAGTGGTGAGTGTCTTCTTAGACTTGTCCAAAGCTTTTGATACGGTATGTCACAAAATTGTTATGGAAAAATTATACAGATATGGAATACGAGGCAATGCGTATAACTTAATAAAAAGTTACCTATCCGATAGAGTTCAAATGGTCACCATAGATGAAACATTTAGTACGCGACACAAAGTGACAGGCGGTGTCCCCCAGGGTACTGTTTTGGGAGCAGTTCTGTTTCTTCTATACCTTAATAGTATATTTTCCTTGAATCTTAAGGGTACAATAACCAGTTTTGCTGACGATACTGTAATTACTTATACATCTGCTTCATGGGTGGATCTGAAATGTAAAATATAAAATTATTTTCAAAATTTATAAAAATTGTTACAATATAATAAATTAACAATAAATTATAAAAAAAACCAAATACCTACCGTTTTGTTCATACAAAACTGGACTACCACAACTAGGTCCAATAAATGTAGGGAATGATATTGCTATATGCGAGGGACACAACGTGAAGTATCTGGGCATTCTAATAGATACACACTTAAGATGTGACCTACACTGTAAAGAAGTTGTAAATAAAATTAAAGGTCACATACCAAAATTTAGAATTTTGAGAGATTTTCTAGATATTAAGAGTTTAAAATCAGTATATTTCGCTTTGGTGGAATCGATTTTGTCCTACGGTATATTGGGATGGGGAGGGGTGTATAACCAGTATCTGAACGGAGTACATGTAGTTCAAAAATTGGTATTAGGAATTATATACAGTAAAAATATAGAGATAAATACAGATAAATTGTATACTGAGTTACAAGTCAAAGATATTCGACAGCTCTACTATCAAAAAATTCTATTATTTCTTTATAAAGATAGATATGTACTTATTTCATATAGTCACTGTTACAATACCAGACACCACGATGGTGTTATTCCGTCTAAGCGTGTGAAGACTATTGGACAGAGAAATGCATATTACCTCCGAGAATTTATGAAATGGTACCCAAACATTTAAAAACGATAAACAAATACAGTAAATATAAAAAGCAAATTGAGAAATGGATTACGGGAGCGGATAGATCAATATTTCCTGATCTAGTAAATTGTAAATAAAGACAACCCGACACACTATAAAATTTTACTTTATACTCCCATAGCCGTATGTTGAAAAATACCGAATATGTCGCACAAATTAAATTTTGTTGAAAAATCCCGAATATATCGCACACATTAATTTTAGTCAAAAATTCCCGAATATGTCGCACACACCAATTCTAAGATTAGACAATATCGAACAATACGAAATGTAAATATATTTAAATGGTATTTTACATCACAAACAAGCAGCTTTATACACTGCTTCTGTGATTATTATATGTATTCATATATGTACTGTATATTTCAGTTGTTAGAAAAATTTTACTTGAATAAATATTATTATTAGTATTGTTATTTTCCGTTTCCTCCCTTGCGGGGTTGCTCCACAACGTGGGATTCATGATCATTCACGTTGCTTGAAACTAGCGATTCTTCTAGCAGGATTTCGCAGTCACATATTTTCAGGTAAGTAAAGAGTTTTCCTGACAATTCTACACGTTTCCAGTACGACAGATTTCTGCATTTCTGGGAACACTTCTTTATAATTTATTTTCAACGTTTCGATGTATTTTTTTAAGTTCTTTGTTACTAATCCGGTTGCAGAGATGACTATCGGTAGAACTTCGACTTTTTTTAAATTATTAGCAACTTTGAATTCTTCGGCCAGTTCGAAATATTTATCTATATATTTTTAATAGGCTTTCAGACAATAATTTACGGGGTCCTCGGATGACATTGACGACAACGACGATACCGATAACAGTGTGTCCGATGATAATGAACTAGAATGTTCGCCTCTTGTTTCTGACAGTAACTGTCTCAGCCTTTCCTCAAGACACAGCAAGAAGCCGATTGAAGTTGCAGACCTTGCAGTTTTATTACATAAATAGAAAACTCTAGTTGGCATGCATTCATTCTTGTTTCATTCTTTATCCATTTGTTAATTCATTATTTTTAATCATTTTCATAGTAAATATATTTCTTTGTAATTTTTGTTAGTTTGGAAAATCGGACTTCGAAGTTTCCTTTAGTTAATTTGCGTAGTCAGTAGGACATTTGGGAGTTTACGTATCGAACGTAAATATTTCGCGAAACGACTAACCGGATATCAAACCAAAAAGCAGGGTATCTTTCGTGAAAATGTGTATTGGTGGCTACTTCTAGTTCAAGAAACCAACTGTCCGTCGAGCAATCAGTCCAGACTAATCAACAAGACACCAGAATTTGAAACCCAAACTGTCCAAATCGTACAAAGAAAACTTTAGTGCAGACATCACTCGCTACGCTGGGTGAGATGCTGAAAGTTCTTTTCGTTCTGTAAGTGTAACTTTTATGACTGACTTAATGGAAAAATTAACTAAATCAATTGAATTATTACGTATTGAATTGCCTGACACTAACCTTGAAAATTCCGAAAATGAAATCAAAACTTTATTTAATAATACTACTTCAATCAATTTCAGTATTTGAATGTAAATAGTAATAATTTAGATAGTAATATGGCTGCAAGCTTTAAACCTGAATACTTGAATTGCGTTCAGTCATTTGATAGTAACCCAAATGATTTAGATAGATTTTTAGGAATCTATGAAAGCCTTATTATTACTTTTTATGATAGAGATAATCCACATAGTTCCCATAATGTATACCTGCTTCAATCAATTGTTAGTAAATTGACGGGAAACTCAACTTAAGATGAGCTAAAGAGTGTTTGGAGACGAAACATGCTTAAACAGCGATCTAGTTGTTATGAGGAAATTTCCAATTGAAAAAGTACAAGATTTTTACGATAAGATCTTAAGTATTTTTAATCTACTCTGTAGTTATATTGATATTCACGATGAAACCCAAGCTTCAAACACCTCAAAGAAAAACTTGTATAATGATTTAACTTTGAAAACATTTCTTTGCGGGTTGAAGGGGTCATTAGGAACTACAATACGTTGTATGAGGCCAGTAAGTTTAGCTGAGGCTCTTCAATTTCTTGCAGAAGAAGAAAATACACGATATTTCCAAAACGTAACAACTAAAAATTTGCAAAAGTCACATAACTCTCAAAATAGATTTAGTCAACAAAGTCCGAAAAGGAGTTTCAATAGTTACTACTTAGATAGAAATGGTAATAATAAAAGCAGCTTTAGTAATTACGTTCCAAAAAAATTTTTTTATAATACTAACAATCAGTTTTCTACCGGACCAATTCCGGTACGGACGAGACAGGACATGCCTCCACAAAGGTTTCTAACAAATTCAGAAGTTTTTCGGCATCCTACTCCCGGAAATTAGTCTAAATCAAACCCCAACGGATCATTCCCAAAGCCAACTCCTATGAGTACGAACTCGCGCTTCACAGGCAGACCTAATTAACAACAAAACAATAACTATAGAAATAATAGCAATAATAATAATAATGTATGCCAAGCTGGCCCATCATGCTATAGGCTACAGCAAAATTATACTGCTTAAGAACTATTTAACACTGAAGCTGAACAGATTGATCCTTGTGGTAATACAGAAAATGAAATTTTTACAGAAAATGAATATTTTTATAACGATCAAAATGGTTCAAATTTTCATATTCTTGCCAGTCGAGGAAAAATAACGTAAGCTCCTTCACTATTTCTCTCGACACAGTAGAGTGTAGTGAGTTTGCTTATATAGTATTCCCAGAGTACAATATTAAACTACTAGTTTAGACTCTGGTTCCACAAAATCTTTTCTAGATCCAATTATTGCCCAAAATGTATTTCCAAATTCAATAAGACACGATGCTTTTATGGTCCCCACTGTTTTCCAAAAATCCAGTCACAAGCATAGTGTAGAAATACCAACTTCCAAAATTTTTAAGTTAAAAGAACTACAGCAATTAAACTTTTACTTATTCAAATTCTATAATATTTTCAAAGCAAATTTGGATTTTGAAAAGAACTTATAGTAATGCCGACTACTGAAGTTTAAACTTTTCAAAAAATAAACAACATTAATAATACACATGTGATTAACATTGAAGCTCCTGTTCAAAAGGTCATTTAAATGAAAACGTCCGTAAAAAACGGAGAAATCATAGTGCCTTTACAAAAAATACACAACTGTGAGATTCTTGAGAGCTTAACAATTGGCAGAAAAGGAGGTGCTCTTACAACAATATTAAATAACACTACCAAATCATTATCATTAGATTTCTCGGAACCTTTACATGTTGAAATTTTTTATTAAAACTCTTTACAAGAAGTCAACATCAATAATTTTGATGATTTTTCTGAACAACTGTTAGACTTATCACATATCCGAACTGATCATTTAAATAACGGAGACAGAAATTCAATCTTAGATGTATGTAAGGAATTTTCAGATATTTTTCACACCGATAACGTACCATTAAGTTTTACCAGTAACATAAAACATAATATAAAAACTACGGACGAGGTACCGGTTTATTCTAAAACTTATCCTTACCCTTTGGTTCACCGTAAAGAGGTGAATGACCTAATAGGAAAAATATTAAGCCAAAATATTATAAGACCTACTAATTGTGTCGTAGTCCTATCTGAATTGTACCAAAAGCACCTAATAAACAAACTGGTGAAGTAAGTTTCAGAGTAGTCCTAGACTATCGGAAACTTAATGCTAAAACTATAGATGTCAAATATCCATTACCGAATATTACAGATTTGTTAGACAAACTCGTTAAGTGCCAATATTTCACAACTCTAGACCTCGTTAATGGATTTCACCAGATTGAAATGAACGAAAGCGACATTGGAAAAACACAGAAAATGGCCACTACGAATTCTTACGTATGCCGTTTGGGCTTAAGAACGCCCCCGCAACGTTCCAAAGAGTGATGGATAACATCCTTACAGGAATCCAAAATGAGAAATGCCTGCTGTATTTAGATTACATCATCATATTCTCAACATCCCTCCAAGAACATCTCGAGAGGTTAGGAGCAGTGTTTCAAAGGTTAAGAGACGCTGATTTTAAGATTCAGTTAAGTAAATCGTAAGTTCATAGAAAAGAGGTAGCTTACCTTGGCCACGTCGTCACTCCTCACGGAGTGCGTCCAAACCCTGACAAAATTAAGGCTATAAAATACTTTCCTTTGCCAACTACCACTAATCAAATAAAAGGGTTCCTCGGTCTGCTAGGGTACTATAGAAGGTTCATAAATAATTTTGCTAAGATAATAAAACCTTTCAAAAGTGCCTAAAGAAAGGCGCTAAAATCGAACATAACGCTAAACATGTAAAAATATTTCAACAAAGAACCGATATTGCAATACCAGGATTACGAAGAACTATTCAACCTAACAACTAACGCCAGTAACGTGGCGTTAGGCGCGGTTCGTCTCAGGTCCGATAGGTAAAAATCTACCAGTATGCGCTTCTCGCACACTTAACGACTCTGAAAGAAACTATAGCACAATCGAAAAGGAATTGTTGTGTATTGTGTGGGCAACTAAATAGTTCAGACCGTACCTATGCGGGTGCAAATTTTTTATTATAACCGATCATAAACCTTTAAAGTATTTATTTTCGCTGAATGGCCCTATCTCAAAATTATCACGCTGGCGAAAGTCGAATAGAAATTCATGTTAAAGAAACTCAAGATGTTTGGGACGAGAAAGATGACATAATACAACATACCAACGAACCAGAACGTGTCTTAAATACACCAGACCTTAACGAAACATTACAACAAAATCAAAATTTGTCAGACAACCCTGGACCACCCAATCCTGACTTGGACGATATTTCAATCTTTGTTCACCCTGATCCTGACCTAGAACAACTTAACGACGACGGTGAAACAGTTCACTCAAACGCGGAAGATCCTAAAGTAGGAATATCTATAAGTGATTCTCCAGTGAACCATGGACAATATCAAGAGATAATACAGTCTGTCTTATATTCACCAGCTAAACCAAAAATCAGAATTCTATTCGAACGTAAACAAAGAATTACTGTAAAAACTTCGGAAAATAATGTTGAACAAGACATAATAAATTTTGTTAAATATTACATTGGTCTTGACGTACAACATTATTTTTATTTTGTAAACGCCAAAATGTTCGAATCATTTTGCGAAGTAATAAGAAAATATTTTGAATGGCCTATGCTTAAATTTTGGAAGTGCAACTCTAAATTAATTGTTATTACCACCAAAACGGAAATTCTCGAAACAATTAAAGCTTTCCACCAAGGAAAAACTAACCATCGCGGAATAGATGAAACATATAACCGTATTAAGAATATCTATTATTGGCCAAGTTTAAAGGAATCTATACAAACGTATATTAATAACCCAGACCTTCGGGTGGATGCATGGTTTTCCTTGGACCACCCAATCCTGACTTGGACGATATTTCAATCTTTGTTCACCCTGATCCTGACCTAGAACAACTTAACGACGACGGTGAAACAGTTCACTCAAACGCGGAAGATCCTAAAGTAGGAATATCTATAAGTGATTCTCCAGTGAACCATGGACAATATCAAGAGATAATACAGTCTGTCTTATATTCACCAGCTAAACCAAAAATCAGAATTCTATTCGAACGTAAACAAAGAATTACTGTAAAAACTTCGGAAAATAATGTTGAACAAGACATAATAAATTTTGTTAAATATTACATTGGTCTTGACGTACAACATTATTTTTATTTTGTAAACGCCAAAATGTTCGAATCATTTTGCGAAGTAATAAGAAAATATTTTGAATGGCCTATGCTTAAATTTTGGAAGTGCAACTCTAGATTAATTGTTATTACCACCAAAACGGAAATTCTCGAAACAATTAAAGCTTTCCACGAAGGAAAAACTAACCATCGCGGAATAGATGAAACATATAACCGTATTAAGAATATCTATTATTGGCCAAGTTTAAAGGAATCTATACAAACGTATATTAATAACCCAGACCTTCGGGTGGATGCATGGTTTTCCTTCCACCACGAAGCGAAGGTCAATCCCAAAGGACACTTATTCGTCTTTGGCATAAGAGAAGAGGAAATGAGAGTCCTAAAAAAAACGATCAATGAGGATGAGCTACGCGTTCACCTCATGATTGTTAAAACAAAGAAACTGGACCCGGAACGGATGGGATCGAGCACGGACCCCCATCTCCCATCCGAGGACCTCCAAGAAGCTGTTGCTTCTGCGGAGACTGTCGAACCATCCTCCAATATGGCGACCGACAGTCTCCTGGCAGAACTAACAGCTCTAAGCCAGGATACAAGCGACGTCAACCCACCTCCAAGTGAGGAAGTGGAGATGGCCTAAAAGGAATACCCATCTCACCTTCATCAATCATAGATGGACAATGAAAAGGTAAGATTTATACAGTGTAACCTTCAACACAAAAAGGTGGCTTCGGCAACACTATGCCGCCACCTGGATGTGATGCAGGAAACAATAGCACTTATCCAAGAGCCCTGGATAAGACAAACCAAAATCATGGGTCTAAATAATCCAAAAGATTTAATTTTCAGCTTCCCGAGCAAACAGCAACCTAGGACGGCCATATGCGTCCCTAGAAATTTTAATACCTACCCACTGACGCATCTTTCGTCCTCCGCCCTAATGGAAGTGAAGGCTGAATATGCACAGAAAGGTCAAAAGAAAGTGGTAATACTGGCATCCGCATATCCCCGTAAGACGCAGCTAAACCACCCCCAATTAAGGAGTTGGAGGACCTTGTGGAACACTGTCTCACCCAGAAGCTTGAACTGGTAATAGGCTGCGATTCAATTTCCCACCACGTGAGCTGGGGCAGCAAAGATATTAACACTAGAGGTAAGTCTTTTTATGATTATATAACTAACAAGAATCTTTGTATTCTAAATAGAGGTACTGAACCAACTTTTAATAACTCTCGTAGTCAAACGCGCATAGGTATTACCCTATCTACTATTAATACTCCGAATATAATCTCCGGCTGGCATGTATCCGACGATATTCCAATGTCGGACCACCGCTGGATAAAATTCGACATAAAACTTGCGCTCATAACCTCTACAATGACTCGCGACCCCAGGAAAACGGACAGGACAAAATATGTCCACTGTTTGAAAGGGGATCTGCGAGGAATCGAGGATGTGTTGCCTAACAATAAAGGAGATTTGGAAAGTTATTATGAAACAATTAAAAACTCCATTAATGCCTACAAGATGTCTTGCCCACTCAGGCGGGTCGATCTCGATGGAGCCTCCACTTCGTGGTGGTGCCAAGAGATTGACAAGCTCAGGGGGTTGGCGAGAAAATCTTTTAATAAGGCTAAAAGGACCAGACTCAAAGAGGATTGGAACTCATACAAGTCTCACCTCAAGGAGTATAAAAAAGTCATTAGACAAACACAAAGAGGATCATGGAGAATCTATTGCGAGGAAATCGAGGATTTCCCCCAAGCAGCTAGACTCCAAAAAGCCCTCTCAGAAGATTCCCATCGTCATATCGGTATACTAACCAGAGAGAATGGCACAAAAACTGCCAACCTAAAGGAAAGTTTTCAATTATTGATGTCAACTCACTTCCCTGACTCCAGAACCTTAAATACGGCGGCCTCGGAGGATGAGGAGAATCACTACCCGACGGACGATGACTGGCGTATATCACGACAGATCGACGACGCGGACAGACTGAGAAGGGCCATCTCAGGCTTCTCCCCCTTTAAACCCCCGGGAATGGACGGCATTTATCCAGCCCTACTTCAGTGTGGCCTGGATGGCCTAATGCCGCACCTGGTAAGAATCCTCAGATCGTCACTGGCACTGAGGTATATTCCGAAAGGTTGGAGAGAAGTCAAAGTCGAGTTCATACCAAAACCAGGAAGAATGGACCATTCCATCCCGAAAGCATATCGACCCATTAGCCTCACATCGTTTTCATTGAAGACTTTAGAGAGACTGTGCGAACGATACATAAGAGATGTGGTGATAACACGAAATCCACTGCATCCAAATCAATATGCATACACTCCAGGGAAATCCACCGATTCGGCTCCTCATCTCGTAGCGAGCCGCATCGAGAGATCATTGGAAAATAACGAGTCCACCCTTGGTGTATTCATAGACATAGAAGGCGCATTTGATAGAACCACTTTTCCTGAAATAACAAATCCACTTTCCAACAAGAATATCCCCCAAACTATAAATAGCTGGATATATAACATGCTCTCAAAAAGAGCAATAAAAATCAGTGTGGATGATGTAACCATCAGAGGCTTGGTTGTAAGAGGTTGTCCACTACTGTGGAACATGGTCTTAGACTCCTTGGCCACCTCAACGATAGCAACTTCTACACAATAGCATACGCAGATGACCTAGTGATTCAGCTAACAGGAAGATTCGATGAGGCACTCTGCGCTTAATTGCAGGAGGCCCTCAATATCATAGCACAATGGTGCAGATAGCATTCGCTGTAAATGAATCCAAAAAAACGGTGATGGTTCTCTCCACGAAAAAAGGAAGCTTGCAAAACATCAAGACTCAAAGCTCCTAGATACCAATTTTAATTTCTCTTCAGAGGTGAAATATTTAGGGGTCACCTTTGACAGTAAGTTAACGTGGAACTCTCACTTAAAAAAACAGAGTTAAAAAAGCATATATTTCTTATGAGCAGCGTCGTAGAACCATCGGCCGCACCTGGGGCATGTCACCTAGGGTTGCAGCCTGGATCTACACTGCCATCATCAGACCTATGCTAACGTACGGCGCGATTGCCTGGGAAGCTAAAGCAAACCAGCTAACAGTTGTCCGTAAACTGGACCAAATCCAAAGAACAGCATGCCTCAACACAACAGGAGGCATGAGAACCACACCAACAAGAGCTATGGAGGTAATCCTCGGTCTCACTCCCCTTGACATATACATCAAGGAGGTTGTTTTGATGACCATGACGCGTCTACGCTCTACTGGTATACAACCTGATGTAAGATCCGGTAAACTGAGACGTAACTTGTGGCATGAGGCCCTCAGAGAGATCCCACTGCTGCAGGCCAGTACGGACTCGATTCCACCGCGATATGCCTTCAACAGGCCCTACAAGGTAATTTTTAAAAATAACGCACAAGACCTATTGGAAGAAGGCGCAATCCGCATCTTCACAGATGGGTATAAATCCAATGTGGGCTCAGGATGTGGTATTTTTCACAGATCCCTGAATCTAAACATGAAATGGGCAATGGGCTGCAATGCAAGTGTTGCTCGAACAGAGCTCGCTGCTATCTGCATCGCTGCAAAAGAGATTACCAAAAGGAAAACCACAGGTAATAATACATACATCCTTACGGACAGTAGACAAACACTACTAGTCCTGAACAGACCACGTATTACATCAGGCCTATTACTAGAATGTCACATGGCCTTAATGGAAGCCTGTAACAACAACACGGTCACTTTAGGCTGGATCAAGGGCCATGCGAAATCGAAAGGAAACCGTATTGCAGACTCGCTAGCCAGGAAGGCAGCCTCCCAAAAACTCTTGGGACCTGGCACTTTCATTGGTCTATCGGCGTTAGCGACGGCCGACCTATTAAAGGAACACTCCCTTAATGAGTTTAAGGGTAGATGGGACGACGCAGAAGGCTGCAGGCTTGTCAAGGAACTGCTACAGTATCCGGATAGCAAAGTAGACAAAAAATACGTGACTATGAACAGGCGGAACCTAAGAACAGCCACGGGTATTCTGACTGGACACTGCCACCTAGGAAAATACCTCCACCAACTCGGTCTATCTAACACCCCACTTTGTAGAGGATGTGAACAAGAAGATGAGAGTGTCGAACACAAACAAGCTAACATAGCCAATATGAGGGAACTTAATTCAGGCGACGTTATCGCCTACTTCAAGGAAGTAGGCTGGCTAACGAGCTAGAAGGAAGTTTTGAACCTCAGAATGATGCACAATGGGCCAATTGTAGCCTAAGTGCTGTGGGGTCACCCACCCTTCAAACTTTCACAGGAACAGATATTAATAACAGCGAAATTTGTCAGAGATGTAAATATGAAAGAATTCACGTCAAAACTCAAATGAACATTACCCCCACTGCATTAAAACCTTTCGAGATCATCCATATTGACAAAACCGTCGAAGCAGAGAATTTTTTAACAATAATTATTGATACTTTCTGAAAATACGCCCAAGCCTATCACTTAACAGCATTAAAGTCTATTGAAATTGTCAATAACTTAATTACTTTCTTCTTCCATCATGGAATACCCGATCAATTAATTACTGATAATGGTTCCGAATTTAAAAATGCAGTTATCACGGAATTATTAGGCCTTCATAAAATAAATGTAAATTTTTGTTCCCCCTACCATCAAACTCTCCGGACGAAAAGATACATTCGACCTTTAATGAGCATATTAGGTTATTAAACATTCGGGGTTTTAGTAAAACACCAATTAGAATGAAAATGAAATACGCCCTCTTAGCTTATAATCATACAATACACTCGACTACAAAATTAAAACCAATAGGTGTTATCAATGGCCACCTAAAATCCGAAAAGCCTTTTGGTATAAACATGGATATGATGTTAACCAGTCATTTTATAGAAGAACACAAAGAAATGGTACGTGAAATGTATACAAAGATAAATGAAAATTTAATAAAACAAAAAGAAAATGTTATCGGAAAAATTAAAGCAAATCGTGATTCCCAAGAACTGTTTAAAGTAGGCGATAAAACATATATGACGTCCCATGAAAGGAAAAAGACTTCTAATAATTTGAAAACCTGTCTGAAATAACAGCAGTAAGTAGAAGTGGTAAAATCGTAGATCCCTGTTTCCAAGACAAAGTTCACATGGACAATTTCAAAAGACAACGTAAAAGGACTTAATCATTCTAATCAATTTTTCAGGTTTCCCATTGTACTTGGGCTACGGGAACAAATCGCCATCAGAAATTTGGACAACAATCTAGCATGATTTCCCCTAAATTTAGGCCTAGCAAAAATTAAAAATATTCCTACAAAATTGTGCACTTTTACGACTTCAATCCTATATTAATCGAAACTGAAAAACTAAATTACAATGCTCACCAAGTTCTATATGTTATAAATGAAAATGAAAATTATTCATGGGATATCTCTAATTACATAAAAATATTGGAATTTGCTATAGATAAAATAGATACAAAATTATCTGACATTATTCCGAATCCACAACACTTCAAGATATGACTAATTAATGGGCTAGGCTCAACCTTTAAGTGTATTACAGGTAATTAAGATGCCTCAGATGACGAAAGATATGAAAATTTAATAGATAACCTGCAGAAAAATCAAGAAACATTAGTATCTAATTTGTGCTCACAAATTTCACTATCTGTTAAAACAATAAAAACTTTTAATGCCACTGTTAAAAAAATTAATCATAATGAACAACTATTAGATACCAAAATAGAACAAATAAAATAAACAATGAGTGAGATTATGAACATGTATGAAATTATTTTCTCAATTTTGCAAGATATAGAAAATTCTTTGACTTTTGCAACATTAAACATCATGCATTCCAGCATCATGAAAACATCTGATCTCTTTTTAGCTTTAAAATCAGTAGAAAATAGAATTCCTAAGTCACAACTTCCTTTCGAAATGATTTTAAAAAATACACAATTATATGAATCTATTATAAAAATCGAATACTACATCTATAAAAATAAAATAACTTATATCTATAATATTTACCATGTGTATTCACTACCTGTACCTTATAAAGGTCAGTTCAAGACAATCATTCCTCGAGATAAATTCATGTTAAAAAGTCAGTTACATTTTGCATTTCGAAATAACGTTTGCATCAAAACTTTCCCCAAAATTTATTATTGCAATAAACTAGGAATAGAAGAAATTAACAGCTACACGCCTTGTGAACTTCTTGCTTTGGACATGAAAAATACCTCACGATGTAAACAAATTAATTTAACTTCAACAAAGTCAAAATTTAACCAATTGGGAAGCACCAATAATTGGCTAGGTGTATTTACAAATGAAGACACCTTAAAATTCACTTGCAAGCAACAACAATGAGTCAAAAAGATGAAGGGAACAATTTTTATTGAAATCCCTGTAGGATGTCAGATTAAATCAACAACACAAACGCTAGCCAATGAAAAATCAATAGCCAATAGCCAACCAATACTTCTTCCTGATATCGAGATCACGAACGACACACTGCCAACTCTAAAACCAGGGGTGCCCTCAGAAGATATCAAGTTGGATGAGTTTTCAGATATCTTATACCAGTCCACAGAAAATTTTCCTTGCAATGGACAACCGGAATATCTCATACACCTAGTGTGTGAACTATAGAAGTTTACATCGCTATAGAAGGAACAATTGCAGCATACGTCTTCTAGAAATTCAACCCCAGGAAGAAGACATAGTCCCAAGCTCCAGTTGTTAGATCACCGTCCATTCAACTCCCTCTTCCCTCGTGAGTTGAAACTTCGGCGGGAGGAATTATCTCAGCCCTTCCTGAAGACATATCAAGAAGCCGATTGAAATTGCATACCTTGGAGTTTTGTCACATAACTAGAAAACATTCATTCTTGTTTCAATTTTTATCCATTTGTCAATTCTTTCTTTTTAATAATTTTTATAGTAAATATATTTTTTTTGTCATGTTTGTCAAAGTAATAAATGTTAGTTTTTAAAAGCGGACATCGACGTTCCCATTAGTTAATTCATTGATTGAAACTTACATTACAAATACCTACAATTTGAAATATACTGTTTCGACCCTTACTATGTGGAATCTACGCATAGAAACAATTAGTTTCATTTAAAAAAGTAATGGACGGAGAGGCAGAGCCCAAAAAAGTCTCTGAATTTATT